>OU452189.1:9908780-11158780 GCA_911728515.1 Peribatodes rhomboidaria
GGACACAAATAAAGATAAGTTGCTCGGTTAAATTTTATAGAACTAATCTGGCTTTTTAATAATAAAATAAGAGGTGAAAATTAATCGCTGAAAATTTAGAGAATTACGCTCGATAAGTTGGAAAAAATTATACTTCGTGTTTTTTTTTTCCAATATGAGATTGCTTTTCAAAATTGTTCTTCGGTTAAACGTTCTCAAGCTAAAATAGAGGTATGAAAAATATCCGCATTTTTAAGGGGTCACTTTTGACTGATTTATTCAATAGATAGACAAAGCAAATCATAAATTCCATTACATAGGGAGGTTGTTACATCATTATCTGTGAAATGAATCCATAATACAAGGGAAATTATTAGTTTCTTAAGAAAGATTACAGAAGTGCAAAAGTCACAAAAAAAAAGAAATTTGCACTTTGTCACTCTGTAGGTAAGTTTAGAGGCTCGTCAGTATCATTACTCGCTCTCTTCGCTCGTCTTCTTCTTCTAGACGAAATGGCTATAGAATACCTTAAGCCAATGCGAAGTTAGTCTAGGTCGCCTAGGTCGAAGTTAGTTAGGTCGCCGGACTCTTAATAACAATATCGGCGATTTTGTTAGAAGCGCGGTTCGAACGGTTACGTAGGCCGCGTGACGTAGCACGTGGCCTACGTGACGTAGCATGGGTTAAATGACGTAGTTCGGGCTAAGCCGTTGGATATGCTGTACAGAATAATAAGAGAAAAAGTTAATCTAATATTTCTGGATATTTTACAAAAAAAATTAAAGAATATTAGGAAGAGAAATAGCCCATTGCTTGTTGAATGAGAAGTTCGGGCCGATTTTTTTCCTTCCTATTTTACATGTTTTTTTTTACTGTGCGTTTTTGCCGAAAATATATTGACATTAGATTTCTCATACCAGGTTTGATCAAAATCTAACAAAAACTTGAAAATAAATTGACTAAACCCAATGCTTTTATATGAATCTACAACCTGGTTAGGACTCTTCAGTCATAGACGCCAGCTGATCTGAGATGTCAAACGCTCCTACCCTGGAATGGGAACTAGCTTCTAACCAATCTTCTTTCTTTCTTAATTCTTCTCCCCAGATCAACCGCCGCCGTCAGCAGAGTTTTTGTATACAAGGCTATCAGGAAAGAGTGTACTAAGCCGAAAGGGGGTCATTGTACTCATTATTATAAACTACTTTTACTATGGAGTCAACCTGAAATCAAGAAAAAATAACAGCTGTTCCATACATTTTGTCGACGATCAATCAACTTTTTGTATGTAACAGTCATCGAAATAATATAAGGATTATATTAATTTAAGTGATCGAATTTGAATTTGAATTTGAATTTGAAGGGAACAGCTGTTTTTTAACGAGATTTTGGATTGGCTCCATAGTACGATTAAAAGTTATTCATAACGATGTGTACAATGACCCCCTTTTGGCCTTAGCCAAAGGGGTACTTAGTTATTCAGTGCAAACGGGCGATATTCAATCAAGCTCACAACTAAGTCCCTCTGTTCTGCCAAAGGCACGATTACTTGATAACATCCGCTACGTCAAGATACCGCATTGCGGACGGACAAGCTGCCGATAGCTTAGGCAGTTCATACGTTAGAAAAACAAGCATCCCAGAATAATTAACAGTACGAGTTGAATTTGATTAGTCCTTACAGTGAACATGTGAATATGACATGCGTATGTGACTGCCTCGGTGGCTCAGTCGGTAGTGAACCTGCCTTCTGAGCTTGGGGGCGTGGGTTCGATTCCCACTTAGGGCAAACATTCATGTGATGAATATTAGTGTTTGTTCTGTCTGGGTGTTAATTTCTATCTAAGTATGTATCAGTCTCTGGCAGCCATAGTACAATTTGCTTAGTCAGGGGTCAGGCGACCGTGTGTGGAAGTGTCCCGAATTTATTTATTTATTTTTAACAGTTTTTTTTTTAATTGTCGTCCTCCGCCGCCGCTAGTAGATCAACAAGGACTGAAATCATGAGAATGATATTTCAATTTCAAGTGGCCAATTAATTGAGAAACTATATTTTATCTTCCATGCCATAATTACTTTATCTACCGGCCTGGCCTACATTCAGAATCAAAACAAGAGCTCGAACGATAGAATAAATAATAGTTACTACGTAGTCAGAACTAAGGCTCGGCGTAGACGAGCCACCGGCGACAGCCACAGGTACAAGTAGCTGGGCGTTTGAAATCAGACGGTGATTTGTGACTGTACTTTACCGTGCTTCGAATTTATACTAAATAAGAATTTATTAAGTACTAGCTACCCGCCCCGGCTTTGAACGCTACCTTTAATATAAGCCTTGTTGAAAAACTATCTGCCTGACAGTGAAAACCGTATCAAAATACGATGCGTGGTTTCGGAGGAGGTAGTGGATTTACAAACAAATAAGACGCGTGAAGCGGTAAGCTTTGTTTTATACTATAAAGTGTAAATAGAAACGATATATAGGAGAAGATGAAGAGCGTTGAAAATGATTGTTTCCCTCGACATTTAGGGCCCGCATGCTAAAACGACGCTGTCATGAATCGTGATTTAAAATAGTTTTTATGTTTGGTAAAACCAGTTTTAAATCGAGATTCATTAGTGAGCGTCTCTTTAGAATACGGTCATAAAACGACGCACAGTCATGAATCTCGATTTACAACTAGTTTTTAATAGAGTAAAAATAGTTTTAAATCGATAATAATAACTGAGCGTCGTTTTAGAAGAGAAGACGATCATTTTCAACGCTCATCTTCTCTTCTCTATCATTTCTATTTCGCCGGTTGCCCATCCGGGCAGACCCTAACACTCGTTTTCTAATCAACCTCAGATAGTTTCCTTGGTCCATATTTGTACAACAAAGCTGGTAGAATCATAAATAATCTAAAACATCTTAATAGTAGACATGCTAAATTAGCTGTCAATGATTGGCTACAGAACTTAAATTATGATGATACAGAAAAAATACTTCTAGCTTTAAAATAAAACTAATTTTCACTGCATATATAAAAAGAAACACACACACACACTGACGCACTTACTGTTTGCACACACATAGTACATACGCCTACACTTTGTAAAAAATGAAGGAATGTAGTCACCTGCAGCACAAGAATATTTATGTTCTTAGTGTAGGTGCTACAAGACAAATTTACAAACGTTACCCTTATATTTTTAAGGTTTATCTGTAAGTAAAATTTGTAAGCTTTTCATGAATAAACTTGATTTGATTTGATAATTCTGCGCATGGCCTTACATCCATCGTCACAGCACATACATGACACAACACATACAAATATGGCGAACACATGTATGAAGCACGAGACTTGAAGTGATTACCTTGGATTCCTTCCCTAGACACCGCGATAGGTCCACTAAACTCACAATGAGCTCAACTTCAACTCTATCATAAATTTGAAATTGACAGATTTGGTAAATGGTTGTAAGTAAGGCCTTCCTAACTAATATTATAAATGCGAAAGCTCAGATCAACCTAGAGACCTAGAGAATAAGATGGCGCACGGCGTATGATTTAGGTGAAGCCAAAAATCATAAAAAACGTATATGTACACAACACGCACACATTGACGCAAAAAAAACTACGCCACTGGCTTGGTCATTCTTACCTCAACATTATGTGCATTGCTTTACATACAAAGTGCATTATAAAAGTGTGGCCAGGACTACATTTTGAGGTTCTTTTTAAAAACTGTGCAGTTTTTTTACAAGTCAATTTTGAAAAAGCCGTAACATTAAACTCTAACAAATATGTGCAGTTTTAGAATATTAAATCTACTAAGGTTGTATTTTGGAACGAAAATTGCTAACGTAGAGTTTGGGAAGAAATCTTACGTTTCCGTGCAATTGTAAATGTTTTTCATGGCAACATTACCACGCGCACACGTTTAAAAAGAAGTGGCTTCAGCGAGATATAAAGTGTTCCATCTTTTCCCCTAGATTGATCTGAGTGCGAAAGTGAGTTTGTTTAGTTTGTTTGTTACGTTTTCGCACCTGGTACTCAAACAATGATCATGAAATTTTGCATACACATTGTCAGGGGTACAGAAAAGGACATAGGGTGCTTTTCATCCCTAATTAAGGCCTTGTATTACACGAAATCACACAAAACAAGTATTTTGTTTGCTATGAATTGATACGAAGAATTATGATGATTAGGTGCAAAAAAATACAGCAGGTAGAAGAAACAACCAACCAAAGTTAAACCGAAGAACAATTTTAAAAAACATTATCATTTTGGAAAAAAAATCACAAAAAGTATCTTCTTAAAAAAATCTGAACGTACTTAGTTCTCTAAATTTTCAGCGGTTACATCACATATGTTTTCGATTATTAAAAAAGCTATTATTAATTATGATAAAAGCGATAGCAGCTTAGTTGGGCGAAGGTCCGCCTCTTAAGCCAGAGGCAGCGGGTTTGAACCCAGCCGACGGCACGCACCAATTTGTTAATTGTGTGATCATATGTGCGTATTGTATGTCATCTGCTACACGACTGGAGCCCGGTGTATGGCGACAGGCCCCCTGTCACATTTGGGACTGAATATCGTCCGGCGAAATGTGGGTGTTGTATAACACCTCTGCCAGCTCCCTTGGGGGAAAGGCGTGACAATAAATAAACCGTTAAATAGCCAGATTAGTTCTCTGAAGTTTAACCGAGCAACTTATTTTTATTTGTGTCCTTGTTACGATTAATACCTTGTTACGATTAATACCTTTTTTTACCATTACGCGCCGATCTCATTTTACCATCAAATATGATATACGATTTTCAACTCTAAATGACGCGGATTAAGTAAACGTGTGTGTGGGTGAAATATCGTGCTATGACAGCGCCTTAACAGTTCCTTTAGGATAGGATAGGATAGCGGAACCGCGGGGCGCAGCTAGTAATTTCATACATTTATGCAAAGAAATGCTAGATTTGCGTGCGTAAGTCACGATTTTTGTAAGACCTAGTCTCTTCTAATGCAAACAATTAGTGAGTAAATCTAACGCCATGTTTGGCCCAAATGTTTGACACAAATTATCGTTGACCTAATGCTTTGTTTGCTTTGGAAACTACGCCAACAGATGATTGGTTCCAAATATTTGTCGAATTCCAATACTGACCTTCGCTCTCATTGTTTTTGATTTCAAGGTTATGAAGAAGAATAATATTTTTCAGATATTTTACATATTTTCAGATATTTTACATACTAGCTGCGCCCCGTGGTTTCACCCGCGGTTAAAAAGTATCCTATGTGCTATTCTAGATAATAATCTATCTCTGTGCCAAATTTCATCCAGATCGGTTCAGCCGTTCTGGCGTGAAAGAGTAACAAACATCCATCCATCGATCAATCCATTCTTACAAACTTTCGATAAGAAAAATATTTTACATTTATTTAAAAGTAGAAAATTGTGGAGTCTTTCATTTTTAAGTTTGCTATCTAAATATTTGTAGAGTTAAGAAATGTTTTTTACATATTTAGGTACTTAAGTCGCTTCTTTTAGACTTGAAAATCGTATTTCATTATTTGATGGTAAAAAGAGATCGGCGTATAGAATTATTATTTTTTGCCGTTTTTATTGGTATTAATTAATCGTAATAAGAACACAAATAAGAATAAGTTGCTCGGTTAAATTTTTGAGAAATAATCTGGCTATTTAAATAATCGAAAAAAAAAGTGTTGTATTCGCTGTAAATTTATAGAACTACAATGAAACAGGGGCCCTATTCGGAGATTTGAGATTTTCATCTCACTTTTCTTCATCCTTGTTGCTCTCGTTTGAAACGTCATAGGTGTGAGAATGACCAAGATAAAATCTCATCTCATCTCACGCGCAGGAATAGCCCCCCAGTTTTTTTTTTTTTTTCACAACGAGAATGATTTTCAAAATTCTGCTTCGGTCAAACTGATTTGGAGTGTTTTTTCTACCAGCTGTATTTTTTTGCACCTGATCATCACAATGCTTCATATCAAACTAGGCGCAAACAAAATACTCGTTTTCGTTGATTTCGTGTAATACCGGGCCCTAAAACTAAGAGCTGCCGTGGGTAAAACTTTATCCGCCTTGGTGATGGGGTACTAGAATACGGGTTCGATATCCCATGCCCGTAGTAAGAGCCTACTAAAAGGAGAACTCTGGGCGCAGCGGTGATTCGACTGCCTCGGTGGCTCAGTTGGGTTCGATTCCCGCCTAGGGCAAACATTCATGTGATGAACATTTTTGTTTGTTCTGTGACTGGGTGTTATTATCTATTTAAGTATATCTTTAAAAATATGGATGTCTATCAGTCTCTGGCAGCCATAGTACAAGCTTTGCTTAGTTTGGAGTCAGGTAACCGTGTGTGAAACGGTCCCAAATTTTTTTTTTTTTTAAGTTGGGGCTCTAGCCACCTGAAACGAGCCCGGCAGCGCGACAGCGTAGGGTGGCCCTTTCGCTGTCGGGCAGGCGTAACGGGACAGCAATTGGCTGTCTCGGGAGGATCAAATGTACGGTGTTGAAGGCTCCGGTGTGCATTATGCGGTATGCGCCAAGGCGGGCCGCCGAGGAAGTTTAAGCAGGTGGAATCCTACATAACCCGGTTACATTGCACCCCTTTCAGGGTAAATCTTCGCAAGATACCATACCGTACCTGGGTATCTTGTGAAGATTTACCCTATGAAAAAAAGGGTCTAAATGTCATGTAAAATTGTGAGCCCCCGTAGTTTGTCCTTCGGGTAGCCGAAAAGGCTAGCTACTAAAATGTACAACTCCAACACTTAGATTACATTCTCAGCTTCAACAGTTTAAAATCCTGCGCAGCGATGCACTGCGCTCGCCGCGTTGAGATTTATAATAAAATACCTTCGTGCCCAAACATTGCCCTTCTGGTACATACAATAACAATAATGCCAAGAGAATGTGAAACTTAAAAACCTTGCAGATGCAAGTCCAAACCGGTCCCGAGTGAAGCGGGAATTGAACGGTACAATAAAACGATGTGCAAGCCCGGGACTTTGAAACCACGCGATCGTCATTGGACGAACAAAGCTGGTCTCAGAGACTAAAGAAAAAGGGTTTCGTATGGGTGCATCTATAACGACATACATATTCTAGGACGGCGGTCGGCAACCCGCGGCCCGCGGCCCTCGGCCACCTCGTTGCGGCCCGCGAGTGTTTTGTAAAAAAATAAAAAAATCGGGACATTTTGCTCACATTGTCGTCTGGCCCCAAACTAAGCAAGGCTTTACTATAACTGCCAGAGACATATAAACAATGATTTTTAGAGATCAGACAATACCTACATAAATAAATAAATTTTACCTGTGGTAAAAATGCATAAATTATGTAGAAACCTATAGTAAAATTTTTTAACAAGTGCGGCCCGTCACTTGCTTATTTTGGAACTGTGTGGCCCTTGCCTGCCAAAAGGTTGCCGACCGCTGTTCTAGGATTTCATTGTACTATTGTAATCATAATTATGACTAACTTTTAGTATGGGGCCAACCCCTTAAAAATGATCAGCAGTTTCATTTTCCAAAAAAATATTGATCGTCGACAAAATGAATGGAACAGCTTGTTTTTTACAAGACTTTAGGGTTGGGTTTGTTCATTGTGTGAACGTAATATGTGCGTATTATTGTATGTCATCTGCTACATGACTGGAGCCCGGTGTATGGAGCAGGGTCGCCCTCTGTCACATTTGGGACTGAATATCGTCCGGCGAAATGTGGGTGTTGCGTTACATCTCTGCCAGCCCCCTCGAGGGAAAGGCGTGACGATACGAGTATGTTTGTATGTATTTTAGGGTTGGTACAAGTTAGTCATTACCATGAGTTCAATGATATCCTAGCATGTCTGTCGTTTAGAGATATACAGTGTGTATGTCTGTCTATTTGTGTTTTAGTCCGACGATAGCTTGAATACGGCTAATCTGATTTTCATGAAAGTTTGCCGTCAAATGGTCAATTTCATAACATATGTACTTACATTAGGTTCGAATTTATGCCATATTGAGTAGGGATTGTGGAGATAAGGAGATAGCGAGCTAGCAAGACCCCAGAGGCCCTATTCGGAGATTTAATATGTTCATCTCACCTTGTTTCGTCCTTGTTGCTCTCGTTTGAAACGTCATAGGTGTGAGAGTGAACAAGATAAAATCTCATCTCATCTCACGCGTAGGAATAGCCCTTCAGTTCGTTGCAAACTACTACTTTTTATGGTTTTATATTCATCTAGTACCTGGATGGCCGAGCTTTGCTCGGTATTTTTTTTTTTTTTTTATTGTGTTTTTTGGATAATAAACAATTGATTTTAGTCTAACCTCAAAGCAAACACTCATTGACTTCGTGTTACTTAACAACGCCATCTGCTGTTGTGTCGTTAAAGCAATTACTCGTAGTTGCTCACAAAAAATTGTATTATTGTTCGCCAATAGATGTCAGGAAGAGTCATATTTTTCAGTTGAGATTGATTATCGATAAAACACGAATAAAATTACATTTTCTAAAAATGATTCCTAGCTAGATCGATTTATCGCCCCCGAAACCCCCTATATACTAAATTGTATGAAAATCGTTGGAGCCGATTCCGAGATTCCAATTATATATACAAGAATTGCTCATTTAAAGATATAAGATAAGATAGGCCGAAGTTGAATTTCACCTGCTACATAACTCGAGCCCGGTGTATATGTCGCTATATACAGGCTTCAGGCTATTCGTCCGGCGAAGTGTGGGTATTGTAATTTACAATTAATACAGTATTGTAAGTAACACCTTTGCCCCTTTGATGGAAAGGCGATGTGATGTTGATAGACCGCCATCCCGTCTGATGTAGAGCAATGATGCCTATGATAAAGAGCACTCGCCTAGAAGAACCGATTCACTCGAGACTTGAAAAACACACAGGAGGGCTATTCTAACGCGTGACATGAGATTTTATCTTCGTCACTCTCACACCTATGACGTTTCAAACGAGAGCAACAAGGACGAAAAAAGGTGAGATGAACATTTCAAATCTCCGAATAGGGCCCCCGATCATAACTATCAAGAGATGCCCACTTTGGGCAGATTGAGGTGATTAAATTCATTGAAGTTTCGACGCTATTTTAAAGCACAAAATGGCAATAGTGAAATTGGTTTTCTAATGCTATGATGTCATTTTGAAAGTAGAGTAGAGAAAGAAGAGTAGAAATTCAGAGTATATTTTGGATCGTCTCAAGCTATGCGTGTTATGTGTTGTAGTTACAGCGGGCTATTGTAGGTTACGCAGTTTACTATATATATTGCATTTGTTTGTTTTTAGTTTTTTAACAAACTTTTTTTCAAATATAAATACACTAGCTGTGCCCCGCGGTTTCACCCGCGTCCCACAAGAACCGTTATTTTTTTCGGGATAATATCTTAAATTTTTCTTTTATAAGATCCTTCTCTTGGCAATAATAAACACAACAAAAAAAATAGCGAAAATGTTTCATCTGTTCACGTGTGATGCGATGACCAAGGGAAGGGGAGTGATCAATTTTTATACGTAGAGATGTAGATGTTCACTCGAAGACGCCTGAACTAATTTACAAAATTATTTTTTGTTCAAAGGGTACACTGGCATTCAGGTGGTCCCATTAAAGTTTTATCGGACGAGCGGTTTTTAAAAAATAACAAGGATCTTAAAATTGTTTACAATTCTGACTCCTGTCGGTTTCTTATATTTTAATAGTTTACCGTTAACTAATTAACTAACAAGTAAACGCATAAATAATTATTTATGCGTTTTACTTCCTAGGCAAAACAAGACACGGGAACGGCACGTAGATTTTTTGCATATAATATGTTGTTTTTTTTATTTTTAAAAACTGATGAACACAATTCAAAAAGACCTTGTGCAGAATTTTTTTTCTAAATGGAAGACACTGACTGCTGATCCAGGACAAAAAGAAGTGAAAATATGGGAGACACCCCCCCGGCAGAGAGACAGAAAAATTATACAATTATACTCACTCAGCAACATCTTTCAGACGAAACATCCAGAAAAACCGAAGCCAAAATTCCAAATTTGAACAATTCAAAGATAACACTTCACAATATTCTGTTGTGACTTTAATAAAACCGTTTATACTCTCAACCAATGACGCGTTCAAAATAACAGTTGTATAAATAACACACTTCCAACTCAACTTGAGCTAAACACGAGCTTGTAAAAAAAATAACAAGTTTTTGCACACACGTGTCCTAAATGATACATCCGCCCGATCGCAAATTAAAAAAACTAAAGTAACAATAAACGTTTAACTGCTGTTAAAATGTGACCGTTTCAATTAAAACTTCCAAATTCGAACTACCGCGTTCCAGAATGTCACTGGCACATAACAAAGCGGTCTTCGCGCGACTACGTGAGGAAGTAAACAAAACTGTTTATGTTATCTGTGGCACGTATGACTAACACAAGTGCCGGCCGCCGACTGCGTCAAGTTACTCTAGCCTGTGACAAAGCTTATTTATTTATCGCTATTTTTTTTTCTGAGCGTGACCTATGGCGATCGTATTTACATTTATTGAGGAAATTGGTCAAATAAATATGTGTTTGTGATAACTCCTAAATAACTGATTAATGGAGAAAGGGACTTTTGTGTTTTTTTTCGTAGTTTGAAAAACAAAACCTTATCTCCATTTCAATGACGATTCCTAGCCTAATCAAAGATTGATAAGCAGGATGAATGTTTGTTAAATATGTACTCAATCACGCTAGAACGGCTGAACGGATCTGGATGAAAACGCAATGATAAATTTTAGTCTAGAGCACTTATAGGCTACTTTTCAACTTGGGGAAACACCGTAGTGTAGCTGCCCAGTTCAATAATAATACAGGGTTATAGGTAACTCACCAAAAACCTCTTAAGGGTTCATTGTACTCATCAATATGAACAACTTTTAACACACTATGGGGCGAACACCGAAATCTCGAAAAAAAAATCAGCTGTTCCGTACATTTTGTCTCAGGTGCTTGAACTTTTTGTATGGAACAGCTGGTTTTTTTTTGCGATTACAGGATTGGCTTCATAGTAAAAGTTGTTCATATTGATAAGTACAATGAACCCTTAAGAGGTTTTTGGTGAGTTACCTATAGCCTTGTTTATGTAATAATTTAACCAGATTCATACATTTAAATAAAAGTTACCTTGATTCATATTGCATGTTGTACTCATTGTTTGTGCCTAAATAAACATATTTATTTACTAGTAACTCTAGACTGAGCTGTAGACCTCGCGGCCGACGTTTGTCCTCGTTTGTTTGGTCGCATTCCTCAACCATGTGTCGTGAAATTTTGTGAGCAGGTTTGATATAATATATTTATTTGATTTATAAAAAAAATATCATATCTCCATCATTTGAAAAAAAAAAACAAAAAGTGACTCGACAAAAAATATCTATATAATTTTTGAACCTACTCACAAATGTCAAGAGGATCGGTTCAGAAATCGATCAGTAGAGGAAGACATAGATACAAAAACATTTTTATCGAAGCTGAAGCATAGACGCTTCGCTGGCGAAAGCTCGCTCGGTCGAAAATTAAAAAAAAAAAGTACCCAAACTATCCTACTAATATTATGAACGCGAAAGTTTGTAAGAATGGATGGACGGATGGATGTTTGTTACTCTTTCACGCAGGAACGGCTGAACAGATCTGGATGAAATTTGGCACAGAGATAGATTATAGTCAAGAATTGCACATAGGACTTTTTAACTGCGGGTGAAACTGCGGGCCGCAGCTCGTATATTATAAACGCGAAAGTGAGTTTGTTCGTTTGTAACGCTTTCACGTCTCAACTACTCAACCAGTCGTCTTGAAACTTTGCACACATGTTGTCTGGGATACAAAAAAGGACATAGGGTACTTTTTATCCTGAAAAAATAAACAGTTCCTGTGGGACCGCGGGTGAAACCGCGGGCTAGTTTAAGATAATTTATCGATGCTAAGTAGTAAAGAAACGATTTTCTTTGTTCTTTTTCGATCGTTGACTTTTGACACCGCACCACGACACGTCTTGAATACGCTCTGTATAATTTATGAATAATGTATTACCATGAATAATAAGTTATAGGGAACTAACTGCGCCGCGCGGTTCCACCCGCTGTCACACAAAAACCATTATTTATTTGGGGAGAACATACATTTTATGTATGAAATAAAATTTGTAATTTTTTTTTTATGTAGAATAGGTCTGCGTTTGACCACCAACTCGCCTGATGTTAAGCGACGTTATAATTTATAATTTTTAACATAATACACATTAGTAAATAATAATTTAAATTTTGATTTTATTAGTAGTAATTAATTAATTATAAATGTTTAATATTTTATGTAGTTAAGCATGACGAAACTCACTGTAGTAAAAGTAGTAATAACTGGAAGAAGTAATCCCGAAGATACAGGCAATTTTACCTAGTTTGGGGATTAGCGCTCCAAAAAAACAAGTGATCTACTATGAGCAAATAAAGCATTTGAAATTTGAAAGAATTAAGATTCCCTGTCTTTTTCCCTGTATTTTTCGCGTAGTATACTTAATGCACCTGAGTTTTGATCACCTGGGTGCAAAGTGCACTTTCAGTAAACTTTTTTCACCCGCATCACCCAGGTGATCAAAGGGTCATTAAGTATACTACGCGGTTTATCTTACAACGTGCACAAAAAATTTCAAGACGATCAGAAATAATCATAATAGTCACAAACAAACAAACTCATTTACGTACTTTTATATTTCGCATTAATATTAAGTTAGGATAAATATATTAAACCCGCCACAGATTACGTAATACTACCACCATAATACGGAAATGGATATTAATAACAAAATTATGGTTTTAATGAGTTCAGTTCCGCTGACATTTGCTTAATAATATAATTATATTATTATGTAACTTCAAAAGAACTATGTTTAGTTCTAACCTTAACCGTTTCATCTTGAGTTTGTTTTGATGAATTTGTAAAGTAACGATCGACTCTACTTAAGCAACATTTAAATTCTGAATTCAAATAAATTCACATTCATACATTATTTATGTAGGTACATAAAATACTTAATATGCTACTATGTGTATTCTGAGACCCATTAATACGACACCATCTAAAAACTCATTTTTTTAACTCTACCAAAAATCTAAGTTTTTAAATCGAAAACTACTGAACTCAGTTGTACAATAATTTAGTTTTACAATATGTGAAATGTTCCAGAAAAGTTTACATATCTTCATATTACATAATAGTACCTGGATGACCGAGCTTTACTCGGTATTTTTTTTTTAATTGTGTTTTTTGGAAAATAAACAATTGATTTTAGTCTAACCTCAAAGCAAACACTCATTGACTTCGTGTTACTTAACAACGCCATCTGCTGTTGTGTCGTTAAAGCAATTAGTTGCTCACAAAAAATAGTATTATTATTCGCCAATAGATGTCAGGAAGAGTCATATTTTTCAGTTGAGACTACTCAAACGCCTCCTTTTTGTTATTTCTCCTCCAAGTTTATGTTTATGATTATCGATAAAACACGATAAAATGACATTTTCTAAAAATAGCTAGATCGATTTATCGCCCCCGAAACCTCCTATATACTAAACTGTATGAAAGTCGTTGGAGCCGATTCCGAGATTCCATTTATATATATTTATATATACAAGAATTGCTCATTTAAAGATATAAGATAAAAAGCAAAGCCTAAAAAACGACCTCCCGTCATCCATGTAAATAGTTTTTAGACGTTTGTTGATATTTTAAAAACTGCTTGAATGATTTCGAAAAAAAAATTGGAACCACCTCTAAAGTATGATGTACCAAAAACATATCTCTAATTGTATACCTACCTATCCTTTCAATTAAAAAATGTGTTTTTTTTTTATCGGTTCACAAATAACTGAGTTACGCGGTAACAAACATTAAAATAAAAATACAACCGAATTGAGAACCTCCTCCTTTTTAATGTCGGTTAAAATGTATGCGGTTGGCGTTGGAAAATAATATGTATGTTTATAATCAGTCTCTAGCAGCCATTGTAATAGCTTTGCTTTGTTTGAGGTCAAACGACAAAATGTCCCAAATATGTATGACTAGTTGCGCACCGCGGTTTCACCCGCGGTTAAAAAGTACCCTATGTGCTATTCTAGACTATAATCTACGAGTATCTCTGTGCCAAATTTCATTCAGATCTGTTCAGCCGTTCTGGCGTGAAAGCGTAACAAACAAACAAACAAACATCCATCCATCCATCCATCCATCCATCCATCCATTCTTACAAACATTCGCGTTTATAATATTAGTAGGAAGTACCTAGGATGTTTTGGATATCAAAATGTCACGGGTCTTATCAACTGGTCCAATCAAAACTTAACGTAGAGCGGTAGCGACTGAAAAAATATAATCTCGCTTCGAAGCGAATTACAAGACACGGTTTGGATTGCAGTGCCAACAAAATTATTTATAATAAGTATTACAATAGCTCTTTAAAAAAGTCGCGTTCACATCAGCTTTCAAACAGAGAAAACCGCATCAAAATCGGTCCATTCCTTACGGAGTTATGGTGTCACGGACAGACGCACAGAAACTGACATACTCACGTCAAACTTATTACCACTGCTCTTTTTGCGTCGTGGGTTAAAAATGGCAGAAATTGGCTTCTGCAAGAAAACTTCTGCAACTTTCGATTGCTGAAAACCTTGGTATTTTAGTCAAAAATCGGTTAAGACTTAGGTTTTATTAGTGTTTTAAGAAATGCCTAGGCACGACCGATTAGTATAGGAGCGTATAGGTCACCGACCTACGCAGCGCATGACAATGGTTTTTCAATGCACTGGGTATTGCACAGTACAATGGAGCTTTGGTAAACATACGCAGGGATACCAGATCGGGGTTTTTCTCTCGATTTCCAGGAATTTGGCTATTGGGTAAAAAGTGTTTTTTTTATTGGGGAAATTGTGAAAGTGAAATCGTTGATGAAAAAATATTAAAAAAAAAAACTGCACGGGGATTTTATGTTTAGGTCATATACCTACACACGTATAGCCATGTTGATCTCATTTTTTTTTTTCAAATATGTACTCAATACTGGCCATTGTTAACAACCATTGTTTTTGAAGCACACACAGAGGTGTGAATTGGGGAAAAATGAAAGAAAACAACAGCCAAGTGCGAGTCAGACTTACACACGAAGGGTTCCGCGCCATTTTCTACAAAACATAGGTACATTATTGCCACGCCTTTTTCCCGTAGGGGGTAGGCAGAGACCTCTTCTCTCCACCTGCTGTGATCCTGACGCAATTCTATAGATTCTTTAAAATTATATATAAGTAGAAACCGCAAAAAAAATCACGTTTGTTGTATGGGAGCCTCTTTAAATTTTTATTTTAATATTTGTTGTTATAGCGGCAACAGAAATACATCATCTGTGAAAATATCACTGTCTAACTATCACGGTTAACGAGAAACAGCCTGGTGACAGACAAACAGACAGCAGAGTCTTAGTAATAAGGTCCCGTTTACCCTTTGGATAGGGAACGCTACAAACGAGACCTGGCAACCCTTACACATGCGCAGGCGCATTCAGTAAGATATACTGTTACAGGCGAAAGGAAATACTTAATGTAGGGATCAACCGTTTCAGTGTTCCTGTTTTACGATTACATTACATAGAGCAATCAAATAGGTACCTTGTACTCCTGTACTTTAAGTACAGTTTTTTAGTTTTCTTGTTACGTCTCTACTCAACTGATAAAATTTTGCATACACGTTGCCAGGGGTATGAGTATAGAAACGCATGGTATAACAATATACTCCGCCAGGTACTTATAGCATTCCGGTCACGTGGGCAACACGTAGTGACGTCAATTGATGTTTAAGCAAGATCGGATTATATCATTTACAAATAGTTCGAAAGAGACGGAAGACGAGTGACGTCATTGCGTGTTTGCTCCCGGAATGCCAGACCTTGTTTTTTTGGATCATGCAGAAAAGTACATGCATCCCGAAAAATTAACGGTTTCCGAAGGACAGCAGCAGAAACTGCGGGGTATAATATATTATGTGCACATAATAAGAATTACAATGACATACGAAACATCACGTTCCATGTATAGTTATTATTCACGTTACATGCATAGACTGCCTCGGTGGCTCAGTTGGTAGTGAACCTGCCTTCTGAGCTTGGGGGCGTGGGTTCGATTCCCACCTAGGGCAAACATTTATGTGATGAACATTTGTGTTTGTTCTATGTCTGGGTGTTAATATGTATTTAAGTACGAGTATGTATTCAAAAATATCTAAGTATGTATATCAGTCTCTGGCAGCCATAGTACAAGCTTTGCTTAGTTTGGGGTCAGGCGACCGAGTGTGGAAGTGTCCCGATTTTTTTATGATTATTGCATATACGCACGATAATCTAATGTAGTACAAAAACAGATCACTTTCAAAAACTTCAACAGCTTCAAGTCAAAAACAAGTTCGTATAGGCCGAGTAGCTAAACGACACGCGTATTCGACACCTTACGACGTTCGGCTTCAGTCAGCCTAGAGCCTAGAGTCAAGGTGCCGACAGGCTCGAATGCGAGCAACTCTCTTCGTTAAATCGATACGGCGAACTGTTAAGGTTAAACGATACGCGTACTCGACACATTACGACGTTCGGCATCAGTCAGCCTAGAGCCTAGAGTCAAGGTGCCAACAGGCTCGAATGCCAGCAGCTCTCTTCGTTGAATCGATACGGCGAACTGTTACAGCTAAACGATACGCGTACTCGACACATTACGACGTTCGGCTTCAGTCAGCCTAGAACCTAGAGTCAAGGTGCCGACAGGCTCGAATGCCAGCAGCTCTCCTCGTTGAATCGATACGGCGAACTATTACGGTAAACGATACGCGTACTCGACACGTTACGACGTTCGGCTTCAGTCAGTCATCCCTAATGTGTCAACCGATATTTATATTTTCCAACTTTTCCACTCCACCGTATTTATCAAATGCCACTTCATTGTTTTGTTATGACGATCCACATAAGACACCGTGTCATAAAAAGCAGATATTTTTGATAAACACACCGACACGGTTGATAAATCACAGAAAAACACGTTTGGCTAATAAAGCCTGCGAAAAGGTAAACAATGTGTTAAACAAATACATGGACTATCGAAACTATGGATTCAATGTTACCAGGCAGATTTTCCATTAGGAAGAAAAGGCCGGGGCCTAGGGAGGCCCCATATGGGCATAGGGGCACAGCCAAAAAATTACTGGCGTGAATAACAAACTTGGAAAAAGAGATGAAGTACGTAGAAGGACATGTAATATTTTTTAAAAAGAAAGAAACGAAAGTTTTTTTTTTATTTAAGCTTGGTAAGTAATTAGGACAAAGGGCAAGCTTTAGTATAAGCTACAGCTATTAAATAGGGCCTAGAGCGGCCACGATAATTATCTAGTCTAGTCCACCTATGATCATATTTGATTTGCCAGCATGTAACGACGGTGTGTTTTAAGTTTGACGTGTCTGTGTGTGTGAGTGTGTGTGTGTGTGTGTGTGTGTGTGTGTGTGGCATCGTACCTCCCGAACGGATGAACCGATTTTGATTTCGTTTTTATTTTTTTAGTTGGTATTGGTAATTTAATGGGGAGTTTTATATAAGATTAATATAGGAGTATTCATGGGGTTTTTTAATATTAAATTTATCTTGTATCGTTTTAACTTCATGATTTCTCAAATACGCGGTTACTGGTAGAGTAATAACGTACTTGTCACTTACGCAAACGTTGTATTTGTCATCTTTTTGTAGCAAGCTGAATCTTTAGTTTCAAAGGTCTCTGGTCAAACACATGCCGGGACAAGGTTACGTAATGTAATATCTGACATAGATACGCAGCATGCTTGTGTGTACTATTTACATTATTATAAAAGCACTAGCTGCGCCCCGCGGTTTCATCCGCGGTTAAAAAGTCCTATGTGCTATTCTAGACTGTAATCTAACTCTGTGCCAAATTTCATCCAGATCTGTTTAGCCGTTCTAGCGTGAAAGAGTAACAAACATCCATCCATCCATCCATCCATCCATCCATCCATCCATCCATCCATCAATTCTTAGAAACTGTCGCGTTTACAATATTAAGTAGGATGGTTTCTAGTTTATGTATTTATAAATATTGTATCCTATTTACATGGTGCGTGACAAATGGAGTTACTTTTTCATTTTATTTTACGTAGAATAAGGTCGACGTTTCAAAGTCAAAGTCAAAATGTTTTTATTCAATTTGGGTATCAAAGATACACTTATGAACGTCAACACGTTTGACCACCAACTCGCCTGATGTTAAACGACGTTGTGGTCTAAGATGGAGCACGAGGACCCAGAAGGTACTTATTCACTCTAGCCTACTAGAGTGAATAAGTACCTTCGTGTCTTACTAGTTTAGACTTAGGTATTAATAATGATAATTTTGAACTGATTTCAAGATAGGAGAAAATATTAAGTCAACACAACGTTTTCTACATTACCTTGTAATCGGAATTACAAGCTAAACAGTGTTCTGTGTTTCCGATTTGGTCTCATGGTCTCATGTCCGAAAATCGTGTGTCCGAACACGATTTTCGGACACTGTGTCCGAAATAGGACATTTGTATTTTATTACTATTTCCACTCCATACTAAATGGAATAGAGATAAAAAAATTATTGAAAAAACGAAAATGACAAACCATCCTAATCCTAACTTCCTAACTAATATTATAAATGCGAAAGTGAGTTCGTTTGTTTATTTGTTTGTTACGCTTTCACGCCTCAACTACTCAACCCATCTTCAAGAAATTTTGTATAGGTACACGCTGTCAGGGGTACAGAAAAGGACATAGGGTCCTTTTTATCCCGAAAAATTTGAAAGTTCCTATGGGATCGCGGGTGAAACCGCGGGGCGCAGCTAGTTATTTATAACTTTCCGATGCTATACAACGTTTATTAAGTAGTAGTTAGTAGGGCTTAGTGTGGAGTGGACTTTGATAGGGAGGTAGAAGTAGAGATTGTCTTTACGTCTAGCTACCTTGGAGAGTGTTTTTTTCCAAAAT
Source organism: Peribatodes rhomboidaria (assembly GCA_911728515.1). Classification (NCBI taxonomy): domain Eukaryota; kingdom Metazoa; phylum Arthropoda; class Insecta; order Lepidoptera; family Geometridae; genus Peribatodes; species Peribatodes rhomboidaria. The sequence goes on from OU452189.1 coordinate 9,927,853, forward strand.
TGAAGCCAGTCTAGCTTGTAAACTCAAAAACTTACTCAAAATGTAGGTAGTTAAATTTGATTGTTCTTTATTCATCCACCCCCTTAGCAATAAACGTTGTACCTACCTATATTTACGAGTACATATAATACATAGACTCGGAATAGTCATACAGTGTTATGTTTAATTATTTCTTTTTAAGCTTTTGAAGTCGTTCAATAAATACAAAACACTGTATAATCTCAGGCTATACAACGTTTAATAGTAATGGGGAAGAAATTATACAAGGCCCACATTCTAAACGCTCAATCATGAATCTCGATTTAAAACTGTTTTAAATCGAGGTTCAATACTGAGCGTCGTTTTAACATGCGGCCCATGCGGGCCTAAGAGTAGTTAGTAGTCGTTTTTTCCAGTTGAAACCGAGCTTGTTTACTCAAAAAGAAGATAGGTATCTAGTTATTATGATTGTCCTTTATTATCTAGTATCTACGATTTAGGCGGAATTATTAAAAGGGTTTCGATAAGAACTCGATATTAAGTAATCTACGGAAACATAAAAACATTCCTAAATATTACTATTATTTACTTATGATGTCATTTCACGCCAGACTGCAATTTGGGCGACAATTCTGGCTCATTCGAGATTATTTCCTTCTCGCTTAGTTATTTTACTTTACTTATTAGGAAACTATAAAAAAAAAGAAAACTATACTACCTGTACTAGTTAGGTACAAGCTATCGCAATCCAGCGGGTGTGATGGACACTCATTCCGGGAGCGATTAAGGGTGGGTTATTTAGTAATTAAGTTTTTGACGTGGACATTGGACGTTTATTTTGTTTTTGTAGAATTTTTTATGTAGAATAAATAGGTCGGCGTTTGACCACCAACTCGCCTGATGTTAAGCGACGTTGTGATCTAAGATGGAGCACGACGACCTATAAGGTACTTATTCACTCTAGCCTTGAAGTTTTGTAGATTGAAGAAGTACAAAGACGGCAGTTGAGTGAGGCGCTACAAGTGCGCTACTGCTCAGACCCGTCTTCGGAACGATTACAAAACTGTGACTTGTGACTGCGACATTATTTTTGTTTTTATTGTGAATGTATTATTTTACTTAATCCTACTAATATTATAAACGCGAAAGTTTGTATGTATGGATGTATGTATGGATGGATGGATGGATGGATGGATGTTTGTTTCTCTTTCACGCCAGAACAGATCTGGATGAAATTTGGCACAGAGACAGATTATAGTCTAGAATAGCACATACTCGTAGGACTACATCTGACTAGATCTCCTCTACATAGGTAACACATAATAGACTCGATTTCATCGTATTTTCATTTCTTTGGGTGCACGAATCAAGTACTATCGAAGTCATCGAACAAAGCATTGTAAATGCATATATGTAGATGGGCTCTTTATTTTAAAGTAAAATTGAATTGAATGCCATTATCTTGAATACATTTTGCATGCTATTACGTTTCTGTTGCCGCGGCGGGGGTGTGACGAACGAAGGCAAAGTATTCAATTTAATTTATTTCTTCGGATCATACCTATGGTACTATATTAGAAATTAGGATAATTTATACGGATAAATACTTGTACTATTCAAAATTACAATTATATTTACAATTACAATTACATTAATATTGTCTTCAAAATTTCTGTATTCGGTTCATATTCGGTTTAAGGAAATATGATCATATTTCTGAATTACGCCAAAAGCTCAAATTGTTACCAATTCGCCTTCGCCGTGAATCTCACATCCTTTCCTTCCTCTTTAAAATCTTGTTTTTTCCAACTATCCCTCTGTATCTCAAGGAGCGCTTTGAATTTATTCAAGGGCACTCCGGTTCTTTGAGATCTTCTCGTCACCTTAAACTTAAGCTCCACACATCATCCCACATCAATCTATTTTATAGTAAAGGGTTTACTGTGCAAGCTGTCAAGCTATGGAATGAGCTGCCTGTTGTAACTGCCCATTTTTAAAAATCTCGTTTTTAACTATTATTTAGCTCTTTGCTAATTCGGTACGCATAATACTAATGTATATATATATTTATTGATATTTTATTATATTTATTTATAATATTTATAATTATTCATATATATTATATTTATTTTTGGTTATTTATTTAAGTAGGTACTTATTATTAATATTACTTATTATTATCTTTTAAATTTTAATTTAGTTTTATGTACACCACCTACCCTTTTCGTATTTCTGTAAGTTCCTGTCCATCCAAAAGTTACCTGGAAGAAATCGCTTTAGGCGATAAGGTCGCCCTTGCTGGCAGTTGGTCCTTCTAGTAATAAAAAGAAGGACCAACTAGTAACCCCCTCACATCGTCTCGTCAAGTCGAAGAGGTCAGTGTATATTTTAGGGCCGGCGGTCTATAACCGTATACCAAATTCCGTTCGGGATGCGCCTTCTACCGCGTGCTTTAAAACCAAGATGAGAGCTTGGTTACTAGATAATATGTTTTATGACATTGAAGCTTATTTTAAAATAAGAGATTTATGAACTATTATTATTTTGTATAATAATAGCTATACATAATATTAAATTATTTTTACTATATTTATCTGTATAATGACATTAATGAATTATTTTTATATTTGACATAATTATCAATTATTATTGTTATGACATTCGTTTTTAATTATAAATATTCAACTGTGACGTGTAACTAACTATAGGAGTTATCAATAAATTCTGATTTCTGATTTCTGATTTCTTGTACTGCCGAAAAAAGTATTTTAGTTTTTAAGATTTTCATGTAGTTTTTGGTGTGCAATAAAGATATATTGTATTGTGTTGTACTATATATGTATATATTTATTTGTAATCCCGGTCTTGAAAGGCGGAAAGTAATGTGCTGAACAGGACTACGGGTTGCCTCGATACAGGCTTGCCTCGTGCAACCAGTAAACAATGTTTTTATAGGTAATAATAAGTTGTTACAATAAATATTTTCATTTTCATTATATTATACATATCTAATTGCCCGGCTCGTTGGGCCGATAACATTGCAAACATACTAGGTCGAATCTGGCCCCCTCTTCTCACGCGTAAGATATTATCTTGGTCACTATATATCTCTCTCGTTTTAAAAGTCATATGAGTGAGAGTAACCAAGACAGTATTTAGTATCTCTCGTGTAAGAATAGGAGCCTGGATGAGATTGGCTCAAGACCCGGGTAAGTTGCTTACATGAAAAGAGTCCATTGCTTAGCAGGGTTCGATTACCGACAATGTTGTTTTTTGTTTTTGTTTCGTTTTTTTGGAAAATAATATACAGTTCTAAAAGACAAAGTATTGAAAACCTAATCAGTTTATGCCAGTACTCTCATAGGGTAACACCCCCCCCCCCCCCTTTCCGACTAATCTTTGACTTTTTGATTTTAACATTAACTAATTGATGATAAAGTTAAATACACAATCTTAGGCGCAAAACATACTGCACCTGACACCGCTCCGGTGTGCGGTGATGCGGATTTTTACTTTGACTATAAAGTTTCGATTTATGTGCAAAACCGTAGAGTGCAACATTGACACCGCGTCTCCATGGGGATACCAACTTCGTCGCTCCGCACACTGCAGCGAGACACTCCGCACACTTCCCATTCTACAGTTAAATTTGTAGCACTAAGGTGTCGTCTCTAAAGTCTCTAAATTAGTCTCTAAATCCGCTAAATTTCGCAGTCCAGGGACCCTATTTGGAGATTTGAGATTTTCATCTCACTTTTTCTCGTCCTTGTTGCTCTCGTTTGAAACGTCATAGGTGTGAGAGTGACCAAGATAAAATCTCATCTCATCTCATGTCATCTCATCGTGATGAGATGAGATTTTATCTTGGTCACTCTCACACCTATGACTATTCAAACGACGAAACAAGGACGAAAAATGTTGAGATTGAATCTCACTCCGTAAAAATAGCCCTTCAGTCTTTTAATTGATTAGAAAAGGTAAAAGAACATGTATCTAATTATTTGACAAACTCAAATGACATGCCGTTCATAATTTGGCTTAAAGCCAGTAGAACTTGGCTTGTCTCAGTGGAGTATTCATATTTATTTCAATAGTTCTAGCATTAGGTAGCATAAGCTCCGTCAGGAGAAAACAGCATCAGAAATAAAAGTAAAAGTTTAACCGCCACTGTTAAAACATCCATACGACGAAGCGCTACATGTTGCGGAAGATAGAAAACTTTGGCGGAAGATCGTAAGAGAGAGAGTAATTGGAGGTGGTGGTCACGACCCTCAGACATGAGGAATGCGACTTGAGGAGGAGGAGCATTAGGTAATGGAGTAGAAAACTAGGAGTAAACACTGAATATATAAGAACCTAGCCTTATTAGATAAGGGTGGTTGTGACATTGACATTTACAACATGTTTTTCTTTTTCTTGATGGGAGGTGATGCATTGGTGTACCCTCCTGGATTTCTGCTCATGAATACATCTGGTTGTATCTCATATGCTTGTATAGTCTGTTTTCAAGTCTCGTTTGAGTCAGTTTCTGGCAAATGTGCTCCACCATAGACCACATAATTGCATAACATCAGGCCAGATGGGGGCCAAGAGCAATCCTATTAATTTTTATTTTTTAATTTGCTACTAAATTAACCGAGTGGGATAGAACGTGATGACTATAGCCATTATGCTTACACAATAAGACTCCGGATTAATATATCAAAGGCCAAGGGCCCAGTGACTTTGTCGTACTTATCAGTCCCCTTATTATTAGAAGTCTGTCCACTATTTTGATTGCGATAGTGGCTGAGTGCAGTATGAGTGCACATAGTGCAAGAAGGTTGAACAAATGTTTAAACATGAAACATATAGCATGAATAATCCCGATCATGATTAAGTAACTTCATAATGAAATAAGCCCGCAGATCTTTAATTGAATACAATTTCATGGCCCATACAAAACCACAACAGTACAAAGAACATACAAATTGTATGTTATAACTAGGTAGTCTTTGTGTTAATACAGAGTATAAGCCAACTTCATATAGATTTCATCAAAATCTGTTCATCCATTTGAGCATGAAGAAACAAACAAACAAACTTTTGCATCTATAGTCATCAAATAATATAACAAAGACGAAAGTTTGTGAGTGTGTGTTTTAGTATGTATGCGCTCAAACTGCTGAACCAATTTTGATGAAATTCGATATAGAAGTAGCTGGCACTCCTGATTAACACATAGGCTAATTTTTATTCCAAGAAATTAAGTACTTCTGTAGGAATTTAAGCCATGGGTAACAACCTGGGATGCAGCTAGTATTAAGTATAGTATGATTAGAATACTTAATTTTTTTTAAATAGTTACTAATACTACCTTGTCCAGCATGCGTTAATTTTTTTGGACAAATGTACAGATGACAGCCCTAATGGAATAGTTTATCATAAACTTCCATATATTGATCCAAGCTCTCAAATAAACTGATTTCAAAGTTTGTTTGAGTTCATAACACAGGACCTGCTATTTACAAGTAATAATACCTATAGCCACAAATGCCAGTTTTTGTTCTCACAGATGTTTCACCCGCATCCGTTACTAGCCTCTATTTATCCAAAGCCTCATTAACGTAAAAGAAACAACACAACTGCCTTCAGAAATACACACAAGCAATAACCAACTTTACAGCACAGCATTTCAGTTAACAATTGCTTGTCTCAACAATCTAAAAGAGAACATGTTTACGACTCACTGAAATATAGGCTTTATTGAAAACAGGGAAAAGTCTAAATCTGTTTTGCGGTTTTGTTTAACTCTGTCAGTACGCTTGCACTCAGAATGCACTGGCTGGTTGGGTCAACATAAGGTATAAGAAAAAAGTTGATTTGAAAGGAGTTCCCATTTCGTTTTTTTAGGGTTTTTGTTGAGGATATTGCTCTTTAATGGTATCTTGGTTTTATAATGGGTCTGGATGACTGTTAGTTGAGCAGTTTTTTTGTATTTAAGAGTATATAGGTACCTATACGGAATTGATTCATATAATGACAGATCCATGATCTAAGATTTGATGTTTGTTGAATTTTTTTGTTGAATCATTACAGAAACTAAAGTAGACTGGTAAATATGTTTATGTACACTTATGGGTATATCAATAGACTACTAAATATGTGCAAATTACAGTCACAGAATGGTTATTGGGGTCAACTTTTACCTTTAAAAATAAATACAGAAAAATAGTAGAGCCAATATAACTACTTAGTAAAGCCACAGTACATTTCACTCCATGTATAATAACTAACCAAATCATACTGGTACTAGGTGGTTATTTTTTATAGCTATAAATTTCATGGCAGATTCCATATCTAAGAATTGATATCATTGAATAGATTATGCGCCTATTAAAATTTCTATTTATGTAGCAGAGCACATTGTCCAAGGCCATGACTTTTTCTATGCCTTTGTTAACATTCAAACAATAATTTAGTAAAATCAATAGAACTACGTAATATGACGAAGAGTGAAAGTATATGTTGCACACGAAATAGGTATTGCTTAAACAAATAGTGATGAATGCAATGTTTAACAATGCAAGAAAATTAAATGTAGGCTTACAAGATATCCCAACTACACAAACAATCATTATTATCATTAATATAAGTTGTATAAAAATAAAACCAATATGGGAAATTATGGTAAAACTTACCGAATGGTGAAATAATTGCTGTTTTTATCCACTCGACCACGAAACAATTATCACGAATTTTTGGCACGACACAACAGTACACAATAGTGTGTCACAGTTCACACAAGTATAATTCTGTAGTAGCAAATAATTTCACACCAATTCTAAGGAAAAATCACTGCTTTGGAGTCAGAAATAATTATTTAAATTTTCGTCTACAACCAAATAATCACTCAGTCGCAAAATCCAAAATACTGAATAGTGATGTGGTAAAAAATTGTTACTAATCATTCGATGTAGTGCAACGAACAACGGTTTTAACTACAAAAATTATAAATATTTCCAACTCGCATCTTTCTGGCAAAAGCACATGACAAGCGACACCAAATTCTGGATCGGGATCCAGGGGCCCTATTCGGAGATTTCACATTTTCATCTAGTCTTGTTTTGTTCATGTTGCTCTCGTTTGAAACGTCATATATGTGAGAGTGACCAAGATAAAATCTCATCTCATCTCACGCGTAGGAATAGCCCTCCAGAAGAATTTGCAAATTTGAATGACTTGAATTTGCAATTTAAGCAAAAAAATACTAGTATGTTGATGAATTGAGTTATCTAGCACTCGATCATGAAATTCAGACTCTAAATTTTTTTTATTCTATTTTTTTATTTTCAAGCATGAGCGTCAGTCTTCATTGTCAATTCAGTCGATTAATCGAATTTCGTTCCAAGTACAAAAAAGTTAAAGCTTGCACTGGTTCTGTCAGATAGACTTTGACATTGATATTGTCAAATAATCAAACCAACACGAAAACGAAAAATAGTGCAGCTCCATGACAACCGGAAAAAGTCGGAAAATATTGATTTATTTTGAATCCTACATTTTGAATTTTATCATCTTATTTTTCCAATTCCATAAAATCGGAGTCACGCTTATAAATAACTAAAACTAAGAATTCATTTGGTGATACATTTTGCTGTTTGAAATATTTTCAAACATATTTAAATTCAAAAAAATATATTTAGAGCATTGCAACATATTTGCGCATGCGAACTGCTTGCTGTCAGGAGGTATTTTATTGATTTCTAGATTATTTTTTTGTTTATTCATAAAAGTGTACCAAAACGTAACATCCCGAAATGTTTAAAATACAACATCTAGTTCTATGCTATATTCTTGTCAAATTGTGCTATGTATATTGCAACGTCGATTTATCACCTGTCACATTTACTTTCAAAGAATACCAATATAAAGATACTCCAAAAAATGTAAGTCAAGTACCTGTCTCCTACATTTCAAATAAAATGCTATAGCCTCTGACTTGAATTAAGACCTTCCAAGTGTTTTCGAAGTCAATCATTAAAGTTCTTTGGTGTTTCAGGAAATGACCTTCCGAGAGTTTGAAACTGCTTGCGAGCAAAGTAGCGCATGCAGTCATATGGCTGGATTAGCAAGGATAAGATGCGTGAGGGAATGTGTCTCTCCGTCATGCTACAGGGATCTTTACCAAGCAGATCCTGTAAATAGCTATAATATAGTTTAGTACATAGCCATCTATCGTTTTAGTTTAATTGAAACAACATTCAATTAGGAATACTTTTGGTACGGTTAAATAATAAAACAATTTTTTTTACTAAAGTAAACATTTATTAAGAATTGGAAATAAATGGTACTTAATTAATTGACCCTACCTATATAAGTACCTATTAATTTTCAATAGTAATCAGCGATAATCAAATCAGGTTTTTTTTTCTGTAATAATATTTTGTTTCCAGCTAGAAGAAGGGGAAATTGATGTACGCCTCAACTCTTTCAAGGGATGCTTCGTACAAAGAAGTGGGCGAACGAGAAATTGATTTTCTAAACACCATTTAGTTTCATCCTTGGTTCTATGTGCTAAAAAAAATTACCAGATCCGTCAAAAAGTGCAATTTCTCTTATTGGTAGGTACCTACATAGAGTTGGACTCTATTTTTTTGCAATAGAACATTCAACGTCGTTGTTGATAAATCGGTATTATCTACAGCAGTAACAAAGTATGTATGTTTTTATGTAAAAAAGAAAATGCCTGTGGGTGCAGGATAGCTTATCTCTTACTAGTCAATACCATGGTATACTAATTTACTTCGCCAGGTATAGCATCCCGAGTCAAAAATGGTCACGTGGGCAACTCGCAGTTATGTCAATCGTTGTTTATACAAGACCGAAATATTGTTTTTTACAAATAGTTCGAAAGAGACGGATGAGGATGACGATGACGAGTGACGTCATCAAGTGTTTGATCCCGGAATTCCAGAGTTTTTTTTTTAAATTATGGTCATTACTAAGTTTAAGTTTTACAAATTAATACCCCTGTTTTTATTTTCAGATCTATGTGATATGGAGTACTAAAACAAAAACAATTATAAATGAATCTATCAAAATAAAAAAACTGCAATTGCAGTTTTAGCTGTAATATTTCAATTTTATTCATTATGTCATCGTTGATGAAAACCTTTACGTACTAAATCATGTCATGTCGTGGTGCAAGAAATACATAATTAAAACTCATGGACATTTTTTATTAAATGATAGATCTTGTAAGATATCACTAACTAGCTACCTACACGCATAAATAAATTATATTAGATATTATTTTTAGCCCTCTAGGTTTTGAGACAACTTTGACCTTCCTGAACAGAATCGACCGAGTGAGTGTTAATGAGCAAGGCATCTATGCTTCAGCTACGACAAAAATGCTTTCGTATGTCCGAATTCTGTCTGGAAATTTGTCTTCGTCTACAGATCGCTTTTCTCAACCGATTCTCTTGAAACTTTGTGAGTAGGTTGTTCGTAAATAATACAGTTTTTTTTTTGTCGAGGCAGGTTTTGAAATTATTTCTACTTCTATATATTCTACTTTCTACTCACGAGTATGATTATAATAATATGGAAGGCTAACTCATCGGTAATCTCCGATAATTTTATATGCATTTATAAACTTGGAGCGATCAGTGCCGATTGCGAACAGCAAGCTCTACAATCATAATACTAAGCATCTCACGATAAGACCAAAAAAAAAATTTGTGAAATAGGCATGGAATATACGTCCCATTTTTTCCATCCGATTGTTGGATCCGATAGTTTAATTTTATTCGGCTATCTGGGGGGCTATTCCTGCGCGTGAGATGAGATGAGATTTTATCTTGGTCACTCTCACACCTATGACAATTTAAACTAGAGCAACAAGGACGCAAAATGGTGAGATGAGAATCTCAAATCTCCGAATAGGGTCCCTGGAGGCGTTTGTGCCGTATTATATTTGTATGACACTTATTTTAACTTAATACACGTCCAATCTGATAGTCAGACGTCCGATCCTATGTTGCAAAAAATTTCAACTCAAATTGTTCGTATCTAAGTCAGAACAGGGACCCTATTCGGAGATTTGAGATTTTCATTTCACTTTTTCTCGTCCTTTTGGCTCTCGTTTGAAACGTCATAGGTGTGAGAGTGACCAAGATAAAATCTCATCTCATCTCACGCGCAGGAATAGCCCCCCAGAAGAATGAATCGCGCTTAAAAACTTGAAAAATTGCGCATGTGTATTTCAAACGTCAACTTAACCGGTCAATTCCGGTTACCGGTTTTTCACAACACTATTTAATGGGAAAATAAAAATTTGGTTCCACTTGCTATCGCTAGAAGCGGTCTAGTGTGAAAATATAGCGAAAATGGCTTCCTTATGCAGACAAATTATTAGGGGAAATGCTGTTAGGAGTGTTTTATTTTCTGCCGCGCGCCGGGGATACGCCGATAAAAGTAAGAAACTCTCATTTTCTTCCACTACTGTGCAACCACCCATGTCAATGTTTCGTTACGTAATGTCAAAAATATCCTTAAATTTCTTTTTTTGATAACAATAAACCTAAAAAGTTCCGAAAAAGACCCATTTATTGGTGTAAAAATGTATTAGGTACATTCTCTAAATCCTATTGTTAAAACTTATGTAAAAAAAACTATCCAAAAAAACAAAAATGTTCCTGCACGTTATCTGGTTATTTATTTGGCTATAACATCTGTTTTTCTGTTTACTATTGCTCTAATTTAGTTGACTTTGTCCCCCTTTCATTTACATAAATCTGTAGTCGTTACTTTTCATGTAATCCTGTCTTTTATCAAATTATATTGATTTTAGGTTATCTTTCTTATCAGGTAACTTTGATAAATGCCTACATTCCAAGCTGTTTTAGCTTTGCTTAAAAATCATTCTAGGCTTTCCATTTAAGACCTTAACCGTGCCTACTGGATTTAGGATAGAAACATATCAAAGCTAGTCTAGTCAAAAGTCTAAGTTGTTCACTGCAAGTCTTCAGTGAATAAACTTAGATTTCAATAGAAATTATTTATCACCAGCGAGTGACCCACCCTGGCTGCGCAGGATACCTATAAACCTTCTGTGAAAATAATTGAAACATGAGATAACATATTGTCACATCCTTCCCTGAAGGGGTTGGCAGAGGTGTAATACAACACTCACACTTCGCCGGACGATATTCAGTCCCAAATGAGACAAGGAGCGATTCTGTCGCCATACACTGGGCTCCAGTCATGAAGCAGATAAAAAAAATAGATGTAGAAAATAGTGGAAAACAGCATCAAAATCTGTTGTGTAGTTAAGAAGGAGTCAATAGCAAATATACAGACAGATGCGGAAAGTGACTTTGTTTTATACTATGTAGTGATAGAAAAGAAAAGTCCGGAATAAAACCCTAAAATGAAATTTCATTAATAAAGAACTATCTGTAGACAACATAATCTCTTCTTGCTATCAAAGATTAGGCTGGCTAGGTTTCTTTAAGATGGATTATATTATTATACTCGTAGTTATATAATCCGTTTTTTGTCAACACCAAAAATTATAAACAACAGTTTTAGCAACTAGCGGCTTTATCTCTAAGAGCAACCTATTCTAGGCAACCTTATGCTGTGAAAAATTCATAGCAGAGGTAGAAAATGGGGTGTGCAGTACAATATTAGGAAAAAATTAACTTTCTTCCGCTGAATATTTCCACTTTTAACCACAAGTAACATGGCAGGCGCAGATAGTGTTCTAATAAAATACAAGGCCACAAGGCTGCCGGTGTGATGTGAGATGATGTTAATAGGACAATAATATGATTAATGGGTGACATCATGATATATCTAAGGCCTCCTTTTATGGGTAGTTTACCTTTGGTTTCACATGTTTGATATTTGTATTCTACATGAATAGCCTGAGTGACTGAAGCCATACACAACATTTATAAAATTTGACGAAGACTCCCTGCAGACTTCAGACTTTCTTTCGACCAATAGTTTGTTCAACTTCTTAAACAGTGTGAAGATGGATGCAAATGCGCATATTACAACAATTCAGTATCAGCAAGTGCCTTCAAACTAGCCCCAGCAGCCCAAACCGACTATACTATCAGCCAGTAGAAACTACAGTCTGGCAGGACTCTTAAGTCTTCTAATTTACTGTGTGGATTATCCTATCCCTATAACAATACTAGCATTGATCAAACTATTTTTTACAAACGCCAGGCTTTCATGTGTGGAATAGCATAGAGGCAGTAATGGACTTGACACATGCCCTTGTAACATATCGAGTTTGCGTATCAGTGCACCAAGCCAGGCTATCGACTTTTTTACAAACCCAGCGAGCTCTTTGCAGGGCCCACGCCCTTACGGAGAGCGACTATGCTCGCTGCACTGATACGCGAACTCGATATGTAACTACGATATGCTCAAGCCAGTCTCCAGCTTAATATTTTTTTTAAACAATAGTCAAGGAGATCATTGCCATGACGGTTACGTTTTGTTTTCGACCGCGAATCATATCGCCGCGCAATGAGATCCATGGTCGCGCAGCTTCGTAAACAATACGTAACATCATGGCAATAAGACGTCATGGAAGGCCCCAACTCATCAACGCAATTTATGGTCACATCTGGCAGAAAGCATGAAACTTGGAATGCATGCTTACTGCGCCATCAAGCCGCTCTAGGACAGCCTCTAACTGAAGTTTCCTTCCGCAGTGATGGTGGACCCCCTAGAGCACGCCACGGGCATGGAGCGCAAAGAGCTCATCGCCCTCCAGTCCGGTAACGAAGACCCTTTCCACATGAAGGTGCTGAAGAAGTCCGCCGGCACCCGGGAGAGCCCTACCCTCGTGCCTTCATGCTTCGACGCTAGGATCGTTGGATGCATATGTAAGTTGTTGCAGCATATCCTCCGAAGAACTGCTTAACCTTTTTTTTACTAGGGAATATCCTTTATGGATTCTATCACCGGCCCAGGGGTGGAGAAGATATATAGAGGAAGACAGCCGGGCAGACGCTGGTTATACGAAAGCACTTCTGCCGAAGCTGAAGCATAGACGCTTCGCTCCAGAACGCTCGCTCGGTATTCAATAAGGAAATGTATGAAAAATGAAATGAGTTTATTGAGACTAAAACAGAAAAATCATTTTTTTATATTTTTCTTTATCAAAAATACAAACTACATGTTTATCGAAATGAAGTTTTAGAAAATCCTAATCCTAACTAATATTAAATGCGAAAATGAGTTTGTTCGTTTGTATGTTTGTTTGTAAAGCTTTCAAACCTTAACTACTCAAATGATCGTCATGAAATTTTGCATACACGTTGTCTGGGTTACAAAATTCATAGGGCACTTTTTATCGAAAAAAAAAATACGGTTTCTGTGGGCCCGCGGGTGAAACCGCGGGGCGCAGCTGGTTGAATAATAACATATCGTCACGCCTTTGTCCGAGGGGCTGGCAGAGGTGTATTACAACACCCACACTTCGCCGAACGATATTCAGTCCCAAATGTGACAGGGGGCGAGCCTGTCACCATACACCGGGCTCCAGTCATGTAGCAGATGACATACAATACGCACATATGCTCACACAACGAACAAATTGGTGCGAGACGTCCGTCGGCTGGGTTCGAACCCGTTCCCTCGGGCTTGGGAGGCGGGCTTTCTCCCAACTAGGCTGCCATCGCATTGAATGGTTGAATAAAATAGGTACAATTTTAGCAAATAATTTACATACTTAAATGTAGCTTTTATTTTAGTAATACTTTAGCATGAAAGTATAAACAATGTTTCATAGAACAGAGTGTCAGATTTATAACTTGTTATCCAACGTGATACAAGCTAAAAACACCAATCTGTTTACAATTTACATCATCTTCTAAAAAATACTCTGAACTTGTAATAAGTATATTTTGTATATACAAGCTGTTGCGCGCGACTTCGTTCGCGTTTATTTAGAAAATAAAGTCTGAAGGTTAATCAAGATCCGTTTAGCCGTGAAAAGCCTACAAACGGACAGACATACAGAGTTAATTTAGATTTTAATATACAATTAGAAGAGTATGGATTAGAGTAGCACGCAAGATGCGTACACCTATTTTATTGGGTCTACGATAATTGAAAGAGTGAGCACAAAGCGCGAGCGAAGCGTCTCCGTTTCATCTTGGACAAAAATGCTTTCGTATGTGTTTTTTTTAATGTAGAATACGTTTGACCACCAACTTGCCTGATGTTAAGCGACGTTGTGGTCTAAGATGGAGCACGACGACCTATAAGTACTTATTCACTCTAGCCTTGAAGTTTTGTAGAGTGAAGAAGTACAAAGACGGCAGTTGAGTGAGGCGCTACAAGTGCGCTACTGCTCAGATCCGTCTTCGGAACGGTTACACCGGACTACATCCCGAAACACGACTAGGGACCCTATTCGGAGATTTGAGATTCTCATCTCACCATTTTGCGTCCTTGTTGCTCTAGTTTGAAACGTCATAGATGTGAGAGTGACCAAGATAAAATCTCATCTCATCTTACGCGCAGGAATAGCCCCCTAGGTCGTATGTTCAGAAGTCCACCTGTTCTGTTCTCAGTTCTCCTCTACGAGTCTCGTTTCTCAACCGATTCTCGTGAGATTACGTGAGCAGGTTCAATAACTATTCATAATTATTTTTTTTGTTGAGTGTGTTTTTGGAAAATTTCCAATATGGCGGAGATTTGGCGGTTTTACGTAATCGCGAGTTCTTCAGATCACAGAGCTACTATTATTGTAAAATCCGGGCCGAACATGGATAAGCACAGGGGGGCTATTCCTGAGCATGAGATGAGATGAGATTTTATCTTGGTCACTCTCACACCTATGACGTTTCAAATGAGAGCAACAAGGACGAAAAAAGGTGAGATGAGAGAATCTCAAATCTCCGAATAGGGCCCCAGGATCGGGATGGGTGGTGTACAAGAGAAGCTTAAGCTAGTGGGCGACTAAGAGCGAGATTCACAGACTGCACTACGTCTTTACTTAGATGCAAAGTTCAAGAATCTCGCCCGGAAAGTTAAGTCAAAGTAGAAGTAAAGTCGAAGTGCGGTCTGTGAATCTCGCTTAAAGGACTGATGATGATGTTGATAAGTGTAATTTTGTGTCTTGTCTCCCTAAATTAAACGACAGTATTTCTATGGTAAGGTACCAAAGTTTTATGACAAGGGACCCTATCCGGAGATTTGAGATTTTCATCTCAGCTTTTTTCGTCCTTGTTGCTCTCGTTTGAAACGTCATAGGTGTGAGAGTGACCAAGATAAAATCTCATCTCATCTCACGCGTAGGAATAGCCCTACTGAGGCGAAGTAACAGTCTCGATAGCTCTAAGTCTCGAAGCAGCTGTCCTCTGTAGTTTTTCATTCACTAAGGCTGCTCTTAAACGGGCCATATTTTAACTCCCGACGCAAAAAAAACGACGGGGTGTTATAAGATTGACGCGCGCGCGCGCGCGCACGTGTGTGTGTGTGTGTGTGTGTCTGAGAAGAAGATCTCAATTCTTCTGTATGTTTAATTTTGCATGTATACCTTCCGTAGGTAATAATAAGTTCGAAAATGGAGAGTTTTGGCGGGAACTGAAAAGATGGTGGCGTGATTTTGTATTATTTTCTAAAACTTGTGATTCTTTGAATGTAAAGTGTAATAATGGTGGATTATTAACGTTTACCGGTTCGTCAACGTGCACGAGTGTGGGCAAATGAAACAAACATTGCGAAACACGACTTTTTGTGTTCTCTGCAAGACTTCACTTGAAGTTTCAGTAAACTATCCATAACTTTACTGGAATGGGGAAAGGAGAAGGATTCATCATCTTCATTTGTTGTTATTTTAAATGTGTCTTATGTTTAACGGTACATTCTGTCTACCTAAAAGTGTCTCCTGGTAACTTCGCACCGAGCTCCAAGATACAGGCCTAGAGCTTAGTTTGGGACTCACTGTCAACCTTTAGTTCAGTACTAGTTTATTTAGTTAATCCTATTTAAGGTCAACCTGCCTGTATGTACTTTTCTTTTTTAATAAATAAATTTGATTTGATTTGATCATCATCCCATCATATTTGAAAACGAATGATTTTTACTTGACACTAGCAAATGCACATGATGTGCGACGCCAAATTCCCCTAAATGGGAAAAAAGAAAAAAAAAAGTTACTCCGTTAAGTAGTAGTTAAAAAGATTACTCCGGCGATTATAAATGGAATTCAATCTTTTTTTTTGGTAGATTATACTTTAGAGGTGATCCCATATAAATTTTATCGAAACCGGTCAAGCAGTTTTCAAAATATCGACAATAGTCTAAAAATTGTTTACATGGTTGACGGACTCGGGAAGTCGGATTTTAAAGCTTTGCATTTTATATATCTCACACAATTTGGAGCGAACTGTTGTCAGCTTTATGGCAAGTCCGCCTCTGTATTGTATACATATTATATAACCAACGTACATGTTTGATGAAACCTAATTACTGTTTGTTTTGTTTCAGGTGAAGAACATGCTACCTCCGTCACCTGGCTATGGATACACAAGGTAATTACATTGTTTTGATCACTGTACCTGTTGATACACAAGGTAATTACATTGTTTGGTCACTGTACCTATGGAATCACAAGGTAATACATATACATTCTGCAAATTGGAAAATGTAATGACCACTTTAGGCGGAATGTAAATTATGTTAAGATAAAAGGGGGTTTTATACTACATATTTATGAGCTAGTGTTACTAAGTGAGAATTGAAACACATACTTAAACATAAATGAAAATATCTACACAAGTTATGCATGCCAAGTTGGCTCAGATTGTGTAGGACTATAAACTATAATTAAATAATCAATTAATTTATTGATTAACTAAAAAAATAATTACTTAAGACCTTACAGTCAAGTTCAGTTAATACTTGTGAGGAAAACCCACACCTAGGACCTAGAACCTACACCAATATTTCAAAGAGGAATGATTTGGATCTTTGTATGTTTGTAACGGAGAAAATCAAAAACTGCTGAGCTGATTTTAAAAATTCTTTTACCATAATAAAGCTATGTTATCTCTAAGTGACATAGGCTATGTAAGCCGCGGGTAGAAGAGCTAGTCCTACTAATATTATAAACGCGAAAGTTTGTAAGAATGGATGGATGGATGGATGGATGGATGGATGTTTGTTTGTTACTCTTTCACGCCTGAACGGCTGAACAGATTTGGATGAAATTTGGCACAGAGATTGATAATAGTCTACTTACACATAGGATACTTTTTAACCGCGGGTGAAACCGCGGGGCGCAGCTAGTTATAAATAATTCGAGTGATATGTGACATCCACCATTCCGCGCTGAGCCAGCGTGTTGATAACAGCTCAATCAGCTTTAATTGAGGGTAGGTTGATGTTCATGCAGCAGTGAAAATGTGTAAAACAGTGAAGTGGTCGTCGCCGGACCCTTAAGGGTCCGACGACCACTTTAGACTACCTAACTTCGCATTGGCTCAAGGTTTTCTATAGCCATTTCGTCTAGAATGACACGACGAGCGACGAGAGCAATTAAAGATACTGAGGAGCCTCTAAAGTTAACTACAGAGTGACAAAGTGCAATATAAATATTTTTTGATGACTTATGCACTTTTCTAATCATTCTTAAATAACTAAAAAAATCCTTGTATTATGGATTAATTTAAAAGCTAATGATGTAGACAACCTCCCCATGTAAAGGGATTTTTGATTTGCTTTGTCTATCTATTAAATCAGTTAAAAGTGACCCCTTACAAATGCAGAAAATTTTCATAGCTCTATTTTCTTTTGAGGACGTGTTTAAAAAAAATCTAAGAAGATAGGGGCGGAGACATAGTTCATTTAATTGTACATGCCAAATTTCATCATAATCTGACAAATAGTTTCCAAGAAGTTTGAGAAGCGCGTTTGTATGGAAAATTGAGAGCGTCGCGGAAGCCAAGTGAAAAGTGTCAGTCAATAAGTGATTTACTTGAACTTTCTATATTTCAGGACAAGCCCCGCCGCTGCGAGTGCGGACACTGGTACAAACTGGTCGAGAAGGAGCCCATCTAAACGCAATATTAATTAGTTTTTAATAAGTAGTGATCAATTACATCTGCAATAACGAAACGCTAACGCGCGCACAGCCTATAAAAACATACCATATTGTTGCCATACATAAAAATATAATTTACATTTACAAAAATGCGTTTACTTCAGATAACAGTTAATTGTAAGCATTACACAGTGTTGGATATAGTTGAATATCTTTGCGTTTTGATGTATGTATATGGGCTTAGTGTTAATAAATGAATGGTTAAATCAATTGGTGTTTGGTTTTTAACATAGTACATCATGCACAATTAATTGTGTTTAGTTTTTAACATAGTGCATAATGCACAATTGTGTTTAGTTTTTAACACGGTTCATCATACACAATCGTGTTTGGTTTTTAACACGATTCATCTTGCACAATTGTGTTTAGTTTTTAACATGGTGCATCATGCGTAATTGTGTTTGGTTTTTAACACGGTTTATCATGCATAATCGTGTTTAGTTTCTAACATGGTGCATCATGCACAATCGTATTTAATTTTCAACACGGTTCATCATGCACAATCATCATAATCATATCATGTAGTTTTTAACATGGTTCATCATGCACAATCGTGTTTAGTTTTTAACATGGTGCTTCATGCACAATCGTGTTTAATTTTTAACATGTTGCATCATGCACCGTGCATGCTTCAAAGGGAATGAGCAAGCACTTTGTCAAATGCAGTGGGGGGCTTTTGAATTAACATTAACGATATATTTAATTCCTTGGCAGCTAAAAGATAAAGGTTAATAATATTATACTAATCCTACTAATATTATAAACGCGAAAGTTTGTAAGAATGGATGGATGGATGGATGTTTGTTACTCTTTCACGCCAGAACGGCTGAACAGATCTGGATGAAATTTGGCACAGAAATATATTATGGTCTAGAATAGCACATAGGATACTTTTTAAACCGCGGGTGAAACCGCAGGGCGGAACTAGTACTTAATAATATTTCAGGCAACTAGGCCCATATTCATAAATACGTTACAGACTAACATGCTTACACAATAATTATTTTATAAAAAGATATTAAAACTATTGCTTCTGGGATTTTGCTCCCTGTGCCGCCTCCCAGTAGCGTCGGAAAACTAGCCCCTTTGGCCAGAACTCAGGCGAGAGTAGCGCTGCCTTGTACTTCGCAGGAACTCTAAATAAGACTTGAAATAAATCTTTCGGACACGACTTCACGCACTGGGACCCTATTCGGAGATTTGAGATTTTCATCTCACTTTTTCTCGTTCTTTTTGCTCTCGTTTGAAACGTCATAGGTGTGAGAGTGACCAAGATAAAATCTCATCTCATCTCACGCGCAGGAATAGCTCCCCTGCATAGCCACTATCAGCGCCTAGACTCCCAGTCGATTCTGCACAAACTTGTGCACGTCGGCTCCTAATTTAGTCGGGTCCGCGAAAAGTACATCAGAAATATCGGCTCCACGCATTTTAGACCGGGTTCAGTCGTTCCCGTTTGTTGAGGTTACAACGACGTAGACGGCTTTTCCTCCGGTCTACTACCTAGTGTGAAGCCATCACTGTCAGGTTTCCTCACCTCCGGGGCGTGCGCTGCCTTCGTCTTCTTCAGCTGCGCAGTTGGAGCAGGAGAGAGACGAGATACCTGAGTGCTGCTTTTCTTCTGCTTCTTATATGGTCTCGCTGGTGGAAGAGAAGGTGCTGGTGTGTTAACAGGCTCCAGTGGCGCGGTCTTAGCAACACGAGCTGCATAAGTTGTGGTCAGCGGTGCCGAAACGATTAGTACCTATAGGGTAAATGGGTACTAATTATTGCCTAATGAAAATTTCAGTGATTCCACACAGCACACAACCCAGAACGAAGAAGTGACACTAATAATCTATTCTAACTAATCATTATCTATATTATATAAAGTTAAACTACCACTGACTGACTCACTGACTGACTGACTGACATAGAGAAACCTAAAGGGTATACGCCGGGGTGGGGGGGATAAAGTGGATATGGGGTCGTGGAGGGTTGGGTCCACAACCGCCGGGAAAAATCCGAAATTGGCGAAAAGTCGAACCCTGATGGTGGTATGCCCTCGTTTCTCGGAAACTAAAAAAAAATTTTCTAAAGCAGTTGAACTAAAGTCGTAGAGAACCCTGGGACGTTTCAGGGGAAGTTGAAAAAAACATGGCTCCCGAAGAAAAAAACATGGCCGCCATACAAAATTGAAAATAAAATAACTCGAAAACGGTATGACTTGGATGGGGAGTGTTCAACCAAATGTCATAGGGAATCAAGAGAGCTACCTGGTGGGGGTGACGAAAATTCAAGATGGCGGATTCAAGATGGCGGCAAAATTTCAAAATGGTCTGAGAGGTCTGATTTTTTGCATCCGGGGGTTTTTGGGGTCCCCGATTCCATTTTTGAAAAAATATTTTGGAAAAGTTTTTTTTTTAATATAGCTGCCATACTTTAGTTTTTTTCATACATTTTGAGGGTCGCTTCTGATCGAAGTGGGCGAGGCCGGAGGCCTCGCATCACACTCGCGAGGCCGAAGGCCGAGCCCCAGCTGCGAGGCCGAAGGCCGAGCAGCCCTACTCGGCCGGTGCAAGGTGAGGCCGAAGGCCGAACCTTGCAGCGGCCGAGTACAATGACACACAATCAAAGTCGGATAGGTCATACTAGCGAGGCCGAAGGCCGAGCCTACGACCGCGAGGCCGAAGGCCGAGCCGCACCGGGGCGAGGCCGTCAGGCCGAGCCACGGTGCGTATAGGACTACTCGACCGATGCGAGGCGAGGCCGAAGGCCGAGCCTTGCACCGGTAGAGTACGATTACTGCGATATAAACAGACTGCGTGACCGAATAAACTGCGGAATCGAAACGTAGGGCCACAAGGGTCCATTAGCACCGGTAGAGTACAATAAAATAATGATGCTCTCCGACCTACTGACCAAGACGAATTTACTGCGGAATCGAAACGTAGGGCCACAAGGGTTCATTAGCACCGGTAGAGTACAATAACTGCGAAATAAACAGACTACAGAACTCGAATAAACTGCGGAATCGAAACGTAGGGCCACAAGGGTCCATTGGCGCCTGACCGCGGGCCGCTTGCGGCCCGCGCACCGCCCAAAATACTAGTCATTATACTATATAAAGTTGAATTACCACTGACTGACTCACTGACTCACTGACATAGAGAAACCTAAAGGGTATACGCAGGGGTGGTGGGGAAAAAGTGAGTATGAGGTCGTGGAGGGGTTGGTTCAGAGGGCCCGGGAAAAATCTGACATTGGCGAAAAGTCAAACCCTGGTCATGGTATGCCCTCGTATCTCGGAAACGGTGCATATTTTTCCTAAAGCACTTGAACTAATATTTCAGCAAACCTTGGGAACTTTCACGAGAAATCAAAAAAAACATGGCCGCCATACAAAAAAAAAAATTCCATACAAAATTGAAACGTGAATAACTCGGAAACGGTTAAAGTTTTAGATAGTCTGCTTGAACAAAAGTCATAGGGAATCGGGGGGGCTACCAGGTGGGGGTCATAAAAATCCAAGATGGCGGATTCAAAATGGCGGCCAAATTTCAAAATGGTCCGAGGATTCTGATTTTTTGCATCCGGGGATTTTTGGGGTATCTGATTCCATTTCTGAAATAAAATTTTGAAAAAGTGTTTTTTTTAATATGGCTGCCATACATTCAACTTTTTCCATACACGGCGAAACCTAAAGGGTACAAGGGAAGGTGAGGGGGGAAAAGTGAATATAGGGTCGTATAAGGGGTGTTTCACAGTCTCCGAAGAAATTCCGAAATTGCAACAAATACCTACTCTGATGGTGGTATGCCCTGGTATCTCAGAAACGGTGCATATTTTTGGTAAAGCGCTTAAACTAATATTTTAGCAACTCTTGGGACCTTTCAGGAGAAATAAAAAAAAACATGACTCCCATACAAAAAAAAATTCTCCATACAAAATTGATACGTGAATAACTCGGAAACGTTAAGTTTTATAGGGAGTGCGTTTGAACAAATGTCATAGGGAATTAGAAGGGCTACCAGGTGGGGATAAAAAAAAACCAAGATGGCGGCCAAATTTCAAAATGATCGGAGAGGTCTGATTTTTTGTATCTGGGGGTTTTTGGGGACCCCGATTCCAGTTATGAAAATAAATTTTGAAAAAAAAAAGAAATTAACATAGCTACCATTTTGCTCGATTTTTTTCATACATATTAGGGGTCGCCGCAGAATGACTTTTCGCAGATACTTGCGAGGCCGAAGGCCGAGCCCACCAAAGCGAGGCCGGAGGCCGAGCCCCAGCTGCGAGGCCGAAGGCCGAGCAGCAGCACTCGAACGGTGCAAGGCGAGGCCGAAGGCCGAGCCTTGCAGCGTTCGAGTACAACTATACTCGAAGCCGGATAGGTCACACTTGCGAGGCCGAAGGCCGAGCCCACAGATGCGAGGCCGAAGGCCGAGCCATAGCTGCGAGGCCGAAGGCCAAGCCCCAGCTGCGAGGCCGAAGGCCGAGCAGCAGTACTCGAACGGTGCAAGGCGAGGCCGAAGGCCGAGCCTTGCAGCGGTCGAGTACAACCACACACAATCGAATTCAGGGCACCCCGACTTCAGGGCACCCCGACTTCAGGGCACCCACAAACGCGGGCCGCTTGCGGCCCGCGCACCACCCAAAATACTAGTCATTATACTATATAAAGTTGAATTACCACTCACTCACTGACTCACTGACTGACTGACATAGAGAAACCTAAAGGGTATACGCCGGGGTGGGGGGGATAAAGTGGACACGGGGTCGTGGAGGGGTGGGTCCACAACCTCCGGGAAAAATCCGAAATTGGAACATCTCCCTACCCTGATGGTCGTATGCCCTGGTATCTCGGAAACTAAAAAAAAATTTTCTAAAGCAGTTGAACTAAAGTTGTAGAGAACCCTGGGACGTTTCAGGGGAAGTTGAAAAAAACATGGCTCCCGAAGAAAAAAACATGGCCGCCATACAAAATTGAAAATAAAATAACTCGAAAACTGTACGACTTGGATGGGGAGTGTTTGACCAAATGTCATAGGGAATCGGGAGGGCTACCTGGTGGGGGTGACGAAAATTCAAGATGGCGGATTCAAGATGGCGGCCAAATTTCAAAATGGTCCGAGAGGTCTGATTTTTTGCATCCGGGGGTTTTTGGGGTCCCCGATTCTATTTTTGAAAAAATATTTTGGAAAAGTTTTTTTTTTAATATGGCTGCCATACATTCGATTTTTTTCATACATTTCGGGGGCCGCCGCAAAGTCACTTGGGCGAGGCCGCAGGCCTCGCATCACACTTGCGAGGCCGAAGGCCGAGCCCCAGCTGCGAGGCCGAAGGCCGAGCAGCCCCACTCGGCCGGTGCAAGGTGAGGCCGAAGGCCGAGCCTTGCAGCGGCCGAGTACAATGACACACAATCAAAGTCGGATAGGTCATACTAGCGAGGCCGAAGGCCGAGCGTACGACCGCGAGGCCGAAGGCCGAGCCGCACCGGGGCGAGGCCGTAAGGCCGAGCCACGGTGCGTATAGGACTACTCGACCGATGCGAGGCGAGGCCGAAGGCCGAGCCTTGCACCGGTAGAGTACAAATAAATGCGAATTAAACAGACTGCATGATCGAACAAACTGCGGAATCGAAACGTAGGGCCACAAGGGTCCATTGGCGCCTGACCGCGGGCCGCTTGCGGCCCGCGCACCGCCCAAAATACTAGTCATACTATATAAAGTTAAATTACCACTGACTCACTGACATAGAGAAACCTAAAGGGTATACGCGGGGGTGGTAGGGGAAAAGTGAGTATGGGGTCGTGTAGGGCTCGGTTCAGAGGGCCCGGGAAAAATCTGACATTGGTGAAAAGTCAAACCCTGATGGTGGTATACCCTCGTATCTCGGAAACGGTGCATATTTTTACGAAAGCACTTGAACTAATATTTTATCAAACCTTGGGAACTTTCACGAGAAATCAAAAAAAACATGGCAACCATACAAAAAAAAAAATTTCATACAAAATTGAAACGTGAAAAACTCGGAAACGGTTAAAGTTTTAGATAGTCTGCTTGAACAAATGTCATAGAGAATCAGGGGGGCTACCAGGTGGGGGTCATAAAAATCCTAGATGGCGGATTCAAAATGGCGGCCAAATTTCAAAATATTCGATTTTTTTTCATACATTTTGGGGGTCGCTTCCGAGCGAATTAGGCGAGGCCGCAGGCCCCGCACCACAACCGCGAGGCCGAAGGCCGAGCCCCAGCTGCGAGGCCGAAGGCCGAGCAGCAGTACTCGAACGGTGCAAGGCGAGGCCGAAGGCCGAGCCTTGCAGCGTTCGAGTACAACTAAATTTGAAGTCGAATAGGTCACATTAGCGAGGCCGAAGGCCGAGCCCCCAATCGCGAGGCCGCAGGCCGAGCCCACCGATGCGAGGCCGTAGGCCGAGCCCCAGCTGCGAGGCCGAAGGCCGAGCAGCAGTACTCGAACGGTGCAAGGCGAGGCCGAAGGCCGAGCCTTGCAGCGTTTGAGTACAACTATATTTGAAGTCGAATAGGCTACATTAGCGAGGCCGAAGGCCGAGCCCCAACTGCGAGGCCGAAGGCCGAGCAGTAGTACTCGAACGGTGCAAGGCGAGGCCGGAGGCCGAGCCTTGCAGCGTTCGAGTACAACTATATTCGAAGCCGGATAGGTCACATTTGCGAGGCCGGAGGCCGAGCCACAGCTGCGAGGCCGAAGGCCGAGCAGCAGTACTCGAACGGTGCAAGGCGAGGCCGAAGGCCGAGCCTTGCAGCGGTCGAGTACAACCACACACAATCAACTTCAGGGCACCCCGACTTCAGGGCACCCCGACTTCAGGGCACCCACAAACGCGGGCCGCTTGCGGCCCGCGCACCGCCCAAAATACTAGTCATCATACTATATAAAGTTAAATTACCACTCACTGACTCACTGACTCACTGACATAGAGAAACCTAAAGGGTATAAGGAGGGGTGGTGGGGGAAAAGTGAGTATGGGGTCGTGTAGAGGTCGGTTCAGAGGGCCCGGGAAAAATCCGAAATTGGCGAAAAGTCAAACCCTGATGGTGGTATGCCCTCGTATCTCGGAAACGGTGCATATTTTTACTAAAGCACTTGAACTAATATTTTAGCAAACCTTGGGAACTTTCACGAGAAATCAAAAAAAACATGGCCGCCATACAAAAAAAAAAATTCCATACAAAATTGAAACGTGAATAACTCGGAAACTATTCAAGTTTTAGATAGTCTGCTTGAACAAAAGTCATAGGGAATCGGGGGGGCTACCAGGTGGGGGTCATAAAAATCCAAGATGGCGGATTCAAAATGGCGGCCAAATTTCATAATGGTCCGAGAGGTCTGATTTTTTGCATCCGGGGGTTTTTGGGGTATCTGATTTCATTTCTGAAATAAAATTTTGAAAAAGTGTTTTTTTTAATATGGCTGCCATACATTCAAATTTTTCCATACACGGCGAAACCTAAAGAGTACATGGGGGGGTAGGGGGGGAAAGTGAATATAAGGTCGTATAAGGGGTGTTTCACAGTCTCCGAAAAAAATACGAAATTGGAACAATTACCTACTCTGATGGTGGTATGCCCTGGTATCTCAGAAACGGTGCTTATTTTTGGTAAAGTGCTTGAACTAATATTTTAGCAACTCTTGGGACCTTTCAGGAGAAATAAGAAAAAACATGACTCCCATACAAAAAAAAATTCTCCATACAAAATTGATACGTGAATAACTCGGAAACGTTAAGTTTTATAGGGAGTGCGTTTGAACAAATGTCATAGGGAATTAGAAGGGCCACCTGGTGGGGGTAAAAAAAATCCAAGATGGCGGATTCAAGATGGCGGCCAAATTTCAAAATGGTCGGAGAGGTCTGATTTTTTGTATCTGGGGGTTTTTGGGGACCCCGATTCCAGTTATGAAAATAAATTTTGAAAAAAAAAAAATTAACATAGCTGCCATATTGCTCGATTTTTTTCATACATTTTAGGGGTCGCCGCAGAATGACTTTTCGCAGATACTTGCGAGGCCGGAGGCCGAGCCCCAGCTGCGAGGCCGAAGGCCGAGCAGCAGCAGTCGAACGGTGCAAGGCGAGGCCGAAGGCCGAGCCTTGCAGCGGTCGAGTATAACTATATTCGAAGTCGAACAGGCGAGGCCGCAGGCCGAGCCCACCGATGCGAGGCCGTAGGCCGAGCTCCAACTGCGAGGCCGAAGGCCGAGCAGCAGTACTCGAACGGTGCAAGGCGAGGCCGGAGGCCGAGCCTTGCAGCGTTCGAGTACAACTATATTCGAAGCCGGATAGGACACACTCGCGAGGCCGAAGGCCGAGTCTCAGCTGCGAGGCCGAAGGCCGAGCAGCAGTACTCGAACGGTGCAAGGCGAGGCCGAAGGCCGAGCCTTGCAGCGGTCGAGTACAACCACACACAATCAACTTCAGGGCACCCCAACTTCAGGGCACCCCGACTTCAGGGCACCCACAAACGCGGGCCGCTTGCGGCCCGCGCACCGCCCAAAATACTAGTCATACTATATAAAGTTAAACTACCACTGACTCACTCACTGACTCACTGACATAGAGAAACCTTAAGGGTACTTCCGGGGGTGGGAGGGGAAAAGTGAATATGGGGTCGTGTAGGGGTCGGTTCAGAGGGCCCGGGAAAAATCCGAAATTGGCGAAAAGTCAAACCCTGATGGTGGTATGCCCTCGTATCTCGGAAACGGTGCATATTTTTACTAAAGCACTTGAACTAATATTTTAGCAAACCTTGGGAACTTTCACGAGAAATCAAAAAAAACATGGCCGCCATACAAAAAAAAAAATTCCATACAAAATTGAAACGTGAATAACTCGGAAACTATTCAAGTTTTAGATAGTCTGCTTGAACAAAAGTCATAGGGAATCGGGGGGGCTACCAGGTGGGGGTCATAAAAATCCAAGATGGCGGATTCAAAATGGCGGCCAAATTTCATAATGGTCCGAGAGGTCTGATTTTTTGCATCCGGGGGTTTTTGGGGTATCTGATTTCATTTCTGAAATAAAATTTTGAAAAAGTGTTTTTTTTAATATGGCTGCCATACATTCAAATTTTTCCATACACGGCGAAACCTAAAGAGTACATGGGGGGGTAGGGGGGGAAAGTGAATATAAGGTCGTATAAGGGGTGTTTCACAGTCTCCGAAAAAAATACGAAATTGGAACAATTACCTACTCTGATGGTGGTATGCCCTGGTATCTCAGAAACGGTGCTTATTTTTGGTAAAGTGCTTGAACTAATATTTTAGCAACTCTTGGGACCTTTCAGGAGAAATAAGAAAAAACATGACTCCCATACAAAAAAAAATTCTCCATACAAAATTGATACGTGAATAACTCGGAAACGTTAAGTTTTATAGGGAGTGCGTTTGAACAAATGTCATAGGGAATTAGAAGGGCCACCTGGTGGGGGTAAAAAAAATCCAAGATGGCGGATTCAAGATGGCGGCCAAATTTCAAAATGGTCGGAGAGGTCTGATTTTTTGTATCTGGGGGTTTTTGGGGACCCCGATTCCAGTTATGAAAATAAATTTTGAAAAAAAAAAAATTAACATAGCTGCCATATTGCTCGATTTTTTTCATACATTTTAGGGGTCGCCGCAGAATGACTTTTCGCAGATACTTGCGAGGCCGGAGGCCGAGCCCCAGCTGCGAGGCCGAAGGCCGAGCAGCAGCAGTCGAACGGTGCAAGGCGAGGCCGAAGGCCGAGCCTTGCAGCGGTCGAGTATAACTATATTCGAAGTCGAACAGGCGAGGCCGCAGGCCGAGCCCACCGATGCGAGGCCGTAGGCCGAGCTCCAACTGCGAGGCCGAAGGCCGAGCAGCAGTACTCGAACGGTGCAAGGCGAGGCCGGAGGCCGAGCCTTGCAGCGTTCGAGTACAACTATATTCGAAGCCGGATAGGACACACTCGCGAGGCCGAAGGCCGAGTCTCAGCTGCGAGGCCGAAGGCCGAGCAGCAGTACTCGAACGGTGCAAGGCGAGGCCGAAGGCCGAGCCTTGCAGCGGTCGAGTACAACCACACACAATCAACTTCAGGGCACCCCAACTTCAGGGCACCCCGACTTCAGGGCACCCACAAACGCGGGCCGCTTGCGGCCCGCGCACCGCCCAAAATACTAGTCATACTATATAAAGTTAAACTACCACTGACTGACTCACTCACTGACATAGAGAAACCTAAAGGGTATACGCAGGGGTGGTGGGGGAAAAGTGAGTATGGGGTCGTGTAGGGGTCGGTTCAGAGGGCCCGGGAAAAATCCGAAATTGGAACTTCTCCCTACCCTGATGGTGGTATGCCCTCGTATCTCGGAAACCAAAAAAAAATTTAGTAAAGCACTTGAACTAAAAATGAAGGCCATCTTGGGAATTTTCAGAAGCAATAAAAAAAAAGATGGCCGCCATACAAAAAAAAAAATTCCATACAAAATTGAAACGTGAATAACTCGGAAACGGTTAAAGTTTTAGATAGTCTGCTTGAACAAAAGTCATAGGGAATCGGAAGGGCTACCAGGTGGGGGTCATAAAAATCCAAGATGGCGGATTCAAAATGGCGGCCAAATTTCAAAATGGTCCGAGGATTCTGATTTTTTGCATCCGGGGGTTTTTGGGGTATCTGATTCCATTTCTGAAATAAAATTTTGAAAAAGTGTTTTTTTTAATATGGCTGCCATACATTCAAATTTTTCCATACACGGCGAAACCTAAAGGGTACAAGGGGGGGTGGGGGGGGAAAAGTGAATATAAGGTCGTATAAGGGGTGTTTCACAGTCTCCGAAGAAAATCCGAAATTGGAACAATTACCTACTCTGATGGTGGTATGCCCTGGTATCTCAGAAACGGTGCTTATTTTTGGTAGAGCGCTTAAACTAATATTTTAGCAACTCTTGGGACCTTTCAGGAGAAATAAGAAAAAACATGACTCCCATACAAAAAAAAATTCTCCATACAAAATTGATACGTGAATAACTCGGAAACGTTAAGTTTTATAGGGAGTGCGTTTGAACAAATGTCATAGGGAATTAGAAGGGCTACCAGGTGGGGATAAAAAAAAACCAAGATGGCGGCCAAATTTCAAAATGGTCGGAGAGGTCTGATTTTTTGTATCTGGGGGTTTTTGGGGACCCCGATTAAAGTTATGAAAATAAATTTTGAAAAGAAAAAAATTAACATAGCTGCCATATTGCTCGATTTTTTTCATACATTTTAGGGGTCGCCGCAGAATGACTTTTCGCAGATACTTGCGAGGCCGAAGGCCGAGCAGCAGCACTCGAACGGTGCAAGGCGAGGCCGAAGGCCGAGCCTTGCAGCGTTCGAGTACAACTATATTTGAAGTCGAATAGGTCACATTAGCGAGGCCGAAGGCCGAGTCCCCAACCGCGAGGCCGCAGGCCGAGCTTACCGATGCGAGGCCGGAGGCCGAGCCCCAGCAGTACTCGAACGGTGCAAGGCGAGGCCGAAGGCCGAGCCTTGCAGCGGTCGAGTACAACCAGACACAATCAAAGTCGGACAGATCACATTAGCGAGGCCGAAGGCCGAGCCCCCAACCGCGAGGCCGACCTACTCGTACTGACGCAGACGAATTTCATGCGGAATCGAAAACGGTGCAAGGCGAGGCCGAAGGCCGAGCCTTGCAGCGGTCGAGTACAACCACACACAATCAACTTCAGGGCACCCCAACTTCAGGGCACCCCGACTTCAGGGCACCCACAAACGCGGGCCGCTTGCGGCCCGCGCACCGCCCAAAATACTAGTTACACTATATAAAGTTAAACTACCACTGACTCACTCACTGACTCACTGACATAGAGAAACCTTAAGGGTACTTCCGGGGGTGGGAGGGGAAAAGTGAATATGGGGTCGTGTAGGGGTTGGTCCAGAGGGCCCGGGAAAAATCCGAAATTGGCGAAAAGTCAAACCCTGATGGTGGTATGCCCTCGTATCTCGGAAACTAAAAATATTTTTACTAAAGCACTTGAACTAAAAATGAAGGCAATCTTGGGAATTTTCAGAAGCAAACAAAAAAAAGATGGCCGCCATACAAAAAAAAAAATTCCATACAAAATTGAAACGTGAATAACTCGGAAACGGTTAAAGTTTTAGATAGTCTGCTTGAACAAAAGTCATAGGGAATCGGGGGGGCTACCAGGTGGGGGTCATAAAAATCCAAGATGGCGGATTCAAAATGGCGGCCAAATTTCAAAATGGTCCGAGGATTCTGATTTTTTGCATCCGGGGGTTTTTGGGGTATCTGATTCCATTTCTGAAATAAAATTTTGAAAAAGTGTTTTTTTTAATATGGCTGCCATACATTCAAATTTTTCCATACACGGCGAAACCTAAAGGGTACAAGGGGGGGTGGGGAGGGAAAAGTGAATATAGGGTCGTATAAGGGGTGTCTCACAGCCTCCGAAGAAAATCCGAAATTGGAACAAATACCTACTCTGATGGTGGTATGCCCTGGTATCTCAGAAACGGTGCTTATGTTTGGTAAAGCGCTTGAATTAATATTTTAGCAACTCTTGGGACCTTTCAGGAGAAATAAGAAAAAACATGACTCCCATACAAAAAAAAATTCTCCATACAAAATTGATACGTGAATAACTCGGAAACGTTAAGTTTTATAGGGAGTGCATTTGAACAAATGTCATAGGGAATTGGAAGGGCTACGTGGTGGGGGTAAAAAAAATCCAAGATGGTGGATTCAAAATGGCGGCCAAATTTCAAAATGGTCCGGGAAATCTGATTTTTTGCATCCGGGAGTTTTTGGAGTCCCCAATTCCATTTTTGAAAAAATATTTTGAAAAAGTTTTTTTTTTAATATGGCTGCCATACAATGGTTTTTTTTCAGATACAGAGAAACCTAAATAGTACAAGGGGGGTGGGGGGGGGGGGGGGGAGAAAGTGAATACAGGGTCGTGTAGAAGTTGGTTCAGAGGGCCCGGGAAAATTCCGAAATTGGCGAAAAGTCAAACCCTGATGGTGGTATGCCCTCGTATCTCGGAAACCAAAAAAATTTTTAGGGAAGCACTTGAACTAAAAATGAAGGCAATCTTGGGAGTTTTCAGAAGAAATAAAAAAAAAGATGGCCGCCATACAAAAAAAAATCCATACAAAATCGAAACGTGAATAACTTGGAAAACTATATTTGAAGTCGGGATAGGACACATTAGCGAGGCCGTAGGCCGAGCCCCAGCTGCGAGGCCGAAGGCCGAGCAGCAGCACTCGAACGGTGCAAGGCGAGGCCGAAGGCCGAGCCTTGCAGCGTTCGAGTACAACTATATTTGAAGTCGAATAGGTCACATTAGCGAGGCCGAAGGCCGAGCCCCCAACCGCGAGGCCGCAGGCCGAGCTTACCGATGCGAGGCCGGAGGCCGAGACCCAGCTGCGAGGCCGAAGGCCGAGCAGTAGTACTCGAACGGTGCAAGGCGAGGCCGAAGGCCGAGCCTTGCAGCGGTCGAGTACAACCAGACACAATCAAAGTCGGACAGATCACATTAGCGAGGACGAAGGCCGAGCCCCCAACCGCGAGGCCGAAGGCCGAGCTCACTAATGCGAGGCCGACCTACTCGTACTGACGCAGACGAATTTCATGCGGAATCGAAACGTAGGGCACTCCAAAGTCCGAGCACCCCGACTTCAGGGCACCCCGTTTTAAGGGCACCCCGACTTCAGGGCACCCCGACTTCAGGGCACCCACAAACGCGGGCCGCTTGCGGCCCGCGCACCGCCCAAAATACTAGTCATACTATATAAAGTTAAATTACCACTCACTGACTCACTGACTCACTGACATAGAGAAACCTAAAGGGTATAAGGAGGGGTGGTGGGGGAAAAGTGAGTATGGGGTCGTGTAGAGGTCGGTTCAGAGGGCCCGGGAAAAATCCGAATTTGGCGAAAAGTCAAACCCTGATGGTGGTATGCCCTCGACTGACTCACTGACATAGAGAAACCTTAAGGGTACTTCCGGGGGTGGGAGGGGAAAAGTGAATATGGGGTCGTGTAGGGGTCGGTTCAGAGGGCCCGGGAAAAATCCGAAATTGGCGAAAAGTCAAACCCTGATGGTGGTATGCCCTCGTATCTCGGAAACGGTGCATATTTTTACTAAAGCACTTGAACTAATATTTTAGCAAACCTTGGGAACTTTCACGAGAAATCAAAAAAAACATGGCCGCCATACAAAAAAAAAAATTCCATACAAAATTGAAACGTGAATAACTCGGAAACTATTCAAGTTTTAGATAGTCTGCTTGAACAAAAGTCATAGGGAATCGGGGGGGCTACCAGGTGGGGGTCATAAAAATCCAAGATGGCGGATTCAAAATGGCGGCCAAATTTCATAATGGTCCGAGAGGTCTGATTTTTTGCATCCGGGGGTTTTTGGGGTATCTGATTTCATTTCTGAAATAAAATTTTGAAAAAGTGTTTTTTTTAATATGGCTGCCATACATTCAAATTTTTCCATACACGGCGAAACCTAAAGAGTACATGGGGGGGTAGGGGGGGAAAGTGAATATAAGGTCGTATAAGGGGTGTTTCACAGTCTCCGAAAAAAATACGAAATTGGAACAATTACCTACTCTGATGGTGGTATGCCCTGGTATCTCAGAAACGGTGCTTATTTTTGGTAAAGTGCTTGAACTAATATTTTAGCAACTCTTGGGACCTTTCAGGAGAAATAAGAAAAAACATGACTCCCATACAAAAAAAAATTCTCCATACAAAATTGATACGTGAATAACTCGGAAACGTTAAGTTTTATAGGGAGTGCGTTTGAACAAATGTCATAGGGAATTAGAAGGGCCACCTGGTGGGGGTAAAAAAAATCCAAGATGGCGGATTCAAGATGGCGGCCAAATTTCAAAATGGTCGGAGAGGTCTGATTTTTTGTATCTGGGGGTTTTTGGGGACCCCGATTCCAGTTATGAAAATAAATTTTGAAAAAAAAAAAATTAACATAGCTGCCATATTGCTCGATTTTTTTCATACATTTTAGGGGTCGCCGCAGAATGACTTTTCGCAGATACTTGCGAGGCCGGAGGCCGAGCCCCAGCTGCGAGGCCGAAGGCCGAGCAGCAGCAGTCGAACGGTGCAAGGCGAGGCCGAAGGCCGAGCCTTGCAGCGGTCGAGTATAACTATATTCGAAGTCGAACAGGCGAGGCCGCAGGCCGAGCCCACCGATGCGAGGCCGTAGGCCGAGCTCCAACTGCGAGGCCGAAGGCCGAGCAGCAGTACTCGAACGGTGCAAGGCGAGGCCGGAGGCCGAGCCTTGCAGCGTTCGAGTACAACTATATTCGAAGCCGGATAGGACACACTCGCGAGGCCGAAGGCCGAGTCTCAGCTGCGAGGCCGAAGGCCGAGCAGCAGTACTCGAACGGTGCAAGGCGAGGCCGAAGGCCGAGCCTTGCAGCGGTCGAGTACAACCACACACAATCAACTTCAGGGCACCCCAACTTCAGGGCACCCCGACTTCAGGGCACCCACAAACGCGGGCCGCTTGCGGCCCGCGCACCGCCCAAAATACTAGTTATACTATATAAAGTTGAATTACCACTGACTCACTGACTCACTGACTGACTGACATAGAGAAACCTAAAGGGTATACGCCGGGGTGGGGGGGATAAAGTGGACACGGGGTCGTGGAGGGTTGGGTCCACAACCTCCGGGAAAAATCCGAAATTGGAACATCTCCCTACCCTGATGGTCGTATGCCCTGGTATCTCGGAAACTAAAAAAAAATTTTCTAAAGCAGTTGAACTAAAGTTGTAGAGAACCCTGGGACGTTTCAGGGGAAGTTGAAAAAAACAT
The DNA here is from genome assembly GCA_911728515.1 of Peribatodes rhomboidaria. Lineage (NCBI taxonomy): Eukaryota > Metazoa > Arthropoda > Insecta > Lepidoptera > Geometridae > Peribatodes > Peribatodes rhomboidaria. The sequence continues at coordinate 9,961,795 of OU452189.1, forward strand.
GGCTCCCGAAGAAAAAAACATGGCCGCCATACAAAATTGAAACGTCAATTTCTCGGAAACGGTACGACTTGGGTGGGGAGTGTTTGACCAAATGTCATAGGGAATCGGGAGAGCTACCTGGTGGGGATGACGAAAATTCAAGATGGCGGATTCAAGATGGCGGCCAAATTTCAAAATGGTCCGAGAGGTCTGATTTTTTGCATCCGGGGGTTTTTTGGGTCCCCGATTCTAATAATGAAAAAATATTTTGGAAAAGTTTTTTTTTTAATATGGCTGCCATACATTCGATTTTTTTCATACATTTTGGGGGTCGCTTCCGAGCGAATAGGGCGAGGCCGGAGGCCTCGCATCACACTAGCGAGGCCGAAGGCCGAGCCCCAGCTGCGAGGCCGAAGGCCGAGCAGCCCCACTCGGCCGGTGCAAGGTGAGGCCGAAGGCCGAGCCTTGCAGCGGCCGAGTACAATGACACACAATCAAAGTCGGATAGGTCATACTAGCGAGGCCGACGGCCGAGCCTACGACCGCGAGGCCGAAGGCCGAGCCGCACCGGGGCGAGGCCGTCAGGCCGAGCCACGGTGCGTATAGGACTACTCGATCGATGCAAGGTGAGGCCGAAGGCCGAATCTTGCAGCGGTCGAGTACGATTACTGCGAAATAAGCAGAGTACGTTACCGAATAAACTGCGGAATCGTAACGTAGGGCCACAAGGGTCCATTGGCGCCTGACCGCGGGCCGCTTGCGGCCCGCGCACCGCCCAAAATACTAGTTACACTATATAAAGTTAAACTACCACTGACTCACTCACTGACTCACTGACATAGAGAAACCTTAAGGGTACTTCCGGGGGTGGGAGGGGAAAAGTGAATATGGGGTCGTGTAGGGGTTGGTCCAGAGGGCCCGGGAAAAATCCGAAATTGGCGAAAAGTCAAACCCTGATGGTGGTATGCCCTCGTATCTCGGAAACTAAAAATATTTTTACTAAAGCACTTGAACTAAAAATGAAGGCAATCTTGGGAATTTTCAGAAGCAAACAAAAAAAAGATGGCCGCCATACAAAAAAAAAAAATTCCATACAAAATTGAAACGTGAATAACTCGGAAACGGTTAAAGTTTTAGATAGTCTGCTTGAACAAAAGTCATAGGGAATCGGGGGGGCTACCAGGTGGGGGTCATAAAAATCCAAGATGGCGGATTCAAAATGGCGGCCAAATTTCAAAATGGTCCGAGGATTCTGATTTTTTGCATCCGGGGGTTTTTGGGGTATCTGATTCCATTTCTGAAATAAAATTTTGAAAAAGTGTTTTTTTTAATATGGCTGCCATACATTCAAATTTTTCCATACACGGCGAAACCTAAAGGGTACAAGGGGGGGTGGGGAGGGAAAAGTGAATATAGGGTCGTATAAGGGGTGTCTCACAGCCTCCGAAGAAAATCCGAAATTGGAACAAATACCTACTCTGATGGTGGTATGCCCTGGTATCTCAGAAACGGTGCTTATGTTTGGTAAAGCGCTTGAATTAATATTTTAGCAACTCTTGGGACCTTTCAGGAGAAATAAGAAAAAACATGACTCCCATACAAAAAAAAATTCTCCATACAAAATTGATACGTGAATAACTCGGAAACGTTAAGTTTTATAGGGAGTGCATTTGAACAAATGTCATAGGGAATTGGAAGGGCTACGTGGTGGGGGTAAAAAAAATCCAAGATGGTGGATTCAAAATGGCGGCCAAATTTCAAAATGGTCCGGGAAATCTGATTTTTTGCATCCGGGAGTTTTTGGAGTCCCCAATTCCATTTTTGAAAAAATATTTTGAAAAAGTTTTTTTTTTAATATGGCTGCCATACAATGGTTTTTTTTCAGATACAGAGAAACCTAAATAGTACAAGGGGGGTGGGGGGGGGGGGGGGGAGAAAGTGAATACAGGGTCGTGTAGAAGTTGGTTCAGAGGGCCCGGGAAAATTCCGAAATTGGCGAAAAGTCAAACCCTGATGGTGGTATGCCCTCGTATCTCGGAAACCAAAAAAATTTTTAGGGAAGCACTTGAACTAAAAATGAAGGCAATCTTGGGAGTTTTCAGAAGAAATAAAAAAAAAGATGGCCGCCATACAAAAAAAAATCCATACAAAATCGAAACGTGAATAACTTGGAAAACTATATTTGAAGTCGGGATAGGACACATTAGCGAGGCCGTAGGCCGAGCCCCAGCTGCGAGGCCGAAGGCCGAGCAGCAGCACTCGAACGGTGCAAGGCGAGGCCGAAGGCCGAGCCTTGCAGCGTTCGAGTACAACTATATTTGAAGTCGAATAGGTCACATTAGCGAGGCCGAAGGCCGAGCCCCCAACCGCGAGGCCGCAGGCCGAGCTTACCGATGCGAGGCCGGAGGCCGAGACCCAGCTGCGAGGCCGAAGGCCGAGCAGTAGTACTCGAACGGTGCAAGGCGAGGCCGAAGGCCGAGCCTTGCAGCGGTCGAGTACAACCAGACACAATCAAAGTCGGACAGATCACATTAGCGAGGACGAAGGCCGAGCCCCCAACCGCGAGGCCGAAGGCCGAGCTCACTAATGCGAGGCCGACCTACTCGTACTGACGCAGACGAATTTCATGCGGAATCGAAACGTAGGGCACTCCAAAGTCCGAGCACCCCGACTTCAGGGCACCCCGTTTTAAGGGCACCCCGACTTCAGGGCACCCCGACTTCAGGGCACCCACAAACGCGGGCCGCTTGCGGCCCGCGCACCGCCCAAAATACTAGTCATACTATATAAAGTTAAATTACCACTCACTGACTCACTGACTCACTGACATAGAGAAACCTAAAGGGTATAAGGAGGGGTGGTGGGGGAAAAGTGAGTATGGGGTCGTGTAGAGGTCGGTTCAGAGGGCCCGGGAAAAATCCGAATTTGGCGAAAAGTCAAACCCTGATGGTGGTATGCCCTCGTATCTCGGAAACGGTGCATATTTTTACTAAAGCACTTGAACTAATATTTTAGCAAACCTTGGGAACTTTCACGAGAAATCAAAAAAAACATGGCCGCCATACAAAAAAAAAAATTCCATACAAAATTGAAACGTGAATAACTCGGAAACTATTCAAGTTTTAGATAGTCTGCTTGAACAAAAGTCATAGGGAATCGGGGGGGCTACCAGGTGGGGGTCATAAAAATCCAAGATGGCGGATTCAAAATGGCGGCCAAATTTCATAATGGTCCGAGAGGTCTGATTTTTTGCATCCGGGGGTTTTTGGGGTATCTGATTTCATTTCTGAAATAAAATTTTGAAAAAGTGTTTTTTTTAATATGGCTGCCATACATTCAAATTGTTCCATACACGGCGAAACCTAAAGAGTACATGGGGGGGTAGGGGGGGAAAGTGAATATAAGGTCGTATAAGGGGTGTTTCACAGTCTCCGAAAAAAATACGAAATTGGAACAATTACCTACTCTGATGGTGGTATGCCCTGGTATCTCAGAAACGGTGCTTATTTTTGGTAAAGTGCTTGAACTAATATTTTAGCAACTCTTGGGACCTTTCAGGAGAAATAAGAAAAAACATGACTCCCATACAAAAAAAAATTCTCCATACAAAATTGATACGTGAATAACTCGGAAACGTTAAGTTTTATAGGGAGTGCGTTTGAACAAATGTCATAGGGAATTAGAAGGGCCACCTGGTGGGGGTAAAAAAAATCCAAGATGGCGGATTCAAGATGGCGGCCAAATTTCAAAATGGTCGGAGAGGTCTGATTTTTTGTATCTGGGGGTTTTTGGGGACCCCGATTCCAGTTATGAAAATAAATTTTGAAAAAAAAAAAATTAACATAGCTGCCATATTGCTCGATTTTTTTCATACATTTTAGGGGTCGCCGCAGAATGACTTTTCGCAGATACTTGCGAGGCCGGAGGCCGAGCCCCAGCTGCGAGGCCGAAGGCCGAGCAGCAGCAGTCGAACGGTGCAAGGCGAGGCCGAAGGCCGAGCCTTGCAGCGGTCGAGTATAACTATATTCGAAGTCGAACAGGCGAGGCCGCAGGCCGAGCCCACCGATGCGAGGCCGTAGGCCGAGCTCCAACTGCGAGGCCGAAGGCCGAGCAGCAGTACTCGAACGGTGCAAGGCGAGGCCGGAGGCCGAGCCTTGCAGCGTTCGAGTACAACTATATTCGAAGCCGGATAGGACACACTCGCGAGGCCGAAGGCCGAGTCTCAGCTGCGAGGCCGAAGGCCGAGCAGCAGTACTCGAACGGTGCAAGGCGAGGCCGAAGGCCGAGCCTTGCAGCGGTCGAGTACAACCACACACAATCAACTTCAGGGCACCCCAACTTCAGGGCACCCCGACTTCAGGGCACCCACAAACGCGGGCCGCTTGCGGCCCGCGCACCGCCCAAAATACTAGTTATACTATATAAAGTTGAATTACCACTGACTCACTGACTGACTGACATAGAGAAACCTAAAGGGTATACGCAGGTGTGGGGGGGAAAAAGTGAATATGGGGTTGTGGAGGGTCGGGTCCACAACCTCCGGGAAAAATCCGAAACTGGCGAAAAGTCGAACCCTGATGGTGATATGCCCTCGTATCTCGGAAACTAAAAAAAAATTTTCTAAAGCAGTTGAACTAAAGTTGTAGAGAACCCTGGGACGTTTCAGGGGAAGTTGAAAAAAACATGGCTCCCGAAGAAAAAAACATGGCCGCCATACAAAATTGAAAATAAAATAACTCGAAAACTGTACGACTTGGATGGGGAGTGTTTGACCAAATGTCATAGGGAATCGGGAGAGCTACCTGGTGGGGGTGACGAAAATTCAAGATGGCGGATTCAAGATGGCGGCCAAATTTCAAAATGGTCTGAGAGGTCTGATTTTTTGCATCCGGGGGTTTTTGGGGTCCCCGATTCCATTTTTGAAAAAATATTTTGGAAAAGTTTTTTTTTTAATATGGCTGCCATACATTAGATTTTTTTCATACATTTTGGGGGTCGCTTCCGAGCGAATAGGGCGAGGCCGGAGGCCTCGCATCACACTAGCGAGGCCGAAGGCCGAGCCCCAGCTGCGAGGCCGAAGGCCGAGCAGCCCCACTCGGCCGGTGCAAGGTGAGGCCGAAGGCCGAGCCTTGCAGCGGCCGAGTACAATGACACACAATCAAAGTCGGATAGGTCATACTAGCGAGGCCGAAGGCCGAGCCTACGACCGCGAGGCCGAAGGCCGAGCCGCACCGGGGCGAGGCCGTCAGGCCGAGCCACGGTGCGTATAGGACTACTCGATCGATGCAAGGTGAGGCCGAAGGCCGAATCTTGCAGCGGTCGAGTACGATTACTGCGAAATAAGCAGAGTGCGTTACCGAATAAACTGCGGAATCGAAACGTAGGGCCACAAGGGTCCATTAGCAACGGTAGAGTACAATAAAATAATGATGCTCTCCGACCTAATGACCAAGACGAATTTACTGCGGAATCGGAACGTAGGGCCACAAGGGTTCATTAGCACCGGTAGAGTACAAATAAATGCGAATTAAACAGACTGCATGATCGAACAAACTGCGGAATCGAAACGTAGGGCCACAAGGGTCCATTGGCGCCTGACCGCGGGCCGCTTGCGGCCCGCGCACCGCCCAAAATACTAGTCATACTATATAAAGTTAAACTACCACTGACTGACTCACTGACTCACTGACATAGAGAAACCTAAAGGGTATAAGGAGGGGTAGTGGGGGAAAAGTGAGTATGGGGTCGTGTAGGGGTTGGTTCAGAGGGCCCGGGAAAAATCTGAAATTGGCGAAAAGTCGAACCCTGATGGTGGTATGCCCTCGTATCTCGGAAACGGTGCATATTTTTCCTAAAGCACTTGAACTAATTTTTGAATAAACCTTGGGAATTTTCAGAAGAAATAAAAAAAAACATGGCCGCCATACAAAAAAAAAAATTCCATACAAAATTGAAACGTGAATAACTCGGAAACGGTAAGTGTTTTAGGAGATTTGTCTGAACAAATGTTATAGGGGATCGGGGGGGCTACCAGGTGGGGGTCATAAAAATCCAAGATGGCGGATTCAAAATGGCGGCCAAATTTCAAAATGGTCCGGGAAATCTGATTTTTTGCATCCGGGGGTTTTTGGGGTGTCCGATTCCATTTCTGAAATAAAATTTTGAAAAAGTGTTTTTTTTAATATGGCTGCCATACATTTGATTTTTTCATACATTTTGGGGGTCGCTTCCGAGCGAATTGGGCGAGGCCGCAGGCCTCACAACATACTCGCGAGGCCGAAGGCCGAGCCCCAGCTGCGAGGCCGAAGGCCGAGCAGCAGTACTCGAACGGTGCAAGGCGAGGCCGAAGGCCGAGCCTTGCAGCGTTCGAGTACAACTAAATTTGAAGTCGAACAGGTCACTTTAGCGAGGCCGAAGGCCGAGCCCCCAATCGCGAGGCCGCAGGCCGAGCCCACCGATGCGAGGCCGCAGGCCGAGCCCCAGCTGCGAGGCCGAAGGCCGAGCAGCAGTACTCGAACGTTACAAAGCGGCCGAGTACAATGACACACAATCAAAGTCGGATAGATCACATTAGCGAGGCCGAAGGCCGAGCCGCACTGGGGCGAGGCCGTCAGGCCGAGCCACGGTGCGTACAGGACTACTCGACCGATGCGAGGCGAGGCCGAAGGCCGAGCCTTTCACCGCTAGAGTACGAAAACTGCGATTTAAACAGACTGCTTGACCGAATAAACTGCGGAATCGAAACGTAGGGCACCACAAAATCAGGGCATCCCGACTACAGGGCACCGCGGGCCGCTTGCGGCCCGCGCACCGCCCAAAATACTAGTCATACTATATAAAGTTAAACTACCACTGACTGACTCACTCACTGACATAGAGAAACCTAAAGGGTATACGCAGGGGTGGTGGGGGAAAAGTGAGTATGGGGTCGTGTAGGGGTCGGTTCAGAGGGCCCGGGAAAAATCCGAAATTGGAACTTCTCCCTACCCTGATGGTGGTATGCCCTCGTATCTCGGAAACCAAAAAAAAATTTAGTAAAGCACTTGAACTAAAAATGAAGGCCATCTTGGGAATTTTCAGAAGCAATAAAAAAAAAGATGGCCGCCATACAAAAAAAAAAATTCCATACAAAATTGAAACGTGAATAACTCGGAAACGGTTAAAGTTTTAGATAGTCTGCTTGAACAAAAGTCATAGGGAATCGGAAGGGCTACCAGGTGGGGGTCATAAAAATCCAAGATGGCGGATTCAAAATGGCGGCCAAATTTCAAAATGGTCCGAGGATTCTGATTTTTTGCATCCGGGGGTTTTTGGGGTATCTGATTCCATTTCTGAAATAAAATTTTGAAAAAGTGTTTTTTTTAATATGGCTGCCATACATTCAAATTTTTCCATACACGGCGAAACCTAAAGGGTACAAGGGGGGGTGGGGGGGGAAAAGTGAATATAAGGTCGTATAAGGGGTGTTTCACAGTCTCCGAAGAAAATCCGAAATTGGAACAATTACCTACTCTGATGGTGGTATGCCCTGGTATCTCAGAAACGGTGCTTATTTTTGGTAGAGCGCTTAAACTAATATTTTAGCAACTCTTGGGACCTTTCAGGAGAAATAAGAAAAAACATGACTCCCATACAAAAAAAAATTCTCCATACAAAATTGATACGTGAATAACTCGGAAACGTTAAGTTTTATAGGGAGTGCGTTTGAACAAATGTCATAGGGAATTAGAAGGGCTACCAGGTGGGGATAAAAAAAAACCAAGATGGCGGCCAAATTTCAAAATGGTCGGAGAGGTCTGATTTTTTGTATCTGGGGGTTTTTGGGGACCCCGATTAAAGTTATGAAAATAAATTTTGAAAAGAAAAAAATTAACATAGCTGCCATATTGCTCGATTTTTTTCATACATTTTAGGGGTCGCCGCAGAATGACTTTTCGCAGATACTTGCGAGGCCGAAGGCCGAGCAGCAGCACTCGAACGGTGCAAGGCGAGGCCGAAGGCCGAGCCTTGCAGCGTTCGAGTACAACTATATTTGAAGTCGAATAGGTCACATTAGCGAGGCCGAAGGCCGAGTCCCCAACCGCGAGGCCGCAGGCCGAGCTTACCGATGCGAGGCCGGAGGCCGAGCCCCAGCAGTACTCGAACGGTGCAAGGCGAGGCCGAAGGCCGAGCCTTGCAGCGGTCGAGTACAACCAGACACAATCAAAGTCGGACAGATCACATTAGCGAGGCCGAAGGCCGAGCCCCCAACCGCGAGGCCGACCTACTCGTACTGACGCAGACGAATTTCATGCGGAATCGAAAACGGTGCAAGGCGAGGCCGAAGGCCGAGCCTTGCAGCGGTCGAGTACAACCACACACAATCAACTTCAGGGCACCCCAACTTCAGGGCACCCCGACTTCAGGGCACCCACAAACGCGGGCCGCTTGCGGCCCGCGCACCGCCCAAATTATCATACTATATAAAGTTAAACTACCACTGACTCACTCACTGACTCACTGACATAGAGAAACCTTAAGGGTACTTCCGGGGGTGGGAGGGGAAAAGTGAATATGGGGTCGTGTAGGGGTCGGTTCAGAGGGCCCGGGAAAAATCCGAAATTGGCGAAAAGTCAAACCCTGATGGTGGTATGCCCTCGTATCTCGGAAACGGTGCATATTTTTACTAAAGCACTTGAACTAATATTTTAGCAAACCTTGGGAACTTTCACGAGAAATCAAAAAAAACATGGCCGCCATACAAAAAAAAAAATTCCATACAAAATTGAAACGTGAATAACTCGGAAACTATTCAAGTTTTAGATAGTCTGCTTGAACAAAAGTCATAGGGAATCGGGGGGGCTACCAGGTGGGGGTCATAAAAATCCAAGATGGCGGATTCAAAATGGCGGCCAAATTTCATAATGGTCCGAGAGGTCTGATTTTTTGCATCCGGGGGTTTTTGGGGTATCTGATTTCATTTCTGAAATAAAATTTTGAAAAAGTGTTTTTTTTAATATGGCTGCCATACATTCAAATTTTTCCATACACGGCGAAACCTAAAGAGTACATGGGGGGGTAGGGGGGGAAAGTGAATATAAGGTCGTATAAGGGGTGTTTCACAGTCTCCGAAAAAAATACGAAATTGGAACAATTACCTACTCTGATGGTGGTATGCCCTGGTATCTCAGAAACGGTGCTTATTTTTGGTAAAGTGCTTGAACTAATATTTTAGCAACTCTTGGGACCTTTCAGGAGAAATAAGAAAAAACATGACTCCCATACAAAAAAAAATTCTCCATACAAAATTGATACGTGAATAACTCGGAAACGTTAAGTTTTATAGGGAGTGCGTTTGAACAAATGTCATAGGGAATTAGAAGGGCCACCTGGTGGGGGTAAAAAAAATCCAAGATGGCGGATTCAAGATGGCGGCCAAATTTCAAAATGGTCGGAGAGGTCTGATTTTTTGTATCTGGGGGTTTTTGGGGACCCCGATTCCAGTTATGAAAATAAATTTTTAAAAAAAAAAAATTAACATAGCTGCCATATTGCTCGATTTTTTTCATACATTTTAGGGGTCGCCGCAGAATGACTTTTCGCAGATACTTGCGAGGCCGGAGGCCGAGCCCCAGCTGCGAGGCCGAAGGCCGAGCAGCAGCAGTCGAACGGTGCAAGGCGAGGCCGAAGGCCGAGCCTTGCAGCGGTCGAGTATAACTATATTCGAAGTCGAACAGGCGAGGCCGCAGGCCGAGCCCACCGATGCGAGGCCGTAGGCCGAGCTCCAACTGCGAGGCCGAAGGCCGAGCAGCAGTACTCGAACGGTGCAAGGCGAGGCCGGAGGCCGAGCCTTGCAGCGTTCGAGTACAACTATATTCGAAGCCGGATAGGACACACTCGCGAGGCCGAAGGCCGAGTCTCAGCTGCGAGGCCGAAGGCCGAGCAGCAGTACTCGAACGGTGCAAGGCGAGGCCGAAGGCCGAGCCTTGCAGCGGTCGAGTACAACCACACACAATCAACTTCAGGGCACCCCAACTTCAGGGCACCCCGACTTCAGGGCACCCACAAACGCGGGCCGCTTGCGGCCCGCGCACCGCCCAAAATACTAGTTACACTATATAAAGTTAAACTACCACTGACTCACTCACTGACTCACTGACATAGAGAAACCTTAAGGGTACTTCCGGGGGTGGGAGGGGAAAAGTGAATATGGGGTCGTGTAGGGGTTGGTCCAGAGGGCCCGGGAAAAATCCGAAATTGGCGAAAAGTCAAACCCTGATGGTGGTATGCCCTCGTATCTCGGAAACTAAAAATATTTTTACTAAAGCACTTGAACTAATATTTCAGCAAACCTTGGGAACTTTCACGAGAAATCAAAAAAAACATGGCCGCCATACAAAAAAAAAAATTCCATACAAAATTGAAACGTGAATAACTCGGAAACGGTTAAAGTTTTAGATAGTCTGCTTGAACAAAAGTCATAGGGAATCGGGGGGGCTACCAGGTGGGGGTCATAAAAATCCAAGATGGCGGATTCAAAATGGCGGCCAAATTTCAAAATGGTCCGAGGATTCTGATTTTTTGCATCCGGGGGTTTTTGGGGTATCTGATTCTATTTCTGAAATAAAATTTTGAAAAAGTGTTTTTTTTAATATGGCTGCCATACATTCAAATTTTTCCATACACGGCGAAACCTAAAGGGTACAAGGGGGGGTGGGGGGGGGGGGGAAAAGTGAATATAGGGTCGTATAAGAGGGTGTTTCACAGTCTCCGAAGAAAATCCGAAATTGGAACAATTAACTACTCTGATGGTGGTATGCCCTGGTATCTCAGAAACGGTGCTTATTTTTGGTAAAGCGCTTAAACTAATATTTTAGCACCTCTTGGGACCTTTCAGGAGAAATAAGAAAAAACATGACTCCCATACAAAAAAAAATTCTCCATACAAAATTGATACGTGAATAACTCGGAAACGTTAAGTTTTATAGGGAGTGCGTTTGAACAAATGTCATAGGGAATTCGAAGGGCTACCAGGTTGGGATAAAAAAAAACCAAGATGGCGGCCAAATTTCACAATGGTCGGAGAGGTCTGATTTTTTGTATCTGGGGGTTTTTGGAGACCCCGATTCCAGTTATGAAAATAAATTTTGAAAAAAAAAAGAAATTAACATAGCTACCATTTTGCTCGATTTTTTTCATACATATTAGGGGTCGCCGCAGAATGACTTTTCGCAGATACTTGCGAGGCCGAAGGCCGAGCCCACCAACGCGAGGCCGGAGGCCGAGCCCCAGCTGCGAGGCCGAAGGCCGAGCAGCAGCACTCGAACGGTGCAAGGCGAGGCCGAAGGCCGAGCCTTGCAGCGTTCGAGTACAACTATACTCGAAGCCGGATAGGTCACACTTGCGAGGCCGAAGGCCGAGCAGCAGTACTCGAACGGTGCAAGGCGAGGCCGAAGGCCGAGCCTTGCAGCGGTCGAGTACAACCACACACAATCAACTTCAGGGCACCCCAACTTCAGGGCACCCCGACTTCAGGGCACCCACAAACGCGGGCCGCTTGCGGCCCGCGCACCGCCCAAAATACTAGTATATTATTATTATTATTATTATACTATATAAAGTTGAATTACCACTGACTCACTGACTGACTCACTGACTGACATAGAGAAACCTTAAGGGTACTTCCGGGGGTGGGGGGGATAAAGTGGTTACGGGGTCGTGGAGGGTTGGGTCCACAACCTCCGGGAAAAATCCGAAATTGGAACATCTCCCTACCCTGATGGTCGGATGCCATGGTATCTCAGAAACCAAAAAAAAATTTTCTAAAGCACTTGAACTAAAGTTGCAGGGAACCCTGGGACGTTTCAGGGGAAGTTGAAAAAAACATGGCTCCCGAAGAAAAAAACATGGCCGCCATACAAAATTGAAACGTCAGTTGCTCGGAAACGGTACGACTTGGATGGGGAGTGTTTGACCAAATGTCATAGGGAATCGGGAGAGCTACCTGGTGGGGTTGACGAAAATTCAAGATGGCGGATTCAAGATGGCGGCCAAATTTCAAAATGGCTCTGGAGGTCTGAATTTTTTCATCCGGGGGTTTTTGGGGTCCCCGATTCCATTTTTGAAAAAATATTTTGGAAAAGTTTTTTTTTTAATATGGCTGCCATACATTCGATTTTTTTCATACATTTTGGGGGTCGCTTCCGAGCGAATAGGGCGAGGCCGGAGGCCTCGCATCACACTAGCGAGGCCGAAGGCCGAGCCCCAGCTGCGAGGCCGAAGGCCGAGCAGCCACACTCGGCCGGTGCAAGGTGAGGCCGAAGGCCGAGCCTTGCAGCGGCCGAGTACAATGACACACAATCAAAGTCGGATAGGTCTCACTAGCGAGGCCGAAGGCCGAGCCTACGACCGCGAGGCCGAAGGCCGAGCCGCACCGGGGCGAGGCCGTAAGGCCGAGCCACGGTGCGTATAGGACTACTCGATCGATGCAAGGTGAGGCCGAAGGCCGAATCTTGCAGCGGTCGAGTACGATTACTGCGAAATAAGCAGAGTACGTTACCGCATAAACTGCGGAATCGAAACGTAGGGCCACAAGGGTCCATTGGCGCCTGACCGCGGGCCGCTTGCGGCCCGCGCACCGCCCAAAATACTAGTTATACTATATAAAGTTGAATTACCACTGACTCACTGACTCACTGACTGACTGACATAGAGAAACCTAAAGGGTATACGCAGGGGTGGGGGGGATAAAGTGGATACGGGGTCGTGGAGGGTTGGGTCCACAACCTCTGGGAAAAATCCGAAATTGGAACATCTCCCTACCCTGATGGTCGTATGCTCTGGTATCTCGGAAACCAAAAAAAAATTTACTAAAGCACTTGAACTAAAGTTGTAGGGAAACCTGGGACGTTTCAGGGGAAGTTGAAAAAAACATGGCTCCCGAAGAAAAAAACATGGCCGCCATACAAAATTGAAACGTCAATTTCTCGGAAACGGTACGACTTGGGTGGGGAGTGTTTGACCAAATGTCATAGGGAATCGGGAGAGCTACCTGGTGGGGATGACGAAAATTCAAGATGGCGGATTCAAGATGGCGGCCAAATTTCAAAATGGTCCGAGAGGTCTGATTTTTTGCATCCGGGGGTTTTTTGGGTCCCCGATTCTAATAATGAAAAAATATTTTGGAAAAGTTTTTTTTTTAATATGGCTGCCATACATTCGATTTTTTTCATACATTTTGGGGGTCGCTTCCGAGCGAATAGGGCGAGGCCGGAGGCCTCGCATCACACTAGCGAGGCCGAAGGCCGAGCCCCAGCTGCGAGGCCGAAGGCCGAGCAGCCCCACTCGGCCGGTGCAAGGTGAGGCCGAAGGCCGAGCCTTGCAGCGGCCGAGTACAATGACACACAATCAAAGTCGGATAGGTCATACTAGCGAGGCCGACGGCCGAGCCTACGACCGCGAGGCCGAAGGCCGAGCCGCACCGGGGCGAGGCCGTCAGGCCGAGCCACGGTGCGTATAGGACTACTCGATCGATGCAAGGTGAGGCCGAAGGCCGAATCTTGCAGCGGTCGAGTACGATTACTGCGAAATAAGCAGAGTACGTTACCGAATAAACTGCGGAATCGTAACGTAGGGCCACAAGGGTCCATTGGCGCCTGACCGCGGGCCGCTTGCGGCCCGCGCACCGCCCAAAATACTAGTTATACTATATAAAGTTGAATTACCACTGACTCACTCACTGACATAGAGAAACCTAAAGGGTATACGCAGGGGTGGGGGGGATAAAGTGGACACGGGGTCGTGGAGGGGTCGGTCCAGGGGGCCCGGGAAAAATCCGAAATTGGAACTTCTCCCTACCCTGATGGTGGTATGCCCTCGTATCTCGGAAACCAAAAAAAAATTTACTAAAGCACTTGAACTAAAAGTGAAGGCAATCTTGGGAATTTTCAGAAGCAATAAAAAAAAAGATGGCCGCCATACAAAAAAAAAAAATTCCATACAAAAGTGAAACGTGAATAACTCGGAAACTATTCAAGTTTTAGATAGTCTGCTTGAACAAAAGTCATAGGGAATCGGGGGGGCTACCAGGTGGGGGTCATAAAAATCCAAGATGGCGGATTCAAAATGGCGGCCAAATTTCATAATGGTCCGAGAGGTCTGATTTTTTGCATCCGGGGGTTTTTGGGGTATCTGATTCCATTTCTGAAATAAAATTTTGAAAAAGTTTTTTTTTAATATGGCTGCCATACATTCAAATTTTTCCATACACGGCGAAACCTAAAGGGTACAAGGGGGGGTGGGGGGGGAAAAGTGAATATAGGGTCGTATAAGGGGTGTTTCACAGTCTCCGAAGAAAATCCGAAATTGGAACAAATACCTACTCTGATGGTGGTATGCCCTGGTATCTGAGAAACGGTGCATATTTTTGGTAGAGCGCTTGAACTAATATTTTAGCAACTCTTGGGACCTTTCAGGAGAAATAAAAAAAAAACATGACTCTTATACAAAAAAAAAATCTCCATACAAAATTGATACGTGAATGACTCGGAAACGTTAAGTTTTTTAGGGAGTGAGATTGAACAAATGTCATAGGGAATTGGAAGGGCTACCTGGTGGGGGTAAAAAAAATCCAAGATGGCGGATTCAAGATGGCGACCAAATTTCAAAATGGTCGGAGAGGTCTGATCTTTTGTATCTGGGGGTTTTTGGGGACCCCGATTCCAATTATGAAAATAAATTTTGAAAAAAAAAAATTAACATGCTGCGAGGCCGAAGGCCGAGCAGCAGTACTCGAACGGTGCAAGGCGAGGCCGAAGGCCGAGCCATGCAGCGTTCGAGTACAACTAAATTTGAAGTCGAATAGGTCACATTAGCGAGGCCGAAGGCCGAGCTCCCAATCGCGAGGCCGCAGGCCGAGCGCACCGATGCGAGGCCGTAGGCCGAGCCCCAGCTGCGAGGCCGAAGGCCGAGCAGCAGTACTCGAACGGTGCAATCCATCCATCATCCATCAGCCATAGGACGTCCACTGCTGGACATAGGCCTCCCCCATAGACCTCCAATAAGACCGGTTGGTAGCAGCCTGCATCCAGCGCGATCCTGCGGTCTTGATAAGGTCATCTGTCCACCTTGTGGGTGGACGTCCTACGCTGCGCTTGCCGGAACGTGGTCTCCATTCGAGGACCTTTCGACCCCATCGGTCATCAGTCCTTCGAGCTATGTGCCCTGCCCACTGCCATTTCAACTTGCCAATCCGCTGGGCTATGTCGGTAACTTTGGTTCGTCTACGGATCTCCTCATTCCTGATTCGATCTCGCAGAGAGACTCCGAGCATAGCCCTCTCCATAGCTCGTTGGGCTACTAGGAGCTTATTAATAAGGCGAGGTGCAACGGTGCAAGGCGAGGCCGAATGCCGAGCCTTGCAGCGGTCGAGTACAATGACACACAATCAAAGTCGGATAGATCACATTAGCGAGGCCGAAGGCCGAGCCTACGACCGCGAGGCCGAAGGCCGAGCCGCACCGGGGCGAGGCCGTCAGGCCGAGCCACGGTGCGTATAGGACTACTCGACGTACGAAAACTGCGATTTAAACAGACTGCTTGACCGAATAAACTGCGGAATCGAAACGTAGGGCACCACAAAATCAGGGCACCCCGACTACAGGGCACCGCGGGCCGCTTGCGGCCCGCGCACCGCCCAAAATACTAGTCATACTATATAAAGTTAAATTACCACTCACTGACTCACTGACTCACTGACATAGAGAAACCTAAAGGGTATAAGGAGGGGTGGTGGGGGAAAAGTGAGTATGGGGTCGTGTAGAGGTCGGTTCAGAGGGCCCGGGAAAAATCCGAAATTGGCGAAAAGTCAAACCCTGATGGTGGTATGCCCTCGTATCTCGGAAACGGTGCATATTTTTACTAAAGCACTTGAACTAATATTTTAGCAAACCTTGGGAACTTTCACGAGAAATCAAAAAAAACATGGCCGCCATACAAAAAAAAAAATTCCATACAAAATTGAAACGTGAATAACTCGGAAACTATTCAAGTTTTAGATAGTCTGCTTGAACAAAACTCATAGGGAATGGGGGGGTCTACCAGGTGGGGGTCATAAAAATCCAAGATGGCGGATTCAAAATGGCGGCCAAATTTCAAAATGGTCCGAGGATTCTGATTTTTTGCATCCGGAGGTTTTTGAGGTATCTGATTCCATTCCTGAAATAAAATTTTGAAAAAGTGTTTTTTTTAATATGGCTGCCATACATTCAAATTTTTCCATACACGGCGAAACCTAAAGGGTAAATGGGGGGGTGGGGGGGTAAAAGATAATATAAGGTCGTATAAGGGGTGTTTCACAGTCTCCGAAGAAAATCCGAAATTGGAACAATTACCTACTCTGATGGTGGTATGCCCTGGTATCTCAGAAACGGTGCTTATTTTTGGTAAAGCCCTTGAACTAATATTTTAGCAACTCTTGGGACCTTTCAGGAGAAATAAGAAAAAACATGACTCCCATACAAAAAAAAATTCTCCATACAAAATTGATACGTGAATAACTCGGAAACGTTAAGTTTTATAGGGAATGCGTTTGAACAAATGTCATAGGGAATTAGAAGGGCTACCAGGTGGGTATAAAAAAAAACCAAGATGGCGGATTCAAAATGGCGGCCAAATTTCAAAATGGTCCGGGAAATCTGTTTTTTTGCATCCGGGAGTTTTTGGAGTCCCCGATTCCATTTTTGAAAAAATATTTTGGAAAAGTTTTTTTTTTTAATATGGCTGCCATACAATGGTTTTTTTTTGATACAGAGAAACCTAAATGGTACAAGGCGGGTGGGGGGGGGGGGGGGAGAAAGTGAATACTGGGTCGTGTAGAAGTTGGTTCAGAGGGCCCGGGAAAAATCCGAAATTGGCGAAAAGTCAAACCCTGATGGTGGTATGCCCTCGTATCTCGGAAACCAAAAAAATTTTTACGGAAGCACTTGAACTAAATATGAAGGCAATCTTGGGAGTTTTCAGAAGAAATAAAAAAAAAGATGGCCGCCATACAAAAAAAAATCCATACAAAATCGAAACGTGAATAACTTGGAAAACTATATTTGAAGTCGGGATAGGACACATTAGCGAGGCCGAAGGCCGAGCCCCCAATCGCGAGGCCGCAGGCCGAGCCCACCGATGCGAGGCCGTAGGCCGAGCCCCAGCTGCGAGGCCGAAGGCCGAGCAGCAGCACTCGAATGGTGCAAGGCGAGGCCGAAGGCCGAGCCTTGCAGCGTTCGAGTACAACTATATTTGAAGTCGAATAGGTCACATTAGCGAGGCCGAAGGCCGAGCCCCCAACCGCGAGGCCGCAGGCCGAGCTTACCGATGCGAGGCCGGAGGCCGAGACCCAGCTGCGAGGCCGAAGGCCGAGCAGTAGTACTCGAACGGTGCAAGGCGAGGCCGAAGGCCGAGCCTTGCAGCGGTCGAGTACAACCAGACACAATCAAAGTCGGACAGATCACATTAACGAGGCCGAAGGCCGAGCCCCCAACCGTGAGGCCGAAGGCCGAGCTCACTAATGCGAGGCCGACCTACTCGTACTGACGCAGACGAATTTCATGCGGAATCGAAACGTAGGGCACTCCAAAGTCCGAGCACCCCGACTTCAGGGCACCCCGTTTTAAGGGCACCCCGACTTCAGGGCACCCCGACTTCAGGGCACCCACAAACGCGGGCCGCTTGCGGCCCGCGCACCGCCCAAAATACTAGTATACTATATAAAGTTGAATTACCACTGACTGACTGACTCACTCACTGACTGACATAGAGAAACCTAAAGGGTATACGCCGGGGTGGGGGGGATAAAGTGGATACGTGGTCGTGGAGGGTTGGGTCCACAACCTCCGGGAAAAATCCGAAATTGGAACATCTCCCTACCCTGATGGTCGGATGCCCTGAGATCTCGAAAACGAAAAACATTTTTTCTAAAGCACTCGAACTAAAGTTGCAGAGAACCCTGGGACGTTTCAGGGGAAGTTGAAAAAAACATGGCTCCCGAAGAAAAAAACATGGCCGCCATACAAAATTGAAAATAAAATAACTCGAAAACGGTACGACTTGGATGGGGAGTGTTCGACCAAATGTCATAGGGAATCGGGAGAGCTACCTGGTGGGGATGACGAAAATTCAAGATGGCGGATTCAAGATGGCGGCCAAATTTCAAAATGGTCCGAGAGGTCTGATTTTTTGCATCCGGGGGTTTTTGGGGTCCCCGATTCTAATAATGAAAAAAAATTTTGGAAAAGTTTTTTTTTTAATATGGCTGCCATACATTCGATTTTTTTCATACATTTTGGGGGTCGCTTCCGAGCGAATAGGGCGAGGCCGGAGGCCTCGCATCACACTTGCGAGGCCGAAGGCCGAGCAGCCCCACTCGGCCGGTGCAAGGTGAGGCCGAAGGCCGAGCCTTGCAGCGGCCGAGTACAATGACACACAATCAAAGTCGGATAGGTCATACTAGCGAGGCCGAAGGCCGAGCCTACGACCGCGAGGCCGAAGGCCGAGCCGCACCGGGGCGAGGCCGTCAGGCCGAGCCACGGTGCGTATAGGACTACTCGATCGATGCAAGGTGAGGCCGAAGGCCGAATCTTGCAGCGGTCGAGTACAATAACTTCTAATAAAACAGACTGCATGATCGAATAAACTGCGGAATCGAAACGTAGGGCCACAAGGGTCCATTGGCGCCTGACCGCGGGCCGCTTGCGGCCCGCGCACCGCCCAAAATACTAGTTATATTATATAAAGTTAAACTACCACTGACTCACTGACTCACTGACTGACATAGAGAAACCTAAAGGGTATACGCCGGGGTGGGGGGGATAAAGTGGACACGGGGTCGTGGAGGGTCGGGTCCACAACCTCCGGGAAAAATCCGAAATTGGAACATCTCCCTACCCTGATGGTCGGATGCCATGGTATCTCAGAAACCAAAAAAAAATTTTCTAAAGCACTTGAACTAAAGTTGCAGGGAACCCTGGGACGTTTCAGGGGAAGTTGAAAAAAACATGGCTCCCGAAGAAAAAACATGGCCGCCATACAAAATTGAAACGTCAGTTGCTCGGAAACGGTACGACTTGGATGGGGAGTGTTTGACCAAATGTCATAGGGAATCGGGAGAGCTACCTGGTGGGGTTGACGAAAATTCAAGATGGCGGATTCAAGATGGCGGCCAAATTTCAAAATGGCTCTGGAGGTCTGAATTTTTTCATCCGGGGGTTTTTGGGGTCCCCGATTCCATTTTTGAAAAAATATTTTGGAAAAGTTTTTTTTTAATATGGCTGCCATACATTCGATTTTTTTCATACATTTTGGGGGTCGCTTCCGAGCGAATAGGGCGAGGCCGGAGGCCTCGCATCACACTAGCGAGGCCGAAGGCCGAGCCCCAGCTGCGAGGCCGAAGGCCGAGCAGCCACACTCGGCCGGTGCAAGGTGAGGCCGAAGGCCGAGCCTTGCAGCGGCCGAGTACAATGACACACAATCAAAGTCGGATAGGTCTCACTAGCGAGGCCGAAGGCCGAGCCTACGACCGCGAGGCCGAAGGCCGAGCCGCACCGGGGCGAGGCCGTAAGGCCGAGCCACGGTGCGTATAGGACTACTCGATCGATGCAAGGTGAGGCCGAAGGCCGAATCTTGCAGCGGTCGAGTACGATTACTGCGAAATAAGCAGAGTACGTTACCGCATAAACTGCGGAATCGAAACGTAGGGCCACAAGGGTCCATTGGCGCCTGACCGCGGGCCGCTTGCGGCCCGCGCACCGCCCAAAATACTAGTTATACTATATAAAGTTGAATTACCACTCACTCACTCACTGACATAGAGAAACCTAAAGGGTATACGCAGGGGTGGGGGGGATAAAGTGGATACGGGGTCGTGGAGGGTTGGGTCCACAACCACCGGGAAAAATCCGAAACTGGAACATCTCCCTACCCTGATGGTCGTATGCCCTGGTATCTCGGAAACCAAAAAAAAATTTTCTAAAGCACTCGAACTAAAATTGTAGGGAACCCTGGGACGTTTCAGGGGAAGTTGAAAAAAACATGGCTCCCAAGGAAAAAAACATGGCCGCCATACAAAATTGAAAATAAAATAACTCGAAAACTGTACGACTTGGATGGGGAGTGTTTGACCAAATGTCATAGGGAATCGGAAGGGCTACCTGGTGGGGATGACGAAAATTCAAGATGGCGGATTCAAGATGGCGGCCAAATTTCAAAATGGTCCGAGAGGTCTGATTTTTTGCATCCGGGGGTTTTTGGGGTCCCCGATTCCATTTTTGAAAAAATATTTTGGAAAAGTTTTTTTTTTAATATGGCTGCCATACATTCGATTTTTTTCATACATTTTGGGGGTCGCTTCCGAGCGAATAGGGCGAGGCCGGAGGCCTCGCATCACACTCGCGAGGCCGAAGGCCGAGCCCCAGCTGCGAGGCCGAAGGCCGAGCAGCCACACTCGGCCGGTGCAAGGTGAGGCCGAAGGCCGAGCCTTGCAGCGGCCGAGTACAATGACACACAATCAAAGTCGGATAGGCCATACTAGCGAGGCCGAAGGCCGAGCCTACGACCGCGAGGCCGAAGGCCGAGCCGCACCGGGGCGAGGCCGTCAGGCCGAGCCACGGTGCGTATAGGACTACTCGACCGATGCGAGGCGAGGCCCAAGGCCGAGCCTCGCACCGGTAGAGTACGATTACTGCGATATAAACAGACTGCAGAACTCGAATAAACTGCGGAATCGAAACGTAGGGCACCACAAAATCAGGGCACCCCGACTACAGGGCACCGCGGGCCGCTTGCGGCCCGCGCACCGCCCAAAATACTAGTAAGTATTATAAAAGCGAAAGTATGTTTGTTTTTTACGCTTTCATTTCTCAACCAACCATCATGGATTTTGCATACACGTTGTTAGTTTGTCGGGGGACAGAAAAGAACATAGGATAGGCTAGTCCATAAACCTACTTTTTGGGGGGAAATCAGGTAGTCAATTAGCTTTATCCAAGGAATAGGCCCAGAATATTTCCTTTAACGGGAATGGAACAGGAATTTGGTTCCCTAAGATTTGTGCGCTCCAGCGTGTGAAGATTCTATGTAAGGCGTGGATATATAAGTGTAGCTTCGACGCAGCCAGTCGCTGTAGAAAATGTAGAAAAAGTGTACGCGTATAAATTAATATGAGCATACAAAGAGAATATAATACGAGGGACAAATATGAATAAATATGCGAAAAATAAGGGGGTAAAGTTATGTAAAAAATTAATAAATATAATAGAAATATGTGAGCATACGTGCGTGGTGCAGAAGTTTGGACGTTAGTGTGATATTGTTCTAACAGCTAAATGAATTACGTATGAATTGGTGGTATGGCCTTAACTACCTTATCCAGCCCATTGGGAAACTAAAAAAACAGTTTTGACAAACAAGCAAAACACTTTTTTTTTAGCTTCGCGCACGCTACGCGTAACTGACGCATTTGCCTGCGATTATTATATAGAGCCAAAATCGAGGCACCATATTGCAAGACCAATTTTGTAAATCCCGATAAGCCCGATTATACAAAGCTATTGAAAAAGTAAGTGTGAAAGTCATAGCCTTGTTTACTATGTGCGGGTTCAGATTTTTTTAAATCAACAACAAGACTGCGTTTGATCACCAGAAGCTCTTCGCTCGTCCCGAGTGTACTGGCCTCTGAGTCTAACAATCGAGGCGTAACCTACCAGCTGTATACAGAGTCCTTGTAAGCACAATATAAAAAGTAAAAATGTACATTTATTTTAGCACTTTAACACTTGTAAAATGACGAAAGGTCAAAATCGAACCAGAATTTAATGTCAGAGCACGATCACCTCATAGGCTTATAAAGTTTTTAAGTGCTTATATCTACAACAAAATCAATAAATTCATTGTTAATTTAGTTTCGATGCATGAAAGGCACGAAGGCTGAAAATTTTTTGCTTAAAAGTATACAAATTATTAGACAGTATTTACAGTTCTTATAAAACTATTTATGAACGAAGTTCTCCATTGCCAAGATAAAGTTTAAGCTCTGAAAGTTACTTGCTTACGGTCAGCGTTATCTCTTGAGGATGAAAAAACTAAAAAGGAGAAAGCCTAATAGAAAACTCATTGGCCGTACAAATGTACAAAATGGGCTGTACAAAATTGGACCGAAGGGCTGGTGATAACTGTGGTCGTACAAAACGAACAAATCGGTTTCCCTCCCCCGTATTTACAATTTTACATACAAAAACTACAAACGAGAAAATAAATCTCACTAGTTCAGTCAACTGAACTGCGGCCCTATTCAAAGATTTGAGATTTTCATCTTGCCTTTTTTCGTCCTTGTTGCTCTCGTTTGAAACGTCATAGGTGTGAGAGTGACCAAGATAAAATCTCATCTCATCTCCCGCGTTAGAATAGCCCCGCTGGACAACTAAACATGTGGGAATAAACGTGTTAATACAAAACTCGACATAAAGTTTCAGTAAGGTTTCCATGGCTTTACTGAAATGGGGAAAGAGGAGAGATTCATCTCATCTATCATCACCCTTTCCTCCATCATCTTTATCTTAGATTTAACGACCATTGTATAAAAACATACGGATCTCTAGCTGGTATGGCCCTGTGGCTTTAGCCTGCCCTACATATGAGGCGAAACAAAAATAAAACAGACCAAAATAATCGATTATTTTTGTGAGAAAAGATCTTTGTATTTTCACTGAAATAATGTCTAAATAATTTAATAGGAAGAGCAGACTGTAATTGACTCTACTGAGATTACAGGTTCCAGTTTTCGACAGCCATGTCTCGTAAGTCTTGTAGTTGTTATTTTGTTAATTGTCTAGACAAGGGGTTTCGAACATTCGAGTAGCCGATATATTGCAAATATCAGCGCGCATTTAAAGTACATACAAATTAGTTAACCAGTTTTTGCAACCAAAAACGTTTGTTAATTATTTCCAAAGTATATGCAAATATAAACAAGACGCGTTTTTTCCGAAAATCATTAAACAAAAGAAACAAACTACGAATTTGCGACTTATTCGAAGTTTGATATTTCCTTCAAATGAATTACTTGTATTTACATTGCTAATAATTTAATAGTTCGCTAACTATAATTAAAAACCACAATTATCCTCAGCATTCTCTCATTACTAAACAGAAAATAAGGTGACAGCTGTTGTTCTATTTGTTGGAGCAAGGTTTCCAATAATATCTGCTATAGAAGCATCACACATTAATTATCAGGCTTTAATATTATAAAGAATTACAGACATTTCACATTAATAGAATTTTCACACTTGACACTCTGCTATATTGACACTGTTTAAAAAGAACTTCCTCAATAAGATAAAATCCAATGAGGTAGTATTCTTTTCACTAAAAATTGTTACTTGAACTAATATCTAGTGTAATTCCGCTTTGACGTCGCATTAAGTACATCAAGGAATTATTATTTTTTATTAATTATTATTAATTTCGAATTTTAACAGATTTTAACAGACCTAATTTAATGAAATCTATTAAAAAACTTTATACAATGTTACATATGAAGCTAATTCAATAGGGAATTTAACAGAAATAATGTCATGAAATTTACAACAAAATTTTTATCGAAAATTAATACTTACATCTTTTCACTATTTTGACCACATTCACTGAAATCTGTGTAGCGCTACAGGTATCTTAAATCAATTTAATTTTTATCACCACTTTAGATCACTACAAATTGTATAAATGACCATTGAAATAATTTCAGACCCAAGGCCTACTACGGAAAACACCGAAAAAATCAATATGAAGAAAACTCCAGTCCCACCAATTTTACCGTCACCTATACATGAACAACAAAACAAAAAACCAAAAGGAAAAACCATCACATTAAACACCCTGCCGCACATTGTACCACTCCCGAGTGATGGTAATGCTGGTAACACCAAATTTATTCAGGTTTCCCCACTAACAATCTTGCCGAAACAGGAGATTCCCAAGTTCATCAAGTTACAAACAATCCCACAAAGTGGGCAAAACATTCCTGATTCATCAAAGCTTCAAATAAGTAACCAAGGCATTGAAGCATCAAACATCACTGTCCTAAAGTCAACGAAGAACATTCCAGTGGCTTCCGAACATTTACAAGTACTTCCAACAACAAGTAAAAAATCTGTGTCTGGAAACATAGACACTAATTTGCCTCTATCAAGCGATACTAACACAAACACTCCCACCAACCAGGCATCTGTAACAAAACGCATTCCAACAATTATACAGAAAAGAACCTCAACTAACACTCCAAAAAACGTAGCAGACATTAAAAATAAAAACATAGCTCCATCAACAATGTCAAGTGGAAGAAAACGTAGCTATGATGAAGTCACATCAGAGAGTAAAGAAACAACAATAAAAGGAAAAAAAATTAAAACCACCAAAGAAAAACAACCAGCCAAAACCAAACCAAACAAAACAAAAGAAATAGAAGAAGAAATATCGGAGAAAAATAAAATAGTTGCAGTGAAATCCAAGAAAAATAAGAGGAAGAGGGGCAAAAGAGACAGCCAAGAGTTCACACTACCCATGGAATACATTTACGTTGCCAATGGGTTCAGAGTAGACGTCGATACTTTCATAGAAAAATGTATGCAAGCTTCCAAGCTGAACTTTGAAAAATTCACCAATGTATGGAAGGAAATGGAATTTTCGAGTATATTTCAGTAAGTTCAAAATATATCTTCCATCTTTTAACTATCTATTGACCTAATCATAACTTCTTAACCTACACTGCTGTGTTTATTTGTGACTTAACTACTGAACAGACCATCATGACATTTTGCGTACACCTTGTCAGAGGGTACATAAAATCACATAGGGTACCTTTCATTTTGAAAAAAATAATGGTTCCTACGAGATCGTGGGGCGCAACTAGAATACAATATTCTAAAACATTTCCAGCATTTCCACATCAGCATTTACTCGTACCAATATATACAGGGTGTAAGGAGACCGTTCTCGAAGCCGAAACGCCGTTATTATACTATCTATACACAACCCGAAACCACTAACTATTAGCCATATAACTGTTATTTTAAACTTTTAGAAATTTGCAAACCAGCAATGTAACGCGTTTATATCGCGGGGGTCAATGGTCGGCGCCAGTACCTACGGAAAGTGCGACGACGCGCCGCCGCGGGCCGCGCGCGCGCCGAGACAGCGGAGGGCGCGGGCGGCGCGGCACCTAGGTCGCGACCGCGCGCAGCTGTGTGCGGGCGTTCACCTCTAGCGTCAGCTGTTAGGCATTTAGTATTAGACTGCCGTTAGGGTAAATTTTTTTTTTTTTTGGTAATTGGTGTTTAAACTAGCTTTTTAAAGCTTGTATAACTTGTGTCGATGTTAAAATATCAGATTTTAAGTTTAAAAAAAAAGTCTTTTTTTCGCGTTTTTTTTAGTCGCTTTGTATTAGTAATCCCCACCACTATTCCCAGTTTTCGTTTTCGAGAGGGGTCCACTTACTCCCTGTATTATGCTGCGTTCAGACGCGCGGCGTGCAGTCCGGCATGCAGCCTGGCGCGCGCGGCGCTGCAAAACCGACTGTGTCGAAAAACCGACAGTTGGCCCGATCGGCGACATTCACGAGCACGAGCGCGGGCGCGAGCACAAGCAGCCTGTTCACATGCTTGCGCCCGTGCCCGCGCATGTTTAATGTCGTTTTGAACGCGAGCGTCTAAACGCAGCATTAAACACCAACATTTTACATTCGCGATCGTACCGTCAGCAAGAGCAGTCGCTTCGTTTGCGGCTATTCCAATGCTGACCGACATTTTTTTACCGCGTCTGTTAAACGCGGAAACGACATTTATTGTGTCCTAAAGGCAGGGCTGGGCAAAATACATGCATTTAATTGAAATACAAATTAAAAAATTGTGTAAAGTGAGGAATTAAAATACGAATTACAAAATTTCTTTGACTAATGTATTTGAAATATAAAATACAGTATTTTAGCTAATTTTAATTGAAATACAAAATAAGTGATATAGACAAGCACAAGCTGAAAAGTGGAGACAAGACTTTTGACAACAATTTTGCGTTTTGTTGGTAATTTTAATTGAAATACAAAATAAGGAATATAGACAAGCACGAGCTGAAAAGTAGAGACAAGACTTTTATTGACAACAATTTTGCGTTTCTTCACGTATAGGTGCTGCCAATTCTAATAGCTGCTTTACCATCATTACACTCTCGCCTCGCACTCGGGCGCGTGGTAGCGACGCAGCGCCTGGAGTCGACTGTCCGTATGACTTATTTCAAGTCTTACTTCTAGTCTAAGATCCCGCTATAGAACGACCTTCACCGAGATGCTTATTTGATGAAATGTATTTTATATTTACATCTTGGTGAAGGTCGTTCTATAGCGGGATCTTATACTATTACTCCGAGTTCCTGTGAAATACAAGGCAGCGCTACTCTCGTCCGAGTTCTGGCGAAAGGAGCAAAATCCCAGAAGAAATACATATTAATATTATTTACATACATACAGTCACGCCTTTTTCCCGTAGGGGTAGGCAGAGACCATTTCTCTCCACATGGTACGATCCTGGCATACATCTTTTGCTTCGTCTACTTCGATGAGTTACTTCATACACGCTCGTTGGGTACTCCCGATCTGGCTTTTTTTCATAACGTCTTGTATTTTATCCTGATACGTTCTTCTAGGTCGCCCCTTACCGACTTGACCATTCTCACGTAACCTTGTTAATCTGTTTCGTCAATCTTCTTTCATCCATTCTTTCAATATGTCCAAACCATCTAAGCATCCCTTTCTCGATATTTGTCACTACATCGTCTACCACACCACAACATTCTTTTAACATAAAATTCTTTATTTTAATAATTCAATAATTTCAATAATACAATTTATGATTTTTCAAGATGTTTAAGGCTCCTGAAATCATAAAAAACTATTCCTTTCGTTTTCAGTCGGCGAGAGTCGAGCCCAGAACTGGCTGAATTGTCGGAAGAAGTAATCCACGTCGCAAAACAGTATATGTTGGCCAAAAACGTCAGCTTTGAGGTAATTTCTTTTCGACCTGTAGACCAGTAAAAGTAGACTTTAACCTCGCACTAAATTTCCGATCCAATCTTTTTTTTATAATCACTAAATGCTGACAAATCCAGGTAAGCTTCAAGCGTCATCTTGAGAAAAAAGTTTTTGGCAGATATCTCGGAAACTATGCACTTTAGGGCAAAAGTTATAAAACCATTTTTGCAGGGAATACAAATATGTATATTTATTAACAAACCATTTCACAATATAGCCCATACGAATTTGATCATTCTTCTTTACTTCTAAGACTTCTAAGACTTTCTTCTAAGTTATCCGGCAGAAAAGACAACTAACACACAATTTTATTATGTTTAAAAATGGCTGAAAAAGAAGAAAAAAAACTTGTTGACTCTATTTGTAGCAAAGACATAAAGTTAGATTAAAGACAAATTTAAACAACTAAACTAATTTTATCCTCAGGAAAACGTGGCGGGCTTGTTCCTCGTCTACGCCCTGCTCCATCACCAGCCTTTTCCCAAGTTTGCATCGCTGAGACTGGTGCCCAAGGATGTGCCTCCAATTCTGAGCCTGGAAACCCAAGCAAGGCGTGAGAAGAGGAATGAGGTGCTGTATGTGCTGGCAAATGTGCTGATAAAAGGACCATGCCAGTACCACGTCCTAGAGAGAGAGGTCTCTTTGGAGCCACCGTATAGGAAATACTTTGACAGTAAGGTCTATTTTTAATCCCACTTCAGCATACGAGTATGTCTCAGATCAACCTAGAGAATAAGATGGCGCACGGCGTATGATCTAAGTGATGCCAAAAACCATCCAAAAACTGCGCTACTGTCGTATATGTACGCAACACGAACACATTGACGCAAAAAACTACGCTACTCGCTTGGTCATTCTTACCTCGACATTATGTACATTGGTTTATGGTATAATTTCGTTTTGACTGATTTATTTAATAGATAGACCAAGCAAATCAAAAAACCCCTTTACATAGGAGGTTGTCTACATCATTCGCTTTTAAATTAATCCATAATACAAGGATTTTTTTTAGTTATTTAAGAATGATTAGACAAGTGCATAAGTCATAAAAAAATATTAAAATTGCTCTTTGTCACTCTGTAGATAACTTTAGAGGCGCGTCAGTTTATTTACTTGCTCTCTTCGCTCGTCGCCTTCATCTAGACGAAACGGCAATAAAAATCTGTATCCTAAGCTAAGTTAGTCCAAAGTGGTCGCAGGACCCTAAAGATTCTCCTAAGAACTGGTTTAAGGTTCGTGCAAAAAAAAAATTGATAGGACCAGTCCTACCTAAATTTTTAGCCAGCTAGGAGAAGATTAAATTAGACCAGTCCTAGCTGGCTTCTGGTCCTAACTCCTAGCTGGCTAGGAGAAGATTAAACTAGACCAACAAGGACATAGGCATTTCTTATATTTAGTTCAAGTGGCCATCAGAGTACTTGGACAAATCATCTAGACGAAATGGCAATAAAACATCTGTAGCCTAAGCGAAGTTAGTCTAAAGTGGTCGCCGGACCTTTTAACGCTTAAAAAACGATTGCTCTGTACATTTAGGTTTAGGTTTAAAGACATTTATTCTCATTAAAGATTATTACATCACTTACATGAGAATATATCGTATTAAGTAAAGTACCTGGATGACCGAGCTTTGCTCGGTATTTTTTTTTTAATTGTGTTTTTTGGAAAATAAACAATTGATTTTAGTCTAACCTCAAAGCAAACACTCATTGACTTCGTGTTACTTAACAACGCCATCTGCTGTTGTGTCGTTAAAGCAATTAGTTGCTCACAAAAAATAGTATTATTATTCGCCAATAGATGTCAGGAAGAGTCATATTTTTCAGTTGAGACTACTCAAACGCCTCCTTTTTGTTATTTTTCTTCCAAGTTTATGTTTAAGTTGATTATCGATAAAACACGAAGAAAATGAAATTTTCTAAAAATGATTCCTAGCTAGATCGATTTATCGCCCCCGAAACCCCCTATATACTAAATTGTATGAAAATCGTTGGAGCTGATTCCGAGATTCCAATTATATATATGTCGGGGAAACATAGAGAAATAGGAAGCCGAGCCTTCACATCTCACTCCTGATATCGGGGTAATGTAGGAAAGAGGAGCCACGCCGTCGCATCTGATCCCATTGATGTCGGAGAAACATAGGAAAGGCCGCCGCGCTGTGACCTTCCACTTTTGATGACGGGGAAAATCTAGTAGGCCGCGGTGTCGTGTCTGATTTCTGATCCGTGAACTTGTCATCACGGGTATCTATGGTGGGCGTCAAACTTCAGGAACGTTGAAATAAGGGGACAGCAGTGTAGACTTTTCACTATTTTAATTATACAGTCACTTAGACTACTTAGTTAATGAATGATCACAAAGATAATTGGCGATTTAGAGTAATGGGTTTACGAATGACCATTGCGTGCGACCGCTTTCAACCCAGTCCCGTCAACCACTGACTGACAGGCATGACGTTCGCCCGAAATCCCAAACGCAACTCCATTCGGTGTTAACCGCTCTAAATGACCATACACAAATCGATTAATCGTCAAAAATAACAGAACAATAATACTATCGATTAACAACTCTCAAAATAAACTGATTTTCTTTATCCAATGATATCTCGCGCCGTCACGGCCATCCTGCATTTTCATACGTCCTCGGGTGAATAGTTCATCTCATCATCTGTGGACAATCATAAAAGTGCTCAAGTAACCACTTAACGCTCGGTCATTCTGACCGTCTCAAATCTACCTCCACAATTTCACAGAAAGCGAACACAGTTATGGGATAACACAAAACACAGTTAAACCCAATTCTACCAACCATAAACATCGTACCAGAGTATAATCGACTCTTCCAACAGTAACTTCATATTCGTTACCTATCCCCATAAATTGTCATGATAATTGAAATAAGCAACTTGACTTTTAGTGAAATAAATTGTATTGGGACCAATCGAATAATCGAGGCTAAAACTAAATTATTAATCATACATCCAATATTCCAAGAATTTAATCAAGCCACATTGAAAATCCAATGACGATACACATACGCGGTTTGGACTTATGAAAACTGCTGTGTCCAATTTCAAACGAATAACATGCCATTAAAGTTGTCACTTAGACTTGCCACACAGGCTAGGTCCCTCAGGGTGACAACGACAACTTCCCAGGGTGAAACTTCCCAGATTGACAACTTCCGAAACGACAACTTTCGAAAGTGACAACATCCTAAATCGTCATCTACCTAAATTGACAACCGCCAAAATTGAGATCTTCCTGAAACGACAACGCGTATTCTCGACCCTTTTTTAAATAACTGCTGCAGACTGTACTTTCATTCGTTTTTGTCCTTTGTACCACTTCATTAGTGTGTAGTATATCAACAAACTAACAAACAATTCATATCACATCACACATGTAGTGCACTTTACTTTTCTCGAAATGCTACTTTCTCAATTGCCTCATTGAAACTCTATGATAAAGGTGCTATTGCATTCTTAAACTCCTTGATCTTACTGGCATATTTAAAGTACGTCAGCTTGACAATCCTAAAATGCAAATAGTGTTGATTTCTTTCATTAAATAATAATTAATTTCATAAAATCACAAAAAGGGAAAGACTGTACGTTATGTAATGAGTACAAATACAATTTCATGAAATTTAACAACAACAACACAACTGTATGGAGATGTGCTAATAGGGATTTGTGTAGTGCAACTATAACTTTAAATAGTACGAAAGTCAACATTTTACGAGATTCTTAATTTTACTCGTACTTTAATGTTACACCGGGAGGAGTTTACTACATAGGCTGACCACACAGGCTAGGTCGTCACTCAGACTATAATGCAACAAAAGTAAGGTTGTAACAAAGACTTGCCACACAGGGTTGCCACACATGCTTGCCACACAGGCTAGAACCACATACGCTTGCCACACAGGCTGGCCACACAGGCTTGCCACACAGGCTAGAACTACATACGCTTGCCACACAGGCTGGCCACACAGGCTTGCCACACAGGCTTGCTACACCGGCTTGCCACACAGGCTAGAGCCACATAGGATAGTACCATGTAGATTAGTGCCACACAGGCGAGTGCCACACAGGCTATTGCCACACAGGCTATTACTACACAGGCTACTGTCCTACCGGCTACTGCCCTCCAGGCTTAGTTTTACCAAAAGCATTGACACTTAGTAAGTTATCTATTAACTGCATGACTCACATGTGCCGCAAGCGACAGTTTGACTAAACTGTTTGTGGGTATTTCTAAACTTTAAACAACTCTAATAGAAAATAGCACTCTGACATACATCGTTTACGAATATCAAACAAAATGAAAACTTCTCACCGGATTCAATTGCTACTCGTAGGTGATCAATGGCTGCTTCATAGTGCAGGGGCCCAATTCGGAGATAGGAGATTTTCATCTCATCTCGATCTCGATTCCTTTGGCCCTATTCGGAGATTTGAGATTTTCATCTCAGCTTTTTTCGTCTTTATTGCCCTCGTTTAAAACGTCATAGGTGTGAAAGTGACCCAGGTAAAATCTCATCTCATCTCACGCGTAGGAATAGCCTCATTGGAAGTCTCGACTGCCTCCGACTACTCGAGACATCTTGCGCCCCATCCATTGAGATTATCTCGATCTCGAGCAACTTGAATAAGGCATCTCGAATTTAGGTTTTTTTTTTTGAGATAAGATGGTTTGAGATAAGATGATTCTTACAACTCAAGATGAGTTGTAAGAATAGCCCTCCAGGCATTGACCGGATCTTGCACGTTGCCGCTGCTAATCTTGGTGCCCTTTTTCGATCAATGAGTGGCGATGTAACCTCGTTGCAGTAGTAACACGTAGGCGTCGACGTTTTGTTCGGTACACTGCTATCCTTCGTCTCTCGTTGTTTGTTAGTTGCGTCACATAGCATAGACTAGGTGTAATCAAACGCCGTCGAGATAATGCAGACGTCTACTCGATGCTCACTCTCTCATTGCCGCTCTGCTGCCCTTCATGCACCACGAAGAAACAGTCCGCACACTCCACAATAATAACACGTAGGGGCGACCCTATCAGCCATCTGTTGCTATGCCACTTCGCTTCCAGATCATTGCACAATTGTAGCCAAAGACGGAGCCATATCTTGTTGCTGTGGACGTTATTCATATCCCACTTCTGATGTCGGGGAAACATAGAGAAATAGGAAGCCGAGCCTTCACATCTCACTCCTGATATCGGGGTAATGTAGGAAAGAGGAGCCACGCCGTCGCATCTGATCCCATTGATGTCGGAGAAACATAGGAAAGGCCGCCGCGCTGTGACCTTCCACTTTTGATGACGGGGAAAATCTAGTAGGCCGCGGTGTCGTGTCTGATTTCTGATCCGTGAACTTGTCATCACGGGTATCTATGGTGGGCGTCAAACTTCAGGAACGTTGAAATAAGGGGACAGCAGTGTAGACTTTTCACTATTTTAATTATACAGTCACTTAGACTACTTAGTTAATGAATGATCACAAAGATAATTGGCGATTTAGAGTAATGGGTTTACGAATGACCATTGCGTGCGACCGCTTTCAACCCAGTCCCGTCAACCACTGACTGACAGGCATGACGTTCGCCCGAAATCCCAAACGCAACTCCATTCGGTGTTAACCGCTCTAAATGACCATACACAAATCGATTAATCGTCAAAAATAACAGAACAATAATACTATCGATTAACAACTCTCAAAATAAACTGATTTTCTTTATCCAATGATATCTCGCGCCGTCATATATATATATATATACAAGAATTGCTCATTTAAAGATATAAGATTAGGTAGTTCGTCGTCGCACAGAATGTTAAATATAGGTAAAAACAATTTAGTAAACAAAACAATACAATTCTTAAAAATAACAAAAATAGTGTATGAACACCAAACAAGCATCACTTATAGTTTAAGATACTTTTTTTTATTTCACAGATACAGTCCAAACGGCAGTCCATCTCAACTGTGTAATAACTCGCAACTCGGAGTGTGCGCAGCAGTTGAACAAGATGACGTCGTTGGAGCACCGCTACCAGAAGCAACGACAGCAATGCCTGGAGACGCGTAAAGCTTGCACGCGACTGGGATGGCTCACACATCAAATGCCAAGTTCAGTAAAATATGAAAATCTTTTTAAATTAGAACTGTAATTTTTTTTAATCTGTACCTTCAAAGAGGAAATAGAAAAGTCCACCGAGGCCTATAAACAAAGGCTTCTAAAATCGCATTGTCTCGAGCTTAAGTATTGTTTGATCACTGATCACCTGATCATTGCTTGAGCCTAGAATCGTCGCTCAAGTGTCGTTCTTATTCCAAAACTGTTTTAAAACTCAACTCAGCTGAATCTAGACTTAAATCGAATTTAAAGCGGAGATCCTTTTTGTCTATGAATCAGTCTCTTTTCGTTTACATTTTAATTTTGTCTAACAATTACGTTCCGCTTAACGCAAAATTGTCAACATAAGTGCCGATAATCATCTGAGTGACGTTTAAGAATACTACGCTACTCAGGTGAAATACGTTCATAGAATCTGGTCGCAAGTATAGTTCTAGAATTAAATCTCTACTCAAAACTAGTTTTAAATCGAGATTGATGAGCGTAGTTTTGGAATGCGGGCCTTAGATTGCACAGAAACTACTTAGCTGCATCGCTACTGAATACCAGCGACTCCTTTTACCGGCTGAAAAGATCGCGATTAGCCACAATCGCGTGCAATGTTTGTTTAGTCCTAGATGTAGACATGTCATTTATAACAGCTTTAAATATTGATCTTGAAATTCCAGATATGGTGAACAACCCTATCAAAAATGTCGCGGCAAATCTACTCGAGTTATACCGCGGGCACATCCCGGGCGCGAAGAATAGCGATGATACCGACGAAGCCAGTAAGTTTTACACTGTCATTTCTTGCTCTGTAAACAAACAAGTATCCTACTAATATTATAAACGCGAAAGTTTGTAAGAATGAATGGATGGATGTTTGTTACTGTTTCGCGTTAGAACGGCTGAACAGATCTGGATGAAATTTGGCACAGAGATTGATTATAGTCTAGAATAGCACATAGTGTACTTTTTAACCGCAGTTGAAACCGCGGGGCGCTGCTAGTAAATTATAAATTAATTACACCTATTTTTATCAATCATAGTCTTCTACATGTAAATGTCTAAGAACACTACCGACTAATTCACCTTTCAAACAAAATAAAAATCTGTTCATCCGTTCGGGAGATACGATGCCACACACACATGTAAACTATTTCTGAAGGGACGGTATTCAAAACCACCTTAAGGCGAGCCTGGCCAGAAAACGTCTAGCAAGAATCAACTTTCCTCTAAGATAAACCATGGTTTTTACTGTGTAAAAAAATATATGTTATTCTTAAGCATGTTTTTAAGTGGAATCATAAATCTGATACATGTAATGAATAACTTCACTCGATAGAAAAAAAATCCAAAGTCACCTCTATTTGGTATTTTAAACACGATTTGCGACTTAATTTTTACAAATCATATTGCTTTTTTATTTTTTTTACGAATTACAATGCAATAAAAAAATGGAATCATAAATAAAAATGTTAAAAAGTTAACATGGTAATTTTATATGATTTTTTATCACGAATTCATGGTAAAAAGGCACGTTTGCGTGACCGCCAGTCCGCCCGCAGACCCCGTCGACGCCGGACGTGTGCCAAATTTTTGTGATCTCCGCAGTGCCGCACACACCAACACCAACCAAGCATTTAGTTTTGCCATAATGGGTAACAAACATAATAAACGAAAAAAATGCTCAAGTCTGACTTTTAGAAAATCGTACGAGTCAAGGAGCAAACGTCGGTAAGTAGATAAACTTCTACTAGATTAAATTGGTAATCATTGTTTTTATTTACTAGAATCGACATTTCTTGCATTGCTTTTTGTAGTCAGATGATGTATCAACAAATCTATTAGTACCTACTTATATTCGTTTTAGTGTTTTCAAATATCATACTCATCATCATGGATACTTTTTTGTCTCGTTACGTGTATTCACGATGTAAATACCCGGCCTAGTGGTATACCTACTAGTGATATTTATGTAGTTATACCTACCTACAGTTACAGTTTTTTTTGCAGAAGACTACTACGTAACAAACTCCAATGACTTTGGAATTGACGAAACGTAAGTACCTACCTACCTTTTGTACCACGCAGGGAGGCGGGTGTTCTGCGAAGTTTTGACTATGTCGGTCA
Source organism: Peribatodes rhomboidaria (assembly GCA_911728515.1). Classification (NCBI taxonomy): domain Eukaryota; kingdom Metazoa; phylum Arthropoda; class Insecta; order Lepidoptera; family Geometridae; genus Peribatodes; species Peribatodes rhomboidaria. Next base: position 9,997,125 of record OU452189.1, read on the forward strand.
CCATTTATTATTTCACCCAGACAACTTGTGAGATACGGATACGGAGCGACGTTCATACTTTCATTTTTCCCGAGCATTCTAAACTGCACAACGAGTAAATACCCGCCCTAGTGGCATACCAGTAATATTTATATTTATATAGTTATACCTACTTACACGAATACCTATCTTACAGTTTTGTTTTTTTTTTCAGAAGAGTACTACAACCAAATTTAATAAACTCCGATGACATTGGAATTGACGAAACGTAAGTACCTACCTACCTTTTGTAACATGCAGGGCTGCGGATCTTCGCTAAGTTTTGACTATATAGGTATGTAGGATGTTAGGTGAGATACGGGACGACGTTCATACTTTCATTTTTACTGTGCAATCTGAACTGCACAACGAGTAAATACCCGACCTAGTGGCATACCAGTGATATTTATATTTATATAGTTATACCTACTTACACGAATACCTATCTTACAGTTTTGTTTTTTTTTTCAGAAGAGTACTACAACTAAATGTAATAAACTCCGATGACATTGGAATTGACGAAACGTAAGTACCTACCTACCTTTTGTAACATGCAGGGCGGCGGATCTTCGCTAAGTTTTAACTATACAGGATGTTAGGTAAGATACGGGACGACGTTCATACTTTCATTTTTACTGAGCAATCTGAACTGCACAACGAGTAAATACCCGGCCTAGTGGTATATCTAGTAGTGATATTTACGTAGTTATACTTACCTACATGAATACTTATCTTCGTTTTTTTTTTTGCAGAAGAGGACTTCAAGAGAATGTAATAAACTCTGATGACATTGCAATTGACGAAACGTAAGTACCTACCTTCTTTTTGTAACATGCAAGGTGGCGGATCTTCGCTAAGTTTTGACTGTACTGTATGTATGTAAATTATATAGGGTGTTAGGTGAGATAGGGGACGTCGTTCATACTTTCATTTTTGACTGAACAATCTGTACTACACGAGTGTTTGGTAGCGTTTGAGTTATAGCCGTATGATTTGAACACATCTAGGCCTGATTAGTACTGCAACGTGATTTTGGCTGTTTTGAAGAAAACTCGTAAAGTTGTATATTCGTTTTTAACGATTAGCGAAAATCGAGCATTTCGGTAAATCTTGTAAGTACGGCTTTTATAAACCTACGACTGGTATGGATGTGTTCGTCGTTGCCTTTGAAATTCGAAACTGCCGGTTGTAAGAAGCGTTAGCGGGGACAGGCGAAGCTATGTATATACGTCACAAAGATGGCCGCCGACCGTTGTAGATTATTGCTTATATCTCGAGTTCTATCTCATCAAATCAGTTGTTTGAGGTGTCATTTGAAAGCTCATTTATTTATAATGTAGTTGTTATATAATTATGTACATACATATCAACAAGCTTGAACGACAGCTTCCGTGCGCGAGTCCGACTCGAACTTGGTCGGTTTTTTAGAATTTTTATATTTTGAACTTTTGGACATCATACTTATAAATATGTATTTATTTTTATTTTGTTTTAGGCACGTGGATGACATTGACCCTGTTTCACTCAGCGTGGTCATCATCCTGCGTCAGTCATGGTTTGGTGGGGGGTATCCTATCACGGCGTCACAAAGCTTAGTTTTTGTGAAAAGGGGGTTAAAACTTCTTCTTATATGGTGTTGTACAACCCCTTAGCAATACACTTTTTAAAAATCTACCGTGGAGTTTCCAACTAGACTCTGCACATGGTCACAAGGCGCGAACTACCCAAGCCTGGCTGGAAGCCAATGTTCCGGACTTTATAAGGGCTGAAGACTGGCCCTCCTCTAGCCCAGATCAAAACCCCCTGGACTACAAATTATGGTCAGGTTTAGAGGGCATGGCCTGCTCTAAACGACACGCCGACATAGAGTCACTTAAGAAATCTTTGAAGCAAGCAGTGGCTAAATTTCCCATGGAAACAGTCCGTAAATCCATAGATTCTTGGCCAGACCGACTAAAGGCCTCTATCAAGGCCAAATGTGGTAATTTTGAATAAAATAATAGTTATATTTTTGCTAAGACTTCAATACATATGTAAATATTACTTTTATTAACATTACATTACTGTATAAAAAAATAAATGCATTTTCATTTGTAACAGAACTTATGGCTAGACATGCATACATATCGTCACACTTTTCCCCGAGGGGGCTGGCAGAGGTGTAATACAACACCCACATTTCGCCGGACGATATTCAGTCCCAAATGTGACAGGGGGCGAGCCTGTCGCCATACACCGGGCTCCAGTTATGTAGCAGATGACACACAATACGCACATATGTTCACACAATGAACAAATTGGTGCGTGCCGTCGGCTGGGTTCGAACCCAGCAGAGCAAAATTGCCACTCCCAACTAGGCTGCCATCGATTCTACAACTATATCACAGAACAAATACTACGTACCTATAGCTCAATTGTATATATAAATGTAAATATTGTGAATGTATATTTTTGTATTGGATGTTTTGTTAGTACTAGCAGAATGTCCGCCACTTCGTACCCAGGGTATGTATATATCCGGTATAAGTTTACTCGATTCTTTCATAATTATTGTTCAAAATTATATCTGAATCGTGTAGTTTTTTAACTTTGTAACATTTAACAAACCATACAATATTATTAGTACGCACCTAATGGTAAAGTAAGGTAATTAAAATTGTTATTACCATTGTTATCCAATATACCCAAAAATAATGAAATTTACTATGTTGTATTATTTAATGAATACCGGTAGTTACACAATCATTCCAACACCCTGTATAAATATTTGTCCTAATAAGGATAACAAGTAGCCTATGTGTCAATCCAGGGCATAAGCTAACTCCGTTCCAAATATGATCCTCATCCGTCTAGCCGTTTAGGTGTGAATAAGTGAAATACGAGTAAGTACATATACCTAACTTCCACACACAATCGCAATCTTTTGTATTTATGAGTGTGAAGTGTGATAAAATGGAAATATGACACTACCGGTAAAATGAAACTAATGCCACGACTGCTCACACATCAAAAATACAACAACTCGTGGACATGAGATTGGTTGTACCTATATTGGCTTGAACGGCATTTTTTAGATTTTTTTTTGTTTGTCATCAAATAAAAAATGTTCATAAAATGGATGAGTACAATGACGGACGGATTATTTTATCGATTTCCTAAAAATGGGTGTTTAGGTACTCGATACCATAACGTGACTGACGGGTGAAAGACGTGCGCGCGGCGCATCGCACACAACTTTTGTGTCGCGTGAATGAATACGTCGCGCTCCCAAAAAGTGCGGCCTGAGGTAGAGTAAAATACCTAAAGTTCTGGGAAAGCCTCGCCTTAATGTAAATGTAAACAACGAATACTTCTAATAATCCAAACCATGTACAATATTATGTAGGCAATTTCAGTATGAATCGAATGGACACCAATGAAAAACACAACGAGATCCGTCCAAGAGGACGGACGCCCTTCCGGCACTTTTGGCTGGACCACGGAAGACCGTGGTCCAGCCAAAAGTGCCGGGACCGTGGTCCAGCCAAAAGTGCCGGAAGGGCGGGGCGGGCGACTCAGGCGCTACTCCTTCATTCCTTACGCTACATTCATTCATTCATTCATTCGCTACATTCCTTTGACAGTTCGCTCGCAAAACGTCACACAGCAGACCATAAACTGCATTCTTTTGTATGTGTTGCTAACACACACACACACACACACACACACACACACACACACACACACACACAGACACGTCAAACTTATAACACCCCGTCGTTTTTGCGTCGGGGTTTAAAACAAGGTTTAGCGTTCCGTTAGTTGGCACCCGACTACGTCACTTGTCATCGTCATCGTCTAAGAGAGACGAACTTGTTGCAAATTTCTCATTCCGGTCTCGCTTGTAGGCATCGATTGACGTCACCGCGAGTCACCCACGTGACTATTTTAGTCTCTAAACGCTGTACCCGGCGGAGTATATTACCATGCTTAACCCTAGACACTTACGCCGGCGAATAAAGTTACAAATGGCGTGGCAGCCTACTACCGCTGTACGGCGCATATCCATACTTTAATCATGCAATACTTTAATAATAATTTAATATGGCAATCTCCATACTTTAATAATAAAAATAGGTTTATTTTTGGAACAAAAACACAAGATACATATTACAAAAGATGAGAATCAATGACACCTGCAGAAGTTTAAAACTGAGTGAGAGATGTGAACACTCTCGTCCGAAGATTTTTTACAAGAATAGTTCCGTAATTAATCTAATTATAAGATACCATTTTTCGAAAATAAAGAAATCTGTATAATAAAAGAATTGTTCAAACATGTAACATTAAGTAGGTATAAGTATAAAATGATTTTAGATGAAGTAAAAAGCGGGAGTGTATGGTGTAGTATGTCCGTGTGTTTGTGTGTGTGTGAATGTGCGTGTGTGAGTTTATCGTTAGTGAGTTATTTTATTGTTACCAAGAAGTCTTTTATGTCTTGGTAAGATGAAGATAGGAGCTATGCATGACATTTTTTTGTGCCGAACCAGCGCCGATAAGCGTAGGTAAACCAGCGCCGATAATCGTAGGTAAACCAGCGCCGATAACATATCGCAACGCCTTTCCCCCGAAGGTGCTGGCAGAGGTGTAATACAACACCCACACTTCGCCAGACGATATTCAATCCCAAATGTGACAGGGGGCGAGCCTGTCGCCATACACCGGGCTCCAATTATGTAGCAGACGACATACAATACGCACATATGCTCATACAATGAACATATTGGTACGTGCCGTCGGCTGGGTTCGAACCCGCTCCCTCTGGCTTGAGAGGCGGGCCTTCTCCCAACTAGGCTGCTATCGCATTCGCCGATAAGCGTAGGTAAACCAGCGCCGATAAGCGCAGGTAAACCAGTGCGTGCAGCCTTCTACTTGTTTACGCCCGGAGACTGTAGTCAATTTCAAAAGTTATGAAACAATATTTGTGCGCTTTCGCTTTCAGTGAACAATCTCCTATCGCCGACTGGGACGTGGAAGAGCTCGGAGGAGCGCGCCGATCTGCTCAAGTTGATCAAGGACAAAGCGATGGGCGCCAGCGTCGAGGGCATGAGACACCTCACAGGAGTTAAGGAGAGGTGAGTAGCATACTCGTACCTGCAATCGGTGTCGCTTTAAGGTATACCGTGGCTCGGATGATACGTAAATTAAATTGTTAAAAAAAAATCATTTAAACATATAAATTTATAAAAAAATGCATATGATTTCTAATAATAAAAAATTAGAAAAAATTGAAAAATTCGTATTTGTTTTTAATTCAATTTAATTTTAAGATTTAATAATACCTAATAATAAAATTAATTAAAAAGGTATTCGGCAAAAAAAGATTTTCACTTGTTTATCAAAAACATGTATTTTTGATGTTAATTTAAAGTCTAATCTGCCCACTGATTTTAATTAAAGGGCTGCAGTATTTTGACTGTACAAAGGTAGAATAATCGTTAGTCTCTTAATTGGTGACTTGTTTGTTGTTAACAACAAGCTTCAAGCCATGTCAGAGGCCTTCGGGCGGCCTAGTGACTGATATCAGAACTAGCCCCTCGTGCTAGTGCTCAGAGATACTTAAACACGTAATTTTTTTTACGTGGTGTTTAGGTTAGTACCGAGAATTTCTACTAGATGGCGCTGTTGCTATCTCGCTCGCACAATTCAACGTTTTTGAAAATAAATATGAAAATAAAAAGATCATCAATTTTTTATTGTTTTAAATGTTCAAAGTCAAAGTCAAAATGTTTTTATTCAATTTAGGTATCAAAGATACACATATGAACGTCAAAGTTATTTAAAAAAGACTCGACCGCCTTGTTCGGACAAAGAGCCTCTACTCAGTACCTCTACCATGAGTTGCTATCGAAAACTTACTTCACTCGATAGCGTATAAACGCGCATCGAATAGTTTTTGATGAAACTCGTACCATGAGTTACGTGAGCGTTTACGTACTCGCTAGCGTCAACTCGATACTTCCTAACTTCACACCCAATAAAGCTGCCTCTTTCTAACTCTACTCTAAAGACAGAGTAGGTAAAACCTTCCCAAACATCTCAGTATTTCGAAATAACCCGGCTAATTGAAATAGTCTTAGAGGATTTTATATACTCATAGGCAAAGGATTGCTTTTATCCAAATCGTTAGTGACTTTTAATTTACACTGGTATATCGAGTATGACTAGGTATATCGAGTCGAGTCGGCTGTTGTTGTTCACTATTTAGGTTATTTATTTCTTCGACCAATTAATTTAAAAGGTAAATTATTTTAAATAAAGTGCTTTTACTTTGAATGACTGTAAGCCAATTAAATAGAATAGTATGTTTCAATTGGATAAACAAAGTTGAGGAATGTGGTTATGTGTGACTTCGCTTTTGGAATTTTATAAACTTTTTCAAAATATTGGTATTGTTCAATGTTCCGGTTACTTCTATATAGCACATAAAACCTGCTAAGAAGGTATGTGAATTCATTTGTTTATTTTTATTTACTTAAAATAATACTTCCATTAAAACCTCTAACCTACCTGTGCTTCCAATTAAACTCTATGTGTGGGCTTCAAATCCGCATATTCACGTAACAAATTGCACAAATCCTCAAAAGCTTCCCTAATAAGCCTGTAACGTTCCTAGTTGTCCTACCTATTTAGGTGTAGTAGGTAGCAATAAGAACAACTAGGTAGTTATACAAAGTTATATTTAATACAGAAAAATGAGGGTAGTCGTAAATAGAAGAGTAATATAGAATAGGGTCGGGGTAAGGTTAATGTCATGAGTCGAATCACGCTACACGACTATGACGACACACTGGCCTCGAGTTTTCAGCGCACGGAGTCCACGGTGTGCCGTAGGTAGTAGGTAGTGCCACAGGTAGCAGGTGCGGCTCTGCACTGGAGACTTCAGCGGCAGGACAGCAGGGCCGAGCAGGTCAGTCCGTAACAGCCGGGAAGTCAGGTGGAGGAACCCCAATTCGTTGTAACACAACACTTAGTTAATTAGAAAAATTGTTAAAATAATTATAATGCAAAAAGTAAGGTGCGGATCGCGGCCGAGCGTGACATGCGATTCACCGTATTGCTTTTGTCGCTCTGTCTCAGTCAGAGGTCGACGCGGGTCAAGTCAACCCTCCGCCCCGCGTCGTCCTTACGACGCTCGCTCATTGGCTAAGCCGCGCGGCCTTAAGTACCGGTTGCGTTTACGCAGTGAGTGTTTTTAAATTAAAAGAGTAACGAACTGTTACAAGCCTGTACTCCTTTTTAAATTTGTTTTTACTAATGTGTTCAAGTGGATTTCCAAGTATCCTCATGCTTGAAAGTTCCCTTGCTCGCGTCGTTCGTCTTCATACGCAGCCACTTGTAACATACCTAGGTACCTATTATGCCATCTTAAATAGCTTCTTGACGATTTGTCGAAAATAACACTCAATTATTAGGCATTGAATACTTCATAAACTTTTAAAACAAACTTTATGATCGAAATTGTTTCACGCCTTGTTTCCCAAGTGAATTACTTTACTACTATCGAAACGGTATTTCTCGATAGCGTCTGTTAAATATTTTACTCATGGTACCGAATCTCTATGGCAAGAGCTAAAATACGTTAGTCGCTAGTGATTAGATTTCGATAGGTTTTTTACCTATCGACTCATACTACCGATTCTTAGTTCTTCAAGTGATCGCAAGTGGCGCTGTACCGTTTGCTATAGAAATAATTTACGCCGTCGCTAGCGAGTATGACCGTTGTAAACTCATGGTAGAGGTACAGAAGAACAGGCAAGAAACTGAGGGGTTCGATCTCTCCGTCCAATTAATAAATTAATAACAAATAACCGTTATATTATAAACTACTAGTAAATAGTTATCAGACAACATTTTTCAACCCAACATTTTACACTGCACGCACCCGTCTCGTATCCGTGTGCGTGCTGTCTATTGGTCTTTGTCAACGAGCTGTCTGTTCGTCACACAGCTACTGCACACGGACTGGAAAAAAACTGCTTTCAGTGTGACGTCTTTCATAAAATTCCATATTTTACTGATGTCACACTCACACCAGTCCGTGTGCAGTGCAGTCCTTTTGCGTTTAGTTTGATGTGACGCCACACGGACCACACCCGTACTGCGAACGGACTGCAGCCGGATTTGGTGTTCCGACTCTCAGTGTGCTCCAGCCTTAAAGCTCAACAATACCTTCTATAATTTCAGAAAACAAGACAGCAGCTCCTCCGAATCTGAAGAATCAGAGAGAGAGGTCAAACCGAGAAATCGGAAACGGAGAGTCAGAGGAAAGGGCCGGTCATCGGCTAGAAACCTAGAGGAACTGTTCAGAGTCTACGATACAGCTGAAGAAATAGCTAAATCAGAATCATCAGAGTCCGGATATGAGATGCCTTCACTCAGTGATGTAGAAGACCTATCATTTCACACAGACTATACAAACGAACAATTCTACAAAAAAAAGCCAAATACAAGACCGCACCTAAACATAAATGACTATTTCGAAAATCAATCAGCATCTAAAAAAAGAACACTTAAAACCTACACATTCAGCCCTAAAGCTAGATCCAACCAAATGAATGCTGATTTAATATCCGTAAAAGACTTATTTGACAATGAGTCCCCCACATTCACTGAAGTTGACAGCAACGATGATGACGATGAGGGTGGCATAATGAACATACGAAGGAAAATAATCGCGAAAAACTTATCAAGTAACCGCCAACAAGAAGTTAACCGAGAGACATACAGTTCCATGCCCTCGATAACAATAGAATTTGAAAACATGAACGAAAATCCTGCAGTTCAGAGAATTGACAAGACAATTAAAACTTACCAGAGACAAAAGAAAAGCAACGCTCCAAATATTAAACCTTTTGACTTAACAGGTGTTTTAGATAACACCACTTCTTCAAAAGACGTTACAGGAGATGAGACGTCTAACAAAGCTTCTACCATCGATGAAGCAGACAAAAACCCCAGTAATAAGATCCCAGAGAGCGTAAATACTGCAATCTCAAAAATTACTTCAAAAGATGACACAGCAGCAATAAAAGATGATAAAGGAACTACCAATAAAGAAACTACTAAACTCAATGAAGACCTTGAAACTGACAATATAAATGTCGAAATCCCAAAGCAATACCAACCAAAAAAGAAAGATTCGTCAGCAGTTCCAGTATCTCATGGAATTGAACCTGGATATGAAGCAAGTGTGTCCACCGAATTAGACGCAAACAAGTCACCTAGATCGCGAAGAGAATCGCCCCGTATCAAAAATCTGTTATCACCAAAAACTGACGAACAAAAATCAGCACCAGGAAAGGGAAAAAACACAGCATGTGAAGGAGAAGGCCATGTCGAAGTTAAGAAAACCAAGTTTGAACCGAAAATTAAAGTACGGTTGAAGTCTTCTTTGCAAAAACTGGGGGTTTTAGAAGTGGCAACTGATGGTGCTGAGTTGATAAAAAAAGTGAGACAAACAACCTCAAAGAAGTCAAAGTCAAAAAAGAAGTAGTGCTAACTGCTCCCCGCTGTCTCACCCGCTGTCCCAGGAATCATTTTTTTTTTCTGAGAAAAAGGTACCCTATGTCCTTTTCTGTACCTCTATGTGCATGCTAAATTACATCATGATCCGTTTACAAGGTCTAGCATTTACGTAATGACGTCATTGTCATCCACCTTTTTCGAACTTGTTGTAAATGACTTATTTCGGTCTTGCTTTAGCATCGATTGACGTCACTACGTGTTGCTGAATGCTATACCTGGCGGAGTATATTATTGTCAAAGTCAAAGTCAAAGTCAAAATGTTTTTATTCAATTTAGGTATCAAAGATACACTTATGAACGTCAAAGTTATTTAAATAGACTCGACCGCCTTGTTCGGATAAAAAGCCTCTACTCAGAAGAACAGGCAAGAAACTGAGGGGCATTATTTTTTCAAATAATAAATAAATTAGTCTCACAAATTTTGGCTTACAACTAGGTAATATCTATAAATATTAGTGGCTACTTGGCGGAAGTGGAAGGCTCCAGACATCTTTATCTTCTAAATAATTCTTAACCTTATAATATCCTCTTTTCATTAATGTAGTTTTTACATGTGATTTGAATTTTCCCTCGGTGAGCCCTGTTATATTTTTCGGGATTTTATTGTAAAAACTAACGCAGTTGCCTAAAAATGACTTTCTTGACTTAGTCAGTCTAAATCTCTGTACAGCTATCCTATCCTTATTTCTAGTGTTATAATTGTGATAGTCACTGTTCAATTTAAATTTATGTAGATTTTTGCGAACGTGCATAATATTTTCAAAGATATATAAAGAAGGTAAAGTTAAAATATTTATTTCTTTAAATAAATCTCTCAATGATTCACGGGGACCCATTCCGTAGATAGCGCGGACCGCTCGCTTTTGCAAAATAAAAATGGCCTCCACTTCAGCAGCTGATCCCCACAGCAAAATGCCATATGACATTATGCTGTGGAAGTAAGCAAAGTAAACCATCCGAGCTGTAGCTATATCCGTCAGTTGCCTAATCTTGCGAACCGCATAAGCAGCAGAACTAAGTCTCCCAGACAGAGCACTAATATGTGGACCCCATTGTACCATGGTTAAGGGGAAACGTAATTAACAAACGCACATTCTTAATTATAACTATACTAGCTGCGCCCGCGATTGTATCCGCGGTTTTAAAGTAGCCTATGTGCTACATCCAGCATATAAAGGAACGTACCCATACTACGTGACTCTTTGCAAAAAACGATTTAAAACTATGAATTACTACGTAAAACTAGAGTAGGAGGGAGGCGGTCTTAGAATAGAGTAGTATAGAGTACAGATGTTCACCGAGGGGGGAGGGAAGAGGGTTAAAAATTGTACGAAATGGTCACGTAGTATGGGTACGTTCCCTAAGCTACTTCCATGCCAATTTTCACCAAAATCTATCCACCCAAATAGAAGTTTTGAAGAATCTCGCATGAGATTAGGGAAGGGGGAAAATCTTACGATATCTTACCAAGGGGGGAGTGGGATCTAAAAATTCTACAAAATGCCTCACGTAATTATTGAACGCCCCCTAACGAAAAAGGGCGCAATGTTTAACGTGCGCCGAGTTTTGATTGGGACATTTTTGTTACATGCTTGTAACTCTGTAGGTATTACATTTTAATTATTACTTATTTATCGCTACTAGTATACTCGTAGTATAGGCAGTCGGACTGGCATACAGTCAGGGTGGCATTTGCCAGCCGGGCTCCAGCCGGCGCGGGCCCCTCTCGGACTTGGCTTGCCACAAACAAACCACAAGCCAGACGGTAAGCAGGTTGGGGGCTATACCCCGTCTTGGGCCTCTTGTCATGTGGGGTCAGTCAGACAGCTCAGTCCGACCCTTAGTATATGTACCTATGTATAGTTTATAATCACAAGATTTTTTTAATCACATCTCGAGCTTACTGCGTTTTACTTGTATTTTATACTAATATTAGCTGCGTCTCTCGGTTTTATTCGTAGTTAAAAAGTAGCATATGTGTTAATCAAGGGTATAAGCTACCTCCATACCAAATAACATCAAAATCCGTCCATCCGTTTGAGGGTAAGGAAGTAACTTTCGCCTTCATAATATTAGTGTGATTATAAAACTGAAAGTATTTGTCTGTCTGTCTGTTTTTAGGCTTGTCACTGCTAAACGGGTGCACGGATCTTGGTTTAATTTGATCATTAGTTAAGAGTATATCACGAGGAAGGATTTTGGTAGTTCTGTGTCGGTCGGTTACTTTCTGGGATCTCAGTTAGCGACTTAGGAGAAGTGACCGAGCAAAAAAAACTATCAAAACGTCGGTTATCGGTCGCGACTATCGAGGTCCCTTATTCCGAATTACGCAAGTTAATCGCAATGTTTCGGGTTCATAGCTGTCGCAGCCAACTTGCTTAACCAGCCATTTAATTAACAGCCTCGCCTTTCTACTAAACGGCGCCGTTCAACTAGCTTCTTGAATGATATTCAGAGTCGAATTAGTAGATTAGTAGCCAAGGGCTGTAAGGCATCAATTGCAGCCCGAGATATTTAGGCGCACGAGCGCAGCGAGGGCGCCTATAGTTCGAGGGTGCAATTGATGCTTACACCCGAGCTAACTACTCTGCTTTACATCTCGATTGTGAGGTAAGTAGAAAAAAAACCGGCATTACAAGAATAAAACATTTTATTAGTTAATAAAATTAAATAAGTATAGTACTCATAGTACGCTATAGTACTCATAGTTGCTTTTAACATTGAATAAATGCACCACAAACTAGATGGCTGCAGCTTTTTTTGATAGTTCACTAAAGTATGTTAAGAATACAGTCTCAGATAAAGACTTTACTCGTTTTTCTTTTCGCCACTTCATGAACTCGTCGTAAGTTTTCAAATATCTCTCTTTAGAACTTTCAGGCAAAATATTGTTAATAGCCGCTTCAGCTTCCATTTTCATTGAAACGGGAGTGCAGCTTATATCATCATCACTTGCAGAACTCATGTTTTGTTTTTTTCCTAATTAGCACGTAATTATAAAAAAAAAATCAAAACAATATTTAAAGTAAAAGTTTTCTATTCCCGCCTATTTTCATCTTTTTTTTAAATTTTTTTTTGAAGAACGAATTGAGCTTCGCCGTTCGATATTTAAAATTGATGACCTCTTTTGTCATTGGGCTGAATGCATGATGTCTATTGCCAGTATGATGGTTAGATGTACGCAAACTTTTTGAAAGAGTGACTTTTTTTTTTATTACTTACCGCCCTAGGGCTTTTCTAGCTACATTATTACCCTAGAGCGCTAATTGGTCACCTACAAGCCCCATTTGGGAGTAATAAAGACCTACTTACCGAACATGAGAGATGTAAACAACATTTAACAAACCGGCAGACTGATGCTCAGGCCATTATGGTGATTATTTACCAAAATAACTATTTTTTACCGAAGAAATGTGATTTAAATTAATTGATAATAAAAAAAACCGTGAAACGAACCGTAATTCTGATTAACATAAAATTTATAACCTACAAACTTTCCTGTCCGACTCCTCTCTCAGGGCAATCCGATCCGGATTGGTTCGGTTAGAAGGTCTTCGTGGTTGTTGTTTTATAACAACCCGTAACCTCCCCTACTTAAATTGCTTGGCTAGGCCAGTAGTCAACGTCGTCGATCCAAGCTATTTTGCCTAGCCGTTATTTATTTATTTATTTATATCAATTTCACAAAACTTACAGTTTATAAAAACCAGAACGTTTTGAGTTAAACTAGGTACATCACAAATAGGTATAACAAAAATTACAAATTCGATTGATAGCTAAAATGACACATTACATTTTGAATTATATTATTTACATTAGAGTAAAACAAGTTTATGATTGAATGGCTACATATTTGTAACCTCCGACTTCGGCGCCGACACAGAATTACCTAAAAATACTTACATTAGTTTAAGAACTTCGTTATTAAGGTAAAATAAATTGTTTTTGGCTTTTAAGCTTTTTCGGAGGTTTAATTTTTGTTAAAAAGTTTTTTTGCGTGCTATTTCTGAATGAATGTGAATGTGTCGCAGGTAATACCTAGTAGTATTATATTTATTTTATGTGACTCTCAGATCAACCTAGAGAATAAGATGGCGCACGGTGTCGTAAGTGAAGCCGAAAACCATCCGAAACTACGCTACTGTCGTATAAGTACACAAAAAAACTACGCTACTCGCTTGATCATTCTTACCTCGACATTATGGACATTGGTATAAGGTATAATTTCGTGTACTTAAATATACATAGTGCATTAGAAAAGTGTGGCCAGGACTACAGTTTGAGGTTATTTTTAAAAACTGTGCAGTTTTTTTACAAGTCCATTTTGAATAAGCCGTAACATTGAACTCTTACAAATACATATATGCAGTTTTAGAATATTAAATCTACTAAGGTTGTATATTGTAACGGAAATGGCTAACGTATAGTTTGGGAATTAATATTAGTTTTCGTGCAATTGTAAATGTTTTTCATGGCAACATTACCAAGCGCACACATTGAAAAAGAAGTGGCTGCAGCGAGATATAACGCAGTGTTCCATCTTTTCCTCTAGATTGATCTGAGGTGTGACTTAGGTAGTTACGTAGTTTTTAGACGTAAGTTTTAGTGGACGTAAGCAAAATTGGCGTTTTTCGACCAATGACAGCTCTGGAATTGGTACGCACATAATCCAATAAAACAAGGTCAGCAAACACGTAATGACGTCATTGTCATCCGACTCTTCCGAACTTGTTGATGACTTATTTCGGTCTTGCTAAAGCATCGATTGACGTCACTAGTCACTATGTGTTGCTGATTGCTATACCTGGTGGAGTATATTATTATACCATCAGTATGCTATTGTTTATCGTCCATGTTTATTTCACAATTTGTCATCTAAGAAGCAGATTGTAATTCGTTTTTATTTTTTAATATTTATGAGGTACTTACATTGAAAGATATTTAAAACTAATATGAGTTTCCGGTCAGCGGTAAAAAAAATACCGAATGACTTTTTTGGATGTGTAAAACAAAATACTGAATAACATAATTAAGTATGTTGTAAAATATTTGGCTTTAATAAATTCTAATTGATTTAGATTATGTTTCAAGCGAAATTAGGCACTTCGTGGCGAGATACGGTTCAAATTAGTAAGTGTGTTTTAAAAATATACCTATCTAAAGAGAATCTTATGGACTAGATACGCAAACTTGTATGTTACTAATTTGTACTAAACCCAAAATTCATTAGTTTCAAATATCTTTGAGTACCTACTAAAAAGGGTTTTTACTGTGATATAACATCTGCAGGCCTAGCACGGACAGTATACTATTTCTCCACGGAAAGAGGATTAAAATCCTATTCTCCTTGTTAATTTTGATATCGTTTGACTTAACGATGGGGGCAGCGTTTTCATGTTTTTTTTTTTATATAATAATTATTTCGTGACCATGGAAACAAAAGTCCTTCATGCAGAACAATAAACTATAAATATTTTTTATGACGATGATGATTAGTGCCTCCCCTTTCCAATTACCTAATAATGCACTAAGTGCACAAACACACTTGTTGCACAAAGTGTAACAATACTTTAATACGCGAAGATTCACAAATTTTAGAAAATAATACCTTCTGCCAAACGATGCCACCTTTTTCATTTCCCACCGAGAAGCGAAACAGGTATTTTCAGTGTCATCTATAGTATTTTCTTCTGAAGCGTTAGTACCGCTATTTAACGTAAAATGGCATTAATTTCAAACTCGTACCTTGGGGAACTTTAGTCACCGGGACCTTTGTGTGGCTATAGACCTCATAAAAAAAATAAGTACATCTAATATTTAAATGAAACTATGAATTTATTGACCAAAAAGATGAAATTATACGCATACTCTTCCGGGGAAATTTTATTTGTATTGTTTTCATTTCTCTCGTCAAAATATATTTTTAAATGCTAGCGACACTTTGTTTGTAGGAGGAAAAATTTTTATACCCATCTTCAAGTTAGATGATATATATTCCTTTTTTATTTCAATTATTTTAAGTATTTTATCCACATTTTTTCTGAGTCCGTACTACCAAGCGGGAGTAACGAACTTATTTCTATGACAAACGTCAAGTGGAAACATTTTATTCCTTTCCCCGGTCACTCTGCCATGTTAGGGTGGAAAAAATATTGTTATTTCCACTGACAGGTGGATAAAGAGGGTGGAAAGACTATTTCTCTACGCGCCGTGCTAGGCCTGCTGATGGTGAGATGGTCGAATTTTCGCGGGCTTATGAAACCTGCGAAAAGGATGGATGTGGAATGGCGTGAGTGAGAACGAGAGGAAAAGTCTGTTTTTTTTTAAATCCAAGTACTTTTTATAAAACCATTCCTACTTGTGGGCAAAATAATTTTAAATACCACATTTTTAATACCTCTATGTATAATCGTAAACGAAATAAAGTCTTTTTTTCGAATTGTTTTGTTTTATTCCAATTTGACCTTACCGGCGCTCACAGACGACACGGCAAGGGAATTTTTTAAGCCTTATTTCAAAGAAGTACGAGTTTTGTCTGTTTCGATAAAAAAAATCGACATACCGTTGTCGCGTCGCACATGCTAAGCCTGCTGGAGATACACAATCACAGTGCTAAGCTGAGTGACAGCGCTCGGCCCTAGAAGGCGGTTGTTTTTATCACAACGCGGGATGCCATAGGATTTTCGGTACGTTACGAGATGCCGAAGCATGCAGTGCCGTGCTTGTTCTGTCCCGCGCCGTCTGTGAGCGCCTAATGGATACTTGTGTAATGGTTAAATTACCCATTAAGTTTTGGTTTAAACTGTAAAGTAACTTATTTTATGCAACAGTGCCCCAAACCCCAAAAGGGCAGTAGCCAAATTTTAAAAAAAAGCTTTTTATACAATAGGATTTCAATGCGACCTCTTTCAAGTCTCACTTCACTTACGAGTAGATCTCTTCACTTCACTTACGAGTAGATTCAAAAATTCATGATCAAAAATGTATCAACAAGCTGTCATCTTCTTTCATCTTTGACTTGTAAGAACCTTGTTTCTTTTTTAACTTCTTATTTTGTAAAAGTTACATATTTTACAAAAGGTAAGAACAAATTTTGTGAAATATTAGTGTGATTTGAGAATATTGGCGTCGCGCTCGTAGAGACAGCAGACATTGCATCTATGCGAGCGCGACACAATAAATTTACGCAGGAACAACAGAGACAGGGAAAAACAGGTCAATGTACGAATTTCTTCATGCTCCGCAACCGCATTTATAAGGCCGCGTTCAGACAACACGCGCGTCTGCACCCGCGTCTAACATGCTTTGAAATTTGTTGATTAGTTAGTAGTGAGTAGTGACAACTATGTGAAAAGACTCGCTTTTCACATATCTCTAATTAATGAAGTCCAACCGCACATAACACGTGCCCGCTTCGCGCCACCCCACACTAGTTTTATAGGCCGCGCCAGGCGTGCGCTGACTTTGCGCGTGGCGAGCGTGCGAGGCGTAGTCTGCGCGGGTCGTCTCAACACGCTCTAACTCAGCGGCAATATTTTTGATACATTTGTCTTCCATCTTTGCAGCTGTATGAGTGATAGCGACGTAGTCTGAGCGGGTCATCTGAACACGCCCTAATGACTGCGGCAATATTTTTGACAGAATTGTCTTTCAGAACTCCTTCAATAAGAACTGACAAGGATCGGAACCGTCACTTCCCATCAGATCAGGGACCCTATTCGGAGATTTGAGATTCTCATCTCACCATTTTTCATCCTTGTTGCTCTCATTTAAAACGTTATAGATGTGAGAGTGACCAAGATAAAATCTCATCTCATCTCACGCGCAGGAATAGCCCTCCTGATGTGTTGCGGTCAAACGTGGGCCCATTCAATCATAAAAAAACTCTGCGGCAATATTTTTGAATCTTTGCAGCGGTATGAGTTATTGCGACCTGCCCCCGTGCCCGCCATGTCCGCCGCACCCGCCGCCCCCTTGCCCGCAGATATGCCCCCCGCCGCCGCCCCTGCCGCCGTGCCGTACCAAGCCGGTTATGCGAGGACTGCACTGGGCTCAGACGGAGCGCATCATAGCCCAAGGGTTTGCGTTAGCCTTTCTTGGGGGCTTCATCGGTTATTATCTTTTCAGGAAGCCTAAGCAATTTGCTTACCAGGATTATTACGCGTAAGTTTCGTGTATGAGTTTTGTTTTAATAACGTTACACTCATAGCTCCCCATTAGGATTCCCTGTCGGGGATGCCATGGAACAAACAGACATGGAAATATACGCGTAAGTTTCGTGCGCTTTTTATGAGGTTTGTTGTAGTAACGTTTCACTCATAGCTCCCCATCAGGATTCCCTATCGGAGATGCCATGGAACAAACAGAGACTAACACCCAGACCCAGTTGTTGTCAAATTGTTCTGCGGATACATTCTATTCGAAAGCATTGGAAGATCTGCTGAATCAGCCTGCAGAACAGATATTTAAATTGATAATTCAAACATCTGTATGGCCGGGAATCGAACCCGGGCTTCCTGTTTGTATAGCAGCCACCTAGGCTAGGAGAGTCGTTGACATAAGCTTTTTTCATTTTCGTTTGGCTTCACACGTTTAACTTAGTTCCTTAACATTTCCGCCAGAGGCACTTTTTTGAAAATATTTCTTCTGACAAAAGCTAAATCTGAACTTAGTGATTCAAATCAACCACGCCCCCAATGATATCATAAGGCGAGCTCTAGTTGAAGCGGAGGTACCGTGCATCCTGGAGCCCCTCGGTCTGTTTCGGTCTGACGGTCTTACGCTGATTCCCTGGCGGAAAGGTAGATGCTTGGTATGGGACGCCACTTGTGTTAGAACTTTCGCCGCCTGCCACCTGTCTGCGTGTCAGCGCGCGGCTGGGGCGGGTTGTTGCCAGCCGTTGACGTTGTTGAGGTGGCTGCCAATACCAAGCGGCTCAAGTACGCTTGCTTGGAGTCAGCGTATGAATTCGTCCCTTTTGCCGTCGAGACAGCGGGTTCGTGAGGGTCTGATGCCAAAAAGTTTGTGGCCGACTTAGGGTCTCTTTCATCATCTCCAAGTAAAGTCCCAAGTATGCTACTCGCCGATTAAAGTTCAAAGTAACTAAATTATCAGTTTCATAATGTCCGAGTAGTTCTAACCGTCACATAAACTGACGAGTATCTTACTTGCTACTTCATCTGCCCAAATAGCGGAGTTAACCGCCGAGTAAGGCTTTACAAACGCGTTGTGACACTTGTGTTGTGAACATCTACTTGCGTACCTACTTACAAATTAATCTATAAAAGCTTTTTTAAAATTAAATATATAACATGGATTTGTTTGAATTAATTGAAGATCAATTAGAAGAAATAGAACGTTCTCCTCCGCGAAGAATTCCGAGAAACCGTGTTTTTAAAGTTCGTCTTAATTACTTTACCGATCTTGATGAACAAGACTTTTTCGCCAGATTTCGATTATCCAAATATGCTGCAAATCGAGTACATGCGATAATAAGAGACAAAATAAAAACTAAAACTCAAAGGTAAGTGATTAGTTAGGGCGTCGCCTGCGTGAACGTAGGGGAAATCCTCGCTCGGGGCAGTTTCTCGCACAGCACTCCCTGGCGATACAGCGGAGAAATGCCGCCAGCTTAATGGGCACTTTTGGAAGAGGCGTTCGAGAGGGATGGGAACTGAAATTTTAGCGACTAAAGTATTTAATTGAATGTGACATATGTAATTACTGTTTTGAATAAATATCATGGAAATACTACAAATATATGTATACATAGGTACTTACCCTCTCGGCGCACAATGTCACGTTCTCAAAATGTCACGTTCGCAGAACGTCACATTTTTTTTTCACACTCTCAAAATGTCACGTTCGCACAATGTCACGTTCGCATAATGTCACATTCGCAAAATGTCACGTTTTTAATAATTTCACTCGCACAATGTCACGTTCGCAAAATGTCACGTTTTTAATAATTTCACTCTCACAATGTCACACTCGCAAAATGTCACGTATTTAATCATTACTCTATCACAATGTCACACTTGCACAGTAATCCTTTAAGAGCCACTTGCGTAACCTCGGGTTATCTTTTAAGCCTCTTTTTTTTAACCTTGGGAAAATCCTTTATGGATACCACCAACAGCCCGGGTGCGGGCACAGGGTGGTTATGTGAGAATCCCGCCACTGACGGCCTACCCACTAAAAACCCAAGGATGTTCCACCTCGGCGCAAAATGTCGGGGCTATGGGGACGCTTTCGTACTCTTCCACGGCCCCGACAGCGCTAGCCCTTTCGGGCACCTCCCCGTGCTTACGCTCTCTTCCCCTCGATGACGATGTATCGAACACCGACACATCGTCATCATCCACCTCATCGGGGACCAATTTGCCCGTGAGCGCCAGACAGCACCCGTGTCTAGGCGCCCATGGTCTTTAACGCTAACTTAACTGCTCATCAGAAGTTAAACTGATAAATCGTCTTGAGCCATCAAGAGTTAGAAAGTAACCTTGAGTTAACACAATAATAAAGTAACTTTTATAACATTTTAACTCTGGGTTAACTAACCCTGCTTTCAAGAATTTAAATCCGTAACTTCTGCAAGTGGGACTAAAAGCCAATTTCGCACCATAAGCACAGCATAAGGTAGGTGCGAAATTAAACTCAGGGTTAATTAACTCGGAGTTAAAAATGACTAGTAGCTCATAATGACTAGTTTTAAAAAATGTTCAGTGTACGATATAGTTTATGTTAACGGATTATTTCTATAGTCATTTTAACAAAAGACAATCAACACGAAATAACATAAGTCTTTTGTTTCCACATTTTGATCATCTTTTTTTATTACAACCGTCTTTTGTTATTTACACTTCACACACATACATACACTCACACACACTCACAATCACCCTATTTATCTTTCAAATTGTCAGTCCGATTTTATTTTATTTATTATTAATTTTGTCTTTAAATTTCTAAATTTTAATTTGTTTTAGTTTGCCATTAATTTAATGTAAAGACGTTCAAATGGACGCCCGCGATACTGGGTTTTCGAAGTGCGGGGTCCACAGTTTTTTTTTTTTTTTATGTAGAATATGTCGGCGTTTGACCATTAACTCGCCTGATGTTAAGCGACGTTATGGTCTAAGATGGAGCACGACGACCTATAAGGTACTTATTCACTCTAGCCTTGAAGTTTTGTAGAGTGAAGAAGTACAAAGACGGCAGTTGAGTGAGGCGCTACGAGTGCGCTACTTCTCAGCCCCGTCTTCGGAACAGTGTTTGTATATTTTGCAAATGGTTTTTTAATAAATATCTTTAAATTTGTATTTGTATTCCATTTCGAACGTCTTATTTAGTTTTTCAATTTCGATTGTCTTTTTGTTTCTATTTGAATGGTTAATTATTTTTTTTATGGTTGAGCAAAAAGCTGAACAAATTGAAATAAATACGCGACTATTTATGTTAATGTTACATTATGCGAACGTGACATTTTGAGACATCGTGACAATTTGAGAACGTGACATTTTGAGAACGTGACATTTTGAGAACGTGACATTTTGCGAACGTGACATTTTGAGAACGTGACATCTTGCGAACGTGACATTTTGAGACTGTGACATTTTGAGACATCGTGACATTATGAGAACGTGACATTGTGCGCCGAGAGGGTACTTACCTAGGTATACTTCCTATAGTTTTTAAACGATGAATCCCTTATTAATTTAATTGGTAACAGCAAGCATAGACCGAGCTACCTGTTTTAATTTCAGAAAAGCTGAACTGGAAGTTCAGGCTGAAGAAATGGCAAGAAAAGGTTTATTTCAATCTGTACCTCCAGAATCTTTGCTCAAAAAGGACAACGATAATCTGACGAAAAAATAAAGATATGTACAATAACAATATACCTTTTCAGTTGGTACCTTTCCTTGTTTCAATCTTTAAGCTTTGTCCTAACTAGGGCGAGATTCACAGACCGAAACTACTTGATTGAATTACTTTGATGGAAAGTAAAGTCGAAGTGCAGTCTGTGAATCTCGCCCTGAGCAAACTGTGAGTGGTCAACTGTTTATCTCCAGTTGTCCACAACATACTACACTCCAATAATACTTTTTGAAACGGCTACTGGAGTGGAAACACTATTTAAAATACATTTAGAGGGTGGCGAATTGGAGGCAAGCTGTCAGCCGTTCAGTTTGCTTAGTAAGAAAGAAGCCTTACACAATGCTTACACAAAGTTCACGCTATTTTAGGTTTTTAGTTACATCTCTGAAGATCGATAGCCCACGATTTTTTATTTTTTTTTATGTAGAATAGGTCTACGTTTGACCTCCAACTCTCATGATGTTACGCGAAGTTGGGCGTTTTGTAGCGATAGTCGCAAAACGAACGAAAAACAGTCGCTAAACTGTCAAAATCAAAGGACAAAGCGATGCAGACGCGTGTTCCCAGAACGCACTTCAAAAAGTGGTCGAGTACGTAAATACCAGTCGTTTTTTTTTAATGTTAAGTAAGTTAGGTAAACGATAAAAGAGAAAATCAGATTAGGACAATTTTGAACTTTATTTAGGCCTTAGACTTTAATACATTACTTATAGCTTAGATACGTTATTTGCTTTAGATGTGATACTATACAAAATTACAAATGAAAAACATGATCAACATCGCCCGAGATGATTTCATCTGATAAACGTGGTCTCCCACCAGTGGGTCCATGGGGACGGCCCCAAGATTTTTACTGCATGAGGGTGCGTTCCCACTGAAGCGCAGCGGAGTTTAGCAGTGCAAGAATTCAATAGGTTTTTTTTTATGAAAAATAGGTCGGCGTTTGACCACCAACTCGCCTGATGTTAAGCGACGTTGTGGTCTAAGACGGAGCACGACGACCTATAAGGTACTTATTCACTCTAGCCTTGAAGTGTTGTAGAGTGAACAAGTACAAAGACGGCACTTGAGTGAGGCGCTACAAGTGCGCTACTGCTCAGACCCGTCTTCGGAACGGTTACACCGGACTACATCCCGAAACACGACTAGGTCATTTCACGGCATGGCTTGGTCCGGTGGGTGGTAACCAGCCACGTACTCTCTATGCTCTAAATCTCTACTCCACTTCAATGGAAACAATGTGATGTGGTGTGGTCAATTCATGCACTTTGGAAATTAGTGGAAACTCATGGCAGGCCGTCTGCATGTTTTCCACTCTTCTTTTTTAAAGAATGCACCCTCGAATCTCTCGATATCATCGTTCCAAGTCAGAACTCAGAATCAGCTTAAGATCTCTGTCGAAATATCTCTATCACACTAGCGGTTTGCGAGCGATTTCAAAGCGAGGCGATGACGCCGCGGGCGAGAAGCCCACTGATTACTAAATATGTAGTTACCAAGTCGCAGGATCTAGTAACATCGCGGCGCCATCGCCGTGCGCTCGTTGCGAACTCACGGCGAACACGCCAAGAAAACGCATCGCTTTTAAATCGCTCGCAAATCGCTAGTGTGTTAGAGCGCAAATATGACACAGGCGGCTCAAATATACTTGCCAACTAAGCTTAAGCAGCGCGACTGATTCTCCTGATGTAAAAAGGCTCTTGCTACGCGTGAGATGAGATTTTATCTTAGTCACTTTCACACCTATGACGTTTCAAACGAGAGCAACAAGGACGAAAAAAGGTGAGCTGAAAATCTCAAATCTCCGAATAGGGCCCGTTCTTGGACGATTGTGTGAGCGAGATGGCGTGATTAGCGCCTCGACACTTTTCTTTAACGAAACTGATCATAATCAATAGAAAATAAACGCTATTCCACATCATCGTTAAATACATTTTACAAAGTTAAGGCTCAAAACTCACCGGCCCAAATTTTGTTTCGTAAAGTTTGCATCAATAGTGATGCTTTGCAGGTAGTTCTACATTTTGGTCAAATCCATAAATAACTGAAATAATTATAGAGTTGTTGTAACAACCACAATACATTTAAAAAATACAACCGAATTGAAAACCTCCTCCTTTTTTGAAGTCGGTTATAAAGCCGCTTAGGCCTGTAATATATGTCAGGTTTTTTCCATTTGATAGTCTGATCCGGTTGGATGGAAAAATCTAACGTATATTCCCGGGCTTACTCCGTATTAGCAAACATTACGTTCATTCCACACCGACGCGGCGAACCGCGGTAACGTAGCGATACTGTACAGGGAGAGATGCAGTTATATCTTTTTTTTTTATGTAGAATAGGTCGGCGTTTGACCACCAACTCGCCTGATGTTAAGCGACGTTGTGGTCCAAGATGGAGCACGACGACCTATAAGGCACTTATTCACTCTAGCCTTGAAGTATTGTAGAGTGAACAAGTACAAAAACGGCATAGGCATATAGGGAAGTCACGAACAGCGGTGCTATTCACAATCATTCGGAAACGTTTCCGATCGGATCCCAGAAATTTCAAACTCAAATTGTTCGAATCTCAGTCTACTTTTATACATTTTGGAATAGAGAATCGAGTATAAATCCGATTGGAAGAATTAATCACGTTTAGAAACTTATGAATATAGACTGGGATTCAAATAATTTAGGTTTAAAATTTTTGAAATCCGAACGGAAACGTTTTCGAATGGTTGTGAATAGCCCTACAGATAGAGCGAGATGTAACATAGTATCGCTACGTTACTGCGGTTCGCCGCTTTGGTGGGGAATCAGCATTAAGCCGCTGGCCCATCGCGGTGCACGTTTCCCACGGCCAGGCGGCGCATTTTATCTACGTGTCTTCGTTTGTTTGACAACGTGAGTCCACGTTTCCACTGCAGCACACGCTACGCATAAATTTTACCCAAAACTATGTACCTACAACTGTAGCGCAAGACAGTTTTAAATCATGCTCCAGGCATCGCTTCCGCGCCCGTTGCACTTCCCGCGCCACGCATGCTTTCGTGTACCGCGTGCATAGCGTTGGTAGCGTTGAGATGCGTGGGTACCTTATTCGGGATAGCCACGCGTGTAGCAATGACGTCATTAATCTCGAACTCATGCGTAGCGTGTTCGTGGGTTGCACTGGACGCTATCACATACAATTTCTTGCAAAGCGAAGCTAGACACACGTGCGTAGCCTCTCCGTGCGCCGCAGTGGGGCAGCGCCTGTACTATGAGCGCTCGAACGCACAGGGTGCACTGGGGACAGAAAATGTCTGCCAGCTGTCATGTCAATCATGGTACAATAATTTACTATGCCAGGTATAGCATTCAGATTCAGAGGCATTCAGAGACACATACTGACATCCATCGATGCTTAAGCAAGACCGAAACAAGTGTAATTTACAACAAGTTCGAAAGAGACGAATGACGATGACGTCATTATGTGTTTGCTGAATACTGGACCTTTTTTTTTGGTTCATGATGTCAATGTACTAAAAAATGTCGCACTTAGCATTTACTTACTTAAGTAATGTTTGTGAATACGGGGGTTAGTGTACGTGGGATAGTAAGTCTTGACCTTAAGCTTTACAATAACTAGTTTTAGGCAAGAAGTCCATGTTACATACTAAACTATCACAATATTCAACAATCACTAACACACATATTGCTACAGATCTAAAGCTAGTACTACACCGAGGCAACATCACGTGGCATGTGGCATGTTTTACATACGTCATGAGTGAAATACAGCTGCCGTTATGTTTTTATAACTGCTAGGAAGGTAAGTAGCTAATTGTTTTTGGGGGTGTGTATATTTAAATGAGTTTACTAATTCTATTCTCATTTTAATTTCATCTCGTGTTCTAATGCGAGAGTGTGACATGATCTGAAATAAATGATGGTTATTATTTTTATTTTAACAGTTCCTGTGACCTCTACCAATCTAGGTCCAGGGACCAAAACACATAACAAATGTGTGTATCAGTCTTAGAACACAAAGTTGAAATTGAAGCCAGTAAATACTGGCCATTTCTATTTAAGCAAAGGTTGGACCCAAATTAAACCAATGTGAAGCCGCGGTTATACAGTCGGCTTGACTGATTTTGGATAGCAAGGTGTGAGGATTAACCGTGATGATAGTAACAACTATAATAATATGTTGATGATATGGCATGCCACATGCATGTTGTATCGGTGTAATCACAGCTTAATAATACCAACAGTCTAAATAGTCATTTCTTTGTACTAGCTACGCCCTGCGATTATACGATTTCCTGGATTTTTTCGAGTTAGAAAGTATCCTTCTCCACAAAACACTATTTCCCCGTCCAATTGCATCAAGAACGGCTCAGCCATTTTGTCGTGATTGATTACAAATAAAGATACCGTGACGTCCGTGAATTGTCATTATTCTAATTTCACTGCAAATTTTATAGGTGCAAGGTGATTTAAATTGAATACCTACAGAGTAACAATAAGTAAAATATTGTCCAAGCGTCGTTGTACGTATCGAGGCATCATTTATGTAGTCGCATTACCACATAAGCTTCTTTTCAAACGTTATGTCGCTAATGCAATGAAAGCGATGGCAGCCTAGTTGGGAGGTCCGCCTCTCAAGCCAAAGGGCCGGGTTCGAACCCAGCCGACGGCACACACCAATATGTTCATTGTGTGAACATATGTGCGTATTGTATGTCATCTGCTACATGACTGGAGTCCGGTGTATGGCGACAGGCTCGCCCCCTGTCACATTTGGGACTGAATTTCGTCGGGCGAAATGTGGGTGTTGTATTACACCTCTGCCAGCCCCCTCGGGGGAAAGGCGTGACGATATGTTATGTTGCTAATATTATTCGGGCAGGTTGTTACCGAGCACTTTGGCAACGCGCGGTGCTGTAATCGGATCCAGTTTGTCTTACTACTAACGAAAAAGTCGGCGCAATGCGTAGGCGTGTGCCGAGTTTTTGTTCGGACACTTTTGTTGCACATTGCCTCGGTGGCTCAGTCGGTAGTGAACCTGCCTTCTGAGCTAGGGGGCGTGGGTTCGATTCCCACCTAGGACAAACATTCATGTGATGAACATTTGTGTTTGTTTTGTCTGGGTGTTCATTATCTATTTAAGTATGTTTTAAAAAATAGATGTGTATCAGTCTCTGGCTGCCATAGCACAAGCTTTGCTTAGTTTGGGGTCAGACAACCGTGTGTGCAAGTGTCCCACAATTATTATTTGTGACTCTGTAGTCTGTGTCTCTGTCTCTGTGTCTGTATTATATTTTAATGTGCAAGGTTTATTCAAGTTTATATATCCATATCAACCTTACTCAATGAAAAGTAGTTAGTATTGTTAAAAATATAGGCTCAACTGGGGCAAATGTGTCGGTGGGGCAATTGCGTCTTTAAAAAATTACTGACAAATCCTTCACAAATTAGGTGTCACCTTTTTTTTTTTATAACAAACTAGGCATGCGTTTGACCACTGACTCGCCTGATGGGAAGCGTTGCCGTGATCGAAGGTGTAACACGCTTGCCTAGGAGATACCTATTCACTTTACTCTTAAACACCCCCGGATTGTATTTAGGTGGAAAGACAGACGCAGGCAACGAGTTTCACACCTCTGCAGTTCTTACAAGAAAAGTTTTGACGCGTTTTGGCGGAATTTCCACCATGAGAGGGTGTCTCTTACTAGTGCGCCTGCATCTTTTTTCCATTTTTAATTACAATAGTCTGTACTAGATGGCGTCAGGTGTCTAATTTGTGAAGGGTTTGTCAGTAATTCTCTAAAGATGCAATAGCCCAGACGCATTTGGCCCAGTTGACCCTACAAGTGATTAGTAATTATAGCAGTCTCAGTTATTATGGACTTACCACAGATGGAATTATGATAAGTGGATAAGCACATAAACTGAGTGAAAGGGACAAATGAATCATATTACCGCTTAGAGTGAGGAAGAGGGCGCGTCAACCGAAAAAAAATCCGCCTCTGATAAGCCCGTAAATTTACAAAAAAAAAAACAATATTTACATTAAAAAAAAAATCGAAATATTTGTGACTACACTTTGAACTTTTGGAATGCTTTTTAAATGCATAATTTTAAGCACTCATTAAAAAGCTAAAAGGGCTCTTCGTTGTACTTTTTGTTATTTAAATTACTTTTTTGAAGTGAAACTTCTAATGCGACTTCCAACAAGGTTGCGTTAAACGTTTAACGCACCTGGGGAGGCGGGATAGAAAGAGACCGAGCGAGAGTGAATGCGTGGCGCTGGAACTGCATGCGGGTAGTAAGAAAGATACACAGAAGTTTCACTTCTTCCGTGGAGGGACTCCACGCACTCACGCACTATTTTTTTATGGTACAGGCTTGCATCTGAACGAGCGAAGTGATGTCTTCATTTCTTGTTTGATTCCGAGCCATAGAAGTTTTTTTTTGCATTTTTTCGTCAATAATTAAGGTTTGTTTCTAGTTTTATACAATGTTGTAAGCAAGGCATCATCATCATCCGTGGCCTTTTCCATTGGTATTCTGGTATAGGTTCGTAATGTGTATCCTCCACCTTTGTAAACCTTTTTGCGACTCATATGTGACGTCCTTGACTCATGTCATTTAACTTTAAAACTATCATCGTGACCTGTCATCTTTTGACAGTGTGGCCATTCCGCCATCTTTGACTTGTCAAAGTTAATTTGAGTTGCTTCATAATCAGCGTGAAAAGTACGATCAATCGACGTTTCTTTTTTAACTATTCGGGTTGCAAAAGAATACATATTAGAAAAGGTAATACTTTTAAATATCGCTTCTCTCGATTATTGCTAATTCGTCGTCTTCCCCGGAAGTGTTGGTTTTCGCGTCAAATTGTGCTAGATTGGCTTCGGACGACCCGTTACTAGAATCGTGAGATCTTGGACTGACGCTCGTCTTTCTTACATAGAGTATATTGGAATCGAGCTTGTTACTATGGTCGAAGTACGCGCTTCCGTCTGATATCCTATTCAGCTTATGTATTTGTTCTCTCAGCTCACAGACTTGTCCGTAAAGCTTCTTGTTCTCTCTTAGAATGGCTATATTTTCAGTTTCTAGTAATTCTCTTTTGCTCCATTGGACTGTGTTTTCGGACTTGAAGCGTTCTATGTCCATTTTCAATTCAGCGATTCTTTCTTCGAGCACCTGTTTCGCTGCTACTTCGTCTTGTAGCTCGTTTTGTAGCCTCTCCACTTCGCTATGACTGGAGTCGGTGGAGCCTAGTGTCCTGTCGCTATGCGTGAGCTCCATTTTAGTGTTATGCAGCTCAGCTGTCAGCGTTTCGACTTTGGATAGGAGAAATGCTTTCTGATCTTTCTCGTTTTGTAAGCTTTTCGTCGTGTCATCCAATCGGAGCCGTAGCTCGCTCAGTTTGTTGGCGAGGACGTTGTCTACATTCGAGAACTTGTGAGAGTCTAATGACGCTCGTTGCCTGATCGAAGGTTCATTGGGAGACGGTAAGTTTTTCCGTCTGAGCTCTACCCCGTCTTCGGTCGTCAGATCGCCCGACAGTATTCTGCTCTCTCCAATGCTCAAAAGCTTTTCGTTATCTCGTTTGACTTCGTGGAACTGATGCTCGTATTCGTTTCTCTCCGCTTTGGAAGCGGCTAGTTCTTTAGTTAGAGCGTCGAGTTTGTTCTTGAGCTGCTTGGCCTCTTCTCGTGCTTTGTTGCGCTCGGTGCGGACCTTGCTCCACTTCTCGCGCCAGTTGGCGGTGCAGTCGGACCACCAGCGCATGGTTTTCTCCATCTGCGTGGCGCGGGCGCGGGCCTCGTCCAGTTCGCGGTGGTAGAGCGCCTCTTTGGCTTCCCAGTCGGCGCTGGTGTAGCGAGGAGGAGCGTCGTGCTCGCGGCTGCGACGGTGCGAGCCTCCGTGTGAGCTTTGCGCCATTTTGCATCTGAAATGAGCAAGTTTCAATGAGTTTCCTTGCTTCTACTGAATTTTCGTCGTTTCGTCGTTGCAATAACAAGACTCCTTCTATATAATCAATAAATGTTTATATTTACATTGATGTTTACATAACATAACATATCGTCACGCCTGTCCCCCGAAGGGGCAGGCAGGGGTGTACAACACCCACACTTCGCCGGATGATATTCAGTCCTAAATGTGACAGGGGGCGAGCCTGTCGCCATACACCGGGCTCTAGTTATGTAGCAGATGACATTAAATACGGACATATGTTTACACAATGAACAAATTGGTGCGTGCACTCGGCTGGGTCCGAGCTCACTCAAGTTTACATGACCTTTTTTTTATTAATATTTTTAAGAGTTAATCGAGTTTGGATGTAGGGGAACTACGGGTCCGATTTTAAAACACTTTCACTTAAAAAAACGCAAACAAAGCAGCGAGCAGATGAGCTAGTTATCAAAGAATACATAATATTCTATACTGCCGCGTTATAGAGACCTATACTGAGCAGTGAGTGAAGAGATTATTGTTATTTTTCTACACTGGCAGTATTAATTCCAGCGGCATGAGTGAGCCATGCGAGGTGCCCCCGTGTCCCCCGTGCCCCCCGCTAGGGCCGCCGCCGTGCCTGCAGACGTGCCCCCCACCGCCGCCTCTACCCCCGTGCCGCCACAAGCCTATCATGCGAGGACTGCACTGGAGCCAAACTAAAAGCAAAATGGCCCAAGCATTTCTGCTATCGATTGTAGGAGGGATCGCCCTCACTAGTTTAATCGCTTTGCCTAGGCGGAATGCTTATTTGAAGTATTATTCGTAAGTTTTGTAGTTGTAATGTTCCTATTGGCAAGATATATCCAAGATATATCTTAAGCGCTGCACAAACATTTACACTTTTGTATCTTGTGTCAGATACAAGCTAGAAATATTTGATTTCTATATTATAATTTTTTTTTTATTATTAAAGCCTTATTTCGGACAAGACTATGTATCTTTATTTTTCGTAGATTATTTCTTTGTTCCACTTTTGCTTGTCTGTTTGCCATGTGGCAAAGGCCTCCTCCAATCTTCTCCATTCTGGTCTTTCTATGGCCACTCTACCCCATGTTATACCCGCGACTTGTCTTATGTCGTCATCCCACTTCTTCTGTGGTCTGCCTCTCTTTCTCTTTTCATTTCTTGGGTACCATTGCGTGGTTATTTTACTTCATTTATCCTTTCCCCTGATCATGTGGCCTGCCCATTTCCACTTTTTTCCCATTTTTCCACACTCTATATTATAATAACCAGAATGAAATCAGCCACCTGTCCGACTCCCTGGGCAGATATACACTTTTCTTTGTGTCCAGTTTCTTTCACTTGACACATATTCGTGGCTAATCAAAAAGTGTTTAGTGTCGGTAAGTGGAAACTAAAAGTCGTCAGTTGAAGACACAAGCAACATATTTTCTTATCTCTATATAAAAAACGGAATCCTTATTCCCCCTTGGTCATCAAATTACGCGTGAACGGGTTGATCAATTTTGCTAATTATTTCTTGTTGTGTTAATTATTGTCAGAAGGTTTTTAGGGAAGCAAAAATGAAGAAAGTTGAACACCTTACAAAATTTCATAACGGGAACGGGAGCGGTAATGGGACTTATAATTAATTAATAAGTTGATTGGTGGTGAAATGAAATTCGCCGGGTCCACTAGTAATTGTTTAGAATTGTACACAGCAATTACGGTTACCAGTGATCAGGAGTAGCAACTGGCGACTGTATCCGATTGCCGTTACCGGACACAGCAACTACAGTTTCCTGTGATGGTGTGGCATGTCGATAACAAAAAGTGTTCACGTTTGTGCAGCAATTGCCTTCTAAGAGGCAATTATACCAATACTTGATAAGAGAGAGAGCAAGCCACTGCTAGCACCTTTATAAACAAGCGATAAACCAATTTGTCGATGGTACTTCTGCTGGACTAGCTTGGGTCGGAAACAAGTCTTTCCACCGTTTTTATCCCTCGTGAGAAAGATGCAAACATATCCATATACTAGCTTTGTCACATCTACAAGAGTGGATAAAAACTGTGGATACATTTGTCTCCAAGCCCTTCTAGCCCTGCCGGTACCCCAACGGCGCAACGTCTATAGTTGACAAAATTGTTTGCCAATCTCATACACAAATCATAAGAATAAAAACTGTTGTTTTTATTTAATGGCTTGGTATATAGGGCATGGAAATGTGGCTATCCAATGTTAACAAGCTCAACGGTGTGCAAAGCATGTGCATTTGTTCATTTCTTTCATTGAACATTGGCTTGTTGAACATTCCTCATTCGTCCTTGATGATAATCTGGGTGTGTTTAAGTCTCAAGTGTATCGGTTTCTCCAAGGCATGTGTGCATCATTGCTTAACATCAGGATATTTTAGGATTGGATGTGGCAATCAAACAAGCTTATGCTATGATTTTAAAAAATTAGACATATTAGAAACGTTGACAGAGTACATAGTGTCTGTACCAACCCCATTTGAGTGGGAAGAGAAGGACGGAGACTGCTAGTTACACCTTCTGGGTGCAAAATAATGTCTCAAGACCCATTTTAAACATTAAATTTCTTTTCTATACTGTTGATAGAGTAAGAGAGAAGTTGAGGCTGAAAGATAATAGTCTTAAAAGACTATGAAAGGCGGCACCCACTCAAAAGCTTACAGTGCGACAATACATATGCAAATACATTATCTGACAAAAATTTAATTACTCATAGTTATTACAGAATTAAATCATGTAATCTTAATCCTAACTAATATTATTAATGTCAAAGTGAGTTATACTTTCACGTCTCAACTACCCAACTTCATGATGTTCTGCATACACATTGTTGAGGTACAGAAAAGAACATGAATAGAATAGAATAATTTTACTTTCATAAGATAATAACATCCATTAGCATTCAGTTAGCTACTTACAATACTATGAGTTATATCTTACGTATTAATTTACATTAAGATCGTCATATTCTAATGAATATGTCCTTACTAACATTAACATAAAAACCATTAATTTACATGATCCCTTTTATACTGAAAAAAAAATAACTGTCCTCATGGGACTGCAATAAAACCGCGGGTTGCAGCTAGTATGACAATTATATTTCCACAATATATGTTACTAGTACTGTACTACTAACACACTTTTACTGCATAGCATACTGGTTGAGCAAATGAAACTGCTTTTTGTATGAGAAGTTGAGGTTGTGGTTCCACTAGTGAAATCTAGGTTTTATTTTCATTCATCAGTTTCAGATTTATGGTAAGCTACTAAACTAATAACTATGTATCAAAAAGAAAATTATGATGAACTGTTACGTACAATAAACTAGTATTGTACAACAATTGATGCAGAAAACAGTGAAATAACCTGGTAATGTTCATGATATTGGACTGAATATGCGGTCTTCACATTCTTCTAATTGTTTTGAGTCACGGAAGTAGCTGCAGAAACCGATACACTGGTGTCTTCTCTATGAAATGTAACAAGTTCTAGGTAGTATTTGAGGATTAATACTTACACAGACAGACCTGCAAGTTAATTCACTGCTTCTTACTTCAATTCATTTGTTTCGTTTCACTAATTTATTTAACTACTATTAACAAAACAATAAACGAAAACCAAATCCTTTCTTCACCGAGACGGAGACACTCACAGAGTTGTGTTCAGAGGATAGGCCGGAGCGCACCCAAAGTGCAATTTTAGCGTTGAAAACATCAGTGACTGTATGGTTTACTCTGGGTACATAGCGATGTATCTCTGAACGCAAACAGTGTTGCCAACTCTAATTAAAATCAACATCGTTCGACGTTCGTTTCGACGTAACAGATCAAACGGAGAGTATTTACGTCAGGGGCCCTATTCGGAGATTTGAGATTTTCATCTCACCTTCATTCGTCCTTGTTGCTCACTTTTGAAACGTCATAGGTGTGAGAGTGACCAAGATAAAATCTCATCTCATCTCACGCGCAGGAATAGCCCCCCAGATTTTTTTCAATCCGACAGTTACGCTGCCCCTTTCATTTGTTGTCATGGTATTTTGTACAATCCTCAAAGAGAATATAAGCATCGCTAGACAATCAGGTCCAATACCCTGGTGAATTAGATCATGGGATAATAAAATACTCGGCCAGCTACAGCATTCAGCAACAAAGAGTTAATCGATGAAAAGCAAGACCGAAATCAGTCATTTACAACAAGTTCAAAAGAGACTGATGCCGATGACATCATTACGAGTTTGGCTGAATGCTAGTCCTTGTCAGATTGTTATTGATATTGTCGGATATTGATGTCGGATGTTTATTGATAATGATACTGTCGGAGTCTGTACTAAAATAGGAATCTGCCGGATGGAAACATCTGACAAAAATTCCGGATATCATCAACTTTTTTTGTTCCGCCGCACAGGTCAGGCTAGAGCTAACACGGCCATACCACCTAGACTTCCATGTGTTGGTCATTACATTAATCGCTAAATCTATGCTAAAATTAATGAGGGAAAGGCTGATGATAACAGAGAAGAATCCCTTCTCTTTCCCTATTTCAGTAAAGCCGTGGATACTTTACTGAAACCTTAAATCGAGTTTTGCAGGGAACACGAAAAAGAGCATTTCTTATTGTTCGTATCATTTGCCCACGCTCGTGCACATTTACGAACTGGTAAAGATTAGTAATCCACCATTCTATAACTACTGTTTTTAGACAATAAAACAAAATTCAAACCACCTTTTCTGTTCCCGCCAAAAACTCGCTTTACGACATCTCAAAATCTTCAAATCAAAAATCGCCAGTGGCCACCAAAACCAATTACTTACTGCAAAACTCAGGCAAAAATGGTTTTGACCTACCTACATATATCCTATAGACTTTCTCACCCAAACAAAATAATTATTTTCAAGCATTTTTTAAATGATTTATCTTTCATTTCAGGACAGCTGAATTCGATGACCAGGCGGATGAAATGGCTAGAAAAGGTTTATTTCAATCTGTACCTCCAGAAGCTTTGAAGAATCATCAGCACATGCATAAGAAATAATTAAAATACAAACCAAATGTACTTTTTATTTTTATTTTAAATCTGGCGTAAATCTAACCTCAAGTTTCCGTTAAGGGTAGGTGTAGGTGAATTTTATAGCTGTACTGGCTGCGCCTCGCAGTTTTACTTCACCCGCGTTTAGAAAATATCCTAAGTGCTATTGCAGACTAAAATTTATCTCTGTGCAAAATTCAACCTACCTATATCCTTTCAGCCTTTCTGATGAATGGAATAGATTCATTATTCTATTGATTGAACTATTTTGACCACAGAAATGTAAACACCCATCTAAACTTTCGCATAAGTATAAAATATTAGTGGAAGTAATGATTAACATTATTTAAGTTTCACCAACAATTTTTATAATAGTAGTAGAAATGTAAAGGTCTGTAATACTAAAGTATATAGCTTATGACTTCGTTCTAACTAATAAAACTGTGAGCGGCAGAATATTACAGCCGCGTACACTTTGCATAATCAGGACGGAGCCTAAATATTTAAAAACAAGTATTCTAATAAGAAAAAACTAGCTCATCTGTCCCCGTTTTCACTCTTGTTTCATGGCACTCAGTGATTGCGTAGTAATACAAAACGGAAACTATAATAAAAGCAGTTCCGGAGATTACTCTTTACAACCAAACTTACAAAACTTTACATCTATGATATTAGTTTAGACTATCTTAACTGCTCGCGGTTTCGCTTGGGTTTCGTAGGCACATTATGAATAAGTGATTGTGTAGCTTTCTAATCGTGAAATAGTTTTTAAAATCAGACTAATTTTGGAACATATACCAGGTTTACTTTGTAATTTCAACAAGTTAGTCTGAGATATAAAGAAATCTGAAAAGAACTGTAAAATCAGGGTTGTTCAGGGTACGGTCCGAGATACTAGTAACAACGCCTACGACGTAACAAGCGCTAATGACGAAGAGGCAGTTGTGAGCAATTATGTTTGTTCATGAAAATCATTGGAGTATTTCGGACCGTACCCTGACTTGAGTTGACGTTGTAGTTGAAGGGTGGTAGGGTGGTTGGAAGACAGGAAGTGCTTCGTGTCTTTACGTCTCGTGGCGGCAGCAAATCAGCTCGCTTTTCAGTTTTACAAAAACATGGCGATTATTATTTTAACCAATCACGGAGAACCTTTAATGAACCATAAAAAAACATAAGCACTATCTTTGTAAAAGCGTATTTTGCTTATAATCAATTTAACGATTTGTCATGACACAATATTTAGAAAACATGTTGTTTCGAAATTTCAGGACACTAATAATTGCAAAAAAATTAGAAGCGTTTATTGCAAAGAATTTGATTTTTTTTTGGTCATTAGAAGATATAAAAATATTTTTGTATGAAGATACGTCTGTCAAAGGCTACGTCATGGCGTGTTTGTCTACGCGAGTCAGTCAGTGCGCATGTCAAGTTGAAAATTGCAAATGGCGGCCGTTGTTATTGTTCGCACCGAATTAACTATTTGTAAATTATATACCTATCTTTATAGCGAATTTTCTAAAGGACTGATACACTGATGTGAAGCCCTAACGTCCCATTATTCGGCGTGACACAGTTTATGTACGTTTTTAAGTGTTTTGAGTGTTTTTTTTTGGTATTTTATGTGTGTCATGCAAATGGGGTAAGCTGGAATTGTCGGATGTCGCATAAGTTGTTTTGAATAGTTTCAACAAGAAAATGGAGTGAAGAACTATGATGAAAAGTGTTAAAATGGATGCTGCGTAAAGTTTTTCAACTATCAATATGCTGCTGAAAAGTGTAGAAAGACAGGAGCGGTCATAATTTGCGAATGTTCCATGCTTTGACTGCAATCCCCGTACATTTCAAAATGGCTGCTGCTCTTCACGATATATGAGCTTTGCGTCACTGGAACATAAAGTAGTAGATTCGTTTCGTGATGATATCGCCGTGTTTCTAGTCGTGCGATATCGTGTGAAAAGTCGAAAATAAGCCGCGGACAGTTTCCCGGGAGTACCATTACCGGGACCTAAGTGGTGTGTCATATGTTTTTGGAGTGAAGTAGTGGACACTGGCCATAGGACCTATATTGGTTTGCGTCCAGCCGGAGTGTAATGTTGCGCTGTATATTCCAGGATGATTTGGGATACAAGGGAATAGATCTTCTGTCGAATTGAGCGGAATGTGACATTGTATGAGAGGTGAGTGCGTTTTTTTTTAGTTTATTTACATATTGTCCGACGTTTGGTCGCGCGATGTCCGCCACAAAATGGACACATTGGTGGTTGACAAGACGTCGGGCGGCCGCGGCGGACGTGCTGCTCGCGGCGGCCGCCTGAAAACTCGGGTTACAGTCGCGGCATCAATGTCCCAAATTGGATTTTTATAGGTTGTGTAACACGAAAACTGTTGTGCCTTATTCGCCCCTGAAACCTCCGTTCGTACGTCATTCGAGCGAGATATCCCATCTTTGAGAATGTTTATATGCATAGGTTATCAATTCACATGTTATTTCCATCTTATTAGCATTATTGTGTTTGCCAGTTGTCAAAATATGCAAACTATTTGAAACATTTCCATACCACATTCCTGGGATGCCTACTGCATATTAGTGCTACAATGTTTGGGTCCAACTTTGTGATTGGTTTCTTGTAATACCTTTTAACTTTAGTTTTGCTGGACCACAATATTTAAAGTTTTATAAACCTACACAATTTTAGTAATTGATAAAATTTGTAACAAGAAGTGCACTGAGTCTTAACATTTTTTACCACACTTTTTCTTTAGATTCAAACACCATTAGTCCACTATATACTGTTTATGTATTAGACTTTATATACTAACCTAGAATATTTCAATTATCATGATCCCAACCTCAAAGTCTTCGTTGAGAGGCTAAGAGAGTTTACTCACTCTAAGACCTAACTTTTAGGTCCACTAACTAAATTAATTTCAAAATAAAAAGGAGTAAGAACTTTTCTTATTACTTCTCTTGTTTGTTAGTGTCAGGTCAGGTGTCGCGGTTGAATAAATGCTTCTGCTTTGATCTTATTCTAAAATGATAAGATAAAAAATATGTTTTATTTCCAAAAAACTAATTATTTACATTTTAACAAAAAATTATTAATCCCTGAAATAGAAAGAGAATTCTCAGCCATGCCTGAGGTAGGCTCAAGGCCCATAACATGAAAACCAACAAGACGAAAACTAAATACATTTTAAAAGAGGTGTCCTAGCGAATATAAGGACACAATTTAAGGGTACAACACTTGATGTCACTGTTGTAGGTGTTTGCTTTTTAATGTAAGCATTGAAAAACCCAATTTCATACATTAAATGGGTTTAATAAAAGTTTTAATGAAGTTGTAAAGTTTATTTAAACAACATTACAAAAACAGAAAAATAGAGAACTTAAATAAAAAAAGAAATAAGAAAACTAAAGAAATAACTAATAAAAATTAAAGTAAATAAAACATAGGTAATAAAAACATAGGTAATGTTAAATAGAAAAATGAAATTTTATTTTACATGTTTGGCAAAGCTTTTGCAATGTTTTTTGTTTTTTAATCCTATGATAGAGAAGATAATTTATTTAAAACACTGTTGCATTGATGACATAAAGAAAAGGCATTAAAAACAACATGCAGATGTGTTGCCCACTGGAAAAGTTGAAAGAGTTGTATGTTTGAATAAAAGAAAATATTTACCTGTTTTTTATTTTATTGCATATATTTTTTTCCAATGATAATATCTCATATTACAAATGTTTTATGTACTCAGAACAAAGTAATGTAAATAATAATTATAGAGATACTGGATACTTTTTATCCAAAAAAATGTTGTAACTTTGAAATGTAAACTCTATAAAACTTTAAACAAAGGACAAACATATGAGAGAGTAATAAATACATCTTTCTCAAGTTGTGCAGTTTCATACACAATACAAGAAAACATTGCTTTTGAAAGATGACATGTACAGTTTATTTGTTAACCCCCATAAACATTAAATAGTAGTGGGGGATCTTATATTAGTGGTCTTCATTAAGCCCCTATAGATTCAGATTTTTATTGTTTAACTATGCAAATGGATACACATATTATGTCCACTAAAATCGGCGATAATGTCATAAAATGAAATGTAATGCAAAAAATAATACATTTTAAAATGTTAAATGTTAAAAGGTCATTGACACATAACATAATGTGTGTAACAGCTGATTGCTTGTAGTTAAGATTTGGGGTGCGAGCATGAACATTGAAACTGACATTTCAAATTGATATTACAACAATTTTGTATGAAAAATACCTATTTTGTTGATTTGAAACATCACTTTAATTGTCCGTGCTCGCACCGCTGGTCCTATTGCAAAACAAAGTAATACATAATGTTCAGCTCAATATTCTTTCAGCTTCAGCTTAAATTATCTACTTTGTTTTGCCCTTAATTTCTTGTTTCTACTTTATTTATGTTTTTACTAGTTGCACCCTGCGATGTAACCTGCAATAAAAAGGTAGCCTATACATGTATTAATCCAGGATATAACCTACAAATTTAATTAAAATCCGTCCCTCACCCATTTGAGTGTGAAGAAGTAACAAATAAACACATATAATATATTAAGTAGGATTTACTGTAAAGTATGGTAAAATAACTATTGTACTTGGAAAATTTTACTATTTGAAATAAATAGGTATCTGGACATTATTGAATTATTTACATTTTCCAGGTAGTTACAGCCTTAAATTATGAGGTTATTATATTATAATTTGTAATTACCAGTAAAATTATGGACACTAAAATTTCAATTGCAAATCTTACTATCTATCTGTCCTTATCCTAACTATTATAAATGTGAGTGAATTTGTTGGTTTGTTTGTTTATTACGCTTTCACACATCACGAAATTTTGCATACGCATTGTCAGGGGTGCTGGAAAGGACGTAGGCTGCTTTTATCCCGAAAAATTAACGATTCTCGATTACCGCGGGCGATACGGCGGGGCGCAGCTAGTTACCTAAATATTGTAGTTAGTCAAAACTAGAGATCGAATGTTCAGAGATATATATACCTGAAGTGCATTTTTCCTGCCAAAAGCTAAGAAAGTATAAAAGTGGGGGTTTAAAAAAACATTTTATTCATAATAAAATTTAAAAGTAAATTAGAAAACAAAAAAAAAAAAAAAAATTATTCATGAGTAAATTTAATTTCTATTTGTAAGGTGTAAATCAGATGTACCTTACTTCCTAGACTAATCTAAAACTAAAACTTAATAACTAAACTAACTAAAACTAAACTAAATCCATCATCATGAAAATTTAAGTGTAAAAAGTTAAAAATACAAATTTAGGGAAAAGATACCAATTAGATGTTTGCAAATTTTTTACCTTAACAAGACCTTTGCATGACCTTGTTTTCAAAAACCCATGACAGTTCCCATTGAATTTAATTTACATGTTATGTTAAATATTTATGAATTTGACAATGTAAACCAACTGAACATGTAAATATTTATACTCTATTACATAAATTACCATTGATTTTGAAAAGAAAATGATGAATTGATGGTGTAAACTAAATTTCTCTGCTAATGTTGGTGATTTTCAGTCATTTGTGCCTATGTGATGAACATTCGTGTTTGTTCTATGTCTGGGTGTTATTATCTATTTAAGTATGTATTTAAGAATATCTAAGTATGTATATCAGTCTCTGGCAGCCATAGTACAAGCTTTGCTTAGTTTGGGGTCAGGCGACCGTGTGTGGAAGTGTCCTGAATTTATTTATTTATTTATTATTATTATTTATTATTTTTCACGGCAATGTCGCCAATATTTTCAGCAACGCCGCTAATTTTTCCAGCAATGGCGCCATTTTTACCAGAAAATTCGCTAAAAATATTTAGCAATGTTGAAAATTTTTTCAGGCAATGCTGCCAGATTCCCATTCATAGAGCAATTAAAATGTTAAGTATAATAATTATTAATTAAAATAATATAAATTTGAATCATGATAGATGGTTTTCTTTATTCTTTCTTTTTACCCTATCATCTTTATCATGAGCCTTTAATTGCCCTCTGCTTTCATGGTGCATTAAATCTCTCTTGTATGCATCCTGTACGTTCCCGACATTCCCGTACTCATTCTGGTCCCATACCCATCTCATCCTGGTTCTATTTTCTCAGTTGGTTCTCTGTTTTCCCATCAATCTTTTATCTTAGATGTAACTCCGCTAGCCCTAAAAGTTTCCTTTATTTGGGTGGTAGTTTTCATTACCATTTTTTATCAACATGAGTCATCAACAAAATTGATTATGTTATGAAATGTCAGTTCTGTAACATTACGTAAATGATCTGGTTAAGATTAATGAGTGTGTCAGAAATTGTAAATGATTTGCAGCACTTTATCAAATGTACAGGTTTTTAAACGTATTTTCGGTAAATTGACTTCAAAATGTTGCAAGTTAATTACTGTTGAATGTCCAAAGATTTTGGTCCAGAATTTGATGTCTGTACCTAATTATATTCATGATGCATGTAATTGTTATCAGATACCCTTCTCATAGAGCAGTTGGCAGGTCAGTTGGGGCAAAATTTCAGGTCATAACATTATGTGGTTTATCTAAATAAATTGGTGGAACTAACTGATGAAATTAGTGAGGTGAAAATACCAAAACTTACTGAGATTATGACAATCTGAATTTACGGAGGTAGTATGAAAGACTTGTTAAGCATCTCGTTTTGAAAATAAAGGCTTATGCTTGTCAACTTATTGCACGTAAAAAGTAACATGAAAGAGGCTCGATCATAGATACTTCTGTTTAAATACCTGTGGAGGAGGTAGACCACTCAGCCTATTTTTTTCTTACTAGATCTTCTAAACTAGGGGTTA
Source organism: Peribatodes rhomboidaria (assembly GCA_911728515.1). Classification (NCBI taxonomy): domain Eukaryota; kingdom Metazoa; phylum Arthropoda; class Insecta; order Lepidoptera; family Geometridae; genus Peribatodes; species Peribatodes rhomboidaria. The sequence goes on from OU452189.1 coordinate 10,038,456, forward strand.
TAAAACTAGAGAATGCGACACATCGATTTAAATGTCGAAATGATAGACTCAGTGAATTTGTTTGGATTGTTTTTCTCATTTACATTTGTACACATATAGTAGCTACATATTTTCAAGCATTAAAAACTTATATTTAAGTACGCCGTTTTTCATCAGGCGAGCTGGTGGACAAACGTCATCCTATTTTCAACCCCATTTCAAATCCCACTGAATGGAATGTATAAACTTACAAAAAAGTATAACATGTTTGTGTTCATGCAGCATGGCAGCGGACAGCGATGGGGTCTCGCCCCCGCCCACGGCGGGTGGAGGCGGTGGCTGCGGCGGGTCGTGCGGCGTGGTGGTGACGTGCGAGGGAGACCTGCGCGACCCGCGCTTCCCGGCGCGCCTGCGCCGCCTGCTGCGCGACCTGCGCACGCTGCTCGCCGAGCCGCATCCGCACACGCTCAAAGTTAACAAGGTATGTACACTGGGGAGCGTCGTGACGTGCGAGAGGGCTTTACGCACGCTGCTGGCTGATCCACAAGGCTCAAAATTCACAAGGTATCTCTCGCGAGCTGCACACGCTGCTCGCTGAGCCAATCCGCCCACGCTCAAAATTAACAAGCTATGCATACTCTTTGGCAACCGAATACAAAAAGACTAGCCAAAGACCACCCTACCAGACAGACACATACACAACACCAGGCTGACACATTTAAACTCAGAGACAGACCCCAGCAGCACACTCAACCAGCGGTTCCCATAGTTGACTAGGCCACGGCCCACCTAACTAAAACTTTGAATTTCGGGACTTACTTAGATATAAGGAGTACTATTTTTCAATGAGAAGAATGCATGCAGGATTTTTTTTGCTCACCCAATTTCTCTCTATACTTTGAGAAATTCTGCTCCAAACACTAGTAAAGCGAAGCGAGAGCGCAAATTATGGCTCTGCTCACATAGAGACGGTAACACGTTATGTAAAATATGATTAGCAAGAGTGCCTATGTAACAACTAACAACATTGATTGCCATATCAAAACTACTTTACTAAACCACACTATACTCCCAGTTACAAATAGACGTTTAGGCTTGTCCATACCCTAAACACAACAGGGCCCGTACCGCGACAAATTATTGCCTTGATTTTTAGGTTCAGCCGCGACGCTGCGCGACCAGGAAACGTATCCCCGCGCAATAAGGCTCATGGTCGCGCAACGTCGGCGGCTGAACCTGAACTAAACATCATCGCTATAAGATGTCACGGTACAGGCCCAGGCCCTAATCAGAACGATAAATTACCGAATTTAAACAAGCTAAAAATATACTTGCGTTTGTTATTGCTGCGTATTAGACAAGGACGCCAATATATCTACCTAGTTTAGATTTAGCAATTTAGCAGAAGGGACAATCGTAGGAGTAGCACACCATCTCACGCATCCTATCTGAATGGTGGATGAATGATGGATATTCCAAAGAGGGTTGGTGTCATACAGGCGGCCGGCCGTAAAACGTAAGCCAAGTCTTTTACAGTAAGTATGATTCCAGGAAAGGATTCACTGGTAGCATACATACTGTACTGATTCCATCTGAGTAAATTTAGGGTAGGAAGAAGAGAGAGATTTAGCAATTTAGCATTCTTAATAAGGGCCTTATATCTTCAACAAATGCTAGGTTAGATACCTGTCATTTCTGTGTGAATTTCAGGACTATTGAATATGGTAAACCAATGCTTGATTGATAGTTTATAGATCATAAAACCGTGAGTAGTGGGTGCACTATAACAATTATTGATGCTGACTAAAAATTTAAACATTATTTTATCTGTTTATCTTTAAAAGAAATTTCAGGCGTCATTGCAAAAATTTTGTGTCGATCGTCCGATCAGATCAGATCGGTTGATCTGCAGTGGCTATTCACTAATACTATAAACGTGTAAAGTTGTGTTTGTATGTAGAGGGGAATCTCGATCAAATCGAAACTTACAGGGGGGCTATTCCTGCGCGTGACATGAGATGAGATTTTATCTTGGTCACTCTCACACCTATGACGTTTCAAACGAGAGCAACAAGGACGAAAAAAAGTGAGATGAGAATCTCAAATCTCCGAATAGGGTCCCTGGTCCGATTTCTCGATCAAGCGATCTTTGTAACTAATAGGTTTACCACGCGCACATGCTCAACCACACTTTTAACTATGCGTACTTAACTGGGGCCTGCGCGTACTTAACTGAGCCGTGTGGTAACGACACACATTTGCTAATGTGAACAGGGCCCGCGCTTGCTTAATCCGGCACTGGAGAGCACCCATTGTCAGATCAGATCACGCAAATCAAACTGTAACTAATTATTAAATTTTAGCAAGATCTGTTCATTCGTTTAGCCGTGAAATGCCTAAAAACGAACAGACAGCTACTTTCGATTTTATAATATTCACCACACAAATTATGTGTTAATCCTGGCTTTAAGCTACCTACACGCCAAATTTCATTAAAATCGTCCACCCGTTGAGCGTGAAGAAGTAACAAATCTACACACTCACAAACTTGCGCCTTTATAATATTAGTGTGAAGTGTGATGTGACGTGAAGTATGATACAATACGAGTGTGTTCTCCGCAGGTGGAGCCGTGGAACTCGGTGCGCGTGACGCTGTCGGTGCCGCGCGCGGCTGCGGCGCGGCTGCGTGCGCTGGCGGCCGCGGGCGCGCCGCAGCTCCGCGCGCTCGGCATCCTCTCGGTGCAGCTCGACGGCGACGCGGTCGTCAGTCTACGGCTGCAGCACGGCACCGAAGTCAGGATCAACACGGACAACAGCGCTCCTGATGGTGAGTAAGGGACTTGGGGTTGAGACACATACACAAGAGACTACGTCGCATTGTGCTGTGGCACACCAGCGAGCGCTCGGCATCCTCTCAGTGCAGCTCGACGGCGACGCGGTCGTCAGTCTACGGCTGCAGCACGGCACCGAAGTCAGGATCAACACGGACAACAGCGCTCCTGATGGTGAGTAAGGGACTTGGGGTTGAGACACATACACAAGAGACTACGTCGCATTGTGCCGTGGCGCACCAGCGAGCGCTCGGCATCCTCTCGGTGCAGCTCGACGGCGACGCGATCGTCAGTCTACGGCTGCAGCACGGCACCGAAGTCAGGATCAACACGGACAACAGCGCTCCTGATGGTGAGTAAGGGACTTGGGGTTGAGACACATACACAAGAGACTACGTCGCATTGTGCTGTGGCACACCAGCGAGCGCTCGGCATCCTCTCAGTGCAGCTCGACGGCGACGCGGTCGTCAGTCTACGGCTGCAGCACGGCACCGAAGTCAGGATCAACACGGACAACAGCGCTCCTGATGGTGAGTAAGGGACTTGGGGTTGAGACACATACACAAGAGACTACGTCGCATTGTGCTGTGGCACACCAGCGAGCGCTCGGCATCCTCTCAGTGCAGCTCGACGGCGACGCGGTCGTCAGTCTACGGCTGCAGCACGGCACCGAAGTCAGGATCAACACGGACAACAGCGCTCCTGATGGTGAGTAAGGGACTTGGGGTTGAGACACATACACAAGAGACTACGTCGCATTGTGCTGTGGCACACCAGCGAGCGCTCGGCATCCTCTCAGTGCAGCTCGACGGCGACGCGGTCGTCAGTCTACGGCTGCAGCACGGCACCGAAGTCAGGATCAACACGGACAACAGCGCTCCTGATGGTGAGTAAGGGACTTGGGGTTGAGACACATACACAAGAGACTACGTCGCATTGTGCCGTGGCGCACCAGCGAGCGCTCGGCATCCTTTCGGTGCAGCTGGACGGTGACGCGGTCGTCAGTCTACGGCTGCAGCACGGCACCGAAGTCAGGATCAATACGGACAACAGCGCTCCTGATGGTGAGTAAGGGACATGGGGTTGAGACACATACACAAGAGACGACGTCGTATCGTGCCGTGGCGCGCCAGCGAGCGCTCGGCATCCTCTCGGTGCAGCTCGATAGCGACGCGGTCGTCAGTCTAGGGCTGCAGCACGGCACCGAAGTCAGGATCAACAAGGACAACAGCGCTCCTGATGGCGAGTAAGAAACTTGGGGTTGAGACACATACACACAATACGACGTCGCATCGTCTCGTGGCGCGCCAACGAGCGCTCAGCATCCTCTCGGCGCAGCTCGACGGCAATGCGGTCGTCAGTTTGCGGCTGCAGCACGGCACCGAAGTCAGGATTAACACGGGCAACCTCGCACGAACACATTTGTAGCATTCATTGTATTATCACTCAATAGCCAAGGTCCAAATGCTAACATCTACTAATGATAAAACTACAGCCACTTGTCATCGTTTCCGTATTCAGTATTCGGGCAGCAGTCAGGGAGTTGCTAAATTGCCTAAATAACAGTCCTTGTATTATTGCCAACTTTATATTATTTATAACAAAAAAAGTATGTTCACTATATTTTTTGAAAGTGGTATCAACCTTTGAACTCATCACTCACTTTCCGATTCACTTGATGTTAATTGATGGAATGGCTGATAGATGAGTGATGATAGAGCACCTCAATCTGGAAGAAAGGTCAAACGTAAAAATCATGCAAGCTCTCACAAAAAAAAAGCCTCTTCTATTTTAGATTATTGAGCTGAGCTTAAGATCCTCCTAGAGTCTTTGATTCTACACCACTCTAAAGCATAGTTTCTCCAGTAGCAACATATTTAAATATCCTCTAAAAAGAGACCGTTTACATCGGCAATATAAACGACAATGAAACAACGCTTGTTTTTGATTAAATGACATATTGCTAGGCTATTAAAATTTGAGGAACAGTTTTATGAATATCCAACATTCCATCTTACAAACCCATTTAATGACTTGGTACTCGTGTTTGTTACGATGAGTTAAATAAGGTAATAATTGTGTCAAAAAGTGCTAACAAATTTGGATTGCTGGATGTAATTTGTCCAAAATGCTCGTCTACACTAAACAAGCCAATGGTATTCTGAGTGCTACCAGTTAATTCCGTGCAATAGTTTGCGTAGGTATTACAATGTGGAAAAAAAGGACAAGTGCAAATGATCTGGGGGGCTATTCCTGCGCGTGAGATGAGATGAGATTTTCTCATGCTCACTCTCACACCTATGACGTTTCTAACGGGAGCAACAAGGACGAAAAAAAGTGAGATGAAAATGTCAAATCTCCGAATAGGGCCACTGGGGGCCTACCGTGGCATCTTATTGTCATGATGGTTTAGTAGCTTTAGTTTTTTAAATTTTTATTTTAACATTTTAAAATAAACAAAGGGAGAGAGAAAATAGGGGTATATATTTTGTTAACCCAATCCAGTACTTAGTCATTAATACATTTAAAAACTTGAAAAATAGAAACACGCAAAAAAATCAACAAAAAACCTTTTTTTTTGTTGAGCTGTCTTATTAGTGTAAGCATTACACAAAACATAACGTCGCGCCTTTCCTCCGAAGGGGCTGGCAAAGGTGTGTTACCACACCATGCTCCAGTTATGCAGGAGATGACATACATATGCACATATAAGTTCACAAATTAACAAATTAGTCCTTGCCTTCGTCTGGGATCGGACCCACTCCCTCTGGCTTGAGAGGCTATCCTTCTCCAACTAGGATATCATTGCTTTCTTTATTTTATTTTAGTGTAAGTGCAGTGTTAAACCATCACTCTCAACTCTCCTCAACAGAAGCGAGCACATCCCGATCCCAGGCCAGCGCGGAACTCCTCGCGGGCCTGGGCGGCATCGGGCGGCTGCTCGAGGGCGACGCGCCCGCGGAGCCGCCGCCCGGGCCCGCGCCGCGCGACAACTTCAAGTCGCCCAACACCGTCTGTCCGATGGACGGCAAGATACCGCAGAACATCGTCACCAACACAGCGGACAGATGCGAGTTCCCCTTCGGCAGCATGACGCAGGCTAGGGTCATACATCGCAAGGAGAATACGCTAGGTAATGTTCATTCATTCACTGTGCACTTGCGGTTAAAATTAGCTTGTTTTATTAAAGTTATGTGTTAAAATTAGCTATGTCGTAAAATTAAATTTTTAAAATTATGTGTTAGTCCAGGGCATAAGCTTTCTCCATTCCGAAATTCATCCAAATCAGTAGATCCGTTTGAGCGTGAAGTAGTAACAAACACAGACTTTCGCCTTGTCGCCTCGTAGGGTTCACGATTCAAAAGTTGATCTTGTCGGAGTAATCACTAGCAGTGGTCGTCTTGTGTTTTCGCCAAGTAATACGAGCTCAAATAACAAATATTAAATATCCTTGAATTGAGAGCTTTTGACAAATATTTAGCAATCTTGGCTTGTTTATTTTTGATGAAGTTGTAATTTTAAAACCAATTCATGCAAATTGTTGAATGAAACTTCATGATAATAGTGGGTACTATGGTGTGGTTTTCATTGGAAAATAGTAAAGTACTGTACTGCTGAACCTAGTCACGACTTCGATCCTAGTGCTTTTGAGTTGATTATAAACATTCGTCAAAACCAAGTCTTTTATGTATCGGAAAGTCTGGAATATTAAATATTGAAGATCTGGATATTTAATTAAATCATAATTATCATTTTTTTTTTTATCTTTAAACTTTACACACTCCACACGTTGGCTCCAACGTTAACCCCAACGACACTCGTTCAACGTAGTGATCTAGAAAATCGCTCGCTTCAACGTTGGGGCCAATACTAATTTTTAGGTCCACTTTGGACGCGTGGCGTTGGCGGCCAACGTGCGGAGTGTGTAAAGTTTCAAGGTAAAAAAATTAATTAAAATCTAGGTCAACGATTGCCCGATATGTCATCTTAGACCACAACGTCGCTTAACATCAGGCGAGTTGGTGGTCAAACGACGCCCTATTCTACATTAAAAAAAAAGTCGTGCTTTCCAATTTTCCAATAGTACTTGCTATTATCATGAATATAATTATATCATATCTGCTGGCGTAATCAACAAAAGACAATGGGCAAATTGGTCCAAAAAAATATATAAGTTTGCCTGCAGGGTTGGCACATAGCGCATTTGGTAGATTATTTTTATGTATTAAAAAAAAAACGACACCAAAACCTCCATGGTGACGTCGCGAATCACGATGACGTGACCTGCAAGCTGCATGCTGGGTGAATACTATGCAAATGGCTTGCATTTTTCTTTTAATTTTCCTTTCACAAGGTTTATTAAATCACAACTACAATACAAAATATCTCCAAAACTGTGGGCTCGAATTCAGCTAGATTTATTATGCGAAAACCTATAAGCCTCACCTACAAATTGGCTATAGTGTCAACCCTGCGGGCGTTTGGACCAACGTCCCTTTATTTTTGTCCATTGTCTTCTGTCGACGCATCCTTATGATCTATCTCCCCGCAGGTATAGGCACAGCGAGCGGTAGCCGGGCGGCGCCGGACGGCGTGTTCGCGCGCCCCTCCGGCTCGTTCCCCGGGCCGCCGCCCCCCTACCCGGCGCAGCCGCCCCCCGCCCCGCCCCCGCAGACGCCCTCGCCGAGCCCTCAGATGGTGGCGGCGAGCCCTCAGATGTCTGCGCCGAGCCCTCAGATGGGGGCGCCCCAGTCGCCGGCGATGCCCTCGCCCGCGCCCACGGTGGCCATGTCGTCGCCGCTGCTGGTCAATCTGCTGCAGAACGACGCGCCGGCGCCGCAGCCGAGGGCGAAGCCCCCGCACCCGGCCAAGTTGGACCGATTGGAGGATGGACAGGTTAGTTTCTTAGTTTTTTTTAGCATGTTACCTATTGATTTGCATATGAAATTGTAACAAGTCCTTGCGATTATCTCAAAGCTTTTAATAGTCTATCTTTTCTATAATACTAGCTGTTGCCCGCGACTTCGTTCGCGTTTATTCTGAAAGGGGTATCCAGAAACCTTTCTTGTGATATACTGTAACTAAATATCTAATTTGATCAAGATCCGTTCAGCCGGTAAGCCTTGAAAAGCTTACAAACAGACAGAAAGTTAGATTTTGATTTAATTATAAGTAGGGATAACGATACCTCATCTTCATCGTAAGGTTTAACGTGAAGATCGGAAGTCATACAAGCGACAAGGGCCGCTGTAATGTATTTTCGATTTTGTAACCTAATACAAACAATGTCAGTGTAAATGATCTCTTCGCATGACAAATAAATGAATATGAACGTGTCAAGCCCCCTACAAAGAGAGAGAGAGAGAGAGACACCTCAAGAACACTCGAGAAGACATTATAAAGCCCCACACAGACTTTCCGAGAGACATCTCAAGTCTCTAAGTTGAATTTGAGTTCTAACTTTCTGAGTCTCAGCGGCACGTCTCGCCGTAAGTCAGTAGAACTGACAATAACATATCACGGCGCACACGCTTAACAGTTGTAATTGAATACTAACCAGGGTCCCCCCCAGGTGGAGCTGGCCGTGGGGCGCGCGCCGTTCGAGTACCGCGCGCGGGCGGCGGCGCGCGCGCCCCCGTCGCCGGCGCCGCCCCCGCCGCCCGCCCCCCGCCCCGGGGCGCGGCTCACGCCCTACATCCGGCGCTCGTTCCCCGCGCGCCCGCCCCCCGTGCAGTACCGCCCGCCCGCGCCCAACGCCACCGTGCTCGGCCGGGAGAGGTTCATGCATCAGGTAACCACCATACCATGTGTGTTATGATTTTATGAGACGGGAATTACTCACGTACGTTGACTTATGTTTACTACAAAAATTAAATGATATTTAGTTATGTTAAAATAAAGATTTAAAAAATTAAAATGAATGAACTCACATACGACTTAGTCGATTATGCCGACTATAGTTTCAACTGCATTCGGCGGTCTTTGTCAAGGCGAGTGCGCCAAGTCTCATAAAATCATAATGTGGGAAAACCACGCTAGTTTTCATAATAATACCATATTTGAGTCATAATTATGAGTACAGACTGATTCAAACTTTATGGCGGCTGTGAAGTGCGCCGCAAGCGAGACTTAGACAATAGACAAATATTTATTTGTAGCAAAAACAAAATAAAAATTACACAATTATAAAAAAAGAACAAAGTTTTTGCCACAAGCCGGTCCCAACTCAGCATAATGCCGGCTGCTGTAGACAACCGGCGCTGGTCTTCCGTTGGAACCGGCAGGTGACGTCACGGACGGATGTCGCGTAATATAATAACGGCAAAAATAATAAATTTGAATTAGGATTTCGTAGTTGGATACAATACCACAATTATAGAACCCGATATTAAACATGACCTTTTTTGTTCGATGTTGTTCTTGCAATCTGTTTCTTGCGAACATTCAGCACAAGGTTAAGAATATATTAATTGTCTTGGAGCAGGCTGGCAGTCAGTCCAGTGACGTGCTGCATCCTTAAATGGTCTATAAATAAAATAGAAAGAGATATAGGGAAGAGAAATTTCTAATTATTATTATTATAAATCTCTACAGGACTTTCTTTTCACCTTTTAGAATGTTTGATTACTATTCATTGTGTTGCAATTAGTAGGTTACTATTTCAGTGTGTCGCAGGTCGTTAGTATGTTTAAATGATTGCGTAATCAATCATGACTCTGATATACTTTTCACCAACCTTTCCTCCATATCATATATTAACCGTAACCGTTCCCCCCCCGAAGCAGGACGGTTTCCCCGCGCCGCCCCCGCCGCCGTACCGTCAGGTCCGGCCCAGGGTCCCTCTGGTGCAACAGTCGAGGGTGACGCAGGAAGACTTGCAGGCTTTACTGCCGCCCACCACGACCATGGATCAGAAGACGCAGTCCAGTTTCCAGGTATGTTCCACATTACTTAAATGAAGATCTCAGATGAGTTTCTCTATTCAATCTTCACATTAATTAGTCTTTTTAACTGATTTCGAAAATTTGGTCATCAATTCGGTTGTATGTTTTTATTTTTGTAATGTTTGTTACTGCACATCTCCTTGTACTTATATCTATTCTGAGGCTATACAACATTTATTGCTAAAAGGGTTCGAGTACATATTCGAAAAGTTTAAACTCTAAAGTTCTAAACTGTTCTAAACAAAATTAAATGATAGATCGTTTTTATTTTTATTTTATTTTTATTTTATTGTACAGGGAAAACAGACGGCTGCTAATTTTACACAGTAGTTAAACGATAAGTGTTAACACAAAAGCCAAAGTAGTTTTCACTTATAAACACTTAAACAGTTAGTTACAAGTAAAAAAAAGAGTTTTAGTTTGTAGAGTCTAAACTATTCGACCGTGAACTTTAGATAATCGAATTCTTGGCATAATCAAAGATGTTTTTCACAAACCAAACGAAAACGCTGATTGTTCTGTACGTGTCATTCCAGGAGTTCCAGCGCTACCAGCAGCAATACATCGCTCGGCAGCGCGCCGCGGCTCGCGCTCCCGCCGCGGAGTGGAACGAGCCTTACCGGGACCTCGGGCTCGGGCTCAGCGACCTCCCCGACTCGTGCGACCTCGACCAGCTCCTCCCAACGCTCGGCGCCGACCTCGACCTCGACGACATCTCCGATCTCGACGGCGCCAAGCTAGACTTCTACGACCAGCCGTCGACCAGCGACGCGCCGGACCAAGCCTTGAGGGACATCACCCCGAACTACCCCCAAACCAACGGGCCCTACGAGCAGGGCCCCTCGTCTAGTCCCGCCGATGTGCCTTCGAAGCGCGAGTCGTTCGACGAGTCGAGCTTCATGCCCCCTCCGCCCGTGCCCCCGCAGCCGAAGTACGCGCCGGCGAGTCCCGCGCCGCATTCCTCTGCGCCCTTCAAGTCGCCTCCTAATGCGACGTACTCCTCGCCAGGAAGCGCGAACGCGAACGCGAACGTCAGTACGAACGCGAACGTCAACATGAACGCGAATGTCAACATGAACTCAAATGTTAACATGAACGCGAACGTCAACATGAACACGAGCACGAGCGCAGTGAATGCGAGCACGAGCATGAACGCGAGCCTTAACACGAAGGCGACGGTGAACGCGATAACGCATACGAGCGCGAGCGGGAGTGTGTACTCGAGCGCAAACGCGACGCCGACGACGAGCTACCTGACGACGGTCGGTCAGTCGTCGATGCCTCCGCCGACCAAAGTACCGATCCGAGCGAGCGCCTCGGTCTCTACAGCGACGGTCGGCTCCCAGGCCACGCAACAGGAAATAGAGGAACAGAGCAAGCAGTATCTAATAAAAACTCTTATGAGGGACGACGACATCCCACCCGCCCCACCTAAAGAAGAGAAGAAACCGGAGGAGTTAACCGTCGCGAACTGCAAACTCGACGAAAACGTCGCGAACGCGATCAAGGAAGTCGCGAAAGAGTCTTCCCCGACCACGCCGATGCCGGAGATTTTTGGCATCGCGAAAAGCATACCAGAGGAGGACATCAAAAGGGAAGACGATAAATTTAAAAACAAACTCATGAAAAAGGATGATAAGGTCGCGCAGAAAGGCGGAAAGCCTCGCGCTACGGGTGTTAAAGAAAAGCCGGCGACTTTGAAAGATCGAATCGTGAGAGACGGGAAGTCGACCAAAGCGGCCTCTCCTCGCGCGCCGCCTCGCTCCCCCGTCGTTGGCGAACCTGCTGAGAAAGAATCCATCAAACTCAGGCTAAAGCTAGACAAGAACGAACCCGTTGTGCAGCCCGTTTATAAAGCGGACGTAAGCTTCGTCAACCAACAGAAAGGCGAGAAACCTACCGAAGGCGAGCTCCGTGTCCCACCCCTACACATAAGCCTCCGAGGCAGAAACTCGGCAGTCATCAAAAACTCCAAGAAAGAAAAGAAAAAATTCAGTCCGGGCGATATGCACTCAAAGAAGTTCAAAATCCGTAAAACGTTAGAAACTGAAGATAAAACCCACAGAAGAGAGTCGGGGGAATCCATACCTTCGAAAAGCGGCGAAAACGAGACTGATGAGTATTTAAACGCTAAAGATGTTACAGCACTCGACTTTCATTACGAAGGAGACGCGATAAACGAAATAACCGGAGACAATAACGTCGTCTACAGAATGAAAACTATATCCAAAAACGCTCACATAGTCACCAAACATGACTACAAACTGAACAACAGAGTGCAGGGCTTAGATTTGAAAATGAAGAAAAAGCTAAAAATACTCAACGACACCAAGCCTGAGAAGGAGCGGGACAGAGAGTGGAGGAACGACACGCTAGACAAAGAGGGCAAGTACGCTCAGAACGAGGGTTACAGAGAGATGAACAATTACGAGAAGAAGAAGTTACCAGCTTCTAAAGACAATGGTGCATGTGATAGTAAAAGTGACGGGGTGGTGCAATCGGACGTTGATAGTGAGAAATGTGGTGCTAGTGATGTGGACAGTAGGTTGCTCAAGTGTCATAAGGCTCTGGACTGGACGCTGGGCGACGGTAGTGCTGAAGTGAGAAGCGACGGCGACAATAATAAAAGGACAATCTCTGAAAGTGCAATTACCTCTCCTAATGGACTACTCGCAACAGAAAAGAAGAGGAAAACCAGTCATAGTTCCTGTCCAGGTAAGAAACTATCTGGATCCTTAAAATCCACTTATTCTCTTATTCCCTTACCATCTGACCACCCCTTCTCCAAATAACCTAGATCTAGATCCACAACAATCCCAAAAAAATATGCACATTTGTAATGTACAAGTGTTACCTTGATAAAGCCTAGCCTCTGCAGCTGTCTCAAGCCCCTCTCAAACCGAATTCCTGGATTCGCCTATGATCAGTTTCAAATTAGGGTAGTTCGAAAAAAAACTAGTTAAGTGCTGTCAACCTAGCCAGTGGCATTGTGTCCTGCTGTTATAAGGACATGCATGAAGCACTGGCTCCCTGTTCCCTGGCAATGTACTGCCATAGGATCTGCAATACTACAACAACTGTTCTTTTTTGTATTAATAAAGAGGTTGTACCAAGCACTTGCTAACTTGGACTGGGAGATGTCATTATATTCGTGTTTGTGTTTAGAGTGTCTTATGGATATGATTAAGTTGGATTTTTTAAATAATAAAAAAATAATATAGTAAAATTTCAATGTTACTGTATTATTTTTTACTAATAAACTAAAAAGGCACTTGTAGTTGCTAAATATTAATTATAAATTAAAAAATAACTTAAAAGTGTTTTTAAATACACAATTAAGTTACTTTAAACTGTGTTAGTTACATAAAAATTGCAAGGCTAAAAACATTTTACAATCTAACATAAATTCATAACATTGATTACGACATAGTGATGTCATATTGATATTGCAGTATGCTGCAGTTTCTATCATATTTTTTTTGGGATTTCTTTTGTACCCACTTCTGGTGCGCTTCTACAGGCCTAGTATTTACATATTTGTTTAGTTGGGTTCAGGCTAGATAATTCAATAATTCCGGATTTTGAGTAATGATCACAGTAAATTTTTTGGGGAAAGGTAAACTCAGCTATAACACAGAAATACAAACTAGTGGCTAAATGAGCTGGAGATCTCGCAACCGGCGCCTGGCCTTCCCTACAGGTCGCATTTTCAACCGCCGGACAGAGATCCAGGCAGAATTAGAACATACAAGAATATTTTTGTCGAAGCTGAATATATAGACATAAACGCTTCGCTTGCAACACACGCTTAGTCAATAAAAAGTTAATTCTTGCCTGAACTTATTTTATCCAACCATACCTTACCTAATTGATTATAAAATCTAATTAATTGTTGGATATAGTGCTACAGAAAAGGTTGATTAAATGTAGGAACAGTTGCTTGAACTTTAGCTTTTTTTGGTTTTATTTATTTTATTGTAGTATGTGTCGCCACAATCCAAGTGTACGAACACCAAACAAGCATCACTTATAGCTTAAAATAAGAAAGTAAGAAAAACTACGTAATACGCCAAGTGTTAAACCTTAATAACAGATAATTGAAGGCCCAACTCTCGTCAATTCCAGATGCCCCCGTAGTAGTAGGATCAACGAACGTGGGCACGATAGCGCGCGCCGAGTCCCCTGTGGGCGCGGCGCGCGCGGGCGCCGGCTCGCCGCGCCGCAAGGAGCGCCCCAAGGACAAGTCCTACTGCAAGCTGGTGGCCGAGCGCGCCGCCGACTTCGGCGTGCGCTCGCCCCAGGCCTCGGCGCAGGGGGAGGACTCGGGGATCGAGTCCATGGACGCGCTGTCCGAGAAGTCTCCCAACCAGGTGAGATATACATCGCACAGTTTTGATGGAGACATAAGATTTTATTGAAAAATTCCCGATAAGTCTGATAAGATGATTAATGATAAGCTTAAATGGGGAGCGACGGCTTAACAGTTTTAGTAGTCTACGCCTTGGTTATGCTTTCCAGAAATATCAAAATAACAGATTAAGACAATTTATCAATCGGCTCGTTATTTTATTTATTTGACGCTAATCTGTGGCTCCTTGTAAAAGCGTTCTCTGTCCGGTGTGCAGGCGTCCCAGTCGCCCCCGGGGCCGGCGCGCAAGGAGCGGCTGGAGATGCCGCGCTCCACGTCCCCGGGCTCGGTGCAGCGCATCATCGGCGTGGCGCCGCCGCCCGCCTCCGACGAGCTGCTGGAGCGGCTCGCGCGCGGGCCCGCGCCGCGCTACGAGCCGCCGCCGCACCTCGACCACCTCGGGGACATCGAGGCCGAGCTCGCCAAGATGCACGCCGAGCACTCGCGCCGCGCGCCCACGCCCATCCTGCGCTCGCCCGCGCCGCCGCCCGACCCGCCGGCCGCGCGCCGCGAGCCGCCGCGCCACACGTACGAGCGCGCGCCGCCCGCCCCCGCCCCCGCGCCGCCCGCCCCCGCGCCCGCGCCCGCCTCCGCGCCCGCGCCCGAGCCGCTCGACCGGCTGCCGCTCAAGGCCGACTTCCCCGACAAGAGCCTGCTCGAGCAGCTGCTCATCGAGATTCCGAGCGCGGAGTACGCCAAGCGGCCCGAGTCACCCTCCCCGTCCGCGCTGGAGCGCGTGGCGCGCTCCTCCGTGCGCACGCGCTCCTCCAGCAAGATGAACAGCCCCGCGGAGCCCGCGCCCGCGCCGCGCACGCCGCGCCTCAGCCCCGCCGCGCCTGCGCCCGCGCCTGCGCCTGCGCCCGCGCCCGCACCCGCGCCCTCGCCCTCCGCCCCCAAGCCCGCGCCCGCCGCCAAGCGGAAACGGCGCGAGTCGGAGAGCTCGGGCGCCTCCACGCTCAGCTGCGAGGAGGCCGCCTCGCCCGCGCGCAAGAAGAAGCCGCGGTGGGACGGCGCGCGCCCCGCCATGCCCGCGCCCAACCAGCCCAAGGGCAAGAAGGACAGCGACAGCGACAGCGACGAGCCGCTCATATGCAAGGTGCGCGGGAAAGCGAAGGGCGTGCGCGCGGGGGCGCCGCCCGCGCCCTTGGGGACGCCGCCCGGGGCGGCGCCGCCTGGCGCTGCCGCGGGCGGCAAGGCTGCCAAGGGCGAAGGAGTCGGCACGCGCCGCTCGGTGCGGCACGGCGCCGCGCCGCCGCCCCCCGCGCCGCCCAACAACAATGCACCTGTCAGGAGAAAAACTAGGAGTGCTGGTGAGTACTCAAATTCATTATCCGTTCGCGATCGACTTTGTATTTCATTGCAGGGTTATAATTGGTCTATGACTGAGTTTCATCCAAAAACAGTTGTCTAACTTTTCTAACCTGAAACCTACGCTAAGCTTAATATTCGACCGTCCTCGTGATGCAATCGTTGTGCTATTCCAGTGGGCGAGAGCGGCGGCGCGGCGGCCGGCGCGGTGCGGCGGCGGCGCGCGTCCCGCGACGGCAAGTGACGGCGGCGCGGCGCGGAGCCCCCGCGCGTGGCCTTCCTGCCGCTCTACTCCGTCGACTGACCGCGCCTCGCCTGCGTCAGGCCCGGCCACACGCACTCCTGCCGCGGTTAGTCCGGTCACACTGAACACTGTGGGATGATGGGCCTACGTCCCTCGGTCTGTGAAATCTAGTGGGTTAAATCCAATGACCGCTGTGAAGATGTCACCTCTACAGACGTCGTTTGACAAGAAACCTGATGGGTCTAGTCCAGAAATAACAACCGGAGATATGGGATCGCCTTGGTCTACATAAAAGCAGGGTCTAATCCAGAGAGTGTGACCTACACTGACCTGGCTTGCCCGCATGACATCTACTAGGTTTTGTCTGAGGATGATAAAGAGGTTAGTCTAGCCACAGAGGTTATGTGGAAGATATGGAGCCTGTACGACATCCCACTTAGTGTAATGTGCCACCTGTCAGTCACTGCAATGGAATTGGTCTCTAGGAGGTAAAGTGTGTGCCCGCTTTGGTCACAATGTGTGTGTTCATCGGCAGTTGCACCAAAAAAACTACTAGATATTGACTTAAAAGAGCCTTGGCCGTAGTAAAATTCTCAGAACATTATTGGCTGGATGGCCAAAGCCTTTCCCCGGTTGTTGAAAACACTGGCTGTTCCAAAGTGTACCTTTGATTCGTCGGTATGTGAACTCGGTTAATGTTTTTGCGGATAGCAGAGTGTTGAAATGTATCAGTGCCCTTATTTCAGTTATGGTTATTTGTCATAAAATGGAATCTCGATTGTTCTGTTGATTTTTAGTCTAATTGAGATGAATTTTAGAATCGATATTTAAAATGTGTATGTAATATTTTTATGAAATCATGTAGACGATACATTAACTTGTGCATCGTGTTGAGTGTTGAATATTTTAAATATTTATTGAATATTATTCTGCACAGAATATTTGTTAATCAGGTTTTTATTTCATTTTGAAATGGGGAGAGTGCTTATTTACGTTTACACTCGAGCTGTGTTAAGACTATTTTGTGATACCTGCAATTGTTGTAATTATAACATGGAATGAAGACAAAACTTTAAGACTCGCAAAGGGTAAATCAATGAAAGTAAGTAATTCTGATCACTTTTGCTAGTTTTTTGAACATAAGAGTGTAGCTGCTATCTTATATACTATAGTGAATATTTATAAAATATTTTCAATCAGCTCTACACAATATTGCTTGCGGCTACCAACACGTTTCTCAGCGCGGCTCGGGTATAAACAGTAAAAATTATATTATCAAGATTTCATCAAAGATCATTTTATCTGTAATAGGGCACTGACAAAGGAGAAATAATAGCTTGTTTTTTATTTAGTGAACAAATCATGTTACCATACACTATGAAGCACGATTTTATATATTTTCTTTGTAATTGTAAGTTAATTTTCTAAAGAGTAATTAAGCATCTCACGAGTTTCTACCAGTCGAGAACGCAAAGCTTTAGAATAGATAATATGTAAACTGTACAAATAGCACTCGTCTTGTAGGCACATTGTTATAGCATAAATACCCGAGAGATATGTATAAAGAAATCTAATGCATAGTTTAAATAAAAATATGATATTTTCATACGTTTTTGCACGTAATTGCGGCGTCGAGAGGCGCCAGGCGTTATGTAGTTTAAATCGAGGTTGGCTTGTGATAATGCAGTTTTTAACGTATTTTAATGATGAACTAAGAACTTTGGCAAAGGTCCCAAAAGAGAAGAAAATATATAGGGTGTTCTGACAGATGACGAACGTGTTCGAGGGATTATTTAGAGTGCAGACTTGCATTGATCAAAATATTAATTTAAAAAAAAAACTATTAATTCCTATCACAATTGTGCTTGCACAGTGTGTCACAGTTATGCGTGCCAGTAAAACATGGAGATGTGTAAACCAGCTAGCACAAACAACGACGCTATGTACGCTAGAACCGCTAGATCATTTACCTATAACAACTAATTTTGCGCTTCTGTAGCAATCTCTCTGCAAATCTGTCAGCGAATCGGCTAACAAATAATAAAAGCATATAATTTTCTTATTTTGGTTTAAAATCGTCCTCGAATACCCTCTCAAAGTATGCTTGTCATTTAACATAACATTCTATATAATTCATGTATTTTGATACAAGGCATTAATTGAATAGTTTCAACGACATGTATTTATTACAGGCCGACCCACCGTTTCATCGGGAAGACGATATGTACTAATATCTCGAAATATAGTTTATAACATACATATTTTTATATTTTAATGATGGTTACTTCAAAATAGAAAGATATAAGAGTTTATTTTGTCCGATAGGTGGCGTCTTCCCGTGAAACGGCAACCGCTATAGGGTGACATCTAGACGTTTCAATATTTATTGCGATTCGAGATCGTAATACGGTTACAGTGTGTAGACTAGCATATTGACGATCGTGAAACTGATTGCTACAAGTAGCCTAGCGTATAGACGATCGTGATACGGATTGCAGCTGGTAGCCTAGCGTACTGATGATCGTGATACGGATTGTTGCGAGTAGCCTAGCGTATTGACGATCGTGATACGTATTGCAGCGTGTAGCCTAGTGTATTGACGATCGTGATACAGATTGCTGCGAGTAGCCTAGCGTATTACTGATCGTGAGACGGATTGCTGCGAGTAGCCTTGCGTATTGACGATCGTGATACGGATTGCTGCGAGTAGCCTAGCGTATTGACCCTCGTGATACGGATCATGTTAAATAGTGAGCGTCTAGCCTTCACCTAACGCTGTTAGCGTTTTTTAAAAATAAGGGAACAGATGACCAATAAATGTAATGTATCAGATAATTTCTTATAGTGATGAGATAGCGACTGAGTGTTCTAACAGTTCATGTTCGGGCTTCCACTAATCTAAACTATTCGTTTGATGCCCCGAGTTTCGTTGTTCCCTTCCCTAACTTGGAAAATACCGCGTAATCATAGCTCCCGTATAAAACAATATTCATCGTTAACAATCGTTTTTAAAAGAAATCTAAACAAGACTACCTCTAAAATCTGCCACACACAGATTTAGCAACGGTTAAGTAGTGGTACAGTCGCGAAAAAAATCCTTAAAAGCGCGCTTGTTATATGCATCGCTGCTGTATGCTGTTTGTCACCTTTATTTACATTGGTAAATGGTAAATACATTTTCTTTTATTTAAATGTACGTTTTGTAAACTGAAAAATTGTGCAATATTAATAGTTTATGACTTACAAGCTGCATCTTGTCAATTTTCTGTTATAATAAATATCACAGCATAATAAATATATTTGCCATTATAATGCACACAACTTCAGTGCCAAACGGATGGCAACGGTTCAGTCCAAAAGATCTTTTAAAGCCATAGATATTCATCGACATACAAAATATTGGAAATGTGTTAACCACGCCATAGCTCACAATCTTTGATTTTGAATCGTAACAGTATAGCAATATGGATAATTTTTCAGAATAGTTGTTTATTGAAAAAATAAACATGTATGTACATCGGTTTCTGGCACCCAAAGTACAAGCTTCGCTTAGTTCGTGGTCAGGCGACCTTGTGTGCAAAAATGTCCCGAATATTTATTGATTTATTAAGTGAAATTCATTAAATCCTGTACTTACACAAAAACAGCTAAATCTTAAAACTAAAGCAATAAAACAAGGCTTCAGTTCAACAAAGGCGGCCTTATCGTCTAAAATTATTTATATATCTATAGCACAGTTGTATTAGTGTTGTTAAATCTATAGTAAAAAAATCTATGGTTTCGTCGTGAACAGACGGGAAAGGACAAAGCTATTTACGCGTTTACAATATTAGAGTGATTTAACAATATAGTGGACCATAATTATTTTGGAAAAACTTAAGTACTTGCTCTTTATTCATAAACCAAAAATATCACAATTTTAAAATCGCGACCAGTGATAATATTTAATATTTTAGCGCTAGAGTTTGATTCGCACCGCACTGTACATAATTATTAAAATGAATTAGTTTTTAGAAGATAGAATTGACACAGTTTGTGACACAAAACATGCGGGCCTTGGTCTAGTTTCGACCTTACACACCATACGGTTCAATATTTATTGTTAAAGAAGCTTTTTGCAAATAAAAAAAGTCTAAAAAAATTTTGTCGTTTTCAGATGACATTTTATTGGTGCAGAAATCACTGTTTGATTGAGTCGCATCAATAGAGGAACGAATCTAAGCGAAGCTGCGATAATCATGTCATCTTACTCGCACTAGTAGCGTTTTTCGATTGTGGGAGTGGGATGACATGATTATTGCAGCTTCGTTTTGATTAATTTCTTTGGTATAACGGCTCATGTAAATTAACCTATTTGTTATATTGCAACATTCACAACAAAAACTATATGAACTATATACCATAAGCATTAAATAACAAGATAATGTAGGGTTGAAACCTCTAGCATGAATAACTATCGGATGAACCAGAAGTGCGTAACGGCGCAAGTAATTTCTCGACAGTTCTTCATGCTGGGACCCTGGCCCAGGCTTTTTGATATTTTTGAAGTGTGTTCAACATAACGTTGCATTGTTTTATCTAAAATAATATTCGGAAGTAAGGTGTGAGACTAAATTGGTAATTTCATGTGTGAGTTTTACATACATATATCGTATATGAGTTAACTTGAAACTACGTTCAACCAGTACCAGACTATTGCCGCGAACGCCCGCGAAACTGTTCCTAGCTTTTCGACCAGCGTATAGTGACTTTCGCGGGCGTCCGCGGCAAGTCTAATGCGGGCTTTAGAAAACGTTTTCAGAATGGGCAATAATTTTTGATGGTTTCATTTAAAGTTTCCATTAATTCTGTTTAAAGTTTGAGAAATGCTACATGATTTTTTCATATTTGACTTTTGGAACGATAACAACAGAGAAATAAACCAACTAGTATTTTAGTAAACATTAACTTTATTAGATTAACTACAATATAATTCCAAGTCGCGAAGACTCGCCCCACCCTTCTAAACATATTTTCTGCCTATAAAATAGGTAAAAATAAACAAAATTATCATTATTTGTAAATGGTACGTAAGAAACTACCAAACTTAGCTTTGGTTCGGGCGAGAGAAACTAGATGGCGCTTTTCATAATTCCTTGCAGTCCAAACGCCTCGCGGCCCCTTGCGGTCCGCGCCCCTATGCAAAATACTAATTTAAAAGTAAAACTCAATCCCTCTTATTAATTAACATTGTGTAGCATCGGAATAGCTATATAGAGTGTTCTTTTCCGATCGAGTTGAAAATTTATGAGAAAGAAAACGACAAAACATATAACATTCACGAGTGAAAGAGATATTGTCCATTCTGAGCCTGTTTTGTTCAACGCAAAGGTTTTATGAAAAAACACCATGTATAGATTTGTGTTGCGGTTCCTAGTAAGGTAATCATAAAAGCAATAATAGTGGATGTGAATTCTACACTTTTGTACTACACATTTTGGACAGCTTTACTCAATATTTAGCTTAGATTCACTATTTTTTAAATTCTTACCTTTTGCCCGGTTTTTTTTAAATGTTAGATCGGGCAGTGTAGATGTGAAGTAGGAAAACTTTTGAAAAGGCATGTTTTTGTAGCAATTTTTCATTGGTTGTCAATGGTCCTAACACTTGGTCTTACTGGTAATTTCAGAGATAATTTAGTTTTTCTGTGGTACTACTAATAAAATGCTTGTACCTGTATGCGAAACCAGTTATGCCGCGGCCATACATTGGTCATATTTGCACTAATCTAGGTCTTGAGGCCAAGACACCAACATGTGTAAGTCTTTGGACAGAAAGTTGAAGCCAATGTTTCACGCAGTAATAAGGTTCAATATTGGTTCAGTATCGTTTTAAATTGAAGTCAAGCTTGGACACAAAGTTTAACCAATGTGGCACCACGACTTTAGACTAATAGTCTTGAGCAAAAATAATCTCTCGTAACACTACCAGTAGACTACGTAGGTCATTGCAACAAATACAATGTGATGTGATGTGATTCGAATTGGCGCTCAACGGTCGTCAAAGTGATGTTACATGCAAACTATTGTTTTTTACTTTTCGAAAGTTTTCCTATTTCACCTACTGAAGGAAGTAACGTGTAAAGTAAATGAAATCGGGCCTTTTTTACGTATCCTTGGGTTTGATATAGTTTGTCGACGCGAAATTGGTTAGGGCCGGTCATGTATACTAGATATTCGTACAAAAAAATGTATCACTGCTAATGTGCCTATTGCATTACGCGATTCCTCGAGCCCTGTCTATCGTGTCCCTGCAGGGAGGTCGTGATTACTCGATCGCCCGATTTAGGGACCTGACTCCCTGTCTCATTACACTAGCCTGGCCCTGCGGGTAGGGTCCGAGAAATCGTGTAATCTAATTGATATGTGGGTAGGGACGCTGTTATTGTATTTGTCTTTTTTTAATAGCAAAAAGGAAAAAAGATTATGTTGATGATGTAAATGATTGTGGTTTTGACGCTACTAATCATTTACCAGTCCAATCAGTTCACGCTCAAGCGTATTTTAAATTCGATAAGTAGCGAGTAATCGATGCGTTCCGTACGGAATATTTCAAATGTTATATGACCGGCTGCCTTTTTAGGCCATTCGGTTCCGTCGGTTTCCCATCAATCACACAGAGTGCCCTTACTGTAGGTACTTACATGTTAGAGCGTTAAAGTCTGCAAGGGTCTAAATCTCTAAATCGACGCGAAGAGCGCTGCCTTGCCAGGTACATCTGTCTCTCTCTAACATGAGACTAAGAAAAGTGCTGGATTTCTTTCGGTCGCGTTCCTTTAGTGTTTAGAGCCTTGCCGCACTGTACGTGATTCAATTATTGTAATCATTTGGACAAAAAAAATTGAGGATACGTCGGAGCGCACCCAGACTGCAACTTCGCCGTTCAACACTGACGTTTTGAAAGAGGAAGTTGCACTCTGGGTGCGCTTCTGACCTATCCTCTGAACGCCACCCTGGTCTCAGCGGAGGTGACGTTTTGACAGCTCCGAGTAACAATAACTGCGTTTAGAAAATCATAGTGATGAATACATTGCCTGATAAATTGTGCCCTATATTACGTGTGCCGTGGTTAGGTGTTATAAAAATACGGACCGAACGAACGCGAGCGAACTCGCTGCAGCTCTTTCTGATGATCGAAATGAAAGGGACGGAACGCGTTCGCTCGCGTTCGTTCGCCAGGTCCGTTCGTAGCTTTAGGCGCGGAGGTATGCTGGTAAAACAGCTGGTTTTATTTTTAACTTATTAGTTTATCGGTACGGCAGATGTACAATCTCTTGTAAAATTTTATGTAAAGTTGGGGATTATATTTAATTACGTTGTTAAGTGTATTTGTTTTATCTCAAATATTTTCTTTGGGACTAGCTGTATATAGAGTTAAGTGATCCGCCGTCGAAGAGCGGTTGTATGTAGTAAATGCCTTATCGCCTTAAACGTGTTTATATAAAGGACGACAAGCTTGTACCATATTATTATAAAGAACGAACTTCTCAGATAGTAGGTGTGTATATTGGGTGTATAGTTATCACATAGTTATATTTGTTTTGTTTTTATTCTCGACTAATGTTAGTAATTTATGCCGTAAAAAAATCTATATTATACATTTATATATAAACAGAGAAAATACAAATAGTTTTAAATGGAACACTATAAATATAGTAATAGGGGTTAAACACGATGATAGCGTATAGTTTTGGTATGTAATGAGACGTTATGTAACTTGTAAATAGCAGATAGGAGTTACACTTGAAGGGCGACGTTCTGTAATATGTTTTGTATAGTGCGTGGGAGACGTCGCACGCGCAGTCCCTAGATCAATCATAAATAAATCAATTGCTTTATAATTTTGCTCCGGCAACGTTTTCTATCTCCCTTTTTATTCTGCATTATTTTTCTCTATAAGTTGCTTCACGTCGTTTCTAGGTTATTTTTTAAATCATATAATTATATGCATAGTACGATGAGTCATGGTGAATTATTATCATTATTATGAATGAAAAGAAATAAGGAATATTATTGTTCGCTATTATTAAATTTGTAAAGTTAGTTTATTAATAAATGATTAAAAAAATATTTCTTTCTTTTATTTCCTTTGTAATTTGTGTTAAGAGTAAAAAAGAGGTGGTCACAGAGTCACTGAGAGTGCTCAATGCAGCCTACCCTAAGTAGCATCAATATCACGGTAATTAATATCCCAGGACAAAATAAATAACATTACAAGTTGCAAGGGCATGTGTTTTGCTCTACACTTCTACAGTTAGTAAACAGCCTCTATGTAGGCCCTTATATATGGTCGATTTAAATTTATCACTCATGACAGCCACCCGGGACCCGACACCGCCCTGCCTCGTGCGCTTAAGTATTCTATAAATGAACATCCATGGATGTGCGCTCACAATCATTGATCCCACAAATTTCAAACTCAAATTGTTGGAATCTCAGTCTACTTTTGTAAATTTTGAAATATCGTGTCTAAATCTAATCGCAAAATTAAGCACGGGTTAAATCTTAGGAATATGGTCTGAGATTCGAATAATTTGAGTTTAAAGTTTTTGGAAAAAGAAATCTGCAAGCTTAAAATATTTATCACCTTGGCATAGTCGCGAGAGGTTCACGCTAGGACAAAGTGACAATCGCTGACAGACTACTTGGAAATTCGTTGACCACGTAAGGTTCATTGGTTGACCACACGGCGTCCACCCGTGTGCCATTACTCGAGGCGATCCCGACTCGCTCCAATGAGTGAAGGTACAAATTACGAGAATTACACTCAAAGTTATCCGCAAGATTGTACACCGGAGTGCTGTCCGGTGCAGTGTGTTTTGCGCCTTAAATTAAATGCGGTTTATAATATTATTCTTTTTTACTATAAGTAGCAAACAAGCTAACGAACCGCTTGATGGTAAGCGAACAATCAGCGTCGCCTATGGATACCCGTTATGTTGCCGACCGACTTTATTGACAGCCCTTTTGAAAACCCCGTGATTGACTATTTTAAATATTATTATGATAAACCTAGAGCTTATATGCACTGTAATAACAGAATTGCCGCCACAATCTAAGTTAGACATAATTATCCTGTACCTGCTCAGTACACATCGAACCATTGAAAAAGAAATCGCGTATGGTATGAAAAAACAATCACTAGGTGGTAAGTATGGTACGGTGGTAAGTATATTATTTTCGTACTAAGCCAAAGAATTCTAGAGCGTCTTTTTTGGTTAACAAATTAAGAAAAAAATATTTCCTTTTTTTTATGTAGAATAGGTCGGCGTTTGACCACCAACTCGCCTGATGTTAAGCGACGTTGTGGTCTAAGATGGAGCACGACTACCTGTATGATACTTATTCACTCTAGCCTTGAAGTTTTGTAGAGTGAAGAAGTACAAAGACGGCAGTTGAGTGAGGCGCTACAAATGCGCCACTGCTCAGACCCGTCTTCGGAACGGTTACACCGGACTACATCCCGAAACACGACTAAGTCATTTCACGGCATGGCTTGGTCCGGTGGGTGGTCACTAGCCGTGGCCGAAGCCTCCCACCAGAGTTTGTTACCCGGTTAGCACTACCCGTGGACCACGTGTAGGGAATCAGAATAGAGTACACTCCTACGGACGTGGGTAGCTCAGCCCCCAAACCACACCGCCGCGTTAAAATATTGGATTTTAACGCGGCACGCTGCCCGTGTCCTTTTCGAAAAAAAATAACAACAGCCACACAAAGTACACTAAAAAATAATTAGCATGCATTAAAATAAAGTGATCTTTGAAAAATCTACACAGTTCTGCGTTAAAGGGATTGTTACATCTGAAAATAATATTCTACCATTGTAAGTGAGAACAATAAATGACGTTCTAGCATTCTATTGGTAAAAAGGAGGGATAGCCAATCACCACTAAGAAAAACTTCGATATTAAATCGATGAAAATGAAGTTGTAATTGAAAACTGTCACATTAACCTGCCTGCTTGTGTCTGTTCGATATTTTCGTGATTCCGTGATTTTTATCTGAATTAAATGTAAGTAATATGGTTTAATTTTTCATAAAAAAGAACAAGTATTTAGTGAATGTGAATCTTATCTTTTAGGTTGATAGTGCATCACAAAAAATCCTGAAAATTTAAAATGTTATGTAAGACTGCTGTGAATAATCGCACTCGTGAGGGATGATAAGTTATCAAACTAAGAATAATTTTGTGGAATTTTATAATAACGTTAATACACACTTGACAGTCAGGTCTTTTGCCTATAGGATCTCGCTTTAACGTCTGGTTCTGGCTTGTTAGCCACTGCCGAAGAAAAACAAAAAAGCTATGACAAGTTCCAATACAATTCAAATTTTCTTTAATATTTTTCCCTATTTACTTACAGCTAAAACAAGAGTAGTTTTAGATGACCCTAAAACTAATTGGCGTAGACTTATTCCTGCTTACAATTTTTGAACAAAATTGTTTCCAATAAAAAATAATAATAACCTAAAAAGTTATTTAAAACATACTCTTTATGTAGGTACATGTCTATCAATATATTTTTATCAGCCCTTCAATCGGTACGCATATTTATGTACCTACCTACATATATTTTTCAATAAATTTATAGCATATACAGCATATCGTCACGCCTTACCCCTGAAGGGGCTGGCAGAGGTGTACAACACCCACACTTCGTCGGCGATATTCAGTCCCAAATATGAAAGGGGGCGAGCATGTCGCCATACACCAGGCTACAATTATGTAGCAGATGACATACAATACACACTTATGTTACACATTGAACAAAATTTTTATCAGCCCTTTAATTGTAACAGATGGCTGGAGACAAGGCAGTAGCGAGCCAAGGAGCCAGTGCAGTGTCCACAGCCTCCAAACCCGTGATGCGCGGGCTCCTGAATTCGGCAATCAAACGCAGCCTGATTGTGTCCCTCACCCTGGCCGCCATATCTGGGGTAGTCTTCAAGTACGCCGTTGCTGAGCCTCGCAAGAACCGTTATGCTGAATTCTACAGGTATAATCTATTATCATTAAATAATAAAATATTCTGGGGAATGCATGAAAACCTCCTTTTTTCAATTTTGACAACAATTTTCAACAATTACATTACATATTCCAATTTTCAGTATGCTAACTTAGCATGGCTAAGCCTGTGCAATAGATTTTTTGTATTGCTAACTGTCTAACAGCCACTATCTAATTTTAGCATGCTAGCTCAGTAGCACACTGCAAATTGGATTATGTAATAACTGCTAAATGCAATAAATGCTAAATGCAGTGCATATTGCAAAACAAAAAAGTTTAAAAAACACCAAGGCCCTTATTTCAATTCCATTTGCTTTAAAGTGATTCTATTTGTTAGCGACGGGCGAGCTCTAGACATAGGTAGACTAAGATCATTTAATGTAACTAGAATTATAATTAAATCATTAAATAGGATAACGTAAACTTAGAATAAGATTGAACTAATGTGACTAGATTTGAACAGTTTTAGCTTGATTATGTAAAATTGAACTTAAAATGTATAACGTTATAGAACATTTCAATGCGGGCAAAAAGCCCCCGAAACATGTCACGACTTGTCCGTGGACTTTGAACTGTGTAAAAATTGGAAACGAAATAAACAAGCTCTAGGATTGGCTGAGTGGAAAATTGAGCGAGAGAGAAAGATATATCGGACGGTCCCGCACGCACGCGCCGCGCCGCTCATTGGCCGAACGCCTCGAGCGCGCTGCGCAACCAGTGATCGAAGTGCGGGCGGGATCGTGAGCCCTTAAGGCGAACATTTTGGAACGAACGTCAGTCGAGCTCGCTCTCCGACTCAATACACTCAGGTGACCCGAAAGCGATCTTAGTGATCCACCTCGAGTATCAATCAAGACCCGATCCCCGCTGTCGGCGCTTGGTTTGGCTGTGGTGCCTCCGGTACCGCTGTGCCATAGTATCCGCCGTAGTTGCTACGGCGGTGGTACCGAAGGTGCCTCAGTCCTGCTGGCCTAGCGCCGACAGTTCTTGGTCCTTTGAGAGCCGGATTCTGTGTGGGCCCTTGGCGGCCCCGGAATCGAACGAGCATCGTCCTGTGTGGGCCTTTTGGCGGCCCCGGGATCGAGAACCGAGCACAGCTAACGCCCGCGCCGAAGTGGGTGCTACGCTGCTACGAGCTCTACGCCACAGCGTGCTACGAGCTACGTCGAACAAAGAAGATCGCCGAACGACTTCACTGAACCATGGTGAAGACACGAAGCCAAGGAGGAAGCTTTCCCGAACAAGACGCTACGAACACTCCTGCGAACACGAACCCCGAGGAAGCTCGCCGAGTCATCCGTTTTGAGGAAGAGTCGCCGCGCTTACCATCCGTCCCAATGGAACGTCGCAACATACCTGCCGTCTCCCGCGCACGGGAGGAGGCGGGCTCCCGGATTGGAGGGCCACCCGGTCCCTCACGGGAGGAGGGCGATCTCCCTCTTGTTACAGACACTACGACGGAGCTGCTACAGCGTCGCGACGCTTCGCCTGCAAGATCGGTGGAGTCGGTGCGGTCTGTACGATCTACGGGCAGCACAGCGGCGCGGATCCGGCAGGCGCAGTACGAAGCGGAAGAACGGCTGGCTCTACTCCGGAAGAAAGAACTCGAACTTGAAGCCGAACGAATCAAGAGAAGACTCGCTCTTGACATTGAACTAATTCAGGAATCTGAAGAAACCACTGCACGACCGGTTGACCGACCCAGAGCGAACGTCGAGCAGTGGCTGGCAGCAGCGATCAGCAGAGTGGAGCCAGCAGAATGCCGTGCAGTCCCAGAACGCGGGACCTCCTTCACCGAACAGGAGGAGCAGACACGCAGCCAGCCCAGCCACACCCGGACAAGATCGCCGACGCCACAGCGAAGCACCTCGCGAACCCGAGGCATCGAACAACTGGTGGAGGCGCTGGAGAAGATGAACCGCTCCAGACTGCCGCCCCGCCAGACTTACGAACTACCACTCTTTTCAGGAGCCAATTCAGAGTGGTTCTCCTTCAAGGCAGCAATGCGGGAGACGACGCGGCTCTACGGCTTCTCAGCGGCTGAGAACATGGCAAGACTTCGCAACTGCCTGCGCGGGGAAGCCAAGGAAGCAGTGTCTGCCCTTCTTCACACTGTTGAAGACCCGAACATCGTCATGAAGACCCTGGAGCAATGCTTCGGCCGGCCGGAGATCCTGGTGGACCGAACAATACAGGAGCTGCGCCAGATGCCGAAGCCGGGACTCTCCGCGAGCGACTTGAACATGTTCGCGGTGAAGATCCAGAACACTGTCAGCGTGCTCCGGGCGATCGACCACAAGGGCTACCTGAACAACCCCATGCTGTCCAGGGACGTGCTGGACAAACTGAGCCCGCACCTGCGATCCAGGTGGTGCGACTACGCGGAAGATCACGCCGACACCGCAGACCCGGAGATCATCGTCCTGTCCCGGTTCCTCATGAGGGAAGCGGACCGGGCCCTGAGGTTCGGCTACACCACGCCAGCCACCACGTCCACTGCCGCCGTGAAGAAGGAAACGAACAAGAACCAGAACCCGCCGAAGAAGAGACCGGTGTACGCGACCGACGACGCCTCCGAACGGAACTACAAGTGCGTCAAGTGCACCGGCGAACACTGCTTGACGAAGTGCCCGAAGTTCCGGAGCCTGAGCCTGGACGAACGCTGGGAACTCGTCAAGAAGGAGGGGCTATGCTTCAAATGCATAGCCAGTCGCCATCGCCGCGTGAACTGCCGGAACAAGTCCTGCGGAGTCAACAGCTGTCGACACCCGCATCACCCGATGCTGCACTCCGAACGAGCGCCATCGAACGCTGCAAGCTCGTCGAACGCGAGCCCCGCACCAGACGACGTCGAGGTGGTGACCGCGACCACTACCACCACCGTGAGGGAAGTCCTACTGAAGATCTGCCCAGTCACTGTCATCGGGCCGCGAGGAAGACTCAAGATCTACGCGCTCCTCGATGAAGGCTCCACGATCTCCCTCATGGACGACGACCTGGCACGAGACATCGGAGCAGAGGGACCGAACAAACCCCTCAGCATCAGCGGCGTCAGTATGAAGAAGGAAGACGCGACGAGTCGACACGTACGGTTCCGGATCCAGGGCGCTGACAACAAGATACACACGATGCGGGCCCGAACAATGGCCAATATGGAACTCCGGGCGCAGACAATCCCAGAGCAATTGCTGCGCCTGAACCACCTGGCAGAACTAGACCAGGAGAACGTCTGCTACGACCGAAGCAGACCACGACTTCTCATCGGGGCGGACAACTGGGACTTGATCGTGTCCCGGGAGCTGCGTCTCGGGAGGAGGAACCAGCCGGCGGCATCCCGAACAAACCTCGGCTGGGTGATTCACGGAGCGCTGCCAAGGACAATACTGAAGCAAGGACCGGACGAAGTCTTCCACGTGGTGAGCACCCACGACGAACGATTAGCGAAGCTCGTCGAAACACACTTCAGTATCGACGCCCTTGGAGTAGGCCTCAAACGCAGAACGGTCAAGATGGAAGAACGCGCCGTTAAGATCTTCGAGGCGACGGCCAGACGAACCGATGGCCACTTCGAAGTCGGACTGCCCTGGCGAGACGACGACCCGAAAATGCCGCCCAGCTACGCGATGGCCTGGAGGCGCCTACGGACGCTCGAACAAAAACTCGATAAGGCCCCGGCGGTAAGGGAGAACTATGCGCGTCAGATCCAGAATCTCTTAGACAAGGGGTACGCCGAAGCCTGCACCGGGAACGAGATCAACAGCCTCAGAGCCTGGTACCTGCCGCACTTCGCCGTCACGAACCCGAACAAGCCTGGCAAGATCCGCCTGGTCTTCGACGCCGCCGCCAAGACGCAAGGGCTGTGTCTGAACGACTTCCTGCTGGAGGGACCGGACCTGCTGCAGTCGCTGCCGAAGATCCTGTTCCGGTTCCGAGAGAACAAAGTGGCGGTGACTGCAGATATCCAAGAAATGTTCCTGCAGGTGAAGATCCGACCTGAAGACCAGCCTGCACAGCTATTCCTTTGGCGAGGGAACGACAGGAGCGGAGCGCCGAACGAGTACAAGATGACTTCGATGATCTTCGGGGCATCAAGCTCTCCATTCCTGGCCCACAGCGTGAGAAACAAGAACGCCGAAGACTTCGACCAACAGTATCCGGAGGGCGCACGAGCAGTACGAGAGGCCCACTACATGGACGACTTCGTGGAGAGCTTCCGAACCGAGCACGAAGCGATCGAGATCACCAAGCAAGTCGACCAAATCCACCGGAGCTGCGGGTTCAAGCTGCGCGGATGGAACTCGAACAGCCAGAAGATCCTGAACGACATCCCGGAGGAGCTGCGGAGCCAGAACCAGACGCAGCTGCTCTCCGGACTGAACGCCCCTGAGAAAACGCTGGGGCTGACCTGGGACTCGGTGAACGACACGCTGGGCTTTAACACATCGCTCAGTCGAGTCAGCCGAGACGTCAAGAACCTGAACCGACCGCCGACCAAGAGGGAAGCTCTGAGCGCCGTGATGTCCCTCTACGACCCCCTGGGACTCCTGAGCTGCTACACCATCACGGGCAAGATCCTGCTCCAGAACCTATGGCGACAGCAGCTGACCTGGGACCAGACGCTACCAGAACCGAACCAGAGCGACTTCATGAGATGGCTCCAGAACATGAACAAGATCACCGAGATCCAGCTGCCGAGGTGCTACGACCGGGAGGAGACCGCCGTCAACCATCAGCTGCACGTATTCTGCGACGCCAGCGAACACGCATTCGCCGCTGCAGCCTACTGGAGACTGGAGAAGAACGACGGGACTGCGAACGTGATCTTGGCCGCAGCCAAGGCTAAGGTGGCACCAATCCGAACGCAGACGATCCCCGATTGGAGCTGCAGGCTGCACTCATCGGGACACGACTGGCTGCCACCGTGAGAGACGACCATCGGTGGCCTACGACCGAAATCACCTACTGGTCCGACTCCACCACGGTACTCCAATGGATCCAGAACGAGACCAGCAAGATGCACCCACCCTTCGTCGCACATCGACTTGGGGAGATTGCCGAAGCTACAAGACCAGACCAGTGGAGATGGATCCCGACCGAACCGAACGTAGCCGACCTAGCAACACGCCCCGACTACATCCCCCAGAACAAAGACCGATGGTTTACGGGTCCAGAGTTCCTGCAGAACGAGCGGAACACATGGCCCAGAGGCGTCATCGAGAGAACCTACCCCGGACCTGACGGACACGTGCGCAGCGCCGACGTGAGAACCTGTGGTGAGAACACGCAACGGGATCTTCCGACGGCCGACTACGAAGCTCGCCGTGCTACGGGTTGAAGGCTCCGCTGATGCTACGCCGGGAGGAGAACTGTTAGCGACGGGCGAGCTCTAGACATAGGTAGACTAAGATCATTTAATGTAACTAGAATTATAATTAAATCATTAAATAGGATAACGTAAACTTAGAATAAGATTGAACTAATGTGACTAGATTTGAACAGTTTTAGCTTGATTATGTAAAATTGAACTTAAAATGTATAACGTTAAAGAACATTTCAATGCGGGCAAAAAGCCCCCGAAACATGTCACGACTTGTCCGTGGACTTT
Source organism: Peribatodes rhomboidaria (assembly GCA_911728515.1). Classification (NCBI taxonomy): domain Eukaryota; kingdom Metazoa; phylum Arthropoda; class Insecta; order Lepidoptera; family Geometridae; genus Peribatodes; species Peribatodes rhomboidaria. Next base: position 10,070,824 of record OU452189.1, read on the forward strand.
GAACTGTGTAAAAATTGGAAACGAAATAAACAAGCTCTAGGATTGGCTGAGTGGAAAATTGAGCGAGAGAGAAAGATATATCGGATGGTCCCGCACGCACGCGCCGCGCCGCTCATTGGCCGAACGCCTCGAGCGCGCTGCGCAACCAGTGATCGAAGTGCGGGCGGGATCGTGAGCCCTTAAGGCGAACATTTTGGAACGAACGTCAGTCGAGCTCGCTCTCCGACTCAATACACTCAGGTGACCCGAAAGCGATCTTAGTGATCCACCTCGAGTATCAATCAAGACCCGATCCCCGCTGTCGGCGCTTGGTTTGGCTGTGGTGCCTCCGGTACCGCTGTGCCATAGTATCCGCCGTAGTTGCTACGGCGGTGGTGCCGAAGGTGCCTCAGTCCTGCTGGCCTAGCGCCGACACTATTTCTACAATCACTGACACTCAAATGTTACTCGTAGAGTGGACAAGTTGACAATAAATAGATCATGTTAACTCCAAGCTGATTTGAAATACTTTTTTTAATAAGTATAAAAGCAGCCAGTCACTGTGCTGATTAGCATTAAGATGGAATTAATCTTCTATAGCAATTAAATACTGTATAATTCCAACAATAGGCAATGAAAATGCTTTCATTGCCTGATGTTGGAATTGTCTTTGTCCATTCTACTGGCCTAATGGAACTGAATATTTACGAAAAGACTGTCATTCAGGTTATAGGCATGAGCTAATTGTTCCCCTGGAAAATATAATAGAAATATTCCAGTATGTCTTCTTTATCCTATTTTCATGTCATTTAGAAAAGTTATGCGGGTAGTCACATTATTTTAAATTTTTTCTTTTATAAGTTGACGTCTGCTTCTAGAAGCAGATGTCATTATTTTTTTGTATAGAACTTATACTATTTGATAATAGCGTTTCGCCACCATTTCGCCAGCTGTTAAAGCAATGATGTGGCCTACGATGAAGCATGCTTTCTGAACCAACAAGAAAACGATTCATTCAACATTCTTTGACATTTTAATTTTAAAGTGTTATTCTTGTTTTTAGGAACTATGACGCGGAGAAGGAGTTTGAGGTGATGCGCAAGAAGGGCCTGTTCCAGTCCTGCTAACTGCGGACGTAACTAGTGTAGTATTATTGTTATTTTGCTGTCCACATGGGTTAAATTATAATCATTACGTAACAACGTAAATCGCGTAACCTTGGTTTTATTTGAACTTGCTACATATCCTATGTATCGCGACCAGTGCCGTCTTAAGTATTTCCGCGCCGGGGTGTGGGGCTCAGCCTGCGCCCTCGTTTTCTTTTACACTGCAGCAAAGCACGCGACCGACGACACACTGCAGTATGAAAGGGGTCCTAGACAACCAAGAAAACACAATACACGTAATTTTGAAATTATTTTATTTATTTCTTTAAAACACAATACTAAAATTAAACTTAAATTATACAAATTAAACCCAATTATACAAATAAAAAACAAAACTATTCTCCATTCGAGACATTATGTCCATTTTCTAGAATTAACACTCTAGAAAAGGTACTTACTCGTACTTCTTCAAAAAAGGGAAGATTTTTGATGAACCTTCTAAGAATTGTACTTTTTAGCATACCCTTTCAAATTAGCCCTACACAAGCCCCTTTCGGTTCAGCAAACCCTTTCAAATTAGCCCTACACAAGCCCCTTTCGGTTAAGCATACCCTTTCAAATTATCCCTACACAAGCCCCTTTCGGTTTAGCAAACCCTTTCAAATTAGCCCTACACAAGCCCCTTTCGGTTTAGCATACCCTTTCCAATTAGCCTTACACAAGCCCCTTTCGGTTTAGCATACCCTTTCAAATTATCCCTATACAAGCCCCTTTCGGTTTAGCATACCCTTTCAAATTAGCCCTACACAAGCCCCTTTCGGTTCAGCATACCCTTTCAAATTAGCCCTACACAAGCCACTTTCGGTTTAGCATACCCTTTCAAATTAGCCCTACACAAGTCCCTTCCGGATTAGCAAACCCTTTCAAATTAGCCCTACACAAGTCCCTTTCGGTTCAGCATACCCTTTCAAATTAGCCCTACACAAGCCCCTTCCGGATTAGCATACCCTTTCAAATTAGCCCTACACAAGCACCTTTCGGATTAGCATACCCTTTCAAATTAGCCCTACACAAGTCCCTTTCGGTTCAGGATACCCTTTCAAATTAGCCCTACACAAGCCCCTTTCGGTTCAGCATACCCTTTCAAATTAGCCCTACACAAGCCCCTTTCGGTTCAGGATACCCTTTCAAATTAGCCCTACACAAGCCCCTTTCGGATTAGCATACCCTTTCAAATTATCCCTACACAAGCCCCTTTCGGATTAGCATACCCTTTGAAATAAGCCCTACACAAGCCCCTTTCGGATTAGCATACCCTTTCAAATAAGCCCTACACAAGCCCCTTTCGGATTAGCATACCCTTTCAAATTAGCCCTACACAAGTCCCTTTCGGTTCAGCATACCCTTTCAAATTAGCCCTACACAAGCCCCTTCCGGATTAGCATACCCTTTCAAATTAGCCCTACACAAGCACCTTTCGGATTAGCATACCCTTTCAAATTAGCCCTACACAAGTCCCTTTCGGTTCAGGATACCCTTTCAAATTAGCCCTACACAAGCCCCTTTCGGTTCAGCATACCCTTTCAAATTATCCCTACACAAGCCCCTTTCGGATTAGCATACCCTTTCAAATTATCCCTACACAAGCCCCTTTCGGATTAGCATACCCTTTCAAATTAGCCCTACACAAGCCCCTTTCGGATTAGCATACCCTTTCAAATTATCCCTACACAAGCCCCTTTCGGATTAGCATACCCTTTCAAAATTAGCCCTACACAAGCCCCTTTCGGTTCAGGATACCCTTTCAAATTATCCCTACACAAGCCCCTTTCGGTTTAGCATACCCTTTCAAATTAGCCCTACACGAGCCCCTTTCGGTTCAGCATACCCTTTCAAAAAACCGAAAGGGGCTTGTGTAGGGCTAATTTGAAAGGGTATGCTAAACCGAAAGGGGCTTGTGTAGGGATAATTTGAAAGGGTATGCTTCTTAATTTTTTTATTTGTCGCCGGAACGGGTACAAAAATAGTTTAAGATTAATCATTTAAAATCAACTTAATTATAAAAAAAACTAAATTAAGAGTTATTTCTATATTAAATTAAAATATTCCATACGTAACCTGGATTAAAATTACCTAGGTAAGGTACAGTCGGTAATGACTTCCTAAAAATCGGTATTAGCATCATAGCCTTCGCAATGGGTCGGTAATAGAAACAATTGACTTTGTTACTTGTATTTAATAAGATACTCTTCTATTTGGAAGCATACACGACAGTAAAAATAAAGAATGAATACTATTCATTGATTTTGAATGAAAAAAATAAGTATATTAACTACCATTAGATTAAATAATAATAGCCATCGGTTCAAAAACTCTCTTAACTGATAGCGTCATCTACCTTATATGGTCTGTATTTAAACAAATGTATTTAAACAAATATTTGCATCGGCCGGGATTCGAACCCGAGACCTTCGGCACAAGAGCCAGTGTTACTGACCATTGCGCCTTCCCGTGCGCAATCCTCAAAATAACAATTAATTAGATATTGTCATTAGGGACATTAGGTATACAGTTACAGGTAACTTATACAAAAAATAAGAAGTGTAATAATAATAAGTAGGTAGGATCTTAGTTAGGGATCGAACCCAGGCAGGATACACCAGCGACTTCTGTCACTGATTTACGCCACTTCAGATGTATTATAGGTAATGCCTTGGTTGCCACCCGTAAACAAATACTTACATAAATTTGTTCACCAAAACGTGTTTGTGTTTTGCTTAAAAAATAAAATTGACTTACCTTGATATTTTTTCTCTTATTTATGACGAAGAAATTACATTTACTCCATGCACTTACCTACAACTTATACTATGTTACATTGCACAAAATCTCAATAAATTAATGAATTTCTCCATTATATCTTCCGTGCTAATTCGGCGGTTGTCGCAAATGAAATGAGCTAACGAATTTAATTACATAAAAGGAAGAAATCAGATCAATCGCACCGATACTTACATAGGTGCCGCGCTGTAAATTCTAATGAACTTACACCTAATTGTAGTGTTACAGAGATAATTTCTCTTTAAGAGTCCGGCGACCTAACTAATTTCGACCTAGGCGACCTAGACTAACTTCGCATTGGCTTAAGGTATTCTATCGCCATTTCGTCTAGAAGAAGAAGACGATTGAAGAGAGCGAGTAATGATACTGACGTGCCTCTAAACGTACCTACAGAGTGACAAAGTGCGATTTTTTTTATGACTTTTGCACTACTGTAATCATTCTTAAGTAACTAAGAATTTCCCTTGTATTATTGATTCATTTGACAGCTAATGATGTAGACAACCTCCCTATGTAATGGAATTTTTGATTTGCTTTGTCTACCTATTTAATAAATCAGTCAAAAGTGACCCCTTAAAATGCAGATATTTTTCATAGCTCTATTTTGGCTAGAGAACGTTTTAAAAAAAAAACTAAGAACATAGGGGCGAAGATATTGTTAATTTAATTGTACATGCTAAATTTCATCATAATCTGACAAACGGTTTTCAAGAAATTTGAGTAGTGCGTTTGTATGGAAATTTCAGAACGTCGCAGCCCTCTTAAGTGCGAGCGCCCGACGGCTATGTCACAATTACTCGCCTATGACAGACGCACAGGTGCCGCGCGCCCATTTCAAATGAACTTACACTATATTGTCTTTGGTCTTAGAAATCATTTTGCTTCAAGTGTGGGCGACCGGGCGGCAATGTGTCAAAGGTTATACACTACTCTTTGGATGAGAGAATTGCCGCGCGCGTGCTTTAATTTAAAAAAAAATGTTATTGATGTAGTTGAGTCATTTTAACTTGCACATCATGAGCGGTATGACAAGCGCCGAAAGCGTAATAAAAGTAAAACAATGATTATTGTCGATGACTAGTTTTTTTATATTTAATTTTGCGCAAACGTATTTGTCGTAACCTGTATATAAAACTGTGCAATGGCGTTAAGTTCAATGAAATATCTAAATATTCAGCGCTCGGCAGGTGCCCCTTGGACCCCCGGGTAAAGACGGCCCTGATCGCGACTCTTCAATTTCGACCCATGGAGATCTGCGACCATGTACAACACACGTGTGTGACCACACACTGATGCGTGTGTTACCACACGCACCAGCTTCACCACAATTTTAACTGCTCCAGCCAGGAGGGCTATTCTCTCGGAGTGAGATTCATTCTCATCATTTTTCGTCTTGTTGCTCTCGTTTGAAACGTCGTAGTTGTGAGGGTGAACAAGATAAAATCTCATCTCATCTCATGCGTAGGAATAGCCCACCTGTAGGGATTTGAGATAAAAATCTTAAATCTCCAAAAAGGGTCCCTGGGCCCTATTCGGAGATTGAGATTTTGCATCTCACTTTTTTCGTCCTTGTTGCTCTCGTTTGAAACGTCATAGGTGTAAGAGTGACCAAGATAAAATCTCATCTCATCTCACACAGGAATAGCACCCCAGATCACCCCCCCACCCTATTCCTACGCGTGAGATGGCATGAGATTTTATCTTGGTCACTCTCACACATATGACTATTCCAACGAGAGCATTGAATCTCACTCCATATATGGGTTGCGGTGGATACTATGACATACATTTTCTTGCAAAGCGAAGCTAGACCATGCGGCTGACGCGGCTTGTTGGTATAAGCGGTCAAGTGCGAGCCGTGTTCCGTATCACCACACCACATAAAATACAAGTTCGGTACCTATCGAAAAATGGACAAAGGTCTTGCGTAATTACAAAATACCTAAACATGAACAATTATCTTTCTACGTAACTGTATATGTCTGTGAACTGTATACTTTTTGCACATGTATATCGCAATGTGTATGGCTTGGGTGAACGTACGTGACCCAAAGGTAAAAATCCTTACCGCTGGTTGCAGGCACTACAACAACCTACCACCGCGGTCACAGTGGCGGCCTTAACATGTGATTCGCTGTGCTGTGCTACGATCGAACGTCAGTTGACGGATGGGACATTCTTGCATACACGCTTATCTGACCCCAAGTCAGAAAACCGTGTGTGCAAGAATGTCCCTTTTTTCATTTCAAGCAAGATAACTTACCGCCACCGCAGGCCACGTCTGTCTGTGAAGGACACGAAAACGGACGTACAAACGGACAGAGAGGACGTAGGCTTAGTAAAATAGGACCCTGTTTACAACCCTAGGGTACGGAACCCCAAACATTTTGCAACGCGTGGCCAGCCGCCTGCAAGCCGTATCATGGCCGCGCGTGTTTGAAGACTCCCATATATTGCAATGTAAGACAACTGTCAACAGCCGCCTTGTCAGGCCGCCTCTGTCTTTGATACCCTTTAAGCTGTAGTGATATGGGCGCTACAAGGAAAGAAATTTCCTCGTAGCCTAACTGCTTGTCAATAATATATCGAATCAACCTGTATATCATACTGTGCCCATTGGGGCTATTCCTACGCGTGAGATGAGATGAGATTTTATCTTGGGACCCTATTCGGAGATTTGAGATTCTCATCTCACCTTTTTTCATCCTTGTTGCTCTCATTTAAAACGTTATAGGTGTGAGAGTGACCAAGATAAAATCTCATCTCATCTCACGCGCAGGAATAGCCCTCTAAGTCACTCTCACACCTCTGACGTTTCGAAGGAGAGCAACAAGGACAAAAAAAGGTGAGATGAAAATCTCAAATCTCCGAATAGGACCCCAGATGTCATACTGACATAAGGGCTATGTACAGTCAAATGCACAAATATATTAGGACAAATACTTACTTATTTTCCTAATAAAAAAAAAATAAAGTTTGCGCAGCAGAACCAAATGAAAAACAGTGTTTTTAGGTAGGTTTTTATTTTAATTCATTAATAAATTAAAAATAAATATATGTACTTTGAAACAATATGATACTTTTGTATCATGAAAAAAATGGGTTCATTCATCGAAATCCATGAAGCTGTTCGGGCTATATGGCGTGCCAAAGAAACTTACGTACGTAAGTACATAGTACGTCTAAATAAGTTGATTCGATCAAAAGTTATTGCCGTTCAGAAATTTTCAAAACTTGTTTCAGGGAACAGGCCTGCTTAGGCTAAACCATTTTCGAATTATTCTATTTTATTTCTCTCTAATTGTATGAACGAACTATCTGATCTACCAAGTTTACATTAAGGTCGCAAGACCTAGGGCCTAGACTGCGCGTGCCACCTATCCTTTCTACCGTCTGTGAGGCTATTCCTGCGCGTGAGATGAGATGAGATTTTATCTTGGTCACTCTCACACCTATGACGTTTCAAACAAGAGCAACAAGGACGAAAAAAGGTGAGATGAAAATCTCAAATCTCCACTGATCTACCTAGTTTACATTAAGGTCGCAAGACCTAGGACCTAGACTGCGCGGGCCACCTATCCTATCTACCGTCTGTGGGGCTATTCCTACGCGTGAGATGAGATGAGATTTTATCTTCACTCTCATGCCTATCACGTTTCAAACGAGAGCAACAAGGACAAAAAAAGGTGAGATGAAAATCTCAAATCTCCCGGGTTTGCGGCAAGCCCCGCTAACCTGGCCGTGGGGAGCCCGAGGCTAGGGCCCGGCTGGCAAATGTCACCCTGACTGTATGGCCAGTCCGACCCTGTCCTGACCTACCAAAGATTTACCTCGCGAGGCTGCTCGCTAGTAGTCAGTACGCGGCTAACAAAGGTTTGTTGCTTACAACGAATAAACCAAAAAAAAAATCCTGCCCAAAAAAGTCTATAAAAATCTTGTTGTCGAGTCTCTATTATTACCCGACTGCGCAAGGAGGGTTGTGTATTTCGATTGTATGTATAGCACATGTACATGTGGGTATGTATATATGTATGTATGAGGTTTCTTTGCCCTACAGCCTAGACTGCTCGATGGATTTCGACATGTGAGGTCATCATATGAATCGCCTTGATAGTGGAAGTGAAGTGGGTACAACATTTTGCAGTCGGGTTTTTTCTTTTTCTTTAATGTTACTTTCTCTGTAGAGTTGTAACGTGTAGAGACACTGGGTGATTTAGAAGGTACAATACAAAATAAAACACCAGTAAATTTCCAATAATTTAATCAGGACATCAAGTAATGTACGTAACTTTCCAGAATACATAAATAATTTTAACAATTCGATTACACCGTCTTCCTTCATCAATGATTAATTCATTAATTATACATTAGTCGCTTAATTTAATATCAAATTGTTCTCTACGCATGACGAGAGTCACTAAACATAGAATATCGGATAAGACAGGGACCAGCCTGCTCCATTCCACTACTAAAGTATAATGTATCGATGCTAATATTATAAAATTCATTATTTTTAACGAAATAACTAAACGCGGGTAAATTTGACTTGAAACTGCATAATTTCTTCTCTACGATTTTTGCTATGGCAGTGTTACCATTTTACAAATTGAAAAATTCTTATTAAATTTTACACTGACCATTTCCCGATCTTTACCGAAAACGAATTATGTCGAATCGAGTCAATTTTATTCGCATTTCAGGGACATTTTATTAACCGTCTTTTTATTGTAACATCCCGTTTTTACGCGATTAATTAAATACAAGTTTATCGAAACACGAAGCTTTTAGGGTTCCCGGGAGATAAACAACACTTACTTAAAATTATTGAGCAAAATTATGATAAAAAGAAAATTAGGAGAATCAGATCTTAACGCAAAATAAAAAGTACAACAAATTACTAAATCATATTCGGACGGAGTAATGGACGAAAGCAATATTAAAATGAATAAAATTAAAAGGGAACCCCAAAAACTTTCGCGAATTTCAAATTTCTTACAATAAATCGTATGTATTTTAAATAATGGCAGCAGAAGTTAGGTACATCAAATAATTACTTAGAAGACATTAAAATTCAGTTCACTCAATATACCCGATTAGATTACAGTAAAGTTAGGGAGGGATAAATAATCGTTACATGATTATTCGTTTTTCAAAAAAAAAAATTATTTTTATTAAAAAAATTATCAATCACATACTTACTTTGAATTTGAAAATTTTCAAACAATTTTACAAATATTATTCGAAAACATAGATAGATACGAGTAGATAGATCGATTAAACATTTTTTGTGTTTTGTAGCCAAAAAATTTTTTTTTACATATCCAAATAATTTGTTAACGATTACTCATCCCGCATACAGAAAAAATTACAGCTAGATTATACTTAGATTGCTTTGGTCGAATAAAGCTCTTAAAGCTTTTGTTAAATGTGTTTTGTAGCGATTAAGGTTTCATACTTAGGCAGTGTTGCCAACCTTGTTACTTTATTGCTATTGCCGGCTGTACATTTGCCGAAACTTGGGACCAAAACACAAACACACGATACCACGATGTCGCATTGTGGCACGTTGCGATGTTGTGTCGTGGCGCGATGTCACGAGGATTTGATTTGTCGTGGTGTCGGGTGGTAGTGTGATTCGTCTTGTCGTGAAAACTGAACGTTACAAAGAAAAATTGCCACAGATATGGGCCTCACTAGATGTATTCTTTTCTTGCTGTAATTAAGAAGATACAGCAGGGCTAACACGGGCCGGAGACGAGGAGACGTTGTCTTTACACCGTTTGTGTCCGCGTTTAGATGAGACAAGGCTAGAATATGGATATGTTTGTCTCTTTCTCGCGGCACAAAAACTGTGAAGAGACAATTCGTCTCCGGCCCATGTTAGTCCTGGTAGAAGAGACAAAAACACAGAAAATACTGGGTCCATCAATTTCTCAACTTCTTTGCAACGTCGGTTTTCGCGTCACGATGTCGTCGTGCTGTACATCGTACTACGTTACGACATCGTGTCGTGATTTTTTGAACTTAGTCGTATATTTACACGATACGACATCGCATGTTGCCACGATGCGACGTGGGCGTCGTGTCGTGTGTATATGTTCTGGTCCTACTCGTCTTACACCGAAGAAATGGCGATCGCTTTGATCCGACAAACGACGAAAAACTCGCGAGCGAATACTACGAGTAGAGTATTTATTACACTCCAGTACTCGGCCTACCGTGGCAGACTGTTTAACCGGCATTTTGCTTAATTATCAAACCCACACTACACAGGCATGACTGTGATAAAATTATTAGGACTTCAAAAATTACTACTAGAAAAAATGTTACAAATAATTCATGATGTTCTAATATAATAAATGTTTGTGCGAGAAAACCACTTTGTGCTAAAATTATTGGAACTTTGGAACAGCTAACAGTAGAATGCTGTAAAAAAAAAAGTTTCAAAATATCAGATCTGATCTTCCCATTAATTATTTATTGTGACGTGTCATGTCGTGGTGATGTTACGTCACTCATGCCTCAAAAAATTAGGGCTTATCATGAGTTTTAATAGTTACGAAAACTTTTTTCGTTTTCGTTTGGCTCCATACATTTCAATAAAGCGCACCTGGCGGAAACGTTAAGAGGGCCGCGACGCTCCGAAATTTCCATACAAACGCGCTTCTCAAATTTCTGGACAACCATTTGTCACATTATGATGAAATTTAGCATGTACAATTAAATTAACAATATCTCCGCCCCTGTGTTCTTGGTTTTTTTTTAAAAAACGTTCTCAAGCGAAAATAGAGCTATGAAAAATATCCGCATTTTTAAGGGGTCACTTTTGACTGATATATTCAATAGGTAGACAAAGCAAATCAAAAATTCCATTACATAGGGAAGTTGTCTACATCATTAGCTGTTAAATGAATCCATAACACAAGGGAAATCCTTAGATATTTAAAAATGATTACAAAAGTGCAAAAATCATTAAAAAAATTGAAATTGCACTTTGTCACTCTGTAGGTAAGTTTAGAGGCTCGTCAGTATCATTACTCGCTCTCTTCGCTCGTATTCTTCTTCTAGACGAAATGGCTATAGAATACCTAAAGCCAATGCGAATTTAGTCTAAAGTGGTCGCCGGACTCTTGAGAAACTAGGTTAAATGTATTGAGCCAAACGGAAACGAAAAAAGTTTTTGTTGAACATCAAAAGTCGCAGTAAGCCCCCTGTAGGATTAATTTAAACGCGGTTGACTCTTGTCACGTCACGTCATGCCACGTCACCATAATTTCATGTTCCACGTGAAAAATATTGTGCGAAGATTTAAATTAAGAATCTATTACTAAGGGTTAGTAAATGGCAGTTAAAGTCTACAGAGATAGGCACGTCATAGGGTAATGAAGTGAGAAAAATCCACACTAATTCACACACTAAGTTCCACTAAAACAGTGATAATGATAGGAGGACGCCACCGTTGAATTAGTGTGTGGAAGGAAATGACGTAGAAAAAAATTAGACGCGAAATTGAAATGTTGCCATCCTGCAAATATTATATTAATATTTTTTTTATTTCACATTTTCGCACTTATCTCCTAAATTCCCCACAAAATTACATCTAAACACCAACGTTACAGATAAAGAATTCACTAAATAAGTTACAATTAATATTAATAATGTAATTAATAAGCGTAATAGATCAAAACATTTTGTTTTTTATTCAACACTTTTCGCTTCACACATCCTTGGCGATTTTTAAGCCACTGTCAAATTGCTTTGTTTTTAATTATCTTCAGGCTTTAGCAATTCTTAGCAAAAATATTTTTTTTTTTCGAAACTTTGTTGTTTGTTGTTATTTATTTTTAATTCAGTGGGTAGGTTTACTCAAAAGGAGGTGTAATTATGTACCTATTTGGAGGCATGTACGGTCTTTGTTGGTCCCATGTTGGGCGCCATTTCTAAGGCTAGAGATCCTCAATAAGGCCTAGCCAAAATTCCACACACATAATAGTTACCTTTCATGGAACTATCACACCATGCGATTTGCTCCCTTATCCCGTATGAGTTTTGATAGCTACGAAAACTTTTTTCGTTTGCGTTTGGCTTCATACATTTCAATAAAGCGCACCTGGCGGTTAAGGAACTAGGTTAACAGTATGGAGCCAACAAAAACGGAAATAGTTTTCGTTAACTATCAAAAATCTTGGTAAGCGATCGATAGTCTGGCTATCTGGCCCCTATTCTTACGCATGATATATTTTCTGGTCATTTTCTTTCTCCTTTGAAAAGTCAAAGGAGTGAGACAGACCAAGATAACATCTCACGCGTAAGAATAAGGGGCCTGTCCTGCCTATCTCTTATTACACACTACACTACCCAGTAGATAGCTAAACTACAGATCGCATGGTGTGAAAAGCGCTTTACTAATTTGTAAACAGTTCAATGACATACATTGGGAAGCGCGCTACGATAAATTTTCATCGAATCTCTTTATTCTGCAAAGATGGAGACCACAACCTGAATGTTTACATTTGTCTCGTTTTCGCATGACAAATAGCTGACATAATTTCGTTGCGACGCTTATCCACGCCATTTTAATTTGGAAGTCTTAAAACTCGGCAGTAACTAAGTACACCCTACACTCAATTCAGTTAAAATTCACAGTAAAATGTCAACCTACCCACATTTTTCCACTTGTTTCCATTCAACCTTATACCTGCTATGAGCAGCTTTCCTGCCCTTTGACGTCGAAGGTCTTTCCTTCCAAAGTCTCGTCTCCATACCCCTTGTCATCATACTCAGCCTCTCTACCTGATGCCACCGACTCCACCTGGGGCCCGTACAGCTTGACGCAGAGGATCTCCTTGTAGTTTTCCAGAGCTAGTGCTAGGACGGAGCCTCCTAGTAAGACTTCGCAAGAGGTTATTCGCTCTGGGGGAGTGTAGACTGCTATTAGTTTGCCTGGAAGAGGGATACGCAGATTTAATTCAAGTCTTTTAATTAGGTATTTTGAAGAATAAGTATAGTATGGTTTTTTTTTAAAATTCTACAATCGGTTGTCTATTCTTTTTTTGAAAAAATAATTAAATATCCGCAATTGAATTTTGACCTGGGGGGTTATTCCTGCGCGTGAGATGAGATGAGATTTTATCTTGGTCACTCTCACACCTATGAAGTTTCAAACGAGAGCAACAAGGGCGAAAAAGGTAAGATGAAAATCTCAAATCTCCGAATAGGGCCATTGGAGGGCTATTCTTACGGAGTGAGACTCAATCTCACCATTTTTCGTCCTTGTTGCTCTCGTTTGAATAGTCATTAGTGTGAGAGTGACCAAAATAAAATCTCATCTCACGCGTAGGAATAGCCCTCTTGCATGGGTATTCACAATTATTCGAAAACGTTTCCGTTCGGATTCCAATAAAATTCAACTCAAATTCTTCGAATCTCAGTCCGCATTGAATTTTTCGATCCGATAAATACCTACTCGACTTCCAATTCCAAAATTTATAACTGTAGTAGACGGAGATTAATTTTTTGGATGAGTTTATTTTTTTTGGAATCCGATGAAAACGTTTGCTAATAATTGTGAATATGGGTGCTGTAGAGAAAGAACAGAAAATCCGGACAGAAACCCAGACAGAAACCTGAACAGATTTAGGGCATACGAAAGCATTTTTGTGGAAGCTGATCAGAATTTATTGATAACTCCTACAGTTACACGAAGCAGACGCTTCTCTCGGTGGGTCGCTGTGATAGAATGTTACCAGTGTGCAGGTCCCAGAGCCTGACGGCCAGGTCGCGGCAGCAGCGGTCGGCGGACAGCAGCACGCCGGCCGAGCGCGCCAGCCGCAGCAGCGACGGCGCCGACACGTGCCCGCGCAGCGTCAGCCGGCAGTTGCCTGCACATATTTTTTATTTATTTTTTATGTAGAATAATAATAATAATATAATAAATTCGGGACACTTCCACACACGGTCGCCTGACCCCAAACTAAGCAAAGCTTGTACTATGGCTGCCAGAGACTGATAAACATACTTAGATATTTTTAAATACATACTTAAATACATATTAACACCCAGACATAGAACAAACACAAATGTTCATCGCATAAATGTTTGCCCTAGGTGGGAATCGAACCCACGCCCCCAAGCTCAGAAGGCAGGTTCACTACCAACTGAGCCACCGAGGCAGTCTATAAAATATAGAATATAGTCTATAGAATAGGTCGGCGTTTGACCACCAACTCGCCTGATGTTAAGCGACGTTGAGGTCTAAGATGGAGCACGACGACCTATAAGGCACTTTTCACTCTAGCCTTGAAGTTTTGTAGAGTGAAGAAGTACAAAGACGGCAGTTGAGTGAAACGCTACAAGTGCGCCACTGCTCAGACCCGGAACGGTTACACCGGACTACATCCCGAAACACGACTAGGTCATTTCACGGCATGGCTTGGTCCGGTGGGTGGTAACTAGCCACGGCCGAAGCCTCCCACCAGAGTTTGCTACCCGGGGACCACGTGTAGGGAATCAGAATAGAGTGCACTCCTACGGACGTGGGTAGCTCAGCCCCCACATACATGCGCTTTTATAATAACTGTTAAACTGTCTGTTTGCTGTGCGCTGATGTAGGACGGTAGCCCATAGGATGTCTCCGATACTGCGATCCCTTGCCACATTCAATGCTCTCCTTGGCGCTAATCCAAAATGCGATATATTTGACGGTACTTGGAATGACATTATTAAACAAATTTTGACATATTGTGAGGTGACTTACACAATTAAGAATCTTTAAATGAGAAATTCTTGTATATATATATATATATATAATTGGAATCTCGGAATCGGCTCCAACGATTTTCATACAATTTAGTATATAGGGGGTTTCGGGGGCGATAAATCGATCTAGCTAGGAATCATTTTTAGAAAATGTCATTTTATTCTTGTTTTATCGATAATCAACTTAAACATAAACTTGGAAGAAAAATAACAAAAAGGAGGCGTCTGAGTAGTCTCAACTGAAAAATATGACTCTTCCTGACATCTATTGGCGAATAATAATACTATTTTTTGTGAGCAACTAATTGCTTTAACGACACAACAGCAGATGGCGTTGTTAAGTAACACGAAGTCAATGAGTGTTTGCTTTGAGGTTAGACTAAAATAATTAAATAATAACAATTAAAAAAAATAAAAAAATATCGAGCAATACTCGGTCATCCGGGTACTTAGGTACTTAAGTGAGCTATGAATTGTAATTGTAATTTAATCTTTTATTATTGTAAAATTTTGACATTTTATTTTAATCTGACATTTAATTGACATTGATTATTACTATTCGTTTATCATTAGTGTAATTCGTTTTATCGGTGCTAATTTGAAATAAATAAATAAATAAAATTTATTGATAGATTGTTGATTTTAATGTTCTGCGCTACGCAGCAACGAAGACTTAACAGAAAGAGTGGTAGTCCAAGGTCAACAGGAAAGAGAGGTAGAGGCAGATCTCCTACACACTGGACGGATCTCATCAAGACAGCAACTCAGGCGTTCATGACAGAGTGTTCTCCGTAATTCGAAGAATCGGCTCAAATGGAGAAGCATTGCAAGAGCAGTAATCACCGCCGCCGGGAAAACGGACGACGATGGAGACGATGGAAGATGGCGGTACATAGTGTCATGTACCGCCATCTTATAAACCACGACCACTTTGCAAATAGTGACCGATTAAAAAGAGCTGCGCTCCACAGTTTTACCTGCGGTTAAAAAGTAGCCTGTGTTGATCCAGGGTATAAGCTACTTCTCCCCCGCGGGTTCCCGCCTTGTCGTGGCGGGGGGGCTCAGTAGCCGTGGCTTCGTCAACCACGGTGAAGCCAAGAGGAATCCGAGGTGGGGCCGCTTCTTAGGGCTTTTAGCTCCAAAGCCCACATGGAAGCGGCCTAAGTAGGGTGTGGGTCTGTATGGGCAGACCCACAACTGAGGCGGGGTGCAGTATCGCGTGTGCGACACTGCAACCGAAGGCTGGGGGCCGCGGCGGGAGAGGACTGTTGGTGTGTCGTTGCCACTTTCCCTACCTTCCGCGGCCCAAACGGGGTCGCTACCGTTCGATGGCGGACGCGGTGGGGCCGCAGAGGAAGAGGCGTGTCGGTGTATCGTTGCCGCTCTCCCTATCCTCTGCGGCCGAAGTGGCAGGCGGCGGGGCCACTCATCTGACCCGTCGCATGGGGACCATGGGCGCCTAGGCACGGGTGCTGGTTGGTGCCCACGGGCAAATTGGTCCCCGAGGTGGTGGATGATGACGATGTGTCTGGTGTTCGACACATCGTTATCGAGAGGGAGAGAGCGCAAGCTCGAGGTGGTGCCCGAAGGGGCTGGCGCTGTCGGGGCTGCGGAGGAGTCCGGAAGCGTACCCGTTGCCCCGACATTTTGCGCCGAGGTGGAACACCCTTGGGTTTTTAGTGGGTAGGCCGTCAGTGGCGGGATTCCCACATAACCACTCTGTGCCCGCACCCGGGGCTGTTGGTGGTATCCATAAAGGATTTTCCCAAGGTGAAAAAAAAAAAAAAAAAAAAAAAAAAGGGTATAAGCTACTTCCATATCAAATTTCATTATAATTCGTCGATCCGTTTGTGCGTGAAGAAGTACATATAAACACTCACAATCTTCGTCTTTAAAATATTACTGTGACTGTGATGTGATACTTTGATGTAATGAAAACTGCGTACTTAGAAATACGAACTTTTTAAAAGTTTTCTTATTATTAAGAATTCAATTTTGATTTTATTATTATTAAGAATTCATGAAAGTAAAAGAAGAAGCCTGGGTTGCATGGCAGTAACGCCCAGAAAACGATTTTTCAAAAATTTGTTAATTAGATCTCAATTTTTTGAACTTATCTGCTAAAAAGTTACCTATGGGGTTTGTATAATATCATCATCATCATAATTTTAGGTTGCAAATTAAGTGTATCGTGGAAACATAAAAATAACGGAGAACAGTAAAATATCGCATATTTGAAAAACGCAGACTAGAATTCTTAAACTTGTACCCATTGTCACATCACAAATCTTTTACACACCACACCAACATCTCTCTTCATCAAACTGACCTGTGACAAGATCCCACACCAGCACCCTGGTGTCGGCGAGCCCCGACACGACGCAGCCGTCGGCGGAGCTGATGGCGAGCGCCACGGTGTCGCAGCCCGGCTTCCACTTCTTGAACAGCGTGCCCGACTGCAGGTCGTACACCACTATGAAGTTAGGGCTGGGCTCGTCCAGCTCGCGGGACACCACGCACACGTACGATCCTAGAAGTTTACATTCATTTTACGTGATAATTAATAATTCGAGACACTTCTAAAAGTAATGTGTTAAACAGGACTACGGGTTGCCTCGATACAGGCTTACTTGCCAGACAGATTTACTTGCCTCGTGAGGCAATTAAACAATGTATTATATAGGTAATAAGTTGTTAAAATAAATATTTTCACTTTACACACGGTCACCTGACTCCAAACTAAGTAAAGATATAGCTGCCAGAGACTGATATACCTACATTTATATTTTTAAATACATACTTAGATAGATATTAACACCCCGACAAAGAACAAACACAAAAATCCCCACCTAGGTAGGAATCGAAACCACGCCCCCAGGCTCAGAAGGCAGTCACTACTAACTCAGCCACCGAGGCAGTCAAAGTTAGCTGGCAGTTTCTAGTAAAATTGTGAACAAAGAGTCTTAAAAGACTGTGTTGTGTTGGAGCAGTTGTGAAGAACCAGAAGATTGCTAGTTTGAAAACCTGACTACCTACGTATCTTATTTTCTTTTTACCTAAGATCGATTTGCGCTAACGGAAGCACATAAACTCTGTGAATGTATATTCACATATTCGAGTATGATAGCCGGGAGGTATTGTTTATGTTAAAGATCCAGAGATATGAGAGAGTGAGAGAGAGACTTTTCGTTCACTAAAATTAATTTGTTCGCGGTGGCTCCCCCTACGTTGTATTTTGAAACAAACAACGGCGAAATAATTTTTAGTTATGAAGTCAGCAGAATTGTGTCAGGAGCTCATCTTAATTAGGATGTATGGAACAGCTGTTATTTTTTTCTCAATTTCAGGGTTGACCCCATAGTAGAATAAGTACGTAATGATGAGTACAATGACCCCCTTTCGGCTTAGTAAATCCTTTCCTAATAACCCTGTATATAGTATGTGTGATTATCACTACCTCACCTTCATAAGTAATGGCAGCCTTGGATGTAACGAAGTCGTGGTGCGGTATCCTCAAATCATAGAGGAGCTTCCTTGAGGTGAGGGACCACACCAGCAGCGGGAACGGCTTCTGGGTCTCGTCTCCGCAAACCAGTATCCTGCGACATGGAACATTTCATCAAGTTTAGAAGAAGCACAAAGTTTTTGGCTAAAAACTTTTGGACTATATTTATAGACAATGGCAATCATTTATTTGTGGCAGAAAACACACAGAATACAGATTAAACATAAAGCTAAACTAAAAAAAATTAGACTTCTTTCTGTTGAAAAAGACATTTCATAACATTATTTCTGTTAATTTTCTTATTGAATTAGCTTCATATATCAAATTGTATAAAGTTTTTTAGTAGATTTCACTAAATTTAGGTCTGTTAAATTCGTTAGTTGAAATATCAAATTGTCTAACGTTTAAATTAGATTCAAAAATCAATTTGCATGAAGTTTTCTAGTAAATGTCATTTTTTTTTTTTAAATTCTAAATTAAGAACAGAATAGAAAATTCATATTCCTTGATGTACTTAATGCGACGTTAAAGCGGAATTACACTAGATATTAGTTCAAGTAACAATTTTTAAGAAGAAAAGCTTACTTTTTTGGGCCTTCGTCTTAACCACAGTAACACCAACAACATTCATGGTTGACTGACTATTTTCAGTAGGATTTCTGTTAAAACCCGTCTTACCTTCCATCACCAGACACAAGCAGTGAGTTGAGGAATCTGTCTTCACCAGCCTTGAACGTCGTCACACAGTCCCCTGGAAATTAATTATTTACATGTCAATTAACAGGAGATACAGTCCTTTGCGTTATGGTTACTTCCTCATGTGTAAGTAACGTTTTAACGTACAAATTTGGTTTGCAAAAACAAATCTATAAGACATAGACAAAGCCGTACCTAATTTCAGTGTTAGTCCCAAGATAAAAATAAGATAGAGAGGAGGGGGGATAGAGAGAGGGGAAGATAGAGAGAGAAGAGGGATCATAGAGATAGAGGGGGTAGAGAGAAAGAGAGGGGGTGAGGAGAAAGAGAGGGGTAGAGAGAGAAGGTAGGATAGAGAAAAAGGGGGGAGGATATAGAGAGAGAGAGAGGAAGGGAATAGAGAGAGAAGAGGGAGGATAGAGAGGAGAAGGGGGTGAGAGAGAGTTGAGCACTGGGCTGTCTGGACAGATTTCGGCAGGGTTAGGCAAGTCGGTTGAGCTAGCAACTGGGTAAGATCTCTATCTGATTTTTTTTTGTAATTGAATTATAGTTTGGGTAACTCACCAGTTTCAATATTCATAAGGTTCACGTACATCCGGTTCCTTGAGAGTGCGACGAGGTGCGTGGGGTCGTGCAGCCCGTAGTACGGCATCTTTTGGTTCATGACCCCCTTAAGAGCCACGAGGTATGTGCCCTGTTGAAACGAGTTACTTATAATCTGGGCCCTCTTATTACGCGTAAGATGTTTTCTTATCATTGTCTCTCTCGTTTTAAAAGTCATAGGAGTGAGAGTGACGAAGATAACATCTCACACGTCAGCCTGGATGTCTTCAAGTCTCAAGTGAATCGGTTTCATCTAGGCAAGCGTGCTCCATCGTAGGCCGTATCATTGCTTAACACAAGGCAAGATGATGACGCGGCGTAAAATTGAATATACATACACTTAATATATATTCGTATTGTTTGAAAAAAATGGGCAACCTGAATGGATAATGCAAAGGAAAATGGTCTTTAAATACTGCTTAGTGCCGATTTTTCAAGAAAATAGAACCACATTTAAAACTGCTAACGATTCGTATGCTGCCTAAGATGCAAAGAAGCAGACGACAGTACAACTTGGCTACGATTTTCTTAGTTTTGAATTGACTTAAAGCGAAACTAGCAATGTTAACTGGTAAAAGCCAATTTTGGCTCCATAGCCAAAATTGGCTATGGAGCATTATATTGGCTCCATAGCCATCGAATAGGTGAAACCATTTTCACGTTCAAATGTGTATGCCATGCAGTGTACAGTGAAATGTCTTATGTTACTTCAAATAATGTTTTTGTACTGCGAAAGTCCTTCATAATGGAGGTAGGTGGGCCAACTTTTTTGGTCACCCCCTTTTTTCAATCTTCGGCCCCAGCTTACCAGATACCAGATAGTAAAATTGGAGGGGCGCAGTCCTGTTTGTTTTTTGGGAGGGCATTTTGCTCCCTCTGCCCCCATTTCCAATGTCAAAGACTAAACGTCTTTACTCAATTGGGTATCGAAAATATCGCGGCCCCTGTTCGTGGACCCCCTGGGTTATGGTGGTAGAATGGTTGGGGTGTGTGGAAGTCACCTTGTCCAGGTCGTAGACCCTGAGCTCGCGGCGGCAAAGCACCACACACTTGCACTCGTCGATGGGCTCCAGGTTGATGGGGTGCGTCACGCCCACCAGCTTGCGCACTAGCTGGCATCTACAACATCACATACATACATACATGTAAGTTCGTTTTATAACTAAAAAAAGACAGTGCCATAAGGAAGCTAGAGATTCTAATTGCAGGTGGGATGAATAAAAACTTGATAGAATTAATTTTTCTAACCGAGCCAGAGCAAGCGAAAACTCGTTTGAACATGGGCCAAAATCCTTTCGTATATCCGGATGTCAGGATGGCCAGAGATACGGCTGTTCTCATATCTCGTGCAATTTTGTGAGTAGGTTCGAAAATTATTGATATTTTTAAATGAATTTGTAACACGTGCGTGCAAAATATAAAAAAATGTCTAACAAGAACTGAACTTTAAAAGTTTTGAAGACCATATTGAAGACAACGCGGCTAACACTGTTGTGTTAGAATTGGTTAGTCCAACCAAACATATTAAAAGACGGAATCTCAAAAATAAACTCAAATGTCTTAACACCAACACTTACTTCGTCACATCCCAAACGCAAATCTCCTCCCGCTCAGTAGAAACCGTCGCAACAAACTTCCCTCTCGTCTCCAACCTCACAATCAGATCGTAATTCTTCGTATCAAAGCCTTCAACCATCGAGAAATCCCTCTTCTCCTTCCCCTCCACCAACTTCCAAACCTCCTCATTCTCAGGATAGAAAGTCGGTATCGGAGGATCGTATATCACATTCATCCAATCTTGAACGATCTTCGTCTGAACCTCAACTCCTTCCCTTTCTTTCTTCTCTATCACCGCTCTTAGTAGACCATAGAACTGTCTATGGTCATAGTCCAGAGCATAAGAGTGAGTTTCGAACAGATCTTTCAGTATTACGATGTGTTCTGGCAGAGGATCTATGTGGACCAGGGCAAGGTCTTCTAGGAAGTGGCAGCAGTCAGTGGCTGCCAGTTTGTCGTAGACCCAGTCTAGTTCTGTGAAGTAAGGCTGCTTGGAGAAGGCCTCAGGGTCGTCTTTGTAAATGTGGTAGTGCTGGAATGGAAGCTCGTCCAGTTTTCGAGTGTTAAAGCTGGAAGAGACAAGTATTTGATTTAGTAAGGAACTTAAAAACATATAAATATGTAATTAGGAGCATAACTTCTTTGTAGGCGCTTACCATTCGTCAGAGAACTTGTTTTCTTGCGATATAAGACGGCCAGCCATCTTAGGATCGTTCTCCGCAAACCATACACCCTGGAAACAAATAATGACTTTTAACAAAGTGATTAATTTAAGACGCTGCTAGGCTGGGATATAGGTCTAGCTTAATAGTGGCCAGTTTATGAAGAACCCCGCCACCCCATCTCCTCACCTCTTGATACTGCACGAGCGTCCCTCTAACAGCAGACTCGTAGTCCAGCAAGTATCGATCACGATACTCCAGCGTCTGGCTTCACAACCAGTTTAGCAAGAACCCCACTGCCCCCATTCCCTCACCTCATAATACTGCACGAGCGTCCCTCTGACAGCAGCATCACAGTCCAGCAAGTCTCGTTCAAGGACTCACAGTATCTGGTCATTCATGACCAATTTAGCAAGAACCCCACTGCCCGCATCTCCTCACCTCATAATACTGCACGAGCGTCCCTCTGATAGCAGCCTCGCAGTCCAGCAAGTTTCGGTCGCGGTACTCCAGCTTTTCAACTAACAACGGCCAGTCTATGAAGAACCCCACTGCCCCCATCCCCTCACCTCATAATACTGCACGAGCGTCCCTCTGACAGCAGCATCACAGTCCAGCAAGTTTCGGTCGCGGTACTCCAGCTTTTCAACTAATAACGGCCAGTCGATGAAGAACCCCACTGCCCCCATCCCCTCACCTCATAGTACTGCACGAGCGTCCCTCTGACAGCAGCCTCGCAGTCCAGCAGGTAGCGGTCGCGCGCGGCTCCGGCCAGCGCCGCGTCGCGCCACCGCGCGGCCCCGCGCGCGTCCCAGCGCAGCCACGGGGAGAGGAGCGCAGCCAGCTGCGGCCAGAACAGCGATGCTGGCGCCCACGGCACTAGGGAGGTTAAGCATGGCTTGATACAATAATTCTTCTGGTAGTTTTAATCTCAACTGCAGAGGTAAGGCTTTGGGTAGGCTTGGGGAGGAATTAACCCTGCCCTGCAGGGCTAGCACGGGTTGGAGACAAATTGTCCCTCTACCGTTTTTATCCGCGCTGAGCTGACAAAGCTAGAATACAGATATGTTTGTTTCTTTTCGCGAGATAAAAATGATGGAAATTATAATTGTTCTCTAGCCCGTGCTGGTCCTGGTGGTAGTCTATATTTTAACTGAGAAGGATATAGACAAAGTATTCCAAAGAAAATAAACAGAGGTCAAGTCACTATCCGCGGGTAAAGTACCCAAAAGACTGACAAAGTTATATAATTCTCATTTTAAGGTAAGCACCAGCCCTTTGGTCACTTGACTGATATGTGACTCAATTAAAATTATCTCTCAGAGTGACAGAGAAATTAGTAGTGGCACCCGTAGTTAGTAAAGTTTGTGGACAGTTGTTGTTCAACAATTTAGTATTGGAATTTGTATCTATGATCTATTCCGAAAAATCAATTTGCACTTACATTATTCACTAGTTGTGACCCACGATGTTACTCTCGGTCAAAAAGTATATATGTGCTATTCTATTTCTATCTCTGGGCCAAATTTTATCCAGATCCGTTCAGCCGTTCTGGCGTGATTGAGTAACAAACATCCATTCATCCAAACTTTCGCATTTATAATATTAGTGAGATAATTAGTTAACATCCAATAAAAAAAAACAATCATAAAGCCAGTTTGCGAGTCGAACAACTGGAAAATAACACAAGGCATCACTCACAGTACGTCTCCTCGCTCCGGAACAGCTCATCATGCGCCAGCATATCCAGTATTTCTGTATCATCCAGCCCTCTCCGCGACGCCGTCAGCAGAGCCAGGCAGTTCTTCACGCGATCAGTTCCCAGCGCCGACTCGGTCGTGATCAGGATCTGTATGAGCTGACCCTCCAAGTCCTCGCAGATGACCAGCTCTGGAGCCGTTTCAGGCTCGGATTGCTCGGTGAAGGTCTCAGCTGAGAGGGAAATCTGCCAGGCCAGTATCTGAAAATCCATACTAATAATATAAAATCGAAAGTAACCCTGTCTGTCTGTCTGTTTGTAGGCTTTTTACGGCTGAACGGATCTTGGTGAAATAAGTAGTTACAGTAGTCATGAGGGAGGTTTCAGGATACTATTTTTCTGAATAACGCGAAGGAAGTCGCGAATAAACAGCTAGTAAATTAATAAATAATAAATAAATTAGGGACATTTTCACACACGCTCGCCTTACTCTAAACTAAGTAAAATTGTACTATGGCTGCCAGAGAGTCATACATTTTTGAATACATATTTAAATAGATATTAATACCCAGACATAGAACAAACACAAATATTTATCACATGAATGTTTGCCCCCCCAAGTTAGGAATCGAACCCACGCCCCCTTATCAGAGGGCAGGTTAACTAACAACTGAGCCACTGAGGCAGTCAAATGGTGGTATAGCTTCTGTAAGCGATGATAGCCTAGTTGGAGAAGGCTCGCCTCTCAAGCCAGCGGGAGCGGGTTTGATCCCAGCCGACGGCACGCACCAATTTGTTCATTGTGTGAACTTAAATGCGTATTTTATGTTATCTGCTACATGACTGGAACCCGGTATATAGCGACACATGTCACATTAGGAACTGAATATCGTCCGGCGAATTGTGAGCGTAGTAATATACCTCTGCCAGCACCTTTAGGGGAAAGGCGTGACAGTATGTTATGTTTTTTTTTGTTTACTTCTCTATTTGGTCGTATCCATTCTAACATCTATGAAAATCAATTTATGCATGTCAATATTCCCTCTGAAATTTGTAAGATTAGCCCAGTGGGTGATCCTGTAAAGTTTGGTAGCAATCAAATAAAAACATAACCCTTCTTTTTCCTTCGCTGTAGTCGGGTAAAAAGAGCGGGCGCAGCTAGTTGATCATATTTCCGTCATCAAAATTGGATTTTGGAATTAAACATTTTTTTTTGTTGATTTAAAAAAACGGACATGACCAATTTCGACAAAATAAAATTTGGACCACTTGGAAGTGTACAAAAAGAGAAATAAAAAATCCATATCGGTTTAGGCGTCTTCGAATGAACATACATTAAAAAAAGGTTCCGACGAATTGAGAACCTCCTTTTTTGAAGTCGGTTAAAAATCAAAAACGAAATCTTCCACGCAAGTATTCGAAAATTGTCAAAATTATAATTGTTTCATTTCCTCAAGGTCAGTCAAAGTAGAACCAACCTTAGCATAAAGCGGCAGAGTGCACTTCTGCACAGCTTTGACCGCAGCCTCTGGTGGCGAGGCCGCTCCAGTCTTGCTGTATGTGGCAGCACATGCCGTCAACACTGCTTTCGCTTCTTCTGGACCGACCGGCGGAGCTCGAACGACCTTCGGCCCGTCTTCCGAAGATAACACCGCCATTATCGCTGAAGATGACGGCTCATCAGTTTCTGTTAAAGAAAGCATTAAATATTTAGAAGAGTCCCCTTGATTGTGTTTCAAAATTATGTTAGTGCCGACGACACACACCAGGCAGTCAAAACATCCTGCCTGGTAGGCCCACCATGGCATCTTCTTGCTACGATATGGTTACGTTTTGTTTTCGACGCTGCGCGGTCTTGAACCTTGTTCCGCAGCGATACGATTCGTGTTCGTGCAGCGTCGATGACAAAACGTAACCATCATCATGGCAATAAAATGACATACACAGAATACGCCCTAGAACTATGATGGCATGATAGGCAACCAGGATGGAAATGTTTCTGGCCAGCGCAGACAGCTGTTTGCGCAGCGTCTGTTGTCATTATACATTGGCGGATCTAGTATTTTGGCTTGGGGCCTTGACACAGATAAGGATAGGCTCAAAGTAAACATTTCACTATTGAAAACAAACAGTTACTCTAGCTAGACCATAATGGATCCAAATCCTTTTGGCTTGAAGCTTGAGGCCCTTAGGTCGCCTGGGATCCGCTGCTATCATTAAGTCTTGCTGTTGCTTTTGTTACTAGCTGTTGCTGGTTGTTACTCGCTTTTGCTGTTGTTAGTTGCTGTTACTATTTCCTGTTTCTGTTGTTTCTGGCTGTTGCTGTTGTTATTTGCTATTAATATTAACTGTTGCTGTTATTGTTGCTATTTCCTGTTGCTGTTGTTACTGGCTGTTGCTGTTGTTATTTGCTATTAATATTTACTGTTGCTGTTATTGATGCTGTTTCCTGTTTCTGTTGTTTCTGGCTGTTGCTGTTGTTATTTGATATTAATATTAACTGTTGCTGTTATTGTTGCTATTTCCTGTTTCTGTTGTTTCTGGCTGTTGCTGTTGTTATTTGCTATTAATATTAACTGTTGCTGTTATTGTTGCTATTTCCTGTTTCTGTTGTTTCTGGCTGTTGCTGTTGTTATTTGATATTAATATTAACTGTTGCTGTTATTGTTGCTATTTCCTGTTTCTGTTGTTTCTGGCTGTTGCTGTTGTTATTTGCTATTAATATTTACTGTTGCTGTTATTGATGCTATTTCCTGTTGCTGTTGTTACTGGCTGTTGCTGTTGTTATTTGCTATTAATATTTACTGTTGCTGTTGTTACTGGTTGTTATTTACTGTTATTGTTGTTATTTCCTGTTGCTGTCATTATTGGCTGTTGCTATTGTTATGTGCTATTAATATTTACTGTTGCTGTTGTTTGTTGCTGGTTGTTGTTTGCTGTTATTGTTGCTATTTCCTGTTTCTGTTGTTTCTGGCTGTTGCTGTTGTTATTTGCTATTAATATTTACTGTTGCTGTTGTTACTGGTTGTTATTTACTGTTATTGTTGCTATTTCCTGTTGCTGTCATTATTGGCTGTTGCTATTGTTATGTGCTATTAATATTTACTGTTGCTGTTGTTTGTTGCTGGTTGTTGTTTGCTGTTATTGTTGCTATTTCCTGTTGCTGTTGTTACCGGCTGTTGCAGAACTTACTGGCTGTTGCTTTGGTTACGTGTTGTTGTTGTTACCTTCAGTGACAGTGACGATCATCTTGACGTTGTCCGGCAGACGCTCGGGCAGCCAACGCGCGGCCCGCAGCGCATCTGCACCGACCACACAAACTAGGATGGAGCGCTTGCGGCCCAGCGCTGACAGCAGCTGGCGAAGCGCTAGTGAGAGTGACGACACGTCCTGTGTGTGAGAGACATTAGCCTTTAGGCAAGTAGTAAGCTCTTTCTCCTGATACTGCATCGTTCATTGCTCACATTGCATTACGTGGTATTTACATGCAAATCTTATTTTTAACACATAAAATTAAGTAACACGGAATGATCCTGATGGGGTGATCAACATTGTGTGGACATTCCATTATTTTATTACTTTTACGTTGGGAATGTCCAAGGTGATTCGAAGGTCTAAGGCCTTTAGTGAAGTTTGATCTTTTCAGAGATGTCTCGAAATTTCGAGGGTTTTGTTTAACCCTTTGAAACCGACCCTTTTTATGTTTCCCAAGGTAAGTCAGAAGTGAAGTTTTAGACCCTTTTTAGATGGCTAGAAATGTCGAGATTTTTGACCCTTTTGACGTAAGTATGGTTTTGGAAGAAAGACAGTTTGAAAGAAGATTGCGAAGACCCCGCGATACAGACACACTATTTTGTGCTTGCTTCCAAAAGATTTGAGATTTTACCCCCGTATTTACAAACAATACTATAGCGCTCGACGCTCAAGGTGTAGAACATGTATGGCAGCTGTCATGTCAGTGTACTGAGAAAGGCAGTACTAAGCATTTATGGACTTAAGTAATATTTGTGAAAATGGGGGTAGTTTGGTAAATTTGAGCCAAACTATATTAAGCTGGTGAAAGTTTTATTCCTCTTAGCGGGGGAGAAAATTGGGCAACAAGAGGAACAACGCGTGATTATGGTCAGAGAGACCAATAATTTAAAAGAACATCAGGCTTTTTAAGGGTTAGGTAAGGAGACAACCCATCTTTTACTTACATTCTTTCCTCTGTAGACGGATCCAGTGTGCAGCACGTGGCACTGATCTACGATTGACTTTAGCAGCTGATGCGAGCTGCTTGATTGAGACGTCAGCCCGACAAACCTGCACGAAGGTTACAGTAATGAAGAACCGTCTTTCGAATCCGTACCCAAAAGGTAAAACGGGACCTTATTACTAAGATTCCGCTGTCCGACTGTCTGTCCGTTTGTCACCAGGTTGTATCTCATGAACCGTGATAGTTACACAGTTGAAATTTTCACAGCTGATGTATTTCTGTTGCCGCTATAACAACAAATACTAAAAAACAGACTAAACTAAATATAAAAGGGCTCCCATATAACGAACGTGATTTTTTTGCCATTTTTATAGATAATGGTACGGGACCCTTTTTGCGCGAGTCCGACTCGCACTTGGCCGGTTTTTTCTTAATACGGAATCCGAATGGTAATAGCGATTTGAGGCAAAGGGTCCTATTTTCTAAGCCAAAATCGTTTTTGGCCATTGTCTTTAGTTTAGCAGTCTTTGCGTTAATTTACTTTTGTAATTAAGCAGTCTTTAAGTCTTTAATGCATAACAAAAATGTTGACATGTCAAAAACTAACAATTCGTAATAATTAACGTAATACTTAATTCAATGCACTTCACTATATTGTGTACCCCTAAGTTCTAGTATTGTAGATTGTAAAAATGTTGAAGGATAAATACATATTTTTCTTTATTTCTTTCAGTGTTTTGATATAACTCCTGAAACCCTATTTAAGGGTTTGTGTAGTGATATGACATAGTGATCGAACCAGCCCAACCAAATGTGATCACAAGAAACAGATTCCGTTGCTGCAACTTTCCTCCTTTGCCTCACCCTTCTTGAGGGGTAAAGTATGATCTATCATCATGACGTAAGAGTGGTGCTGACCTGACAATGACAGCCAGGTCCTGCAGACAGGAAGGCGCCATGGTGACAGCGCGAGCCACCAGCGTGGCCTTCCCGCAGCCCGCGCCGCCAATCAGAGCCAGCGGGACGTTGCTGTCGCCTGTTATATACCTGCAGGACAAAGAACACTTTAGTCATGACTCATGGGTTAAAATAGTCTAAACTATCTAAGAGGCCCTCTCTCGTCTCTCGATCTGCTAATGCTGCTTGGTCTGGCTGCCGCAGCTATTCCTAGCAGTCTGATCGATTTGATTTAAAATGTCTCATTGGAGTCAAGTGAGCCAGCGCACTAGGCTGTTAAGAATTTCTGCGTAACTTTGCCTGTCAAAGGCTGGCTGCCTAATGATCCTTGATACCTATATTAAGGGTGTTAACAAGTTTTAAGCAAGCAAAATATTTCTGAGAGGGGAAGAAAGAGAAGGAAAAAATGTAAGGTTTCTAAGCCTGGGGTCTACCTGTGTCTTGACTTACGTCTTGAGTTCGTTGAGTGTGATCTCCCGGTTAGAGGTGCACTGGGCGGCCTTCTGACAGAACGACAGATGCTCGTTCACTTCGTCCAGCAAACTGGAGGTAAGAACACATATTAAATACACTGAAGCCTGAATTTCTGCAAGCACAAACTGACAAAATCATAACGCTGCATCTGCATGACCAGATACGCAGGTTTTGCTACGTGATTCATGAGGCATAAATAATTTGGTAGGTATCCCGCTAGGCCCCTAGTAGTCTTTCCACGTACCTGGTGGGTATCCCGGTAGGCCCCTAGTGGTCATCCCGCGTACCTGCTGGGTATCCCGCTAGGTTTCCAGTCGTTGTCCCATGGTATAATAATATACTCGTCTTCTGCGTATTAGCGTCCCAAAACGTCAAAACGGAATTCACGTGGGTGGACCAGCACTTGCTACAAACTATGCATGGTTTGTGACCAGAGTAAGCAATCAACAACAAAATTCGATAGAGACAATGAAGATGACGAGTGACGTAGTTGGGTGTCAACTTCCAGAACGCTAGACCTTGTTTTTTGGATCATGGTTGTCTATGTATTGGGTATCTCGCTGGCCCCCAGTAGTCCCCCGTACATGGTGGGTATCCCGCTGGCCCTGAGTTGCTCCCCGTACCTGGTAGGTATCCCGCTGGCCCTGAGTTGCTCCCCGTACCTGGTAGGTATCCCGCTGGCCCTCAGTTGCTCCCCGTACCTGGTAGGTATCCCGCTGGCCCTCAGTTGCCTCCCGTACCTGGTGGGTATCCCGCTGTGTCCGGCGGGCGCGTCGTGCTCGGCCACGAGCTGGTCGAGCAGCGCGTCGAGCCGCTCGCCGAGCGCCGCGCGCACGCTCTCCGTGTAGTCGTCGTCGCCCGCGCGCCCGCGCACCGACGCGCGGATCACGTTACGCTCGCTTAGGTGCAGCTAGGGTGAGGGTACAATGAAAAAAATAGACATTGAAATTAAACGGTACAGAAGTATTTGAAAGCTATACACAACAAAACTGCTTATCTACTGTGGTCTTTGTGAGTTATATGGGATGGGGATATCCCCGATACAAAGAACACTAGTATAGCTATGAATATGAATCATTATGGGATAGTGAAGCAGTAAAAATGAAGCCTAAGCAAAAAAATTCAACGATGTTTTTGGTAAAGAAATAAAGACCTTGCTATGACTGGCTCAGATCAAGGACAAGGCGGAGACTGGTTTGATTCAAACTTATACAAACTGATGATACAAACATGGCCGCTGTGAATTGCACCGCAAGCAAGACTTTGCGGCATCTTGCCTCTGACCCTTTCGCATACCTTCATTTTCGTTACTGCGCAGCAACTTTCAAGCTTTTTGAGTTTGAATCGGTCTGTAGCAATAGGAGTTAGCTGATGGTCTTCAATTGCCAGAAACACACAGATGATGATGAAGTGTGGTATACCTTAAGGTCCCGCTGCAGGTTGTTAAGGCGGCGCTGCAGCTCGTGGTGGTGCGCCGCGTCCCCGTCGCCGGGCTCTGCGCTGGCGCACGCGCGGCACACCCACACGCAGCGCCGCGCCGCCTCCACGGACATCAGCACCGTGTGCTGCACCTCCTGTAACCACCAACCATGGGAGTCAGCGTGAGGTGCCATTCAGCACCATTATCATACTGACATTTGGAGGTCAGTTGGCCATGATTTGTTTCTTCATTGCCGTTGCTTGGTTAATGCTATAAATGGGTTTGAAGTCTCTGTTGAACCCACTGACTGGCTTAAAAGATATCCATACACATCTCCTTTATCACCCATACACTATATAAAACAAATATAAGAGAACTGAGATGAAAAGTCTAGACCCAGACTATCCTAACAGTAGGAACTCTATGGTCAGTTCAACAGATAATATCCGGTGTGCAGAAACATTTGACCTGACCCACGAAAGTCGAAGACTCAGAACAGATTTGTTAGAATTCAAGCTGATTCCAGAATATCCAAATAAGCCGGTCATTCCACAGAATTTCCACAACACTAGTAATCTGGGTCTCTTCAAGACAAGAGTGAAAAAGCACCTCATGGGCAAGCGTGCTCCATCTTAGACCGCATCGTCACTTTCCATCAGGTGTGTTCTGGTCAAACGTGGGCCCAATCAATCATAAAAAAAGCAGTCTGCTTCTTGCGGGACATATAGAGGGCTTTCTCCATTTCTTGATGCCAACGCGTTGCGTCGCTACGCGTTGTAGGTGAAGTTGCTTTATCTGCAGAAGAGTCTGGTAGTGTACAGAAGAATCTGACCTGTTCCACGACGGTAGTGAGGTAAGCATCGCAGGCCTCCTGCGGTAACGTCCGCACCAGCACGTTGAGTGCCTTCGCCATCTCTCGGCGCCAGCGCGCCGGCGCGCCGCGCACTAATCGGTAGCATGGCGGAGTTGTGCTGGAATCTAGGCTGTACCTGGAATAAAGGTCGGCTGGTTAAGGGCTGGCGACTCTGCACGCTAAAGTTTTAAGAAGACAAAAAGAACTGGTGAGGAATTGCAGAGACTGCCTTGACGATCTTTGTAGTTGAAGTTGTAAAGAGAGTTCTAGGAAGAAAACTATGATGCTAGAACCAGAAAGGCTGCATGAGAAATTGCGATTTCTCAGTAGAGATACATTTATTTTGGACGTTGATGGCAAAAGATGTATCGTTTGCTAGCAAAATATTTTATAAAGATTTGAGTTCAGTTTTATTTCTTTATCGTTTAATCTTTGGGCTTGTAAATCAGTAAATCTTGTAATCACACGCACCAATTTGTTCATTGTGTGAACATAAATAAATGCGTATTGTATGTCATCTGCTACATGACTGGAGCCCGGTGTATGGCGATGGTCACATTTGAGACTGAATATCGTTCGGGTATCGTGTGGGTGTTGTATCAGCCAGCCTCGTCGGGGGAAAGGCGTGACGACGATATTTGTTGTAAATCAGTTTTTTTGGAATTCTGTTTTTAAATTCAGATTCTCTTGATTGCTTCTTGCATAGAATCAAGACTTGGCCTGCCTAAGAAGATGATCACTTACCATTTGTTCAACAGAGCCTTATCGCTCTCATCCTCCGCTGCCTCCAGGGCAGCTTTAAAGTCTGCACACTCCAGCGTGTGGGGCAGCAGGGGCGTGCCCAGCCCAGAGTTCAGGAACAGGACAGGCACTACTGCACCCAGTTCAGATTGCCCTTCAAAATAACAACGATGTCATTTATTTATTCAGAACTAGCTGTTACTCGCGACTTCGTTCGCGTTTATTCAGAAAATAAAATCCTACAACCTTCCTCGTCAACTGTATTTAATTATCAAATTTCACGAAAGTTCGTTCACCCGTTTAAAGCCGTGAAAAGCCTGCAAACAGTCAGACATACAGAGTTTCTTTTCGATTTTAATACAATATTATGTATTATTTATAATATTAGTATCGATAAATTAGACACTGGCTGCAACTTTAGCGTTATATAAGCAAGCAAGTACGTATAGGTCGAGTGGCTAGCCCTGACGTCAGAGTTTCTAAGCCGCCCGAAGGATTCTGACATGGCTTGTCGGTTGCTGTACAGAACAAACAACCAGGGCCTACAATTTAACGTGTCATCCGAGCCACGGTAGTGCTCAGTTGGAAGTGCCACCCGCGGTCATCCATCCTAAGGCTGACCGTGTTGTCCCTAGCGCTCACAGCGTAGCTCGACTAACACCTGTTCGTCACCGATATTAAATGTTAGAGAGAAAAAAATAGAAGCAAATCAAAAACATCAACCAAATTTTGTCGATTTCACAGCACAGTAAACTTCTTTTGTGAATGATCTATTTAATTCTTCTTGCTTGCTTAGTTTTTTGTGACCCTGTCAGACACTTACGAGCCAGCTCAGCAACACACAGTACAGGAAATCGGTGGTCCCGCTGCTGCTCCAGCGGCGACCTCCAGTGCAGGTCTGCGACGTGGATGCGCCACCCTCGCATCCGCGCGCGGACTCTGAGCCTTGCGGCTGCCCCACATTGCAGGGCTCCCTTTTCTGCACAGCAGTCTGGAAATACGAGTTCAGTTTAGTAGTTTTTAGGTTACGTTCTAGAAAAAGATGCTTACATGAGACTAGCATTACATGAGACATAATTTTTTTTGACATAATAATTTATTAACCTTCTTCTTTTACGAACAATTACTAGTATGTTACTTTTTACTTTTTATTTTTAACTGTTTACCTAATTTTAAGATATTATTGTAAAAATGACTTGCCAGTGACATTGAATGTTTATTATGGTCAATAAATATTTCTGATTTCTGATTTCTAGCCAAATAAATCATTATAGCTCCACCATAGAAAACCCTTATTCCTTTCATGTATGAGTTTGATTTGATTTGTTGAATAGATTGCCCCGTAGAGTGTACTTAATCCCTGGTATCCGAACCATTCATACGAGTATATCGGGCAGACCGGCGTCACGGATCAGTCTTGCGCCGCTCACATATCCAAAAATTACAAGTGGATACCTTAAATAGCATGATCGGTCCATCGAAAGGGGTAGTCTAAGCACTGACTGACAGTACTGACCCCCAATCGCCATCTCACTGTTTAGACCCAGACTTCTCATCAAGACATTGTGCAACTATACCCTTTTGACGTTCTCGGCCCAGGTTACCTTCAGAGTCAGCAGTTACTACTAAGCGCACTCATCTTTATTGGTGAACAGCCTTCATTACTCCAGTTACCTTAAGAGTCAGCGGACACTTATCCGAATGGCCCGTCTCCGCCTGGGTCGCTAGCCTGCCACCCGGTCCAGTAAACACGACTTGTACTCCTCTGGCAGAGAGGCTATACTCGTGGACACCGTAGGGCTCCTTCGCATCTTCCTTGCGAGAAATGCAAGCGACGGGAGACAAGAGAAGGGTGGAAAATACCTGTCATCAGCCTTAATTTCTTTATTTACCTTGGGAGTCAGCAGCGCACACATATATCAGCATGGCCCGCCTCCGCCTGGGTCGCTGGCCTGCCACCCGGCCCAGTAGACACGATTTGTGTTCTTCTGGCAAGGAGGCCACGCTCGCGGGCACCGGGGGACCGCTCTCATCTTCCCGAGGAGAGATGCACGCGACGGGAGACGAGAGGGAGATGGAATCTGAGGACAGAGATTGTTGTGAGAAAGAGAAGTCATTGAGACTCAATGCAATGTGTGATGTAGAGGAGCTGTTTTAATTTTCACGATGTCAAGGTTGGTCCCAGAGGCAGGTTTACCAGCAAGCCTAGAGCCGAGAGCAGCGGTCTTTAGGGCGGCAATATCTGGGGACGGGAATTTCTAGCCGTCTTACTTAAAAATCTAGAGCTGGAACTAGACATTGTCGACAACGCCCGCGAAAGGATTCCTATTGGTTGTTAAAAGCTTTTTCAATAGGAACGGCGTAACAGCGCTTTCGCGGGCTTTCGCGGCAATAGTCTGGCTTCGGCATAAGAACTGACAAATATAAAGGCGGCAAAAAATTATAGCCTTAGGAAACGTGTAAGTCTGCACCGGCTAGCCCCATAATAAGTCGTTCTACAATTTCAACAATTATTTAGAAGACGAAGATATCTAGAGCCTTTCACTTCCGCCAAGTAGCCTCTAGTACATAGATTTTATATGATGAAACAACTTTGTTTGAAGAAACTAAAATTGCCTCTCAGTTTCCTGCCTGTTCTTTTTAGTAGTGGCTCTTTTTCCGAACAAGGCGGTTGAGTTTGACGTTATTTGTAAACTTTTTTTTTTCTACACGTTCAAACATTTTGACTTTGACTTTGTTAACATTTAGTATTCACACGTATTTCCGGCTCAGTACATAGCTCCATGCTCCCAAGCTCATAACCCTGAACGAGTAAGTACATTAATACTCAACTCAAATTACTTTTAGTAGGTACCTACTGCCACTCTTCATCGGAGTATTTACTGTAAGGCCGCCTCTATTATTGTTATTACAAAACATTCACAAAACCTTAGAAATTCAACTAAGTAACTAACTCGAGCTCCCATTGTAAGCAGCTCTAACGACCAAATTATCTACAGACGTGGCCAAATGGAGGAACTAAACATAACTTCTACTGTTGAACGTCAGTTTTGTTTAGTAAATTCAATGGTGGCTCCCTCACTCAACTCAAGCTATGTTGGCAGCTCTATAGGTGTATAGGAGTACTCTTTGATATTAATAACAGCGGCCGCGCTAAGTGAAAAACTTGATTAATTAAAACAACAATTTTCATAAACGAATACTCTTGTACGTTGCTATTAGGGTAATGGTACCTTAATTCAGAAGTATTTTTTTATGCCTTAATTGAAGAGATAAGCGAGACCATGATGTAATAATGTGCTCCCCCAGGTATATTCCGGTCACGTGGGCAACACGTAGTGACGTCAATCGATGCTTAAGCAAGACCCATAATAAAGTCATTTACAAATAGTTCGAAAGAGAGGGATGTCGAAGACGAGTGACGTCATTACGTGTTTGCGCCGGAATAAGAACCTTGTTATTTTTAATCATGAGCAAGACCCGTGTCTAATAGTAAGTGCAGCAGTAATAGACACATACATTTTGGTACTAGCTGCCGCTCGCGGTGCTATACGCGGTTAAAAAGCCTATGTGCTACTCCAGTGGCCCTATTCGGAGATTTGAGATTTTCATCTCACCTTTTTCCGTCCTTGTTGCTCTTGTTTGAAATGTCATAGGTGTGAGAGTAACCAAGATAAAATCTCATCTCATCTCACGCGCAGGAATAGCCCCCCTGATTATAATCTATCTCTGTAACAAATTTCGGCCATTCTGGCGTGATCAAACAATTAACGTCTATCCATACCTTTGCGCTTATAATATTAGTGTAACACAATAAAATATGAAAGTGTCTCTGTATGTTACTTTTGACACCGTTTGATGTCCGTTCGTGAGTCTAATTTTGTGGTAGTATAATTTAGTGCGAGCGAGAGCGCACATGGTGCGAATTGGCAGGTGCGAATGGGACAGTGGCAGTGCGAGTGGATCACTATCACAACCCATGTTTACGATCAAGTTTACATAATTTATCTAGCTTGCATCTCTTACATCAGTTAAAATAAATCGTACAAGAGCCGCTGAAGTTTATAAGCCGTTCCAGCGCGCCTAGCTTATAGCGGCTTTGTCTTTCGAAACTCTGACGTCTAAAGCGCAAATTATACAGGCCGGTCGTAAGGCGAGGATGCAGTACGGACTCGGTTGAGGCGTGAGAAGTGTGAAGCGGCGTGTCTGCGCCGCGTCGCTTGTATAGAATTCAAAATACGTCGCTTTGAGACGCGAGGCGTTGTGCGGTGCGTGGAGCGTCGCATCGTGTGGGCAAATCAACATATTAAACCTTGGGCTGGTAAGAGCGAGTTGACGCTGGTAGGAGCGAGTTGAAGTCGCAGGCGGAGGCTTCGCGCTCGCCTCCATTGAAGTTACCGATCGCGCGCCGCCGGCGTCGGCTTGTGCAGGTAACGCGCGGCCGAGGGCGGGGGAGCGTCCACTTGCCCTGTGGGCCTCCGCACTTGTCTTCACAGAAGATACATCTCACCTGAGACACTGGAGCCGACGGGGCGCGGCCCTTTGAGCTGCGGCCGGTCCCGTGCCGCCGGCGGGGGCTTCGCGCTCGCGTCCACTGAAGGTACATCTCACCTGAGACACTGGAGCCGACGGGGCGCGGCCCCTTGAGCTGCGGCCGGTCCCGCGCCGCCGGCGCCGGCTCGAGCAGGTGACGCGCGGCCGCGGGCGGGGGCTCCGCGCTCGCGTCCACTGAAGGCTTCGTCACGCGGTACGACGGGGACCTGCGCGAGCAGCAGTTTGGCCTACAGGCAATTATCACACTAGTGTCATTCTACGAAAGGTCGGACTGAATTGGTGCGGGGAGGCGGAAGAAGGTCATTGTCTCAGCTTTTCTTTTTTATTTGTTCATCATCAGGATTTCACAATTTTGCTTAGACTTATTACATTAGATGTATGTGCTATAGGGACCTATGTTACAATAATAGGTAAATACAGTATGTTTTTTTTGGAAAATAAAGACTTGTGCAACTCCTCCAATAAAGGTTAAAATAAAGGTTACTCATGAGTGTAGGTACTCATAATAATGACCTCCTTTCGGCTTAGTACCACCGTTTCGTTTATAATAACCCTGTATTGTATATTATCTATGACATGGATTAGTAGAGTGAAAACAACGTTAAATTCTAGCAAAAACTCGTGCTAAATCAAACACCTTTCAATGTCAATATTCAAAAATATCGACTATTCCATCATGCAACTAAGTCGACAGAGGATGAGAGGTAAAAAATCTCTAAATACCTAAATTAGTCTTCTTTATATTATATGTACTCGTATGTATGTATTTTCGAAGCAAAAATACCCTCAATTTAAAAAAAAAGCGTAGCTCGCTACGAGACCCTACAGGTGGTGCTACAACGTAGCAGGACTACGTGCTACGTCGTAGGTGCACCGAGAGGCGTAGCACGTAGCTACGCTACGTCATTTACAATTTAATTTAAAATAAAAAGAAAACTTCGAATAAATACGTGATACACGCGTACAAACTCGTAACAGTAACAGCTAGTACGTTAGTAACAGAGTAACAGCGATATAGTACGTTTTTATACTTAACTCTTCCAGGGGCGGCATAGCGCGAAGTCCGCGAAAATCGAGTTTAAAAAATTTACGCACTTACGCAATGCAGCGTTGCTTATCACATGTGACCTTGAATTTAAAAAATCTATAAAGATCGACCTATATACGAGTATGCAGCATAGAGTAGCTTTTTGCACGTCTTTTGCTGTGAGTAAGGCATACGACAGGATATGCAAGTAGTAGCAGAAACTGGTAAGGAGGATTGCAAGTTCGTATAGACAGCGTAAGACGTCGTTAGCAACGTAGCGGTCGTAGGGTTTGGATCATAAGATCAAAAAAAACAAGGTTTAGCATTCCGGGAGCAAACGCGTAATGACGTCACTCGTCAGTCATCCGTCTCTTTCGAACTATTTCTAAATGACTTACTTCGGTCTTGCTTGGGCATCGATTGGCGTCACTACGTGTTGCACACGTGACCGGAATGCTATACGCGGCGGAGTATATTATTACAATGCCATGGGGTAGCCAAGCCCTATGGCTTAGCGGATTTATTACGACAAACAACCGGCGTCTAAAAATAATTACATTTAGATAGAGGATCGCAAAAACAGTCAGTGGGTTAAACCATTTTAATACCATACACTCTCCAAAAAAAGTTAAGTTAAGTAACTTTATTAAGTTAAGTTAAGTAACTTTATTGATTAAGTACTTTTGTACTTAATCAACAAAGTTACAATACGAAACCATTTTCATTTTGTCGGTTTTCAAGTACATCCCTACAAGGTGTCAACAAGAGAATAAATAGAGGTGGCAACTGGCAACTGGCAAGATTATATTTAGGGTGGTTTCCCCTTGCCTGATTTTATTATTTCTATCAAATCCCTTTGCCGGTTTATTTACGGTAATCTTCGTACATCATGTGCTTTTAGGTAAAACAGACAAAATATGATGTTTTCTTGGTAAACTCTTTATTTCACGCCTTATATTTGTACTAGCTGTTACCCGCGCCTTCGTTCGCGTTTATTCAGAAAATAGTATCTAGAAACCTTTCTCGTGATATACTATAATATACTATAACTAATAATTAAATTTCATCAAGATTTGTTCAGTAGTTTAGTCAGACAGACAGACAGAGTTATTTCGATTTTATAAAATGAGTGTAGAAGTGAGGATTAATGTTGGGGCCACATTAGCGCGCGATAAGTTGTGTCGCGTTGTCGCGCTAAAACACAGTGTACCTGTGATTCGGTTATCGGCGATGTTTTTGTCTACATTAATCATCCAATATAATTATTTTTTCTGTATTCTGTAAACTTTTGCATACCAAGCGGTTAAACCATGGCGAACTAATTTTATTTATAAGAACTATCTGTAACCCATGTTTTGCAAAATAAATTATTTGATTTGATTTGATATTATGCAGAATAAGCAGTTATAACATATCGTCAAAGCTTTTCCCCCGAGAGGGCTAGGAGAAATGTAATGCAACACCCACACTTCGCAGCCAACTTGTTCAAAACCTATTACCGCTACTTTACCGACAGTGCATTCGTGTTCGCTCGAATACATCGCGATTGGATGAACTACTTGGCCACACTGGTCGCGATACCTCGAATATTCGCCGAATTCCGCTAGTGTAGCCATAGCATTATAAACAATAAGTTAACCACGGCAAGCTAGTGCAACAATTGGCGACTTTAACGTTAAGAGCGATGTCTTTCAGGCAACTTCTAAGTATAAATCTATGAACAATAAGTTAGGGGTTCCGCGACGTTCTGAATTTTCTATACAAAAGCAATTGTTAAATTTTTTTGAAGCCATTTGCCAGATTATGATGAAATTTGGCGTCTAAAATTAAATGAACTATTTATTCTTCACTCCTATGCTCTTGTCTTTTTTACGTTCTCTAGAGAATATAGAGCTATGAAAAATCCGCATTTATGAGAGGTCACTTTTAGATTAGAGAAGTGCAAAAGTAATAAAAATGATTGAAATTGCACTTTGTCACTCTGTAGATAATTTTAGAGACTCGTCAGTATCTTTATATACTTGCTCTCTTCGCTCGTAATCTTTTTCTAGACGAAATGGCAATAGAAAACCTTCATCCAATGCGAAGATAGTCTAAAGTGATCGTCGGACACTTAATTAGATTTGATGTATTGTATAAATTAGTAATGTATGGTATTTTTTTCCTCATATTTGTTTATCAATTCTTATAATTATAAAACTTAGTTCTTGGACTTAAACTCAATTGAACACTTAAATTTTCAGCAAAAGCTTTTACAAAAAGTTTATTTCCCAGTAGGTACATGTTGATGTTACCACGGCAGCGCGAGGCGTGGCCAGGTGACGTCACGGCGCTCTGACGTCAGCCGTGACGCGCAGCCCGACCTACTTCGACGAATGCGTGAGCTTTTGTTTTGCTACAGTCTGGCTGAACAAGACGGCCTTGCCTTGCCAGTCGCCATAGAGAAGTAAAGGTACTGATGCACATTCAATAGGCATATATAACACTGGCCTACACTCATTTTGGTGCCTAAGATTTTAGACCTGATTTTGGGTATATTTTGTGAGCTGATACGAGAAAACTAGTCACATTTTTCATAGCAGCTCTTGTTCATGAGGAAGAAAGTGTACAGAATACAAGCGAATTACTGTGTCATTAATCGGTTTCCATTGATTTTTCATTATATACTCACCGTATATTTAACAAAACATATCAGGATCGTTAATGCAACTTCTTGAATTACTGCTTATTAATAAAATAAGAATTGTTGGTAAACCAGAGCTGTCACCTCATCAGCTGACATCTAGTAGCAGCAATGTATAGTTTATACTACCTACTTTACGACTACAGATGTAAAAAGAGCTGCACCAATACATTTTTTTTTGTAGGCCAGTGTAATTGAGCAAGATTAAACGTATACTTCTTTTCTCCGAGTGCGTGAGCTTTTGGTTTTACAGTCTGGCTCACAGACTTCTACTACTGTATTAAAAGTCTGGGGTCTGGCTATATAAGATATCCTTGTCTTGCCAGTTACCGTTGAGGAGTAATAGATTGTTATACGAAAAGGGAAACG
Source organism: Peribatodes rhomboidaria (assembly GCA_911728515.1). Classification (NCBI taxonomy): domain Eukaryota; kingdom Metazoa; phylum Arthropoda; class Insecta; order Lepidoptera; family Geometridae; genus Peribatodes; species Peribatodes rhomboidaria. The sequence goes on from OU452189.1 coordinate 10,111,506, forward strand.
ATACATTGGGGATGAAGGAGATATGATTTCGTTACCAAAAAAATCTGAAATATCTCCGCCATTTAAAAAAAAAAACAAAAACTGAGTCGATGAAAAAATCTTTAGACACCTACTCACAAAAAGAATCGGTTAAGAGACGCGACCTGTAGAGGAAGGCAGCTGGACAGAAAATTCAGACATACAAAAGAATTTTAGCCCAAGCTTAACCATAGATGCTTCGTTTGGTCGAATAATTTAATCAGGTAATAAACGATAAATAAATGATTATTTATCACGTTAAAATAAACTCGCTAAATAAATATTTAACGAGTTTTATCGAGCTGAGAAAACTAGAGATTTCAATGAAAATATTAAAAGAGAAAATTATATTACTAGGTACCTAGATACTTATTTTGAAATTAGTAATTAAAAAAGAATAGGTATATACTTACTTAGCTACTTTTTATTATTGTACTACTATACACAAATCTTTAAAAAAATTAAATAAAGGCTTAATACACATTACATTGTTTAGCCTCGGAATAATAGTTATACAATGTTTTGTCTTTTTCGATAGAGTTAAAAACGAAAGAAAAAGACAAAACACTGTTTATCTATATTGAGGCTAAACAACGTTTATTAGCAAGGGGGATAATGTTTAGAAGTTATAAAAAAAGTAAATAAAAAATACTCTCTCCTGCTTTTAGGATCACTTTAATTATCGTTGGCTAACACGAACACTGAGGGTTCATCAACATCTGTTATTTACTCAAAACAGTGTTGTTTTCCGCCGCCATTTTGTTTTCGCAGTAAAAAAATAATCTCTGCTCTCTGGTAACTTTATCTTTTTAATTCAGGTCGGTGTAAGCGGTTAACCCACAGCAATCGGGTTAAGTAAAACCATTATAATATTTATGCTGGGGCTTGGGATAGCGAGGTAAAACGTAAGCAAATGACTCTTCTTTCCGTACCGGTTGATTTCTCGATTCGTGCGCCTGCAAATGGATAACAAAGAGGCCGACACGGCGTGTGGCGAGTACCTACCTATAACCTGTCGGCCGGCTTTAAAGAATAGGATTTCGGTACTAATTCAATGAAAATTCCGCGCATTTAGGAGGATGTGATTGATTAGAACTTCGATATTTTTTTAACGAAATTTTTTTAATTTATAGGCTTCTACTCCGTTCACCTATATAACCCTATGGTTTTCTTGGCAGTATAGGAAATCAACCGGTAAATAGCAAGAGCTTCGAAAAACATGTAGAATACGTTTGCAGAATGTACTAGGTACGCTTTCATAGTACCTAATAGAACCTATCTTATATATTCCATAGGTATTCGATAGAAAAAAGTTAAAAATTGATCGAGACGCTTGATAAAGGCGCTATAACATTCTTCATACATGTATGTAACTCAGATCAACCTAGAGAATAAGATGGCGCACGGCGTATGATATAGGTGAAGCCATACCATTCAAAACTACTCTACTATTTTCTCATAAATTATGCTAGGGGCTTAACTGACGTCACAGTGCTAGTTGAAAGTTTATTGAAATTCAGAAAATATGGTACAACTACTGTGTTAATAAGAAGTTAGTAGCAAAACAACTCTCAATTATTTTAGTTTTATTATAAATCAAACCGATTGTAGTTAATAACCTGTCCCGATCTGCTGACGGCTTGTACCTGGACACAATGAATAAAGTATATTAATTTTAGGAATTCTAACTTTCTAACCAATCCTATTAATACTATAAATAAATAAAATAAAAAATGTATTTATTGCCAAAACACTAAATTAAAAACACATTAAAGAAAAGTACTTATATCATTACACCTAAACTAAGTATTAACTACCCGTAGTAACTATAATTTAAAAATTTAAATAAATTGAAAGGCGAAAGTTTGTGTGTGTGTGTTTGTTACTTCCTCGCGCTTGAATGAATGATGGACGGATTTTATCAAATTTGGTATGGAATTCTGCGGGATCGAATTAGAAATGAGGAGATCCGTAGACGAACCAAAGTTGGCAGGGCAAATAGCACGAAAGACTGATGACCGATGGGGTCGAAAGATTCTCGAGTGGAAACCTCGTACCGGCAAGCACAGCGTAGGACGTTCACCCACAAGGTGAACGGATGACCTTGTCAAGACCGCAGGATCGCGCTGGATGCAGGCCGCTACCAACCGGTCTTATTGGAGATTTATGGGGGAGGCCTATGTCCAGCAGTGGACGTCCTATGGCTGATGGATGGTATGGAATTAGCCGAAACCCTGGAGTAAACACTTAATAAGCCACTTTTTACACCCGACGCAAAACGACGGGGTGTTATAAGTTTGACGTGTCTGTCTGTGGCATGGTAGCTATGTCATCTGCTACATGACTGGAGCCCGGTGTATGGCGACAGGCTCGCCCCCTGTCACATTTGGGACTGAATATCGTCCTGCGAAGCGTGGGTGTTGTATAACACTTCTGCCAGCCTCTTGGGGAAAAGGCGTGACGATTTGTTATGATTGATTGAAATCGGAGTTGAGTTTTATTTTTAAATTTTTAATATTTGTTGACAGCTAAATGCGAAAGTGAGTTGCACTGTTGTACTATTGACTTGCACCATCAATGGTGCATACCATGGTGGTATGGTGCATATGGGAGTTTGTCTGGTTGCGTGTTTGTTACGTTTTCTCGATTTCTTTATACAGTCAGCTGATCATCACGAAATTTGGCTGCGGTACAGAAGAGGATACAATTTGTTACTAAATGCAAAAAAAACTGAGTGTTTAAAATTTTCCATGCCTAATGTTAGACATATAGAACCAAACGTAATGCTTGAGGGCGATAAACTTAACATAGACAAAGCGACGGTGTTCCTGGGTATAAGCGTTGATTCCAAACTGCAATGGGGTCCACATATTAATGCTCTGTCTGGGAGACTTAGTTCTGCTGCTTATGCGGTTCGTAAGATTAGGCAACTGACGGATATAGCTACAGCTAGGATGGTTTACTTTGCTTACTTCCACAGCATAATGTCATATGGCATTTTGCTGTGGGGATCAGCTGCTGAAGTAGAGGCCATTTTTATTTTGCAAAAGCGAGCGGTCCGCGCTATCTACGTAATGGGTCCCCGCGAATCATTGAGAGATGTATTTAAAGAAATAAATATTTTAACTTTAGCTTCTTTGTTTGTTGTTCTTTATATCTTTGAAAATATTATGTACGTTCGCAAAAATCTACATAAATTTAAATTGAACAGTGACTATCACAATTATAACACTAGAAATAAGGATAGGATAGCTGTACCGAGATTTAGACCGCCTAATAACTACCGAGCCAATAACTTTATTAATCTGTTTATTCGACTCCTTTAAGGTGTTCGGTTTTTCAATACAATTTTAAATTGGTAATAACTATCTGACCATTTATTTAGTGTGTACAAAAGCTAACTTCAGACAGTTGAAACAAAACTATAAAATATCCACGCGTTAGAAAAGGACTTCGAATTTTCAATTTTCGCTTATGTCACTGTCTTGTCAGTTTTAGTCTAAACGACACTGTACTACTAATCTGTGCAAAAGTCGTCGGCTGGTTTGGCTATGGTAGTATAGCTCATGTAGTTTGTTCATGGTAGTTTTTTTTTTTAAATTAAAATTAATTTCTGTGTGTCGGAAATATCAATCTTTTTTTACAGTGACAACCCTTAAGACCATCATTTAGACAGTCTCAACAATTTATTCCTTAAAATAAACTGCTATCTGGCCGTTCCACCGACAAATAAAGTTATACCTCAGATAGATGAGTTATTCGTCTAGTAAATGATACCTGACCATTGAAAAACAGAATAATTAGCTATCAGTTCAATAAACACTATTTGTTTGTTTATCTGACCATTGAAAAATCGGCCCTAAGTCAAATAAGTCATTTTTAGGCAACTGCGTTCGTTTTTACAATAAAATTCCGAAAAATATAACAGGGTTAACTGAGGGAAAATTCAAATCACATGTAAAAACTACATTAATTAAAAGAGGGTATTATAAGGTTAAGAATTATTTAGAAGATAAAGATGTCTGGAGCCTTCCACCTCCGCCAAGTAGCCACTAGTATTTATAGATATTACCTAGTTGTAAGCCAAAATTTGTGAGACTGTAATTTATTTATTATTTGAAAAAATAATGCCCCTCAGTTTCTTGCCTGTTCTTCTGAGTAGAGGCTCTTTATCCGAACAAGGCGGTCGAGTCTATTTAAATAACTTTGACGTTCATAAGTGTGTCTTTGATACCTAAATTGAATAAAAAACATTTTGACTTTGACTTTGACTTTGATATTAACTAGACACTTTTTACCCAGAAAAAAATAACGGTTCCTGTAGGACCGCGGGTGGAACCGCAGGGCGTAGCTAGTCATTTTTGATAAGTGAGCAGAGGCGATGAAATTGCATCGAACTGCATGGCTGCGTCCCGCGGTTAGATACGTTATCTTACAGAAATCATTGATTTTTTTTTTAACATACGGGCTGAGACTAGGGATTGCAATCCCGCAAAGTGGGATCCCGCTATCCCGCGGGATCCAGCATCATTTTCAGCTTTGCGGGATCCTGCAACAGCCTGCGGATTCGCTAGCAATAAAACACAAATCATTCAAATTGTCAGCCCTTTATTCATTTAACAGCGCATTGAGTGACGCGAAGTTGCCGTTTAGTCTTTTTTGCATCTTTTTCATCATTCATTGCAGATAAAGCCTTCTCGGCCACTGTCTATATATTATGTAGTTCTCTAAGAAGTTGGTAGTTTGAGAACTACATAATCTGTAGACAGCGTAATCTGTAGGTTGAGTAGTCGAGACGTGGAAGCGTGACAAACAAACTTACTTTCGAATTTATAATATACATACCAGCTGCGCCCCGCGGTTAAAAAATAACTTAAGTGTTAATCCAGGGTATAATCTCTGTTCATCCTTAATTTCATTAAAATCCGTCCAGCCGTTCGAGCGTCAAGAAGTAACAAACATCCTCACTTCACACACTTCACTCACAAAATTTCGCCTTTTTAATAATTCCTAATAATCCTTCATTAATATTTTTTAATAATAGGACCAGAAAGTTGAGTTCACATATTGTTGAGTTTGCAAGAAGTTGAATTTGCAGCATGCTAAATCCTAAAATTTAATAGTGTGATAGTGTGAAGTTAGGATTTTTGCAGGATGGCATGTCAAACTGCTGGACGCAGCTAGTCGGACACAATTTCATCGCCACAGTCCACATTTCGTGAAGTCCTCCCAAAATAGCTCCTCTGCAGTCCGTCAGACGGTCAGGTGTCGACGGACCATCAATACGTCGCGATCAAAGAGACGCTCTGACGAGACATGTTATAACTATTGACTCTCGGACTCTCAATTGACGAAGTTTATATATATTTTATATACTAGCTGCGCCACGTGGCTTTACCCGCTATCTTAGACGAGTTGAAACTTTTTTGAAATTAAAAGTAAATAACAAATGGCGTTATCTACACTTCTACATTAATATTATAGAGAAGAAAGATTTGTATTTTTGTAACGAATTAACTCTAAAACTACTGATCCGATTACAATAATTCTTTCACCGTTAGAAAGCTACATTATATTATCTCTAAATGATGAAACGCGAACAAAGCCACAGGCAAAAGAGCTAGTCCAAGATATATAAGATACTTTGCAATCGGTAGGTACTTGCATACCAAAATTTCATTCAAATCGGTTTAGCCTTTTCAGCCTGAACATGTAACAAACATCCTACTCCTACTAATATTATAAACGCGAAAGTTTGTAAGAATGGATGGATGGATGGATGGATGGATGGATGGATGTTTGTTACTCTTTCACGCCAGAACGGCTGAACAGATCTGGATGAAATTTGGCACAGAGATATAATTATAGTCTAGAATAGCACATAGGATAATTTTTAACCGCGGGTGAAACCGCGGGGTGCAGCTTGTACGTATATACACGAGCGAAGCATCTATGCTTCAGCTTTGGCAAAAATACTTTCGTATGTCCGCAGTCTGTCCGACAGTCTTCTTCTACAGGTCGTAGGAACAGTTTTTTTTTTGTGGAGTCAATTTGAGGAAAATTTCCAAAATGGTGGAGATATGATTTTTCATAGTTCAAAATTTTGAAAAATAAAGAAGAATTTATCGAAAAACATCTGTAGAGGAGGACAGACGCTAGACGCGATGTCTTCAGCTCACAGAGGCACTATATTAGTGTGATTTAGTCCAAAGGTTTAATTACCCCTACTATATATCTTTTGAAACTTTTTTCGTATGAATTAATTTAACCACAATTGTACTCGAACAGACGGACTTGGTAAAACCTTAAGGCTATTATAATTAGCCACGGAACACGGAACCCTTAATATCAATTGCTTAAACCAACAACTCCAGCTATTTACTGCTCTATCTGTCCGAATGTTTACTAAAGTCTCAGTTTTATGCTAACTTAAAAATATATTCATTCTCTAAAATAAGACTTCCAACATAGTAATTATTCACAACTAATCCATACAATAAAACACCCAATTAACATACACACATACATTATACACATTACTAGACAAAGAGTGACGTAGCGTGTGCGTCATACGACACAGAATAGCTGCCAGTTGCTACGGAACTGGGTCACGCCATGGATGGCTGTTCGATGGAAGAGGCATCTTTGTATCAATATTTCTGAGGTGAAAATTGAAATTGACAAGTCGAAAATTGACATTGACAGGTTTTAAGTTAACAAGTGCCTCAGGCACCATAAAGCATAAAGTTCACCAAATCTTAAACTAGCCATTAAACTTTCCCCTTTTCGTATTTCTGTAAGTTCATGTCCATCCAAAGGTTACCTGGAAGAAATCGCTTTAGGCGATAAAGTCGCCCTTGTACTGCCGAAAAATGTATTTTAGTTTTTAAGATTTTCATGTAGTTTTTGGTGTGCAATAAAGATATATTGTATTGTATTGTAAACTTTTAACCGACTGCTCTTCTTTTTAAACAAGTCAAAATAAATGTCAACAACGGACAGTTATTCTTATAAATAATCGCCCAATTGAAGTTTGACGAACATGGGCCTAAATATCACGCTTGAAGTGTCACTTTTAGCAAACGTTTGTACATAAAAGGGTTAAGTAGGGGAAGTCAATATCTTCAGAAAAACATTTTATAATGTTAATAAATCTAAGAAATTTGAACTTTAATTATATTTTGAAATTCCCACTCAGTGAATTTTTATGTATAAAAACGTAGAAAATGTGCGAAAGAGATTCCTCTGGACGGAAGTCAGCTTAAAATCAATAATTTGCAAAGGCAATTTGACGTCATCAGAGCTATGGTAGAGTTCTATGGTAGTATTAAAATAAAAAACATGGTCCGGCCTTTTGAAACATTGCGTTAGTGATCTGGCCCCTTATTCGTGACGCGCGCGATGATTTTTGGTCACTCTCACTCCTATGATGTTTGAAACGAGAGAGACAAAGACAAAAAACATTTCGACTTGTAAAAATAGCCTTCCTGTAGGTCTAGTACGCCACGAGAGTTACGCTGCGCGCAATAGTGACAGTAATTGACCAAGCGAAGCGAGCGTCTCTGAATTTACTTTGGTGATAACTCGGCATTTGTGTGTGTGTGTGTGTGTGTGTGTGTGTATGTTTAAAACCAACTGCGCTTGCGGTGTTACCCGCGGTTAAAAAATATCGAATGTGCTATTTCCGACTATAATCTATCTCTGTGCCATCCATCCATGAACGCTTTCGCATTTATAATATTAGTGTGATATGTTTGGCAGACGATAACTTGAGTACAGTTAATCTGATCTTACTAAATTTTTGTAGGCCAGTAGTTAATTTTAATACAATGTATAATTTCAAATATGAGCAAAGTCAAAGTCAAAAGTCAAAATGTTTTTATTCAATTTAGGTATCAAAGATACACTTATGAACGTCAAAGTTATTTAAACAGACTCGACCGCCTACTCGGACAAGGCATTGCTAAGATATAAAAGGCTCACGAGGTCTCAGTTCAAGATGAACTAATATGTAGTACGCAATGGTATAAAAATAGCGTTCAAAAGTTTGTCTCAAAACTTTATGTGGGCGTTTTATGGCTTGTAAGCCTTTCAGATGAATTAATGGCAATTAAATTAATTGGAATGGGTCGTAAATCAGAAAAGCTCGTTCTGTGTCATTGTTTAGGTGTCGATTTTAACAATTTGCTTAAATTGATAGCTAAAAAACCGAGCTTACTAAAATGTATCCTGAAACGTTGCTTGGAGAACTTTGCACAATTTCTTGTTAAGTTGATTTATTGAATGTGTTATTAAAATGCTGATTCATGAATAACTTCTTCAAAAACTGGTGAAATTATAAATTATTTTATGGAAATTGACGTGGGATGAAGCTTATGATTTTATGAAACGGGAATTACTCACGTACGATTTAGTCGATTAACCGCAAACAGCATTTTTAATTCGTATTCTTTATCAAGGAAAGTGCGCGCGCGTGGTTGCGTCTCGCATAGCACTGTCAATATATTCTAATGATGAAAATGTGATTCTAGGTTTTTCTTTTCTTTTCTTTTATTCTAGTTATCTAACCCTAATCTATTTAGACGCCACCACTTGTGGTACTAGTTTGTAAGCTTATTCAACCTGTTTCCGAATTATTTCTTCTGACGTACGAAATAAAAAGTCTTAATCTAGGTATGTATTAAAAAGCCGACATTGTAATTAAATGAATAGGTAATATGTTTTTGTTGCAGTCAAAATTGGATTCTACTATTTTACTATCTACTAGCAGCGCCCCGAGGTTTCACCCGCGGTTAAAAAGTATCCCATGTGCTATACTAGACAATAATCTATCTCTGTGTCAAATTTCATCCAGATCTGTTCAGCCGTTCTGACGTGAAAGAGTAACAAACATCCATCCATTTATCCATTCTTACAAACTTTCGCGTTTATAATATTAGTAGGATGTATATTTATTTTCTCTATACTACGAGTATATTGTCTACGTCCGACTCCATCGGGCCTAGCACGAGCGGTCGCGACATCTTCCCATCAATTTTTGTCGTGAAAGAACGTGACAAGGCTATGTGTGAATATACGCCTGTCTCGATAAACAGAGTCGACAAAATTTTGTAGCGGCGTGCATGCTGTACAGTATCCACTGTCCAGTAGTAATTGATGTCGCATCTAGACGAAGCATCTCTAAATCCACGTAAGATGTGGACACTGGTCGGCCTCAAACATAGAGATGAAGATTTCGTAAAGGAAGGCAAATACGATGTCCAAGTACATTGGAGTTAAAAGGTGATCGCACACTCATCTGCGCCTTTTTATACTAACTACTAACTAAGCTGTGATAAATTGATCATTGACCAAAATAATTATGAAGCGAAAACTTCAGAAAAAAAGGATGTGAGTTCGTATAGACAATGGCTAGTTTTTAGTCGACTTCAAAATAGGAGGAGGTCTGTATATTCTTTGTGTATGTATATGTTACGCGATCTTTCCACCAATTGTGAATCGATTTGATGTTTTTTTTTTGTTTGGTAGATAATATATTGGAGGTGGTCCCATATGAATTTATCGAAATCGGTCAAGCAGTTTTTAAAATTAACAAAAGTCTAAGAATTGTTTACAAAATCCATTTTGGATGACAAGAAGTGGATTTTTTAGGATTTGCTTTTTATTTTATATATTTAGAATATTTTAAGAATATTTGACGTTCGATAGATAGGTAGATAAACACTTTATTGTTCACACCAGAAATAAGAAAACAAAAGAACAGAATATCTTAAACTGCGGTGCTATTCAAAATCATTCGAAAACGTTTCCGATCGGATCCCAGAAATTTCAAACTCAAATTGTTCGAATCAGTCTACTTTTATACATTTTGGAATCAAGTATAAATCCTATCGGAAGAATTAATCAAGTTTAAAAACTTATAAATATAGACTGAGATAAGAATAATTTAGGTTTAATTTTTTTTTAATCCGAACGGATACGTTTCCGAATGGTTGTGAATAGCCCTGCAGTAGTGTAACAACTGGCGGCCTTATCACTAAGAGCGGTCTCTTCCAGGCAACCTTAGGATGGAGAGGATACGTATAAAAGAGTATTGGACGTGGGTGTGCAAATATTAATTAAAAAAATGATATTAGTAACAGAAATAAGAGTGTTATTTACACCTACCTAAACTATTTGAATTATACTTACATATTTTCCAATAGAGCAAACAAAATGAAAATGAAATCTAAAAAAATAAACGTAGTAACTAATAAACGTAACGTAGTCTCTAAATAGGTAAGTTTGTACAGTGTTTTCTTTCTTTTCAATTTTTAACCCAATCGAAAACACAAAACACTGTATAACTATTCCGAGGCTATCCAACGTTTATTAGTGAGGAGGTTAGTGACTGAAAACATTCAGCCTTCTACGTATATATCTGCCTAACAGCTGAAAGTAATTTTTTTTTCAGAATGTCCCTTTTCAGGATATCACGACAGTGCAACTGCAGCCAACTACCAAGGGACACGGACATTTCAAACTGACATAATCGGTAATTTCTATACAAATTTGTCAATGTCGATTTGAAACGTCAGTTTAAGTGTCCGTGCCCCCAACTAAGTCTATTTACTTAAAAAATTCAATGTACTTTTTTCTGTCCTTTAATGTACCTACTTAGATCAACTGATCGTTCAAATTTTGCAGTCTCTAAAGTTTGCAAAAATAACGTAAGTAAGTATTATAAGTGTGAAAATAAATCCGCCATGTTGTGATTCATCCTGGAATCCGGCGACATTCCCTGCACAACTACATATATGCCGGCTGAGTGTCTATTAAATATTATAACAAATAACTAGAGTATGCCGACCAGCGCACACTTGTGCACTTCGGAAATTTTGTGACAGGTTTTCACACAAGTATTAGAACTAGGAATTTGTCTCCAATTGTGTTCTCGTTATACTTATATCGATAAGCGATGATATCCTAGTCGGAGAGGACTCGCCTCTCAAGCCAGAGGGAGCGGGTTTAGACCCAGTCGAAGGCACGCACCAATTTGTTTATTGTGTGAACATATGTGCGTATTTAATGTCATCTGCTACGTAACTGAAGCCCGGTGTATGGCGACAGGCTTGCCCCTTGTCACATTTGGGACTGAATATTGTTCGAAGTGTGGGTGGTGAACAACTCTGCCAGCCTCTTCGGGGAAAAGGCGTGACGATATGTTATGTTATGATATTTAAACCTAAAAATTGTTTTGAATTGCACTATTGGTCAGCAAAATAACATGAACGGATCAATGGTACTCAACTTATCATCAGACAAAGATATAAACATATATCTATATCGTTTCGACTTTAGCTAGATTTGATTTTCGTTAGAATTCTGATATGTCAAAATGCAAAAAAAAAAACTTTTACTACACCCTAGCTACCTAGCTTTCCTTTTTTTTAAACTAACTTTTTCAAGTTAACAAACCTCCTGAGACTTATCATAATCATCTCTTAATCTCACACGCTCCAACACCACCATCTAGCATTTGATAGATGCTATCAACTAAATCGCGTCAAGCCGTCAAACCGAGTGGCGAGTGCGCGGCGGCCGCAAAATTATATCATATCCATTCGGCGTCGGTCTGGAGCGCTGCCAGCGCGACGTGGAAACGAATCGACAGTGTTTTCTTTGTTGTTTACACACAATACGAAAACTCTACGCGTTATCAGGCTCGTGTTGAATATCGTAAGCCGTGAGTACTTACTGAGAGAAATGGTCAATACAACACAAAACAAAAAATATTTTTTGACTAAATCCTACTAATATTATAAACGCCAAAGTATGGATGGATGGATGTTTGTTACTCTTTCACGCCAGAACGGCTGAACAGATCTGGATGAAATTTGGTACAGCGATAGATTATAGTCTAGAATAGCACATAGGATACTTTTTAACCGCGGGGCGCAGCTAGTACAAAATAAATCTGAACACTCAAAAATTTAGGCGCAAAGAACGATCTCTTTCAGACAACTTTTGGATGGAATAAAAACATGATTAAGCATGGACGGTGTCAATTAAACTGAGAAATACATTGGGATACACTACCATTAATTTTTGGTAATCATTCGCCAACCTGCCTTGCAGTTCGTCTTGCAGGACTGCGAAGCAGGATGTAGCTCACACACCATTCTGCCTAGCATCCTGCAAGTCATGGCCGGACTCGATGCAGGCTGCGACAACATTTACCATCCTGCATGAAGCAGCAGTCCTGAGTGCAAGGCAGGATGGTGTATTAGGATTGTTTGGTTGTTTTTCGATGTTTTTAACACATTTGGTGAGGCTGAGTTTTCTGAATTGGTCAGATGCAATGCATACTATAAATGCGATACTTTGTCATGCTGTGTCCTACTCCGCTCCGTAACGGCTCCACATATTTGGATGAGTTAGTTATAGGTACGGGGTTGCCTACCCTGGATTATTTATAACCTTAAAGCGATGATAGCCTAGTTGGAGAAGGCCTGCCTCTCAAGCCGGAGGGAGCGGGTTCGAACCCAGCCGACGGCACGCACCAATTTGTTCATTATGTGAACATACGTATTGTATGTCATGTGCTAATGACTGGAGCCCGGTGCATGACGACAGGCTCGCCCCCTGTCACATTTGGGAATATCGTCCGGCGAAGTGTGGGTGTTGTATTACACCTCTGCCAGCCCCTTCGGGGGAAAGGCGTGACGATATTGTTAAAGCACAGTGGATGAAACCGCAAGATTTAGATAGTTTAATTGTAAATTAGTCTCTAGCAGCAATTACCTAAAAGGATTGCTTAGTTTGGGATCAGGCGAGAGTGTGTGCCGAATTTATTTACATATTTATAATTTTAGACCCTCATAGTTGTGACCATTGAAAAATGATATGTCCAGATGTACTGAAAAAACATTGCACGGCCCAAAAAAATAACAGCCAACTGTTAGGTTCTAAACGAACATAATGTATGACGCAACCCTAGTAAAAGACTAGTAAAGAGTACAAAAAAGTTCGTTCTCACTTTTCATTCATAAACAGTACGGAACTCTCTCTAGACATAAAAGTACCCACAGTTTATATCATACACAATTAAGTAAGGAAACAGTATAGTACTTACGTACCTAATATAAAATAAAAACACTTTGAACAGTCTTCTATCTGTAGGTACAACAAAATTTAAGATTTCCCGAAAACGTGTAAAAATTCGCGACTAATTTTAAACTTACATCATATCCCGCTTCCAAGCTTCCAGCCAGGCACGAAAAGTTTTACGTTCACGAGACGAACCAAAGTTAATTCCCGCCAAAAACATGCAAACTTTTTAATAGAACCGCTTGGCTCCGGCGATGATTTGCAAACAGCCATTTTGTCCGGCGAGCTGGATATCGACCACCATAATGGGAGAATTAGGGGAAATGACCGTGGAAAATTGTCGGGACCGCCATGACCGTGGGGGATATTAAGATGAGGGTGCTACTGAATACTCTTTTTAGCACCAAAGTGAGAGTGAGACCGCTGTATAGTTGGGCAGCATACCAAATGGTTGCAAGCAAACTAATTTAAAACAAATCCACTAAACTAACAATAACTTTAGTAAAAAATTGTAAAAATTGAAATAATTGAATGAAAAGTTGTAAACTTGGGCAAAAAATAGTTTCAGTAAAAGAAAAATAACGTCGTAAAACCTATAACAGGTTTTCATTTCAGAACAAATAAATTTTTTATAAAAAAATTTTAATAATTTCAAACTCAAATTTTCAATTTTCATATTTTAGTGTTAATAATTTAGTTTCCTAAATAATGTAGATAATTATATAAATAGTCGAATGCGTAAATGTGTCCACTAACAAGCACGGAAATTGTAATTGTTAAACACTATCACTGGGTGCGCAAAATACAGGCATCGCCTAGTTTGGGACCCACTGTAGTTCATTTTGGGTACTCGAACTGAGTGTTAAGTGTCATGTATTTGAATATTGTGTTTTTGTATGTATACTTTCATTATTGTCAATAAATATATTATTATTATTATAAATAAATTCAAAAAATATAATTGGGACATTTTGCACACACGGTCATCTGACCCCAAACTAAGCAAAGCTTGTACTATGGCTGCCAGAGACTGATATACATACATATATATATATATATATATTTAATACATACTGAAATAGATATTAACACCCAGACATTTAACAAACACAAATGTGCATCACATGAATGCTTGTTCTAGGTGAACATTGTTATATTAGTAGGTGTTTTTTTTTAAATGTCTAAAATGTAAACTGTTGGTATTTCTATATAAATAAATAAGCTTTGGTTTGTGGCTGTATTATGCTAGCTTTATAAAGCAACCGGAAACATATGCTGTACTTATTTTTAAAAAAATATTTGTAAAAAAAATACATTATTTAAAAAAAAACTGTAAAATGTAACCAATGACACTTACGCAATAAAGACGAATTTAACAACATATTATCCATCATAATCGGTTCAGCCGTTTAGTAGTTACGAGGAAACATAGGGACGGACATAGGTACATACATACATCCATACCTATATTCAGATCAAACACGTAATCTACCTTTTTCGCCGCAGTGGTATAATGAGCCGTTTCCCCTTTTGACAGCTTATATGTCACTGTTTAGTAGCTTTTACCTGCGACTTCGTTCGCGTTTATTTGGAAAATAGTTTCCAAAAACCTTCCTCGTGATATACTGTAACTAATTTTCAAATTTCATCAAGATCCCTTCAGCCGTTTAACCTACTAACAGACAGACGGAGTTCCTTTCGATTTTATAATGTTAGCATGAAAGTATGGATTAGTTTGGTTTAGGCTAATATATTTTTTAAGTATGCTTAAAAATAGTTAACAATTTAAAAATGACTACTATAACAATCTTATTTAAATCTGTAAGCTATCAACAAGTAAGTATTAATCATTAATTTAAAAAAAAAAACGACAATCATAGCTAACACTCTGTCAAGTTAGCTACAAAAAAGCTAAGTAAATCAAAATCTGTTTATCCGTTTGGGAGTTACGATATCACAGACCGACACACAGATACACATTAAACTAATAACACCCCTCTGTTTTGCGTCGGGGATTAAAAAGTATAAAACGACATATTTATTGCGGCGTCCCGCTAACGTCACACACGAGCGAGGGTTGAAATCACAGATAAAAAAAAAAGTATTTTACACCACCTGCTAGACAATTTATATATCACGTAGTCTTAACGTAGAGCAAGGTTTCATACAACTATATCTCCCTATAGGGAGATATACATGTAAATGTAGTTGTATGAAAATCTCAAGTGAGTTTTCGAGCAAAGAGGTAAAAATTGAATAAATACTCAGCATAATTATGGGCACTGAAAAAAGTGTTTATTCGAAAATTGTACTGGCCACCGAGAAAAAAGAGAACGCAGCTTGACAATGAGCTCCACGAAACTTAAAACAAAAGACAGTGTTTTGGTGTTACATATTTTCACAGGTCCTTTTTATAGGTTCGCCAAAGAGGCCTCGCAGAAGGTGTAAAAAGTAGAGTATTCACCTCTGGGATAAAGCGGTGTCTTTGTCTTGGGCGGCTTAAACCCCTCGCTTCACTCAATACTCTACACAACTCCCTCGCTGCGCTCGGGAGTTAACTCTAGAGTGCCTCGCTACCCACTGGGTTCAATAAGCCGCCCGCGACGTGAGACACTGCTTAAGACGCGGTCATACTACGATTTTCCACCCACAACACACGCGTTTACTTAGACCGCTTCATTTAGAGTTGAAATTCGTATATCATATTTGATGGTAAAATGAGATCAGCGCCTAGAACTATTTTTATTTGCCGTTTTCATTGGTAATAATCGTAGCAAGGACACAAATTAGAATAAGTTAGTCGGCTAAATTTTAGAGAACTAATCTGGCTATTTAATATCCGAAAAAAAAATGTGTTGTAATGGCTTAAAATTTAGAGAACCACGCTCAATAAGTTTTTTAAGATGACACTTTTTGTACTTAATTTTTTTTCCAAAATGATTTTCAAAATTGTACTTCGGTTAAACTGTTGTTGGTGTTTTCTGCTACCAGCTGTATTTTTTTGCACCTGATCATCATAATTCTTCATTTTTTTTTTATGTAGAAATAGGTCGGCATTTGAACACAAACTCGCCTGATGTTAAGCGACGTTGTGGTCTATTAAGGTCTAACCCGTCTTCGGTTACACCGGACTACATCCCGAAACACGACTAGGTCATTTCACGGCATGGCTTGGTCCGGTGGGTGGTAACTAGCCACGGCCGAAGCCTCCCACCAGAGTTTGCTACCCGGTTAGCACTACCCGGGGACCACGTCTAGGGAATCAGAATAGAGTACACTCCTACGGACGTGGTTAGCTCAGCCCCCAAATCATTTCAAACTAGGCGCAAAAAAAACCTGTTTTCGTTGATTTAATGTAATACCGGGCCTTAACTCTCCCGGTGCATAATCTTATAGGTCTGTGGTTGAAACCTCGTCGAAATGATGGCATTTTCTAATGACAACATAATCAGGCGCGGACTCATAATTATCAACACAATTGAAATTGAAAACCGATATGATTAAACAAATGTCAGCAATGAAAACATTTATTTTAATTAGTACCAGCTATAATTACTCGTAGTAGCTGCCTATCTATTTTCGATACGAGTTTCAATGTTTCATTAGTTTTAACCGATTTCAAAAACATGGTTAAAACCTTACATAATATATCGTCACGCCTTTCCGCCAAAGGAGTTGGCAGAGGTGTATTACAACAACCACACTTCGCCGACGATATTGAGGCCCAAATGTGATAGGGAACGATCTTGTCGCCATACATCGGGCTTTTCGGAGATTTGAAATTTTCATCTCACCTTTTTCCGTCCTTGTTGCTCTCGTTTGAAACGTCATGGGTGTGAAAGTGACCAAGATAAAATCTCATCTCATCTCACGCGTAGGAATAGCCCTCCAGGGACCCTATTCGGAGATTCGAGATTTTCATCTCACCATTTTTCGTCCTTGTTGCTTGAAACGTCATAGGTGTGAGAGTGACCAAGATAAAATCTCATCTCATCTCACGCGTAGGAATAGCCCTCCAGGGTCGAAATGTTTAAAAATTAAAAAGTCCTATACAGCCCGCCCTTAAATCCACCCCCCTTAAACCGTCGTATCTCATAATATCCAGCGTAATCCCCACGGTGACCCATTACATCTGAATCCGGCTGGCTATGCAAATTTCAGTACGACGAGTTAAATTTTTGGCTAAAAACACGATACATATGAGTGTGTGAGCGAGATAAGCACACATGTATGTATGTGCGAGTTTTACGGTAATTTACATGTTTTTGTTGGCTTTTTTTTTTCATCTTTAGTATGGTTCTGTTATTTTATAACTAGTAGGTAGCTATATTGGCAAGTAAAGCATAGGTTGAGATCTCAAATCGACTGTATTTTTTTGTGTGTAATAGATTGTTAAGCAATGTCTTAGCATTTTTTAATGTAATGTTTTTCATTAAATTTCATTGTTACCCGCGGTTAATAAGTACCCCATGTACTTTTCTGGGGGGGCTACCATGACTTATTGCCACGATAGTTACGTTTTATTTTCGACGCTGCGCAACCACGAATCGTATCGCCGTGCAATAAGGTTCATAGTCGCGCAGCATCGAAAACAAAACATCATGGCAAAAAAAAGTCATGGTAGCCCCCTTGTACCCCTGACAACGCAAAATTTTATGACGATCGGATGAGTAGTCGTGAAAACGTAACAACGCGAACGCGCGAACGCGAATTATCGCGCGCTAATGTAGCCTCAGCATTACCGATCAGCCGTTGTCACAAAGTTCAATTCTATGTCCACAAACACCGACTTCAAAGAACAGGTCCTTGACTTTATGTTCTCAAGTCCGTGGGTTTTCATGTTTTCACAGCACAATGAGCTGTCATCGAAACTGACAGCTGTCAAATTACTCCACTACAGAGCGACCGACTTATCTAGGTTCTCTTACACGGGTATCTTTTTTTTAGGAATTATTGCCCAGGAATATTCACTGGGGATTTCAGGGCAATCTAGTGCAACTCTTTACGAATCATATTTACAATTTTTACATACAGACAGAGAATACATATTCCCAATATGAATGAAATTAATGTATTGCTTACTTACTAGCTGCGCCCGGCGGTTTAAAAGTAACCTTTATGACGTGTTAATCCAGGCTCCAGAGCATAATCTATCTCCATCCCAAATTTCATCCTATTCTGACGATTCGGTTTAGCATGGCAAAGTAACAATCAAACACACACACACACACACACCCTCACAAACAAATTTTCGCCTTAGATAATAGTCACTTTTAATGTAAGTGTTAAGTACTACTGAAGTGCTTTAATTTGTTAATTGCTCAATTTTACTCAATGAAGTGTTGTACAATCTTTAGCAACAATATGCTACTTACATGCTGGCACAGTAAACTGCTAATTGTTACGTGACGTCATAATTGCCCAGGATTGTTCAGTTTACTCGTGTAAAAGCGTCTTTGTTAGGACACGAAATTTTCCACGAAAAGCTTTCATTTCGCTTTTGTTCCCAAAATATGGTGGCTCTTAACTGTACAGTTGGGGCAGCGTCGATTCCGTTGTTTGTTTGCTATTGATGGCCGATAATTGATTATGATGTTGTTAGGGAATTTTAGCGCGCATTTCTTTGATCTCACGAAGATTGATGGATGGATAACGTAATTTTTAAATTAACTTCAGAATTTGGTAAACTTTATTGAAATTATGTAAACGAATACAAGTAAGTACCTACGTTGCGTGGTGAGATTGTTTTTTTACGAGCTGCGGATTTTCCCGCCATTTTAAATTGATTGCTGCGTTCTGCGGGTTTCCCGCCAATTTCAAATCTTAAAAAGAGTATTTATTCGTTTCAAGGAAAAAAGTATTTATTCCTATATCTGTTTATTTCAAACAGAGACGAACAGAAACAGCTAACCCATTGTCTACGGGTTCGTGTTTGTTACGAAACTGTAAAGACGAATGAATGAATTTCGTTTCATGAATTAATTTCTAAGGCGCTGTGTCATCCATCACGCATGACGACGTGTGGTCCAGCGGGAGATCATTAGAGCAATTCATGCCGCGTTGCGAAAAAGAAGACGTAAATAGGCGTGTCTATAATTTATACTATACTAGCTGTCACCCCGCGACTTCGTTCGCGTTTATTATTTATATATTTATATATATGTGAGCTATCCTATCTGTTAAGAGGTTAAGATGCGCCAATGACATTTGGCATTCGGCGCTCAGCTGGTTTTAGCGCCTCTAGTGATCAACGCTCGAAGCTTTTGAACATTGAGCTAGCATTTCTCAAAGACAAACAAATTCAGACGAAACACCGTGAAAAAAATATTTTTGCCTAAAAATGAAAGCCCTCTGTGATGTTATGCTTTATTGTAATGTTTTTTTACTAAATTATTTGAAGCCAACGGCGTTTAAAGTTGAGCTTTTTAAGCAGCATGAGCGCGGTAGTTTGTTTATAAGTATAAGTAGATTAAGTATGTACTCACAAATATCCCGCATCTAAAGGTTTTGATTCCCTTTGGTCGTGCGTGTAAAATCTAAGAACACAATCATAGACCACGGACTCTCTGAAGTGTGAGATATCTTGGTCCCTCTCAATTTTATGATTTTTCAAACGAGAGAGACATTGACCAAAAAATATCTCGTGCGTAGGAATAGGGGAAATAATATAATATCGTAAGAATAGCCCTGGAGGGCTATTCTTGACGCGTGAGATGTTTCTTGGTCACTCTCACTATGACTTTTAAAACGAGAGAGACATTGATCAGAGAATATCTTTCGTAAGAATAGGGCTCCTGATGGGCATCCTAAGAACTCCGGTACCAGGGATAAATTACTCAACCTATCCTAAACCAATGCTTACAACATTTCAAAAATCTCATAACAAAAAACATATTTACTAGGACTAGCAGAGCTGTTCAATCGACGGCCCGCTTAAAAAATGTATTCTACGAGTTGGTAGTACTAAACTAATCTGTTTTACAAAATCAGCAGGTAGTATAAAAATGACTAAAATGGTTGAAAAAATAGTGGACCTAGAACTTACAACCTCATTATTATCTCGATAGTTTCTTGCCTGATTTTGCTGATAATTATGTTCCTACTTGAAGTTAAAAACGCGTTTGTGTTTAATATCTTTTTCATCACTCTCACTCGTAAAAAGGACTTTATTACATCAGTTTTAGCTCATAATCCGAGCTATTAAGCACGTGTGCTGTTACTTTACTATTATCGCACTAGTAACTAAACTAGACTTTTTTTTAAATAAATCAACAAGAGTTTTTTTTTACTTCTCTTAAATTCTTGATTTAAAGTATCATAACTACGTAATAACAGTAAATAAACATTCTTTTTTTTAATCAAAATATTGACAATTAATTAGGTAGGATAATTTAAACAAAGTATTCGCTTTATTATTATGCCTAGGAAAATTTTGATAAGTGGAAAAGCAGCAAAATGCGCATACATTTTCAGAAAAATGTATTGACTGATGCAAGTCTGTGTTTTTTCCCCTCGCATGTGTGATGAAAAACGTCACATGAAACGCGTGTGCGTTAATAATAAAATTACACTATTGGCTCCATTAGTGGGCTCGCATACGGCTCGCGCTATAATACCGCCTCGAGTGTAATGATCTTAGCACAAAAGTGTCATAATTTACGATATAAAAAACTACACTTTGACTTAATTTTGTTTACTTAATTATTTTTGGTAAACTGATTTTCAATAAAAGTCAAGTTAGAAGATGTTTTAAGTGATCATTGAAACAAAATTAAAGCGACTTCCAAACCACAAATAAACACTAATATTAATTAATATAATTATTATAAGCGCTACCCATCTATTTGAAGTCGATGCCAGCCAAGTCTTATAGGTAGAAGAAGATGGATACTACTTACAATGGATCTACCTAATTACTACATATACATAGTATCTATATACTACCTACTTGGCTTGGCTGGTTCCGAGTAGTAGGTAATTCCTACTGAACATTGAGACTGAAATATTTGGCATAGTACGAGTAGCTCCTAGTACTTCTACCTATTACCAACAAGTATATAACCTACTTACTACACAAATTGTAACTATCTACTCCATATTAGACTTGGCTACCTATTAGATTTAGCTTGGAGGCCGAGTTAACGGCTTACCTACCCGCTACCCTTGCCATAGACACCTGTCTGAGCGTGACGTTTTAATCGGACAGTGCCAGCCAAACCCAGTATAAAGACAATTGCCAATGCCAACTAGATAACTGTTGCCCGTACCATGGTCTGGCAATATGATGATGGTAGAGAGAAGGGTGCAGGTTCGAAGTGGGACCTGTGAATGACAAATACAAGAAACTAACGGAACGAGCTTTTTTTATCTACGCGTATGAAATCGTGAGCAACAGCTAGTAGTTAATATAGTAAAAAAATCCTCTCTAGCTGGACTAAAGGGGTCTTAGATTGGATGCTCCACGAGCTGCACGAAATTTAAAATAAAAGACTGTACCTTACTAGTACATTTTTATTAGTTATGAGAGAGTATAATATTAGACAGTATTTTTAGTAGAGGATTCGCTTCTAGGATAAAGCAGTGTTTTTGTCTTGGGCGACTTGAACCCCTCGCTGCCCTCAGGACTCATCTTCCCTTGCTGCGCTCGGGAGTTAACTCTAGATTCCCTCGTTACGCTCAAGGTACAATAAGCCGCCCGCGACGTAAGGCACTGCTTTGTGCCCTCGGTACATAATTTACTATTGTTACTCTTTATTCACAAAAAGGTGAATTTAGAAGCAAGACCTGTTTGCTCTTCTCCAATCAAGTCTATCGATTGTTTGGCGCAACCAAATCCACTGTGTCTTGATATTTCCTTCAATTTTACGAAGAAGAAGCTAATGTTATAATACGCCAATAACTTTTGTCTTTCTGTTCTTGTTCTGCTTCTTCTTCGACGATGAGATTCGGCAATAAAGACTGATATTGTTGTTCCTAGAAACAATATTAAATAATAATTAATTTGCAACCATACTAAGTCCCAACGCTCGTATCAATAATTTATTTATGTACATTGTGTACACAAAAAAAAAAAATGATTACCAGTTTATTCGAAGGTAAAAAAGTCCCTGTTCCTCGGATGCTCTGATAACCTTCGGATGATTTTGAACTAGGCATCTGTAGATAAAAATATAGGAAAAGTTTTTAGTACTGAAACGGAAGTTCTTCACTCGCGCTTCGCGCTCGCTAAGTGAATGGTTGTACTGGCGTCACGCATGCCCATAGCAGTTCAGCGCCACTCTAAGTAGTGGCTCTATGAGCAACGTCTCACAAATTACATATCTCTGTTATTTTAAATAAAACCTAAATTTACAAAATTTCACAAATATCGGTTGAGAAATGCGATCTGTAGAGGAAAACAATCGGACATCCGTGCAATCAGACGCCGGACATACGATAACTTCAGCAATAGCATTTCCATTTGGCATAGCTCTGACTATGCACTATGCTTGTCACCCTAATAATATAAGATGTTAAATGTCTTTTAGCTCACCTTAGTTTAGTACTCGCATTTGTTGTTGGCTGAACGCTTGTGTTTAAACTTTGATAATTTCGTTGATCTCTGTTTCTGAAAAAATGAAATAGAGCAATTTAAAGATATTAATTACACAATATTCGTATTACTCAAAGCGTCTCGTTTGTCTCTTTCCATGATACCATAAAATATAAAACAATTACCAATCTATAATCCCAGTTTAAAATATATTATTATTCTAGTCATGCAATAGAGACTAGATTAAAATAACTATTAAGACTAGATGCAGGTTGGTATCAGTTACCAAAGAAATTGTTGTATTTAATAAATATAAATAAATAACAATACATACAATAGTGTCTCTGTGAGCTGGAGATCTCGTGACCGATGACTGTCCGATTTGAAATTGTCACATGTATTTTATACCCAAATAAATTATTTGTATTTGTATTTGTCCTCCTCTACAGGTCACACTCCTCAACCGATTCTCGTGAAATTTTGTGAGCAGGTTTGACAATTATATAAATTTTTGTTTTGACTCGGAACAAAAATTTTTTTGGAAATTTTCCAATTATGCAGATATATCCTTTTTTAAATCACATCTCTGCCATATTGAAAAATTTCCAATAACCGCCTAGACAAGAAAATTCTTTTTAAATATCGGACTTATAAAGTTTCACGAGAATAGGTTAAGAAATGCGACTTGTAGATTAAGACAGATCTGGACAGAGATCCGGACAGAAATTCAGACAGAATTCGGACATTCGAAAGCATTTTTGTCGAATCTGAAGCATAGACGCTTCGCTCGCTAACGATCTCTGGCTCGGTTATTGTTGTAAGAAAATGTAATAACTTTTCTTTCGAATTCAATGGCCATAACTCGGAACACTACTTTCTGAATGCAAATGCTTGACTTTTTGTATTAAATACTATTTTTTACAAAAAAATACTTTATTTTGATCAAAGTGACTGATCAGAGTGTTAGTAAGCATATTCTTTCAAATAAAAAATAAATGACGAAGTTATGCTGCAACA
This sequence comes from Peribatodes rhomboidaria, assembly GCA_911728515.1. NCBI lineage: Eukaryota > Metazoa > Arthropoda > Insecta > Lepidoptera > Geometridae > Peribatodes > Peribatodes rhomboidaria. The sequence continues at coordinate 10,135,162 of OU452189.1, forward strand.
AACATTTAGTAAAATTTATACAATGTAATTGAGTGCGTCCTAATTTTTGAAGTCGGTTAACAAACCAGGATAAGTTAGAAAAATATGCTCACTACACTGCTAAAAATAATAATGTGTTGCGGACCGTGGTTGGTCAGCTATAACATAAAAATGTGATTGTTTCTAGTTTAGGTAGGTTAGTTTAGGAAATGTGCTATACCAAAAACAAAAATTAGTATTAGTCATTTACACCGTTCGCAGTTCGCACGCAACGACCGCTTTCCGATATTGACATCGTAAGTACACATAATAATTATCATTATTTTATTTTTACCCGATTGTTAAAGAAGGATTATTTATTATTATTAACTATAGAATACTCCCCATTTCTATGTTATTAACTAGGTGTTGGGGCATCAGCAAGTATGCCACAGCTTCAATTTGAAATGGCTTATATTGACCTTAGTATATCCAACAATCATCGCAATAAGGTGTAATGGACGGTGAAGCCCTGAGAGTTAACATAGGTCGGAGGACACGTCTGTAGTTTTCTATTATTTATATCAGGAAAACAAACGTCAGACCGAATCATATGCCACTAAAAACTCAGACACTAGGGTTAGTCACTTCAGTCTACACAATAAGAACAAACGGGTAAAAATATTTATGTGGTAATTAAATATTAATAGGTAGGTGGGTACTTACCACTTAGCTAGTTTGAGTCCAATTTTTTTCTTACGCCTAGCTGCCTTGGTGACATCTCCCATTTTCATCGGATCAACCTTCTGTACCCTCTACTCACAACGCGATCAATTATTGTCCAAATATTTTCACTAGTAGTAAAGTCACTAAAAACTTATCAAATGTCTTGAAAAACTACTTTTTTTGATTGTCTCTGGATAATTAAGCACTGTTTAATTGATGATTTACGTACAAATAGAAAAAATATGCGAAAATATTTTTCGGCAAGGCGAGTACGTCCCTCCTTCGTGAGGCGCTGGCGCCGACTGGCCCGTCCCCCGCAAAGGAGCTCGCGGGTGTCAGTGGTCACGTGATCTGACGAAATACTTCAAAATAACACAAAATATTACTAAACTAACTCAATTTTAGCTCTAAAAATATGGTAAAAGAACGATCAATCATATTTTTAAATTTCCTATCCGAAGGTGTAAAAATATATAGTAACGTAATCTCCGTAAGCACGGTATTGCACGCCATGAGACGAAAACAACGTTCATTTAATATTTTTTTACTCGCAATCTAGTAAGTAATATAATATTTTAATCAGACTAATTAATAGGTAACATAATGATCTTTTTGGTGATATTTTTTTCATACCGGTAGGGTCCGTAGCTTCTTCACAATTACGAGTGGAATAGACGCATTTGGCGAATATTCAAGGCTTAAGTTAGAGCGAACTGCACACGGTGTGCAAATTTGATTGAAATCGGTTAAGTAGTTTAGGAGTCTATAGCGGACAAACAACGTGACACGTAATTTATATTTATTAAGAGAAGATTAAGATATCTACGGCCAACGCAAAACTTTGATGATCGCAAACTTTTGTACTTCCCTATTTATTTGTTTGGATTAAACCATCGAAATAACATAAGAAAGAAGCGGCACGAGTCTAATTTGTAATACACAGCGCGTGGACCCAATCTTAGTACAAGCAAACGGATACGGTTACGTGTATCAATAACAAAGATAGAGAGACGTACAAGAGACTATAGCGAGAACGAGACAACAATAATTATCACTGTTGCGACTGGTTGTGTTTGTTGGTGACTATGGTGAATTGAGTGCAGCACCTAATTTATGCGGTCCATTTTTGGGTTTTCGTACCGGATTTTATTTGATCGAAGGATCAAACACACAGATTTTGAATTGTTAAAAGAAATAGAGGCTCTGGGTTACCCATCACCCACCCCACCACTCAGATCAGTTTTCAGCTTTTCTTCATTATTACAGGCCCAATGAATATGAAGAGATGATAGTCTAGTGAGAGAAGACTCGCCTCTCAAGCCAGAGGGAGCGGGTTCGGACCCAGCAGAAGACTTGCACCAATTTGTTAATTATGTGGACAAATGTGCGTAAATAATGTCATCTGCTAGGTAACTGGAGTCTGGTGTATATGGCGATAGGCTCGCCCCCTGTCACATTTGGGACTGACTATCGTCCCAAAAATCGTCGCCGTCGTGAAAGTGTGGGTGTTGTACACCTCCACCAGCCCCTTGGGGGGAAAGGCGATATGTTATACCTCTATTATGTGTACAGGCCCAATTAGGGGCATTTGGCGTCACACGTCTTGTGCATTTGCCAGTCTCAAGTAGTAGTTTAAATAGTTTAACAAGGACTTGCAATTCTTATAAACTGGGTATAACCGTTCCGAAGACGGGTCTGAGCAGTAGCGCACTTGTAGCGCCTCACTCAACTGCCGTCTTTGTACTTCTTCACTCTACAAAACTTCAAGGCTAGAGTGAATAAGTACCTTATAGGTCGTCGTGCTCCATCTTAGACCACAACGTCGCTTAACATCAGGCGAGTTAGTGGTCAAACGCCGACCTATTCAAAATTAAAAAAAATAAGATATAGTTCTAATTTCTTTGCGACCTCAACTGACCTAACCTCAGTTTTTCTGACGTCACACAATCAAGCCTTAAAAAAGCTCCTTAATTAAGATAAGGCGGAGCATGATAATGGACAATGGAGTTGAAGTCGCAAACAAAACTTGTATAGATCGTTCTCGGAGATTAATTGCTTTTTAAAGCTTGAATTTATTTGCATTGCTGATTAAAATAAATATTTTGCGTGGATTAGAAGAAAGAGCTTAAGTCGGCTGAAGCCAAAAAATAAGCTTTTTTTTTATTAGCCAAAGAACAGATTTAAGCAGAGGCATAGCGCCTTATGTATGTATGTATGGGGTTTCTTTGGCACGCCTTACAGCCTAAACAGCTTGATGGATTTCGACATGTGAGGTGTCGTTTGAATCGTCTTGATAGTGAAAGTGACATAGGGTACAATATTTAACAGTCGGTCTTTTTGTTTTTCTTTTATTAATGTTACTTGTTATATCTTAGTTTGGAAACTATTTTTTTTCGGAAACAATAAAAACGTTAGCGTTCAGGGATGTTTCAGGTTTTTAATTTTGTAAACTTTTCTTTTGTCTTGTCTGTGCTGATATTTCTACAGGGTGATTGGAGCCAAGACCGTATCCTTTCATGGTGTTTCTACTCATCCTGGGCTACTTTTAAAGTGTTACATTAATTCAGCAAGTTTTTATAGCTTTTGAGTTACCAAACAGTTTTTTCTAAAAATGTAATACAAATAATTCCATACAAAAAATCCTATCCTACTAATATTATAAACGCAAAAGTTTGTAAGAATGGATGGATGGATGGATGGATGGATGGATGGATGTTTGTTACTCTTTCACGCCAGAACGGCAGAACAGATCTGGATGAAATTTGGCACAGACAGATTATAGTCTAGAATAGCACATAGGATACTTTTTAACCGCGGGTGAAACCGCGGGGCGCAGCTTGTTTAAAATAACTCGAAAACAATTTTTTTCTGAATTAATGTAATTCATATCGTCGTCACGCCTTTCCCCTGAGGGGGCTGGCAGAGGTTGAATACAACACCCACGCTTCGACGGACGATATTCAGTCCCAAAAGCGCCAGGGGGCGAGCCTGTCGCTATACACCGGGCTCCAGTCATGTAGCAGATGACATACAATACGCACATATGTTTTCACAATGAACAAATTGGTGCGTGCCTTCGGCCGGGTCCGAACTCGCTCCCTCTGGCTAGAGAGGCGGGCCTTCTCCCAACTAGGTTGCCATCGCATCGCTTTGACAATTAATGTTAAAACATAACCTAGGATGAATAGAATAATACCCTTGAAAGTATACGCTCAGGATTCTCAATCAGAATCTGGAGTATAATATATTATAATGCACGTACTTTTAGTTGTTTTGATCATTTTGACGGTTTTTAGGTAATCCTTTTGCATCAATAAATCAACGCAAAGACCAAAATATCTATAGATCCATAGGTATACTTTATATCTACGTATCCTTTCTTTACTACTTAGCTAGTGGAAGTTACTACGAAGTTAGTACAGTGTCGGATTAAGAAAGCGTGGGGCCCGTAACCAATGCGAATGGAGGGCCTCTGAGTTGTTGGTTACACACCAAAACTCCTATTTCCTCTGAAAGTATCATAATTAGCGCATTTTTCCCCAATTTAGGGCAAATTTGCTACGCTTGTCTATTTTGAGAACACCTACCTACGAGTATTAGCCGTCTACTGTACACGCTCAGATGTACATGGAGTGTTGTTTTGTTTTTCACGTGAGGCCAAGGTACAGGACCCGTATAGGTAGGTATAGTAAATGCTAGCATATACTGCCTCCTGCTACGTGGCTAATTCGGCATTGAGTTAATTATGAGTTACTACTTAGTTAGTAACAGAGTATTATCCTGATTCCGATTTATCTTGGTCACTCTCTCTCCTATGACTTTTCAAACGAGAAAGACAACCAAGATAAAATCGCACGCGTAAGAATTGCGGAATCTTTCAGCCAGGTTTTAAACTGCCCAAAACTTCAGTTAGAAGACTTTAAACCCAAATTACTTCAACAACAAACAGCTGATAAAATATGATTTAAACCGCAAAATATCAACACATAATTTGAAACAAGTTATATTTTCAATTGTATGGAGCCCATTAGAATTCATGTCGTCGCCAGCATTACGCTACGCATTGCGAGAATGTAATTCTGTGGACGTGTGCGGAATAACGTTTGTAACTAAGTTGGGCTTGTGACTATGTAGAGTGAGTCACATGATGGCTTTGGGTCGATCGAGGAGCGAGGAAAATGATTTTTTGAACGGACTAAGAACGTCTTTGGCCACTTCCACTAAATATAAGAATAGCTAAGTCTTATTTTAGAAATTGACGTGTTTTTTTTCTCATTATGATTTACTGTGCTAAGCGAGTGGCAGCCGCGCGCGCACTCGCCTTGATAAAGACCGTCGAATGCGGTTGAAACTATAGTCGGAATAACTGACTTATTCAATCGTAAGTATTTTGAGATCATAGTGATTGCCTAAGTAAGTCCTTGCTTAACTAGCTAGCTGTACATAATCGCCTTTGCACATTTTGTTCAGCCCAGCTTTGTACAGCCAGAGCATACGAAGCCATGTTATGTAAAACGTGCTGTACATGGCTGGGCTGTACAAAGTCCAGCTAATACATAAATAAAGGTCGTAATTATGAAAGGACTAGGATCATAATAAAGACAGGGATTTTTGAATGGGTAGCCTTAAGTAGAATAGTTACGGACAATAAAACTTGCCAACCTCCATGATTCAAAATTAGATGTCGGTGAGCGTCGCTGGCTAAATGTACAAAATGCCCGTTGCCAAGCAAAAAACTGAAAAAAAAACATTTGTGAATTTTCAATGACATTTGAAATTTGAAAATTTTTGGCTTTTACACTTTTTATGAACGTTGATCGTGTACGAAGACAGTTTGTTCTATTGGAGATTGGTAGGTTACCTTACCTTAGGTAGGTACACCATGTCCTAAATTGTCGTGTACCTAATTGTTGCGATACACATAGATAATATTTTTTATTTTAATGGGTATGGCACACTACTTATTTAGCATAACAATATTATAGTCCGTAGGTACTTGAGATTCTTTTCTAAATCTTACACAGGCGATTCTTGAATATTTATAAAGTAAGCACATAGTGTGGTTATTTTTCAAAATAATGGTTATTATAAATACGAATACGTAATCAAATTAATATCGGGGTTTCTTTTGTGTGGACCTCGTGTAAAGTCAGCAACGACAATATGATAGAAAGATGTTATGGCAGAGCGAAAGTAATTAGATTTCCGCTCGGCCATGCCATGATTACATAGCGGTGTCCTGGGAAACGCATCATTTCATTTCCCGCGAGATACTGTCAACTAGAGTAGATAGTGTAGGCACACCCTCAAATAAAGGACCTGGGGGGCTATTCCTGCGCGTGAGATGAGATGAGATTTTATCTTGGTCACTCTCACCCCTATGACGTTTTAAACGAGAGCAACAAGGACGAAAAAAGTGAGATGAAAATCTCAAATCTCCGAATAGGGTCCCTGCAGGGCTATTCACAACCATTCGGAAACGTTTCCGTTTGGATTTGAAAAATTTTAAACCTAAATTATTCGAATCGCAGTCTATATTCATAAGTTTTTAAACGTGATTAATTCTTCCGATCGGATTTATATTTGATTCTCTATTCCAGAGTGTATCAAAGGAAATTGAGATTCGAACAATTTGAGTTTGAAATTTCTGGGATCCGATCGGAAACATTTCCGAATGATTGTGAATAGCACCGCTGGAGAGCAATTCAGCTAACCATAGGGCAAATGGGGGCTTACCACGAGTTTTGACAGTTAACGAAAACTTTTTTCGTTTTCGTTTGGCTTCATACATTCAACCTAGTCTCTTAACTTTTCCGCCAGGGGCGTTTTATTGAAATGCATGGAGCCAAACGTAAACGATAAAAGTTTTCGTTACTACCAAAACTGAAGGTAAGCCCCCTAACTATTAACGTTGCGTTTGTCATAAAAAAACAGACGAGTTTTAGTACCAGCAAAGGCCTAGACTGGCCATATTGTGACTGCCATTCTAGCCCGGCAATATTGCGGCAATATTTTGAGTGTGATCTAACCATTTTTTCATCATTCTAGCACGGCTGATGAAGGCTGGACTGCAGTCAGCAATATTGCCAGTATTTTCAGGCCAGTATTGCATTTGAAATATGGCTAGTCTAGTCTAGGAGCGCCCTAATTTTTCGCCGGGCACAGGTAGAACTGCGATAGCAGTTCAGCTGGCACGTCTGTGAACCATTAGTGATAATGAGCCATTCCACATCCGTTTTATAAGGCTAATAAAACGTAACGTCAACGATTCAACTATGGTTAGGTGAATTGACCCCTAAACTAAACGTACGGCGTACACCGCTAGCCGTAAAGAATGTAGGCCTATGCCGCCTAGGTAACTATTCACCATCCTGCCTTGCAGTACTGCTTGCAGGACTGCCGCTTCATGCAGGATGGTGAATGTTGCCTCAGCCAACTTGCAGGATGCGCGTGCAGGATGATAGGCAAGATGGGGTGTGCGCTGCATCCTAGCTCGCTGTCCTGGAAGCAATACTGCAAGGCAAGGTGATTGGTGCCGTTTAAGAACTGTCAAAAATAAGTAATTTGACCACTCTTATTTGGTTTAATTGAAAAACTATCAAGCCGTGATTATGAATCCGTAAAATTACTGATATCAAATTTAGTTGGTCGAGATCAATATTTTTACTGTTCGTTTGTAGAGCGTTTGCGCTCGTTACATCTAAGCCAGGTCTTTTCCTTCTTCTGGACCTAGTGTTACCTATAATTATTCCCAGCAACAACTCCCTTAACTCATATGCATATTTATTAGTTTAATGTAACGTGAAACTGCTCGTGACCTAGCAAAGCACAGAGCTTCCCGTAGGAACAAATTCCATTTCCCGACCGTGTTTCCGTGTGATTGCTTCCCAGCGTGGATGCATCATTTCCCACGGGGGATGGCAAACCCTTTCATAATGAATATACGTTACGGTTTGTGAGCTACCTAAGGGCGCTCCTAGAAGGGCTATATTTTTACTGCTATACTATCCCGGCAGTACTGGCATTATTCCCCATTGTAGCCTGACTATCACGATGTTAGAAATGTATGACCATTACACCACCACAGCAGGGCCACACTAAAAATATTGTCGGCCCACATTCAAAATATTGCTGCGCCAGTTTTACTGGGCCAGTATTGCAATAAAAATATGGCCCGTTAAGAAGCACCCTAATACTTAGATAAGCCCTAGTAGTTACGTTCTAAAGGTTTGCCTACTCAGATCAACCTAGAGGAAAAGATGGAACACTGCGCTACATCTCGCTGAAGCCACTTCGTTTTAAGCGTGGTAATGTTGCCATGAAAAAAATGTACAATTGCACGAAAACTAGTATTAATTCCCAAACTATACGTTCGCCATTTTCGCTCCAATATACAACCTTAATAGATTTAATATTCTAAAACTGCACATATTTGTAAGAGTTTAATGTTACGGCTTCTTCAAAATTGACTTGTAACAAAGACTCACAGTTTTTTTAAAAAAACCTCAAAATGTAGTCCTGGCCACACTTTTATAATGCACTATGTATATTTATGTACACGAAATTATACCATAAACCAATGCACATAACGTCAAGGTAAGAATGACCAATAGAGTAGCGTAGTTTTTTTGCGTCAATGTGTGCGTGTTGTGTACATATACGACAGTAGCGTAGTTTTTGGATGGTTTTTGGCTTCACCTAAATCAGTTGATTGAATCAGGCGTTACTTTGCGGCATTTTACTTTGTTACATACGGCGTGCGCCAGATATAAGCGAGAGTAAGATTACTCTCTAGGTTGATCTGAGTTTGCCTCCGAAGCTCGTAGAGACAATTTTACAAGCTTGTATAGTTTTATCAGACTAATGTCATAAACTCGCGACCCACCCTGGCTTCGCACGGTACCTGTACACCATCCGGAAGAAATTAACTGAATGATAGTAAAAATCGCATCAAAGAGTTGGCAGTTTTCTAGACTGAGAGAAACTGACGCGGAAAGAAGAGATAATGATAGAGAAACGAAAACTTGTAGCTGTTTGTATCATACACATTAAGTAATTTAAAAAAATCGCTTAGGTAGGTACCTACACAGTATAATGCTTGTCTCAACGGTTTTAGATGAAGTTTGGTTTAGGGGTGAATTATTTTTAAACCCCGACGTAAAAACGACGGGGTGTTGTAAGTTTGATGTGTCTGTGTGTGTGTTTTTGTCTGTGGCATCGCAGCTTCCGAACGGATGAACCGAACTTGATTTTTTTTTTGTTTGAAAGGAGAATTAGTCGGGAGTGTTAATAGCTGTTTAATAAAAATCGGTGTCGGGGGTTTCTTAAATTTTTAATATATCCTTTTTTTAATGTATGCGTAAGATACCTACTTTTTTTTTTAAATAGTGCCTTCTGCCCCTTAGGGTTTGTGGCAATTTTGCCATCAACAGTGAGGAAAATACCTACTTGTTATCTCGGAAAAATAATCCCTACTCAACTTGTTTTGTATTTCAGTTTTTTTTTAATTTCTGTTTATTTCCTGAACTCATTTGACTTTTTTAGTTTCAGCCTTAATTTGAGGAAAGCTAATTTTAGGTGTAGGCCGAATATTAGCCGTTACAATCCAATAACCAATTTCCAATAAATAGTTCAATTTCGAGAAATCTGATAGACAAGTGATCTAATATCGAGCAATACTTACCTATTAGGTAGATCAAAACAAACGGGAAATTGGGGAAAAGAGGACGTTGTTTTAATGTCCAATTGGACCAGAGTGACCCAAAACTTGACAAAGCGATGAAATATTTAACAGTCAGTTTTTGACAGCTATTCAATAAGTTACATGTCAACAATGGACGTTTAAACAAGTTAAAAAGGTATTTACTGCCATGTTAAGTTTTGGTCAACTTAGGCCTTCGTTTTATTTACTCACTAGCTGCGCCCCGCGGTTTCACCCACGTTTATAAAGTATCCTATGTGCTTTCTAGACTATAATCTATCTCTGTGCCAAATTTCATCCAGACCTGTTTAGACGTTCTGGCATCCATCCATCCATCCATTCTTACAAACTTTCGCGTGCATAATATTAAGTAGGATTTCGAATAGGTACCTACCTACCTATCTATCAAAATAAACGGTTAATACCTACATGTAATTGAACTTCTTTAGATGCAAAATAGACCTATTTTACGTACAGGATACGATAATATCGCATATTTTAGGGAGGTAGGTATATATCATCTTGCAATTCTCGAAACAAATCCATCAACGCCAGTAAATGGGTAAACAGTTTTTCCAACTAATCCCGGAGGAAGGCCCAAACATATTGCCCAGCCTCAGGGCTTAGCAATTTAAATATTTTCTGGACGGAAGGGATCCTAATTCATTTTCAAGGCCCCTTGCAAATATGAGTCTTCGTTTTAAGGGAAGGGTCCGCTTTCCATATCAGTTTTTTATGACACCTTTTTTGGATTCATCTACGCTTTGATTTAGCAATCAAGCTTTAGTTATAAAAGTGCAAAAGCAGATGTTAAAAAAGTTTGTATGTCGTTAAAAATAATATTTAGCCGACCTGTGGACACCGATGTCGACGTATTGATTTAGACGGTTTCACAACAACGTTATCTCTAGCGGCTACTACATTATTACATAAATAAAACATACGTTGTTTTCACTCTGTCATTTAGCTAACGAGAGTATTATGGCCGTGAAGGTCACTTCACGCTGCGTCAACGTCCATAGTCGTAAGTGGTACTCACTCTTCGGAGTGCTGCGAGACATTGTCCTTGTCCTTATGTGCCTGCCCGGAGCTGCACGAGTTGCCCATCTCGCCGGCGCGGCCACAACGCCCTTACCTCCTCATTCTACGTCATACGTCCGACACTAAACACTAATAAAAATATAACGAAACACACTAAACGAACCACCGCGAGATTTGCCGCAATAATTTAACATCTCCCGGCTCCGCGATCGCTTCGGGCGGCAAATCTAAATTTAAATGGGACGCGTGCCGTCGCGGCGGACACACGACGGCGAATAATCGATGCGCGCCCTCTTGCCCCGCCTTCCCCGCGCCCGCTACCCTCTGTACGCGCGCTTGCTCATTATCCACGCTTTTCGCGACTCATGGACACCGACGGAGCTTTTCCGAACTACGGAGGTTTATTTCGACGCATCAAAACTGTCTTCGTAAACAAAATAAAAAATAATAATGTCGCGCGGTCACCGGCACTGGCCGCGCGTGACTCTAAATTCGAATATGAAATTCTTAAAATAAAAATGCGAAACGACGCTTGCTTTGCTTCTGTCTTGTCTACTCACAGCAAGTGCTTCGCAAGTATTTCGAAATTTTATGCACGTTTTTTGCTATAATTGATGGTTATTCAATGTATTTTATGGTTTGAGAACTACTAATACAATGCCTAGGTGTTTTCTAAGCTCTGTGAGACCGTGTCGAAGCGGTTTCATACATGAAACGGGAGAATTTCCCTTTGAAAGTAAGTTAGTTTTTGCACTTTGTAGGTTTCAAAAAGTTTTTCACTGTGATGCTTATTTAAATAACTTCGTACACCGAGTTCTGTGGTCTATTTATGTATTTTTGAAATACGTAATTCATGCGTAAGTAGATGTGATTCACCGTTTGATAATTCATATAATTTGTAGCGGAAATTCTATTTGTTTTCGTTAGTACTTAGGTATGAAAATATATTTTAATAGTTTTTATTGCGTTGAAAACTGGCTCACATCCTTCTGCCTACATGATCTTCAGAATAGGAACCATTCAGATTAAGAGTATTCTAGCTGTATCTACTACTGTAAGTATCTGTATATATTCTAAAGATATTTATGTTTCTACCGTGGACGTATTCACTGAAACATTATCTTTACAATATTATAGAATGAAACATGTCGGTAAACTTGTGAAGATATTATTTTGCGGATGCCTTTAAACTCCCGCAGATACTATTGACCGATAGTTTGGTTGGGTTGGGTAAAGTTGGGTTGCTGATGCTAGATTGAAGGCAATAAAATAAAAAAAAATTCCAACTTTTTATCGGCCGATACTGTATCGCTGTAATCATATCGTCACGCCTTTCCCCCGAGGGGGCTGGCAGAAGTGTAACAGAACACCCACACCTGGCCGCACGAAATTCAGTCCCAATGTGACAGGGGCGAGCCTGTCACCATATACCGGGCTCCAGTCATGTAGCAGATGACATACAATACGCACATATGTTCAAACAATGAACAAATTGGTACGTGCTGTCGGGTGGGTTCGAACCCGCTCCCTCTGGCTTGAGAGGCGGGCCTTCTCCAACAAGGCTGCCATCGCCAATCATGATTCAAAAAACAAGGTAGCATTCCGGGAGCAAACACGTAATGACGTCACTCGTCATCGTCTTTCGTCTCTTTCGAACTAGTTGTGAATGACTTATTTCGGTCTTGCTTATACATCGATTGACGTCACTACGTGTTGCCGACGTGACTGGAATGCTATACCTGGCGGAGTATATTGTTATACCATGTCTGTAATGTGCGCATTTACCCATGGGCCGATAGAAAGTGTGTAGTCTACGGGCACTCCTAATAGGAGAAAGACTTTGATTGAGTGAATCTTCCATTAAATTAATGTAGAAATAACTATAGAAAAATTACTTCTGAACTTCCTTTTTTCTCATTGATAAACCTAAGTAGCAAAGTGGACATTGGTAGACGAAAATGGGAAATGGCTGTAGTGACCTTCAATTGCTGAATTAACGCCTTTACGAGCTTGGTGACAAGTGACCTAAGCTCTTATTATTTGAACCCAATCCCTCAGTCCTGACATCCAACCGAACCACCACCAAGCCACCGCATCACCTAAATTCTCCTTCCAGCCGATTTCAAATCAACCTGGATCCGCGGCCCGAAACTGAATCTCAAACGTCAAAAGACGCTCCTCAAAAATAACGAAACAATCTACAACGACAAGGTCCCCATCTCGACTAGATTCTACCTTCAACTCCTCAAACGGAGCCAGTTCCTCCCTCATTTCATTGAAACCGAAATTTACGAATACGCATCAGAAACGGAGAAACCGGCCAAATCGCCAGAGCCTCATAAGAATAGAAGTAAGAACATCATAGATAAGACTTACAACTTGAGGTCGAGTGAGGGGAAAACGGAACGGAAATCGTTTGAAAAGTTTCGCACGCAGAGGATTGTGAAAGGAAATGCAGCGGTCGTACTGGACCGGAAGCAGAAAGTGAAGGTAGAATTTTTTTTTCATACAGATTGATTCAAATTTAATGGCGGCTGTGAAGTGCGCCGCAAGCGAGACTTTGCGGGGTCTTGCCTTTCTGGAGGGCTATTCCTCCTACGCGTGAGATGAGATTTAATCTTGGTCACTCTCACACCTATGACGTTTCAAACGAGAGCAATAAGGACGACAACTGGTGTGATGAAAATCTCAAATCTCCGAATAGGCTCACTGACTGCAAGCCTTCGTATTCGCTACTGCGGAGCGTTTCGCGCCTAAATTCACAGCCTTAAGTTTTAATCGGCCTGTAATACTGTTCAGTAGGTACAGTGCGTTCACTGTAACTTGTCTTTTAACAAAATATTGTCTCTGTCTGTCAGTTGACATTACTTGCTGCCAGAGTAAGAGAAAATACTGTGGACAAACGACTTTTAATAGTGAACAGGCTATACTTTAATTCTGAAAGTTAGATAGAGCTGTAGAGTGAGGCTGTGTTTTCATTGAGGCGGAGTTGAGCGAAGCGGTGATAGTAGAGTGGAGCAGAGATTTCGAGCCTTGTGATTGACCAATAATGCACCGCTCCGCTCAGTTCCGCCTCAGTGGAAATGAATTTCCTACTAAGAATTCTTACGAATTTGAATATCTTACTACGTTAAGGCTTCAGCCTTCAGCCTTAAGGTAGTTAGATATTAAAATATGGATGTTAGGTAGGTAGGTACTGAAAATATAAATTTATGACCGAGCGAAACGATATGGTTCATTTTCGATCGAACTTTGTATTTCGGAATCGGATCGGAAATTTGTAGGTAGGTATTTGAAGTATTACTTGCCTACGAAATAAATATCTGAACCGTAGACCCTTACTTAAATTATCGTTACCAACACATAAATGCACATTGTATAAATAAATAACGCCGAGCTGTCCCCAAAGTTAAACTCTAAGGGCTCGTTGTGGGGAGACGCGTGGCGTTGCGCGGCGCGCGCAGCATCGTGTCGCGCGGGTAAATCAAACATTATGCTAATGTATGAGAACGTTCAAGTAAAAGTGTGTTTGCACGCTCCGCGCAACGCCCTGCGTTTCCCTTCAACGAGGCCTGAGACTTTCACTTGGCAGTTCCAAAACGATTTCCCATAAGCTTATCACTAATTCACTCACAAAGGAACCCATAATCCCGTTGCTCGAAGAGATGAAAACACGGGAACTTCTGAAGCCCAACTCCAGGGGCTCAGAGATTGACAAGATAGCCGAGAAGCTGAAGAGCCTGGTGCGGACCAGCGCCGTGGAAAGGTTGGACGAAGAACTGCTGAGCTGCAAGGAGTCCTTCGAGGAGTCTGAGCCTGTCGTGGTGGTAGCTGAGAAGACTGATGGTATGATTGGTTTTGTAATTTTTTTAGCTGGAACCTTTGCGGGGACTCACTGAAGCCGAACTTCGTAACGTATCGAGTATTACGCGAATCGTTTTGCCGTAACAGTTCACCGTATCATTCATCGAGCCGTTCCTCTCGCCAGTCGCCCTCCTGTCAGTTTCTTTGCAAGCCCTCTGAATCGTGCTCGCTACGGACTTCGAGTCAAGGTGCTCTAGTGCCGTTTCAAAGCTCGCCGCTGTCGAACTGTTACGCTTAAAGGATACGTTACTACATAATGTAATCAGTCAGTCTCCGCCTTTTGAGGTAATGGTGCGGAGGCTGGAAAAGTGAGTAGACAGATGGTGTCTTGTTTTGTCACTATTATAATAATGTTCTCATTGTCTTCAGTGTTTTCCGGCACCGAACAGTTCTATACTTTAGTAGTTTTTATTCGTTTTACTTCGAAAGTTTGTAACAGTTAAGTAACAGCAATTCAACAATTAAGTAACAGCTTCTGCGAGTGTGGCCCGGCTGGGAGTCACACATTTGTAGCACGGCTGATGATGGTCGGACTACAGTCGGCAAAATTGCCAGTATAATTATGGCTCCTAGGACCACCCTACGATCCATACTTCATCTCTCCCCTATCTACGCCTACGCAGAAGGCTGAAAATTGAAAGTAGACTGCTTAAAGTTCCATCTAGTCCTCCAAACTTCCCAACCCCTCCTAAGTCCTCTCCCCTCCCCCAGCCCCGTCCCGTGGGCGCGTGCGGGGCTCCCACTGCTGTTCTTACTGCGGCAAGGGGTTTGACCGCCCCTGGGTGCTGAAGGGGCACATGCGTCTCCACACGGGCGAGCGGCCCTTCCCGTGTCCTGTCAAACAGTGTGGCAGGACCTTCGCTGACAGGTGAGCTCGATAACGTTCAGAATGGCTGGTGAAGTAAAGATAAACGGTCATTAGTTATTTCTTTCGTCAAAAAAGTTACGACCGTTTTACAGGATTTAGTTACCAGATCTATCTAAGTATTTATGTATTTACAAAAATATAGCTGGTCTGTGATATCGAAGCAGCTATATTTTCGTTGTCTATTAGAAATAAGGACATTTTTTTTTGCAAGTGCGAAATTGCTCTAAATAAAAATATTCTGTTCGACATCCTCTTTAAAGTAAATGAAACATTATTTTGTCATTATCTGAATGTAAGACGCATACATTCATTCACACAAAGTGTACACAAGTACGAGCCTACAGTGTGAGTTTCTCCCCTATTTACCCTATGGCATAATAATATACTCCGCCTGGTATAGCGTTTAGAGAAAAAAAAGGTCACGTAGGTGACACGCAGAGCAACAATCGATGCATAAGTAAGACCGGAATAAGTAATTTACAACAAGTTCGAGAGAGACGATGAGGAGTGACGTAGTCGGGTGTCTACTCCCGGAACGCTAGACTTGCCCAACGCCCATCATGCCCATGTCAGGTCGAACCTGCGCGCGCACCAGCGCACGCGCGGGCACCACGCGTGGCCGTGGCGCTGCGCCGCGTGCGGGAAGGCCTTCAGCCAGCGCTGCTACCTGCAGCGCCACCGCGCGCCCGCCTGCCTCAAGTACAGGTACGTGACACGTTAGAGGTCTCCCAGTGCAGACCGTGGAGACCTCTCCCAGGTTCAGGGCGGGCCCAAGGGACTCAAGCCCCCCCCCCCAAATTCAAAATCCCTTTCCGAACAAGTCATATTAAAAGCTAACTTTAACCGTCCCAATTAGGGTCCTAGAGCAAACTCCTTCTGGGCTGCCGGAGCAATTCGACTCGTCCATCAGCGACAGCCTAAGTCGAGGCCGTACCGTACGTACCGTACGTAGTGGTGCCCTTGAGCTGGCCGCCCATAGTCATAAGCATTATAAGCTCTAGCCTAATCCATCGATGCTTAAGCAAGACCGAAATAAGTCATTTCCAACAAGTTCAAAAGAGACGGATGGCGATGGCGATGACGCTTAATGCTAGACCTTGTTTTTTGGATAATTACTCTAGCCTTTTGGATGAATGGCAGTTCGATTGCGAGATCTAAACAAGCCAAAAGCAAAAGAGCAGTCTCAATTTCCCAAGTCTAGGTTTCTAGGTTCTAGGTCTATGTTCAGGGACCCTATTCGGAGATTTGAGATTCTCATCTCACTTTTTTCGTCCTTGTTGCTCTCGTTCGAAACGTCATAGGTGTGAGAGTGACCAAGATAAAATCTCATCTCATCTCACGCGCAGGAATAGCCCCCCTGGTTTCGGTTTACTTTCTCTGTTACGACGCGAACTTCCGCAGCTTTACTCTATCTCACACAGGTCAGCGCAAACTGGTGGACGCAGAGAGCCAGTATAAAAAAAACATACTGTCGAATTGAGAACCTCCTGCCTTTTTGATGTCGGTTAAAAGATCTTTTTACATACAAAAATAACGTACTTACCCACAGGCATCCAATACAGTAGAACTACTGTATTGGATGTCTGTTTACTTACTTATGTTATTCAATGCTGATGGCCGCTTCTCCGCGTCTGGTGATTCGCGCTATCCCTGACTTTTCGCGCCGCCGCACAATCGGAAGATGGTCTAGAACCTTGCAACAAAGCAAGTTAGCTTCACTGAGTTTGGGCTCGTTAAATTGGTATTGGCTAGTAAATTTCCTAATGATTTCATGTCGTAACGTGATTGTAAAAGTTTCCTTATAGGTACATAAGCACTTTTTTAAATTATAAAGTGTATTCCATATTTTTACTGCAATGCTGAAAATATTTCCGACTGTAGCCCGGCCAATATCGGCCGTTATGCTAGAAAAGTATGAATTTATTGCCAGGCCACACTCAAAATATTGTCTCAATATTGCTGGGCTCTTATTGCAATAAAAACATGGCCCGTCTAGGAACACCCTTTCGAACTTACGAACTTTGCAAAAGCTATGTCTTTTATATATAAAAGTGTTTCCTATTGGCCCAGTAGGGGCGAAAAGTGGGGACAAGAGGAAACACCAGTTGCTTTTGGCCCTTTTAGATAAACCTAAAAGACTTGGATTTTGCAAAGTTCGTAAGGATGTATCTAGACGGGCCATGTTTTGACTGCAATACGGCCCCGGCAATATTGAGACAATATTTTGAGTGTGGCCTGGCCATCTACTGGTACTTTTCAAGCAGAAACCCACCTTTTCCTAACAGACGTATATTTCAGAAATATATCCCGGAACTCGAAGCCCGATCTTCCTGCCCAGGAGCCAGCAACCCCAATTCCGATGTACGACATTATTTGCCACAACTCTGCTAGAACTGGCGATCAAAATGATGCCTGCCAAAATTCTGTGGCCCAATATCCCGTGGACCAAGATACTGTGACGCTGGACGAAAATATCGTAGGAAAGAACAAAACGGCACAAGGTTTTGAACAAAATGGAACCGTAATTCCAGAAGATACCAGAAATGCTACCCCAAAAGCTGCCAGCGATGCCTTCAATTCAATAGTATATATTGATTGAGGCAGCAGAAAACTCTATGATATAAATTGCAATAACATTGATGGATTTTACCGATATTGTGATTATTGTGTCGATTCCGTCGTACTTGTTTCTCAACTATTCTAATCTTTTAAAGACAGGATTAAAACTATCTGCATCCTCTTTCAAATCAATATGTGAGAAAAAGATAGCAACCATTTTACAATTTTTACAGCCATCAAATTCAGTTTAGTTCAGGAAACATGGCAGAACAGAATGACACCGTTTTCTTTAGTATAAAATACACTAGCTGCGCCCCGCGGTTTCACCCGCGGTTAAAAAGTATCCTATATGCTATTCTAGACTGTAATCTATCTCTGTGCCAAATTTCATCCAGATCTGTTCAGCCGTTCTAACGTGAAAGAGTAACAAACATCCATACATCCATTCTTACAAACTTTCGCCTTTATAATATTAGTAGGATAGGAAGTAGGATAGGTACTATTATCTATTTTGAGGACTGATTCGATTTAGTAGGTCCGAGCTATTTACTAATGTTCCTAGCTAGTATGAATAAGAAAAAATTGTGATATGATTAAATGCTTGCATTGAGATAGTGTTTTATTTGTTCAGTCTGATAAAGTCTATCTAGGTATTTATCTCTATCTAGTTTGGATGTTTGTATAAATTACATATTTATGGCGCTCTCTCTTCGTGCTCCTACTAAATACTCCTACCGATAGGAGTACCGGGACACCCATATGAGTATTCTGTACAAATTGTGTCATATAATATGGACCCGAATCTTTATTGAGTAAGCGTGATGGCGACGGTAATCATGTGCCATTTCGCTCGTTCGTATGTCACGAACTGGATTGCATGCGGAAACCATTGCCATGACGCTAAAATAAGACCATAACATAACAAATCGTCATGCCTTTCCCCGTTAGAGGTGTATTGCGACACCCACACCTCGCCGAACGATATTCAGTCCCAAATGTGACAGGGGCGAGTCTGTCACCATACACCGGGCTCCAGATAGAATACAATACACACTTACCAGCTAGGGTATACCTAATCTAAAATAAAATAACAATATTTTAGTCGAAGTTTACTGTTACAAATAAATAAATTACATTTTGTAAACTTACACGACAGTTGCCTTAATAAAGCGTCCACATAAATAGAATTACATTTACACTTTACAATTGCACCGATTTTTTAAATTCTTATATTACTAGCAATCTGTCTGCAGCTTTGTTCACGTTCCACAGCCAGGGAGCCGAGCTAATCAATCTCAAATATTCGGAGATTTGAGATTTTTTTTGCCTTTTTTCGTCCTTGTTGCTCATGTTTGAAACGTCATAGGTGTAAGAGTGACCAAGATAAAATCTCATCTCATCACACGCGTAGGAATAGCCCTCCAGGGACCCTGGACTAGCTACAACCAATTCCAAGAGTCTGTTTTTAGAGTCGCTGACTCTAAAAACAGACTCTCAGACAGACAGACAGATTGGACGAAATACGAGTTTCAAAAATGTTACGTGGCCATATTGTCAACTCGTCCAATCAGCAGCGAGAAACAGAATCGCTGGGAAGCGATTGCAACTTGCCTAGCGCCCCAGGATACAGTGGTTGTTTAAATCTTAGTAGTTCTGAGTTCAAATTGAGTCGCTTGGAATCGTCAAAGCGACTTAATTTTCACGATCGCTAGCGCTCGCTGTTGATTGGACGAGTTAACAATAAGTTCACGTGACATTTATATAGCTCGTATTTCGTCCAATCAGAACGTTCGAGCAATTGAAGAATAGAATCGCTTGAAGCGAATGAAAGTTGTTGAGTTACTCCCTCTATACAAACTTACGAACTTTACCTCTTTATTATTTACTAGCTGTTACCCGCGACTTCGTTCGCGTTTCTTCAGAAAATAGTATCCAAAAACCTTGCTCGTGATATACTGTAACTGTAAAAGCCTACAAACAGACAGACAGAGTTAATTTCGATTTTATTAAATTAGTTTATAGATAGTATAGATTTGAACGGTATTTTTGGTGTTGTGCATTTGGTAGACAAATCACTAGACATTTTACAAGGTCAGTTGAAGGCTTCACTATACTCGAGATGCGCTAGAAACTTTCTGACAGCTCCAGTTGTTTATATGCAAGCTAAGTGAATTAAAACACTTTAAAATATTGTTTCCATTTCAAGATATTTTCTAAGAAAATTGGAAAGTTGAATTACATTATTTAAGGTAATTCAAAACCACTTCTAGTGTAGCGAAGCCTTAAGTAATAAAGCGGTCATTACATAATCCAATTTGCAGTACGCTAGGTGAGCTAGCGTGCTAACATTGGATAGTGGCAAGGCTTTAGACAGTTGACAATCCATTTTTTTTATTGCACTGGCTTAGCCACGCTAAGTTAGCTAAGTTAGCATACTGCAAATTGGATAGTGTAATGAACGCTTTAGAGTCTAATAAAATAGGACGAAGCACAATCATCCACAAATCACAGGACACGAAAAGCACATCTATAAAATAAAGCTAGCTGACCCTTAAACCGCCAAAGTTAGATTTATCCGACTCAAGTTTCGGAACCGATTTCGTCTGGAAAGTTGTTCGTCTTAGGCTAGGCTCAGGCAGAACCGGAAAATCCTCGCGCAATTCTTGATGTCATTGACATACATACATACATATATACATATCGTCACGCCTTTCCCCCGAGGAGGCTGGCAGAGTTGTAATACAACACCCACACTTCGCCGGACGATATTCAGTCCCAAATGTGATAGGGGCGAGCCTGTCGCCATACACTGGGCTCCAGTCATGTAGCAGATGACATACAATACGCACATATGCCCACACAATGAACAAATTGGTGCGTGCCGTCGGCTGGGTTTAAACCGCCTCTGGCTTGAGAGGCTGGCCTTCTCCGAACTAGGCTGCCATCGCCTGACATGTCACTGACAAACGGACCATATCACCCAAGCCTAAAATACAAAATCGCTTAACATCGAGGCGACGCTGACGTCTCTGTCGATATTGTATGATTGTGTACTTTAGGCTACGGTGATATGGTTCTTTTGTTAACGACGTCCAAAAGTGCGCGAGAATTTGTACGTTCTATCAGAGCAGAGCCCTAGGCGGCGAAAATCTTTGTCAGAAAATCGGCTGCGGCGGTTAAATGTTAATCAAATAAATATTTGCTAAAGACGCAATAAATAAATACTTCTAATAGGATAACTTCACATAGCATGGCCGTTAGGAGATCAAGCAAACTAATGGTAGGAATATATTAACGAGAGACTCAAATACAATAAAAAATATACGGAGTGTGACGCATTAGGAATCCAGGAAAAAAATTGTAAATGTGACTGTTCTATTATTTACAACGACATTAATGTTTCCACTAAAATTGACATCTTGAACTAGCACTTTCAAAACCGACACACGTGAACAATACTACACAATTACACACACATTTAATTACACATTTTTCAACAATTACAATTTTACAAAAAACAATTTTACAATTAGGTTTGGTTAGTTTTTGTAAGGAGTTAGGCCCAGCGCTTAATGACTGTGCAGGATAGACGGCATGCCACGATTTGGCATACCAAAGGATCCTTCGGCATCCCACGTCGAGACGAAAGCAAATTCTTTCTGACGCCCGCTTATTCCGTTTAGCAACAAACGTTGTATACTCTCGGGATAGTTATACAGTGCTTTGCCTTTACCGATCGACTAAAAATTTAAAAGAAAGGAAACGACTAAACACCGCATATTTATTCCAAAGCTATGCCATTTTCATTGGTAAGGGGGATTCAATTTAGCACTAAGTTGGTCTAAAGTTTTGAATATAGTGCGCTCACGCATCTCGTTGACATCGCTGCTAAAGCGAGGTAGATTCAACCATGTTTAAACTCAGATCAATCTAGAGGAAAAGATGGAACCCTGCGTTACATCTCGCTGAAGCCACTTCTTTTACAATGTGTGTGCGTGGTAATGTTGCCATGAAAAACATTTACAATTGCACGAAAACCAATATTAATTCTCAAACTCTACGTTAGCCTTTTCCGTTCCAATATACAACATTAGAAAATTAAATATTTTAAAACTGCACATATTTGTGAGAGTTTAATGTTACGGCTTTTTCAAAATTGACTTGAAAAAAAACTGCAGTTTTTAAAATAAACCTCAAAATGTAGTCCTGGCCACACTTTTATAATGCACTATGTATATTTAAGTGCACGAAATTATACCATAAACCAATGTACATAATGTCGAGGTAAGAATGACCAAGCGAGTAGCGTAGTTTTTAGATGGTTTTTGGCTTCACTTAGGTCATCCACCGTGCGCCATCTTATTCTCTAGGTTGATCTGAGTGTTTAAATCACTTAGCACTCACATTCCTTTAACGACATAAGTTACTAATGGGTCTTACGTGAGCCCTCTGTGTGTTACGGGGAGCCATTGGTATGTGGTAACGTGCTCAAGCTTCCCGAAGGCTTTCCAAGGATTGTCGAGGCATTATCGTGAGGCGTTTCGGTCTATTCGTGTTGAAATAAAGGAATGCCAGTGCTTACTGCATTGAAAGAAGGTTGGAATCTTTTTGCCTACGAAAAAAAATTCTTGCCATGCTATGCCGTGTTCCTCTTGTCTGTTCTTCTGGCAAGTAGCTCTTTTTCCGAACAAGGCGGTCGAGTCATTTTTATGACTTTGACGTACGAAGAATATCTTCGATAACTGATTGATTAAAAACATATTATGAGCGCCGGCCCTAAGCGCGCTTAGAACACCTGTCTTAGATCGGCATTAAAAATACTAGTTCGAAATGTCAGATTTAGTGTACATAAATAAACATTAATTTCGTTGACTATCTACACATATATTCGTGATCGTCTCTCATTACAAAGATCAAATTCCATTCCGGAATGTATGTACCTAAATATACATAAATTTGTGCTTCTCAGTTTTTCTAATATTATCAAAAATACTAAAATATTTTACAGTTTGTTATGGCATAAATCCATTGGCACTTTTATGCTTAGATTAATTTGAAAAATTGAATAAAGTACTAAACTATGATTTTTATTATGAAGAGAAATAATAAATAAATAATATTATACATAATCTATGGTCAGTTTCTTTTTAGATAACCAAGCATGTCAATAAAATATAGCCGGTGTTATTTACAATGGTTCCTGTCTTATGGATTGAGATAAGAGTTCATTGACTCTTGTCCCATTCCGCTGATTGTGGGATTGAGACAAAAGTTCATTGACCCTGCGACTGTTGATTTCGGGTTGTAAGCATTTATCAAACAAATTATATTTATTTTTCAATAATATTCATTTCAAATATGGTCATTTATGTTTTAATTTTATGGTACGAATTATAGCAAAGATTCAAAGCTGCTATTGGTAGAAAAACGGCCTACAAGTTTAACTATAGAGCCAACGCTGAAATCGCCAAAAAAAACAGCTGTTCCAAATAAAAAGTTCATTGACCGGCAACAAAATATATGGAACAGCTGATTTTTTTAACTCCCGACGCAATGACGACGGGATGTTGTAAGTTTGACTTGTCTATGTGTGTGTGTGTGTGTGTGTGTGTGCGTGTGTGCGTGGAGTGTTCTTAGCTATGTTTAATGAAAATCGGTGTCGGAGGTTTTTTTAATTTTTAATTTATACTTGTTCTCGATTTCAGGATTTGCTCCATAGACAAAGTTGATCATAATGATCAGTTCATTTGACTGCCTTGGTGGCTCAGTCGGTAGAGAACCTGCCTGCTGAGCTAGGGGGCGTGGGTTCGATTCCCACCTAGGGCAAACATTCATGTGATGAATATTTGTGTTTGTTCTATGTCTGGGTGTTTATATCTGTTTAAGTATGTATTTAAAAGTATATAAGTATGTATGTATAACGAGTAAGGGTCGGATCGAGCCTGAGCGATGAGCTTCCGGTGAGTTTTGGCGTCCCTCAGGGCAGTATCCTCGGACCTACTCTCTTTACCATTTACATGAATGACGTTCTGAACCTAAAAGTGCCCGGGGTAGATATAGTCTGCTACGCTGATGATACTGTCGTCATCTTTAAGGATAGATCATGGGGAAAAGTGTTACAAGCAGCAGAAATCGGAATGAGCCGCGTCGCGGCATGGCTAAGCAACAACCTTTTAACATTAAATAATAAAAAAACCAAATTCATGGCATTCTTTAAAACCCAAAGATCTGCTCCACACTTTCGCTTAGATATGACCATACATTCTTGTTCCACAGGGCCTGAAGGAAGTTTTTCTTCCACTTGTAGTAGTTGCGATCGTATCGGACAGATCGACAGGATACGATACCTCGGTGTCGTATTTGATGAGACACTTACCTTTAAGCATCATGTTACAAAATTGTCTGGTCGCGTCCGTAAACTCATTTACGTTATGAAAGGCCTACGTCACTCTTGTGATCCGAAAACGCTCTTAATGGTATACACGTCACTCTGTCAATCAATTCTATCCTACTGTATCCTAGCCTGGGGTGGTTCAGCTAAGACTGTCATGTTGCCACTTGAGAGAGCCCAACGCGCCGTGTTAAAAGTCATGCTGCGCAAACCTTTTAAGTTTCCGACTGATGATCTTTATAGAGAAGCTTTGGTTCTGACGGTGCGACAGCTTTTCATACATAAGGCTACGGTCGCAATTCACATTTCCACCAAGGAGTCTAGCCAGTTTGCTGAACTTGAAAAGAGACGAATTTTCAGGGTGCCGATAGCTAGTGTAAGCTCTGCTTTTGCAAACCGACATCCAGACTCACTCCTTCCACGTCTATACAACGCAGCTCTTAAAGTTCTCCCTACATTGAAAAACGAAAGGTCGTCGAAAGTGAAGCGAGCAGTCCGTGAATGGTTACAAACTTTGTCCTACGAAAACACCGAAAACTTAATAACCCGTGTTCGTACGGAGCAGTGAGCCTACCTGATTTTCAACATTCCCTTACACAATTTCAAACTCAGTTACGAGCGCACGCATATACACACACACACACACACACACACACACACACACACACACACACACACGCGCGCGCGCGCGTATGCACACATACACACACTCAACACACTTACTAGGAAAATTGTACTTATAACTTAAATTGCTAATATGTACTTAAATTCAATTTTGATAACTGTAGATATTCGCTAGGACACCTCTTTAATGTAATAAATGTTCGTCCTCTTGGTTGCCACGTTACGGGCCTTGAGCCTAGTGTGGGACCGCAGGTATATCTGGGAATTGTCTTTAATTTTCAGGGATTTTTAAATCTTTGTATAAACTTGTATTTAATATTTGTATAAACTTGTGTTAAAATGTAATAATTCGTATTTTTGGAAATAAATTATCTTATCTTATCTTATCTTATCATATCAGTCTCTGGCCGCCATAGTACAAGCTTTGCTTAGTTTGGG
This sequence comes from Peribatodes rhomboidaria, assembly GCA_911728515.1. NCBI lineage: Eukaryota > Metazoa > Arthropoda > Insecta > Lepidoptera > Geometridae > Peribatodes > Peribatodes rhomboidaria. The sequence continues at coordinate 10,160,332 of OU452189.1, forward strand.
GTCAAACGACCGTGTGTTCAAGTGTCCCGAATTTATACATGTTTTTATATTTTTTCATTATAGTGACCCCCTTTCGGCTTACACCCTTTCCTGATAACCCTGTATATGTTTTGAACCAGTGGACATCTAAAAAGAAACAGACGATTTATAACTTCAATTTCACAACATTGACTAGATATTATTCGAATAGCAAAATCTAGAATATTAAAATCTAAGTTAAAAAGATTAAAAAATTGCATCAAGTAATTTGTACTTTCAGATTTAAGGTCCGACCACCAATCTAATGGACGATTACCTCAACTGACACAAAAATTATATTAAATTGTATTTTAGCTATCTACCATCTCAATTGTAAAGGACAACGGGAAAAAATGTATGAAGCTTGGTTCAATTTCCACCACCAACCACTGATCATGTATGGTACAGCTCTTTGTTTCACAAATAAAAAAGGTTTTTTTAACCTATATCTCTACTGGCACATAATTATCTTCATTTATCATATTTTGCAAGTAGTTTCGTGTCTAAAGTATGGCTGTTAGTGTTAATATATTTAGAGTGCGTGTAATAGAGTGCGTCTGGTAATAGTTTGTCAATCTGTCTCACTCGCACTCATAAAAAAAACCTCTTACTGAGATTTTTGCTTGAAATACTACTGTATAGCTGTAGGTAAGAGCTAGTTTTGAGTTGACTGCCTCGGTGGCTCAGTCGGTAGTGAACCTGCCTTCTGATCTAGGGGGCGTGGGTTCGATTCCCACCTAGGGCAAACATTCATATGACGAATATTTGTGTTTGTTCTATGTCTGGGTGTTAATATCTATTTAAGTATGTATTTCAAAGTATATAAGTATATAAATAAATCAGTCTCTGGCCGCCATAGTACAAGCTTGCTTAGTTTGGGGTCAGACGACCGTGTGTTCAAGTGTCCTGAATATTTATTATTATTATTATTTATTAGTTTGAAATACTAGTATAAATTAGTATTTCAAACTAGCTCTTACCCGCAATTTCGGTCGCCTTTATGTAGAAAATAGTATCTAAAAACCTTCTTCGTGAAAATACTGTACCTAATTATCAAATTTCATAAAGATCTGTTCAGCCGTTTAAAAAAAGCCTACAAACAGACAGACAGAGGTACTTTCGATTTTCATATTTTAGTACGGATTATTAAGGACTCCATTGACTACCTATTTACATAAAACTCGTTAATGGCGGACAATTGTACCAAATTCATCCATTCTCCTTTGTAATAACGTAAGCGTGAATTTGCTTACAATTTAGAATATATCCAGAAGCGTTTACCTTTTATATTGCGCCCGATATCATTGACTGGTCGTATTCATCACCGTTATCATTCCGTAATTATTTGCGCTCATTACGATCAACGATATCGGGCGAAATATGAGGTTTTGTTACATTTCACTGACACTAAAAAGGCACCTTAAAAACGTATTATAAATGCACTAATTTGACATTCATGATATTTGATATATATTTATATATTAGTTTAGAATATATTTCTAACTTAAAGACGGCGCGAGACGATTCAATAAATGTCAGAATCCATAGAAGCTGTCGCGATGCGGTAAGGATTTTTATAATGTTCGATCTAATTAACCATGTATTGAAATTGTGTGTATGTTTGTGTGTTTATGTGTACCCTGCCACACAAAACACAACCGGATCGCGCTCACTGTTAGTCTTTTAGTCACTATTTCAACTATTTCGTGTTTTAAATACTGGCTTAAAAGACGTGTAGAGCCAGAAATTAAAAAAAAAACAGTAAACAGTCTGCACACCGTCTTTAAATACAATGTTAATTTAAGCTAATGAAGTAATTTTAACTATCTAAAAATAGGTCTAGCATAACTCCTATAAAAAAACGTAGCAAATATTCAATAGAAAAGATTACAGCGAAGTCATGGATGCAAAACGTCAAATACGCAAAGAGCCAATTTTGCAACCTGTCAAATACGCTGAATGACAGATATGCAATAAACTTACAAAAATCTGACAGCGCCTTCTATCCGGTGTATAGGTAACTACATATAGGGTCAAAATTGCGTCTTTCAAGAATTACTGACAAACACTTCACAAATTAGGCTCCACCTACATCTTTTTTTAAATCTTTAGTTGCAATAATCTGTACAAGATGGCGTTAGTTGCCTAATTTGTGAAGAGTTTGTCAGTTATTCTCAAAGGACGCATTTACCCCAGACCCTAGCATCATTTTTTTATAAGCTTTTCTATTGAACACGTACTATGTGTTTTTCGATAGTAGTTATGATAGGGGTGCAGGAATCTTCGAGTCGTGGCTGTGGGTTTTTATAGGTACTGGCAGTAGGGTTGTCTCACGCCACAGAATCTGCTCGAACTGTCTGTAACAGAGAAAAAGTTGTTTTAAAAGCATGACGGCGCGTGATATCAATAAATAATAAAAATCGATTTATTTTGAGAGTTGTTAATCGATGGTAAAATTGTTCTGTTATGTTTTCAACGATTATTCGATTTGTGCTGACTAAATGGTAATTTAGGGCGGTTAACACCGAATGGAGTTGCGTTTGGGATGGCGGGCGAACGTCTGTCAGTCAGTGATTCATTCACTTGACTTTGTTGACGGCGCTCGCACGCAATGGTCATTCGCAAACCCATCAGCTCTAAATCGCTAACTATCATTGTAATCTTTCAGGAATTAAATTATTTAAATGTCTATACAATTGAAATAGTGAAAAGTCAACACTGCAGTCTTCTTATTTTAACGTTTCTGAAGTCTAACGCCCACCATAGATGCCCGTGATGACGAATTCACGGACCAGAAACTAAGACGGTCCGGCCTTTTTCCGACTTTACCCGTCAAGCAGGCACCTGTCGTGCCTATCTGTTTATCTCTTATCACTCTACGCTAGCTAGTAGATAGCCAGACTACAGATCGCAAAGTGTGATCAGCACATCCTACTAATATTTCCTACTAATATTATAAACGCGAAAGTTTGTATGTATGGATGGATGGATGTTTGTTACTCTTTCACGCCAGAACGGCTGAACAGATCTGGATGAAATTTAGCACAGAGATAGATTATAGTCTAGAATAGCACTTAGGATACTTTTCAACCGCGGGTGAAACCGCGAGGCGCAGCTAGTAACTAATAAAAACGAAAGCCATAAGTATCCACACTAATATTATAAAATCGAAAGTAGCTGCCTTTCTGTCTGTTTATAGGCTTTTCTCGGCTAAACGGCTGAACGGATTTCGATGAAATTTGAGAATTAGTTACAGTATATCAAGAGGAAGGTTTCTGGATACTATTTTCTGAATAAACGCGAACTAACTCGCGGGTAGCAGCTAGTAAATAAATGAAGGAAAAAAGGCTTACATTATAAGGGCGGCGGTTCCCGGATGCCCTGGCTGTGCTGCGTGCGTCCCACCATCTCGAGCATGGCCTTCGCCTCCGGGTTCGTGTCCAGCACGCTCACGTCCGGCTCGTCCTGCCAATAGAACACTTACTTGATTGTGACGTACAAATTTACATACGAGTAGCGCCATCTTTTGTTTGGCAGTGTAGTTTTTGCTAAAAGGTAGCGCCAAATTGATGTGAAAATCACTTTGAATATTTTCACTTGATTATGTGTGACATCCAAATTCATATACATGTAGCGCTATCCTTTGTTCTGTAGTGTAGTTTTCAAAAGATGGGCCGTATTGGTGTGAAAATCACATTAAACATTTCACCTGATTGTGAAATCTAAATTTACATGCAAGTAGCGCCATCTTTTGCTGGGTAACATAACATATCGCCACGCCAGCCCCTTCGAAGGGGGTGACGGTACGATACGGGTAGACGGTGCCGGACGATATTCAGTCCCAAGTCGGGGGTGAGCTTGTCGCCATACACCGGGCTCCAGTTTTGTGGCAGATGACATTAAAATGTTTGTTGGGTAGTGTAATATTTACCAAAAGATGGCGCCATTTTGGTTTGAAAACATAACATTGAAGATTCTGTTGTGTTCAACAACAACAGACAACACTTTCTACCTGCCTTACCTCCGTGTCTCTACCTGCGTTCACAGGCGTCCGAATCATTCAGTCAATTCAATTGCATATCGAAGATACACATGTGAACGTCAAAGTTATAAAAGTGACTCGGAAAAAGAGTCACTACCCAGAAGAACAGGCAAGAAACTGAGGGGCATATTCCCGTGGCCGTTTTCTGTGTTTGTACCGAGTACCTACCGACTCCTTATCGATGAGAGGCTTGTCCCCGACGGCCCAGCACTCGAGGCTGCGTATCTTGAAGCGCGGCTCCTTGCTGAGCCTCTTGTACCCGCGGAACGTGCTGCACGACTCGGCGGACGAGCCCTCGCCGAAAGGGTCCGCGTCTATGAAGATGCCGCCGAAGTTGAACTGACCGCCCATTAGCTAGGATAAAGGAGAAAATACATTTATGGGGAAATTATTTGGGTACTTCTGCGAAATCGTTTTAGCCACGTGATTCCTCTTTTTGTCAGATATGACAAACAGAAACTTTGCGTTCAATATTTTATTTTATTCACGAAATATTTATTATGATGACAAGTCAAATATGACGAAAACGAAATGACAAACAAAATTTCTAAATCTTGAAAAGGCGATCAGTTGTGTTTTTACAGACTTTATTTCGCCTCGAACCTCAAGCCTATTACTGAATTTATAAAAATCTTACCAATCCGTTGGGATGGGTCTTGGTATGATGGTTCATGTACTGGTAGTGGTTGTTGAAAGAAGTGGCAGGGTAGACGCACATCTTGGGCGAGAGGAAGGAATCCTCGTTCCCGGTGAAGTTGGGCCCAAAGGACCAGGGTTCGGGCGAGTTGTCATCTAGTATACTTGTAAATATAACTTAGTCCATTGGGCAGCGTCTTGGTAACTTACCAGTCCATTGGGCAGCGTCTTGGTGTGATGGTTCATGTACTGCGCATCTTGGGCGCGAGTGTGAAGAGGAACGAATCCTCGTTCCCGATGAAGTTGGGCCCGAAGGACCAAGAGTCGGACGAATATGTAGCTCTTACTAATATTTTTACTTATAAATAAAACTTACCAATCCGTTGGGAAGGGTCTTGGTGTGATGGTTCATGTACTGGTAGTGGTTGTTGTAAGAAGTGGCGGGGTACACGCGCATCTTGGGCGCGAGTGTGAAGAGGAACGAATCCTCGTTCCCGGTGAAGTTGGGCCCGAAGGACCAGGAGTCGGGCGCGTAGCCGCCGAATATGTAGCCGCTGTTGTCTTCTATTATGAGGATGGAGGCGCCCTGCTCTTGAATTCGACCTGGCGTGTCACAGAAATTAGGAGGTGGTTTAAGTCTATCTGTCCATCTATTTCAGAGAAGTTTTCAGCTAAATTATTTACTAAAAAACAACAGCTGATAGCTGTTATCACGAGATAAAATAAAAATTACATCAGCCCCCATATTCTCAATCATCCGCAAACGTTTCCGATTAGATTCTAAAAACTTCAAACTAAAATTCTACGAATTTAAGGCCGCTATCATAATTTTTAAATGTGATTCATTCTGGAAGATATCGCTTTTAGTGATAAGGCCGTCAGTTGTTACACTATTTAATAAGTTTTATCATTATTTTTCTCTTGTTGTTTTGTTATCTGTGGTGTGAACAATAAAGAGTTTATCTATCTATCTATCATTCTTCCCGTCGGATTTTTACTCGATTTTTTATTGCAAAATTAATAAAAGTACACTGAGATTCGAAGAATTTGAGTTTAACTTTTTTAATCCGATCGGCCAAATAATGGAGTATGGGGGCTGATCTGATGTATATCTGATAACGATTTGATATCTGGAGGTTACCCCTTCCATACTTTCAAGGAATCCAAGGTGCCTAACCAAAGGTTGTAAAAAATGTGTGTTTTTTTACCTGCCATCGTAGAGAAGCTCTCCCCGTGTATGTGTGAAGAGAAGAGGAACCGCCACTTGTGCTGGTTCTTCTGCGGGATGTAGCTGTTGAGCCACACGATGTGCGATAGGTCGGTGAAGGCGGGGTAGTCGGGCATCGCTTCCAGACCTGCGACAGGCAGACAGGCAACAAAAAAAATTAAAAACATATTTTGAAATGCTTAAATTGAGATCTTTCAAAGGATGACATGCCTATACTGCAAATATTTTTTATTAACAGACCCCATTTCCATTAAAACACGATTTTTTTACCTGACTGCGCAAGAAGGTGGGTTGTGTTTTTCGAGTGTATGTGTGTGTATGTATGTATGTATGTATGTATGTATGTATGTATGTATGTACGTGGGTTGGTTTGTATGTATGAGGTTTCTTTGACACGCCCTACAGCCTGAACACCTTAATGGATTTCTACATGTGAGGTGTCATTTGAATCGTCTGGAGAGTGGTAAGACATAGGCTACAACATTTTTCAGCCGGGTTTTTTGTTTTCCTTTTAATAATGATACTTGTTTTAATAATGATACTTGTCTTTTCTTCACATTGTAGCCACTAACGTTATCTAGACTTGTGCCAAATTTCAAGTCGCTAGCTTTTATAGTTTCTGAAATAGGCAGCTCTGACATGACAACAGGAACCCTTACGGGTTCCTTTTTAGCATTTTAGTACGGGATCCTAAAAACTACGTGCGATACGCGCTACATCTTTGACCACATCGTCGCTTACCAACAGGCGAGTTGGTGGTATTATTATGGTATTTAAAGCGATGATAGCCTAGTTGGAGAAGGTCCGCCTCTCTAGCTAGAGGGAGCGGGTTCAAACCCAGCCGACGGCAATCACCAATTTGTGAACATATGTGCGTATTGTATGTCATCTACTACATGACTGGAGCCCGGAGTATGGCTACAGGCTCGCCCTCTATTACATTTGGGACTGAATATCCGACGAAGTGTGGGTGTTGTATTAAACCTCTGACAGTCCCCTCGGGGGAAAGACGTGACGATATATATGAGTTGGTGGTCAAAGGCGGACTATTTACGACTATTATCTTAATATATATAAATCTCGTGTCACAATGTTTGTCCTCAATGAACTCCTAAACCACTTAACCGATTATAATAAAATTCGCACACCATGTGCAGTTCGATCCAACTTGAGAGATAGGATAGTTTAAATATATATATATATATATAAATAATAAACGCGAACGAAGTCGCGGGGTGACAGCTAGTACTACTATATTTATGACTGTAGACTATTATATTACTATATTTAAGACTATTTACGATAAAAAATGTAAAAAAAAAAACTGGATAATATTTGAATCTTCCGTCGCTTCATGTACTCGTACATCAACATTTTTGCATGAATACTTGTAAGTTTGTGTTCACACCCTTAAGTAATATAACAGGGTATGTGTATCTTATTCAAACGTTCCTAAGCCTGAAGCATGACTTATGTCGAATAACAACATCTTTGATTTGAAAAAGTATGAAAAATTGAACAGAGTTAATACAACTGCGTTTTTATTGGCCGTAAATAGAATCTGCTTATGTACATATATGTATTTCATAACTTTTACTATCAAATACATAAGTATAACATATTTTTCGATAGAAGATAAATTCTAGGGGTACCCCTAGATAGTACCCCTTCTAAAAATATAATGTTACAAGCTACGCCCCGCGGTTTCACCCGCGGTTCAAAAGAATCCTATGTGCTATTTTACACTATAATCTATCTCCGCGTCAAATTTCATCCAGATCTGTTCAGCCGTTCTGGCGTGACAGAGTAACTAACATCCATCCATCCATCCATTCTTACAAACTTTCGCGTTTGTAATATTAGTAGGAAAAGCCAAGACACAAAGCTTAGAACGTTCACTAAAACTAGGGCGGACTTTAGCTCGCGTGTCTGTACTGAAAAATAGCCAATACACATTCTCAGAAGTACAGAAAAGGACATAGAGTACTATTTATCCCGCAAAAAAAAAAACGCGGGTTGCAGCTTTATAAATTGAGGAGTCCATCAGTGGCTGACCTTCAGGCGCGGGCAGTAGCGAAGGGCCGATGGAAGGCTGAGGAGACAGCACGGGGCTCTCGTCGCCTGGCCGGCTGATGCCGTACAGGTTGATGTACACTGACTCTGTCAACTGCTGGAGGAGGATGTTCTGTTGAATCCTGTATAAAAACATTTCTCGTTTATTTATTTCAAGGAGAACAAACAGCTGCTCAACACAAAAAAGTAAGTAAATATGCAATAATATAAAAATCTTTTTACTAATTATAAGATCGAAAGTAACTCTGTCTGTCTGTCTGTTTGTAGGCTTTTCACAGCTAAACGGCTGAACGTATCTTGATGTAATTTGATAAATAGATGCAGTATGTTACAAGCAAGGTTTTTGGATACTCTTTACTGAATAAATAAATCTTTTTGTCATACAATTCTGTATTAAAACTCCACTCAAAAACAGCCAGTATTTTTTTAAATGTTAGACTCTGATCTCTTTGGTAACTGATTATTATTCATAATTAGTTACAGTACATCACGAGGAGGGTTTATTGATACTATTTTCTGAATAAACGCGAACGAAGTTGCAGGCAACAGGTAGTATTAATATAAATTTACACCGACAACGTCCGTTCGGGAGCTACGATGCCACAGCAGACACACCACACACACACACACACACACACACACACACACACACACACACACACACACGCACACACACAGACACGTCAAACTTATAACGCCTCGTTGTTATAACTTTGTATGTCGCCTGCCTTGTATGTCGCCTGCCTCCGTTATCACGTAGCCGACGACGCCGGCAGGCGACAGCAATAGATGCCAACGCAGTTGTTCATAGTTAAAATTGTTCTGTGAGACATTATGTCTGACGTAAATATCCATCTCTATCACTATCTCTCTCATCAATATCAATATCTCTTCCTCTTCTCTTTCTCTGAATCATTTTTGCACTAAGAAAACAAACGTGTCGTCGGTGACACTACTGGTCTGCGATCGGACGGTGTGTCGCTCGCTGTAGAACGTATCTCATTGAATTGAAATGCATATAAACCACTAGTGTCGCGGTGACACCTCTTCTGCTGCTGTCGTCTGCGGTCGGGTGTGAATTATACTTTAAGAACGGTGCTAGCACCGCCCAAGTGAGTCCTGAATTTTAAAGCTTTTCGTTGGTTGGTGGTTGGTGCGTAACGGTCCTGTCAACGTTTGGGAGCCAGGGATCTATCGCGGATTCCACACCACTCGCTGAGCTGCTGCCAGGTGCACACACTCTGGGGGTTGTCAGCCGCCTCGACGCTGGCCGCAAGCCCCTCACCCAGCACCTGCACGTGCGTCACACTCCCCTTGAACCCCTGTGGAAGGACACGGTCAGCACTACCGTGCCTCACTCACTCACCACTTATTGAGCTGCTGCCAGGTGCACACACTCTGCGGATTGTCGGCCGCCTCGACGCTGGCCGCGAGCCCCTCGCCCAGCGCCTGCACGTGCATCGCGCTGCCCTTGAACCCCTGCGGAGTGACACGGTCAGAGCTACCGTGCCTCACTCACTCACCACTTATTTAGCTGCTGCCAGGTGCACACACTCTGCGGGTTGTCGGCCGCCTCGACGCTGGCCGCGAGCCCCTCGCCCAGCGCCTGCACGTGCGTCGCGCGCCCCTTAAACCCCTGCGGAGGTACACGGTCAGATCTACCGTGCTTCGGGAGGCACGTCGATTATGGACGTCAAAGTTGCCTTTTTTTTCTTTTGGCTTCGCGTGACTTACGCATAAACTGGCTTTGGCTATGTTACTAATATCTAAAGGCTAGAGCACACCAAATACAGGTGCAGTGAGCATTCCGGTCCGGAATGGAATAAAGTATGAAATTCTATTAAAGACGTCACACTGAAAGCAGTCCGTTTACAGTCCGTGTAAGTAGCTGCGTGACGCACGGACTGCTCGTTAACAACGACAAAAGGATAGTACGCACACGGACGGACTGCAACTGAATTTGGTGTGTTTCAGCTCTAAGAGTTGAAGAGTAAAGATAAAGATCAGTGTTGTATGTATGTAATAGTTATATGTATATAGTGATATATATGTATGTAATATTTAGTATATTTTATTAACTATAGGTATTTTAAGTACTAGAATGTATTATATTAGTATGATGTAATTATATGTAAGTTTTATTTAAATAGTTTATGTAGGTGTATAGATATAATACTCGATGTTTTGTTGTTTCTTTGTATCAATCTTATGTTTATTTTTGTTATTTTTGCACACCCTGTCCCATACTCATTTGTCGTATCCTCTCCATCCTAAGGTTGCCTGGAAGAGATCGCTTTTAGTGATAAGGCCGCCAGTTGTTGCACTATATAATAAGTTTTATCATAATTTTTCTCTTGTTATTTTTGTTATCTGTGGTGTGAACAATAAAGAGTTTATCTATCTATCTATCTATAAAGATTTTTTATTTGCAATAACAATGGTAAAGCATGCGTTTGGTGGTATACAATTTAAAATATGTCCTTCAAGAAGTACAAGTAGAAAAGAAAAGTAGAAAGAAAACAAAATGAAACGCGTTTGATTATTAAAAAAAAATAGATACAAATTACTAATTTTGACATTTATTTACATTTAGTTATTGTGCTAATTGTTCCAACAGTAATTTTTTTATATTACCACTCAGCGATTTTCAGACTTTTAGGCCCTACTGAAGGTCCTAAAACGCCGCTTATGACCTTACCTTGTTTATCCATAGCGCGGCGCGTCGTGGTGACGAAGTCTTCAGAATTTTGATGTACGTTGATGCTATGCTTTCACAGTACTAGAAAAAAAACAGGTAACAGGTATGATTCATCTATGATATATATCGAGATTAATGTACTACGCAGGGCCGGATTTAGGGGATGGCAGGCGGGGCTACAGCACCCGGGGCCCCCACAGTAGCGATAAAAAAAAGAAATTTTCTTTAATACTTACCTATTTGTACAAATATAAGTAGTTGAATAATTTATTTCTTGCAATATATAACATTGCATTACATTTTTTAATGTTTTTTTTTCTTCATTTTATTCAAGTAATAAATAGAAGCCTTCACTTTCCTGCTGCCCTAGAGCCTCCACACCTCCATATCCGGCCCTGGTACTACGTACTAGAGGAGCTGATTCAAACAAAAAACGTTACGCAACTTAACAAAGTACCTACCCTACCCACCGTGGGCTGATCGCAAGTTTGCTGCAGCGTTGACTACTGAATTGATAATTAACTCGTACGTCTGTCCAGGTTCATACTTTATTTCCAGTAAATTAGCGTCGGGATGTCCTCAAGAGAAAAAAAGCTATGAAAAATATCCGCATGTATAAGGTGTCACTTTTGACTGATTTATTAAATAGATAGACAAAGCAAACTAAGAATCCCTTTCCATAGGGACATTGTCTACATCATTCGTTTTTAAACTAATCCTTAATACAAGAGAAATTCCTAGATATTTTACAATGATAAGATAAGTCAAAAAAATATTGAAATTGTCACTCTGTAGATAACTTTAGAGGCTGGTCAGTAACTTTACTTGCTCTCTTCGCTTTTCGTCTCCTGCTAGACGAAACGGTAATAAAAACCTTTAGCCAATGCGAAGTTAGTCTAAAGTGTTCGCCGGACACTTAAAAAATTGTATTGAGATGAACAACTTGCTTGAAATGTTTTAAGACGATCACATTAACGGCTCTAAAGTTATTGTCGAACAAGTAACATTGTTCAAAGAAAAAATCTAACTACAAAATGTTGTACTCCATCCTGTGACTCTATGTCACTTGCTATCAAGACGATTAAAATGACACCTCACATGTTGAATCCATTAAGCTATTTAGGCTGTAGGGCGTGCCAAAGAAACCTCATACATACTTACATACATACACTCCAAAAACATAACCCTCCTTCTTGTGCAGTCGGGTAAAAATAAACATAAAAACGCCGATTTGTAACTTTTACTATGGAAACATTAATTTTATTTGTTGGTAAGTATGTACTTACTTCCTTTAGCAGTTGATAAGGCAGTTCTATCTCTTCATTGTAATCCATTCCTAGGCTGTTGTATATCACCTGCAGCTTCTCGTCCACCGTACCTGTTACCAAAAACATCGCAATAAAACCTGATGATGGAAATCTGAATATCATTTAGTATTAAGTCCAACGTCAATTTTGAAACCCTGACCTGCATCCCTAGCATGCGCGCGTGACAAAATTCTCCTTGTCACTTTTTGTCGTGTTAGAACGTGACAAGGCTATGTTCATACATACTTCTGTCTCGATAAAAAGAGTCGACATACCTTTGTCGCAAGCTAGGCCTGCGACTTTACTTTTTAACTAGATGCGCCCGCTGTTTAACCCGCGGTCCTGCAGGAACTAGTATTTTTTTTTCGGGATAACAAGTATCCTATGTCCTTTTCTGATAACATTTACATTAACATATAACCCCTGATAACATAAAACATATCGTCACGCCTTTTCCCCCGAGGGGGCTGGCAGAGGTATAATACAAACCCACATTTCGCCCCTGATAACTTGTATGTAAAATTTTACGATAATCGTTTGAATAGATATTTATTTTGTTTATATTCACTTTTCATTCAATTCTCCTGTAAATGTGCCGCGCACATTGCCCGACGTCCGTACGTGACGTCACCTGCCGTTCCCAACGGGAGACCAGCGCCGGTTCTCCACACCGGGCCCGGTTCGTGGCAAAAAAAACGCAACTCTCTTGTTATTCGTTATTTTTGTTTTTCTGTGGTTTTCCATGATTTTTTGTAACAAATATTTTATTGTCTTTTGTCTAATAAACAAACGTTCCTGTGGGTACGCGGGTGAAACTGCAAGGCGCAGCTAGTTTGTTTACAAAAACAGCGTTTTAACTCGTATTATCAGAAAAAAACCCACCTCTTACATTGTAAACGTACAGCTCCGCGAACCTGTTGAACTCGACGGTGGGAGACTTGGCGCTACCGGAGCCGAACAGGAAGTTTGTCAGGTACTGCGCGAGACGCGGGTCTATTAGCGGACCCCAGAATTTCTGAAAAAGGAGTTTTTTTTTATAAGGACAAAAAAAAATCGATTTCCCTTCATTAGCACTGGGTTTTGATAAGACGGGACCAATCTGAAACCCTTACAATGAATACTACCCTAAAAAAAAAAAACCAAATCTTTTTCTTTTAAAAGAAATGTCGCAAACAAACAGACGGCCCGCCCGATGGTAAACGGTAACCGCAGCCTATGGAAACCTGCAATACCACCGGTGTTGTTGATGCGTTGCCAATCCAAAGAGAAGTTTGTAGACACAACATAAAATCACTTTCCCCTGAAGGGGCTGGTAGAGATGTAATATAATACCCACACTTCGCCGGACGATATTCAGTCCCAAATGTGAAAGGGAGCGAGCCTGTCGCCATACACCGGGCTCCAGTCATGGAGCAAATGACGTACAATATGCACATATGTTCGCACACAATAAACAAATTAGTGCGTGCTGTCTGCTGGGTTTGAACCCGCTCCCGTGTCTACTAACTAACTAACGGTCGCCTGACCCCAAACTATGCAAAGCTTGTACTATGGCTGCCAGGGACTGATATATACATACTTAAATATTTTTAAATACATACTTAAATACATATTAACACCCAGACATAGAACAAACACAGATGTTCATCACATAAATGTTTGCCCTAGGTTGGAATCGAACCCACGCCCCAAGCTCAGAAGGCAGGTTCACTACCAACTGAGCCAGCGAGGCAGTCAAAAATTGGCAAAGTCAAGAATAATGGTTATTCCTAATCATTTTCCTCTCCCAGGAGTACAACACCACTTTTGCGGGTTGGAAATAATTGCCGGACCGATAACTGGCAATCAGAGGAAGCCCCGCGGAGGCGCAGGCTATCAATTGAAACCTTCGAACATTCAATTGAAACCTTCGAACATTCAATTGAAACCTTCGAATATTCGAAGATTGGAAAACTGTTGCGTCTTTGTACCTATTTCCCTTCGTACCTTATAATTACGTTTCCAGCTATCCTTGTATAGTAGACTATGAGCTTTTGAACACGATTTTATTGGTTGCACTGTGATTAGCAAACAATGTAAAAAAATCTTAAAGTCAATTTTAAATTACATAGTTCTAAATGTTGCATTGAAATGAAACTTTGTAAAACACATACTATAGATATACATCTAACATATCGTCACGCTTTTCGCTCGAGGGGGCTGGCAGAGGTGTACAACACACACACTTCTCCGGACGATATTCAATCCCAAATGTGACAAAGGGCGAGCCTTCTGAATTCTGCAAATATTGATCCTAGCGTAAAAATTATCATGACCAAACTTGTGAGAAATTAAATTTCCAACAACTTCCGCTAATGCCATTTTTGCTCTAAAGTTGAAAATTAACGAGTTATTTCAGAAAAACGAAAAAATTGAATTTTAAAACAAGGCGGCGAAGATGGCGGCGAACCCTTTACCGGGATTAGTTAGAAAATCGAGATATATACTTCCAACACCCCCCCCCCTCGACGTTTAAAAAAAATCGCTCCCCGGATTTTTTTCTATTTCAGGCTAGTTTAATGTCTGCCCCGACTGGGCTACACCCTTACACTACGCAGTCAAATGCATATCCAGACTAGATAGATACGTAATTAGTATGTAGTCATCTAAATCTAGAACAATGAGATCGTTCAGGTGCAAAGCTTCGAATCACCGCTGTTTATGTTTATTCCTATGTGAAACGAGAATGCGCCAACAAAGATAATGTAGGTCATCTTTGTAATGTCTAGTTTAACGCGAAACTGAAAATATCCGATTTACCAGAAAGATAAACTCATAGAGTAATTACATAATTAATTATAAATTAATTACATATAGGTACTTGTGCGCGCTATAACGTGCGCTATAACGCGCTAATAAAATAAGCCACTGAACATACCTACCCCTATTCTGCGTTCAGTTTCAGCGATCAATCAAAATAGCGATTATGCTATTTTGGCTGTTCGCGATTTTGACGGTTTTTCAGTTTCTTGATTGATTGCGAATTTGACCATTCGCGAAATAATATTCGAAACATAACGCATCGAAATAATATAAAGAAGAAGCGGTACGATACAAGTCTTATTTCTAGTACACAGCACGAGGACCAAATACAGCTACAAGCAAACGGACACTCCTCAGCTCCGTTGACAGTATTATGTTACGAGCATCAATAACAAAGATAGAGAGACGTACAAAAGACGGTAGCGAGACGGAGACAATCATTATCATAGTTGCGACTGGCTGCGTTTATTCGTAACAACGGTGAATTGTGTGCATGCACCTAATTTATGCGGTCCATGATTATAATCTCGTACTGTCTCTCTTATTATATGACCGACGCTCGGTACTCTACTCATCCTGTGCGCATCCCTGTCATATCAGAGTTGATCAACAGTTTTTTCAAACGTCTCTAGGTTGCCCCTCTATTTATAAAGGATTTCACTATGAGTGTTTCCTTGCAATCTACAAATTAGGCCACCCTTTGTCAACGTCTGCTACATTACTCTCCGAAACGCAGTATTTACAAACGTCTCCAGGGCGAGGGTAAATATAGCCAAAATTATTGCCAAGTGCGCTAAAATAACAATACGTTGCGAACTGTAAACTGTTCCGTGCTACACTGTTGAAATGTTGTACAGGTTATAATCAGACAGAAGGACAACTCTGGATCAGAAGCTGAGACATTTAGTTAGTGGCCCAAATGAACTCTACTTGATCGTAAAGCGTATTGAAGACTCAAGCAAAACAAGAAACTAGTCTTTCCGAAAATTCTCGAGACTTTTTTAGAAAGCTAGATAAACTGGCTTGCTCCCAACGACCACTACCAAACAGCCACCAATGGTGGTCGTTCGGATCAAGTTTTAAGTTTTGTCCCAACTGTCGCCAGTGAGACTCGTTTGGTCATAAAAAGTAATTACTATTTTTAGCGTTTTGTCATTTTAAAATTATATAGTTAGGCTGTGTTACAGTGTAAAAAAATATCAAAAATTGGTTTTCCATGTTAGAGTTCTATCGGTTTGACTGTAGTTTTCACCAGTGGAGGCAGTATGGTGGTGGTCATTGGCACAAAAAAAAATGTGTATGTCAAAACGAGCCCTCCTGGCGACAGTTGGGACAAAAATTTAAAAAATGTTCTAACCACTACTAATGGTGGCCGTTTTGGTTGGTGGTCGTTGGAAGTAAGCCGTTAAACTCTATATTGTTTACGTCATAGATATCGTATAAGGAAAATAACGCTTAAAGCTCGTCGAAGTTTATTCCATTTATCGATTTTTCCCGACGCAACTCCTATGATGTGATGAAAGAAATCGAAGTTTCGAAAACTATATCTAAACCACAACTGTAAAATCATCATCACCTAATTATTCTACACTAGTCGTCACCTGCGACTTCGTTCGCGTTTATTTAGGAAATAGTATCCAAAAAACTTTCTCGTGATATACTGTAACTAATTATCCAATTTCATCAAGATCCGTTCAGCCGTTTAGGCGTAAAAAGCTTACAAACAGACAGATTTACTTTTTCGATTTGATGATATTATAGTAAGTATGGATATTTATGAAGAAAATACTTCTATGGACACAAGCCGGTTTCATGTCAATGACTGGGAAATAAATATAAAATAAGCTATTCTCATACATTGTCAGTATCGACGAGGTTAAATTAAATTAAATTTAAATTTACGTTTAAATTCGGCACCATTTACGCTACTTTCGGTAATGCAAGTCCACGTTTCTTCAGTCTGTACTTCCATATTCTGTGAATATGGCGCATGTCGTAAATTTTCTGGTGTGGATTGGGAATGCAATGCTGTGAATAATTATTGCAGGTTACAGGAACAACCTTGATGAACTGTAGATTTTATTATAACTGCTATGAAACGATAAAACGGTAGAAACGGCTATTACGAAGACGTTGATTTTTATTCTAAGATAATTTTATCTTCGTACAATTTTTTTAATCGTACTACAATTTTACTAATATTGTTAAGAGATAATGTTTGCGAGTTTGAAAATCAGAATCAGATTATTGTCAAACTGTGTGTGTTAATAGGATCGTTTAAGGTTTCATTTTAGCTACCCGAGACCCGAAACGCACCGCCTCGCCTCGTGCGGTTAGGTATTCTTCGTATGAACTTCTATGGATATGCGCTCACTACAACTCCGGATCGCCTCGGCGGCATAAGCTGTCAACGCGCGGCTGGCGAGTGGTCCATGAGTTCCATGACCAACCGCCGCCTGACACAAGACGACAAGTGACAATCACTCACTTCACTTTCACTCGTTGACTACGCGAGGTTCACTGGTTGACCACACGGCGTACATCCGTGGACCACCCGTTGACAACGAGTCGAGGCGGTCCCGAGTGGCTCCAATGAGTGATAGATACTCTAGGTACTTTAGGTTTGTATATTTGTATGTAGGGGTTAATCTACAGAACGACTGGCCCTTTTTTGAACTAGAAAGCTACATTTAATCACCCAATGCTATAAGCTGCCACGGGCAATTATTGAGCTAGTCATATTCATGGGAGAATCAATTGAGTTCTATTACTACGTATAATGAAAGACACCGCACATCACTATTGTGTTCCGTTCAAATGCAGCCATCTGGCCATACTTCACTTAGTTGTTTGCTAGCTCTCGAGCGCCCAAGGAATACATATTTGTGTCTAAACGAAAAAACGTTTTTTTCGTACGTTACGTTACGTACGTTTTTGAAAAAAAAATTCGTGTGTGCTACAATATCGCACTAATAAGTCATTTGCAATTATTGTTTCAGTGCTGCAGCAAACTTTAGTTTGAACTCCGAACATGGCTATTCCTTATGATAGGTATTAGGTTCTCTTTACGTAGTAACGGAACTCAATGGAAGAAACCATATTTTTTACTCTCAAAATACAACTTTTACTACTTCAGAGTCAAAAGTTTCATAAAAAAATGTGTAATTTTTTAACCCAATAATAAAGTTGTATTTGTTACAATTTTCGGTTTACAGCTTCATCGTGACGTCATGCAGAGACGCGTGAAACATGAAAGGACGAGCGCTCGTAAAGTTTAGTCTGTACGTCTGTCTGGGTGTCAATAATGATGTGAAAGACCAACGTGAAACAGCAAAGCTTTCAGATAAAAAAAACTTTCTGTTAGAGTAAGAATTTTGAAAATGGGAACAGTAGTGCTGGGTATTCAAAAGGTCGAATAGAGCTATGAAAAATATTGGCATTTGTAAGGGTTCACTTTTGACTTATCTTAATATATATAAATCTCGTGTCACAATGTTTGTCCTCAATGAACTCCTAAACCACTTACCCGATTACAATAAAATTCGCACACCATGTGCAGTTCGATCCAACTTGAGAGATAGGATAGTTTAAATATATATATATATCTATATATATATATAAATAATAAACGCGAACGAAGTCGCGGGGTGACAGCTAGTATATTATATATATATTTAATAGATAGTCAAAGCAAATCCAAAGGACTACTGTAGACACTACATCATTAGCTTTTAAATTAATCCATAATACAAGGTTTTTTTTTTAGTAATTTAAGAATGATAAGAGAAGTCCAAAAGTCATAAAACATTGTAAATTACAAATTGCACTTTGTCACTCCATAGATAACTTTAGAGGCTCGTCAGTATCTTTACTTGCTCTCTTCGCTCGTAGTCTACTTCTGGACAAAATGGCAATTGAAAACCTTTAGCCAATGCGAAGTTAGTCTGAAGTGGTCGCTGCACCCTTAAATGTTCATGCTCGCACCCCAAGCTCGGGTGTGACCCTTGCTTTGGACAATTTCGTCAACTCATCGCACCGTCTCGTCAAGCGTCGCGTCGGACAAACAAATCAACCTATTTTGGGGATAAATGGAACAGGCCCAAAAAGTAACAACAACAGGTAAATTCCTACACGATTAGCACGATTTCTCAACCACACACGTTTACTTAAGCCGCTTCATTTAGAGTTGAAAATCGTTAATCATATTTGATGGTAAAAATAGATCGGCGCGTAATTTTTTTTTTTTTGCTGTTTTTAATATCTTTAAATGAGCAATTCTTGTATATATATATATATAATTGGAATCTCGGAATCGGCTCCAACGATTTTCATACAATTTAGTATATAGGGGGTTTCGGGGGCGATAAATCATTCTAGCTAGGAATCATTTTTAGAAAATAACATTTTATTCGTGTTTTATCGATAATCAACTTAAACATAAACTTGGAAGAAAAATAACAAAAAGGAGGCGTTTGAGTAGTCTCAACTGAAAAATATGACTCTTCCTGACATCTATTGGCGAATAATAATACTATTTTTGTGAGCAACTAATTGCTTTAACGACACAACAGCAGATGGCGTTGTTAAGTAACACGAAGTCAATGAGTGTTTGATTTGAGGTTAGACTAAAATCAAAGGTACTACATATAATATGAAAAAGTGAGTCTTAGTTAATTTTCTTTGTTTCTTTGTAACGCTTTCACGTCTGAACTACTCAATCGATCGTATTAAAATTTTGCATACATGTTGTTTAGGGTACAGAAAAGGACATAGGGTACTTTTTATCCCGGAAAATTCAACGGTTCCTGTGAGACCGTGGGTGAAACCACGGGTCGCAGCTAGTGGTATTAATCGTAACAAGGACACAAATAAGAACAAGTTGTTCAGTTAAACTTTTGAGAACTAATCTGGTTAATTAATAATTGAAAATAAATGTGGTGTAATCGCTGAAAATTTAGAGAACTACGTTCCGATATTTTTTTTAAAAGATACTTTTTGTAATTTATTTTTTTCAAAAATGAGAATGAATTTCAGAATTGTTCTTCGGTTAAACTTTAGTTGGTTGTTTCTTCTACCAGCTGTATTTTTCATCATAATTCTTGATATCAAACTA
Source organism: Peribatodes rhomboidaria (assembly GCA_911728515.1). Classification (NCBI taxonomy): domain Eukaryota; kingdom Metazoa; phylum Arthropoda; class Insecta; order Lepidoptera; family Geometridae; genus Peribatodes; species Peribatodes rhomboidaria. The sequence continues at coordinate 10,180,249 of OU452189.1, forward strand.
GGCGCAAACAAATACTTGTTTTAGATGATTTCGTGTAATACGGGGCCTTAATGCCGCGTAGCTAAATAGGGTCATTACGCTGGATCGCGGCCCTGCGTTGTTTCGCGGCCTTTTAGAGGTCCAACCGTATAAATATTGCAATAATAAGAATTCTATCTCACTCTTGCCAACATGTTGTGGCACTTTAAACAGTTGGATAGTTGCAGAATGTAATGCCCATTCAAATAAGTCTGTTAGCCTAATCTATGTACCGGAAATAAATCATCCATTTTGCCGGCCGCGCTGTCAGCGCACATACGTACGCAAACCTGCACAAAAAATAGCGAACAGGTCCCGCTTCACACGCAAGTATTTTAAGTTTACGACTACTTAGTTATTAGTGTGATTGTTTTTGAGTGATCATAGTTGTTTGTTTTATGTAATTTTGCATTTAATTCGAGAGTAAATTACTTTAATATCAGTTTAATTTGGTGGCCGCCAACCAACACAATCATTTTTAAGTAAAGTTGGTATACGGCCGGGTGGCCGCGGCACTAGCTCACTGAATGAAATAAGTTTGCTTTCTTTCCAATTATTAATGTAAATAAAGCTTCGCTTTGTGCAATTGTTTTTTATTATCGGGGTTGGTTTAAATGATATGTTTAGTTTACGGCCGCCAAAATATAATTATACACATTTATAGCTTTAATGTGGCCGCAAACTAACACATGCTAACAAAACAAATCTGGTTCGCGGCCGTCCGAAAATCATATGAAAAATAGACGGCCGATATCTGATGATTTGAAAATAGAGGTGCCAGTTTACGGCCACTTCTTTCATGTTTGTTTCTGTTATTATTCCATTATTCTGTTATTTTATATTTTCACTCAGATTTGAATAACGGCCCTCTATGCACGGAACAGATACACCAAATCCAGGTCGCAGATGTACCTGGAAGTTTGGAAACTGGTACCGAAGTGTATCACAGTGTACCACATAGTATCCCAAAAGAGCATTTGGGATCTGAAAATCGTGATACTGACTCAGTAATATTATCTCAAGTGTCAAATTTAAAAAGCAACTTGCCATTAAGTCCCGTTACTACCACAGAAAAATCGGACAACGAAAATGAAATTTGGTCATTTGGTGTCATTTGCCAGCAAAGGTCTCTGGATGATGTTACAATTATTCCAACTATAACAGAACATTAAGATTTTCGTGACGTTTTGTCAAAGAAATCATCATCTTCGACAATTACATCCGCATCCACCAACAACAAAATTTCAATAGATCCAAACACAGTATTCGAGCAACATCTGTATAAACCCCAACCTCTAGAAAAGTCGGAAAAGGCTCGTATTCCATATATTACAGGTTATAGAAATTGTTATAGAATTTTGGCAGGAAATCGAGTGAATGGGGCCTTGCCTAGCTTTATGCACAGTGAGAATGTTTCTGAAAGAGCTTGCCTGGCTGTACATAGAGAGGTACATAGAGAGTGGTCCCCACTCTTATGTATGGAAGTGAATGTAGGGTCTGGCAGAAGAAGCATGAAAGTAATGAATGTTGTAGAAATGAGAAGCTTGAGAAGTATGGCTGGAGTGATCCTGATGGATAAAATGAGAAACAACGACATTAAAAAACGTTGTGGTGTGGTAGAGGATGTAGTGGTAAAGATTAAGAAAGGGATGCTGGATGATGGACACATTGAGAGAATGAATGAAAGGAGATTGACGAATCAGGTTAACATGGCGAGTGTGGATGGGCAGGGCAAGTCGGTCAGGGTCGATCTAGGCGCACGTATCTCGACCAAATTGAAGACGCTTAGAGAAAGGCCAGGTCAAGAGTACCGGTAACCGACAAGCGTGTATGAAAAGACTCATGAAAGTGGAAGAAGCAAAACATGTGTGCCAGGATCGTAGCAAGTGGAGAGAAGTGTTCTCTGCCTACCCCTATGAGAAAGAGGCGTAATTATATGTACATATGTATAGAAATTGTTGAAGACTAATTACCAATAGTTACTTTTATGATGTTAATATTTAAAAATCTTGACTATTTAAAATACTAGTCTAATACAAGTTATAGTAAGAACAAAATGTAAATATTAACCAAACTTAATTTGTTGCATTACAAATTGATTTTAAAATGCATTGTTTTATTTAATTATTTGTAGAGATAGCTATGTAATGTGTTTAATAACGAAAGAAGAATAAATGCAGTATTGATGAAAGAAAGTATAGTATGTCAGAAGTCTAGAAGAAGAATAAATGCATTTATTAGAGGTTAAGAGTTTAGAGGAAGGAAAGAAAGGAAAGAAAGAACAGGGGGAAGAATTGTTGCAGAAATTAAAGATGAAGGTGAGAAGAGAGGAGAAGGAAAATGCTGTAGATTAGGATACCTGAATGTGGAAATAAGAGATGTTAGAATAGTGAAGGTAATGTTAGGTTAGACCACAAGAAAGGGACGAATATTGAAGAGAATGCACTTTTTAAGAGTAAAGGCGTTCGAGTGACAATTGCGATCATATGCCAAATGATGTGGGAATTTATGATAGGACCATTATACGGTAAAAAGTGTACGAAATAGTAAAAAACTGTAAAAATTCGTAAGTCAATATTGTACGTAAAACTGGCGGCCGCAAACTAACTCTAGGGTGGCCGCGAACCGAAAAAAATGGCCGCCAACTGGCATTTTGACTAAGTTTCAAGTAATTATTTATTTTAAAAAAATCTGTAACAATATTCCTCCAAGACTTGTTTCGAAAATCAACTTGATGATATCTGCTACGCCTACAAAAATAATCTGAACCAGAATTATGGACATTTCATACTAATTTCAAGGATCAAAGTTAGGAACTCGACTAAAAGGCCGCCAACCGGCGCAACGACCCTACTTATTCAGGATGCATTTTTAACATTTTCCTCCTGAGTTTAAATATAAAAACTTTCATTCTCAGAAAGATATCCATTCATCGAAGTGAAAAGCAAGAAAAAAAAAACAAATTGCACGCATTAAATGCTTTCTCATCAAACAACGTCAAATAACTCTGAAAGTATGAGTCAACGGTGAATGTGTATTTTCTTCAACCTACGTCAAGCAACTTCGAACATACTACACAGGAGTATACAGCACGACACAGATTAAACGTTTAATTGGCTAAGCGAAGCTAAGTATCTCAGAGTCTAGAACTTTAGACTCTAGCCCTTTTAGTAGCTTAGCTTAGCCTTTTTTTACCCGACTGCGCAAGAAGGAAGGTTATGTTTTTCCGGTGTATGTATGTATGTATGAGGTTTCTTTGGCACGCCTTACAGCCTAAACAGCTTGATGGATTTCGACATGCGAGGTGTCATTTGAATCGTCTTGATAGTAGAAGTGACGTAGGGTATAAAATTATGCAGCCGGGTTTTTTGCTTGTCTTTTAATAATGTTACTTGTTTTATAGTTTGACAGCGTTGCGTTTGGCCGCCGTCACGCCTGATGATAAGCAGTGATGCGGCCTACGATGGAGCACACTTGCCTAGATGAAACCGATTCACTCGAGACTTGACGGATGACACAGATTATAAGGCACAACAATTTACTATAAGTTAAAACAAGTAACATTGTTAAAAGAAAAACAAAAAACTTGACTGCAAAATGTTGTACCTCATGTCCCTTTCACTATCAAGACGATTCAAATGGCACCTCACATGTCGAAATCCATCAAGCTGTTTAGACTGTAGGGCGTGCCAAAGTAACCTTATACATACATACTGACATTCATACATATGTACATACACTCGAAAAACATGCCCTCCTTCTTGCGCAGTCGTGTCAAAAAACGACGATAGCCGTAGCACTTTTGGACAAGTTCAGTGCAAGACGTGTCGCACTGTAAGCATTCATGCATTAAATTAAACCGTTCGGAACAAAAAAATCGCTTTAAAAGTTTATTTCGGTTAAGGCGTCTTTGATTCATTTCAAACTTTGTTATTTCCTGTCTGAGACGTTTTGTTCTTTCTTTCAGAAACATCGACACTGAAATAATTCTCTACTTATTTGCAACCTTTCCTCAAATAACATGACCTACTCGTCTTTTCTATTCTTTCTATTCTATTATATTCTATCTATTCCTAACAAAACCACGAGGTAATTAATAAATAATAAATATTCGGAACATTTTGCACACACGGTCATTTGACACCAAACTAAGCATAGCTTGTACTATGGCTGCCAGAGACTTATATACATACATATATTATATGTATTTAATTGAAATAGATAAGTACTGAAATATTTATTAACCCAGACATAGAACAAACACAAATTTTCATGACATGAATGTTTGTCGCAAGTGGGAATCGAACCCACGCCCCGCAGCACAGAAGGCAGGTTCACTACCAACTGAGCCACCGAGGCAGTCAATTATTACATGTTTTCAAAAACCAGTTCAATTGCGCCGTTTTGTGAGCGGTGCTCACCTGTCTTCGGCTTCGCACCTTACCCCGGAATTAAGCTAGCCACACACCTTGCAAGACATTTGGTTTACACAAGTAAACCCTTAAGTAAGCCCTTGTACTACCGAATGATATTTTATTGTTTAATTTTTTCTTTATGTTTGTTTTACTTTGTATTTTTGGTGTGCAATAAAGATGTATTGTATTGTATTGTAAGTACCTATAATAGCTAGAATTAGAAAATGGTTCTCCTACACTTAATAAAGGAATTTTGATTTCAAAGTGGTTAAAAAAGAAACTCCTTTGCAAAATTTCATGCTTCCAAACCAACCAGTAGCTGCGCGTTGTCTGTCAGTCAGCCGATACAATTTTATTAAGTAGAAGAGATCCGATCAAAAAACCCTTTATAAAGATAAAGGAAATCAATCATCAACAATTATCGATTTTGAAAGTGGATGAATCAAACCCATAGAGTTTCTGAGATCTGTGATCAAACCCAATCCGCACCACAGCTATTAGAACTGCCTGATATAAACGGATGTGAATATTCGAGTGTTTTCATGATCAAGCTTCTGAAGAACAGAGCCGGCAAAAATCTTTTCCTGTCTCGCATTTTTAAGCAAAAAGCTTTCTGACGTCAGGAGCCCGATCCGAGACCCGGCTCCGATGATGTTATAAACACGATATCAATCATTACTGAGTCTGAAAACTGTTTTTTCCACAATATTTAAGGTTGAAAAATGTTTGCGAGCATGGTTAGTCTCAGTGTCGAATGGATATTAGAGGGCATTGTTGGTGAGGCGGCGTCGGAGTACGAGCGGAGAAGACGAGTAGGATCTTTCAATGTCACGGTCACTTGGGGAGATTCACAGACCGTGCTTCGACTTTACTTTGATGCAAAGTTTAAGAATTTTGCCCGGAACTTTGAACTTTCTGTCAAAGCAAAGTCGAAGTGCGGGCTGTAAATCTCGCCTCTATTCCTGTAGTCACAGAATAGATAGTTGCTTAATTATTAACCTTGATACGCATGATCTTGGCTAATTGCACTTTGATAAGTGCGATTGGAGTTTATACATTTTCTACTTGCGTTTAGTAGAAAATATATGAACTTGCACTAATCAAAATGCAATCAGGCGTTTAGGCTCAGCGTTTACTTCATTAGTAACAATCGGAAGCGGTTGAACGACTAGTTGTTCTCAAAGTTTAAATTTATTTTTGGTTCAGATTTGGTTTCGGTTTGGATCAGGTTTGGTTCAGGTTAAGATTGATCTCTGCAATAAGCGCAGTCAATCAAATACGCGAAATTTTTCTGAAACAAGACTCTCTTTGCGTAGAGTCTTTAATTCTACGCAAGCTGAATCGTGAGATTTCTCAAGACTGTCTGTGTAAACATATCAGGCAATGCAATGGGCTTGGAATAAGCTATACGAAAATCACAGACCAACATTTTTTTAACCTACATTTTATGATGAAAATACTGTTTTCAATTTAATTAAAGAATACCAGTTTTTAATCCGGAACGTGGAAAGTAGTAGAATGTAGAGCGTGCGCGCGTATGTGCGTGTATTGGCTAGTAATTTCATAAGCGCCAGCGGATACTTTACAACCGCACTCTCCCGCATATCGCTCGCACCGCACCCGCACCCTACTCCTAAACAAAGCATTGGATCAGACATTGTTGCTTTCCAAAATAAACACGTTTCGATCTTTTAACGACTTTTAATGGCGGCGCGCGTTCATTCTGATGTGAATTTATGTGCCACGGTGCTTCCCTTACGATCGCCAGGTTTAATTTAGGTACTGCTTTACATGCAGGTATGCGTGTAGCTATAGACTACCGACATACGAGAGGAGATAAGGTGCTGATTGAAAAACGATCGATTCTGGGGTAAATTTAGAAGTTGTCTCGAGCATGTTTTTGCCGCTTCGTGGTTTACTTTGGTCCGAGTATTATGCTCGGGATCCACTGTGAGCGGGTTTAGTATGGACTCCGTTTATTATAGGCTGGTTATTTGCCTTAGTATCAGAGTGAGTTTAGGTCAAAACACTCTTATTAATGCGAAAGTGAATTTGTTCGGTTTTTTGTTTGGTTTTGGTACGCTTTTACACCTTAACTACTCAACTGATCATCGTGAAGTTTTGCATACACGTTGTCAGGAGTACATAAAAGACATAGGGTACTTTTTAGCCCGAAAAAAATCGACGGGCCCGCAGCTAATCTAAAATAATCGGAATCGGTAGGAAGCCCGCTCCGCTCGCAGGAACGAGCGCTGAAAACACGCTGAAAGGCGTGTGTTAGGGTGCTATATAAACTTGATGCATGACATGAACTAAATGGCTAGCGCAATAATCAGAGTTCTCAGTGTAACTGCGACGAAACTCAAACCATGGGCCATCTAATGAGAGAATGAGAGCCAGAGAGGCACTGAGGGCAGGACGCCCTCAGTGCCTCTCTGAGCTGTCGCCGACTATTGGTCGGGGTACATTTAAATAAAAAAACAAAAACCATCGACACGGAGAAGAAGAATAATGAGTCACTCGTTATGAAACAAACGACAAACCCAAAGCGAAGTTTTCCCCACCCTTAGTCAATAGGGGTTGGTTGACCAATCTACTAAAAGGGATGGTTTGACCAATGGTAAGACAAACAAACGAAAAGTTGACACAGGCTCGCTGTGACGTCAACGGGCTTGGACGTACTCAGGGTAAAAGTAAAGTGGGGCGACTGACTTGCACAGCATGACTGATGACAGGGCTGGTGGCATAACTTTGAATTTTAAAGGTTATAATAATAAATCGATTTAGGACAAAAGATTCACGAGATTCGAGTAAATATACTTACTCGTTTCAGTTAACAAATCCACCGAGCTACGTAAGTCGCGAAATCACTACATAGTATAAAACAAAGTCTCTTTCTCTGTCCCTATGTCCCTTTGTATGCTTAAATCTTTAAAACTATGCAACGGATTTTGATGCGGTTTTTTTAATAGATAGAGTGATTCAAGAGGAAGGTTTAAATGTATAATATCATCCATTAAATAGTGAAGAAATACTGTTATTTTTGAGGTTTCTAATGTGATGTCGTTAATTATCATTTTTTTTCCGCTTATATTGCAAACGCAGGCTGAACCCTACGAGATTTATCAAAATAATGTACTGATTATTTGTACACATTGAAAAGGTCTACAGAAAACTCAGCGATGGTATATGTCTATCTCTTATGGATATCCCACAATAACATTTTTTTGTTTATACCCGTGCGAAGCCAGAGCGGGCAGCTATGATTTTATATACAACGTTCACAGTTTTTCTGTAGTGTATTTAGTATCAGCATTGCACCCGTGCGAAGCCGGGGCGGGTCGCTAGTAATTTATGCAGTGATAATTTAACGCATTTCTTTTTGAATGACAAGGGAGTGAATTCTGAGATAACAAGTAATAGACGAATGGAGGAAGCGTACAAGTACATACTACATACCTAGCCCTCTGAAGTGGGATAAGGGTAATAAGGTGTGTGATCACTTTACGCATTATACAACCGGACTTGTCTGACAAATGTATCACACGATTACTTTTGGAGCAAAATTATTATGATCCTTGACATTATACTTTTTGTTTGGCTTTGGATAAGGATGTTGAGTATCATTTTAATTCTGAAGAAAACTCAGAGTCTCCGGTAGATTACTTTTAAAGTTCCAAAATGTAACTCACTCTAAAGATTGCTTACTTTTCCCCATTTTTTGAGTGACTTACCCCACTGATTGTTTTAGTTCAGCCTGACTACATCCCCGCCTGTTACTAATGGGCCTCGTTCCAGGGGTGTGGGGACGACAGGGAAATACGTATTGGCTCATTAGTGTCATTATAGTCGCAATTTGTGGAGAACTGTTTATGAATAGAATCTAACTATGTAGCTGAATTGTACGTACTGTTTATTCAGAGGATTCGTTTCGTTTATTGAGCGGAATTTAAATTTCAAGCAATTTTCTTTTTGGCGCTAGACCGGGTAACTAAATTTAGTAATAACGGCATTTCCGACCTTTTTATACGACTGCGCAGGACGGAGGGTTGTTTTTCGAGTCTATGTATGTATGTGGGTATGTGTGTTTGAGGTTTCTTAGGCACGGTCTGCAGCCTAAACAACTTGATGGATTTCGACATGTGAGGCGTCATTTGAATCGTCTTGAAAATGAAAGTGACATAGGGTGCAATATTTTGCAACCGAGTTTTTTGTTTTTCTTTTAATAATGTTACTTGTAATGTTACTTAGATCATTTACGATATTTTGCAGAGATATTGAACAGATTACTCCAATCAGCATATTAACCGACAAACTGACGATTTAAGACTTTATTAAGTAATCAGGTGCATATTTGTTAAATATAATATCTGAAAAATAACGAGTCTAAGATAACCGCAAACTCAATTCAATTCATTTGTTAATTGCGTTTACGGGTAAAATACAGATGTCAAAAATTATACATTTGAAGGGCATGATCCGCCTTTCGGCATGCAACTACGTACTTAATTACACTTCTAATACTATAACTCCATTAATAGTTACCCGGTATAGCTCCAAAAACATCAAAACCAAGTGAAGTAATTTGTAATTACAAACTAGGTACTTGACTTTAAGGTTTTGTTTATGATATCTTTTTAGCACTTAGTAAAAAAACCTAGAAAATAGCTTCAGATGTTTTTAAATAATGTTAACAGGGCTCACCGAGGGAAAATTCAAATCACATGTAAAAACTACATTAATGAAAAGAGGATATTATAAGGTTAAGAATTATTTAGAAGATAAAGATGTCTGGAGCCTTCCACTTCCGCCAAGTAGCCACTTAGTATTTATAGATATTACCTAGTTGTAAGCCATAATTTGTAAGACTGTAATTTATTTATTATTTGAAAAAATAATGCCCCTCAGTTTCTTGCCTGTTCTTCTGAGTAGAGGCTTTTTGTCCGAACAAGGCGGTCGAGTCAATTTAAATAACTTTGACGTTCATAAGTGTATCTTTGATACCTAAATTGAATAAAAACATTTTGACTTTGACTTTAACTATTACCCAATGAAAGGAGTGTTTTGTTTTTACTAATGACTTCGTTCGCGTGATTATAATTAGTGTTTAAAAATTGACTTTGAATTTATAAAATTGGCTTTACCTTTTTTTTTAGTAAAAGTATGGAAGTATTTGATTGCGTGTTAAGTAGGTATGCATGTGTGTTTCATTGTACTCATAATTATGACCAAATTTACATACCTATGGTGTAACTCTGAAATCGCGAAAAAAAAAAACAGCTGTTCCAAACATTTTGTCGATGTTCAATAAACATTTTTTTTTTTCATAAAAAAAATTGAAGTAAAATAAAATTGATAAAATATGATAAAAAATTAACTAAAGCTAAACTCACATCTTGACCGGGTGTACATGTTTGCTCCGTTTGGGGTAGAGACGATGGGTCCGTGGGGGCCGGCCGCTTTGGGGCTTTTTCGTGACCTGGCCAGGCGATTGGTGGAAGCGTCGGGTGTCCAGAATGCTGGCTTTTACTTTGCACAGAAGCTGAGCATTGCCATTCAACGTGGCAATGCCGCCAGCATTCTGGGGACCTTTCCTTCCACTAATGGTCTTCTAGTTTAAATTTTTGTAATTTATTTTAGTTATTATAAGTTCTAGTTTTTAGTTAATAGTTTAAGTTTTCTTTAATTTTCTGTTTTTATTTTAAGTTGTGTACAAATAAAAGGTAACTAAAGCTAAAGTTATTAAAATGTACATTATGTATTGTCAAATACAGTTTACATAACATAATATAGTGCATTAAATTCAAAACAATACAATACAATGTATTTCCCTGAAATCCCTCAAATTTCACTTTCCATCCCGAACGCATTAACTTATAAACTTATTGTATGGAACAGCTGTATTTTTTTCTCGATTTCAGAGTTACCCCATAGTTAAAGTTGGTCATTATGATGTGTACAAACAATGATATCCTAGAATACGTCCGTCGTTTAGAGATATTTACACGGTGTATTGTCGGAGTATCCGACTCTACAATACGGGAGTAATTACTGTGAAATTGAAACAGAACATGTCAAAACTATGTCAGTTTTTATCGTTTTTATAGTATAACTCTCTTCTGGTCGTATTTTGGCATGCTATCGTGAAATGATTAACAGTACCGGTCGGTACATCAACTCGCGTTTTATACGTGTAAACTATGTTCAGAAATACGCTCCTTCCAACGTAAGCGGAAGTAGACTAGGCAAGTCCGCGTTCTATCAAGGAATTGAGTGTAACCAGCAGGCGCAGACAGGATGACTTGTTATTAGCCGTGACGCTAGTAGACAAGTCCTAAAATGTATAGGATTTACATAAGCTATCAAATGTCACGTGATCTATCGTCAACTTGTCAAATTTAAGGAATCAGGGATGCGAGCACGGACTTTTAAACTCGAAGTTTCAAAATCGACTAAATCGACAATTTTTTTTTGGAAATTACCAATTTTGTCGATTTGAAACGTCGGTTTAAATGTCCATGCTCGCACCTTAGGCCCGCATTCCAAATCGGATCTAAGTATGCAAGAAATTACGTAATGAGGTATAAATAAATAAGTTAGAGTAAGAGCTGGTAGAGCGAAGATGACTGATGAAATATAGTCACTATATATAAACAAATATAGTCAGTGTACGCCGTTAACTGTCGTTTGTCTAACATGCCCTAAGTACCGAAACTAGCCTTCTATGCGCTCGCTGCGGGTTTCTGTAACTGCTACTATTATGCATAACCCAAAACTTGGTCTAGCAGGCCTAACATGCGCAACGCAACAACGGTATGTCGACTCTTTTTATCGAGACAGACGTATGTTTACGCCTTGTCACGTTCTCACACGACAAAAAGTGACGAGAAGAATTTTGTCGCAAGCGCATGCTACGGGTGCTGGTAATATTTGCAACTCTCCAAGGTCTGCGCCCTGTCCTTGGAGGGCTATTCCTACGCGTGAGATGAGATGAGATTTTATCTTGGTCACTCTCACACCTATAATGTTTCAAACGAGAGCAACAAGGATGAAAATGTAAAATCTCCAAATAGGGCCACTGGTCAACGCTGACATGACACCGCCCTAGTTACGACGCTGTGCCACGATGATGTGCAGAGGCGCCTTTTTTGACGTTGCACCTTCGGTATCTCGTTTTGCACATAAAAATGCGGGGTAAAACGCAACGTGACGTCTTTCCGCGCAGGAGATTTGGCTCGTCATCCCGTGCAACGTTTCATTACGTCGTGCGGACAAAGCTTAGACAGAAACGTCTTCTGCATACCTAGCACGGGCCGAAAACAAACTGTAGGTATTTCAATCGTTTTTATCCCGCGCGAGAGAGAGACAAACATATCCGTATTCTAGCTTTGTCACACTAAGCGCGGATACAAACGGTGGAGGGACAATTTGTCTCTGGCCCTGCTGTGTCGGTCTAGAAATTGTCTAACTCACGTTGTCTATCCATCATCAGCGGCAGTCTCCGTCTGCACGAGCTATGATTATTCAGTTTACCTTTGTTTTATACAGCGCTGTGAGCAACGCGCGAATTACGGGAGTAAAACTGGGTTTATTCAAGCTCTATTTAGAGACTTTAAACAATTACTGTAATTTTAGAACCTACTTTGACAACCTCAAAATTGTAAGATTAGTTATTGGTTTTTGGTGGTTGGTTGATTGGATCCTAAGAAATTAAAAAAAAAATTGTGCAGATTTTGCAACTTCTTTAGAGCCGAAGGACATTTTGGAAAGGGACCTTTTTCAAAATGTCCTTTGGTTTTGAACCTAAACGATTTTTAAAAGTGCCTTTAGTTATTAGAAGTGCTCATTAAGGAAAACGCACATTTTGGATCGGTGGACATTTCGGGAAGTGCGAACAGATTATGTGGCACAGAAAAAAGTAATATAAATGCAGTTAGCCATAGCGCCGTAAATAAAGCCCACCATTCACCATGCGAGCCTATCCGCCGAATTTGTCGTTGGCGACAAAACCGCGGACAAATCTGTGCGTGAATGGTTCGTTCGCGCAGATTTGTCTGCGAATTTGTGGCATGCGAGAAATCCAACGGATAAGCTCGCTTGTGAATGGTTAGGGGCCTCAAGGCGGTGCCAGCGGTGCCTAGACACAGGACCTGTATTCTACTAAACAATTGTTTAATAATTGTTAATAAATTGTCCACTTTTGACAATACTGGCATACAAAAAGTGTCAATTTGGGGCAATTCATTCACAAGTTAAAAACGATTGTGCTCCAAGAAGTCTCTGAAACTGACATGAAACGGATATTGGTAGAATTGTGACAACTAGCCACAGAAGCCATTAGCCAAGAATCTAATCTAAAAACAATTCAAAGTCAAAATGTTTTTATTCAGGTTGCCTGGAAGAGATCGCTTTGAGCGATAAGGCCGCCCATTAAAAACTTAGTTAAGCCTTATTTAAGTACTATTGTATTTATTGTTTTTAATAAAGAGTTGTTGTTGTTGTTGTTGTTATTCAATTTAGGTATCAAAGATACACATAGGAACATCAAAGTTATTTAAATAGACTCGACCGCCTTGTTCGGATAAAGAGCCTCTACTCAGAAGAACAGGCAGTAAACTGAGGGGCATTATTTTTTCGAATAATAAATAAATTAGTCTCACAAATTTGTTGATTGTTAGAATCGGGAGGCAGCGCGTAAATCTTGTAGAGGCGCAAAAATTCCCAAGACCAGGTTTTCGGTCAATCATGGTAGTAGCAATTTAACAGAAGCTCCCACCGGGCTCATAAAAGGCTAGTTACAGTTCTGGGTAATGGGTAGCAAACGAGAGCGACCGCAACTTTGCAGATGGGAGTCGAGAACGGTGACCGCAGATCGAGTGGGCCGCTATCAATCGTAACTTTAGAAATAACTGACGAATCACTTATAGCCTTACCACACGCACCAGCTTCACCACACTTTTGACTGCGCAGGCCAGGCTTCAACACGGAACACCGCGCGTGTGGTTTGTAAAACTGTACACCGCGCCCATGGCATGACTTCCGCGCGATTTTAGACTTGCCTGCGCAAGTCGAAAAGATCGTGTCGTTACCATACAGCACAGTTAAGTACACACAGTGTTGCGCAGGCCTCAGTTAAGTACGCACAGTTAAAGGTGTGGTAAAGCTTGTACGTGTGGTAAGTCTATTACATCGAAGATTTTAATGACGTCATTTGTGTCTAAATATACTGCCCAAATTGTTTAAATGCTTCACCTGGATAAACTTAACCAAGCTTTGTCGTGATGCCATTACGATGTAGTCAATGGAGACCCTAAAGAAAGACATCAGTTATTTTAGGAAGTTATATTAGTCAATCAAGCTTTTAGGATTGGACCTCATGTAACACAACAATTAAAAATTTTAAAAACCCCGGACCAGCTAAGAATATTCCCCAGTGATTTATCTTTCAAACCAAAAAAACAGAATGAAAATCGGTTCATCCGTTCGGGAGCTACGATGCCACAAACAGAAACACACACACACACACACAGAGAGAGAGACACGTCAAACTTATAACACTCCGTCGTTTTTACGTCGGGGGTAAGCTTAGTAAGAAAATGTTGTTCCACGTGTTTTTAAAGCTTAGAACAACATTTTCTTACTAAGGTTGCCTGGAAGAGATCGCTCTTAGTGATAAGGCCGCCAGTTGTTACACTACAGTTAAGTTTTTTCTGTTCTGTTGTTTTGTTATTTCTGGTGTGAAGAGTAAAGTGTTTATCTATCTATATAGATTGATAGAGAGATAAACACTTTATTCTTTAAGACCATTTTAGTAGATAGATATCTACTACTACTACTACTAGTTACACTAAAAATACTAAAATGTAAATATTCACCACCACCAACAAAAAAAAATTAGAGGCACCACAATGCTAGGTACAAATGGGCACAAGTGAACATGAAAGTAAATTAGGACTCTCAACTTAACACAAAAGAAAAAACTAAAAATAAATTCTGTACATACAAGTTTAGAGTTTTTCATTCCTTGATTTTCATGTAGTTAGTATTTCGCCGTAGATAAAAAAAAGGTTGGAATGCAAACAATGTACACCAACAACCACAAAGTAATATGTGAGTTTTTTTTTTGTTAAGGCCTACATAATACAAATTAATGAATTTCTAATTTTACTATGGCATGTACATAATATGTATTGTACATTAACTTTTCTTGAATACAGCCAAGATGCTAGCTACAATATAAATTTAAAAGAATATGATAATAAGGTATGTTTCAGAATAGACCAGCTAGACCATTGGCTCCAAGAGACAGGCTTAGCCGAGTTTGGGGCCTGCCACATAATTCTACAACATGTGTCCTACTGCAAGTTGCAACTACTGTTTTTTTAATCTGTTTATATCTAATAGAAAAGTTCAAAATTCAAATTTTCAAACATAATTTTCAAACTTAAAAAATTACATGAAAATTGTAAATAATGCATGTCTAAAGAAAAAACTTGTATGTAACAATGGATGAGTCAGTGATAGCATTTAATATCAGTCCTATCAGAGAAGATTGTAGTTCAATGATTACAGATTACAGAAATTACAATATAACTAGCAGCATCCTATGGTTTTACTCACTTTGCCATAGAAACAGTTTACTGGGATAAAAGTTAGCCTATATTGTACCCTACAGCATGCACCAATTTGTTAATTGTGTGAACATATGTGCGTATTGTATGTCATCTGCTACATGACTGGAGCCCGGTGTATGGCGACAGGCTCGCCCCCTGTCACATTTGGGACTGAATACCGTCCGGCGAAATGTGGGTGTTGTATTACACCTCTGCCAGCCCCCTCAAGGGAAAGGTGTGATGATATGATATTGTACACTAGGTGCACC
Organism: Peribatodes rhomboidaria; assembly: GCA_911728515.1. Lineage (NCBI taxonomy): Eukaryota > Metazoa > Arthropoda > Insecta > Lepidoptera > Geometridae > Peribatodes > Peribatodes rhomboidaria. The sequence continues at coordinate 10,195,564 of OU452189.1, forward strand.
ATGCGGTGATATCCGCAAATAAAATAATTCTTCAAAACTGTTTTTTAAACCAATCTCTAGTGTATTTCCACTCTTACATTGCATTAACTATGTCAAGGAATATGAATTTTTATTCTATCTTGGAATTAATTTAATGAAATTTTACTAGAAAACTTCATACAGTTAACAGTTGTACAGGCAGTTTTCATTCTACTTGCCATGATGCCATTACAGCTTTCATAACATTATATTAACCCTGCCTATGTGTAATGGATCAATGTTTATCTGTTCTCAAACCAAAAATTCTAAAAAAAAAAAATTGTTTGCCTGTAAAGTCGGTATACGGGCGAAAGTTTTACGTGACAATGACTTTTTATGTCTGTCTCTCTCGCTCTTAGGCGGGCTAACCTCGCGGGCGTGCCTCTCACTCGCTCTCATTGTGAGCGCATAACGTGAGCGGAGCGTAACGCAGTTTCTTGAAGTGTCACCCGGCAAACCAATTTATAAGACGTTGTCATGTCAAAAGTAAACACAGGCAAACATAGAATCTCTTCCTTTTTTAGGGTTGTCTTTAATTGAAAATGCTATCACTGACCCAACCATAACTAAAATAATGAAAATAACAAAATGAACACACTTCTAATGACACTGCATCTAGCTTTCCACTCACGATGAGATCGTCCTCCCTGATCCGCTCCGACTTGCTCGCCGCTCTGAATGTGGCTGCCACATACTTCTGCTCATCTTTTGTGAGGAGTGTGCACTTAGCTGCTAACTTTTTACTTGTGTTGCCCATTCTAAAAATAAATAAAAATTTTAAGTATTTTTGACATTTTATTATTTGTATAGACTAGTATCATTATGTGGAGGGTTCTTTGTGAATTAAATCATATTTTTTTTAGGATATGTAAGTCAGAACCTATTTGAACAACTGATTCAGGTATGAATGAGTTACCTTGTCACATATTTTGTATGCAATTAAATAAGACTAACACAACCCATAAATCCTTTTCCATAACATCTACACGTATCAGCACGTACAATGCCACGGCCTTAGAATCATGATAAAAGGAAATGTAAAGGGAACTGAATTCATTACCTACGCAAGTCTTCAAGTTTACTCGTTCATGTCACGGGACTCAATTTAACACAGAATAATAAAACAAACATGACATGCTAATTCATAAACATACGTTAACGAGCACTAAAACATTAAACAACATAGAACACTACCTTTTCCACCCAAAATAAACGTAGAAAGACTACAAAAACTTCGCGCAATTTTTCACTTTTGTCCAATAAATGGTAGTTAAATCAGGCATAATCTCGAGTGGATTTTCACAGTATAATGCTTATCATGGGTACAATGTTAGTCGTTATTTTATTACAGTTACAAGTAAAATTGAGCAAGAAATAAAATAAAATCAATATTATTTTTCTTTGAAAAATACAAATTCATCACCACAGGTTACCTGTCAATGCCAAGTTGTCAAATTTCTGGTGACACGAAAATATTTTTTTAAATGCAAGATGACTTAACGCGAACACGCGGTCGATTTTATTTTCGGCACAAAAAAGATCGCACGTCTTGCGCTCAACGTCGCGTCACAGCGACTGCTTCAACTGCCTTATCGGCGGCATTGAGCTGGAAATACACCAAAAAGTTTGCAAATATTTGTACAATAACTCACGTGAAGTTTTATTGATTAACTTAATTTTAACTCACACTGGCACGTGAACTCCTATCGCACAAATTCGGTACCTATTTCTACCTAGCTTAGGGGTCCATAAAAAAGAAATATGTACCTCTACCCTAGTTTATAAATGAAATTCCTGTATTCTATTCAGTCAACTTGTTCTGAGTATCAAACCACATCTAATATTAGGTATACCTACTTTCAAACAAAAATACCAAAAAATATTGTGTTTTACTAATTATCACAGCCCACTTGACTCCGTAATGGCTGAACGGATTTGAATAACATTTTAAATTAAAGTAGCTCGTAGAACTTATTTATTAAAATGAACTGTTGCCAGGTATACGGAGATTTGAGATTTTCATCTTACCTTTTTCGTCCTTGTTGCTCTCGTTTGAAACCTCATAAGTGTGAGAGTGACCAATGGCCCTATTCGGAGATTTCAGATTTTCATCTCACTTTTCTTCGTCCTTGTTGCTCTCGTTTGAAAAGTCATAGGTGTGAGAGTGACCACGATAAAATCTTATCTAATCTCACGCTCAGGAATAGCCCCCCTGGATCAAATCTCATCTCATCTCACGCGTAGGAATAGCCCTACTGTTACACAGCCAGTTATGACCGCTGATTACTGCTAGCTCCCTAAATAGTATCACTGACACTACCTTCCTAAGATAATAATTATGATGGATAAATCAATCTAATTTATTTTATATTCAGACGTTTGATTACGGTGTATAGGCATAAAGCTACGCTCATAGACATAGAGTAATAGAGCATATTCTGTGGCTACGCTATTAGAATGATTGTAATGTTCTTAATCACACTTTAGAGTACCTAATATCACATTCGAGTTTCATCATAAACTCGAATGGATGAATGTTTGGTTTGATACTCAATCACACGAAAACGGCTGAACGGATCTGAACTTAATTCGGCACAGGGATAGATTATAACAAGGACTAGCACATAGGTGACATAGGATACTTTTAAGGGCGGGTGAACCCGCGGGGTGCTGCTAGTAAGTAAATAAGGTCTTACTATTACTGTAACTACAACATGGGGTTCTTCAAAAAGCCTGCCAATAGAGTCAATAGAGGGTCGACAACTTATCCGTGATGCCCCTGGTGGCCCTAGTGGTACGGGTATCCATAGGCGAAGGTGATCGCTTACCATCAGGCGGCCCGCTAGCTTATTTGCCTTTTATGGCATAAAAACAAAGTAGGTTACAGTCGTTTGATAAATCCATCCATAGTTGCGCATTCAATATGTGCTGTGGTACTAGCTTCGTTCTCGGTATCGACTTAGAATTAAAGTTTAAAACACAAGGTTGTATTGAGATAGATTTTAATTAGGTAAACTTAGCAGGTTACCTACCTATTACGTATACATAGACCATAATTTTAATTATGTATAATAATCACCTATTTCATACACCCAAACCTTTTAACAAAAGCCTACCTGAAGCATGCAAAAACAGTCCAAAGAGTAGAAATCAGTGTCAGAGCCGAATAAACTCGAATGGTCTTGGTAACAGCTTGGTTGTTTATCCGAGCTGATATGTTTCTGTTTAATAAAAACAGCATATGCGCTTGAGGTGGTATTGTCAGAGCAGTGACCATAAATTTTAACCTAGGACACAAAAAACTTGGCAGAAATGAACCAATTAGAATGAAGCTGAATAAACCAGCAGTTAGCGCCAAGCTTCCGCTGTTATCTTTAGGATAGATTGAAGATCCAACGATGTAGCTCCAGTGTGCGAGATTTCCCATCCGGATTAACCAAAGCAACTTGAAGAATATGGTACCGCATAGGAGAATCACCACTGTGGTCACTATGCACATTGCTATTTTCATATTTTGGTTTGGGAGAAAAATTTGGTTTAATTGTCATCTAAATTTTCCTTTCATGATTAATTATTTTCAAATTCAATTCAACTTAATTTTGAATAAAGCGCGGGCGCGTACGCCCGCGAATGCTGCGATTTGACAGCTTTTTATTTATTTAACGTCATATTGAGAATTTGTCATTGTCAAAAGTGCGTTTCGGTTTTGCGCTCTGAGTTTGCCTACGTTAAGGAGTCCTTAGCTTAAATCAAAAACTACCAAAATTGTAAAAAATAAAAATATTTTTCATTTGATAATTATCTTACATTAGAGATTTGCTATAATGTATAATAAGAAGCTTAAGACACTAAACTCAAGATTAAGTCCAGACATTTTACTGAATTATCCACACGATTGTGTGTTTGCGGTGATGATAGTTTGAGATTTTTAAATTGGTAGTTTTTTATTTTTACACATGGCATGGCACATGTCATCGATCGATCGTGACTTGTATTAAATTTTGTTAGCCGAAAATACTGTAAAATTTCAATTATATTAATGCAAAACAAGATTATTTGGATAGAAAAAAACACTTCAAAATGACTCTCACAAAAATGGAAGTGGATCCATCGAAGGGAGAGGGGTTCCGGCCTTACTACATCACGAAGATCGAGGAACTTCAACTCGTTGTTGCCGAGAAGTCTCAAAATCTTCGTCGCCTGCAAGCCCAGCGTAATGAACTCAACGCTAAAGTGCGTATGCTGCGTGAGGAGCTGCAGCTGCTACAAGAGCAGGGGTCCTATGTCGGGGAAGTTGTCAAACCCATGGACAAGAAGAAAGTTCTCGTCAAAGTACACCCCGAAGGTAAATTCGTAGTTGACTTAGACAAGAACGTAGACATCAACGATGTGACTGCCAACTGCCGCGTCGCGCTCCGCAATGAGAGCTACACTCTGCACAAGATCCTTCCGAACAAAGTCGACCCACTGGTGTCCCTCATGATGGTCGAGAAAGTTCCTGACTCCACTTACGAGATGGTAGGAGGCTTGGACAAGCAGATCAAGGAGATTAAAGAGGTAATTGAGCTGCCTGTTAAACATCCTGAGCTGTTTGATGCTCTTGGCATCGCTCAACCTAAAGGTGTGCTATTGTATGGGCCCCCTGGTACTGGAAAGACCTTACTGGCGCGTGCGGTGGCTCACCACACTGAATGCACTTTCATCCGTGTCTCTGGTTCGGAGTTAGTCCAGAAATTCATTGGTGAAGGCAGTAGAATGGTAAGAGAGCTTTTTGTGATGGCTAGGGAACATGCCCCATCAATCATTTTCATGGACGAAATCGACTCCATTGGTTCGTCTCGTATTGAGTCCGGCAGTGGAGGTGATTCCGAAGTACAAAGAACTATGTTGGAATTGCTGAATCAGCTTGATGGTTTTGAAGCAACAAAGAACATCAAAGTCATCATGGCAACTAACCGAATTGACATCCTCGACCCTGCTCTGTTGCGACCTGGCCGTATTGACAGGAAGATTGAGTTCCCCCCACCAAATGAAGAAGCTCGATTGGATATTCTGAAGATTCATTCGCGCAAGATGAATCTGACCAGAGGTATCAACCTGCGTAAGATTGCAGAGCTCATGCCAGGGGCTTCCGGTGCAGAAGTCAAGGGTGTATGCACAGAAGCTGGTATGTATGCACTCAGAGAGCGTAGAGTCCATGTCACTCAGGAAGACTTTGAAATGGCCGTAGCAAAGGTCATGCAGAAAGACTCGGAAAAGAACATGTCTATCAAGAAACTCTGGAAGTAGATGTCCTTATTTTAAATATTTTAAGTTACTTTGTATGTTTAGAAAATTAACTATCCAATAAACTTTTTTCTTTGTAAATTTATTGGTGGTTTAATTAATTTACATCCTTACAGAAGCCATATGTTTTGGATTACAATAAAACACTGACTTTCATCATAATAAAAAATCTTATAATTTCAAACATGAACAATCATTGCATAAAATTGCTTATTTTAGATGGAAGTTATGCTCAGTCATTCATAACTAACTCTGATAATAAACTTTTCTTAACAACTAAAATTAATACAATATGGTTCAGTATGCATTTGTAACTAGTTTATACAATACTAGTTATGCAACACAATGAAGAATAGAAAATGATAAAAAATTTGATAACAAATATCTCTTGTACTCTACTAAACTAACTTAGCAGGACTTTAAAATTGTCTGTATCTCTTTTTATTTCTAAAACGGATAAAGGATGACAACAATTTAAAGGGCTGCTTTCCAAAATGATGCTCAGTCATGAATCTCGATATAACCTAGTTTTTATTAGAGGAAAACTAGTTTTCAATTGAGATTCATGACTGAGCATCGATTTAGAATGTGGCCCACTATCAAGGTTAGTTTAGTAATTTCTCTTAGATAAAACTAGAATAACAATATTCTCTATCTAATAGCTGAACTATTAAAATTAAATTATTAAATTAAAAACATTTAAAATAAATTTACTTTCTTCTAATAGAAATGAGCTTCTCTCTATCATCAAGGTCGGACTCGGTGTCGGAGAGGTCTTGCTGAGAGGCTGCAGAGAGGCTGGGAGAATGAGGCACGTCGATGATCAGGCTGGCTGTACCCTGGGAAATAAGAAAAGAATAAAAGTATTGATATGATATACCTAGCGTGAACTCGCCGAGCATAGAAGATAGGCGCTTCTCGCATTGTTCCCAGTCGTGGCCAGTAGCTACGTGCATACTGGCGAGGAATGGGGAAATAACATCCCAATTGTTACCAATGGCGACAAACGGGGAAAATAACGTCCCATTTGTTGCCAGAAACGACAAATAGGATTAGAAATTTCTAATTATGCAAGTGTCTTTATTGCAGCTATCCAAAGGGACGCTTTATTATAAAATATGCAATAGGTATATGCCACAGCGACTAATGCGGCTATCGTTTGACTGGGGTTACAATTTTCTGTAAGTACATGAAATAAAGTATAGACAGAGCATCTGCGGCGCTCAAAAGCAACTCCGACTCCTTCAAAAGCAGCCGCGTGTGTATAACTATAACTTGCTTACTGCTTTAGTCTAAGACTAAAGAAACTTTACAAACAACAAATTATACTTACAATAGGTTTCTGTGACTTCCGAACAGACTGGTGTAAAATGTTGCGAACGTACTGCAGCGGGTTTACAAACTCATGGGAAATGCCCCTGAAAGCAAGGTCACACTGAAATTACCTGTTACGTTTGCTATATCAATACCATGAATAGTAATGGCGACAGGGGATCTCCTCGAGGAACACTCGTTAATTTCTTTCGGTAGATCATCATAATTCGGTTAAAGCTGTTGTAAGATCTTTGATAGTTGGTAGGGATGGGTCGAAGTTTTTTAGATTTCGTTAAAAACTATCGCGCTGAAACTGTATATAACGATAGTTAAATGTATTTAATAGTGTATCTTGCTTGCTCTACTACTTAACCTTTAAGTTTAAACTATAGTGTCAGAACATGTGCGTTGTATTTTAAAATTTGAAATTTTCATCTACAAATGATTTAACTTACCCGTCAGAAGCCATGTCCAGTGAAGGCGTGTATGACAGGGTATTTCCACCCGCAGTAGTTTGGTACCTCACTCTGAAACGGAAAATTTCTTTGAGACACTGGAGTAGAAGACTCCTAATCACCTGTAAAGTTATTCTATTCTATTAAAAATCAGCAAAATAGAAGTCTGCAGTACCTGCGAAATTGTCATCATTCTTAAACTTGCGATAGATTCTCGTAAAATGTTTTCCTTTATCCTATTGCAAAAACGGTGGTTTTCTTACACGTTTCAAGCCTCAATGGTTGAAAGTGAACATTGAGGTTTTGAAGCTTAGGACGTGTAAGAACTTTCGAGTTCTCTCACACACTATCCAAATGTTAACTTGTTGACTACACTTACTCAGTATAAGCCGACGCGTGGTTCTTCCTGGGCTTGTAAACGAAGTGGTAGTAGACGAAGAGCCCTAGATACAGAACGAGCAGCACCATCACTACCGCGATGATGGTGAAGGAGGCCTGGTGCGCGCGCCGGTAATCCTGGTACGACCAGCCGTTGAACAATGGCAACTGGAGAATTGAATTTCTATGTCATGATCAAATTGAAAGTACACAGTACAAGTACAGATTAAGTCACATTTGACTAGCTTCTTTTAAAGTAGTTAATTTCAATACTTACTACATCCTTTTGAACCAACTTGCAAGCACCACCCTTCGCAAACGACCCGTCATCGCAGATACACTTCGGCCCATCCTCGTCCAAAACGCACACATTAGCACACGTGACGCCTTCGCAAGCGTCTTTTACATCGTCCCTTTGCACGCTCTCGTGGCGTATGACGAAGGTGTTAGCGTCGAAGACTTGGTAGATGAAAGGCTCGCAGTGCTTGGGTCCCGAGAGGCGGCAGCGGCTGAGGCGGAAGGTGTTGGCGGCGAGGAAGTAGATGTGGTCTTCGAATATAGCCAGCCCGTGCGGGGCTTGGAGCTGGGGGTGGTCGGCTAAGATCTTACTGTGGGAGAAGTTGTTAAACATTTTAAAAACGAATTACTTAGTACTAATTTCTAAAAAATAATCGACTGCCTCGGTGTTTTAGTTGGTAGATAACCTGCCTTCTGTGCTTAGGGGATTGGGTTCGATTCCACATAGGTCAAACATTCATGTGATGAACATTTGTGTTTGCTCTATGTTTGGGTGTTAATATTATACTTATTTAAGTATGTATTTAAAAAATATACATGCATAAGTTAATATTTTTCTATCGTTTGGCTTCCATAGCTGTCATAGCAAGCTTTGCTCAGTGGGGTCAGGCGCTGTGTGTGTAAAAATGTTCGGCATTAATGATAATTTTGAAAGATGGAAAGTGACCGACGATCTAGTGTAGGTTGCAGGAAGACGCTGGATGCGAGCAGGGAAGAACCAGTCAGATCATTAGGGGAGGACTTTGTCCAGCTGTAAACATGGGCGTTCCAGACTTTTGCTGAATTTGAAAATGTATCTACTTATCAACTTGAAAAAACTAAATTTTGAGCTTCGAGTTAGGGACCAGGGTGGGGCGGATGCCCACCTTGTTCCATCGTGGGTACTCCCATGCAAGTGAACGTCTTCCGGCTGAAATAATGATGGTTTGCTTACAGCTGGTCTCCAGCGTAGTCCATCCTGGTGATCTGCGGCGGGCCGGTCTCAGCCACGTACAGGCGGCGCGAGAAGGAGTCGGCCGCCAGCCCGGTGCAGTTCCGCACGGTGGCCAGGTCCCGCGCGCCGTGCCCCGACAGACTCGCCGCCCAGATCACGGACTCCAGGCCGCTTGTGACGCAATAGAACATGAGCCGGGATTTCGGGTCCACTATTAGGGACGGTACCTGTAGAAAAATTGTTTACAAATTGATTTTTGTCATAACTGTCAGCAACTATCTCTGCAAATCTTCACTTTTCCAAGTCCCGTTGTGCGTTATCTCGACATAGTATAAAACAAAGTCGTTCTCCGAGTCTGTTCCTCTGTCTGTTTATCCGCTAACTCATCCTATACCACGCAAAGGATATTGATGCGGTTTTCACCATCAGCTAGATATTTTTTCACGAAAGGATGGGTACCGTGCGAAGCTGGGGCTTTTAATCAATTATCTTTACCACAGCATCAGAAGGCAGTTTTTGCAGCTTGGCGCAGCGCTTCCTCCTCACGTTGCAGACTCTGACGCAGCTGTCTCCAGTAGTTGTGTCTACGAAGTACACATTCCCCGTGATCCAGTCCACTGCCACCTGGAGATTCATATTACTTGAGTGAGTATGCTATACTTATATCCTAACACATAAACTTGAATTGAGTTGATTTAGCAGTGACATTAAAAAGCAATGAAAATTATGGAAAGCAAACATCTAGTATATATTTGGCACTATACATTGATCGCCAGTAGGAATGCAGTGGACAGGAACCGGAAAAGACGACTGTAGAGGGGACCTATACTTAGCAGTGGATGGAAAATGATGATAATTAGATAGAATATAATTATATTATAATAGATTTGAATAATACTTAGTCAAAAGTTGAAGTCGGTTCTGCAATTGGTCGAAGGATGTGCTGATGATAATGGATACAGGATCCATGTAAAACTATCGTAAGGGCATTTACAAGAAGAACTTGCAATTTTTTAAATGTAATTTTTTTTCCTCTAGCAGCTCCATATCGTCTTACCCTCGTAGGCCTGCCAATGTTGGTCATCGCCATCACATTGCTCGTGCTGTTCACTTCTATCAGCTTCCCCAGATTAGCGGAGGTTACGTACAGCTCGTTCTTCCTTATAAAAAAAAAACAAACTGATTATAACGCTCGTACAGTAAAAATGGAATCAGATCGCTTGGGCTGGTTTTACTCTCGCTTGTCGAATACCGATCGGTTTTTTTCTTGAAGATTAATTTATTTTCATCTTTTTATTATTCTTTAAAGCTGTTTCGAAAGGTGTTTCGAAAAAAACACAAAATTTCACAAAGGGGGTTGGAGTGAGATCACGTGTATTTTTTATTTGGGTAGGGGGGAAACCTCACCACGTATTACTAAAGGAGAGGGGAGTATAAAAGTCCTCAAAAATATAACGTTATTAATGGACGGAGCATAAAAAGTCCCTAAAAACATAACGTTATTAGTGGACGACCCCTTTGTTACTCCCGGTCGGTATAGTGTTAATCATCACAGCCGGAAGATGTCCGCTTCTTCTTAGTCGTTATCACTCTTGGCAGAGTGGTCGTGGTCGGTTAGGGTGGTGGCTCGCTTCTCAATTCGTCGTCACGTATCGCAGCTTTTCTTGTGCACACGTTGACGGGGTCAAGTGCAGCCTTTATTTAGTCATTCTACCGTACCTAATGGTGATCTGCCGCGTGGTCTCGTCCCCTCAATTTCACCCTGCACCGGTGTCGTCACGTCGCGATACCCAAAGAAGGTGAGGATGCGAACTTGAACGATGGAGGATAGACGCTGTGTGATTCCGAGTTCCTTTAGAATAGACTGATTCGTTCTGAAAGACGTCCACTGCTGAACAAAAGCTCCCCAATGGCCACAACGACCGGTCTTGCGTTGCTCACATCCAGCGGCTTTCCTTTCCAAGACACTCACCAGGTCGTCAGTCCTGTGGGAGACTTTTAAGTGTTACCTGACATTAAAGTCGACGTCAGAGACGGTCGCGATGGCATGGTCGTTGAACTCGACGGTGGTGCGACCGTCGGGAGTGACGGAGCGGACAGTGTTGCCAGACACGTACAGTACGGCCATGTTGCCTCGGGTTGCCTTGCATGAGTGACGGTCGGCCCTGGGGAAAGGTAAAGTAGATAAAACAATTTAAAACTAGTATGGCAGCGGAAAACTGAATAATAGTTCTCATCCATCTTTGACACGCAAGATTTTGTTTGTTTTTCAGCTCCCTAAATATATGTCATGACCACAACAGGTCTTATGGCCCCGTATTACACGAAATCACCAAAAACAACTATTTTTTGCGCCTAGTTTGATATGAAGAATTATGATGATCAGGTACAAAAAAATACAGCTGGTAGAAGAAACAACCAACTAAAGTTTAATCGAAGAACAATTTTGAAAATCATTCTCATTTCGGAAAAAAATATCATAAAAAGTATCTTGTTTTAAAATGTATTGGAACGTAGTTAGTTCTGTAAATTTTCAGCGATTACATCACATTTTTTTAGATTATTACATATGATTAATTCTCTAAAGTTTAACTAAGCAACTTAATTTAATTTGTGCTTGTTACATTAATACCAATAAAAACGGCAAAAAATGTTAATTTCACGCGCCGATCTAATTTTACCATCAAATATGATTAACGATTTTCAACTCTAAATAAATCGGCTTAAGTAAACGTGTGTGTGTGTGTGGGTGAAAAATCGTGCTATGACGGCGTCTTAAGCCTGCCAAAAGCGCGATGGCCTGGAGGCAGTTTCATCTATTCGTGCTATTTAACATGGATTTATGTCCAATCAGACGATACTGAAGGTAAAATATACGTGAAGACAATACTACATAATACAAAACTCTTTTTTGACACCAAACACAATTTAAAACTACATATCGTCACGCCTTTCCCCCGAGGGGGCTGGCGGAGGTGTGATACAACACCCACACTTCGCCGGACGATATTCAGTCCCAAATGTGACAGGGGGCGAGCCTGTCGCCACACACCGGGCTCCAGTCATGTAGCAGATGACATACAATACGCACATATGCTCACACGATGAACAAATTGGTGCATGCCGTCGGCTGGGTTCGAACCCGCTCCCTCTGGCTTGAGAGGCGGCACATCTCCCAACTAGGCTGCAATTTAAAACTCAACACTCAAAGGTACAATGGGCGCTCTTATCGCTAGAAAGGTTACCTAAGCGCGTATCCATGGTGGCAGGCGCAGAGGAAGGAGCCCGGCGTGTTGACGCAGAGCTGCGAGCACGGCTCCCGCGCGCACTCGTCCTCGTCCGCGCACGACGCGGCCGCCGGCCGGTAGCCCGCGCCGCACGCGCAGCGCGGCCCGCGCGGCCCGCGGGAGCACGCCTGCGCGCACGACACCAGCGAGCACGCCACCGCTGCCAGGAGAGGTAAGTACGTGCTGTATGGACGTGCTGCTATGAGGATAAAGGTCCAGTACGCGCTCACAGACACAGAACTAAGGACGTGCTGAAGGTCCAGTACGCGCTCACAGATCACAGAACTATGGACGTGCTAAAACGTTTACAATTTAGGTTATAGGTACATTTCAGATGATACTAAATACATCAAATAGTACTATACTAGTAGCCCCTGCACTGTGTCGCACCTACGAAACATTACTGGGTGTGGATTGATGCGGACGGAATAACAATTTAATAGATTTGATTAAACATACGGCGGATTCATACAACAAGAAACTAAAAAACAACAAACCCGGCTGCAAAATGTTTTATCCTATGTCACTGCCACTATCAAGACGATTCAAATGACATCTCACATGTTTAGATCAATCTAGCTGTTTAGGCTGTAGGGCGTGCCAAAGAAACCTCACACATACATACCCACACTCATCCATACATACACACCCACATTCATACATAAACTCGAAATACATAACTCTCCTTCTTGCGCAGTCGGGTGAAACCAATATCCCGAAACACCGCTAGTTAAAAGTTTCAACAGCTTACAGCATTGTCCTCCTTCGTCGCTGTTGTCTGCGCAGTCCTGCTTGGTATCGCAGACCTGATGGTTCTCGATGCACTGTCCGTTGTCACACAAGAACCCGTCGCGGCATTCTTCCGTAGGGTATAGCACGGGCGGGTACAGGTGCGATGTCTTGTTCACTGAAATAGAGAAATATAACTCAAAGATGTAACATACAGTACAAATGTGCTCTTGCGCACATTTTCTTGATCTTGCTCTGTGCGCTTCATGATACTCGTTCCACGGAATACCCAACACAAGGAATCCTAACGGGGAACTAGGATTCCGTGTGTTGGAGGTTCCTTGGAACACACACAGACACCCAGAACCAGAGCAGATATTTCAATCAATCGTTCAAACATCTGCCCTGCCCGAGAATCGATCATAAGAACCCCTGTTTAAAAGGCAGACGTACTACCAACTCAACCAGGATATTTAAAATATAATTATGTGTCATAGCGAATTTCTAGCGGCATTCATGAATAAATAAGTAAATAAAATTTCACACTCGTAGCTCTGTGCACCGTTCTGAGGATGTCATGAAGCACACCCTGAAGTCCGACAATTCCGCGGACAAATCGTAAATGTTTAAATGTTAGGGCTTCGTGGTTCTTTCGCTAACAGTCACACGCAGATTTGTCCGCGGATTTGGGATTGGTAGGCATGGTGAATGGTGGGCTTAAGACATGACAAGACATTAACACTCAAACCCAGAACAATATTTAATTAGATATTTAAATTCATCATCAGAAAATAGATAAAATAACATAAGGGGTAGCAGTTCCTTATCGTTTACCTATAAAACAAGCTTCAGGCGTCTCATCAGAGCCATCGCCGCAGTCCTTATGGTGATCGCAAACCCTCTTCATGGGGACGCAGAACAGCTGCTGCTTGCAGGCAAACATGCCGTGAGGCGCGCAGCGGAAGTCGCAGTTGTTCTCATCTGTTCCGCCGGGACAGTCTACCTTCATGTTGCATCTGGGAGGTGGATAGTTGGGTCAGAAAGAGACGTCCCATGGTAGAGTTCCGTGCAAAAAGTATCTTTATGATGTCACAAAACGGCACACTATGAATAACCTCCACCTTTTCTATCTCGCTTTAAAACTAAAAGACGTTAGACGTGTAACTTAAAGGCCTGCTACGCGATCGACAACCATGCCCCCGACAGGGGTGACCTTGGTCGGCGACAGATAGAGCTGTTTTGAAATTTGCTGTTAACCGCTTCCAAAAGTCAGTAAATAAATAAAATAATAAATACATTCGGGACACTTCCACACACGGTCGTCTGACCCCAAACTAAGCAAAGCTTGTACTATGGCTGCCAGAGACTGATATACATAGTTAGATATTTTTAAATACATACTTAAATAGATATTAACACCCAGACATAGAACTAACACAAATGTTTACCCTATGTGGGAATCGAACCCCTAAATCACCTCTCACTTCTCATAAACAATATGGAAATTATATGGACATGTGGAATTGGAACACTATCACCTTCCTACCTTATCTCACTCAAGTGGGGTTGGTTTATGTACACTTTCTCTATTCGTCTCTATCATTCTTCATCTCAGAATTTACTCCCATATGGTACATGTGGAATTGGGAGATATAAAAAAGAATCAGATGGAGATTAAGTTATATAAAAAATTGAATCGAGAGACCAAAATAGAGATAAAAGTGAAGTACATTTTATACTCCTATTTAAATATTAGTACATACTCGTAGATAAAGGACATCACAAACGAAAACCACCAGCCCTATAAAAGACTAACTGAGCAGTAAGCGGCAGGCAAATGCTTTTGTTCAACTCGCAAGCGAACTCGTAGTCGGCGCAGTTCGGCAGATCCGCTTCCTGTCGGCAGCAAAGTATGAAGAATGAGGGTAGAAGTGAGAAGAATATACCCGTATTCACAAACATTACTATGAACGCTCGAACGCACTGGCTATACAGAAAATGTATGGCAGCAGTCATGTCAATGTACTAAGATAGGTCGCACTTAGCATTTTCTTAAGGCCCGGTATTATCACGCAATCAACGAAAACAAGTGTTTTGTTTGCGCCTAGTTTGATGTAAAGAATTGTGATGATCGGGTGCAAAAAAATACAGCTGGTAGAAAAAACAACCAAAAACAGATTAACTGGAGTGGAATTTTGAAAATCATTCAGATTTTGAAAAAAAAAATCTTAATGGAGCTGTTTTAGCGTGGTTCTCTAAATTTACAGCGATTACAACACTTTTTTCTTCGTTTATTATAAATAGCCAGATTAGTTCTGAAAGTTTAACCGAGTAACTTATTGTTATCTGGGTTCTTATTACGATGAATACTAAAAAAACTGCAAGAAAATTGAACTCTATCAAATTAAATATAGTATACGATATTCAACCGGCTTAAGTAAACGTGTGTACGGGTGGAAAATTATGGTATGACCGCATCTTAAGTAATACTTGTGAAAACGGGGGTACGATAGATGCAATTACAATTCACAAAGAAATTACTTTGAAGAATGGACTAAGTTAGAATAAATTATATTAATCATTTTTTAAATTATATGTACACATTTTATACATCTGTAATTGACTTGCCCAGTGTAACGTTTTGTTATAAGACCAATAAAGCACTCTATTACTCTAATGTTTTAAATTTTCATTGTTATTGCAAACTTTACTAAAAAAATACAAGTACAATAAGTAAACTGATCATGGGCGTCCCCAAGAGAGAACAGCATGTCCCCGAAAGATATTCAAAATAAATAATAATGAAATAACAGTTTACTGAAGTCCTAATTATCGAAAGTTTATCGAATGATATTTCATCCATCCTTTATATCTCATCATGTATTTATGGTCCAGTGGCTGGTGATGTCCTAGAAACTGACCTCAAACGGCACAGGTTCCAGTCGTTCGCAGTCTTCTTCATCAGAATAATCGAAGCAGTCCTGCTGTCCGTCACACAGCTTGTTCAGCTCGATGCACTCGCGGTTCCTGCACTGGTAGTGGCCTGGCTTACAGGACAAGTCCTCTGTAATGTTTTAAATTTCTTCATTGACGGTGTCTAATTTTTTAAAACTTTTTCCTTATTTTGTCGTCTCTAGCCAAGACTCCAAAAACCTCGTTAAATTTGCAGCATTTAACAGCAATTACTAGCAAAAAATTGCAGTTAAGTTGACTATAGCGCTGGAAATAACCAGGATCCTTGTACTCTGGCTCGTGCGATATTATCTTCATCGATTTCACATTGATGACTTTCCTAACGAGAGAGACATCATAGTAAGCATAGGATGCAGTCATGTAGGCAGACATTTGTAGGTAGTACCAAAATAATATTGTAGTCCCCAAATAGAACTATTGTATGCCACAACTATTGGAGTTATTAATAAATTCTGATTTCTAAACACCAAAAAAAAACAAGAAATATGAAGAATAATGAATGGAATTAAAAAATATGATGAGAAATGGGTACCAAAAAAACCTTGTTGAGCAAAAAATCTTACCGCAGTCAAGCTCGTCGGTCCCATCACCGCAGTCGTCGTCGCCGTCGCATTTCCACGTTCTCGGTATACACGACCGCCGAGAGGCGCACCTGGACGATAAACAGAAGACGTGACGACGTTTATGGAACTGATTTGATCCGATTAGCTCCATCTACGATGCTTTCCATGTCGCCGCGGAAGATACAGGAATTATTTCTAGATCTGTTTCTAGAGGACTGAACACTCGATTGCACTGAATATAAGAATTGCCTTGCCTGAAAGATCCTTGCTTAACTAGTTCAAACTACTCCTAGCTAACGCCTAGCTCCTTCGTAACATTTTCTTGCACGCACCTTAAGCCGTTCTCTAGGAGACTTTGACTTTACGTGCCCGCTAAGCTAATATTTCGCTAGGAGTAGACTAGTTAAACAACATTTTTATATTCAGTGCAAATGGGTGTTAGGACTCCCAGGCATAAAAAGCATTGCCTCGAATTTACTGAATCTTCATTGAAGTTCTGTGTAAAGGCAAAAACAGTCAGGCAGGGGCAAGGTAACTTGACAGTTTCTGTTTAATAGGACCAGCCGCTGTGTGCAGGCTGTGGAACAAATGATCAATATTTCATGATGTCCACATGAGCTGAAAGGTATCATAATAACTTACTTGAACTCAGTATCGAAGCATTGCATCGCATCGCAGTCCTCGTGCAACTCATCGCTGCCGTCGGGACAGTCTGGCCGCGAGTCGCACACCAGCAGCCGAGGCAGACAAATCGAACTGTTGCTACATTTAAACTCTGTTACATCGCACACAGACGAGTTCTGAGGTGTTGGTAGCAGTTCTGGAAGAGAATTGAGTGACAGAAATAAAAACAAAGAAATTGAAAATGAAGAATACGAAACAGAGACCTTTGTCTCTGGAAATGAAGAAAGATGAAGAGGTCAAAGTAAACATAGATGATGTTAGGCGCAGAGAGCAAAGGATGCGAGTTGTTGATGTTAAAATTGTTGCTAAACGTTGGGGTGCAGAATTATAAATGGTAGAAGCATATAGAAGTTTAGGTATCAAAATATTTACATGCATGCAAGTTACATATTTAAATATTTATGGATAAATATTTAAGAGATCACACTGACACTTTCCATAATAAAATTATAGAAATGATGCTAAGTTTTTGAATTTAAGTGACTATTAATTGGGTACTGAATTTGAGAAACAAACTGAATTTAAATTTAAAAAAAACTTTCATCGTTTAAAGCAACGTTGAAAATAATATCGAATGATCCATTCTTTCCGGAATCAGTAGAAATATATGTAGCTATGGTTTAGACTCGTACCTAATGGAAAGCGTTGCTTGGACCAAAGCATCCTATGAGCTTTAGCCCAAGAGAAGAAAGCACCCAAGGTTTTCCCGATAGGAGATAGGAGTGCTAAAAAGGAAAATAGGAAGGTTTTAATACATACCTAGCGGATATGACAGAAACAGCTCGAGAAGAAGCCGTTAACTAATCGGTAAGCTAAAATCTTAACCATGGACTTGAGTTCCCAATGAAGAAAGAACTACCCAAAGACCTGATGGAATGTTGTGGCAACACATCTTGCCTGCTTGTTTGAACACTTGCTAGGACTATGTTTAAGAACGATGCATTTGAAATTCTGTTCAACTATACTATCCCTGAACCTAAGATATTTTCTGGCAACCTTAAAACTCTTTAACTTACCTTTGCACCCAGATTCATCTTCATTGTAAACACAGTCGAGTTTCCCATCGCAAACCTTCCACTGTTCCACACACAGATTGCTCTTACGGCAGTAGAACTCATCGTTTTCACAGAGGGCAATCTTAATACACTTGTCGTTTTCCTTGTAGTGTCCAGGGGGACAAAGGCACTTGTAGTTCAGCATGTTCCGATGGGAGGTAGACGAGGATTGCACGCAGACGTCGCTGCAGGGGTGGGATACAAGGCAGGGATGGTTGAGGAGAGGGTTGGTGGGACTAGGAGCGACGGATGTGGCTTGGATTAAGAGTTGAGTGTTGTTGGGGAAAATTGCTGAAAAAGATGAAGTTTTCGATGATCTTTGGGAAGCAGTCTAATAAGGACGACAGAAAAACGTTACCGTTACTAATAAACGTTTGGCTTTGTAAAGGGTTTGTTTATTAACGCTACTTTAGTTGATAAACTATAATTTGATAGTGAGTACCAGCGGCGGCCTTAGAGGGTGGCGAACAGGGCAATCGCCCGGGGCTTCGGCCTCGCGCAACAACCCAAGGCCTAAAATTACTAAAACATATTTGAGGAAATCGATAACACAAGATCGGCCTTAAGCCATTGCTATTCTTTCAATCGAAAATGACGTAGCTCATTCGTTAGATTATCAATATAAATTTTGAAACGTATCATATTTGTATCTGTAAATTTTGTAAAAATCTTTCAATGTAAAATATTTAAAATACTCAAATTTTATTTATTTGTATAGCTTTAGCATGTCTCGTCAAACATGACAAATACCTAAACTAAACAACCAGACCTACTTTCGTATCACATACTTTTCACGAAGGCCATCACAAGCCTCGCAAAGATCTGCCACCCGGAGCCTCGAAATGAGTAAGACCGCCGCTGGTGAGTACCGCACGCGCTGATAACATACACGTGTGTACGTGTCAGCTGCTTTATTAGTACTGATGACAGTGATGAATTATGAAACGTACGGTAGGTCCATACAGAGGGCCTACCATGACATCTGGGGGTTACATTTTGTGTTCGACGCTGCGCGACCAGCAGGGCTATTCACAACCATTCGGAAACGTTTCCGTTCGGATTTCAAAAACTTTAAAATTAAATTATTCGAATTTCATTTTATATTCATAAGTTTTTAAATGTGATTAATTCTTCCGATCGGTCGGTTGCCGATTTATACTTGATTCCCTATTCCAAAATGTTTAAAAGTAGACTGAGATTCGAACAATTTGAGCTTGAAATTTCGGGGATCCGATCGGAAATGTTTCCAAATGATTTTGAATAGCACCGCTGAACTTTATTGCGCGGCGATACGATTCGCGGTCGCACAGCGTCGAAAACAAAACGTAAGGCCATCATGGCAATTAGATGTCACGGTAGCCTGTCTTGGAATAGTTTTACAGAGTTTTGTCTTTTTTTCATTTTAAATTTCAACTGGATCGAAAAAGACAAAACACTACATAACTTTTCCGAGGCTATATACTCGTATTTACAACGTTTATTACTAAGGGGGCAAATGTATAGAAAAGTAGATATGTACATGTAAAACTTAAAACATACAGACAGTACAGAAAAATTCAAAGTTACAGAATGCTACAGAATTTAACCGTTATGAGCTTTGCTGATTTGAGGAAGTTAATTCGAAAAATGACATAAAAGAACTTACACAGCTCAATCCTGCGCGCGCGATGCCTGATCTCGTGAATGCTCGACCAGAACAGCCTCGGAGTGCGTCTGTCCGTCCAGAACACGTAGGAGTCAGTTACAGCCAGGCTCGTGACCGTCGTGGACAGCTCGCGGAAGTTCTCACGACCAGAACCTGACACAAGCGAGAATCCATGTTACTTTACTAATATTATAAAATAAAAACTCTGTCTGTGTCTGTTTGTAGGTTTTTGACGCCTAAACGGCTTAACGGATCTTTATGTTGACATAATTAGTTACAGTATATCAAAACGAAGGTTTCCTTATACTATTAGAAGCAGAAGCATTTATGTCAGAAAATAGCATACTATTTTCTGAATAAACGGGAATGAAGTCAGAAAATAGCATACTATTTTCATAAACGGGAATGAAGACAGAAAATAGCATACTATTTTCTGAATAAACGGGAATGAAGTCAGTAAATAACTATTTGCTGAATAAACGGGAATGAAGTCAGAAAATAGCATACTATTTTCTGAATAAACGGGAATGAAGACAGAAAATAGCATACTATTTTCTGAATAAACGGGAATGAAGACAGAAAATAGCATAATATTTTCTAAATAAACGGGAATTAAGACAGTAAATAGCATACTATTTTCTGAATAAACGGGATAAAATAGTAGCTGTAGACCTCGCGGCCGACGTTTGTCCTCCTCTACAGGTTGTATACCTCAACCGATTTTCGTGAAATTTTGAGAGCAGGTTCGATAATTGTACAGAATTGGAATCTACTCACACAAATTTACGAAAATTGGTTAAGAAATGCGACCTGTAGAGGAAGACAGAGAACCAGACAGAAATCGGACATACGAAAGCATTTTTGTCGAAGCTAAAGAAGATGCTTCGCTTGCTGACGCTCTCTCGGTCGATAAATATTCGGGACACTTGCACACACGGTCGTCTGACCCTAAACTAAGCAAACTTGTAATGGCTGGTTTTTGTTCTCGAATAATTGGACGAATCCAATGATTGGTTGATTTTCCCATTAGTAAAAGAATATTCTCAAACTGGAGGGCCAATCCTACGCGTGAGATGTGATGAGATTTTATCTTGGTCACTCTCATAACTATGACATTTGAAACGAGAGCAGCAAGGACGAAAAATGGTGATTAAAAACTTAAATCTCCGAAGAAATAAAACGTTAATGTGCTGTGCTTACCTTCAGGGTGCATGAAATCGATGGCACCATTTCCTTCATCCGAAATGAATACGTTGTCCATGAACTGTGCGTACCGTAAACGTATATGTGGACCTGTACAAAGATCAAAATACTTGTTAATTTGTGTTACGCAAGTCAGAGGGAGTGGGTTCAAACCCAGCCGACGACACGCAACAATTTGTTCATTGTGTGAACATATGTGCTTATTGTATGTCATCTGTTACATGACTGGAGCCCGGTGTATGGCGACAGGCTCGCCCCCGTCACATTTGGGACAGAATATCGTCCGGCGAAGTGTAGGTGTTGTATGACACCTCTACCAGCCCCCTCGGGGGAAAGGCCTTCTTCGAGATTCGGTTACCTTGATCAAACGGGAAATTACTTAGGAAAATACCTGATATAGGACAGTAACTTATGGGAACTGTAGATAGTCTTTCAGTCCGTGCAGGTACAAAAGACAATAGACAATAGACAATAATTTATTTGTGGCAAAAAACACACAGAATACAGACAAAAACTTAACTAAAAAAAGGTGGAAACTTGGCTTTACTAAAAAAGGGAAAATTTGCACATAACATAAGGCACTAAAGACCGCTGAAGACCGGCTGAGTTGGTACCTTTAAGATTGTTCATGGCAACAGAACTGCGCTGGCTGCCGTCCAAGCTGATGCTGTCTATCTTGATGTGTTTCTCGTTTCCAACTACGACCACCAGCATCGTCCTGTAGCAAATTACAAAGTAAATACCGAAAAACAATATATTTTGCTTGCTAAATCTTACTCATAGAAATTCGCCGTGATGTGCCTAAATTTATTTGGCGACTTGGCTAACACTGAATTACTAGACCTTTTAGACCAATCCTTCTCAAAGATCAAAGACAATAGGTCCAAAAATTTTTCATAAATGGAATTATGTCTTAGTGAGAGGTCTATTAAAAACCAAAAAACATGGCAAGCAGTCTATAAGACAAAAGAGTTGGGGGCCTACTGTTTAAGACGCATAGCAGACTACGCATCCGTTTGTAGCATCCCATTTAGAGTTCCCGACTAAATTGCTGAAGAATCCAAAACATACCCATAGTCCGGCACCACGCAGAAGCTGATGGGTGTCTCGAACTCGTCAAACTTGTAGACGACAGCTCGCTTTTGAGTCCGCAACGATACCACTTCCACCTGCCGACGGCCTGCGTCCAGAATGTAGAGGGTATCTGATGCGTAATCTAAGGAAATAAAGGAGTTTTGTTGAAACTGTTGAAATTTGTGGAAGGTCCAAGGTGGTGGGTCCAAAATTGTGTTGGTCTCGCAGGTTGCATTGAAGACTGTTACGGAAGGATGTAGAAAAGACGGTATTCCAAAAAGCTGGATAAACGTTTTGCTTTATTTTTTCCTATGGGAACTGCTGGATTAAAATTATACCTGTGTTCCTCAATAAACAGCCACACCATCTTATACCATCAGGTGCGATAGCGAACAAGAGCAAGTCTGCTACGAAACATAAAACTACGCGATGACAAAACATCTAATTTTCTTCTGCGATGACTAAGGGTCTTCAAAGTCTTTGAAGTTCTAACTTCAAAGTCTTCAAACCCTTGAGCTAAGAGCGTATCAATAATATAGAATACATGAGTTAATTGCCGTGAAGTCACACTCATACCATGTTTTAAGAATGCTTCTGTCATGTACTCTTCATTTTGCATACATTGATTTTTATGTGTAGGTATAGGTACATGAAAATCATCAGGCCCTCTACTCTTAACGCGTGAGATGAGATCTGGTCACTTTTACTCCCATGACTTTTTAAACGACAGAGCCAAAGACAAGAAAATATTTTTAAATTATACAAAGACCGAATTGTGAAATATGGTCCCAGACAGAATATAAGAACATTTTCTTACCGTAATCCATATCCACGACGTTTTCCAGTCCCTGTTCGACGAGCGTGTGTGTGATGCCGAGAGAGAACTCTGACATGTTCACATAGTTGACGGAGCGAGACTGACCGTCGTACAGGTATAGCGTATCTGCAAACAAACGCTTTGAAGACTATTTGGGGCCAATCTTTCATTTTTCATCTAAGAAGCACTTCGCTCAACAACTGAGGATCGAAAGCTAGAAGCTGAGATAGAAGATCGTCAGATATTTGAAGGTGCCCACAATCTTTGGACATAAGGAGAGTGGTTAGAGGAGGAGGAGATAGTTTATAATCGCTGCTACTGCATCTTAACTCTTTAACTTGTAACCTTTGGGATTTTTAATAAATTGTTTGTAAAAATGATTTCCATTGCCCAATCATTGGCCCGTGGAAGATCCAGGTTCTTTTGGAACGGGGTGGTATAAGTTGCGTTATCACAATTGTCAAGTCTTATCAGAAGGGTTTGAGTGGTTTCTTTTCTCCAATACCTAGTTCCTAGAGCTACCATAAAGTGTCAGTAAGTGTTTCACTTTTAATACGTAAACAGCGTTGAGCCAGCGTGGTGAATAACGGTTCAATCACCCTCGATGTAGGGTGGGTAGCACTGCTGGGAAGCAGTGGGACTTAAAAGACTAATGATGATGATGAGGTGTTTCAGCTTAACAGTACATACCTCTGACACTGTCATACGCCATCGCCTGCACGCGTCCTATGACGAAGTTGGTGGCGTGGCCCTCTGGGTTCCCGATGGTGTTGTACTCGAGCCGAGTGAGGAGCGCACCTTCCGCTACTACGATGTACTTGGGACGGTGCCCTTCCGTATCTGGGAACGGCATTAGATTAGTATTAGGGTGGTAAGTGGCAAATTCGATTCATTAGTCATTGTCACGTTAAATTTTATACTTTAAAAAGTTAAATTCTCAGAAAATAATGTGAAACATCCATGGTTTATAGTTATTTTATGAGAGTATACTCACGCGTGCAGATGTTATTGTCGAGGTGCATGCCGTCAGGACAGCCGCAGACGTGGGTGGTGTTGGAGGTGACGAGGCAGAGGTGGCTGCAGCGGTGATGAGCGCAAGGGTTGGGGGTGCCCGGCATCAGGGCCGGGTGGTATATGTGCATACCTGAGCCAGAAGTAAGGAATCATCGTAACTGGTGACTATTGAACTAAGAAATTGACGGCCACGAGAATTAATCGACCAAGCGAGCGACAAAAATGCTTTCGTATGTCCGAATTCTGTCTGGATCTCTGCCGGATCTTTGTTTTCGTCTACAGATCGCATTTTTAGACCAATTATTTTGAAATTTTGTGAGCAGGTTCAATAATTCTTAAATAAAATTTTGTTGTCGAGGATCGGCAAAAAAACTGTTTGATTATCGAAAAATTTCACGAGAACCGGTTGAGGAATGCGACCTGTAGGGCAGACAGGACAGACAGTAGCCAGTCGCGAGGTCTCTAGCTCCCAGAGCTACTAGTGATAATATTACAAATTGGAGATATCGTAATCTCTCTGTCCTGGAGAAATCCTAATCTTTATGTGCTGCACAGAAAGATTTTTTTGAATAGCCCGGTCCTGACTGACCTGCTTTGAGTTACGCTTCTATCTGGCTCTGTTATTCTGATTATGTCTATAGTGAGAAAATTCTTTCGTGGTTCGCATCACTACATAGTATAAAACAAAGTCGCTTTCTCTGTCCCTATGTCCCTTTGTATGCTTAAATCTTCGAAACTAACGGATTTTGATGCGGATTGTTTTAATAGATAGAGTGATTCAAGAGAAAGGTTTATATGTAAAATAACATCCATTAAATAGTGGAGAAATACTGTTATTTTTGAGGTTTCTAATGTGATGTTAGTAGGCTATATATGTTATACCCGTGCGAAGCCAGAGCGGCCGCTATGTTTTTATATACAACGTTCACAGTTTTTCTGTGTATTTAGTATCAGCATTGCACCCGTGCGAAGCCGGGGCGGGTCGCTAGTAATATATAAAGCAAAGCTTAAAAAATCGACTTGCCATCCGTCATCCATGTAAACAATTTTTAGACTTATGTTGAAATTTTAAAAACAGCTTGACCGATTTCAATAAAATGTATTTATGGGACCACATCTAAAATGTGATCTACCAAACAAAAAAAGAATAATTAAAAGCGATTCACAATTGGCAGAGTAATCAAGTCACATACACACAAAAAACATACAGTCGAATTGACAAACTCCTCCTTTTTGAATGTCGGCTTAAAAGTCAAAATTATCTACGTTGACATATTCACTCGTGTCTGCAGCCTGGAAGCCTCTGACATGGCTTGACGATTGTTGTTACAAACAACCAGGGCCTACAATTTACCGTGCCACGGTAGCGCTCGAGTGACATAGCAGCATGCTTTGAATGGCATTCTTGGTCAATCAGGACTCTGCTAGAACATAGTTCTAGCAGACTCTGCTAGAACATAGTTCTAGCACAGTTTCTAGGATCTTTAGAAGGACCTTTGAAACGAAAGTTATCTATGTTTTGTGCTTACCGAAGACTGGAGTATCTAAAGACAGCAGCACACTCCTCTTCTGCTGAGTTCCGTGCAGCTTGTCAGCCGTCTGGATGGTCATGGACGTCCAGTCGCTCCAGAACACTGTGTTCTCGAATACGGAAATGGAGTACGGTCGGTGGAATGGCTCTTCGAAGAATGACTATGGAGACAAAAGGATGATAATGAAAATGTTGGAATTTTTAAATGAAATAAAGGTCTCATGAGGCATAATTTTATTGGAAACTAGCTGTTACCCGTGACTTCTTTCGCGTTTATTCAGAAAATAATATCCAAAACCCTTCCTTGTGATATAGGTACTGTAACTATTTATCAAATTGCATCAAAATTTGTTCAGCCGTGAAAAGCCTACAAACAGACAGACAGACAGAGTTACTTTAGATTTGATAATATTATTATAGTATAGTATATTTATATAGTAGATAGTATATGGTATGGATAGGGATTGTCGTGTATTAAATAAGATATGTGGGTAGAAAATAAAGACAGTCTTGATCGAACTGTGAGTTTAATTGCTGCAGGGATGACGTCTACGGTTGATGAAGGGAAACATCAGTGGTCCTAGAAACTAATCGAGTCTTCATACAAAATAACTAGTCACGTGATCAATTTTGTATGAAGACTTGAATTTTTTTTGACGAATTTTGCAAACTCAAGTTCTAAAAGCTGTTCACTTGACGAGTAGAACATAGAACAACACCCTTAAAGGCACCATTTCGCGGCCGACCGCAGATGGCAGCAGCAGACGAAGGTATGGAATTGTACCTCAAGTATTACTATACCTTTAAGAGTACATGTTTAAGAGTAAAGTGAATAGGTATCTCGTAGGCAAGCGTCGATCACGTCGATGCTTCCCATCAAGCGAGTCAGTGGTCAAACACATGCCTAGTCTGTTGTAAAAAAAATCCAAATCCAGCACCTTGTAGAAAATACTCACATAAACCCTCTTTTCGCTGATCATCAGTACTTTAATAGTCCTATCCACGAAGTAGAGCCGTCCGTTGGGCGCGTCCAAAGCCAGCCCCGTCACGAACGTCTCGAGCCTGTCTGCCAGGACTTCGGGGGTGGAGCCGTCCATACGAGCGGACATTATCAATGGGTGCTCGTGGAAGTCTGCCCAGTACATTTGTCTGGAGAACAGAACAAAAAAACCAAAGTTTAGAAGATTTCAAAAATGAAGCAACGAGAGCTAAATGAGACAATTCACAAAGCACTCAAGTTCTTGATGAAGAAGCAGCGGTTCTTCTGCGATTGTAAGTGCCAGGCAATTTACGATAACGATATCTTCACCATGGTATATATTTTTAAATGGCTTCAAAAAGGGAGGAGGTTCTCAATTTGTTTTAATCTTTTTTTTAATGTATGTTCACCGAGTACTCAAGGGCGCGTGAACCGATTCGGAAAATTATTTTTTTTTGTTTTAAAGAGTATAACTTTTCAGGGGGTCCCATTTCAATTTTAACGAAATCGGTCGAGCGGTATTAAAAATATAAAAGTTGTTTAACAAAATCCAATTCAGATAAAGAGAGAAGTCGGTTTTTTAATTTTAACAGATTAAATTACAGGAACAATAAAAAATTGCTTGTTAGACCTGCCAAATTTTGCCAGCCCGTCTTTCTTTCACTCATACACCGAAATTTCCGTGATACCATAGAAATACAGTACCAATAGTAAAACAAGCCATTAACATTTAACCATTCCGCCATGAAAACAACTAAGAAAAACAAAGCCAAAACACAGAGAAAACGAAAACAAGAGCGAAAACGACTAAGAAAATAAGAATTGAATTAAAGACTTAGCTTTAAGGAAAGGTCCAACTTACCCACTCCTAGGGTCCACAGTAACAAATTTCGGATGGTTTGTGTCAGTAGGCACAGTAGCGCAGTGCGCGCCGTCCAGGCTGCAGGCGGTAATGGACCCTCGGACTGCGTCGCTAAAGTAGATATTCCTCCCGAGCCAGTCCACTGAGATGTCTCCCGGGTCTTCAAGACCGAAGCCAGCCAGAATCTGAGGACGGTATTTTAAAGAAACAGAACAATACGTAAGCTTTCTGTGAATGCCAGATCGTAAACGTTCTTGCGACAAAGAAAGTGACGGCGAGTCCTCAACAACCATCAAAAGGACTGACCTTTTGTAACTCAAGAGAAAACCAAACAGAAAGAGGATAAGCAGGTCTTTATCCCAGTATTGTGTATGACAGGCTTGAAAAAAAAACATTACAAAACTTTGTCATACTGGACAGGTCAAATGACCGACCCCTGGAAAAGACAAGTCCTACAGTCCAAATCTTACCTGCTTAGTGCCTTCAATATCTTCGAGATGAGCTCTGACGATGGACTGGTGCCCTTGAGCTATTTCAACCCAGTACAGATATTGGCCATCGTACGATACTCCATGTGCCTGAAAGAACATTTTTTATAAAGGTTTGCGTGCCAAAAAAACGCGTGAATTGAGACATTTGACAATCCCAAATTTGTATTACCCTGGCTAGCGGATAAAGTAAAAAGGGTAGGTACATGGAACGCTAGTACTAACCGAAAAAAACACCAGGGTATGTTCTTTTCAGGCGACCATAAACCTTATTGCGCAGAGATACGAATCGCGTTCGCGCAGTGTCGAAAACAAAACTGAACTATCAAGGCAGTTAGATGTCATAGTAGACCCCCTGAAGAACGATAGAAGTGCCTCACTAAATGGGACCAACCCTTAAATCGCAAACGAGTGTAACCTTGTACGCCCAATTCTTTGGGTTGGCTTTACCTGTTTTATTCCTGTAGCAACTGTGACCAGCTGCTTTGATTTGACCTTCAAAAACTTAATCTCGTTTCGCGTACTGAAGAATAACATGGCTTCAGGTCCTGCAAGACAAACAAAATAAATAAGAACTTACTCTAGGTTTTTGGTGGTCTACCACCGAAAACCCAATACATATCTGATAAATGCTACCACCAGCTGCAGAAGTTAAAAAAATTCAAATAGCCTGGCATCTCGTTCTTAGTCTTAGTTTATTATTTATTATACATTAACTTACAAAAACTAACAGTTGGCACCAAATCGTTTTTGTGTCAAACTTAAGAATAAAAACACACATCTGGTAAGTGTCTAATTCAATTTAGCAACAATACGGTTTACCGAGAAGAACAAATCGAGATCAGGCTGCCGGGCAAGCAGGTCATTGAGTAGTGTGAGTGCGCGTGTCGCGCGGTGTGCGTGCGCTGCCGGCAGCTCCTCGCCGCCGCGCGCTCGCGCTCCTCCACCGTAGAAATATACAACCCACACCTAGACAACGCGGTAGGGTTGTCTATACCGTTATTTAGTAGTAATGAACAACGAGAGCACCCTTACATCTCAGTTCAAGCGTGTTCATTCCCACCATACCACTAACGAATAGAGAAGTAGGGTAGTACAGTACCCATAGATTTCCCTCTATAAGAATCTTGCGAACTTTCTGTGGATTCTGTCAAGCGTCAAAGTAATTTTTTTCTTGTGAGGGTCCCAGACCAGCGCGTTAATTTCTAGCTTGCTACGAACTAAAGCGTAACAGACCAGAGGCCCTATTCGGAGATCTGAGATTTTCATTTCACCTTTTTTCGTCCTTGTTGCTCTCGTTTGAAACGTCATAGGTGTGAAAAGTGACCAAGATAAAATCTCATCTCATCTCACGCGCAGGAATAGCCCCCCAGTACAGAACTGACACAGAGCCAGTATAGCACTCATTATTTAGTCTCAATTAGTCAGTTTATCACTCATTAGTTGGAATGACTGCTCCAGTATAAAACAAAAAACAAAGTGACCTTTAAGCTCATCCGAAACCAAGAGCTCACCTTTAGCATAACACAAGTACTCAAACTCATCCTTGACGTATCCCTCATCGCATTCACACTTGAAGTGTCCGTCTCCGTTGACGCAGCGGTGCGAGCACTGAGGCCTCTCCAGCCGGCACTCGTCGATGTCCTCACAGCGCTGCGTGACGTTGTTGTACTGGTGGAGGGTGCCGGCGGGCAGGCAGAGGCAGGCGGGGCCAGAGCGGTCCGGGAGGCAATGCGTGTCGTTGCTGCATTTGTGGGCAGAACACATTGTGTGCCCTGGAAGGAATGGGGTAGCTAGTTCTTTGGCGGAAGGTGATTGTGTTTTTGTGTTGTTTTGAAAACAATTTGCTCTAGTGCTTCCAAGTTTGAAAAGGAATTAGGTAAGTATTCGTATGTAATCTCACGATGCTTCAATATCAACAAATGATTTGTTTTGTGTATGATACTAGCTGTTACCAGCGGCTTCGTACGCGTTTATTCAGAAAATAGTATCTAAAAATCTTCCTCATGATACACTGTAACTAATTCTCAAATTTTATCAAGATCCAAACCACGGTTCAGCCGTGAAAAGTCTACAGACAGACAGACAGATACAGCTACTTTCGATTTTATAATATTATAGTCTGAATATTGACTAGAGAAGTTTAAGTTCTGTGAAGTCACAACCCTTAATCAGTAAGATAAATAAAAACAGTTCAACAGGCCTAGCATGCACGAACAAAATTTTGTCGACTCTTCGTATCGAGACAGATACGTAGCCTTGTCACCTTTTCATACGACAAAAATTGATTAAATTTTGTCGCAGCGCTTGCTAGGTTTGCAAGTAATAAATTATTTCATTGCATATCCCCCCGCCGGGAGACTTAAAAGTTGCAGCACTTATATCTGTGCTCACCGACCAGCCAGGATCGAGTGCATACAATAAGAAACTCACAGTTCTTGCAGAAATCTCCCTCATCGCTGCCGTCGCGGCAGTCCTTCATCCCGTCGCACATCATCCTCCCCGGCAGGCAGTAGGAGGCGTCGAGGCACTTGTAGCTGCGCTCGCCGTTTGGAGGAAACTCCACGCAGAAGGAACCGTCCAGAATTGAGTGGTCCAGGAGTGAGTGTCCTGACAAAAGAAGTTGTAATAAGTCCATCGGAAAATAACTGATGATTAGATGAGAGTCTAGACTAGATGATAATGAAAGGCGCCATCTAGTTCAATTTGCTCCGAACTAAAACTGCTGGTTAGGAATTTTTCACCAACTAGGGGCTCTAGTAGGCAAGTTGCAATCGCTTACGAGCTATTGTTTCTAGAATCAGCAGGTGACGTTCGAACGAAATGAAATGAAATTTAATAAAAATAGGATATTATAATGGTAATGGTAAAAATAGGTATTTTATTTCATGTTCTCCTATTTTGCCATTATTCGGCATGTGAGTTTGGTCACATTCATAAACGCATTATAGGTATAGATTTCTTTCTTCAGGCCCGCCTTACTAGGTACAACGTAGTAAAATTGGAGGGGATCGGTCCCCCTCGTTTGCTTTAAGGCCCCTCTGGCCCCCACTTCTGCGGCCCCTGCCTAGAACAGTTCTAATTGGTCACTAAAATTGGAGGGGATCGGTCCCCCTCGTTTGCTTTAAGGCCCCTCTTGCCCTCACTTCTGCGGTCCCTGCCTAGAACAGTTCTAGTTGGTCGCTAAAATTGGAGGGCGCTCGGTTTCCCTCGTTTGCTTTAAGGCCCCTCTGGCCCCCACTTCTGCGGCCCTTGCCTAGAACAGTTCTAATGAGTCACTTACTGCACATATCTTCCCTGTATTCGTCGCTCCGATCAGGGCAATCATACCGGCCGTCGCACACCCACAGCTTCGAGATGCAGGTGCCGTCGTTGCACTGATACCCGTTGCATATCGCCTGCAACAGATCATAGCTTCGATGAAACTGAACTCTGAGAAACCGTAAAGGCTTAACTTCATTAGTCTCTCATTAGGCTAACTCGGTTGTTAGCCTGCGTGCGGGGGACTCCTCACATGCTGGGTACTCCTCACGAACGAATTTTGAAATAAAAATAAAATAAACACCCAGACCACAGACATAGAAAAAACAAAAAAACGTTCACCGCATGAATGTTTGCCCTAATTGGGAATCGAACCCACGCCCACAAGCTCACTACTCACTCAGAAAGCAGGGTCACTACCAACTGAGCCACCGAAGCAGTCTTAAAGTTCGTCATCTCATCTACCTATACATCGGTTCTTAATCAAACACCATAAGCCTGGAAGAGATCGCTTTTAGTGGAAAGGTCGCCAATTGTTTCACTACAGTTTAAGTTATTTTTGTTCTTCTGGTTTGTTCTGATGTGAACAATAAAGTGTTCATATAACTATCTATCTATACAGCACGCGGATATTGCCTGCAAGTGGCTTTGACGGTCTTGAGTTGGGTTTTCACCATCATGGGGGGCTATTCCTACGCGTGAGATGAGATGAGATTTAATCTTCATCACTCTTACACCTATGACTATTCAAACGAGAGCAACAAGGACGAAGAATGGTGAGATTGAATCTCGCTTCGTAAAATATTTAGCCCTCCAGTTAGATAAATTTTCACGAAAGGTTTATTGGTACCTGCTGTGCGAAGCCGGGCGGATCGCTAGTAAATAATAACGCAAAAAGAGTTCTTACACTATCAGCTATATGGAACTCGTCAGTGCAGTTGGCCTCGTCGCTCGCGTCCGCGCAGTCGGGCACTCTATCGCAGATCATGCGGTTGGAGATGCAGTGGCCGTGGTCCCGACACAGGAACTGGTGTGTCTGGTTGCAGAGCTCTGCGTCGGGCTTGTGGTCCGCTAGAATATTCAGCACTTTTTCACACACTCGATCATTTGACGTAGGTACTTACTCCAAACTATATTGAATTTTTCTACAACGGACATATTCTAGTATTATCTCTCTAGTACTAGGACATCTAGGACTCATCATTATGACCTACCTACTTTTAATATAGGATCAACAATGACATCGTAAAAACAGAATATTAGATTGTTTAAGGGATCAATTTACAATTAGTTTTAATCGGGAGTGGTTCTTTAAATACGGAGTGTAGCAAAGGATTCTAGAGTACAATCCTGAGGGCAGCGAGGAGATTCAAAGACAAGTATAATATGTCACTCAAGCCATGGTAAAATAATATACCTACTCCGCCGGGTATAGCATTCAGAAACACCTAGTGACGTCAATCGATGCTTAAGCAAGACCGAAATAAGTATTTTACAACAAGTTCGAAAGAGACGGATGACGATGACGTCATTATGTGTTTGCTGAATGCTAGACCTTGTTTTTTTATCATGACTCGATCCTTGATCCCGAGGTGAACACTTTACTTTTATCACCCTGTATGAGAAAATAAGTGCAACTTACATTAATGTAGGAATAAGCATAGGTATTCACAATCACTCGGAAACGTTTCCGTTCGGATTATTAAAAAAATAAATTCATATTATTCAAATCTCAGTCCGTTTTCATAATTTTTATACGTGATTCTTCCGATCGGATTTAAACTTGAATCCCTATTCCAAAATGTATAAAAGTAGACTGAGATTCGAACAAATTTAAGTTTAAAAAATTGTGGGATCCGATCGGAAACGTTTCAGAATTATTGTAAATTGCACTAAAGAACAGTACTTACGTTGATTTATTTCATTCGCAGCACTACTTGAAAAATACACGGTATTTTTTATAATACTACTTACTTGTAAAAAACACAAACAATTACGAACGAAGGTGGAAATTGGAATGCATTTCGCGCGATTTTTATTTTTTCACAAAGTTTTTTAATTTTACTCGTGCGCAGCATGCTTTATCATACAACCTGCTACGTACATACCTACAATGTTCGTGATAGGAACTTTTTTTAACATTATTTTTTATTATTTTGGTCCCTGTTTACGAGGATTAAAAAAAATCATACTTCATACTATGCCTTCATACTGATTTTTTTTCACGATTTGAGTGTTGGTCTCAAACCAAAAGTTGATAGTAATGACAATGCTATTCAATATAATATAATGTAATAATAATATAATGTAATGTAATATAATATATATAATATAATTCAATATAATGCTACAATGCTATTCTAGAATATGTCCGTCGTTGTAGAAACATGCTGCGAGAAAGACAGATTTAGACTGATATATATATTTCTATATTTCTAGATACATACTTTAATGAAATATAACAAACACAAAATGCTCTTTTTTTATGTAGAATAGGTCGGCATTTGACCACCAACTCGCCTGATGTTAAGTGACGTTGTGGTCTAAGATGGAGCACGACGACCTATAAGGTAGGTACTTATTCACTCTAGCCTTGAAGTTTTGTAGAGTGAAAAAGCACAAAGACGGCAGTTGAATGAGGCGCTACAAGTGCTGCGCTACTGCTCAGACCCGTCTTCGGAACGGTTACACCGGACTACATCCCGAAACATGACTAGGTCATTTCACGACATGGCTTGGTCCGGTGGGTGGTAACTAGCCACGGCCGAAGCCGCCCACCAGAGTTTACTACCCGGTTAGCACTACCCGGGGACCACGTGTAGGGAATCAGAATAGAGTACACTCCTACGGACGTGGGTAGCTCAGCCCCCAAAAATTATTCATCCATTCATCACGTGAATATTTGCCAGAGCAGAGGTGAGAATCGAACTCATGCCCCCAGGCGCAAAAGTAAGGCGGCAGCCAATCCCGGCACGCGGAAATAGAACTGCACTACTAAGTACCTAGTTGCGTGCTGCAATTCGCGTCAGTCTTTACGAAGCATTAATGAGTCCTTGAGTCTTGTATGCGCGGTAAAGGAACACGGAGTTAAAGAGTGAAAGGGGAGCGATATAGGAGCGGCACCGGCGCTCTCGCTCTCTTCGACGCCATACTTCTACGATCCTTTACTTGTCGGGCAAAGACTCAAAAGCGGAACCACTACAAAAGTATACTCGTACTTACGGCAATAATTCTCATCGGTGCCATCGTCACAGTCCACGCGTCCGTCGCAGTACTGCGTCTGCTCGATGCAGGCGCCGCTACTGCACGGGAACTTGTCTTCTCCGACACACTCCTCAGGCTCGAAGCTCTGCAGCTCATCCGCAAACTGCGCTGAGCAGGACGCAAGCAGCGACAGGATTACTGGTATGTGGACGTACATTCTGGAAAATAAATAAGTTAGGCTCTGATCTTCCAGGTGTCTGTATTCTTACCATAACTAGTTAACTTTGTTCGTTTTTGTTTGGTTTCATACATTTCAAAAAAGTACCCCTGGCAGAAACGAAAAGTAATTTAATGTAAATACCTACTGCCGTAGACTTATATGGAGCCAAACGGAAACGAAAAAAGTTTACGTTAACTATCAAAACTTATGATTAGGGTAATACAGCTGGTAGGGCTAGCATTCGTGCACCATGAGAAAATCTTGCAGCACAGCTGCGCAGGATCGTCGATTGAATTCAATTTTATCTGTTCTAAATTTACTCCGTAACGGCTAATCGGTTCAAAATGAAATGAGGTACGGTATGAAGTGGAGGTAGCTTAAACCTTGGATTATTATCATTATCACAATAGATACCTACTTACAAGCTCTTTACCATGACTCTTTGCTAGAAAAAGTTAGCATGACATGACGGTGTGATCGCGTTGCGTTGTTAATAGTTATCATCTTTGCTCATGGATCTA
Source organism: Peribatodes rhomboidaria (assembly GCA_911728515.1). Lineage (NCBI taxonomy): Eukaryota > Metazoa > Arthropoda > Insecta > Lepidoptera > Geometridae > Peribatodes > Peribatodes rhomboidaria. The sequence goes on from OU452189.1 coordinate 10,230,356, forward strand.
GAAAGCTAGTTTGGGAATTTGAAAAAAAAAATACAAATATTTACTTCTCAAGCAAAATAAATAGTACCGTGCGAAAACAAACTCAACTCACCTTAATTATTATTAAATAACATTGATTCTAATTAATAAACAGTAAATAAAAAAATAATCAAAAATCACGATTTGGCTTGCAACGTGGTCACCGACGAAATGGAAGAGTCGGCGAAAAGCGGAAATGGATGGAAGTTTTTTGCATTTTCATCTACCCTCGTTTTATGAGTGTTTTGGTGTTGCTCTTCCAGTCAGCATTAGTTAGGGTCCAGTTTTATTTTATTAAAACAAACCTAGATTTAAAGTAGTAATAACAATATAATAAGTGAAATTATTATGTAATACCTATTTTGAAAAATGTAAATACCTCATAAACTCCAGTTTATGAGTTATTTACATTTTTTTTATCTCAATATTATAATTATTCAGGAGAATCGAAGAGCCATCGTGATATAACATCGAAAGCAAAAACGAAACGCAATCTGCCCAACGTTTCGCAGTTGACGTACTGTGTTGCTAGAAACTCATAGGTACCTGTTTTTAGGGGAAAGATATCACAATACTTCAAGTTTCAAAATCTCTGACTGGTTACTACCGAACAGCGGCCGCGATGTTCTTTCATTAGATTTTCTCTAAACACTTTATAATTAGTTGAGTCTACTGGGACATTCCGGCAATAGTTTGCCTGACGATAACTTGATTATCGTTTATCCGATCTCCTTTAAAATTTTACTAACTAGTAGTTCGACTAAATACAATTTTTCAATATGAACTAAATCGGGAAAAGCTAAGGAGAAATGAGAGATCTCCGGTCGTGGCAAACTATTATTGTTGCGTCTTAATATGGTAGTGACCTATTATTCTGTTATTTTTGGGAACATTTTTGTAACGTATAACAATATTTTTTTTACCCTGTGTTTGATTTTGATGATGACATTGATGACACCTTTGAGGTTTGACAGCTTAGCTTTTGACAGGCAGGTCAGAGTCCAACTTTCTTCCGAGTTCCGAGTTTATTTCGAGTTTTATTTGGTTCCAAGTAGATTCAATTAATAATTAATTTGTTTTTAGGAATCGCCGTCGTGTTTAGTGTTCTTTAATTAGGTAACTGCAGTAGTCATGGCATCTCACGTAGCCAAATCGTTGATAAAAGCAACCCACGTTAGTTCGACCGTAAAGTTTGGTATGTACTTAACTCTTAATTTAAACTTTTTACGTGATTTTTTTAGCCGCTACGTTACTACAATCGAAATATTTACTATTATTATAACTATTACTAACTTATTGTATAATAATTCATGTATTTTACTCAAAAAACTCCTGTTGTTTTGATGATATAAAATGTTGTTTTTGAAAAGTAAACTTTGGACTTGTCTTTAATTGGCATAGTTACAGTCAATTTTCTATGAAACTGTGCCAAAGTATGCATTCGGAAATATCTAATTCCTAAGATCCAGTCCATATTTAGCCTAATTTTGCTACTTTGTATCTGCTCTATCCTTAAAACAGCTATAGGCTTAATACATCCAAAACATTAATTTACTTTGCAAAATAAATCTGTGTGTTAATTACTAATCAATCAACTTATTGTCTTGTTTAGTTAGTTTTACTTCAGCTAGGAAGATGTATAGCTATAATAAAAAGCATATAATTTTTAATCATTACATAAAAAAAAAACAGTAGATACATACGGTTTTATGGATTCCAGACACGGCTCGTCGCGCGCTCAGCGTGGGTGCCGCCCTGCATCAGAAGAAAACCCTTACCGACAAGACAGGAAAGAATGTGGTCCTTGTGGATGGTGTCCGCACACCATTCCTGGTCTCCTTCACCGACTATGCTAGGATGATGCCGCACGAGCTTGCCAGACACTCCTTGCTGTAAGCTATAGTTACAGTACAATGCTATAAATAATTACTAGCTGACCCGGCCACGCGTTGCTGTGGCTAAAGTTTTTGTTATTTTACATTATAGTAAACAATCTAAGAGGAACAATAAGAGAACATCAGTCACGGAGTCCACTATGCTTTTCCACACAGATGGTATTTGTAAAAAAATATGGTGATCTCCTTATTTGACTTTCTACTACTATAACCCTTTAGTACAATGAAATTATTTACGAACAAAGACGAAAATGTTGATGTTGGTATACAAATTCACTGGGTTGAGATTTGAAGGGGAAGTACGTTGAACACAATTAATTAAAATGTTCTTACACTTGATATTAAGCAGAAATCAATAGGTACAAAATAAAAATTTATCAGATTTATTATTTCCATTTAATTTTATAACAAATATAAGTACATTACAGTATAATACAGTAAATAACATGTGACGCTTAAACTCATGAATGAGGTAGTCAAGGCAGACAGTCTTAAACTTTTAAACATTAATATCTATTTTTTGAATTATAAATCTTTCAATTTCAATTTAATTTAACACCAATCGGTGCACAATGTTTTTGGTTAACCTGTCTTTAGCTAACACAAATAGATTCGACGGTTTCCCAACACGTGAACACGCAACATATAGTTGCCCATGAGAAAAACATGGATTTTCCAAATCTAAACCACAAATGGACATTGTTTGACCTTGAGATTTATTTATAGACATGGCGAAAGCTAAACGAATTGGAAACTGTAGCCTTTTGAAGGGTATGGTAGAATCTGATGGTATCATCGGAATACGTGGCAGCAGGACCACTTTTCCTTTAAACTTCCCAGCCAAAATGGTTGCTTCAAGAATGTTTCCGGTGATCTTTTTGATGACCAAACGCGAACCATTACATAATTGAGGTGGATTCAATTACGGAGGAGAATAATAAGGGAACCAATCTTTAATCGAAGATTATGTGGTGGCATTCCAGGGATATCTAGTGAATTTAAAAATTCAATCGGAAAATTTACACTTTCATTTTCTTCAACAACAGTATCGATTGATTTAAAAGACATCAGATCGCCTGGTAACAACTGTTGTATCTGGAAGTTAATTTCGTCAACATCAACGTTTTTGGCTGCCAAAATCGCCCGTTGACTAAGCCATTCATGATTCAAATAATTATTCTGTATATCCGGGAAAATACTCTGAATCAATTCATTTTTATCCTGAACATCAGTGCAAAAATTGTCTGGTAGTTTAATGCATTGCGTATTTGGTTGCAGTTCTATTTTACCGTTCCCAATATCTAGTAGTTGTTCGGAAAATATTTGTGCTGATGGATCATTTTGCAATTGTACTCGCATATTTATGGTCAATCTAAGTGTTTCAACACTTCGCCATAAGAATGATTGTTTCAAACATGCATTAATCTCATCCGCGAAAGTAGAGTGAGGTATAACCGGTAAGGTCTGCCGGAAGTCACCAGACAAAAGTAAGATAGCACCACCGAAAAGTTTATTATTGCTCTTTAAATCTTGCATAGTTCTGTTTAATGCTTCAAGTGAATATTTGTGTGCCATTGTGCACTCATCCCAAATTATTATAGAACTCTTCCGCAACACTGCAGCTATTCCATTATTCTTTTTGATGTTACACATTGCATCTGGTTTATTATGAACGTCCAATGGCAGCTTGAATGTTGAATGTGCTGTTCGCCCACCATCCAGTAAAGTAGCCGCAATGCCTGACGATGCTACTGCTAATGCGATTTTTGTTGCAACCATATTTTGGCAAGAATCAACGATATTAAAAATGTCTTACCGGTTCCACCGGGTGCATCCAAGAAAAAAAAACCGCCTTGTTCAGCAGCAACAGCCAGCATAATCCGGTCATAAATATTTTTTTGTTCTGCTGTCAGTAATGTTTCACTGTTCATGATAATTGTTGCTAAACTTCCATGGTCATATTGATTTTCTCGTTGTAAATCGTTATTGACTAAGTCGGTGGCTGGACGATTAGGTGATGGCATACCATAATGATTAAGTGGTAAATTTGAAATAAGAACACATAAATCCTCGATCAAGACCAATGCTTCATTGTACATCTCTGGTGTATAATCTATGTTTTGGCATTGATTTGTTTGTCTAATTCGGTGCAAGATGTCTTCTGTCATACAATTTTTGCACATTGAAATAATAAGTGCAAAATAATTTTCAATGGAGGTTAAATAAAAGTAATTTTTTTTTTTTTGTACAATTATTGAAAAAGTCAATTTACACTTCAGTCTAAGTAACACGTGGCCGGCTATGCTAACACCAAAAATTTAAAAAGTGGAAATAATTGAATTATACGGTATTTCGTTCACTACAAAATAAATTAAATTAATTTTATAGCGTCAACAACACGTGGTAATTATGCTGTTAAAATGTAGCTTATATGACACGCACCATAGCAGCGCCATCTATTGATTACTTACTCAACCCAGTCGAAAGGTATCGACATCTGTTAGAATCATTTGGAGTTAACAGATAATTGTGACTGACACGCACCATGGCAGCGCCATCTATTGATTACTTACTCAACCCAGTCGAAAGGTATCGACATCTGTTAGAATCATAATTGTGACTGTCAAATAATAACACAAATAATTAGCAATAAATTAAAATTGCGACTATAATTTGAGATTTAAACTATCCTATCTCTCAAGTTGGATCGAACTGCACATGGTGTGCGAATTTTATTATAATCGGTTAAGTGGTTTAGGAGTTCATTGAGGACAAACATTGTGACACGAGATTTATATATATTAAGATAGAAACAAGGGTAGTGGGGGCCAGATGCCCCTAAAATCAAACAGGGTTGTTACCCCCTCCAGTTTTACTATCTGGTCCTACTTAGCCTGGGCCAGAGATTGAAGGAAGAGGTTGAACAAAAAAGTTTGCAGTCATGGAATACTTTCACACTGCCTGTTTTGTACAACAAACAGGCAGACGAGAATGGAAATTATATGTAAATTTATTTTTTATTCAATAAAAAGTTCCAATTAAAAGTCTGTTAAAGGTAGTGCTATTATTAATTTTTCTGAGGAACAAAAGCTTAACAAGGGTCCACTCTTCCTCCCCTTTCCCCTTTATTCAGAGCCTGACTCAATTAGTACCCTATTTTTAGGTAGCCAGCATTACAAATTGGCTAATCTTCTTTTGGCATTTTTTTAAATGATTAAAATTGCTTTTTTTATCCCACAGTGGGCTCCTGCAAAAGACAGGCATAGACAAGAACCTGATCGACTATATTGTCTATGGCACTGTCATCCAGGAGGTGAAGACGTCCAACATCGGTCGTGAGGCGGCGCTAGCTGCCGGCTTCAGTGACAAGACTCCGGCTCATACAGTCACCATGGCTTGCATATCTTCCAACCAGGCCATTACTACGGGTAGGCTGAACTTTAGATTATAATAGGTCCCAGGGCTGCAGCCCCGTCTGCCCTCCTCTAAATCCAGCAGAGATTCCATCGTAGACTTAAATACTTTTGTGAATGCAGGTATCGGCATGATAGCCGCGGGCGCGTACGACATCATAGTGGCGGGCGGCGTCGAGTTCATGTCGGACGTCCCGATCCGTCACTCGCGCAAGATGCGCTCGCTGCTGCTCCGGCTCAATCGCGCCAAGACTCCGGCGCAGCGGCTCTCGCTCGTCGCTACCATCCGGCCTGACTTCTTCGCCCCCGAGGTATGTGTGGTGTCGCACGCAGTCGGCCAAGATTAGCTTTATAACTATGCCCTTTGTTTTCACCCGCGGTCCCACAGTAACCGTAAATTTTTCGGGTTAAAAAGTACCCTATGCCCTTTTCTGTACCCCTTATTCGCTATTCAACCGATCATCATGAGGGGTGGGTAGCCAATGCGTTTAAAACAAACAAACGAACAAACTCACTTTCGTATTTATGATATTAGTTAGGATTTTGGGGGCTGAGCTACCCACGTCCGTAGGAGTGTACTCGATTCTGATTCCCTACACGTGGTCCCCGGGTAGTGCTAACCGGGTAGCAAACTCTGGTGGGAGGCTTCGGCCGTGGCTAGTTACCACCCACCGGACCAAACCATGCCGTGAAATGACCTAGTCGTGTTTCGGGATGTAGTCCGGTGTAACCGTTCCGAAGACGGGTCTGAGCAGTAGCGCACTTGGAGCGCCTCACTCAACTGTCGTCTTTGTACTTCTTCACTCTACAAAACTTCAAGGCTAGAGTGAAGAAGTGCCTTATAGGTCGTCGTGCTCCATCTTAGACCACAACGTCGCTTAACATCAGGCGAGTTGGTGGTCAAACGCCGACCTATTCTACATAAAAAAAAAAAAAAAAAAAAAGGATTATCGTCATCTCATAATTGCTGGAAAACGGTTATTGCTGCATAAAGGCTTCCAAAAATCGCCACTTCAAGCTGGTTTTACGTTGCTCGCATCTTAAGGCTTCCCTCGATCACTAGCTTCCATCTTGTAGGAGGTATGTTCACACTGCATTCCATGAAACATACCTAACACGTTTACGCTACCTGTGCTGTCTCAATCATGCTACGGCTGCTCATATGAGTCATAACGAAATAGATAGCAGTGGATTTATCCATACATCACCCACTGTAATGCAACATTGAAAATCAGCGTTGCAGTAATCTGTGGCAATAAGCTGAGTGTTGTCCTTCTTGACTTCACCACAAACACAACGAAATTCTGTTAATCTAATATTTTACTAAACTAAATAAGTATATACTGTTTCTTCTAAAACCCTTAAGTTCTAATATTGTATTTTGTAAAAATGTAGTGCACCAAAAAAATATTTTTCACTCATTGCTCTTAATACATCACACAAACATACCGTCACGGCTTTCCCCCGAAGGAGCTGGCCGAGGTGTATTACAACGCTCATCAAATACTTGTTTTGTACATCTGCTGTTCTTTTTTTCTTCTTAAATAGGCACAACATCACAAATAGGTAAATTGTAATAGGTACACAACCACACTCTTCAAATACTTGTTCTGTAGGAGTTTTGGCGGGAACCGAAAAGATGGTGTCGTGTTTTTGTATTATTTTCTAAAACTTGTGATTCTTCGAGTGTTAAAGTGTAATAATGGTGGATTATTAACGTTTACCGGTTCGTCAACGTGCACGAGTGTGGGCAAATGATACAAACATCGCGAAACGCGATTTTTCGTGTTCTCTACAAAACTTCACTTAAAGTTTCAGTAAAGTATCCATAACTTTACTGGAATGGGGAAAGGGGAGGGATTCATCGTCTTCATCATCACCTCATCATAATCATCCCATCATCTGTTACTGAAGGAAAAAATATTACTAAGAATCCGACTGAAGGACGAGTATCCATGGTCATGAATAATTTAAAAAAAAAAAAACTTGTTCTGTACATTTGTTATTTTCTTTCGTGTAAATACTTTGCATTAGTAGCAAGTGGCACTAGACGTCTGTTTGCGCGGTTGCAGCTGCCGGCGGTGGCGGAGTTCTCGTCGGGCGAGACGATGGGGCACTCGGCGGACCGCCTCGCCGCCGCCTTCGGCGCCTCGCGCCTCGAGCAGGACCAGTACTCGCTGCGCTCGCACCGCCTCGCGCACGACGCGCAGCAGAAGGGCTACTTCACCGACTTGATCCCGGTCAAAGGTTACTCATTACAAACATCACTAGCTGTTAACCTCGACTTCGTTTGTGTTTATTTAGAAAATAGTATTCTAAAATCATACCATATCGTCTCGCCTTTCCCCCGAAAGGGCTGGCAGAGGTGCAATATAATACCCACGCTTCGCCAGACGATATTCAGTTTCAAATGTAACAGGCGGCGAGCCTATTCAAAACCGTTTTCGTGATATACTGCCGTTACTGTTTAGCCAGAAGGGGAAACTTCACCGACTCGATTCCGGTCAAAGGTTACTCATTACAATAGTTATTGACCGCCTTCGTTTCAGCTTGAGCAAAAACGTTTTCGTATTTCTGGATGTCCGACTGTTCTCCTCTACAGGGGCCCTAGGCAAGTTGCAATCGCTTCCAGGCCGATGCTGTTTCTAGAATCACTAACTAGAATGCTAGTCGCTGGTTGGACGAAATAGAGCTTTAAAAAAGTCAAGTCATAATATTGCCAATCATCCAATCAGCAGCTAGCTGCGTTCGAGCGTTAGCGATGTCAGAAACAGACTGGCTTGGCTTGGCAAATAGTCTAGGGCCTCAAGCCGCATTTCTCAACCGATTCTCGTGAAAATTTGTGGGTAATAGACTATTTTGATTCAGTATTATACTTAGTTTTCCTGCTTAAAAGCGATGGCAGCCTAGTTGGGAAAAGGCCCGCCTCTCAAGCCAGAGGGAGCAGGTTCCAACCCAGCCGGACGGCACGCACCAATTCGTTCATTGCGTGAACATATGTGCGTATTGTATGTCATCTGCTACATGACTGGAGCCCGTTGTATGGCGACAGACTCGCGCCCTGTCACATTTGAGACTAAATATCGTCTGGCGAAGTGTGGGTGTTGTATTACACCTCTGCCTGCCCTATTGGGAGAAAGGCGTGACGATATGTTCTGTAACTTTTCCTATAAGAGATAACTGTTTTGCATACGTTTTCGCGAGTTCTTCAGCTCAGAGAGCCAGTAGTAACAGCCTGTTCCGTTCCAGTGGAAGGCAAGGACGGTCTGGTGGACAAGGACAACGGCATCCGCGTGTCGAGCCCGGAGCAGCTCGCCAAGCTCAAGCCGGCCTTCATCAAGCCGCACGGCACCGTCACCGCGGCCAACGCCTCGTTCTTGGTAAATATACGGGACGTTACAGGCCGGTTCAAACTTACGACGTGGTCATACCACGATTTTTCTACCCACACGTTTATTTAAGCCGCTTCATGTAGAGTTAAAAATCGTAAATCATTCATATACGACTAGCTGTTACTCGTGTCTTCATTCGTTTTCATTCAATTTTCAGAAAATAGGATCCAAAAATCTTCCTCGTGATGCATTTCACGAATGATGCATGCATTTCATTTGGCTGAAACTATAGCAGAAAATGAAATATAAACAGTATTGTAACGAATTATCAAACTTTATCAAGATCCGTTCAGCTGTTGAGCCGTAAAAAGGCTACAGCCAGAGTGCTTAGTGTGAGTTTTTCTTACTTTTCGATCGCGTAAAAGGAACTCCAATTTGTATGAAAATTAAAAAGCGCCACCTAGTGGGAGTAATGAGAAACCGCAATCGTGAGTGCGAGTTTTTTGTTTACTGCCAACATTGACATGAAAAATTTACTTTTTCACGGTGAATTTACGCAAATCGAGTGACAAGCTCGATTGGCACTCACACTCGCTCGTTTTCGATTGTCGATCCGTGTGACGTAAACTCGTTTACGCTGTAGTAAAGTTATTCGATTTACTTTGAGCAACTTACACATAGCACTCAGATAGACAGAGTTAATTTCGATTTCATAATAAGTAAGGGTTAACAGTCTCTGTAGCATAGCAGAGCAGCTATAGTGGTCCCATTTAAATGAGTTGAAAGAGGCATAGACTAATGATTAAGTGACGAGGTAAACGGACACGGGGTAAGGCGTCAATGAGGAGCGAAGTAGGAGCGGGAAGTACCTCGTTTCATCTTTGACGCCTCACCCCCGCATCACCTGCCGCCCGCTCCTACCTCGCTCCCTTTGACGCCTTACCTCAGCGTCCCTTTACCTGATTTCCACGCCTCTCTCAACTCATTTAAACCGAATCTCTATAGCTACCTTGCTATGCTACAAAGACAAAAATGGAAATATATTTTGAACAATAACATTTTAAAAAGGTAGCAAGTTTGTTTAGGCCGGGTGGCTAGCCCTGATGTCAGAGTGTCTAGGCCGCCCGAAGGCCCCTGACATGGCTGGACGATCAAAACTTATTTTATATTAATTTTTTCTCTAACCAATCCCATCTATACTATGTTTACAACTACTATTACTTTTTTTTTAATAATAAATAAATTTGGGACTTCTACACACGGTCGCCTGACCCCAAACTAAGCAAAGCTTGTACTATGGCTGCCAGAGACTGATATACATACTTAGATATTTTTAAAAACATACTTAAATACATATTAACATGGAACAAACACAAATATTCATCACATAAATGTTTGCCCTAGGTGGGAATCGAACCCACGCCCCCAGGGTCAGAAGGCAGGTTCGCTACCAACTGAGCCACCGAGGCAGTCACTTACAAAACTCAAACAAATTTTGTATGCCTCGGTGGCTTAGTTGGTAGCGAACCTGCCTTCTGAGCCTGGGGGCGTGGGTTCGATTCCCACCTAGGGCAAACGATTACCACTTTTTTTTGGTAGTAATTAGTATGTCTTGCAGACGGACGGTGCGTCGGCGTGCCTGGTGATGTCGGAGGCCAAGGCGCGCGAGCTCGGCCTCAAGCCCAAGGCATACCTGCGCGACTTCACGTACGTCGCACAGGTACGTTACCTCACAATCCAAACAAGGTCTAGCATTCTGGGAGCAAACACGTAATGACGTCACTACAACATATTGTCACGCTTATCCTCCAAAGGGGCTGGTAGAAGTGTTTAACACCACACTTTGTTGGACGATGTTCAGTCCAAAATGTGACAGGGGGCGAGCCTGTCGCCATACACCGGGCTCAAATTAGATAGCAGATGACATTAAATATTTTATATTCACAAATGAACAAATTGGTGCGCCTCTGGCTGGGATCGAACCCGCACCCTCTGGCTTGAGAGGCGAGCCTTTTTCCAACTAGGCTGTTATCACACTGATTTTATCAAAAAAAATATTATTATTAGTGACGTTAGCAGTCAAAAGCCTAACATGTGTAATGGCCTGTGTGTTCCAGGACCCCGTGGACCAGCTGCTCCTGGGCCCGGCGTACGGCATCCCCAAGATCCTGGACAAAGCTGGACTCAAGCTGTCCGACATCGACACCTGGGAGATACACGAGGCCTTCGCTGTGAGTGACCAGTGAACACATGATTACATGATTACAAGTGAACACTTGCCTTAGGCCTGAATTACAGAGGCGATCAAATGCAAGCCTATCAGTAAACAAGTATAAATTAAAATTAAAAAAAAAACCCTACATCGATTTTTATCATACACAGCTAAGAATACTTCCGACTAATTACCCTTTCGAACAAAAAAAACAAAACCAAAATCGGTTCATCCGTTCGGAAGCTACGATGCCACAGACAGACACACAAACACACACACACACACACACATACAGACATTTCAAACTTATAACACTCGCGGGTTAAAAAAAAGAGTGTGTGTACTTATGTACACGCGTTAGAAGTTATACTTCTTTGGCGTATGGAAAAAAAATAAATTAGTAAATACTATCACCGTCGTATATGAAATTGATTTAATAAAAACACCAAAATAATATTTATTTATTCACTGTTTAATTGTACTCTTACGAAACACGTGTTCTAAATATAAAAATACTAGAATATACAACTTGAACATAGTTATCAATTTTCATGCCACCTAGAACTAACTTCACGATGTAGAATTTAGGTGTCGGTGTGCGCGCGCATCGTAAAAATTCACTCTCATCATTTTTCTCTATCGCGCCAAAAGAAGTATAACTTCAAAAAACAAAACCAAAATCGGTTCATCCGTTCGGAAGCTACGATGCCACAGACAGACACACACACGCACACATACAGACACGTCAAACTTATACCACCCGCGGGTTAAAAAAAAATTTGGTGAAGGCACAGCGCAGGCGTGGGTGCTTCTTCAAGACTTATCCATACAAAATCTTTAAAAGCGTGCAATTTACTTCACTTACGAGTCCCGCGACGCTCTGAAATTTCCTCATAAGAAATTTAATCATAGTTTAGTTGTTAATATTAGAATTTGTAAAATTATTGTATAAGTAGTATTTTTTTTTTTTTTTAATGAATGTAATCACTTTTGGCCATACTAAAAAACGTATAATTGTTGTATTATTTATATTATGTACATAACGCTGTTGATTACTCGAAATAAATAAAATAAATAAAATAAAATACAAACGCGCTTGTCAAATTTCTTGGATACCATTTGTCAGATTATGATGAAATTTAGCATGTACAATTAAATGAACTATATCGTCGTTCTTGGTTTTTGTAAAAAAAACGTCCTCAAGAGAAAATAGAGCGATGAAAATATCCGCATTTGTAAGAGGTCACTTTTGACTGATTTATTCAATAGATAGACAAAGCAAATCAAAAATTCCATTACATAGGGAGGTTGTCTACATCATTAGCTTTTAAATGAGTCCATAATACAAGGAAACTTCTTAGTTATTTAAGAATGATTACAGTAGTGCAAAAGTCATTAAAAAAAAAATTGCACTTTGTCACTCTGTAGGTAAGTTTAGAGGCTCGTCAGTATCATTACTCGCTCTTGTCGCTCGTAGTCTTCTTCTAGACGAAATGGCTATAGAATACCTTAAGCCAATGCGAAGTTAGTCTAAAGAGGTCGCCGGACTCTTAAACTTAAACTCGTGTAATTCAGGAGTTAGAAGTTATCTTTTGCTACGCATTTTCTCAACTAACCCTTAGTAAACTGTTCATAATTAACCTTAATTTACTATTTTTATAATTTCAGGGCCAAATCCTGGCCAACCTGAAGGCGATGGACTCTGATTGGTTCGGACAGACGTATCTCGGCCGTCAAGGCAAGGTCAGTACAACAATATTAACACAATTTACCACACTTAATATTAGGACTCCCAAAGTTTCCGCTAGGACTGTTATATGTTACCAAAGTCTTACCAAAATGTAGTTTAAGTGTTATGTATTTTTCTTTACAAGTTCTTTACGGTCTGAATTAGACTCTAGATTAACTTGGTTGTGATAATTTTTTACCTGGTACCAACGAACGCCGAGTTAAAGATGATGCATATTGTTCAAAGTTATTCTTTGTTGTTAACTGGTTAGCATATAGTCTGTCACTAAAAAGAACCTATAAAAAAATTGTTCTTGGCTTTGTCGGTCAAGAAATCACTTAGGTACTGACAATCTCACATTCACTGTACTTATTATAGTCTCGTTAAAAAGTTTTCTGTCTGTCCCACAATATCTTTCCAACAACAAATATAATATTATTTCGAAGTATTTATTTTATGTCTTTTTTTTATAAAGAAAATAACTGTATGAAACTTAAAAACTAGGGCGCCGGCAGTGACACGAGGCCCAAGCTCCCGGTGGTTAGGGCTGCAGAGTGAGGAACCACCTGACAATACGGCACGTGTCTAGGATCACTGCCGACTGTATCTGGCCCTTAACACAGCCGTCAAGGGCCAACCCAAATTATTATTATTTTATAAAAAGAGAATTACTCAAATACGATCAAAGCAAAGCAGGTTGTGCAACGCGAGAAGCTGCCGCGCGCTTGCATAGTCTCCTTGTTGAAGACCGCCGAATGCGGTTGCAACTAGTCGGAGTAACCGACTCAAAACCTTCGTAATTGCCGATTCATAAATGATAATGAGTGAAAACCACTCAATGAGGGTTTTTTTTTACAACAGACAAGGGTTGGTGGATGTCACGTGTCTTCCGAATGATAAATTCTAAGACATGCTGGTCTCACAGTATTTCTTCACGTCCTTTCTTCGTAAGATTATAGTGGGGGTTAATCTTAAAATCTAAAAGTGGGGGCCTAATGAAAGGTGGGGGACGAGAGGAAGCTTTATTCCTCTTGGGCTCCAGGTGGGGGGGACAAGAGGAACAATAATAATAATTTAAAAAATAACTTGTACAGGTTGGAAGCCCGGACCTGGACAAGTGGAACAAATGGGGCGGCTCTCTGTCCATTGGACATCCGTTCGCCGCTACTGGCGTGAGTATTCATTATTACAAAAATAATATTTCAAGAATTTAACATGGTAAAGTTAAAACTATCAGATACAAATATTTTTTAGAAACAATATAACAAATTTGCTTGGACTAGGTAGTCCTGTTTGTAAGGCGAAAATAAGGCAGCGACTTAATTTTTAACTAATATCGTATTGCATTCGTCCTGAGATATAATTGGTTGTATTCATTGACACGGCATTTTACACCCGCTTGAAAATGAATGTATTTAAAATGGTAGAATCGTGTCCACCTAGGGCAAACATTCATGTAATGTACATTTGTGTTTGTTCTGTTCGTGTGTTCATATCTATAATAAGTTTGTAATAAAAAAAAAGTCCCGATGCAATGAACGACTGCAATGAATGCAAATATCCCGAATATTTAAATACATTCGGCATTGTGCCGAGTATGATCGGTGACGGAACTACGTTAATTGTGTCACAAGCCTTAATCTATGGTCGAAAATATCCTCGCGGTAAAATATCATATATAAGCGGTTCGCCTCCACCGACTTAATACGAACGGCTAGGGACTAGAATCGTTTGCCACCATCTGTTTTCCCTACTAAATACAACCTAGGTATCTTCAAGGCCAGAGTGAATAAGTAACCACTGATCTAGTAGTGCTTCGTGCTTCATCTTAGGCCACAATGTCGCTTTACATCAAGCGAGTTGGTCAAACGTTGACCCATTCTATATAAAAAAAAGAAATAATTAGGTGTATCAAATACTTGTGTGTTTTACATAACATATCGTCACGCCTTTCCCCGAAGGGGAAGGCAGAGGGGTAATACAACACCCACACTTCGCCGGACGATATTCAGTCCCAAATGTGACAGGGGGCGAGCCTGTCGCCATGTGTCGTCATACACCGGATTTCAGTAGCAAATGACTTACAATGCGCACAATGAGTAAATTGGTGCGTGCCGTTGGCTGGGTTTGAACCTCTGTTTCGCTTTGGCTTGAGAGGCGGGTTTTCTCCAACCAGACTATCATCGCTTTGTTTTAAAGTAAACTTTATGCCTCTCCGTCAGGTCCGCCTCGCCATGCACACGGCCAACCGCCTGGTGCGCGAGGACGGCCAGCTCGGAGTGATCTCGGCGTGCGCGGCCGGCGGGCAGGGCGTCGCCATGCTGCTCGAGAGACACCCGGACGCCACGCCCAACTAGGGACAGCCTTCATAGCTTCACCAGACACCAGTCAGATCGGGCACCCCAACGCTCCAAACAATACTAGGGACCCCTGCTTTCATCACCATGCTTTACAAACACCAGGCAGATCGCTGGACGCTACACTCAACTAGGGACTGTGCTACCTTCGTTTACCAGATCGCTGCCTTCACCACTAAACACGAGGAAGATCAGGCATCTGGACGCTACACTCAACATGGGACTTTGTAAACCGGACCGCCAAAACTCTTCTCGTCGCTTTTTGTCGTGTGAAAACGTGACAAGGCTATGTGTGAAACGTCTGTCTTGATGAAAAGAGTCTACGTAGCTTTATCACGTAACGTAAGCTAGGCCTGCAGGCTTCTGGATGCCACACTCAACTAGGGACTGCTGCCTCCACCAGTTGCATCAGGCATTCGGACGCTACGCCCAGCTAGAGACAAACGCCTTCATCGACCATACTGAACTCAACACCAGCAGATTAAACTCCCAACTCCCCTGCCTGACTAGAAACCGCTGCTGTGTTTATAACCTAACTAAACACCTGTTAGACTATGTAAGGAGTAGATAACTCGTACCTGTCCTTTAACGAATGTAATTTGCTAAAAATATCCTAAATACGTCAGTTGCATAGTCTATCGTAAGCGCAATTACTTACCTTGTTTTGGGCTCGACCCCGTGATTTTTTTTTACGGGGATTTTTCTGCTGTCCGTTGATTTCGTAACCTATGAACACAATTCCCATTGTCGTAGTTTTATATTCTTTGTTTTGAGGAATCAAGGTTATGATAAAACGTGCCTAATGTTAGTATGTATGTTCATTTTTAGTGTTTGATGATGATGAGATTTAAGGCACTGAATAACTGCCAACCTTTAAATTTCCTTGCATGCAATGTAGAATTGTTTTTTTGTAAAAATGTCTATCTAGCCTACAAGCTCTAGGCTTATTTTTGAAATAGATATGCCAAAATTAAACTCGAAATTATCTAGGAAAGTTGAAGATTTTATAAAACGTATGTTATTTGTTAATCCATCACTATTTAATGTTAATGTAGAGTAAGAATAACATATTTAAAATGTGTAAGAGATCCATTTTCTAATGAATATTTATTTTCAATTCCTTAGTCAATAAGTGATGTATCTGAAAAATATTTAAATAAAAAGTGGTAAAAAGTACATATTTTTAATTTTTAAAACCTATCCCTACATTAGGGTGCTTTTAGGCGCCTGGCAATATGGCGAAAATATTTTCAGTGTGGCCTGCCCATAAATACCTACATTTCTAGCATGGCTGGACGATGCCGGGCTCCAATCGGCAATATCGTCACATTACAGTAAAAGTATGGCCCGTCTAGTAGCACCTTTCTATACAACAATTATAGTATAAACTAGTTATTACCTGCGACTTCGTTCGCGTTTATTCAGAAAATAGTACCAAAAATCTTTCTCGTGATATACTGTTACTACTTATCAAATTTCATCAAGATCCGTTCAGCAGTGAAAAGCTACCAACAGACAGAGTTCCTTACGATTTTATAATATTATTAAGGGTTACAGATTAAATAAAACCAAGAGATTATTTTCGGGCAACCATTTATTAAGTCACCAGTGCTTAGCCAAATTGTCTTTAAATCTATATATCTATATCCTATTTTACAATAATAGATCGTCCCCATACACTAGTAACAAATTACGAGCCATCAATCTTATATTCACAAACCTCACTCGGTTAAAAATAAAAATAAGATATTCATTTCTCGTATATGGGATCTTAATATTAATATATGCACAATTTTTACATATAATATATGCCACGCGAGGGCGATCCCACCAAAATTAACGCTATAACCTAATTAAAACGTAAATACAAGAAGCATCAAGAGATTATAAAAAATAGACAAGCCGTCTAAATTATACATCTAAACTAAAAGCTACGCTTTCAAACTTTGAGCTTCTGTATACTACTTGAGTTGAGTTTCTGTTGAGTTACATCACTGAACTTTACTAAAGTCAATCGCTATGAACATCTTGCGTTTTAAGCATAAAAACAACGGGCTGTGAACTACGACACACCCCAGTCATATTTATGGGAAGAAATTTCATTTCTAGCGAGTGACTGAGTGCAATGTGGCACTAGTAAACAGCATATCACAAAGTTATCTCTAGCAAGTAGTACACAGTAACACAATTCTTTTACACACTATGAAGTCATTAGGCTGAATGTGAAATCAATACAATTTAAAACATGAATTAAATTCATCGAACCAGAATTATGTAGGAACGAAATAAATTTAGCCAAAATACACATTTTCATATCTGAGATCTAAAATTTGGTTTATGCTGTCGTCTTAGTTGTGGTGTGAAGGCAATGATTTTTAAAATCATAGATCATACATACATCATACATCGACACCTTCATGTGGCAACAAAATGCAGTGATTAGGTTACACAGGCGGGAAGCACGCTTATGTATTGAGAGCCGCCACATTTGATGAATGAGACGAACTTACAGCAAAACAAAGAATATATAGCATGTATTTATATAATATGTATAGCATGTTCTTGTAAATCATTGATCATTTGATAATTGTTGCCACAAATTATATTGCTGTTTTATATTTATGTGATGTTTTTGTAGAGTAATGTTGAACCTATCATTTTAAAGAACAATTTGTGAAGGAAGCATAGAAATGCAATTCAAGAATACCGAATGTCTGAAATCAGTATTACAAGGGGTCTTAGGTTTTTATTAAAATTATTTTCAGATAGCGTCAATAATAATATCAGAACGGAAGCACAGTCGAACAACACATAATTTATTATGGGTGTTCCTCTCGAAAGCCTAAGCTGTCTTAATTATCGACAAAGACAAAAAGTATTTCGTATTCCTTGTACTTCACATACAATAAATTATAAGACTAAAATAATAATATGCAACCATTGCAAATACTCCGCTATCACTAAATATAGTTCACAATCTTCGGTTCGCGATCTGAGCGAGTCAAACACTGCGTTAGGCCCAATTCTGAACGTTCAATATATTAAACTAAAAAAAAAAATACCCTCTAATATGCAGCAATACCAGAGACAGCCAGACAGACATTTTAGTGAGTATCTCTCAACTAAATTATTCAGAATTGGACCCAACCTTTGGTTTTCGAGTATATTTTCATGTATTCACTCAGATCTCTGTACAATAAAAAAATGTCTAAAACTTGCATACCTTAATCCATCAGAATCGGGCCTAATGTTTCATTAGTTCAGTCTAAGCTGTTATTTAGATCTTTCATAGTGCAAAAGAGACTTTACATTTGTAAATTTGATTATAAAGCAAACACCAACTAAAATTTTTAAAATATTTACAATTTTATAAAAACATATATTTGTCAGTTGTAAAATATTCAACTTTTATTACATCTATTTCATTTTGACATCGTGTCTAAAAGTGAAGTCTAGACTAGCAAGAACTTCAAGCGACTTATTGCAGGTGCCACTGGCGGCAAATCTAGTTCTGTACACTCGCAGAAGTGGGCTTGCCGCGATTATAAGCGCCCGCAGTTCTGGTAGGAGTTGCTTGCTTTTAAGCTAGCAAACTTCTGAGTCTCTTGCAAGTGTAAACTTCGCTACGAGAACTTTATACACAAAAATATTAAGGCAAAGAGAAGTAGCCACTTTGTCGCAATAAATCAAACTTTTTAGTACATTTGTAAAATTCTCCCCAATACTTAGAGTATTATCCTTCACCCGAGCTCGGCTAAGAAGCGTTTTACGGGTCCTAGACATGTTAAATTTGGTTTTAAGATGTTCTAGCTCTACAAACTATAACGCTAGAACCACAGCGGCTGATTGGACGAAATACGACCTACATAAATGTCACATGACCTTATTGCCAAATCGTCCAAACAGCATTCAACGTCCGACCGTAAACAATTGTCGAAATAGAATCCCTTAGAAGCGTTTACGACTTGCCTAGGACCATAGCAGCTGCGTCCTAGCGCCGCTCTGAACATTTACTGAATGCAACTAGACCGGAGAAGTATAATCCTTTTCTAATTCACATAATTTGTCAGTCATAAAAGCACTAAACATTTCCGCAAAACTTATCTTCATCGAAATCTAAACTATCCTCTTATTTTCAGCTCGAAACTGTTTATGCTTTAAATCTTATTACATAAAAAGGCATCTATTGATATATTCATTTATTGTAATAATAATGTATACATTTCTCTATGTATTTATTGCTCATAGAACGCATACTTATATTTGGCCGACACAATAGCTCTTTGGGTCATAGAAAAGTTTGGAGACTGTTTCAGTGATGTCGATTTTGAAAGCTTAGCTCAAAGCTAAAAAAAAATAGGTACGTTACAGGCTGACTGGGCAGACTTGAAGTCGTTTTTAGACTACCTAAGCCTGCATAGAGATAATCTACTGCAATGTGAGGTCGATCGAGAATATACCTTATTTTAGTCGAATAAGATATATAATATTTGTTGCTAAATGCCCATCTCATCTCCACGCCCGTAGTCCGCTGGTTTGAGCTAAACATATCTGACACTAAATTTGGTTTAGTAAGTTGACAACGGAACCAAGTCCATTCTTTTTTTACTCGAAAAAATTGCTAAGATACTACCAACACAATTAACGCATATTGAAGCATATATTATTTTTGCAAAATAAAACCTTTAAAATAGACATCAACATCATCAAATTGTGCAACAGACTTGCAATTGTACTTCAGATTTCATTAAACCATGATTTCTTAAGAATAATAAATACGGTACTAGCCAATCAATTGTAACATCTTTAGAAGAAACCATAAGAAAATACAACACAAACACTAAATAAGTAAAAATGGTAGGTCGCCTCAGCAGCGTTCTTTCATATACTATAACATTTGCACCGATTCTACTGTACCAAATTACTAAACTAAAAACAGCTCTTTAACTGACGCCATCCTTCTCTCACACACCGAAATGAAAAGCGACACACAGTTTAAGTGATTTTAGTAAAGAAAAATGGTACTTAGTATCGATGTCAATAATTACACGAACTTTCTTCACCTGTCTGAATTTCAACAAAAGGAGACAGCAATACGACCACTGAATTCTCTGAATACGGCCGTGCTGAAGAGTGAATGAGACAGACACTTAAAATTCAAACAGGTGAGAAAGTAAGAGCGAGATAGGTTGTTTCCATTGTTTTGTTTAGAAACTTTAAGGACCGTGTGCGTGTCAGTATTGCACATAACATATTGCTCCGTAAATGTGAACACGTTGGGTTACTACTACGGCCAAAACTTAGGCCCTTATATAGTTAACGGTCCATTGACATTTAAGTTACTGAAAAGCTGTCAAAAACATACGGCTTAAAATTGGATCACATTGTCTAGTTTCAGTACACTTTGGTCTTTTGGCAAACCGTTCGATTATGAAAACTTCTATGACACAACTTTGACAGTTCCTGCAGAGTACATCTATTACAAGTAAATACCAAAGATCTTAAGAAAGTAGCTAAAGATGTAATATTGCACAGAAAAGTGCGAAGCGAAGCCTACTAAGGCTTTGTGCACACTGACGTGAATCCCACGGCACGCAGGATACGAATAGTTAGTCTGTTTGAAACTTCAGTCTTACAATTCCGTTGGTCACATTCGAACTACTGAGTTCATGGTTTTTTTTGTTGTGTACAGCTCGCGTTTGAAGACAGGAATTTTACTGTTGTTACTTATGTACCAAATTCTGTATGTGTACATACAGTATATGGTGTATATACAGTAGTGTCACAGTGACAGGTGTCATGTAGTGTCACAGTGACAGATGTCAGATTGCTATTGTGACATTTAAATTTGACACGTACCGTTTTCACCGTTTTCTCCGTTTCGATTTTAACCCAACATGACCAACTGAGGTACTCTTCGATTGCTTGGTAATTGGAATCCCGAGTTAACATAATGACGCGTCCACAAACACATTCGGGGCGTTAGCACCAAGTTTGTACTGATCTGTCAATTTTTCACCAACTCTAGTACATCCCTTTGACATTGGATGGATTGGAACTGTAGATGTCGCCCAGTTTGTCTTACTGGATCCTATGAAACACGATTTTCAATGTCAATCCGCATTTTTTATGTAGATACATACATACCTACATACATACAAAGGTTACCTGGAAGAAATCGCTTTAGGCGATAAGGTCGCCCTTGTACTGCCGAAAAATGTATTTTAGTTTTTATGTTTTTCATGTAGTTTTTGGTGTGCAATAAAGCTGTATTGTATTGTATTGTAT
This sequence comes from Peribatodes rhomboidaria, assembly GCA_911728515.1. Taxonomy (NCBI): domain Eukaryota; kingdom Metazoa; phylum Arthropoda; class Insecta; order Lepidoptera; family Geometridae; genus Peribatodes; species Peribatodes rhomboidaria. Next base: position 10,251,600 of record OU452189.1, read on the forward strand.
ACATTATATGTAAGACTTGTAGGTAATGTCAAAATCGTGTTCCACAGAGGCTGACACAGTTCCAATGCTAGTACTATCACTACCGGTCCCCAACCCTCAATTCTAAACAGAACAAGTGCACCGGCTGGTTACTGGAAGTCCGCCAGCGACTGCCGCCAGGTGGCGTGGAAGGGGATGCGAAGCAGTTTCAGCTTCGTGTTGGGGAGCTGCGCTGACAGGAGGCGTTGGAGCGTCGGCAGCGGGAGGATCTCCACCTGGGGGAGAGACTTAGTTTAGCTCTGGAGTTGCTTGCCTGTTCTTCTGAGTAGTGGTTCTTTTTCCGAACAAGGCGGTTGAGTCATTTTTATAACTTTGACGTTCACAAGTGTGTCTTCGACACCCAATTGTTTTTTCTTTGGGGGCCTAGAATAGGCCTTCTAGGGCCATACCGCTTAGTCATTCGTGTGATTTTTTTCGTACATGAGTTGTTAAATCTATGATGAAAATGATAGTAGAGAGGGTGATGAAAAATGAGATGAATCCCTCCTTTTTTCCCATTTCAGTTAAGCTGTGGATACTTTACTGAAACATTAAGTCCGAGTTTTGTAGAGAACACGAAAAGCAGCATTTCTTAATGTTTGTATCATTTGCCCACACTCGTGCACGTTAACGAGCCAGTATAGGTTAATAATCCACCATCATTACACTTTTAACACTCGAAAAATCACAAATTTTAGAAAACAATACAAAATCACGACACCATTCGATTCCCAAAATACCCCGAAATGAATAAAGACATTTTGACGTTGACTTTATTATTATTGTTTTTTCAAGTACCTGCGGTGGGCCGGCCACCAGCTGGTGGTCCATGGGCAGGCGGCAGCCCGGCACCGGCTTCAGCACCGGGATGCACTCGCCCAGGTCGCGCCGCGCGCCGCCCGCGCTGCACTGGTCGATGAACAGCTCCGTCACGCGCAGCAGCTCGATGGTGACTCCCCACATCAGGTGCGTCAGCGTCTCCTTCAGCCGCAGCACGCCGCTCAGCACCTGCCCAGAGAATCGTACGTGAGTCACGCCCCAAAATAACAAGGTCTGGCATTCCGGGAGCAAACACGTAATGACGTCTCTCGTCATCCGTCTCTTTCGAACTGTTTGTAAATGATATAATTCGGTCTTGCTTTAAGCATTGATTGACGTCACTACGTGTTGCTTACGTGACCGGAATGCCATACCTGGCGGAGTTTATTATTGTACCACGACGTGAGTGAAGCCGTACAATGTATTATATGTAATGGTCGATTCAGACTTAATGGCCGCTGTTAAGTTAGGCGCGGAACGCTGCGCAGTAGCGAAACGAAGGTATGCGCGGACGTCAGAGAGGCAAGACGTCCGCTTGCGGCGCACTTCACAGCCGCCATTCAGTTTTGAATCAGTCTGTACCGCTCGCACTAGGCCAGTGAATCCTGAATCCCCCTACCGTCTCCCGAGGCTTCAGGATTCAGGAGGGATCTTGCAGAGCTAGCACGAGTTAGAGACAAATTGTCTATCCACCGTTTTTATCCACACTTACATGTGACAAAGCTAGAATTTGGATATGTTCTTCTTCTTACACACTCTTCTTATTTGACCTATATTTTGGCTTACATGTAGAATGAATTTATGTTTTTACGTTTTGTTTGGTTATCCAAATAAAATAAATAAAACTGTGAAACAATTCTGAGGGCCCTCCACTATCTTCTCTTTCAAGATGTTGCGCCATCTCTTACGATTGACCGCGACCTGCATATCATCGTAGACGGAGCTTCCTAGGTACTATAGCAATACGTAAAAACTACATTAATGAAAAGAGGATATTATAAGATTAAGAATTATTTAGAAGATAAAGATGTCTGGAGCCTTCCACTTCCGCCGAGTAGCCACTAGTATTTATAGATATTACCTAGTTGTAAGCCAAAATTTGTGAGACTGTAATTTATTTATTATTTGAAAAAATAATGCCCCTCAGTTTCTTGCCTGTTCTTCTGAGTAGAGGCTTTTTGTCCGAACAAGGCGGTCGAGTCTATTTAAATAACTTTGACGTTCATAAGTGTATCTTTGATACCTAAATTGAATAAAAATATTTTGACTTTGAATAGTAGTCATCATTTTAGCTGACAGACATCCACTGCTGGTCAAAGGCCCCAAATGATCTCCACAATAACAAATTCGATTCCACTCTCAATTCTTCATGAAATTTCACCGGTTTGGAAATAAATTTTGGAAGAAGCATGTTACTAACTTGTTTATTCGTGGTTGCAGATTGTGACACGTATGTGGGTATAATGAGTAGTCTTTGTATGTTCGTACACTCCGCCAGCGCGTCGTCGAAACCGACCTGTGGAAGATGCTACTGTTAATATTGGGCAGGTTAAAGATAAGGTTTTATGAGCATGTCGGAAATGGTACGTCAGAATTCGTTGGTCTTGTGTCCCACGACAACGGGTTCTAAGGGTACTATGCGGGAACCTCTGCGAATGTGGAGCTGTGGCAGTTTCGCCGTGACTCGCACGCGCTCCAGGCTAAGGCACAGTGCGCGGTGCCGCGCTCCAGCCTCGTGTCCACGTTACCTTGACGTCTACGTTGACGAGCTCGAGGCGGTGCAGGCGCGGCACAGTGCGCGGTGCCGCGCTCCAGCCTCGTGTCCACGTTACCTTGACGTCTACGTTGACGAGCTCGAGGCGGTGCAGGCGCGGCACAGTGCGCGGTGCCGCGCTCCAGCCTCGTGTCCACGTTACCTTGACGTCTACGTTGACGAGCTCGAGGCGGTGCAGGCGCGGCACAGTGCGCGGTGCCGCGCTCCAGCCTCGTGTCCACGTTACCTTGACGTCTACGTTGACGAGCTCGAGGCGGTGCAGGCGCGGCACAGTGCGCGGTGCCGCGCTCCAGCCTCGTGTCCACGTTACCTTGACGTCTACGTTGACGAGCTCGAGGCGGTGCAGGCGCGGCACAGTGCGCGGTGCCGCGCTCCAGCCTCGTGTCCACGTTACCTTGACGTCTACGTTGACGAGCTCGAGGCGGTGCAGGCGCGGCACAGTGCGCGGTGCCGCGCTCCAGCCTCGTGTCCACGTTACCTTGACGTCTACGTTGACGAGCTCGAGGCGGTGCAGGCGCGGCACAGTGCGCGGTGCCGCGCTCCAGCCTCGTGTCCACGTTACCTTGACGTCTACGTTGACGAGCTCGAGGCGGTGCAGGCGCGGCACAGTGCGCGGTGCCGCGCTCCAGCCTCGTGTCCACGTTACCTTGACGTCTACGTTGACGAGCTCGAGGCGGTGCAGGCGCGGCACAGTGCGCGGTGCCGCGCTCCAGCCTCGTGTCCACGTTACCTTGACGTCTACGTTGACGAGCTCGAGGCGGTGCAGGCGCGGCACAGTGCGCGGTGCCGCGCTCCAGCCTCGTGTCCACGTTACCTTGACGTCTACGTTGACGAGCTCGAGGCGGTGCAGGCGCGGCACAGTGCGCGGTGCCGCGCTCCAGCCTCGTGTCCACGTTACCTTGACGTCTACGTTGACGAGCTCGAGGCGGTGCAGGCGCGGCACAGTGCGCGGTGCCGCGCTCCAGCCTCGTGTCCACGTTACCTTGACGTCTACGTTGACGAGCTCGAGGCGGTGCAGGCGCGGCAGGCGGGCGAGCGCGCGCAGGATGGCGGGCGCGGCGCACTGCGCGGTGCCGCGCTCCAGCCTCAGCCGCGTCAGCTTGGTGAGGCGCGCCAGCACGCTCGCGAACTCGGCGCGGAACGTGCACTCGCCCAGCTCTAGGGACTCCAGGTTGGATAGCGAGCCGATCACGTCGCACGCGCGCCACCCCAGCTCCTACAGACAGACAAACGGAACTCACAAACAGAAACAACTGCATTTAATTTTTTGGTGATGCGGAGTGCAACGTGAAAGTCGGCCCAGTAAATTCACAAAATTTTGGTATTATTGTTAGTCAAGATAGTTCTGTAGTTCATGCGGAGTAATGCAGTACCACCGTAAAAAACGAAACAGAGTAACATTCAGCGATCACTTTTCAGAGGTCGAGCGCCGCGTCGCGGATGTAGAGTCGGCAGCTCGCACTAGTGTACCTTGATGGACGTGAGCGACAGGTGGTGCAGGTGCGTGAGGCGCGCGAGGTGCGTGAGGTCGGCCGTGAGCGCCAGCCCCGCCATGGACTTGAGGCGCAGCTCGCGCAGCTGCGAGGCGCGCGCGAGCGGCGCGGGGTCGAGCGCGGCGTCGCGGATGGCGAGCGCCGACAGCGCGCGCAGCCCGCCCAGCGAGCCCGCCGCCGCCTCCACCGCGCGCGCCGGGCAGCGGCACATCTCGAGCCTGCGGGGGCAAGCGCACGAGCTTTACTAGCAGCCGGTCTCCACCGCAACAACACATCTCTAGCTTGAGGCGCATCAACAGACATGTCTCATTTTTTGCCGCCGTCACCGCAACGATACATGCCTAGCCTGAGGCGCATAAACATGAATAAGACATCTTATTTTGATTTTAGCCAGTATCCACCACAACGAGACATCTCTAGCCTGAGGCGCATAAACAGACACGTCTCACTTAGTTATAGCCGCCGTCAGCGCAACGACACATCTCTAGCCTGAGGCACAAAAACAGACACGTCTCATTTAGTTTTAATCGCCCACACCGTAACGAAACATCTCTAGCCTGAGGCACAAAAACACACACGTCTCATTTAGTTTTAATCGCCCATACCGTAACGACACATCTCTAGCCTGAGGCACAAAAACACACACGTCTCGTTTAGTTTTAATCGCCCACACCGTAACGACACATCTCTAGCCTGAAGCACAAAAACACACACGTCTCATTTAGTTTTAATCGCCCACACCGTAACGACACATCTCTAGCCTGAGGCACAAAAACACACACGTCTCGTTTAGTTTTAATCGCCCACACCGTAACGACACATCTCCAGCCTGAGGCACAAAAACAGACGCGTCTCATTTAGTTTTAATCGCCCACACCGTAACGACACATATCTAGCCTGAGGCCCAAAAACAGACACGTCTCATTTAGTTTTAATCGCCCACACCGTAACGACACATATCTAGCCTGAGGCACATAAACAGACACGTCTCACTTAGTTGTAGCCACCGTCAGCGCAACGACACATATCTAGCTTACTGGGCAGAAATGTCTCATTTTAGAGCTAAAACGCTCGCGGGTCTGCGACATTTTTTAGGCGAATGATGACTTGACCGATATTGTTTTTGGCTATGATTGTCAGGGGTTCTAAAACTTTTAATCTACACTTGTTCATCATCAAATAATTTTGCATCTAATGCTAAGAAGTATAGGCCTCCTCTTTAGCGCTATTCTATTCCGGCCTTTATTCTTGTTCCTAAAATTTATCTGCTAATGAATCCTACAACTTCTTTACAAAAGTACCTTTCGAGCTTGCCACGGGGCGATGTGTTTCGCGAACTGTTAATTTGTATCTGTTATACTGTTAACTTAGTTTTATTTTGTTCGAAAAGGTAGATTTGACAATTTAGGTTTGAAAGGGTTTCTAGGTTTTTTAATTTTAATTTGTTACTTGGTATTGATAAATCGTTCTCTGTTTTTCTGTCAGTGAGCCCTAAAGCTCCTTTACGATATTTTCAAACATACATTTTTTACCATGGACTCCAGGGACTCCAAATGTCACGACATTTATTCAGTATCTTAATTGCTATTTTTTAAGGGGAATACAGGGAGTACAGGTTAGTTATCACTTGTCAATCAAACAATATCAACGTGTCAACGAAGCAGTATCTAGTATCAACGAAGTATAGACAGAACTCTTACTTATGGCGAGCAAGTAACAACTATAATAAATTGAGCAAGCGACTTGACCTTGCCCTGTTTTGCACTAGTTTCCTCGGCGAGGCGGCGGCTAAGCAGTGAATTTTTCCTACCTAACGACCAGCTGCCATAGAACGTGGAGCGTATTTCCATTTTTTTTTTAAATATTTATTTTACTCAACCACTAATTTGTTATTCTTCTTAGTGTCTGCGTGTTGTTCTTATCTAAAGTGTATCTATTCGCGAGAACCTATTATTGGCTATCCATAGTTTATTTGTATTATATACTAGCTGCGCGCGGTTTCACCCGCTGTTAAAAAGTATCCTATGTGCAATTCTAGACTATAACCTCTCTGTGCCAAATTTCATCCAAATCCATTCAGCCGTCCTGGCGTGAAAGAGTAATAAACATCTATCCATCCATCCATCCATCCATTCTTACAAACTTTTGCATTTATAATATTAGTAGGATATTTTTTTAAGTAGCTGTTGGTTCTCCTACAAATAATTAAATATCAATTTCAAAGGTACCTTTCCAGCGTGTCGACGGTGGCGATGTGTTGCGCGAACTGTTCCCAGAAGACTGTGTCGTTCTGCGGCAGCAGCATCTTGCGCAGGTCGAGCCACTTCGTGCCGTGACGCTTCAGAGCCGAGCACAGCCCGCCCCAGTCGCTTACCTAATATAAATACCAATATAGGGTCAACTGGGGCAAATGCGCCAGTGGGGAAATTGCGTCTTTCGAGAATTACTGACAAACCCTTCACAAATTCGGCGTAACAACAACTCTTTATTAAAAACATAAAAGAAGTACAATAGTACTCAAATAAGGCTTAGCCAGTTTTTAATGGGCGGCCTTTTCGCTCAAAGCGATCTCTTCAAGGCAACTTGCATGGACAGGAACATTCTTGCCTTGAATGTCATAAAAACATAATTGTGCAAGACGTAACCTAATTTTTTTTGAATCTATTAATAATCTGTACAAGATGGCGTTAGTTGCTTAATTTGTGAAGGGTTTGTCAGAAATTCTTGAAAGGCGCATTTACCCCTGTTGACCCTTATGTTTTACTTATTCTATTCTATGAAAGGCTAGTCTTTTGTAGAATACATCGTTTGGCCGCTACCTCGCCTGATGACAAGCGATGATGCGCGTATGATGGAGCATGCTTGCCTTGGAGAAATCGATTCACTTGAGACTTGAAGGCACCCAGATTATAACTATCGGGGAACACATTTCATAATCTAGCGGTTCGCACAATAAAATTGGAATGAAGCATTATTTTATTTTTAGCATTATTTTTTATTGTAATTGACATGTTTTTGTAATTATTGATTGTTTTTATTGTTATTTATAATTATTCAATTGTTTTAAATAAGTTCAGTTTTTAATTTTACGTATTACCTACAATTATATTAAATCGAATGTAATTTACAATGGGTGTCATGCCTGAAATAAATGAATTTTGAATTGAATTTGAATTATAATTCTTAAGAAAGAATACTGTATAAAATACTCTCTTACTATAAAGGATTGCTTATATTTTATGACCATGACAACGTCTAATAAATCAAAATGAAACAACACAAAAAAAAATACTCATTGTCCTGTTACGCTCGCTAGAACGAGAGCGCTACACGAGCGAGAGAAAGGCATGATCGGCTTGAGCGTTCGGCTTGCGCCGCATCTATCTCTCTCCCACTCGATTGGCCTAAGCGTCCGAGGAGAAGATAGTTATGACGTTGTCACTTTAAACTATCGTTCGTAAACCGATTTTACAGACAACCTTTTTTTAATACCTACATTTCGTACTCGTCAAAACACAGATGTATATGTATAGCATTCGGTACCCGACTCACTTGTGAATTTTTCATCCTGACGTGTCGCCATAAGGAAGGTGTCGCCGCGAGCTGTTTCCATAGTTTACAGACTCGCGCGCAGTGTGCTAGGTCACGCATACCGAGGTATTGGAATATCTGAAATTGATACAATATATGATTCACTAATAACACAGTATAATATACTTGGGACCCTATTCGGAGATTTGAGATTTTTATCTCACTTTTTTTCGTCTTTGTTGCTCTCGTTTGAAACGTCATAGGTGTGAAAGTGACCATGATAAAATCTCATCTCATCTCACGCGTAGGAATAGCCCCATTGTTCTGTTGTCGCATGTCTAGCGTACGAAGTAACGTAGCGCAAGAAGAACGAAAGATATTAATTAAACGTGGAATATAGATGGATGGTACCATGGTATAATAATATACTCCGTCAGGTTTAGCATTCCGGTCACGTGGGCAACACGTAGTGACGTCAATCGATACTTAAGCAAGACCGAAATAAGTCATTTACAAAGTTCGAAAGAGACGGATGACGATGACGAGTGACGTCATTGCGTGTTTGCTCCAGGAATGATAGACCTTGTTTTTAGGATCATGGATGGAACCACAGAAACGGACGCCATGGGAAAGTGATTGAGATCCAAGATGTCTTTTTTGTAATGCTTAAAGTCCTACTAATATTATAAACACGAAAGTTTGTAACAATGGATGGATGGATGTTTGTTACTCTTTCACGCCAGAACGGCTGAACAGATCTGGATGAAATTTGGCACACAGATAGATTACAGACACAGATACTTTTTAACCGCGGGTGAAACCGCGGGGCGCAGCTAGTTTATAATAATGGTAACCATGGGGCAATTCATACTTAATGCGACATTAGAGCGGAAATACACTAGATATTTGTCAAAGTAACAGTCTATTAGAGCGGAAATACACTAGAGATTGGTTAAAGTAACGGTCTTAACGGACTCAAAGTCAAAGTCAAAATGTTTTTAATCAATTTAGGTATCAAAGATACACTTATGAACGTCAAAGTTATTTAAATAGACCGCCTTGTTCGGATAAATCACGCACCTGTACGACAATATTGGTCCTTCCCTGCTGTGCCCTGTTGTAGAAAGCCGTGAAGTGGTCAGTCTCGTCGTTTCTCGGGCGGCCGCGGCGTCGCGGAGACACTAAGGCGGGAGCGGGTGCGGGAGGCGTGGCGCCGTTCGCTACTCGCGCTCGTAACTTGGTGTCGCTAGTTTGAACACATTACTATCAATAATTTTCGAAGAGATTTGAAGAGAAATATATGTATAGGCTTTAAACGATGGACATATTCTAGGATATCATTTTACACATAATTATGACAAACTTTTACTATGAAGCAAACCCTGAAATCGAGGAAAAAAACAGCTGTTCCATACATGTTGTCGACGGTCACATGAACTTTTTATATCCTTAATCCTTTGGTACATTTTGATATCCTTGCTAGAGTATGTCCATTGTTTAGAGATACACGGTGTTTAGCGGTAGCTTAGAAGTCGGAGCTGAACTGTATGACCGATCTAAGCTGTTGTTATCTATGGTCACGATGCTTAATGTACACTTACTGTACTAATAAGTTAAAAGACTACTTAAAAAAAGGTAGCGCTCATGTTTAGGTGATTGTTTCTTTAAAGTGTTAAATGCTATCTCGACTCAGCTTTGCAAGTATAACCTTAGTCGATACTGGCCCTTACAGCGTTAAGGTGAGAAGTTACTAACAGCAAGAACGAGTATTCACATACATAAGTATGAATACATGGAATGCTTTACAAATTTTGAATTTAGATTTTTTTTAACAATTATTACGTTTTTGTGCACGTCAAAAGTCACTTGGCCTAACCTTGATGGGACAGTTTAGAGCGGTCATAAAGTTTGGCTAGAATATTACCTTGAAGTATACCAGCGAAGTACAACTCAGGTATGACCACAGATTACTCCCTCTAAATTCCGCACTCGAGAACGATCGAAGCGCACCAAACATTGGTCTAAATGCAAATTATTTTTCATAATTCTTAACAAAAATTTAATTTAGGCTAGATGTGGGACTATGTTAAACAAAATAGTGAATTAGTCAAAAGAAAAACATTAACAGTCCTTTAACTACAGTGCGTTTTCATCGCAAAAAAAAGATCTCGTAATGCGGTATCTTTAGAGAGTAAACCTTTGGGTATGACAAAATAAAATTGATCACATTTAATGTTACATGAGTTTTGTTTCAGTTTGATACATTCCCTTACAATAAAGACCGATTTACACTATTATCACAGTAAAAAGGTCACTTTCACAATATTCATGTTAAAAATTAAACATTAAAAAAAAACCCCGACACCGATTTTCACCAAACATACTAAGAACACTCAACTAATTTACCTTTCAAAAAAAAAAAATCGGTTCATACGGAGCTACTATGCCACAGACAGACATACACAGACACGTCAAACTTATAACACCCCGTCGTTTTTACGTCAAGGATTAAAAATACGAAAAATCACAGAACAATTAAAAACTGACTTAACTAAAACAAGTGTATAAATATTAGTTATACTCAAAGGTAAGCAATGGACAGTCGTGTCCGTGCTGAAAAATGGGACAAAAAAAGGAGGCTGAAGAGTCCGGCGACCACTTTAGACTAACTTCGCATTGGCGTGAGGTTTTCCATTTCGTCTAGAATAAGATGACGAGCGAAGAGAGCAAGTAAAGATACTGACGAGCCTTTAAAGTTACCTACAGAGTGACAAAGTGGTTTTTTTAATTCATTTTTTATGACTTTTGCACTTCTCTAATCATTCTTAAATAACTAAGAATGTCCCTTGTATTATTGATTCATTTAAAAGCTAATGATGTAGACAACCGCCCTATGTAAAGAGATTTTTGATCTATGTATTGAATAAATCTTCCTTCCTTCCTTACAAATGCGGATATTTTTCATTTTAGCTTGAGAACGTTTTTTAAAAAAAACCAAGAACATAGGGGCGGAGATATTGTTAATTTAATTGTACATGCTAAATTTAATCATAATCTGACAAATGGTTTTCAAGAAATTTGAGAAGCGCGTTTGTATGGAAATTTCAGAGCGTCGCGGGCCTCTTACTATTTTCATATTCTGTGATATTAGGCTATTTGTACAATGTACATTACATTCTTGTAATGACAGTGGGTGTTTTTTTTTTTGCGAATTTTGTACGAGACTCTATTCCCATGTGTTCTATTCCCTTTGATTATACTACAGATAATATAGTGATAGACAAACTGAAAATACATTCTGATATAAACATACGAGTAATTACTTATTAATATAGATATTATTTTTTTACTTATAAAAGCTTGTGTAACTTAAATATATTTTATAAATTGGTTGCAATTGAACTTAAAGCTATGATTCGATTGAACATTTAATTAAATTTTTCGATTAAAAAATTTGACACGTCTTTTTCAATTTTTCCTAGACAGTAACTATGTGTGCTATTAATTATTTATTCCTAAGTTAATGTATTATTGTGATTATAACTGGCGGTTGTGAGATATAGGCAGAGCGTCCTCCATGTGTTCATGTGCTTAGCCGAACGTTATCTGGAAAAGAAAATGTGTTTGAGTTGTTGAGATGTGCTTAGTCAATTTTTTCTGTTAGTTTCGTATTGTATTGTCGTGTATTTTTGTTTTGTTTTTGTTATTAGTCATTATTGTCTCAAGTGTTATTTTTATATATGTACAGGGTTATGGGTAACTCACCAAAAACCTCTTAAGGGTTCATTGTACTCATCAATATGAACAACTTCTACTATGAAGCCAATCCTGTAATCACGAAAAAAAAACAGCTGTTCCATACAAAAAGTTCAATCACCTGAGACAAAATGTATGGAACAGCTGATTTTTTTTTGCGATTTCAGAGTTCGCCCCATAGTAAAAGTTGTTCATATTGATGAGTACAATGAACCCTCAAGAGGTTCTTGGTTAGATACCTATAACCCCGTATAGTTTCTTTTCATCTTTAACTAAATTTTAAAATCTAAAAGTGTATGTTGTGGCAATCTTGAATGGGACACTAGTTTAGGTTAATGTTTGGTTTTTTTTTTACAACCTACTATCCTACTATCCTACTAATATTATAAACGCGAAAGTTTGTGAGAATGGATGGATGGATGTTTGTTTGTTACTCTTTCACGCCAGAACGGCTGACCAGATCTGGATGAAATTTGGCACAGAGATAGATTATAGTCTAGAATAGCACATAGGATACTTTTTAACCTCGGGCGAAACAGCAGGGCGCAGCTAGTTAATAATACTTATGGGTACGATAAGAAAGTGTCGTCATACGGCGGCGCGGCGGCAGCCGGGTGCGGGGGCAGCGGCGCCGGCCGCGGCACCACGATGAACCGCTTGCCGTTGACGAGTGCCAGGGACTGGGGCAGGGCGGCGCGGCGCGGAAGCGGGCGGGGCGGCGGCGCGGGGCGGGCGGCGGGCGGGGCCGCCACCGCCCACACGCGGCTGCCGTCCGACCCGCCCGACACCTGCAGCAGGACCGAGTCTAGCTGTAGCTTTCAGGGATCAACATTTAACAATGAAGAGTTAAGAGTGTGAGTAAGATTTAAGAGTGTGCGTACTCATGTACACGCGTTAGAAGTTATACTTCTTAACCTCAAATCTATAAATGCACTCAAAACAGTTTATTCAAATCAGTTTTATCACTAATATTCAATTTATATAGATATACTAATAAATAATAAATTATTAGTAAATGCTATCACCGTCGTATATGAAATTGATGTAATAAAAACAGTAAAATAATATTTATTTATTCACTGTTTCATTGTACTCTTACGAAACACGTGTTCTAAATATACTAGAATGTACAACTTGAACACAGTGAAAATTGATAACTATCAATTTTCACTGTGTTCCTCAAGCCAGGGAGAGCGGGTTCGAACCCAGCCGACGGCACGCACCAATTTATTCATTGTGTGACCATTTGTACGTATTGTATGTCATCTGCTACATGGCTGGAACCCGGTGTATGGCGACAGGCTCGGCCCCAGTCACATTTGGGACTGAATATCGTCCCTGACTGAATATAACCCTGAAAAGAGTCGTCTACCTTCATTCTGAGCGTGACTCGTTTCTCGGCGGACTTGGCGGGCGGCGGCACGCGGCGCGGCGCTGGCACCGAACCCGCGCCCGCCTTCACCTGCGCCGGCGCCGGCGGCGGGGACGTCGACTTGCGGCAGTTCTGAAACGAGTGACGGTTACAATCATGGAAACTTTGATGAGCTAGTTTTTTGGGTGCGGGGTTTCTTGTAAATGGACAAGGAGCTAGACCGGTATAAACAAGATCGTAGAACCATGTCGTTGTGTGTAAGGAGAAGGGACCAACGTCTGGAGCAAAGTGCGTCAAACATCGTGCTAGGGGTCTTCGGTGTCCTCTGTCAAGCAGAGACTGCCCGTTGAGGAACTTGGGTATTCCCACATAATATGAACGCACCTCAATGCAAGCGGGTCTTTCTAAAATATTACCTCTGTTACCATTGAAATACATACTCGTACATACATATAGTCACGCCTGCTTCCCATAGGAGTAGGCAGAGACCACTTCCCTCCACTTGCTACGATGCTAGCACACATCTTTCACTTCTTCTACTTCCATGAGTCTTTTCATACACGCTCGTCGGTTACGGGAACTCCTGACCTGGCCTTTCTTTAAAACGTCTTCGACTAGGTCAAGATACGAATACCTTGCAGAGGAAGGTGTGCGGCGGCGGCGGCAGCAGGTAGCCGGCGCAGCGCGGGTGGAACATGCAGAGGCACGCGTTGCACGGCAGCGAGGGGACCCCCATGCCGCATGCCAGCGAGCACGGCTGCAGCACGCGCCGCGGGGACTGCGGCATGCCAGTACAGTACAACGGTGAGTCCGGGCGACCAGGGCGAGGAGACTAGCACTCAGAATATAAGGTAGTATGCTGGGTTCAGTTTGTGTTTAAATGTGTTTCAATTTATTTAAAAAAAAATGTTTATAAGCCAGCAGACTTATGAGGCGCCGCCGGCAGGAGAATATGCGATAACTTTAGCATTGATGGCAGATGAAATTTAGATTGGATAGCAGTACTGGTGAGGGGTGGCAGTTACTAAGGTTACAGACGGGTACAGATTTTTTTAATATATTTATGTGATAAATAGTAAAAAAATATGATGTAGTGTTTTAAACTAAAATTATAGTAGTTATACTCTTTACTTCCGACTACGATACCTGTATATCCGGCGATGACAGCTCCTGCGGTCTGTGCTGCTGCGGCTGAGGCGGCGGCGTCGCCAGCCTCGGCACGACCGGGGCTGGCGCGACGTCACGAACCACCTCTCTCGTGACGTCACGAATCACCTCTCTCGTGACGTCACGAGGCACCTCCCTCGTGACGTCATGCGACACGGGCGTGACCTCCCGCGACTTGACCGGCGTCGGCTCGCGGGAGAGATGCGTGGAGCGGGAGCGGGTGGCGACGGGAGCGGGGGCGGGCGGCACGGTGGTGGCGGGTGGCACGATGGTGGGGGGCGGCACGATGGCGGCGGGTGGCACGGTGGTTGTGGTGGTGGGGGGCGGCGCAGGCCCCGCCGGCTCCTGGTCGGGGGCGGGCGGCCTGCCCGCAGACACTACACTCGCGCCGGTTCAGTACCCGCAGAGGAGGGCCAATTGCACCGGTCAATTGACCCTCCGAGTGTTATAGGTTGTTAGCGAGTACCATGATCCAGTCATACAAGTTGCCAAAAGAGAAGCTTATGCCATGTCCTGTAGTAGATTTGTCATAGTCCCCGAATTAGTCCATAGTCATACATTGTGAATGCGATAAAAGAAAAATGAGATAAAAGATTATACCATGTCCAGCAGTAGATATGTCAGTTCCCGACTTAGGCAAATCATGAAGCCAGTTCTGTGATAGGGCTATGGACAGATGTACGTACAAAAGGCAAATGAAATTATAAAAACTGTTCAGTTGGGAAAATTCGAGAAAAGACCAGACATTTACAGAATCATGGCACTCTATATAAGTACATAATAATATAAACACATTTTAGGTAGTCATTAAAATTTAGTTAAAGTTTACATTTCAGTTTACAAATGGAGATTTTCATTTTCGTTTAGGGAATGTATCAAACTTTTTACATTTCAGTTCGGAAACAACACACAAATGGAGTTTTAATTTTCGTTTAGGGAATGTATCAAACTTTCAAGTCACTCTTACAGCTAATTTCCCTGACTTATTCTAAATAATCTACACTTAAAAGTACACAATATTTTATACACAGTTATTTTTAATTGACCAAAAACCTGTCGCAGGCAGCTTCATCATCATACTTGCATACATCATGCATCATACTTAAAACTTTTACGCTATGACTTGTCCCAAACCTTTTTACATTACCTAAAAAAAATCGTATGACAGATCTTTGATAAATTAAAAGCAACCCTGTATAAGATAGTAAGTACAATTAGCAGTGCCGCCCAGAGCTTTGTACAACAAAACCTTGCGCGGCACCCAAACATCATATCAGAATATCAAGTTCTTTTGATACTCTAGGGTCCCATTCTGGCACGTGCAATATTCCCTCGATCCCTCTCTCTCATGACTTTTCGAATGAGAAAGACTGTGGCGGGAACATCACCCCTGCCCGAAAAGAGCCCCTTCCCTGTACCGTTCATACCTGGGTTTCTTCCAGGCGGCAGTGTTGTTGTTGTCTGGTTGCGCGGGCGGCGCCGGGGAGGGGGCGGGGGAGGGGGATGGTTTCTTTTGCTTCTCTTGTTTGATCGGGGTTGTGGCACCGCTGAGACGGGAACCCAAGGATTTCACCTGGGGACAACATTTATCATCATTAGCCATGATTCTATTGACTTTATATGTGTGACTAGTGCGATTATGAAACGTTTTGTAAACCTACTGAATGGTGATAAATCCCCAACGACCTGGGTGCCTACAATGACATCTTATTGCTATTATGGCTACGTTTTGTTTACGGCGCTGCGCGATCATGAACCTTATAGCGCAGCAATACGATTCGCGGTCGCTCAGCGTAGGCAAAAAACGTAACCGTCATGGCAATAGGATGTCATGGTAGACCCCCTGGTCATAGTTGATTGGGAATTACTTATCGAACAGCATACGGCCTACCGAGCAGAAAAAAAATCTGAATAGCACCATCTAGTTTTATGTACATAAAACTTATTCTCAATTTCTCACCAAAATACTAAGGAGTCATAATGAGTTTACCTTTAATTTGGCTGGCGTAGTTTTAGGGGTAATTGGTTCTGGGCTGGCGCCTTTAGGAGCCTTCGGCTTGTGTTGCCGCTTGCCGTCAGTCGCGGGCGCGGGCGCCACTATCGGAGATTCCACGCGACGCATCACTTTCGCATCTCTGAAGGTAAAAATGATAAAGCTTTATAGCAGAAATGTTAGTAGCAAGTATCTTTATCTGTTCTAAAATAAAACAAAAACTGTATGACTATTCCGAGGCTATGCAACATATATGAATAATCTTATTCTTGTTTTTTTAAATATAATTGAAAGTGTTTAATTTCGAAGTATACTGTGTGAATACAGTTAACGTGAAAACACATAAGAACTTACCGATATTGTAATAAGAATAATTTAGTAATTTATTGCTGACGAAGTTAATTTTCAACTTAGGTGATACTGACCCACGCTAAATATCAGTGCGATATAATTATGTCAATTTCATCCATCCATCCATCCATCAGCCGTAGGACGTCCACTGCTGGACATAGGCCTCCCCCATAGACCTCCAATAAGACCGGTTGGTAGCGGCCTGCATCCAGCGCGATCCTGCGGTCT
Source organism: Peribatodes rhomboidaria (assembly GCA_911728515.1). Taxonomy (NCBI): domain Eukaryota; kingdom Metazoa; phylum Arthropoda; class Insecta; order Lepidoptera; family Geometridae; genus Peribatodes; species Peribatodes rhomboidaria. The sequence continues at coordinate 10,268,102 of OU452189.1, forward strand.
TGACAAGGTCATCTGTCCACCTTGTGGGTGGACGTCCTACGCTGCGCTTGCCGGAACGTGGTCTCCATTCGAGGACCTTTCGACCCCATCGGTCATCAGTCCTTCGTGCTATGTGCCCTGCCCACTGCCATTTCAACTTGCCAATCCTCTGGGCTATGTCGGTAACTTTGGTTCGTCTACGGATCTCCTCATTCCTGATTCGATCTCGCATTATGTCAATTATGAGTACACCATATCGTCACGCCTTTCCTCTGAAGGGGCTGGCAGAAGTGTATAACACCCACACTTCGCCGGACGATTATCAGTCCCAAATGTGACAGGGGGCGAGCCTGTCACCATACACCGGGCTTCAGTTAAATTGCAGATGACATTAAATATGTGGGTGGTTGTTGTATTTACACTATGGTACTATAATATACTCCACCAGGTATAAGTGTTCTGAGACAAAAAAGTTAACGTAGGTGACACGTACTTACGTCAATCAGTGCATAACCAGCAAGCAAGACCGGAATAAGTACTTTACAACAAGTTTGAGAGAGATGATGCCAATGACAAGACATAGTTGGGTGTCAACTCCCGGAATGTTTCAAAAACAAGGTCTAGTGTTTTTGAAACATGATTATCACCTACAAATAGCGACATAACCACAGAACATAGCTAGTGTTTAAAGTTAGTCACAATAGCTGGTTACTTGTATAGCGGGGAGATAGCAAGAAATTCTTACCGTATAACCTCTTTATCCGGATCATCAACACCCAGAGGTTCTTTGAAGAAGGAAAAGTTGTCCAACGTTAGGCCAGTGCCGGACAAGTTTTCCGCAATCTGAGAACAAACAACGTATGTTTTGTAGCAACCTTGAATAATTTTCTATTAGTTGAGACTGGCACATGATCGAATAAGACAACATGCATAAAAGGAGACTTAGACAGCGTTTCCACCAGAGATGGATGATAAGAACTTATAGAACCGCTTCAACTGAGCGAAGCTAGGTAAATACGAATAATAAAATAAATATATTTCCAAAAAGACAACTACAATTAACCCTATAAAAGTTTTATGTACTTAGAGCTTACTGAAACAGAATTGGTTACAATGTTGCTTGTGGTCCTGCACTAGAAGACCTGTATCGCTATCCTTGCTATGCATCCTTGCACATATCTGGTGGAAACGCAGATTTACACGTGCCAGTGGGTGAAAAATGGTTGATGATGATGAGCTGTGTGACAGCTGTCATCATGACTACCCAGAATTTACATCTCGTGAGTGACAGCAGTGGCTTACCTCTCGCGTGGAGCGCAGTTTCTTCCCCTGCGGCGTGTAGTAGTATATGTCTGCGTTGCGACGCGAGTGCAGGTCCAACGCCGCTCGGTACACGAGCTCTCTCTTCCAGCCTTGGTCGAGTGGGACCCTCAGGAGCGGGGATGATATCTCGGTGGTGGCGCGCCGGCCGCGCTGCGTTGGAGGCGCTGTTGGCTGCAGGTGTTGACAGACTTTAGAAATAGTCTTGGGCTTGGTGCTTCTAGACAGACCATTGGAGGCCATGCAGTACTACTGCGGTACCTGAGTGTCTTCAAGACAAGACTGAATAGGCACCTCATGGGCAAGCGTGCCTCATCTTAGATCATCGTCACTTTCCATAAGGTGTTGTGGCTAAATGGAGGCCCATTTAATCATTAAAAAAATACTGGCCCAATACTATTTTGAGTGTGGTCCGGCCATAAGGTCATACATTTCAGGCATGGCTGATAATGGCCAGGCTGCAGTCGGTAATATTGCCAGGCCAGTATTGCAGCAAACATATGGTCCGTCCAGGAGCACCCTTCGGTATGGACTTAAAATTTAGAATTTATTTTTGCTTAATTTGTAGAGTAGGTCCATAGAATGTGTTGGAGTTGTCAGTTTTGTTCATAAAACGTTAAGCGACCCATAACATATTTCAAAACTAAATGTGGTGTTATCTGTGATTAAAAAGTAGCTTGTGCTATTCCAGAGTATATTCTATTGCTGTGCCAAATTTCATCCAGATCCGTTCAGCTGTTCTGGCTAGATTGAGAAACAAAACGAACAATTTATAATATTGATGTGAAGGTGATGTTATTGTGCGTATGGAGTCTAGTAAAAAATTTGCGAGGAAATATCCTGTGTTCCTGAATTAACCTATACTAATTGAGACACATTTAAGAAAAACCTATGTCGTCGATTCTGTTGTATCCATTTTCTTGTCCAAACCAAACAAAGCTGTAAAAATTATGTTAAATCTTTCTCACATATCAAAAAAGGCGCCTATGTAGCTTGGGGGTGGAACAACAGAATCGTCAACATGTTAATATTTATTTATTATGAAATAAATTATGTATAAATACCGGCAGATAGACTGACGGCAGCAAACGTTGGTACGTCTAACGGCGACGTTCGCAACAGACATATCCGTGCGGCATAAACAAAAAATAAATAGGTAAAACCATGTTAGAAACTTATGCAATCACCATCAAATATTATTCAACTATATACACTGGCTTCATGTTCATAAAAACAGTTGACGTTGGTTGTTGCTCCTGTTTAATTTAATTATTCTTTTTTATCTCTTTTTATTTAATTGGTTGACCGAACGAGCGACGCGAGCGCAGCGTCTCTGCTTTAGCTCCGTAAATATTGCTTTGTTTATTATCTCCGGCGTCTGCTCAGTGGTTCTCCTCTCCAGGTCGCATTTCTCAACCGATTCTCGTGAAATTTTCCGAGTGGGTTCGATAATTATATTTGTACAATTTTTTTTTGCGTTTCAGTTATTGTTTTTTTGTCGATTCAGTTATTGAATTTTTTTCAAAACGTCGTATTTTTTTTAATTTCCCTTTTTGCGATATATTTAACTCTCAGAACAACTAGTTTTTTTTATTCAAGGTGGACATGAGAAGTCATGCACTGAATCCCGCATGGGGTGAATTCAGTGTGGTCGCTTTTAGGCCATCAAACAATAAAAAAAAATATGGACATACCATTTCTATTGAGCCAGATGTTGTAGTATGTTTAGAAAACGGCAACAGGCTCACCCCGTCACATTTGGGACTGAATATCGTCCAGCAGTGATGCATACACCTCTGCCAGCCTCTTCAGGATAAAGGCGTACTGGTATGTATGTAGAAATTCGTTGTGGAGCTATCATTACCGATGCCTAATAAAATGGAAATAGAGATAGAATACTTACATCGTCCTCTGATCTGGATGATTGTGCTGATGAGGGTCTTGATCCATCTGAAAATGAAAGAAAAATCAATATGGAACTTATACATGTTTAAGCCACCATGCAATATGGTTAGGAGACCAAACAATTTAACTAATTCAGGTTTTTTTTGTCTGAAAAGTAACTTGACCGAGTATGATCTTAGCTATGATTGTCAGGGGTTTTCAAAATGTTGTAATTAATTCTTGCACCGTTTTAGCAAACATAAAATTAACAAGCAGCAGCCTCTTCATGATAAGTTGTTACTGTCACTTTTGACAGAAATAACACCAGTACACTAGTCAGTGCATTGCTTGCTTAATCTTAAATCTTAACTTAAATCTTAAACTTAATCTTGGTTCCATTTAATGGGAACACAACGTCAAGAGCCAATGCTCTTTTATCTGATGATGACGAAAATGTTACCTGTACCAGTGTCCTTCCGAGACCTCTTAATAGCTCGCAGTGGTGCAGGGGCCATGATGAACCGTACCGGGGTGAATGTTTTGCTGGCTTCTGACACCTCCGTTTCCAAGCGTTCTGTGGATACAAACATTATTTGTAACATCCTCTAATCTAATATGTACATCAGTGTGGTCCTTGATGATGCAAGTGAGTAAGTAGTCTCAATCTCTTTGTTTGCTCTAGTAGTAACATAATTTCGATTCTGGCGCTGTTTAAATGTTGTCTTTGAGTGACGCAAACAAAAAACTGGCAGCCATTGCTAACATATTTTTTTTAATAATATAATCATTAACTGGGATTACAAAAAAAGCTACATAAAATGTAGTACACAGATTCTGAACAGAAAGCACAGTGCGATTCATACAGTTCTTTATGTAGGATCAACCATTGTCTCATATGACATGCCGAAAACTAGTATTCCCTGATATTTGAGAGTAAATTACCACACAGAGAGGGCCCAGAAATCAGAAATTATCCGAAACCTTTGGTAGGTTGAGGGTTACCATAAGGTATCTCAGCAACAAAAACAATTACTGTAATTATTTGTTTTGAAACATGGGACATGAAGCGACAAAAGCTAGTGACATAAACTCACCCAAAACTTGACTGTACTCCACAATCACATCTTCTTGTTTTATCATTTCAAACCCCATGAACTCAACATCTCCATCATTGCTGAAGGCATCCGAAGCTCGCCTCTTGATCCCTCTCTTATCATCCTCTGGGTATTCTTCAAGCATCGTCTCCGGTTCTTCAATTTCCTCCTTGATGATGGTTGTTTCCAACTTAGAATCTACTGGCTCATATTTAATTTCAGATTCCAGATGTTTCTTCTCGATCGGTCTTTCTTGAGTCAGGTTCGCTTCGAGTTCTTCTTTTATGATTTTGAGAGGTGGAGGGGCATCTGTAAAAAAAAACATAGTTAATTACTTAGTGGTAAATCCAACTTCTATCAAATGCTTGCAGGAGTACCACAGGGATCTGTGCATTTTAGTTAAGCGTGCACATGTGTAACTCACTGTACACATGTGACTTACCGCGAACTTCAGGGGTAACCATTGCAACATTCGCTGATGACACAGCCCTACTCACCTCGCACAAACGTTCTATCAAAGCATCTATGGTCCTATAAAACAGCCTGAACGAAATCGACAAATGGCTAGCCAAAAGAAGGATTGGCTTAGCATTTACAACTGAGTGTTTCCTGTGGTTCGGATGACACGTTAAATTGCAGGTCCCGATTGTTCTATGTCAACAATCATTAAGCCATGTCAGAGGTCATCAGGCGCCCTAGTAACTTTGACATCAGGGCCACTCGGCCTACACGAACTTGCTTGCTTGCTAATGGAGGATTGCAGTCAGCGTGTCAAAATCAGTGCACATAACATTTCACGCCTTTCTCTCGAAGGGGCTGGCAGATAACTACAGTTCACTTTCCAAAAATAAGATTATTTCCTAGTCAGCTTTAACGGCATAAACTACCTCACCAACATACAGTACAGCACCTGGGCCTGCATGTGGACCACAGACATACCTGGAGAAAACATATCCAAACCAGATGAGACAAAATCAACTTGTAATACAAAGGTCTCTATGCACCCTGGTTTTTAAAAACAACAGTCTATAAAAATTTTAACATGCTTATTATAAAGGAAAAAATAGAAGCTCATGGAGTCAACTATATGTTGAGACTAACAAAGCATACAAATCAGCTAGCAGGACAGCTTACTATCCCAGAAACTAAATGTCAGCTCAAAGAGTGACGCAATATAATTGATGGCTAGAGGATTTGAATCCCAGCTAGTGACAAAGAAAGCGCTAGCTCCGATGGGAGCAGTGCTCTGAACGACCAAATTCACTCAGCTCATCAGCTTAGTCTCAACGACTGATTGCAAATAAACACAAAAAAAAAAAGCTGCAGGTTTGTGCATGTTCCTAGGTTGTGATTTATGGTTGGCTCGGGTAGGTGCTGGTAGGGGACAACGCACAATACACCCCATACGGGATGTCAGTGCAGGACTTATCACCCTCACCTCGAATAAGATAACTACTGCTACCGGGATGCACGAGGCATCATGGCTTTATTTCATCCAAGTTGCCATAACAGCTAGACTGCTATTTATCGTCATTATGCACTACCACTGCGACTACTACTACAACTACAGCTGCTATTTCTATCTGCACCTTTGCAGCAACTGTGCCAGTGTCCCAGAGCAATACTCGAATATTTCAAGCAGTTGGGTAAACTCGGGTAGTTGCTGGAAGGAGGGAAATGCATTATAAACCCCAAGCAAAATGCCAGTGCAGAACTTTTTGCCCCCATTTGACTGCCTCGGTGGCTCAGTTGGTAGTGAACCTGCCTTCTGAGCTTGGGGGCGTGGGTTCGATTCCCACCTAGGGCAAGCATTTATGTGATGAACATTTGTGTTTGTTCTATGTCTGGGTGTTAATATGTATTTAAAAATATCTAAGTATGTACATCAGTCTCTGGCAGCCATAGTACAAGCTTTGCTTAGTTTTGGGTCAGGCGACATGTGTGGAAGTGTCCCAAATTTATTAATTATTTATTTTGAAAAAGAATCTCCAACATAATATTGTGACAGGAAAGATCTCCGGGATCAAAAGCTTTACATGCTGACAGAAACATAGTCACATTCAGTTGTAAATTTTATATTACTAACAAAATTTAATCTTAATTGGAACCTAAATAATAAAATCCATCAATCAAACTCATCATCAATCCATCAATAAAACTATTATACTGACGGACTCTAGGAGCTGTCTGCAAGCTATCAGTGCTAATCAGTTTAAAGCTAAAAATAAATTTCCCATAATTCTGAAAATTAAAGAAGAACTATTGAACTGTCATAGATAGGGACTACATGTAGTGCTTGCATGGATACCAGGACACACAGGCATACCAGGCAACGAAAATGCTGATCGATGTGCCAAACAATCCATTCATTCTGGACTCAAAGATTATTTTCATGTTTACTCTCACGATCTTGTTTCAATCGTCCAACCACAATTACAAACTAACTGGAATTCCCTCTGGCAGAAGTCTAAGACCGTAAAAGGCAAATTCTACGGACAAATCCAATCCACTATCCCCCCAAAACCATGGTTCTATAAATAAAAAAAAATCCACAAACAGATTGTATCAACTATCTGTCGCCTGCGGTTGGGTTTCGCTTGTACTCCGGTGTTTCTTTTCAAAATTAGAATAAACAATCACTCCCTCTGTGAGTGTGGACTAGCTGAAGGGACAACTGATCACATTTTCTTTGAATGCTCTAGATTCCGTTGGTCCCTATATGACATGATCCCGGATGATGTCCCCCGTCCCTCTAATTTTTCCAACCTCCTCCCCCTCGTATCTTCCCCTTTTGTATATGTATTAAGCAAATTTATTAAAATTAATAATATTAAACTTTGATAAGTACTAATGAATACTACCATTTATTATAAACAACTTTATTTATTTAAGTACATAGTTTACTAACTAAATTTACATGTTTATGTTGTGACGTCCTGTATTTGTCCCTTGTAGTTGGTTAGAGGTGCCAAGAAGAATCATCATTTAACGGTAGAAGAAACTGAAGACTACTGACCATCTGACCTCATAGATGCGTAGAACAAAAATACTACCGGCCATTATCAATCAGAGAGCACAGAACTGCACACAAGACATTGGCAGAATTGTGGCAACACCACAGAAGCCATAAAGAAAAGTTGAAGTTGAAGTTGAAAATACAAATCAACTCGAAGAAGAAGTTATAATGCTACTTGCTGGAAGTTGCAAGCTAAGATATGATGCCATTCCCAGCGAGTATATTTGTGCATATTTTATTATTATTCTGAGTGATTCAAATGAAATCTGAGTTAAATATGGCTAATCCAAATATAAACTAAATATTTATCAACAGTTTATCAGTAAAAAGTTGTAAGATTTTGACTATCATACAATTTTATACTAAAAGAAGAGGCTATCTTTTAAATATACAACATAACCTAAAAACATTTTTCTATAATTTTTATATACAATTTCTTTATTTTCTCTTCACTATATTGCATATATTTGTTATTTCTAAATTATATCTATCATTAAACAACAGGATTGAGTTGTGGTGAAGTTATAATCACAAATGTTAGGATATTTTTTTGTCAATGACATAACCTAAAAATGTAAACTTTGGTTTGGTGTACAAGTTAACCAAACGGAATTTTCATAATATTGGCACCATTATCATGTCCACATGTGATGTATTTAGGTATGTACATGCAACCTTGTACCCAAAATTAGGTCTTCATAACAGTCAATACCTATAGGCATTCAAAGCAATCATATTGTTAACTTGAACATACCAGTGCTCAGTTTTACAATTTATTGATTATCATCTGTACTACGATTTTACAAAGTAAGACCATCAGTAGGTAAGGTTTAATGTAATTATGATGCATGATCCACCTTAAGCTGGTTTTCAATGTTAGTATTGTTTATTTTGTACTCCACCGAGAAAATTGCACATATGATTATGAATGTAGATTATAATTATGAGTTGTTTTAGGTTTAATTCATACATTTCATAGTGCACAACATTATTTCTAGTGAAATAAGTCACACTGAGTAAATATTTCGTGAGAATTATAATTTAAAAGATAAAATTAGATTATTAGCCACACCTAGATGTATAACAATGATATTCTTCAAATTTTTTGCACTTCTAGAAGACAGAAAGGATTGTATATTCCGTTCTGACGATGCCTAGGTATTTTCTTACCAAATTGTCAAGATAGTTTCCATCTCTGATGTACCAATATGATGTTTCTAATAACCAAGTACTATTAGAAAAGTAAAACACTCGGAACACATCCAGTGTGAGTCGTCTTTCTTACAAAAATATTGATAAAAAGCAATCAGATAGTTAAACAGCAGGCCATAGGATAGTTACATTCGCATTAACCCCATTGCTAAAAAACATTGTTTAGCATCGGAGTAGTTATACAGTCCTTGGTCTTTTTCCAGAGTTCAGAAAATTAAAAAAAAGAAATTTAAATACACTAACCATCACTATTCCGAGGCTACACATGGTTTTATTGCTTAAGGGGCTGAAGTATTAATACAATATTACAATAAAACAATCTTCAAGATATGTCAGAAGTCTTCAGCGAGGCTAGCATAGGACGGAGACAAATTGTATTTCCACCAATTATATCCACACTTAGATGTGACGAAGCTAGAATATGGATTTGTTTGCCTCTTTCTTGCAGGATATAAAGTGTGGAGAGACAATTTGCCCACAGCTCATGCTAGCCTTGCAGTTGGCCTTAGAACCCTGACAGCCAGCTACACTCGGCCTACACCAACTTGTTTTTGTGAGAAAAAGACTACATTTGATAATCAATTACTATCCTACTAATTTACAGCCTAAATGGCAACAAAAAATAACAACCACTATTTATATTTAACCCACCAAATAATATTTCCGATGGATCTCTCCGAGAAAGCCAGCATAGAAGAAACATTTTTGTGAGATTCTATTTGTTTTACCTAATTTACTTTGAAAATTTACAGCCAACTAGATTTTTCATGTTTGTTGCATAAAATAGGTTTCTTATGCATATGTAATCTAAAAATCAATACAAATACCAATCAAAACTGATAAATGGAACCAGATGAATTATTTTAGCAAGTTGCTAATAAACTTATGATTAATTCATTAAAGCCGCTACAGTCGTGGTTAAAACCTTTATTTAGGTATTGTTTCAATGTTATTTATTGAATAGTATGAGTTTTATTTTATAGGGACATCTTAATTTACTGAAGACACTCGCATTATTCATGTAATTGCAGCTATAACAATGATCAAACACATTGCAAACACATTTTTATTATATTTCATGTGTTGACATCGGTGAAAATGAATGAATGAAAAGCATTGATCTGACATACTTTACCACTTCAAATGTATAAAAAATTACTTAAAAACTTATTTATGAAAGAAACAACTCTTGATACTTGATGGTAAATTAAGCAAAGGTGGAACTTTAAATACTAATTGTTGTGCTCAGCGCCTAGCACCAAATCTACTATGCAAATGATAGATGTATCCATATATGTATTATCTTCCAATGTAACTAGGACTATTTCTTTCACACTATTCTAGAAATATTTACCTTACATTTTAAAAATGGAAATCTTGATGTGAACACAAATATGCAAAATTGTGCCGAGTAACATCATAACTTTCTCTCGAACCTTGATAAGTTTGAGCGCTCACCTCAAATCATCTCGCTTGGCCATCAGAAACAGATTACAAAGAATGCATGCTAATCACTGCTTATTGAAAGTGAAACCTACTCCATTTTGTTGTTTGCTCCATTGGTAAGGAATCAGCGCTATGTCAAACTGATATATTTAATAATGTTATCAGATACTGTGGTTTGTTGAAAACGTGATGGCTGTAAAATTATTTGTGAAGTTCAACGAAGGACTAGAAGCAAAATTTGAAAGCAATATAGTAAAGTATGTCATCAAATTAGATAATAGGTTATGTGTTAGAAAGTTTGATACATACCTTCTGTTTGAGCTGGACTCTCATCCACTTCTGGTTCGGTCGGTTGCTCCATTGACGCTTCCTCAGCCAGCTCGACGTCTTCCACCGCGCTCTCTTCTATTTGCAACGGGACATCTTCTCCCGTTGCGTTATCAGAAACCGCCATTTCTTCAGACATTGTCAATTTCAACAAAGTTTACACAAATGCACTATCAAGACCTAATAGCACTCATAGCTAGTCTACTGTTCACTTGTAGCGATCTTCGCCACGAATAATATTGAAAGGCGTCGCAACGTAGATTTCCCGCTATAATGCATGAAAAAAAAACTCCACTTTCTGACTGACGGCGAACATTAGAAGCGTTGGTTACTCATGTATTTTCATTAAAATGTGATGCGTATGCACTAATTTGACCGAAATAATGTTTAATTCAAACTAAATAGAGAAATTTCGATTTATTTACGTCCACAATTCCTAAACCAAAATGTCCGTTCATTCATAAACAACATCCGCTCAAAGGACCGAAACGACGCCACACTTTTTATCTTTGGTGTTAACAGTCTGTTTGATTCGATTGTCTATGGTTAAAATACGAATCGATCGATTTAAAAAAAATGGTTCTACTCTAGCCACCACAGATTTAAATATTTATGGCGCGAAAAGTTCAAGCTTGCGTTAACTTAACTTTGACATAAAATTCCTATTTTATTGTAAAGGCAAAAGATTTCATTATGTGTTAGTTTGGTATTCGCAGACTACTACTGTATTGGAAGTTTGTGGGTATTTTTCATGCATAAATGGATAGACGGGTTTTTGGGGTACCCCTTGATTTGCCGAAACTTTTTGTTCCGAAAATTGTTTGACATAATTTTATTTCACAGTGTTGCATTTTGGCATAATTATTATTATGGTTCTTCTCGCTGAATATTTGATTTAGCATTACTGTCAATTAGCCTATTTTTTTTTGTCTATGTATTATTTGCGGCAAAATAGCAGTTGATGTTGGATGCTTCGCAGTCCGATATTATGTAACATGACTTTTTGTTGGGCTCGGTTTCTGAGTACTTTTTATTTTATTTATAGCATCCTAGATCTGGAAAAAACCTAAACTTTGTTGACTTATTATTGCAAAACGAGAGTAGGTTAAGGTGCGGCAGCCCCTTTGGACACCAAATAGCCAATAATATTTAATTAAACTTTACTACACAGTGTACAAATACGAGTAGTTTTAACGTGAGTACTTACTAATTTGTGTGAGGATAATTTGATATAGTTGGCACATTTAAATTATGTTTAATACAAGAAAATATATTTATATTTTCTTGTAGTGAATGGGTCAGGGTATGATTACGTCCTTGCATAACTTTTAAAACACATTCTATGTTATTGTTATGGTTCAGTTTCGTTATCAGTCTCAAGTTGCACTTTATTTGTTCATTGCTCCTCAGTTCACACACATAAAATGTTATTTCTTGGTAATTTTATTTAGTATGTATATGTAGCCGTATGTGTATGAACTGCAATGATAGCATAGTCGGAGAGGACTCGCCTCTCAAGCCAGAGGAAGCAGGTTCGAACCCAGCCCAAGGCACGCACCAATTTGTTCATTGTGTGAATATAATTATGTGCGTATTGAATGTCATCTGCTCCGTAACTGGAGCCCGGTGTATGGCGACAGGCTCACCCCTTATCACATTTGGGACTGAATATGGTCCGGTGAAGTGTGGGTGTTGTACAGCTCTGTCAGCCCCCTCATATTTTATATGTAGCCGTCGATGATTAATATCGATTTCTAAAGAAAAGTATTATTGTTTGCTTAACGTTATTATGAGCAATGATTGTTATTATTCACGTTTTTATGCGGAATGATTGATAAGCTTGTAATTTTTACGCGTATTAATTTATATGCGATGCAATTATGCTGATAGTTGTTATGCGCAACAATTTTCGGTGTGAAAATGTATGCGGTTTTATCGTTATGCGTAATGATGTTTCGGCGTAAAGTTGTTATGCGTAAAAAAATTCAGACATTATTTTCAGCGTGTCAATATGAACCCGGGTTATTCATTGGACGGCTTGAATTTGTTAAGGATACCTATAGCCTGGTCATGAGCGTACCTAGATTTATTAGGGGCGATGCCACGGTGAGGCAGAGTTAATGACCCAACCTACTTTTGTACTTGAAAAAACTTAAATTTTGAGCTTAGAGTTAGGGATCAGGGAGGGGCAGATGCCCCAACGTGGGTACGCCCATGACCCTGGATTAAGACATAGGCTACTAATAAACCGGGAAGCGCAGCTACCTAGGTAAATAAATATAATGTAGGGTACGTAGGTATAAGACTGAAGGTATACTTACTGAGGTATACCATATAATTATGTAATACTAAGTCCACCCCAAGTTTCCGTCCGCGCCGCTAGAAATTACTCTATGTCTTTTTCTGTACCCCTGACAACGTATATGCATAGTTTCATGATGATTGGTTGAGTAGTTATGGCGTGAAAGCGTAACCAACGAACATACTTACTTTCTCGTTTATAATATTACTCAAAATAGGAAAAGCAGCAGCACTAATTTTGCCTTCTGAACTTACTATGTTCTAAATAAAACACAACTTATGTATTACAAACATTTATTATTTTCTCTTATTCCTGCCTTCTTTACTAGCTTGAGGCTTTCCAAACGTTTTTCCTTTGGGTGGTTTTCCTTTAACCGGTTTGCCTTTTCCCTTCTTCCCTAGTCCTTTTCCCCTTTGCGCTTGGTTGGCGTCATATCTGAGTCTCTTAGTGGTGTTTCTGGAAGTGTCAACGAGATCGTTCGCGAAGTTTGTATGCTTTTTGGACTTCTTTGCGGTTTTCGAAGGTTGGTGGCTGGGGCGGTCGTCTTCGTCGTCTACAGCGCGTATGCGGCGCTGTTTCTTCTTACGCTTGGCCATGCGAGACTGTAGTAGAGCAACCTTGAGAAGAAAAAAAAATAGATAAGTTTACCTACTTACATAATAAAAAAAGGAATTATTAAAATCGGACTACTCTGTAAAAGTTATTTATGCGTGATTATTAAAAAAATATCCTACTTCCTACTATCCTACTAATATTATAAACGCGAAAGTTTGTAAGAATGGATGGATGGATGTTTGTTACTCTTTCACGCCAGAACGGCTGAACAGATCTGGATGAAATTTGGCACAGGGATAGATTATAGTCTAGAATAGCACATAGGATACTTTCTCAGTCAGTCGCATATTCATAAATTCATTTAATGAATAAAAAGGGTTGGTCTCAAAGAACTGTTTAATTTTAATTTTAAAATGTTGAGCGTGTAAATTACTAATGCTATGTGGCAGTTTATTGAACATGCAGATCTTGTTGCAGATGCCTTGTTTTTGTACTTTGGTCAGTCTAATTATCGGTTTATATAGTTCATTATAATTTCGACACTTTCGTATGGCCCTGGTTTTGGGTTTAGTCAACTCGGATCTTTAAGCGTGCATACATGCTTTTATGTAGGTATTTAAATAATTATAGTCTGATGGTTTCTTCTTCATTTCACTGAACAAGATTAACGGCTTAGGCCGGTCCATTCATTTTATTTTGTTCGAAGGGTCGAGCTACAAACCAACTGAAATTGTGTTTAAATGATATATTATTCCCGACTATGATTAAATAATCCAGTAAAATATTTAAGTCATCAAAATTTAACGAATAAACTTAGAAATTTGCAGTCCGCCCATCGCACTACATAGCCTAGCAAACGTAACACTAGCAAAAAGATTTTATTCGTGTAACTTTCCATAGAAATATATTTATAGGGTCAACTGGGGCAAATTCGTCTGTAGGGCAATTGCGTCTTACGAGAATTACTGACAAACCCTTCACAAATTAGGCAACTAACGCCGTTTTGTACAGATCATAGCAACTTAAGATTAAAAAAAAAAGATGTAGGTGGAGCCTAATTTGTGAAGGGTTTGTCAGTAATTCTGAAAGACGCAATTGCCCCACCGACGCATTTGCCCCAGTTGACCCTATACTAAATACAAATAACGAGTATGTTAGACTGCTTGAAACATTTCGTATATTTCTTACCTTCTCCATCTCTCTTTCCACGCGTTCTTCCGCAGTATCCTTTACTTTGGGCTTGATGTTTTTCCTCTTCTTCTTGCTGCCTGCGTCGTCACCACCATCATCATCATCATCGTCGTCGCGTTTCCGTTTCTTGCCTTTCTGTTTTTGAGGTTCTGTTGACAAATATTTGTATTAGAGGACCAATGTGTGAAAGGATTTTTATGGCTTGATAGGCTTATGTTTGGCGGCCATCTTGCTTGATGTTAATTCCATAGGTGGTATAAGGATGTGCCATTGCATAAAATTATAGTCAGAATTTCTATTTCATGGTGTCTGAAACCAAATTTTTCCCTAACACACCTTCTAACTTGTTTTACTAAATTATAAACATAAGTGCTTGAATGATCTAATCAGGCAAGATGGCGATCAAACGCAATTTAACGCAAGCCTACATTACATAGGATGTATCTCTGAACGACGGACAAATTCTAGAACAACATGATACTCATTATTATAACCAACCTTTTCTATGGGGCGAAACTTAAAATCATACATATTGACGTGCCTTTACCTCCAAGGGGCAGGCAGAGATGTATTTAACGCCCACACTTCGCCAGACGATATTCAGTCCCAAATGTGACAGAAGCGAGCCTGTCACCATACAGCGGGATCCAGATATGTAGCAGATGACATTAATAGTACATTACTGCCGCGGTCTTTAATGAGTACTTTGCTACTTCGCGCAGATGACTCGCGCGCAGCACTTCATGGACGAGCTGAGATAAAGGACAAGGCCTTTACAGCGAGGACAGCAAGGGCTGCAATTATGACCAAGCTGGAAGGTCTAGAGCGTAGCTAGGCTAGCTCGAGGCAATCATAGCGTGACCAGCAAAGCAGTCATAGTGGGCCAAGGCTTGTGTAGTGCTTTACTCAAAAATGCAAGTACCTAACCAAAAGAAAACCAGCAAGTAATTTAAATAAAATATAAATTAATTAACTAGAAATTTAATCAAAATGACAATTATGAAAAGTACAGTTACCAAAATTCTGAATTGTGGGGCTGAGCTACCCACGTCCGTAGAAGTATACTCTATTTTGATACCCTACACGTGGTCCCCGGGTAGTGCTAACCGGGTAGCAAACTCTGGTGGGAGGCTTCGGCCGTGGCTAGTTACCACCCACCGGACTAAGCCATGCCGTAAAATGACCTAGCCGTGTTCCGGGATGTAGTCCGGTGTAACCGTTCCAAAGACGGGTCTGAGCAGTGGCGCACTTGTAGCGCCTCACTCAACTGCTGTCTTTGTACTTCTTCACTCTACAAAACTTCAAGGCTAGAGTGAATAAGTACCTTATAGGTCGTCGTGCTCCATCTTAGACCACAACGTTGCTTAACATCAGGCGAGTTGGCGGTCAAACGACGACCTATTCTACATTAAAAAAAAAAAAATTCAACACCGACTTTCCCGCGCTTTTGTTACTTTTTTATTTTTGGCAATGGTAGTTGGAACCATACAGCCAAATATGGAATAAAATCTTTTTGCACCTATCTCTTCATATTCAAACAGCTGTGTTTTAAATGAAATATTTTTGTATTTAGTTTTTTTAAAACGTTGAAACGTCAAAATAACGGCCGGCAATGTTTTGAAATAAATTAGCTGTTCCATACAAAGAGTTCATACATTTGATCCTCGATCAAATGTATGGAACAGCTGTTTTATTTATTTCATTTCATGATTGGCTCGATAGTAAATGTAGGTCATAATGATGAATACAATTATATCTTAGCACATGCCCGTCATTTAGAGATACACTCCGTATACCGACTAATATAAAAACGTAACTTTTCCCATTGTGCAAAAAGTTTGCCTTCCCCCTTGCGCAAAACGTTACCTTTCCCTTTGTGCAAAACGTTACCTTTCCTCTTGTGCAATACCTTTCCCCTTGTGCAAAACGTTACCTTTCCCCTTGTGCAATACCTTTTCCCTTGTGTAAAACGTCACTTTTCCCCTTGTGCAATAACTTTTCCCTTGTGTAAAACGTAACCTTTCCCCTTGTGCAAAACGTTACCTTTCGCCATGTACAATAACCTTTCCCCTTGTGCAAAACATTACCTTTCCCCTTGTGCCTGGTGAGCGCGAGTCGTTCCTTCTCGTCTCGTTTCTCCCGCGGCGTCTGGAACCAGTCGTGCGGCCGCTGCGCCGGCTCGTGCTTCGGTCCCTCTTCCTTCTTCAGAGCGCCCTCCAGCTTCCCCGTTTGCTTCTCCATCTTGTTCATTTGCCTATCTGCGTACTCTTCGTCTAGGATTGCAGCTGAAAGTTTTAAATCATAGTTTTGTATAGTGATTCGAGTTGATTGTTAAACAACGAAGTAATTTGAACGGCTGAGATGGGTCATCCTGGATCCCTTGAGAAGTTACATGCGTTTCTGTTTCTAAAATCGCTAACACTTGAAAGCTATCTGCTGATTGGACTAGTTGACAAAGTGATGATGACTTGACATAGTTTAAGTTCGTATTTTGTCCAATGAGCAGGAACTTGCCCCTGCCCCTAGGCTGGGCCCCTATCTATCTGAACTAACTATTTTCTCGATCAAGAAACGTACATAATTAGTCGCTGACTCTGTTCACACTGCCGGCAAGAAATCGTTCGACTAATTTGGCGCACTACTTGTCGAGTAGTTAAGGCGTGAAAACGTAACAAACAAACGAAAAAGCTCACTTTCGCATTTAGACATGATAGATAAGATGTTTTATTTCCATAACTGAAATACTAATGTTAGTAATTTAACACAGGTCCAGGTCAATAAGAAAAGCAGACATCGTTTTTTCGACCAATTAATGCGGACCTGCGCTAGGCACAAGGTCCGTATCGCAGAGACCAAGTACACGTTAAGTACAGTAACCTTGAGAAATGTGGATCGGAGGAATCCTATTATATTTTCGTTTTGTTTTCAACCATTCATTTATTTAATTTTTTTCATTTAAAATATTAGTTAGGGTAGGATTCGGAAGCGAAACTCACTGATCTCCGGCTCGAGTCTGGTCAGCCGGTCCTTGTACTTGTCGACGATCTCATGCGGCACCGTCCTCGACTTGACGGGCCTCTTGGCTCTCTTCACGATGGCCTTCACGAGCGCGCGCTCCGCCTCGCCCGCCAGCGACACCGACACGCCGCCGCGACCCGCGCGGGCTGTTCTACCCACCTAGAATTTACAATAAGTCGGCGTTTGACCACCAACTCGCCTGATGTTAAGCGACGTTGGTGATCTAAGATAGAGCACGACGACCTATAAGGTACTTATTCATTATTGCTGGGGAACACCGAGGCAGGAAGTGCGTTCCACTCCTTAGCAGTTCATATCAGGAAGGAGTTTTGAAAGCGCTTCGTGCGGGCTTTATTAAAGCTGACGACATATTGATGGAATGTCTGCCTCGATGACCTGTGGCGGAAGTAAGATCGTATAGTTCCTGTGCACATTCTCCTAAATAGAGGCGGCAAAAAATTGAAAAAATATTTACGGTGAGGTACATTACTCACCCTATGAATATAATGCTCGAGCGTGGCGGGCAGCGTGAAGTTGATGACGGTCTTGACGCCGGGGATGTCCAGTCCGCGCGCCGCCACGTCCGTCGCCACCAGCACGTCCACCAGCTCGTCCTTGAACCGCTTCAGCGAGTCCAAGCGCTGCGGCTGGTTGAGAGCGCCGTGGAGTTCGGCGACCTACCACAAAAAAATATATATTACGTTAAGTATGTACATTGTACAATGCAATACACAATACAAATCCCTCCTTAGCTTTTTTTTTAATAATAATCATTGTATAGTCTTAGAATAGTTAGTTAAACAGTGTTTTGTCTCTTTTCTTGCTATTGTTTTTTTTAAGTCAATCTTTAAAGACAGAACACTCATTGATGGGGGATAACAATAAGGAATAATAAGGCCCCTTTTCAGCTTCTTCAAATTGACAAGCCATTGTGGCCGCTACTAATTCAAATTGTATTTTTATTACCTATTGTACAATGTGACGTTACCAAATGTTTTTGATAACCTATGCTCAGAATAATTGAATTGATTGAATGATTATTTTAAAATAAAAAAAAACCGACTTCCCATCTTCAAAACTGATTTCGGAAGAAAAAAATGGGACAAATTTGTTAGTTAAATCCTTAAAAAAAACATTAAAAATACACCCAATTGCAAACCTCCCCTTTTATTAAATTCGGTTAAAAATATTGACGAAGTGCCATCCACGGTAGCACCATACATATCGTCACAACTTTCCCCCGAAGGGGCTGGCAGAGTTGTACTACAACACCCACACATCACCGGACAAAATTCAGTCCCAAATATGACGGGGCGAGCCTGTCGCCAATCACCGGGCTCCTGTTATGTGGCAGAAAATTTTAAATACGCACAGATCACACAATTAACAAATTGTGCCTTTGGCTGGGATCATACCCGCTCCTTCTGGTTTGAGAGTCAGGCCTTCTCCAACCAAGCTATCATCGTTGAATCATTGGCTTTTATTAATGTCGGTTAAAAATGCCATTGCATGTCATCTGCTACATGACTGTAGCCCGATGTATGGTGACAGGCTCGCCCCTGTCACATTTGGGACTGAATATCGTCTGGCGAAGTGTGGGTGTTGTATTACGCCTCTGCCAGCCCCCTCGGAGGGAAAGTGTGACGATATGTTATGTTAGATAGATAGATTTACTCTTTATTGTTCACACCACAGATAACAAAACAACAAGAGAAAAATAATGATAAAACTTATTAAATAGTGTAACAACTGGCGGCCTTATCACTAAAAGCGATCTCTTCCAGGCAACCTTAGGATGGAGAGGATACGACAAATGGGGGACAGGGTGTGCAAAAATAACTAAAATAACCATAAGATTGATACAAAGAAACAACAAAACATCATCATCATTATGTTATGTTTTTTCAAACGGTATCGCTCGAATGTTATGCAACCATGGACGTATTTCGTACGGACCTTGACTCCCAGCAGGCCGAGCGCTATGTGCAGCCGGTGCGCCTGCTTCTTGGTCTGCACGAATATGACGGCGCGGTCCCGGAACGTGCGGCACACGAGCGCCGCGAGCAGCGCCTCGCGGTCACACTCGCGCTCCTTGCGGATCCTGGATTACAAAATAATAAAAATAAAAAATTGTTTCGGAATCAGTCCAGTCACACACACGCATATAGGTACGTATTTGGTTACGTAGTACATAAACACATCAGCCATTAACACTTTTCTCAAATGGGAAAAAGGGGCAAAGTCCACACTTTCCCCCTCCTTTGTGTCCCAAAATACAGTTGTTTTTTCTTCATGAAAACAGAACCAGCTTTGAGAAAAGTGTTAAAGGGTAAAGTGTTTATCATAAATTTATCTACAAATCTACATGCATGCTATGTTTCATCCCTTCTGTCAGTGCTCGTCCAAAATCTCATTTTTCTGAGCTAAAAAGCTGGACTAATCGTAATTATTATATCTGTCAAATAAAATAGCACTAACCTAACAAACTCCTGTCTCAAATTGAAAGCCACGTCCTTGTTGCTGTCGACGAACAGTTTGACCGGCTTGTTGAGCGAGACGGCGGCCAGGTCCTTCACCTCGTCGCTCATGGTGGCCGAGAACAGCATGGTCTGCCGCTTGGGAGAGCACTGCCGGATGATCTCCTTCATCTGCTCCGCGAAGTACTCGTCCAGCATTCTGGGGAGAGGAATAATAACAATAACACATACCGTCACGCCTTTCTCCTGAGAGGGCTGGCAGAGGTGTAATACAACACCCACACTTCGACGGACGATATTCAGTCCTCAATATGATAGGGGGCGAGCGTGTCGCCATACACCGGGCTCCAGTCATATAGCAGATGACATATAATACGCACATACGTTCACACAATGAACGAATTGGTGCGTGCGGTCGGCTGGGTTTGGATCTGCTTCCTCTGGCTTGTGAGCATTAATGTTGAGTTATGAGCAGTTAAGTTTAGTAAAAAATAATTATGTTTAGCTATTATTATTCAAAATAATAATCGTTCAGGTTGAAGTATAATACAAGTTGACATACAAAGTGACCAAAGAAGTTTGCCGCTCCCGTCGTGGTTTCCTTCCGCGGTTTCTGTGAACAGAAGTAGACGTACCTGTCAGCCTCGTCCAGCACCAGCACCTCGATGGCGTGCAGTCCGAAGGAGGGCGTGTTCTTGACGTGGTCGATGAGGCGGCCCGGCGTCGCGATCACCACGTCAGGGTTCTTGCGGAGCACGCTCTCCTATTGTAACATTCATAAATAACGATAAGTACACATTCTTATAGATATCTATTTTTTTTAAATGTAGTTTGACCACCAACTCGCCTGATGTTAAGCGACGTTGTGGTCTAAGACGGAGCACGACGACCTAGAAGGTACTTATTCACTCTAGCCTTGAAGATACCCAGGTTGTAGTTAGTCGGGAATACAGACGATGGCAAGGTGTTCCATTCCCTAGCGGTTTGTATCAGAAAGGTGGAGGCAAACCGTTTAGTACGAGTTGGTGGAATGTCGACTAAGTAGGGATGGTAGGTATGCATTTTAATCATTTAAATCAAAATCTTACTTAAATTTCTAAGTAAGATTTCAATAATTAGATAACACTCTCAATATAGTATACTAGATAACACTCTCAATATAGTATACTGTAAAAGAAGTGAAAGCAAAAAGAAAATCAAAGAATTTCTACTAACATTGGACTACCACGGCACCGAATGTCTTATTAAACCCGCAAGGTAAACAATAACAACTTAGCACTAAAAATACACCCAGAAAACCCACAGACCTACAATTAACACTTACAATACAATATACGAGACAACACATACCTAATCTTTACCACATAAAAAGGACACAGCATGCACGTGCATCCTCACATACATAGATACCCAAGAAGTGAACTAGCTCCCGCAAACTCAGGGTATCCTACTGTGGGAGCTAGGGCCTCCACCCATGTTATTTTATTATGATGTTTAACTTTTAATATTATAATATTGTGAATTGTTATAATTAATTAATATAATCTAGCGTAAGAAATTAGTAGGAACTTATTATTATTTATATTATTTTTAAATTGTATTTTGCATGCATGAAACTAAAACTAAATAACATTTGTTGTAATATTTTTGATTCAAATAAATAAAATTTATTATTATTATTATTATTAATTTATATTCGAACGCTGACATTTGTGTCGACATTATAATTTGAATTAAAAAAGCGATGATAGCCTAGTCGAAGACGACTCGCCTCTCAAGCCAGAAGGAGCGGGTTTGGATCCAGCCAAAGGCACACACCACTTTGTTCATTGTGTGAACATATTTGCTTATTAAATGTCATCTGCTGTACCTATATAACTGGAGCCCGATGTATGGCGACAGGCTCGCCCCCTGTCAATTGGGGGATGAATTTTGTCCGGCGATGTGTGGGTGCTGTAATACACCACTGCCAGCCCCTTCGGGGGAAAGGCGTGACGATATGTTATGGTATAATTTGCAAATTCCTATCTAGATAAGTACAGACGCATATGTGAAAATTTCATATTTATCTTATTATGGAAACTGACGTGGTTTTCACACATTATGATTTAAAACACGGGAATTACTCACGTACGATTCAGTCGATTATCTGAATGCGTCTCGCATAGCACTACATAGGTGCTATGCGTATGCGAGACGCAGCCGCGCGCGCGCATTCGCCCTGACGAAGACCGCCGAATGCGGTTGAAACTATAGTCGGAATAATCGACTGAATCGTACGTGAGTAATTCCCGTGTTTTAAATCATAATTCATATTTATCTATTTATTTTTTAATTATTTTTTTCTTATGCTAAGCTTTTACCTGATATTTAACATCTAGGCCTCCCACCGAGAGGCCAACGGAGACATGTGTGAACTGGGCGAGTTGTCTCGTCACTGCGTGTACCTGAATAACAAATTAATA
The DNA here is from genome assembly GCA_911728515.1 of Peribatodes rhomboidaria. Taxonomy (NCBI): domain Eukaryota; kingdom Metazoa; phylum Arthropoda; class Insecta; order Lepidoptera; family Geometridae; genus Peribatodes; species Peribatodes rhomboidaria. The sequence continues at coordinate 10,290,388 of OU452189.1, forward strand.
AGATCATAATTTAAGACCCTATTCAGAATGCTACATTACTAAATTCAAATTAGCTATGTAGTTTTTTTTTTATGTAGAATAGGTCGGCGTTTGACCACCAACTCGCCTGATGTTAAGCGACGTTGTGGTCTAAGACGGAGCACGACGACCTATAAGGTACTTATTCACTCTAGCCTTGCAGTTTTGTAGAGTGAAGAAGTACAAAGACGGCAGTTGAGTGAGGCGCTACAAGTGCGCTACTACCCAGACCCGTCTTCAGAACGGTTACACCGGACTACATCCCGAAACACGACTAGGTCATTTCACGGCATGGCTTGGTCCGGTGGGTGGTAACTAGCCACGGCCGAAGCCTCCCATCAGAGTTTGCTACCCGGTTAACACTCCCCGGGGACCACGTTTAGGGAATCAGAATAGAGTACACTCCTATGGACGTGGGTAGCTCAGCCTCCAAAAACTTCTTTTCGATCAGTTGAGGATAGTTAAGACATACCTGAGCGCCCAACTCCCTCGTAGGCACCAGCACCAGCACTCTGGTGACGCGGTCGCTGCCGGACGCCTTGTAGAGCAGGCGCTCCAGTATGGGCAGCATGTACGCAGCGGTCTTACCCGTGCCCGTGGCTGCGCAAGCGCACACGTCCTTGCCTGGAACATGGTTGAAATGTTATCCTCTGTAGTCAAACTCATTTTTATTTTTTTCTACTAGCTGCGCCCCGCGGTTTTACTCGCGGTTATAAAGTATCCTATGTGCTATTCTAGACTATAATCTATCTCCGTGCCAAAATTTCGTCCAGATCTGTTTAGCCGTTCTGGCATGAAAGAGTAACTAACATCCATCCATCTATCCCTCCATCCATTCTTACAAACTTTCGCGTTTATAATATTAGTAGGATTTTTATTTATTTTCTATTTGTTTATATTACGAATACATGTATGTATAGTCGAGCCTCTTTCCCATAGGGGTAGGCAGAGAGACCACTTGTCTCCGCTTAAGCCTGGCATACTCCAGGGTCGTAGCAAGTCTTTCGCTTCTTCTACTTCCATGAGTCTTTTCATACCCGCTCATCTTTTCATATACTCTAATCAATGAAACGGTCCCTTAGCATCGATCCGGTGGCACCCGTCGCTCACGCCTTTTAACACAGCTCCATCCTATTTTTCAATACAGAGTTACAGCCTTTGGAGCGGCCTAGAAACTCTGACATCAGGTCTAGCCATTCGGTCGATTTGAACTTGCTTGCTTAATACAGATAAAGGTAGCATTTTACCTAACAGAGCTATAGGTATCGTCGCAGCCTGTATCGGCGTGGGATGCACGAAGTTTAGAGACCCGATAGCTTTGAGCAGTGGCCTAGATAGGTTCATCATGTAAAATGAGGCGTTCTCATCGTATGGTGGAGGTTCTTCAAAGAAATCTGAGTCGTATTCGATGCGGGCTCCTATTTCTGTGTCGTCTTCTTTGATTTCCTGGGAAAAACAATGGAAAATAGTTTTAAATACATTTAAATATTTTTGGTGTTTGCAGTAGAACATTTCGTAGTAGGTGGCTTTAGGTGTTTACAGTATAACATTTCGTAGTACAAAGGTGGCTTTGTCTATAGACATAGTAATAATAAATTCGGGACACTTCCACACACGGTCGCCTGACACCAAACTAAGCAAAGCTTGTACTATGGCTGCCAGAGACTGATATACATACTTAGATATTTTTAAATACATACATAAATACATAATTAACACCCAGACATAGAACAAACACAAATGTTTATCACATAAATGTTTGCCCTAGGTGGGAATCGAACCCACACCCCCAAGCTCAGAAGGTTCACTACCAACTGAGCCACCAAGGCAGTCATTGATGTCTAATTCCTTGTACAGTTTTCTTAGCAAAGTTGGCAGCTTTGAAGAAAAAGGTAGGACACCTTTTTCTTTAAGAAAAAAGGTGCATATAATTTGAGTACTCCCAGATAGGCTAAGAACTAACGATGCCAGCCTTTGATGCCAGGTTTTCGCAAGCGCCCGCTGCGTGTGTGGGCCAGCGGTTACCCAAAAATGCGAAATAAGTATGAAAAGTTGAACCAAGTTGGATGATAAGTTGAAAGCTGAGTTTGCGAAGCCCTGCCGCGCCCGCTGCCGCTGCGGGTTAAAAATCTGCGGTGTCGTAAGTTTTGAAATACAACAGCCGCAGCGGGCGCGGGCGAAATTGGGCTGTGAGTTCTTACTTATAAGTTTAGTTTACAGAGTATGATAAGAGTTCGCGTCACGTAAAAAGAATGCTGGAAGAAAGTGGAAGCTGGAAATGTAGAGTGTTTGCAAATGGGTACAACTAGCCAATGAAAGTATTTGGTTAGTAGGAGGTAGGTAGTAGTTCTAAAGTATTTGGCTTCATATATTGGTTATTGGAAGTTACCTCATACCACCAAGTAATCCGATAAATTGCCTAATGAGCAGCTTAATTGCCTGCATTCTTTTTCCGTAACTATACATTCAAAATCTAATTGGATATTTTGTTAATTCCTTACCTGTTTTAATTTCTGTTTCTTGCCTAGCTTCTTTTCTTTCGTCTTGATTTCATCCTTCTTAAGTTCGTCATCAGATATTTCCATTTCATCCACATCTCCATCTGTATAATGATCATTAAATTTAATTATATTAATTATTGAAATGAATATGTTATTAGTCCTTTTGAATAATGTTCAAGTTTTTTATGCCTAGTAGCTTCCCAATGGTGAGTGGAAGAATGATATACTTTCTTCCATGTTCGATAGTTTTTTGACTAAAACACCCTTTACCAATAAGCATTGTATGACCTGGGAATAGTTATACAGCAATCTGTCTTCTTTCTTTCTTTTTATGGTTTGAACTTGATGAAAAAGACATAACACTGTATGGCTACTCGAAGTTTTACAATGTTTATTTAGTAAGGGGGTTTGCCTCATATGTCAATACCACTTCCCCATCAGCATAGTTGATAGTGCAGTTTAGTTATAGCATCTAGAATGTTTTTGAACAAGAAGTTTGTAGGTAAATGGTGTAGGGACTGTAGGGTAATAAACCTGCCTTCTGAGCTTGAGAATGTGGGTTCAGTTCCCACCCAAACATTTATGTGATGAACATTTGTGGTTTTTCTATGTATGGGTGTAAATATTTGTTCAAATTCAAGTATGTATTTATAGTATACTAGCTGTCACCCCGCGACTTCGTTCGCGTTTATTATTTATATATATATATTTAAACTATCCTATCTCTCAAGTTGGATCGAACTGCACATGGTGTGCGAATTTTATTATAATCGGTTAAGTGGTTTAGGAGTTCATTGAGGACAAACATTGTGATACGAGATTTATATATATTAAGATGTGTCACATAATATGACATTGTCATGCCTTTCCCCTAGGAGGCTGGCAGAGGTGTTATACAACACCCGCTTTTCACCGGACAATATTTAGTCCTAAATGTGACAGGGGGCGAGCCCATGTATTTCATTTTTAAGGCAGCCAAGCTTTCCTTAATTTGGGGGTGTGTACAAAATGTACCAAATAAAAATTATTATTTAATCATATTTGGTACATATACTAGTCAGTATAATAACTTTACCATTATCTACATCAGAGTCTGTATCAACATCCCGCGAGTTGCCATGTACCTTCACTTGCGCGCGTTTGCGTTCTATTTTCTCATCAAGTGTTCTCTTAACATTACGACGAACATATTTGTGTAGATCATCCCATGGGTTCTGAAATAAAAAAAATGGATTGTTTCAGTAAATTTATAGGATCAATCTTATTTTTATACCGTAGAAATTATAACAGACTTTTTGTTAACTAATATTTATCGGTTAAAAATAGGTTTTTTTAAGAATCTTACTCGTTGGAGGCTGTGGTTGGTTTTTAATTGCATACCTTATTGTATTCTTCCACTGACGAAACAAACTGGAATTTGGGGTTAAAATCAGCTTTTCTCTTGACTTTCTGCTTGGAAGGTTGATGCTGAAAAATAAAAAAGGCAGTTATTTTAAGGTATGTCGTTCAATTAGCAGAAATAACACGTTTTTATAGAAGACCAACTCACTTCTATTTCTTCGTCCGATTCTTCTGAAAAATCCTCAACTTCTTCACCATCCTCTATAGTCTTAATAAAGTCTGGATGTCCCTTAACAACACTCATTGTTTAAACTTAATTATTATCACATATTTCCAAAAAATATACGAATAAACGTGCCGTATTCCTTGAATTTTTGAGGTTATGGGCTTATGCAAGGCATACGGGTTTTGTTATTTTGTTATTGTCATGTTAACGTTAAGCTATGCGACACTGACAACATAGTGATCTTGACAGTAGTTAAATTTTTTAATAAGCCCTCTAAATAAAACTAACAAAGGTGACAACACAGAAAACTGTCAGAATTAGTGTCATTACGTCAGTAGTGTCTAAACTACAAATGTCAAAATAGTTCCTTCTACAATCTTGCCGTATTCATGATTTAGAAGTTCGGAATAAAAATATAGTTTTTTTCTGGCGAAATCGCCGTAATAATGGCAGATCAATTGCTGATACACGATGATATAAAACTGTAAGTAAAACATTTTATAAATATTTAGTCTCTCATATGAAAATCATAAGAAAAATATGTTTACATCAGACCTATTTTCAAACCATATTTCCTCTGAAGCCCTGCAAATTTCCGTGTACTCATGCACATCAACATCTTTTAGAGAAAATATAGTTCCTCACGTGCCCGTAGTTTGTATAAATTGCCTTAAAATCGGAAGTTTGATGTAACAGTTCAGTTCCTACCTTCCACTATCGATGATTTCATTTTAATTCTCAATATCAAGCGTGTTTGCTTTTGCTTTATACGGCGATAATTACTCTAACATTACTATATTACGTCACTGTTCAATTAAAAGTCCTATACCTACCCAGTTATGGACTGAACAATGAAGCACACCTACTGTTTCAAGAGTCTTCACTAAACCCATGTTTTTAGATACACAACTTCAGACAAATTCTACTTGGAACCAACCATCAATCCCACGGAGATCTTGGTCATTGATCGGATAACTGGGGAAGCTTGCGTCAAAGGTAAAATTTAACCAATATGTTGGTATTGCAGACCCTGCATTAGCTCTGTACTTACCCCCTCATTAATACATGTTGGAGAGTCTGAGAATACTTATATCTACAGTTTTTTGTCTTTTTCAATAAAGTTAAAAAATTTAAAGAAGAAAAGAGACAAAACACTATAAATAAATAACTATTCTGTGGCTATACAATGTTTATTAATGAGGGGGTCTTTACACCATTAATTAGTAAGGAGGCTAGTATTTATTTATGCATTAAACAAGGCATACTTATAACTAAGACAAGTTAGCTGAACTCAAATCATACCTAAATCACGTAAAACTATGATATACAGTTATTAAAGCAACAATTAAAAAACTATCTGCTTGATGTCACACTATTAAAAATGCTTTTATAAAATAAAATCAGGTACCTTTTCATAGAAAATGTTTTGCACAAAGCCAAAGTTATGTTAATAACATGTATGTGATTTATTGTAGAATATGGCACAGTTAAAATTCCAATCCCGGCAAGTGCATATCGACCGGTGTGTGGATTCCTCGGCTCCATCAAACTCATATCAGGATTGTACCTTGTTGTGGCCAAGTATCGAATAATGGTAAGGAACTTACACTCTAAAGCTAAGAACTCAAATAAGTTCGCCCGCGCCCACCGTGGCTACGGAACCACAGTTATTTCAAAACTCACCACACTGCAGATTTTTCGGTCACACTTTTACAACGCACTATGTATATTTATGTACACAAAATTATACCATAAACCAATGCACATAATGTCGAGGAAAGAATGACCAAGCGAGTAGCGTAGTTTTTTTGCGTCAATGTGTGCGTGTTGTGTACATATACGACAGTAGCGTAGTTTTTGGATGGATTTGGCTTCACCTAAATCATACGCCGTGCGCCATCTTACTCTCTAGGTTGATCTGAGGGCTCGGCACGCAAATAATGCTGAAAGTGGGCGCGCGAACCGACCGCGAAGGTCGGCGGGCACAACCGTTGCGAGCAACCGTGCCCGCCGCGAGCGCAGGCGTAAAAAACGTCGTAAATATGCTTCCATAGCTTCACTCTTCACATACAAATCGGCATTGTACAGAGGACGTTGGCGGGGTCGGGTAAAAACCGCTCCGCGAGTTTTTAGCCTTTTGGTCAATATTTTATGATAAGTGAGCCAACATTCACCATGAACTGAAATGGAGAATCCTAATTCTAACTAATATTGTAAATTCGAAAGTGAGTTTGTTCGTTTCTTTGTTACGCTTTTATGCTCTAACTACTCAACCAATCATCATGAAAATTTCCAAACACATTGTCAGGGATACAGAAAAGGACATGGGTACCTTGCATCCTGAAAAAAATTACGGTTCCTATGGGAACAGCGCGGGGGAAACCGCGGAGCGCAGCTAGTTAAATGTGTATATGTAAATGATTAACAGTAGTACACAATTTACATTGTTTTTTATTTTACAGGTTGGCAATCTAAATGGGCATGATATATTCCAATTAGCTGGTTCCGATCTTATACCATATGCCAGGACGACCACACATTTGACGAATCAACAGGTAACATTTGAAGTTTACTCTATATTTATTGACATCTGTGACTCAGTTTTATACTTTTACAGGTGTCATCAAATCTCATTGTTTGCACTTGTGTTATTGTTTCAAAATCCACAGAGTTATATTATTATATCCATAAAACTTTTCTGCAAGAATTTACTTTAGACAAAAGAGCTACAGCCAATTTAATATATTTTTGCTTAGATATTATATTGTAAAATAAATACAATATAACATGTAAGCTATATATTTTATACATACGGTATACAGTATACATACAGCATACATACATTATAATGTTGTAAAATCAATTATAACATTTTTAGAATGTTAATTCATGGCCAAATTTTTCGCGTTAGTTTGTCATTTCTGTCTGTTTATCGCATCTTCATGGCTAAACAACTGAGTGGTTTTTCATATAATTTGATAAGATGTTAATGCATACCACACTGATGATCAAAATTTTTTTTGAAATAAATTTGCGATACTACATCCCCGCACGCGAAGCCGCGGGCAGATGAGCTAGTAAACTTATATGTGTACTAGCTGCACCCGGCGGTGTAACCTATCTCCTTACCAAATTTTATTAAAATTCGTCCATTCGTTTGAACGTAAAGAAGTAACAAACATACACTTACAAACTTTCGCCTTTATATTAATTAGTGTGACTAGCGACTTCGCGTTTATTCAGAGAATAGTATCCCTTCCTATAATAATAATAATCCATTTATTTCAGGCAATATAACTTGCATACAATGCAAGTTACAGAGGCCCATAGAAAATAAATACCTTACAGACTAACATACATATAAATGAAATTATTAAAATTAACTATTTCTTCTGGGCTTTTGCTCTCTGATTTTGATTTCCTATGATAAACTGTAACTAATTATCAATTTTCATAAAATCCGTTCAGGTGTTTAGCCGTGAAAAGCCTACAAACAGACAGAGAGACAGTTACTTTCGATGCTGTAATATTAGTGTGTATTGATTGCAGATAGAAGACAACAGCACATACGAGCGCATGATCCGCTCCGCGCTGGAGACGCCCGGCATCTACTTCTCGTATGGTTATGACCTCACACACTCGCTGCAGAGGCTGCACTCCGTCGCCTCTGACTTCCACAAGGTATATTCTTCAACTGGCATGTTCCGGTTGGTTATCAATCACTGCTACAGTAACATTTAATGTCTTCTAATTTGAAGATAAGCGATGATAGCCTGGTTGGAGAAGGCCCGCCTTTCAAGCCAGAGGGAGCGCGTTTGAACCCAGCCGACGGCACGCACCAATTTGTTCATTGTATGAATATATGTGCGTCAATACGCATATGTCATCTGCTACGTGACTGGAGCCCGGTGTATGGCGGCAGGCTAGCTCCCTGTCACATTTGGGACTGAATATCGTCCGGCGAAGTGTGGGTGTTGTATTACACCTCTGCAAGCCCCTTCGGGGGAAAGGCTTGCCGATATGTTATGTTATGTAATTTGAAGACAAGATGAGGTAAACAAGTGGAATGTAGCAAAAGACCGATTTTACTAAAAACATTTTAGTTTTTTTTTTAAATGAATGCGTGAGTGGCTGATCTTGGTGTGTTAATTTGCGTGTGTGGCAGCTTAATACTCTACACACACCCGCGCAGCAACTTGGGGCCTACCATACCTTTTCGACGCTGCGCGACCATGGACCTTAGTTCGTGGCATTACGATTGGTGGTCGCGTAGCGTCGGCAACAAAACTTAACCATCACAAAATGTCACAGTAGGCCCCATGGTGGTACATCTTACGTTCTACCGAATGTGCATGACTCACTGTGGCCCGCAACGTTAGGACTCGTCCAGATTTAGCGAATGCGCCGTGAGCGAGCCGCCTGTGCGCGCTGTACGCGTGCATTTCCATTAATTTTCTGTGCATTACGCTAATCAAACAATTGCAGCAACTGCACGCATTCTCCGGATCTGGACCAACCCTAAGGCAAAACCAAGACGCGGTCGCGTGTCACGCTTGTAGTCACTCTTTGAAAAAGATCACCAGATGATCCAAAGTATAGTCTGAGTAACTGACTCAATAAAAGCGATCGGCACATTTGGGGCGCACTTGGTAGATCTGGACGACACCTCAGATTTCGAAATCCATCAAACTGTTTAGGCTGTAGGGCGTGCCAAAGAAACCTCATACAGACATACCCACTACACTCGAAAAATATAACCCTCCTCGGGTTATATTTTTGCATTTGGGTAAAAAGAGCATTTGTTTCAGATGTCGATGGCGAATCGAGCTGACGCGCGGTTCCTGTGGAATGGGTATCTTTTGCGAGACTACTCACAACCCGAGTTCTCTAGGTTCGCGCTGCCCATCATGCAAGGATGTATCCTTTATAGTAAAAAAAAAATTGATTGTCTGGTCTGTAAAGTCGGTTTACGGACCATAGTGTAACGTGACAACGTCATAACAAAACATAGATGAAATCTTCTCCTCGGACGCATACGCTAATCGAGTGGGAGAGAGATAGATGCGGCGCAAGCCGAACGCTCAAGTTGATCGTGCTTTTCGCTCGCTGTAGCGCTCTCACTCCGATGGACCGAGCGTAACAGGACAATGAGTCATCCTTTTTCGTGCGTGCAGCCGGCGTTCATCGATTTATTAGATGTTGTCACGTCAAAAAGCAGAACACAATTTAGTAATTTCATTATCATTATAATCCAGTCTTTTTCATTCGATGCTGGGTATAGCTATACCTCTCTCTTGAAGTGAATCATAACAGTATAGTCATTTAACTGGCCAGAATCATTGAATTTAACTAGCTGATGCCAGCGTACGTGGTGCTGCTCAGCATTCGGCCTCAAATTATCCCTATTTGACCCCTTCAAGAGATGATTAAAAAAACAAATACTTAGTGCTTACGTTATTTAACTCTTTAACCGCCTATAGATGAAAAATAGGCCCTTTTCAGAACGCTACATTGCTAAATCTAAACTAGCTAAAATTATTGATGTCCTTGTCTAATACGCAGCAGTAATAAAGACAGGTATATTTTAAGCTAGCTCAAATTCAGCTATTTAGTATTCTGAATTGGAATTCTGAATTCCCTCAAATCGGTTTAAAACCCTTTCGGGGAAATCCGATTCAAGCGATCATAGGATTGAGGAACAGCTGTAAATTTCATCGTTCTTAATGGTTTTCGGGTAACGATTTTTATTTCCTTTTCCTAAATGTGATTTTCCTGACAATTTTATCAGTCGTGTCTATAAACCACGTGTCCGTGAACGGTCATCAGCTTACCTGGGCGCTGATCTCGCGGCGCTGCATCGACCGCGCCGGCACCCGGCTCTTCATGAGAGGCATCGATACACAGGTAATAAAATAACCCATTTAACGATAAACTCACACACACTCACACACACACGCACATGCACACATACACAAACACACTATTCACTCCCTTTCTTTACTACATCCAAAATCATTATTTATATGTACTTATTTAATGTTACTTGTTTGAACAATTCTTCTTTTATATATTATTTATTATATAGTTTACTTTCAAAAGATGTTAATTTTGATTAACTAACTATTGTAAAAAATCTTCGGACGAGGGCGTTGACATCTGTGACTCAGTTTTACATTTCTGCAGGTGTCATCGATCGTTAAGTTTTGTAATACCTTGTGTTATTTGTTCCAAATAAACGTATTTAACGTTAAATTAATTAAACGTTTTATTTAAAAAAAAACACTCCTTGCGTCGATTCCCCAGTGCTGGGGGTCGTGACCCATCATGGAAACAACTTTTCCTTTTTTATCTGTTCTGGCTCTCCGCAGCGTGAACTGCCTTGGCAACATTGATATTGAGAGTGGCGGATTTGACTCCAGCGCATTGGGCTCCTTCCTCTCGGTCTTTTTCCCTACTTCTACTTTCTCAGTGACAATACATTTTTGGAGATTGTCACCGGGCTTACGGGCTACGTAATTAACACTACGATACAATTTATTTTCACCTCAGAAGCTCGAAAAGATTATCCTAATCCTAACTAGTTTTATAAATGTGAAAGTGAGTTTGTTCGTTTGTAATGCTTTCACTGACTAATCAACCGATCATCATGAAATTTTGCATACACGTTGTCTGGGGTACAGAAAAGGATAAGGGTACTTTTTATCCCGAAAAAAATAAACGGTTCCTATGGGACTGCGGGTGAAACCGCGGGGCGCAGCTAGTATTTATTATTCGCAATCTCAGTGCAAAAGTGCGTTTTATCCGAGAATAATCGCACTTATACAATATAACTTTATTACATACTTTTTATAGGGCAACGTAGCGAACTACGTGGAAACCGAGCAGATAGTCGAGCGAGGCGGCGAGAAGTCTTCCTTCGTGCAGACGAGAGGTTCCATCCCACTCTTCTGGACGCAGTACCCTAACATTAAGTACAAGGTCAATATTTTGCAGGTTTTGTTGTTACTATTTCAACACAGTGGCGTATTCAGGATTTTTCTTTAGAAGGGGCTTGACAAAGCTGAGGGTTGCTTGATCAAAGTTAACTAATAATAAATATGGAACGATCTGGCCATTGTCATTCTGTGTTTTGTCTTTTTCTTTATTTTTAACTTTAAACTCAATTAAAAAAAAACAATTTAGATACTATTTCACGGTTATTGGTATTATTGGTATATGAATGGTATTAGAGCATAACTTTATGGGCTATTGTGGACCCAGATGACTTTGTGGGGGCCTGAGTTCCTAAGCCCTCTACCTTTACCCACTACTGTTTCTGTGTTGTTGTGTTGTATAAAAGTAAAATACTTTCTACTCGTCAAAACAAACAACTTTTTGTACACAAATTTGCAAAATTCGAGAAAAAAACTAAGTCTTCATACAAAATTCACGTGACTGGTTATTGTTTATGGAAACTCGATTATTTATCTTTCGAAAGTTATTCACTTTGATGGGTAGAACTTTATCCTTATGTATTACTACACTCCAAACCAGCACCTTGTATAGTGATGTGATTAGGCGTGTTAGTGACGTACCCTTTTTCCGCAGCCGGCGATAGTGATGTCCCACGAGGACCACGTGTCCGCGTACACCAAGCACCTGCGCGACCAGCACCAGCGGTACGGGAGCCAGGTGCTGCTGAACCTGGTGAGTTGCACCCGCTACTGTACTCTATACCTACATGTAGTGATGTCGCACGAGGACACAGCTGCGCGACCAGCACCAGCGGTACGGGAGCCAGGTGCTGCTGAACCTGGTGAGTTGCACCCGCTACTGTACTCTATACCTACATGTAGTGATGTCGCACGAGGACACAGCTGCGCGACCAGCACCAGCGGTACGGGAGCCAGGTGCTGCTGAACCTGGTGAGTTGCACCCGCTACTGTACTCTATACCTACATGTAGTGATGTCGCACGAGGACACAGCTGCGCGACCAGCACCAGCGGTACGGGAGCCAGGTGCTGCTGAACCTGGTGAGTTGCACCCGCTACTGTACTCTATACCTACATGTAGTGATGTCGCACGAGGACACAGCTGCGCGACCAGCACCAGCGGTACGGGAGCCAGGTGCTGCTGAACCTGGTGAGTTGCACCCGCTACTGTACTCTATACCTACATGTAGTGATGTCGCACGAGGACACAGCTGCGCGACCAGCACCAGCGGTACGGGAGCCAGGTGCTGCTGAACCTGGTGAGTTGCACCCGCTACTGTACTCTATACCTACATGTAGTGATGTCGCACGAGGACACAGCTGCGCGACCAGCACCAGCGGTACGGGAGCCAGGTGCTGCTGAACCTGAGGGGCTATTCCTGCGCGTGAGATGAGAGGAGATTTTATCTTGGTCACTCTCACACCTATGACGTTTCAAATGAGAGCAACAACGACGATAAAATGTGAGATGAGAATCTCAAATCTCCGAATAGGGTCCCTGGTGAGTTGCACCCGCTACTGTACTCTATACCTACATGTAGTGATGTCGCACGAGGACACACCTGCGCGACCAGCACCAGCGGTACGGGAGCCAGGTGCTGCTGAACCTGAGGGGCTATTCCTGCGCGTGAGATGAGAGGAGATTTTATCTTGGTCACTCTCACACCTATGACGTTTCAAATGAGAGCAACAAGGACGATAAAATGTAAGATGAGAATCTCAAATCTCCGAATAGGGTCCCTGGTGAGTTGCACCCGCTACTGTACTCTATACCTACATGTAGTGATGTCGCACGAGGACACACCTGCGCGACCAGCACCAGCGGTACGGGAGCCAGGTGCTGCTGAACCTGTACTTGCACCCTGTACTGTTCATATTGTATTACAGCACATACACTTGGTTGGACGACATTTAGCCCCAAACGTGACAAGGGACGAGCCTTGCCATACACCGGGCACAAGCAGATGACATTAAATACGTACATTATGTTCACGAATGAACAAATTGGTGCGTATCTCCAGCTAGGACCAACCCGCAGTCCCTGGCTTGAGAAGCGAGTCTTTTTCCAACTAGGCTATCCTCGCCTCATAATGCAAGAAAATAGAAAAAATAAATATACGTGATATCTCACTACAACGTGATATTTTACGTACCCCTGCCTCCTTTCGATGGCCTTTCCTTTCCTCTCTTCACTTACTCTTCACCTTGTTCACCCAACTTAACAAACCTCACACACACACCCACACGCACTTACACACACACTGAAAATTACCCTGTTTATCATTAAATAAATAGTTATTCTTTAATTATGTCCAATTTGACACACACTGAAAATTACCCTGTTTATCATTAAATAAATAGTTATTCTTTAATTATGTCCAATTTGATTTCAAAATTGTTAATACATTAATTATCTTAATTATTTTTTTTAATTCATTTAGTCTGCAATTAATTTAATGTAAAGTCGTTCAAGTGGACGCCCGCGCTACAGGGTTTTCCAAGTGTGGGGTTCACAGTGTTTGTATGTTGTGCAAATGCCTTGTTAATAAAGATGTTTGTATTTGTACTCATGTCTCAATGTGTGTTTGTGTGTAGATCGACCAGCATGGTCGCGAGGAGTCCCTGGAGCGTGGATACCGCGCGGCTGTCGCTGCCGCAGCGCTGCCCGGCGTGCGCTACGAGCCCTTCGACTTCCACACCGAGTGCCGCGGGATGAGATACAACCGCCTCCACGTGCTCATCGACCGCATCACGCACGAGCAGGCGAGTACTACACAACGTGAACATTGTCCTTGTACGACAGGAAGGACTGCTTCTGTGCGACACCGAAGGCAACACTCTTTTTTTTTATGTATAATAGGTCGGCGTTTGACCACCACCTCGCCTGATGTTAAGCGACGTTGTGGTCTAAGATGAAGCACGACGACCTATAAGGTACTTATTCACTCTAGCCTTAAAGTTTACTAGAGTGAAGAAGTACAAAGACGGCAGTTGAGTGAGGCGCTACAAGTGCGCTACTGCTCAGACCCGTCTTCGGAACGGTTACACCGGATTACATCCCGAAACACGACTAGGTCATTTCACGGCATGGCTTGGTCCGGTGGGTGGTAACTAGCCACGGCCGAAGCCTCCCACCAGAGTTTGCTACCCAGTTAGCACTACCCGGGGACCACGTGTAGGGAATCAGAATAGAGTACACTCCTACGGACGTGGGTAGTTCAGCCACTTTCATCATGAAACAGCATAGCGACGGATAGATATGCCACAAAGCTTCTAAGCCCTTTGGGCTTACGAAGCGCGTCCGTGATCTAAACCGCACATCTCGCCTCGCTCGCGGACTTTTATGTGGGTAATGATTACCCTCGCCAAACAAACTTACAAATATTAGTTTATTTGTATACCTATTTAGTAATTATTTATGTAGGTATTAGTATGTAGTTTATTATATTTCTCAAATTAGTAAGTTTATTTAATATTTATTTAACCTTAATTTTTATTATTTTTCTTTAACACACACCACCGTCCATGCTAAATCGTAATGTTTTTATTCCATCCAAAGGTTGTTTGGATGAGATCGCTCTTTAGCGATAAGACCGCCCATTGCGCCTTTATTTTTGAGTGTTTAGATTTATTTGTATTTGGTGTCAATAAAGAGTTTTTGTATTGTAAATGTTACCTCTTAAAATGTTAATATCATATCTTAATATATATAAATTCGTGTCACAATGTTTGTCCTCAATGAACTCCTAAACCACTTAACCGATTATAATAAAATTCGCACACCATGTGCAGTTCGATCCAACTTGAGAGATAGGATAGCTCAAAACGCGAACGAAGTCGCGGGGTGACAGCTAGTATTAGTATAGATTACAATCAATCATGAAACTAACCGCAAATCCCACAGACGGAGTTCGGCTACTTCCTGTCCCGCGGAGGCACGGTCTTACTGCGCCAGAGCGGCGTGTTCCGCACCAACTGCGTGGACTGCCTCGACCGCACCAACGTCGTGCAGTCGCTGCTGGCGCGGCTGCAGCTCAACGCCGTGCTGCGGCTGCTCGCGGTCACCGTCGACGACACGCCGCATCCGCACTTTGATAACCTCTTCAACAATGTGAGTGTTCAATTCGATGGCTGCAAATTGATAGTGAAATGAAATGGAAATGTTTATTTACTGAAAACATACTGCATGTTACAAAAACCCTGTTGTATAATTGAAGGGCATGTACACACACTTATAAGTATTCATAATAAATATAAAAAAAAAACAATGCACGTTAAAAATAGCAAGATTTATGACCGGTTTAAGAAAGCAAGAAATAAAAAGGAAATTATACAAAAATGTTTACAAATCTGTATCATTTGATGGTCGCTTATTCTCAGATAGTAGCGGCAGGACACGAATAGTTTACAAATAAAACCGACGCGATTAGTGTCTGCGTTCGCGTTTTTAGAACCGCGATGTGTGTTCAAAATTTTTAGAGTCAATACTTAATTTAACTTAGCATAATTGCATCCTCCAGTCGATACTGGTTGAGCACATTGATGTGACAGGGTTTTTATAACACACTTTACGTTATGATGATGATGCCCACCATGGGCTGACCATAGGTTTGTTGCAGCGTTGACTACTGAATTACTAATTTACGTTCGTCCAGGTTCACACTTTGATTCCAATAAATTAGCGCCGCCCCGTACACAACCATACAGCACGCATACCGGAACCACATTAATGCCAGGTGCAAAGATTTCAGTGCACTAGTGTGGACGAAAGTTTGTGTTCGGATGATGAATATATTTTTATGATATGATGACGATAATACATAAATTTGAAATGAGACAACTTTCAAATATAAAAAAATTCATGACCCAAAAGGGCTATTATAAAATTATGATTTTATTAGTGACAAAGTTTCATTGCGCAAGTTATGTACTTAGTTATGTTTACACTTGTTTCATTTCTTGTTTGTCACTTGTTTGCTCTTGTTTGTCATCTTGTCACTCGTCATAATATCACTTGTTTTCTTTATGATATATTATATTTGATTTTGAATTTGAAATCTAGTACTTATATATAGATGCCTACAACATACAGTTTTGTCTGTTTGTCAGATATGGGCGGACCACGCAGACATGATATCCGTCCAGTATTCGGGCACGGGCGCCTTGAAAACAGACTTCACGCGCACCGGGAAGAGAACATACGGCGGTCTGGTACAGGACGGGGTCAACTCGCTCACCAGATACTATAAGAACAACTTCAGCGACGGCTACAGACAGGTAGGGCAAAAGACAACTCACACCAAACCAGCTGCTTTGATAATTTTGTGGTTTTTTTTATTGGCTGGTATACCTATTCGTACAAAGGCATCCTTTCTTTTTTTCCACTTATACTTATTAGAAGGGCCAGAACAGGCCGCAGGAGACAAATTCTCTTTCCACCGTTTTGATCCCGCGAGAAAGAGACAAACATCCATATTCTACCTTTGTCACATCTATGTGACATACAATACGCACAAATGCGCGTATATTGTATTGATTGTATTGATATCAATACGCTCATATGTGCGTATTATATCTGCTACATATGACTGGAGCCCGGTGTATGGCGTCAGGCTCGCCCCCTGTCACATTTGGGACTGAATATCGTCCGGCGAAGTGTCGGTGTTGTACACCTCTGCCAGCCCCCTCGGGGGAAAGGCGTGACGATATGTATGTATGTATGTCACAGCTATGCGCGGATAGAAACGGTGGAAAGGCAGTTTGTGTCCGACCCGTGTTGGCCCCACAGACCTAAGATTTTTTTTGCTTCGCAAAAGACCAACGAAGCGTGGGACAGAGAAGTCTCCATCGAAATGTAAACTCCACAAGAGAGAAAGAGGTCGCCTACAAATAAAATGTTAGTCAATTTTTCTTTTGTCATTAATGACAGCGCGCCACCTGGGAACACGCGAAAATTCCTATGATTTATATTTTTACTAAAATAATTATAAATAGACTCAAAAGAGAGCAATTGTAACTAAATGCAGTTATGTCATCTTGTGAGTTTAGCAATTGTGATGTGAATCCAAGATGTAACCCACAAAATTTGTCGTTTCATGGGTAAATATGAAAATTCCATTGTGATGTTTTTGTCTAAATTTTGTCTAAAACATAACATAAATTGGTTCCAAAAACCGATTTACCAGCGGTATGTTGTTGTCGTTTCTTCGTAACATCTATATTTCCTAGATGAAAGCAGAATTGGTGATGAAATTCAGCATTAAAATATTAGTTAGTTTACGCTCGATTTTCACTAGAGATGGATAAAAAGATGACGTCATTATTATCGATAGTTTTTATCAAAGTTCATTAGGTAGGCGATGGGTGCAATACATAAACAAAGCATACATTTTTGAATCAATGCCATCAAAAGTAAATTGACATTCTTCCGAGTTTGTACTGAATGATGAGGCGTAAAACATTTTTGTATTATATATAAGTATGTACCTTCAATTTCTGATCATCATTTTTAATTCAATTTACATATTTTGGGTGTCTTACATCCAAGTCTAATTTAATTATATTTAATTAAATTAAATAATATATATGTAAATTATAAATAAATGTACAAAACCAATGAGATAAGTATTATTACTTATCCTAATCCGTATACGAGTAAATTTGGTCAAGGGTCACAATTCGAAGCGAATTACTAGGATAGTATTATGTTGATCTTATTATTTACTTTTCTTATGTTAATTTAGATACATGGTGACACTGATATCTAACTCTTCCGCCTAGCTTAACACCCGTTTAGTGATTAATATTCATTTTAGCTCAGCAGCGGTGTTATACTTGGAACAAAAAACAACTCAATTGGTATGCGAAAGATTATATTTATCGACAAGCACCCGGAGGACCATTTTTGGTCAATCGATAAATTAATAAGTACTTTTCACAACACTAATTTACTCACGCATGCGCAAATGTTTTTTTGTATCACTATCGAATTGTCACTGTCGATCTTTTACATCCTAGATCTGTGGTTGGCCCAGACCTAGCATGCACTCCGCGATAATATTTTATCGACTCTTTTAATCGAGACAGCCGTATATTTACGTACATTTACGTGTATTATACGTAATACGGCCTTGTCACGTTCTCACATGACAACAGTTGACGAGAGAAGGTTGTGTGGCGGCGCGCATGCTAGAAAGAAAAAAAGAAAAAATCAACGCTACTCGCTTGGTCATTCTTACCTCGACATTATGTGCATTGGTTTATGATATAATATATATATATATTTCGTATACATAAATATCCATAGTGCATTATAGAAATGTGGCCAGGGCTACAATTTGAGGTTCTTTTTAAAAACTGTGCAGTTTTTTTACAAGTCAATTTTGAAAAAGCCGTAACATGAAACTCTTACAAATATGTGCAGTTTTAGAATATTAAATCTACTAAGGTTGTATATTGGAACGGAAATGGCTAACGCAGAGTTTGGGAATGAATATTAGTTTTCGTGCAATTGTAAATGTGTTTCAAGGCAGCATTACCAAGCGCACACGTTTAAAAAGAAGTGGCTTCAGCGAGATTTAACGCAGTGTTCCATCTTTTCCTTTAGGTTGATCTGAGGCTATGGAACGCAAGTGACGCTACTAAACTAAAATTTGTATATTTTTTTGTACAGGACTGCATCGACCTATTCCTAGGTAAATACGTGGTGGCGGACGGCGAGAGCAACACCGTCGCCTGTCCGCTGCGCAGGAACAGAGACTGGAAGTACATTACAGTGGGTATCGTTCATTGAATACATTTGTCATACATTACATTTGTTTGTACTACGTGTTAAAGAAGCTGTTCCAAACAAAAAATGTTACGCAACTCCTGCCTGCGTGGACTGACTACATGTTTGCTGCAGCGCTAAAACATTCGTTATTTTATTTTATTTATTTATTTATTTGTCCATCAACATTGTGTACACTAAAACATTATTAAATTCAATAAAATATTACTTAAAATAACTAAATGTCACAATAATTATAAATGGAGACGGCATGCATAGGACTTAGGAGCGAAAAATATTATTAATTAAAAATATACAAATAATAAAATTGAATTTAAATAAAATAATGAAAAATTACAAAATAGTTATATTATTGTTTTGATTTATAGTTTCGTACTGGCTGTACAATATTTTTGTATGAGCTGAAACTTAGCGCGGCTCGAGTATGCAAATATAAACGAATTCAGTGACTCGTGGTGGGTCCTTTTATTTTTAGGAAGTTTTTTTTTTATTCTGACTCCCGTTTGCATTTCAGTTCCCATCGGTGTTGCTAGTAGCGATGTCAATGTTCTGCGCGTCGGCGACGCTGCCTCAACGCTACACGAGCGAGGTGCTACTCTACCTCATGTTCTGGGGCGCGGCCGTCGGCGCCACTCTCAGCTTTATCTTCAGGTCTGTAGAGTTCATTATACACTGGGCCGGCGCTACACGAGCGAGATAAATTATTTGTATTTCGATACTGAACCTTATTGTTACTGCTACAAGGTTTATTGTTTTAGACACAGCGCGGAAGTATGCACCTAGACGAGTTGTATAGACTCGCCTAGACTAGCTACAGCCTTCCATACTAAACTTTATAGCAACACACGGGCTTTTTTTGTTATAAACAATAAATCCTGTATTAGCGTTACGCGCGACGAGATTCTAAACCTTATTGTTACGTACATGAGGTTCATAATTCGAAACACGCCGCCAAGTTCTGCGGCTGAACGGATCGTATAAACTCGCTTAGATTAGCTTCAGCTTTTACTTTGTACCTTACATCTACTATCACAAGGTTCATAATTCCAGACAAGCCGCCAAGTGATGCTTCTAAACGGGTCGAATAGACTCGCATAGATTTACTTCAGCTTTCAATACTGAACCTTATAGCTACTAACACAAAGTTCATAATTCCAGACAAGCCGCCAAGTGATGCTTCTAAACGGGTCGAATAGACTCGCATAGATTTACTTCAGCTTTCAATACTGAACCTTATAGCTACTAACACAAGGTTCATAATTCCAGACACGGCGCCGAGTTCTGCGACTGGCCGCGACTCGACGGCGGCGGGCTAGCGTCGCCTCCGACGCAGTTATGATCTACGACGCGCCGCTCGTCATCGTCGTATAGACTCGCGTAGTCTCGCGCAGACTCGCGTAGACTCGCGCAGACTCGCGCAGACTCGCGTAGTCTCGCGTAGATTCGCGCAGACTCGCATCTCGCTAGCCCATTTCAAATCAAACGGTAACATTTCCTTTAAGCCTCACTAGTAGCTGTGCGGTTAAGTTATACGCGATGAGTTTGTATTCTCGCCTTTATTTCAAATGGGGATTAAGATTTACGTTAGAAATACGTGAATTCTGATATACATATTTACTAAATTAATCAATAAATAGGTAGATAAACTGACAGAACTAAAGTTATCGGCATTTCTTTTCATTTTAGTACGTGAGAAAAAGATAGCGATCTAAACAACGTTTAAAGCCGTATTCATTTCATTGTTTCAATCGTTCTCTTTTACACGTTGCATAAGGCAGCTTTATACATACTTCCACAGTTTTGTGTTTGCGTATGCTTTAGTTCTATTGAAATAGAGTCGAGAATAACATAAACTTGCAGTGTTTTCGCGTAAAACACGTGCAGTTGCGTTTGTAATGTGAAAAGAGCTTTATACTAAGGCAAAGGACAGACGAGCGACACAATTTTGTCAAGTACATCCACGGTTGTTTCATGAAATGTTGAAAACTATAGATTCAACATTGACTATTGTAACTGTGACACTTTTTTTTAATTAGTTTGTTGATCACTCCTTGGAAAATTTATAAATATATTGGAAAATCACATTTAATTGAATCACTTCTGACCCTTCTTGGAAAAGATCACCGAATGTGATCGAAACTATAGTCGGAGCATTCGACTCAATATGTGAAATGCTATATAACTAACAAGAAAATATTTCATAATTTATGATTAGCAAAATTAGTAATCTCGACGCTCATCTGTTCTCAGCCTAAGTTGAGCAACACTGTGTTTAGGGGTTCAAGGTACAAACTTAAGCATATTCAATATTAAAAAAAATACATATTTTGACCAATCACAAGTTGCCATTTTCTGAACTGCTCAACGAATAAAAACATTTATCATTAGCATTCCATGCCTGTAAAGTTCCTATGTACTGTAAAATTATACTGAGTTACTGTCATTTTGTTACTACATGCATAATTTTGTCCGCTCTCAGATCAACCTAGAGAATAAGATGGCGCACGGCGTATGATTTAAGTGAAGCCAAATACCATCCAAAAACTACGCTACTGTCTTACACATTGACGCAAAAAACTACGCTACTCGCTTGGTCATTCTTACCTCGACATTATGTGCATTGGTTTATGATATAATTTCGTGTACATAAATATACATAGTCCATTATAAAAGTGTCGCCAGGACTACGTTTAGAGGTTCTTTTTAAAAACTTTGCAGTTGTTTTACAAGTTAATTTTGAAAAAGCCGTAACATTAAACTCTTACAAATATGTGCTGTTTTAGAATATTAAATCTACTAAGGTTGTATATTGGAACGGAAATAGCTAACGTAGAGTTTGGGAATTAATATTAGTTTCCGTGCAATAGGCATGATGACAGTAATCAAGTATCGCCAAAATATTTATCTGATCTAATGAAATAGGATTCAAAGATTTTGAAAAATGTATTTATTCTCATAATAATGTCGAGATTAATAATTTATTTGTTATAATAAATCTACAAAATACAACAATCCGCCATGATACCTTAAACACCAATCAGAGCGAATTACGTCACGTCTCAGTAAACGTCATTTTTTTTCGTTCAAGTGTTTATGCGATCTCTGCATTTTCTACAAAAAAAGATTGTTTTTGCCTTACCTGTCCCTAAAATATATCTTAAAGTCGTTGTTAACTATTACCACAACACACATCAGCCACGGACAACAACGAACAAGGATATACCAAGGCAAATTCCGCTAATTTGCCTAGAGTTGATTTGTTGATGGTGGGAGAGTTCCTGGCTTCAAACAAAGACTTCTGTTCAGCAGAATTTAGAAGCGTCAAAACTTCTATGTAAGTACATTAAATCTTCATATTATATCCAATAATTTCAGCGTTTAAAATGTTTACTATCTACGTTTTCTACAGGTGTTAGGTTATGTTGTAAATATTTAGTTTTATTCAACTCTGCCATAAGTATTATAATGATTATTGCAATATAAATTTCGTTGTTTTAGATCTTCGAGGCCATCTTACGGCGATGACGCTGTAAGCTATGTACAGCTCAAACGTGAAGGGAATCTATGTACAGTCAAGGCAAAAATTTGTCCTGAGCATAAAGTCCACGCAAAGTTGTATGAAGTGACATTAATAGTCGACGAAGAGGATGAGGCAGTAAAATCTGTACATTGCCATGATTGTGTTGCTTCACAAGGAGGCTACAAACATGCTGTAGCATTTCTAATGTGGGTCCATCACAGAAGTGAGGAACCTTCCTGTACATTTGTGGAGTGCTTCTGGAAAAAGTCGAAGCTGTCAAGAGTAGGTACTACGATGAAGTATATGACTGCCAAACAGTTATCCAATGGCAAACCAAGCTTGCCATCAAGAAGTGGTGTGTTTAAAAAAAATTGTAGAAGAAGGGAAGAAACGAAAACTCATAGACTGTGAGGTACTTAAGTATCACGCAGACTATTTCCCTGATACATTGGAAAGATTATCGATGCACAGACTGGTACAGAAATACAAAGAGAAGTCCTGCAACACCTTTTTTGAAAAAGTTGTGTTAACAAATGAAGATATTTCAAAAGTTGAGGAGGCAACCAGAGAACAGCATAAAAGCTCACTTTGGTATGAATTGAGGTATGGTCGAGTGACAGCCTCATGAGCTTTTGAATTCAGTAGGTGCAAAACCAGCGATGGCACCCTTATTTCTCTGATAATGGGAGGGAAAATTCTAGATACTCAGGCCATGAAGCGTGGTAGAATGTTGGAGGATGAAGTGAGGCAAACAATAAGTAACATACTAGGAAAAAAAAAAAAAAAATGTGGCATAATGCTTTGTAAAAACTATACCATTATAGCAGGATCACCTGATGGGGTCTGTGATGATAACATAATTGAAAGTAAGTGCCCAACAAGTGTGAAGACTTATAAAAATTATATAAATAATGGTAAACCTACAAAGAAATATTATGCGCAAATGCAGGTACAAATGTTTCTGGCTGGCTATCAAAATGGCTACTATTGTGTAGCTGATTGCAACTACAGTGAAAATAAACATGTAGAAATAATAGAAGTGAAATTCAATGAACAGTATGTATTTGATTTTATCAAACTGTTAATTTCTTCATGGAAAGACTATGTGTACCCTACATTATATCGAAGTGCAATTTAATGATTAGGTTTTTCAAATAAAACACACATATGTATAACTCTGAAGTTTTATTTAGTCAAAGAATCTTGCAAATTAATCAAACCACAGGCAATGGTAATAACATCATCAAGTACTTTGATCAGATTATGATTTACACATCCATCTGGCTTTAACATGTTAAATTCTCTCAAGCACCGAATTACTCTCTCTATATGGATCCTCAAACTAGCAATTTGTTTGGTTTCCCTTGCTCTTGTAACTTTAAATGGTGATGTAGAAACAGATTGGGTATGGGGTTTCAAGGGTGATGTCATCTGGTTTATTATTATTTTTTCTGTTTGAATGGCTTTACTTCTGAACTTGTGAGTAATTAATACTTGAACGGATTTGTCCATAGTTCTTGGAGCAAATTCTTCTGCAAAATTTTCTTCTATGTTGCCACACAAAACTAAAAGTAAAAATATAGCACATTATTAGACACAAATAAAAAGAACATAAATAACATACTTACCTATGTATTTAGTTATGTAAATACAATCTGCACTTTTTACAAACAATAAATCAATTGACAAAGTACTTTGTACATATTTTTAAATTTACTATTTCCATAATAAATGTTTTAGTGGGTTAAAATATTATTTGAAATAAAAAGAGTTTTGAGTTTGATTAGATATGATAACAGACAGTGTATGTATTTCATGGTTATTGTTTAAATTGATAAAGTTAGGTAAATAGTAAACTAAATCAATCTTTGCTTTAATACTTATTACGATTGAAATAATAAACATTTAGTTACCTGAACTACTAGATGAAGCTTCTCCAAGCTCTAAATGTTTTCTAGTAATACTTTTTTCCTCTAAATCTTTTTCAGATTCTTTAATTAGTGCCTGTCTTTGTTTCTTGACAATATAGGTATGGTCGTTCTGTCGTACCTATCAGCAGTTCGTTTTCTTCTATCTACCTGACATTCAAATTTTGTGGGAATACACCCCGGTTTCATACGGACCAGCGACACTGATCCCATTACATGATATTCCATATAATTGTCCATATCATTTGGCAACTGGAAAATGAATAATATACTCATTAAGATAAATATTGCTGGTTTTTCAAGAGATAAAATCTAACCTCAAAAAATATTGAACTTATTAATTTTAGACCACAATTAAGGTCACACACCACTAGAGAATTTACGAAATATGTACAAACTTACGTCAAAATGGTCTTCACAGATATAAATTGAAGTATTTGGACATAAAGCTGATGGATCTCGCCGTGCAAGGGTCAACCACTTATTTCGCATTGTTTTTTTATTTGGGACGTAAACATAGCATATTCGGCGTTTTTATAGATGTATTGTTGCACTGAGGGACCACACACCACTTATATACGTTCGTATTCATAGTTATTACACAAAATAACTTGATTATGTATCTAAGCACCTAATCTTTACTGTTGTTTACTGAGCCGTGACGTAATGACCGACGCCATGACACCGGCGAGCGTTTTGGCGTGAATTTTAAACTTAAAATTTAAATGCACTTTTAATGCACAAAAACCTTAATTTTCTACAGAAATATGATATATTTTAGACATAATAGATACTTCTGAATATCATAGAAGAGATTTTGAAAATTAGTCATCATGCCTATTGTAAATGTTTTTCATGGCAACATTACCACGCGCACAAGTTTAAAAGGAAGTGGCTTCAGCGAGATGTATCGCAGTGTTCCATTTTTCCTATACGTTGATCTGAGTGTCCGCTACAGACTTTGGCGAGAAATCTCGACGTGAAGGTTTAAAGGTTTAAATTTTCTCGGTTATGTAAGAACGATGCCAGTAAGAATCGTGGCACACATCGACTCGGAAAGGGATCGTCACTGAATCAACTCGAATCGTGCAGTATTCATAGTATGAAACTCCCTACATACTAGTCGGAATCGTAACGTAATCGCCTTACCTTGGTAAAGTTAGGCGATACTGCAACGTTCCCTGTTTTTATGATTGAATGGGCCCACGTTTGACCACAACACACCTGATGGAAAGTGACGATGCGGTCTAAGATGGAGCACGCTTGCCCATGAGGTGCCGTCTCACTCTTGTCTTGAAGAGACCCAGGTTGTATCTATTGCTGGGGAACACCGAGGCAGGAAGTGCGTTCCACTCCTTGGCAGTTCTGATTAGGAAGGAGTTTTGAAATCGCTTCGTGCGGGCTTTATTAAAGCTGACTACATATTTATGGATGTCCTGTGTGTCTGCCGCGATGTCCTGTAGAGGTTTCCGTGTCGATATGTGTGCTACGACCTTAAGACGTATTGAAACGACTATAGCTTGAGTAGTACTCTTTATTAGGTTTATTAACATGAGCATAATAAACAGTAACTAATACTAAGTACTTAGTTCTACAATACAAAGTAGAATTAAGTAATTACACTGCAATTTTTAGTAATTTGAGATCTTTCTTTAAACTGTTCAACGTCAGTACTGCAACACAGTCTAATGGAGAGCCGATAACAGTTAAATTTTGCAAGACGTCAATAATTTCGTTGAGATAGTTCTCCATATTCTTGTACTCGTCTACATAATTATGCTACGATAAAGAAGCGAGAA
Organism: Peribatodes rhomboidaria; assembly: GCA_911728515.1. Taxonomy (NCBI): domain Eukaryota; kingdom Metazoa; phylum Arthropoda; class Insecta; order Lepidoptera; family Geometridae; genus Peribatodes; species Peribatodes rhomboidaria. Next base: position 10,316,482 of record OU452189.1, read on the forward strand.
GTCAGGCACCTTGTATGTTCTCGGAAGTTTTCTCGAATTCTCGCGAAAGTCTGGATGCGGTTTTAAATTCATTTGACAGTAAATTAAATGCAATCCAATCTTAGAACAAAATGTTGAACTATTTCTCTACTTTATAAGGTAATATTAACTTGCATACGAAATATGTTTCTTGCTTCCATAGATCATGCGTGGTCTAATAGATAGATATAGGAAATGTTCTGTAAAACGACTTGAAAGAGTGATTCGCGTATATTTGCCACAAGTTAGCTAACCTATAAGGTCGAATATCGTTTGCGCGAAAGTAGTAATTACAATAAATACTATTTAGAAAAGTGCTATAGCTGTCAAAGGATATTCGACCTTATAGCAGTACTTATTTTACGCAATTCTCTCAGTTTAGCTTGGCCGTCATAAGGAATGGGCAGGACATTGTTTGAGCGTTTTATACTGCACACTGCTCTTAAATGAGGTATTTATTTAAATTATCTATAGATATAAAAGGGATTTTGGAGATAAATTAATGACGTAAAATTGCGTACAATCATAAATCCTACTTCCTATCCTACTAATATTATAAACGCGAAAGTTTGTAAGAATGGATGTTTGTTACTCTTTCACGCCAGAACGGCTGAACAGATCTGGATAAAATTTGGCACAGAGATAGATTATAGTCTAGAATAGCACATAGGATACTTTTTAACCGCGGGTAAAACCGCGGGGCGTAGCTAGTTATTGATAAAATGCTAAAAACTTCTCGGCAACTTCTGTTTATTGGCTTAAATAAATTAGGTAATTCTTATATTCAGTACAAGTGACCATTGGTTGTAACAAGGGACCCTATTCTAGCACGTGCGATATTATATGTCGGTCACTGTCTCTTTTGTTAGTTAGTTCTTCAATTTATCGCACGCGCAAAGCCAGGGCTCCAGATGCCTGCTAGCGTTTAAAAAAATATAGTATGTGCATACGCAGTTTTCAGCAGACCAGTTCGAATAAAACGCGAGGTAAGATTATTTAGATGTTTGTATCGTAATATTGAAAAAATTCTGATACTTAAATTATTCTTACCTAAATTGTTCTTGGTAATTTGAATTATGATCTCCTTCGTCATAGATTTCGTGAAGGATTTTCCAAACAGTTTTTGTTTAAACTACAAACTACTACGCACTAAATTTTAAAAATATACTTTGATGTCGTGTAAAATGCTCGTAACAATGTCTTTTAACAAGAATTTGTGTTGGCAATGACTTTACGATTAGTAGCGAGCGGCTATGTTTTTTTCTAACATTGCAAACTGATATTTATTTTATTAAAAGTTTTTACCTAGAAACGTCGATAGACCTGAGACCCTATTTTGACGCGTTCGATATTGTCTATCACTCTCATACTCGTGGCTTTTCTGACGAGAGAGACTGATGGCGATAATATAGCACGCGCCAGAATAAGGTGCCATTAATACATATCCGTAGCATAAAATTATCGAAAAATACGATAATAAGTATAAGATAAAAAAATAATTAAAACGAGACAACGTATCACGAGGCTATTCCTACGCGTGAGATGAGATGAGATTTTAACTTGGTCACTCTCACACCTATGACGTTTCAAACGAGAGGAACGAGGACGAAAAAAGGTGAGACGAAAATCTCAAATCTCTGAACAGGGCCCCAGTGCTTAGCGTATTGGGCAGAATAGAAAACTGCATTTTTCATTCATTTTTCTATCGTATACGTATTACGTATATTTCGAAAAAGTTATGCTAGCGTTTACTTGTGTACTGTCTCGGGTACTGTTTAGTTGAAATGTGATTTGTCTCGTTCATACACGTGACGCTTCTCGGTAGTGGGAAGTGAACAGAGCAGTGTAGTACTCATCAAGATTGTCGAGCGTTTCTGATTAAGCTGCATACTGAGATGTGTGAGAGAGATGAGAGATGCGCGAGGAAAAAAACCACCAATAGATCACTCCGCTGTGTAAATGGAGTGGCCTTATTGGTCGACATTTTCGTCACGAACCGCTCATCTGTCTCACACGCAGCCTAAGAGGGTAAATGTATTCGTGATGTTTTTTTTCTATTATAACGTCCTAGTATGTAAATGGTGCGATCAACTTATCTGTATAGTGCAATAATGGCGCCACCATCGTATTTGCTAAACAAAACTGACGGCTTCCATGGACATTTTAGTTCCTTTCCATTTTTTTATCTACAGATAGCTGTTTGTATAGCAGAGAGTTTCGGAAAACCATTCTCGGGCGATATATATTATTAAACCCTATTGCCCTGAGTTGATGTAAGTATGTATATATAGGTAAATGTCACTCATTGAGATTGAAATGAGAATGACGGAGGGTGGGACAATGTCGAAAGCTCCGGAATTCCACCCAATTCGTAATATAATATTGTGTACCTACTTTTTTAAACTTCTTTACTACTTTATATTTATTAATTATAGTAGCATATTTACCTCCTTAGTAATAGACGTTGAATATATTCGAAATAGTTATTCAATATTTTGTCCTTGTCTTTCTTTAAAAAATGTAACTCGATCGAAAAAGACAACACACTGATTGAATATTCCATAGCCTTTTAATATATGTTAGTTTCCTCATTAATTCATTAAATGATACAATGTATGTTATTGAGGGGGTCAAAAATTATTATAATTATTATCGTAAACCTTTTTATGTAAATTATTAATATTTCTGTGGTATTCAGAGAAAAGTGTAAGTACTCATTCCAATATTTCGTGTTTGCAATGTTATTTAAAAATTGTTTTTTTACCTTAAACTTAGTTATAGTAAATTGATTTCCTCCATGTAATGTTGTGGTTGATTGTTGTAATTTAATTATTTGTAATTTTATTATGGAAAGGATATTTCAATAAATTTATCTTCAATCGATGTTTTTGTTTAATTGATGTCGAAAATGGATATGTTTTAGTTCCTTCATTGGTATGTACAATATATGAATAAATAGAATGTGTCAACAGTAGCTCCAATAGGTAGATCATTAGTTGAACTGAACCGGTTGAACTAATAGGTTACAAGTAGAATTAGGCTGCATCCTAATTGAGCAATGTTTGACTCCAGTTCGTCACCCTATAGGTCATATTTCAAAACATTCCATTAGTACCAGGTTTAAACCAGAACTCACAGATCCACGATTTTTACGGTATTAAAGTTAACACCAGCTGTGTTATGTACAGTCATTCAGAAACGTTTCCGATCCCACAAATTTCAAACTCAAATTGTGAGGATCTCAGTCTGCTTTTATAAATTTTAGAATAGGGAATGGAGTATACAACCGATTAGAAGAATGAATCACGTTTAAAAACTTCTGAATACGGACTGAGATTTGAATAATTTGAGTAAAAAAAATTGTAATCCAATCGGAAACGTTTCCGAATGATTGGGAATAGCACCGCAGCGCAGGTTTAAAATGTGTTCCTTGTGTTATAAAATAAAGTGTCAGGATAGCGCATACTCAGTTTGCGGCGTGTCGCTTGCTGACGAGTGGCGGATTCGTATTTTGTTTGCTACAGTTTGCTGCTTGCTCAACATTGAGTTTGCCCAAAACGTGACCAGAGATAGCTAGCGGACAGTCAGCCGCTCGTAGTTTGCTTAATCTGAGCGAAGCCTAATATAGAGCAGTCTGAGTAATGAGTCAAAAGAGGACGGCTGAAAAATAAGCTGATGTTGTTTACTGAAGAGAACTAACAGCTATGCTGTGCCATATAGATTGATTAAATAGCTCTTTTTGCAAAAAGAGTGCCCTTCGTGGATCGAAGTGTAAGTTTTGGGCAGTTGGTAAAATTATTTTTCTGCATTTTTGATAATATTATAGTAGTATTCCGACTGCAAGGCTTTGTATCCATGGTCATGAAATAGTTAGAAAATCTACATGACATTTTGCCCTTACAAAAATTTTAAAATTGCCCGTTCTAATAATAATTCGTAGGTCTACGTGTCTTGAACTCCTTTCAACGTGGAGTTTCTTAATTATGTTCATCACAATCATTTAATTATCTACAGTTTCAGCAGGGGTAAATAAGCCAACATCGTTAGCCGCCGTGTCTCGCTCGCCCCGTCGTTGTCGGTCGCGTGGCGTCGTCATTGTTTACCTTTACCTTCTACGGGTCATTGTTTTATACGACAACTTTTATTCGACATGTTTTGTACAGCACGAGCATATGATGACATGTACACGTAAAACTGTCATGTACAAAACGTTGCTGTGCATAAATCCACTGTACCAATTTTGTCCAGACAATTTTGTACAGCCAGAGCATGTACAACACGATCATATGAAGCCATGTCACGTAAAACGTGCTGTACAAAGCTGTGCTGAACATAATTGATGTCGTACAAAACGGTCTCTCATATTTACTAAGTATTTTATCTGAATGTTTGTGTTCTGGCTGGCAAGTGGCAACTCAAACTACTGCGACGATGTGACATGAACGTCGAATAAATTTGCTTTTTCACAATAAAAATTCGCGATATTTTGCGATTTTATTTGTGTCGTGAATGTGATTGTTCTTATCTCTTGATTTATCATGTTACGTTGTAAATATCCTGTGATAAAAATCTATTGTACCTAGGTACAAGAGTAACGTAAACGTACAGAAGCAGTATAGTGCGAAGCGCGACTGAAATCGCTTGTGAAATCAGTAGACATGTAAAGTGTTATTATCGGCGCCAGAATGTCTGACGAGCTGGAAGCCAGGATGTGGGACGACGGAGCTTCAAGGTACGAGTCTCGGAGCCTTGGAGCGTACTTTGACTCGTCTGAACAGTTGGACCGGGCTCCTTTGTTATCAGAGGTCAGTATCTAACATAACACTTTCCATGGTCACAATAGACGTAGGTATTATAGTTGTTATTTATCTGATATTTTAGAGAGAAACAAATATTAAAAACTAGATAAAAGCTAGTTGTGCTTCACCTATTTCATTGCTATTATTCATATTCCCCTCACATCCCATTATAAACAATGAAAAATGGCATTAATGTGCCCTTAGTCTGTTCACACTATGTACACTACATACTTGTTTTCTTTTCATTTGGTTCAGCCTTGAAACAATACAATACTTACACAAAAAATTTAAAAAAAGACAAAACAAAATTAGAAATCACCTGCACAATAGTATAATAAGTAATGCATTTATCAACCTATTGGTTTATTGTTAACAATATGAATGTTTTTATTTTGTACTTACTGCACTAAGTGGTTTCATTTTCTTACAAAAACAACAAATTTATCTTACGTCTACACTTACACAATTATAACATAGAGGAGTCATTTGTATTAATCTATGTTTGCAATGAATAAACTCAATAACAGGTCCTATATTGAAAATTCTTTCGCCACAAGAAAGCTAAATTATGCTTCAGTGACATATGCTATGAAACACAAGTGAAATGCTAAAGTTTGTTACTTCTTCACACTTAAACAGATTTACATATTTGGATGAAATTTGGAATGGCATTAGCATTTTCTCTGGATTAGCATTTTTCCTGAACTTGTGGGTAGTACAGCGGGGCACTTCTAGTACAAGATATTAGGTATCCATTAATACATGGTATTCAAGATATATCTTATACTAAACTCCAAACTATCCCCATACCAAATTTATCAATAGAAATCAAACACATGAACACTCCTTCACAAACTCATTTGTTTTAGCTTAGTAATAAACATTGTTTAGCCTCAGAATAGTTATAAAGTGGTTTGTCTTTTTCTTGTTTTTAAATTTTTAACTTGATCACACCCCTTAGCAGTAAACATTGTATGGCTTTGGAATAACTACTCAGTCTTTTATCTCTTTGATTGAGTTAAAAAATGTTAAAGAAAAAAAGACATAACACTGTTAAACTGTTCAGACGCTATACAATGTTTATTGCTAAGAGTGTAAAACTATTCCGAGGCTATGATTTATATTAATTAATTTAATTTATTAATAATTTATAAATATACATTTAAGAGGGGTAAGGGGATGTAAATTAGTGTTATTTCTTGTGATGTTCAGTGTAATTTTTATGATAAATGTACTATCTGCCTTATCTGAGGCATATTCGATATATATATATATGAGGCATATTATATATTAGATTTTATTATCATTGTTTTTCTATTTTATTAATTATTTTAGTTATTTTATTTATTTTGTATTTAATATGGGTGTAACAATCCGGAATAAAAACAATTTCATTTCATTTCATTTCATATTCTAACACTTGCAATGTCATCTCAACTACTGTTTCCCATGTTAGAAAACTTATGAGAGTGTGAATGAATAAGATACATGCATTGAAACAGGGCTTCTTTCAACCTTATTATATTTCCTGTAAGTCAGTTTACTGTATAACTACCTATCTACTTAAGTAATATACATGCATGATTGACTATGGTATAAACAATTTTGGCAAGGCTTAGATCCTAAAAAATATTCTTCACAATGACATCATCCTGTGATAAAAATCTATTGCTAGACTATTTGTTGTTCTTATTTGAAATGGGAGTGATAAGTCCTGCACTGCCATCCTGCATGGGGTACCTAGCTAACCCAACTCCTTGAAAAACCGGAGTGAGGCTTTGCAGCGCTGGCATAGTAGCTCCAGTGGCGCAGTGGTTCCAGTGAGTAGTTGACTGATTGCTAGGCCATATGTTGTTGATTAAAAAAATTATAAATACAATCATTTGGCTTTGCTTAGCTTAGATAAAACTACACAGTCTTGCTACACAGTCACAGAATAAAATCTTGCATTTTGGCAATTTGCCAAAAGTGTTTCAGTACATCACTTCAACTTATATTTTCTTTTGACGTCTGATGTTTTACCACAATTTAGCTAATGTGTTGTGAAGAGATCTGTGGATTTCTATAAACACAACAAATAGTTAGGTCACATGTTGTTTAGTAATTTTTATACAGACAACCAGTAAACTATTAGGTTAATTTGTTTCTTTTTTTTAAATTAGTACTTTAAATTTTTGCCTCTTAATTGCCTTTCCACCAAAAGTTTAGCAGTGTGAGCATGTTTAACAAGGAAAAATCCATCAAAAAGATCACAGCAGCAAAAAAAAATTAAGTTGGTAAGTAAACAAAGTGAACACAAAGTGGTGGACTTTTTCCCTCAATACACATCCTCGCATCTTTGGGTGAAAAAGCAAAGTAATAAAGAGTTACACAATGTACATTAGGCAATATTATTTACTTTAAAACTGAGCAGAGGTATATCTCTATTTATAACAAGAAAATCCCGCTCCACTGCCATTTAAGTTGAAAGGTAGTTTCAAGGCTTCCTACAAAAAACAAAAGAAGCACATCTTTGTTTTATGCTGCATTCACTGTGAAAGACGCCTACGGCAAACGCACTCCGCTTGTCGCGTCTAACGTCACATTAAAGAGATGGAAAAGGGTTGTTTCGCGGTGCGATTTCAGCAATGTTAGACGTAAAAAAACATTAAAAAGCCCCGATACCGATTTTTATCAACACCAATTTCCACACCAAACACACACACACACACGTCAAACTTATAACACCCCGTAGTTTTTGCGTCGGGGGTTCAAAATCAATGCTAGTAATGTTTATTTATAACTAATAAATAAAACAGCAAAAATGCAACGGCAATCGCAATGCGTTTAGCGCAACGAACACCGCATACAACAAAACAAATGTGCATCTTGAAAACAAAAACGTCGATCCAAAATAGTCGCGTCATCTGCCAATCACAGAGCGCGGTTTATAAATTTTAGACTACCCTCAAAACAAATAAATCCTTCACTTGAGTTATTTAAATTGACTTTTTATTCTTGTCGACTGTGCAACAGCCAAGGCGGTCAGCTTAACGTTTAATTTGTATTTTTAATAATTTGAAGCCATTTTTTTTAGTGTTAGTGTATATTTGTGGAGATAATGCGCGCTGAGATGAAGATTAAGAACATTAACGTGAGCATTTAAATCTAAGTCGAACGTGTAACGTTTACACGTCAGGTCCAAATTATCCGTTAAGGGCCGAGATATAAAGGTCGTGGAATTAGTTGATCGTAAAGGCTCAATAGGCTTCAGCTATGGGTATTTTATCATTTTTAACGCGATGAGATTATCGCGGACGATACGACGATAACAGGTAAGTTAATTGAATGAAAATATTTGTTATAACATCCTCTTAATATATTTCCATACAATGTACGAGTATATTTCTGTATCGTCTTCGTTTACGTCCACGATAATTCATTTCGTTAAACAGTTTATTATAAAATCGCTATATAAAATTACGTAGTTGGATTGGTGACGGCTATAGTATTTCCGTTTTTGACTCTCAGGCGCCCTGGGGGGCTACCATGACATCGTATTGCCATGATGGTTACGGTTTGTTTTCGACGATGCGCGACCGCGAATCGTTTCGCCGCGCAATAAAGTCCATGGCAGCCTCAGATCAACCTAGAGAATAAGATGGCGCACGGCGTATGATCTCAGTGAAGCCAACAATCATCCAAAAACTACGCTACTGTCGTACACAACACTCACACATTGACGCAAAAAAACTACTTGGTTGCTCGCTTGGTCATTCTCTTACCTCGACTTTATGTGCATTGGTTTATGGTATAATTTCGTGTACTTAAATAAACATAGATCGTTATAAAAGTGTGGCCAGGACTACATTTCGAAGTTCTTTTAAAAACTGTGCAGTTTTTTTACAAGTCAATTTTGAAAAAGCCGTAACATTAAACTCTTACAAATATGTGTAGTTTTAAAATATTAAATCTAAGGTTGCATACCTATTGGAACGGAAATGGCTAACTTGGAGTTTGGGAATTAATATTAGTTTTCGTGCAATTGTAAATGTTTTTTTCATGGCAACATTTCCACGCACGCACATTGAAAAAGAAGTTGCTGCAGCGAGATATAACGCAGTGTTCCATCTTTTCCTCTAGATTGATCTGAGATGGCAGCACGGCGTCGAAATCAAGATCGAAATCAAAATCAAATATCAAAGTCGAAACAGAAATAACCATCGTGGCAATAAGATGTCATAGTAGGCCCCCTCATTCGTAGCTAGTCGTGTGAAAGCTGATAAGTTATTTGATTACTCTACGCTCGTATCTCAATTAGCAATATAACCCAAGATTACATGAATGGGGATTATTGATTGTTATCAAATATTTGAGTACATACGATTATTTGATAATGATCGTAAAGTTTAAACGTATTGACGCAGGAGCGAGACAGATGGCATAACAATAGAGGCCCAGCAGTGGGATAGAGAAGGTAGGATGATGATGAAGTTTTAAGTTTTTTTTAAAACCTTTTTGCGTCTTTCAGGCCCACCGCCGGCTAAGGTCTCCTCTGATATACTCAAGTTTTTTTTTCTTTTTTGGGCCAGCACCGTCATTTTTCTAACGTCCCTACTTTTTTACTTCGTTTAAGTTACAAAAGAAAAATGTTCACGAAAAATGCGAGCATGAAACGAATCCTAACTAATGTTATAAAAACAGAAAAGAGCTTGTTACGCTTTCACGCTTCAAGTCGGCCGATCATCATGAAATTTTGCTTACACGTTGTCAGGGGTATAGTAGGTATTAAGAGGGCCGCGACGCTCTGAAATTTCCATACAAACGCGCTACTCAAATTTCTTGATAACCATTTGTCAGATTATGATGAAATTTAGCATGTACAATTAAATTAACAAAATCTCCGCCCTTCCGTTCTTGGTTTTTTTAAAAAAACGTTCTCTAGCTAAAATAGAGGTATGAAAAAATCCGCATTTTAAGGGGTCACTTTTGACTGATTTATTCAATAGATAGACAAAGCAAATCAAAAATTCCATTACATAGGAGGGCTGTCTACATCATTAGCTGTTAAATGAATCCATATTACAAGGGAAATTCTTAGTTACTTAAGAATGACTACAGAAGTGCAAAAGTCATAAAAAAAATTGAAATTGCACTTTGTCACTCTGTAGGTAAATTTAGAGGCTCGTTAGTATTATTACTCGCTCTCTTCGCTCGTCTTCTTCTTCTAGACGAAATAGCTATAGTCAGGGGTGGCCAACTTGATTAGACCGAAGATCTACTACTAAGTGACGAAATCCTCCGCGATCTACCAATTACATACTTTTTGAAAGTAAAAAAAAAACAGTAGGTATGTATAGTTGATGAAGGATGAAGGATTTCTTTCTTCATTTGAATTTTCTTCAGCGTTTCTCTTCAACCATTTATCCATAGGCGCGATGCTAAGTCTGATCGTGATTTATCTCGGTAGTCATCAGATCGTAACTCTGCTAGTAACTTTCGTCAACTGACGAGTTGGCTTGACACCCACCCCATACCTGTATCCCACATGTTCCGACACTTTTGTCCTTCGCATGCTGAAAACAAAAGAGAGCTACCTGCATGGGAGAAAGGATGAATAACGTCACAGAACGACCCGGTAATTTAAAAACTATACAAAATACTGTGCGCACCTGTTGATAATTACGTTGCGTAGTCTATTCTACGTATTTTTCAATGTAAAAAGTTTGTTATAGGCATATTAAACTTCTTTGTGTTTTGCTTTGCCACGATCGACTGGACTAATAGCCGCGATCGACCAGTCGATCGCGATCGACCGGTTGGACACCCCTGAGCTATAGAATACCTTAAGCCAATGCGAAGTTAGTCTAGGTCGCCTAGGTCGAAGTTAGTTAGGTCACCGGACTCTTAAGGACATAGGGTAGAAAGTAGGTACATTTCAACCCAAAAAAAACGGGTCTTGTGAAACCGCGGGTGAAACCTACAGGCGCAGCTAGTATAAACCTAAATTCAAATTCAACAGTTTTAGAACGCGGTCAAACCCACACGCTATACCTACGACCTACGTACCTTGTTAATGATAAGCAAATGTTTACTGGGCTGGAAGTTTCGCTCACGCATCGTTGCCCGTGTCAACACAGCAGGATTCATTTGCCTAATGAGGGTGGCGGCTGGCGATTATGAAAATTGCTGTGGAACCCTAAATGTGTAAAGTGCTGTGATGTCTTTGTGCTGGGCTGATGGGTTTTGCTTATCTTTATTATTGTGCAGATTGTTTTAATATAGCTGTTAAATTCACAAGTATAATTTAAAAATAAAAAAAAATCCCGTCATCTAAAAAAAAAACAAAATCGATTTCTCCGTTCGGGAACTATGATGACACAGACACACGCACACGCGCACACACACACACATACATATGCATACATACACACACACACACACACACACATACACATGCATACACACACTCACACGCATACATACACAAACACACAGTCACTAACACCCAGTCACATACATACACGCACACAAACACAGACGGACAGCGGAGTCTTAGTAATAGGGTCCCGTTATACCCATATCGTCACGCCTTGCCCTCGACCAGGCTGGCATGCTGATGATAGGTGTAATACAACATCCACACTTCGCCGGACGATATTCAGTCCCAAATGTGCCAGGGGGCGAGCCTGTCGCCATACGCCGGGCTCCAGTCATATAGCAGCTGACCCCAGTTATAGCAGTCGTTATACCCTCTGGGTAAAAATCAGTCGAAAGTGGTTTTGACCGGCTACGAATTTTCTTCAGAATAGGAAGAGGATAGATGCTAACCTTTTTGCACTATACCTATGTAGATAATAAATGAAAGCTGGAACTACGTACTACCTGCTTTAACCGCAGGCTCTTTAGATTATCAGAAACTGCAAATACGTATTTTTATTCACTCACTGCTAATGATAAAATGTTATCTAAATTCCATGAATATGTTTATTTACGAAAGGGGCTGGGGCGTCGTGACGCGACGCTGGCATCCCAGCGCTATCAAAGAAAAGAACGCTGGTCTAGACGAAATCGATTTTATTCATCTATTTCTATACTCATAGTTATTCTCATAGATAAGAAAATGGCTGGTAAACCTATCCCTACCAAGGTGTACCCTGCTGTAGGGCTAGCTTGATCCGTGGACAACACAGTTTTTATCCCGCTAGAAAGAGACAAACGTATCCGTATAATAGCTTTGTCAGACCTAAGCATGGATAAAAATGTATTTATAGTAGTATAAGACGTTACTACGTACCAAATTTCAAGATTCTGAGTTCACGGGAAGTACCCTGTAGGTTTTGATTCCCTTGCGAGTGTCAAAAATTTGCAGCATAAACGGCTGTATATTTTGATCGCGTTGGCTTAGAAGTTTGATCTATTTCACAGCTCCAAGGGACAGTAGACCTGCGTATTTGATCTGAATTTCAGCCTGATACCTTCACATATTTCTGAGAAAAAAAGGGCTTGACAGACAGACAGACAGACAGACAGACGGAAATCAAAGTGATCCTAAAAGGTTTCCGTTTTTTCCTTTTGAAGGTACGGAACCCAAAAAAAAAACTCACCTAGAGTATAGAGAAAAAGTCTTAGCTGTATAATCTTTTTTTTTTAATGTAGAATAGATCGACGTTTGACCACCAACTTGTCTGATGTTAAGCGACGTTGTGGTCTAAGATGGAGCACGACGACCTCTAAGGTACTTATTCACTCTAGCCTTGAAGTTTTGTAGAGTGAAGAAGTACAAAGACGGCAGTTGAGTGAGGCGCTACAAGTGCGCTACTGCTCAGACCTGTCTTCGGAACGGTTACACCGGACTACATCCCGAAACACGATTAGGTCATTTCACTGCATGGCTTGGTCCGGTGGGTGGTAACTAGGTATATAGCCACGGCCGAAGCCTCAGAAATCAGAAATCAGAATTTATTGATAACTCCTATAGTTACACGTCACAGTTGAATATTTATAATTAAAAACGAATGTCAGAACAATAATAATTGATAATTATGTCAAATATAAAAATAATTCATTAATGTCATTATACAGATAAATAATAATAGTTCAAAAATCTCTTATTTTAAAATAAGCTTCAATGTCATAAAACATATTTTCTAGTAACCAAGCTCTCATCTTGGTTTTGAAGCACGCGGTAGAAGGCGCATCCCGAACGGAATTTGGTATACGGTTATAGACCGCCGGCGCCGGCCCTAAAATATACACTAACCTCTTCGACTTGACGAGACGATGTGAGGGGGTTACTAGTTGGTCCTTCTTTTTATTACTACGTAAATTGAACGTACTATGGACGCCCCTACGTTGAAAAATATCTAGGTTTACATGGGTGAATAGGGCTACCTGGTAAACGAGCTCACACGGCAGAGGTAATATCTGAAGCTCCCGAAACAGCTCCACGCATGAGACGTCGTCCTGAACCCCACATATGGCACGTATGGCTCGCTTCTGCATGACAAATGCCCTATTACGATCGGCACCAGAGTTTGCTACCCGGTTAGCACTACCCGGGGACCACGTGTAGGGAATCACAGTAGCTTCTGAACGCTTTCTTTTGTTGTTCTCAGGAGACGTACACGGAGGTGCCGGTGGGCGTGGCGAGTGAGGGCGAGCACTGCCACTGGAAGCTGCCGCAGCCGCCCAGCGCCGTGCCTCAGCTCGTCATCGCGCTCGTGCTCTGCGGCTTCTTCATGGTGAGTCTGTGTACTGATTGTCACCAGGTTTTTTTTTATGTAGAATAGGTCGGCGTTTGACCACCAACTCGCCTGATGGTAAGCGACGTTGTGGTCTAAGATGGAGCACGACGACCTATAAGGTCCTTTTTCACTCTAGCCTTGAAGTTTTGTAGAGTGAAGAAGTACAAAGACGGCAGTTGAGTGAGACGCTACAAGTGCGCTACTGCTCAGACCCGTTTTCGATCAGGTCTTCAGGTGCAGGCACATTTACAGTTTCCACTTTCAGAGTTTTTAATGGTATTTTTAAGATTGCGGATCCAACCTGCACGATATTGCCACAGGACCGGGATAGGGAGAGAAAGAGAGAGAGAGAGAGAGAGAGAGAGAGAGCACAATGGTGCTATTCAGAATCATTCGGAAAAGTTTCTAAATGGATCCCACAAATTTCAAACTCAAATTGTTCTAATCTCAGTCTAGTTTTATAAAGTTTGGAATAAGGAATCGAGTATGAATCCGATTGGAAGAATAAATTACGTTTATAATCCTATGAATACAGACTGACATTCCAATAATTTCAGTTTGAAATCTTTGGAATCCGATCGGAAACGTTTCCGATTGATTGTGAATACCTATGCTGGAGAGAGAAGAGAACTTGGGAACTTTTGCCAATATAACCTCTAATTTAATTCGACAACATGAGCGGGAATTTCGCGCTAATAATCTCACCCCGCCATACGGGATATTTGTAATTCCCTCCGCTAATTAGTGAAGGTAAACATCGTTTAAGTCAACATTATTTTATTCTTCAAATGCTACATTTATATTATAGGAATACCAACCAGCAACACTGACGGATAGATTACCAACCAGCTATAGCAAACCAGTAACAATGACGGATAGATTACCAACCAGCTAAAGCAAACCAATAACACTGACGCGTTATAGTCCAGTCAAATTATGGCTAAAAACGAGTTAAATAAACATGAGCGACCACAGTTTGGGGATTTTGAGGACCGATAGGGGGTGTATTTTGAGCATAAAATCCAATTTGAGGGGTTGTACTGAGGTCAGCTCAAGGTCATTTCGATGGTAACGCGTTTAATTCGATATCTCGAGAATGGTTAGTGTTAGGCCAAAAATTGTAGAGATCTTTTCTCTTCCAAACAAAATTTACTAACTTTTTTATCGGAAACTTTTTTTTACAACATTAATATTTTTCAACTTATTACTCCCACAAGGCAATTTTTTTTTCTTTTTTTCGTCGTTTTCTCCTCAACCATTTAATTTTATTAAATGTTACCGATCATCAAAGTGTAGATCTTTTAATAATGAAGAATTTTGTTCTTAAACTTTTTTCTGTAATGCCAATACCTTCGTAGTCTGCCCAATCTGGTTTTTTAACATTGTATTGTAAAATGTGTAACATTTAGATTATATCTCAAAAATAATTTAGTCTGCCTTTAATTTAATGTGTCGTTCAAGTGGACGCCCACGATACTGGTTTTTCCAAGTGTGGGGTCCACAGTGCTTGTGTATTGTGCAAATGGTTGGCTAATAAAGATATTTGTATTTGTATTTGTATTTGTATTTGTAGTTATATATTACTTTACCGAGCGAAATCCGCGCCATTGTCGCTATTTACACCCGTATTCATATACATTACTTATGAAGTAAATGCTAAATGCGCATTTTCTGAGTACATTGATATTCCAGCTGCCAATATCTGCATCTACCCTGTACCTTGTGCATGTTTGAGACCTCATAGACATTGACTGCCTCGGTGGCTCAGTCGGTAGTAACCTGCCTTCTGAGCTAGGGGGCGTGGGTTCGATTCCCACCTAGAGAAAACATTCATGTGATGAACATTTTGTGTTTGTTCTATGTCTGGGTGTTAATATATTTCTATTCAAGTATGTATTTAAAAGTATATATGTATGTATATCAGTCTCTGGCTGCCATAGTACAAGCTTTGCTTAGTTTGGGGTCAGACGACCGTGTGTTCAAGTGTCCCGATTATTTATTTATTTATAGCAATGTTTGTGAATCCTACTAATATTATAAACGCGAAAGTTTGTAAGAATGGATGGAAGAATGGATGTTTGTTACTCTTTCACGCTAGAACGGCTGAACAGATCTAGATAAAATTTGGCACAGAGATAGATCATAGTCTAGAATAGCACATAGGATACTTTATAACCGCGGGTGAAACCGCAGGGCGCAGCTATTATCAAATATGGGAGCTAGTTTCCTCACTATGAAAGCACTCCATAAGCTCTTTTCTTACAGATATGCGAGCTGATTGGTGGATACTTAGCCGGCAGTCTGTCTGTGATGTGCGATGCGGCGCACATGCTCAGCGACTGTGGCGGGTTCGCACTCGCGCTGCTCGCCTTCCACTGCGCCAAGCGGAGTCCCGACGTGCACATGTCGTATGGGTACAAGAGGGCTGGTGAGACATCCAATCTTATACCTTTAAATGAGCAATTCTTGTATATATATATATATATATATAATTGGAATCTCGGAATCGGCTCCAACGATTTTCATACAAATTAGTATATAGGGGGTTTCGGGGGCGATAAATCGATCTAGCTAGGAATCATTTTTAGAAAATATCATTTTATTCGTGTTTTATCGATAATCAATCTCAACTGAAAAATATGACTCTTCCTGACATCTATTGGCGAACAATAATACAATTTTTTGTGAGCAACTACGAGTAATTGCTTTAACGACACAACAGCAGATGGCGTTGTTAAGTAACACGAAGTCAATGAGTGTTTGCTTTGAGGTTAGACTAAAATCAATTGTTTATTATCCAAAAAACACAATTAAAAAATAAAAAAAAATACCGAGCAAAGCTCGGCCATCCAGGTACTATTACATAATTTACCCATAGCCTAGTAGTTGCTATCGAAACATTGGTGGGTACGCATTCGATAGAAAAATGTTAGTAACATGGAACATAGTCGATATCGAGCGTAGCTCAGATCAACCTAGAGGAAAAGATGGAACATTGCGTTATATCTCGCTGAAGCCACTTCTTTTTAAACTTGTGTGCGTGGTAATGTTGCCATGAAAAACATTTACTATTGCACGAAAACTAATATTCATTCCCAAACTCTACGTTAGCCATTTCTGTTCCAATATACAACCTTAGTAGATTTAATATTGTAAAAAGCGTAGATGGAAGTATTCGAGTGGGTGTTGGATTGCAACTAGATTTATATGAACTTAAATCTACTGTGAGTGATGTGAATGTGACGTCTTGGTAAATATTCACCAATAATTCATTTTGATAGGCTCACCTAACAGGGGATTATTGTCTTATGGCATGATCCCTCACGCCTTTAATTAGGGCTCTAACTAATGCCCTATTTAATAAATTAAAAAAATTGAAAATAATTTATTTCGGAACCAGTACATAGATAGTCGTGCATATAATCATAACAAAATCAAAATCCAAATTAAAATCAAATAATTACAAAATCGATGTCACATTCATTATGTCCGTGTTCTTCATGATGATTCCGAAGTGGTCCTATTCTGGCGTCTGATATTATCTCTCTCATTAGAAAATTCATGATAGTGACTAAGATAAAATCGCATGGCTCAGAATAGGCTCCAAGTTCTCCAGCCAGAGTCGACAGACCAATTGACTCAGGCTTCCTATTCCAGAGGTTCTTGGCGCGATGGTATCAGTCCTTCTCATCTGGATCCTGACGGGAGTTTTCGTGTACGTGGCCGCCGTGCGGCTCCACACGGGCGAGTACAGCATCGAGCCGGACATGATGATGATAGTAAGCGGCTGCGGCGTCGCCTTCAACATAATCCTCGCGCTGGTGCTGCACGGTTGCGCTTCCGACGTCGGTGAGTGATACCGTCCTCGACCGATGCTGCAAACATAGAACCAACCTAGACATTGACAATGGTTAAGTGGGGAAGATTGAACAGACTTCAACAATTTTGGGTGAAATAGAACGGTCATTGATGACTTTTGGGAAAGATTGAGTGGTCATTGCAAACTTTTGGTAAAGATTGAGCAGTCATTGAAAACTATTTAGGAAAATTGAATGATAATTAAAAACTATTGGGAGCGATTGAACGGTTATTGAAAACTTTTGGGTAAGACAGAACGGTCATTGATGACTTTTAGGAACAATTGAGTGGTTATTGCAAACTTTTGGGAAAGATTGAACAGTAGTCGAAAACTATTACTTGACGTCACTTGCCGGGCCCAACAGAAAACCAGCGCTGGTTGTGTACAATCAGCAACACGCTGAGTTGGGGCCGGTTCTGTGACAATGTGCTTGTGTATTTTGTGTGTCTAATATGTATCTGTCTGTTCTGTCTGTCTATGTACATTGTCACAATAAAGTATTCTGTATTAGGAAGGATTGAATGGCAGATAAAAACTATTAGGAGCGATTGAACGGTAATTGAAAACTTATGAAAACGATTGAACAGTTATCAAAAACCTGTTATGATGAAAACCTGCTGTGGTATTAACACTTAGTCAATTCCAGCTCACCACCACACACACGGCGGCATGGCGTGTCCGCACGCGGCCGCACACACACACGCGCACGCGCACGAGCCGGCGCCGGCGCCTCGCTTCCGGCTGTTCAGGCGACGCGAGAGGAAAGAAACCAACGGGGCGCTGGTCAACGGAGACTATAGTATGAAGGACTTGTCTACTGCGGAGGCTAATGTACCGGGAACTGCGGATAGGTGAGTGTTGCTGTCTCTTTTGTACACACGCAAGAATTATTGTTCCATCTTTGTCTGTTCAAAATTTCAAATCATCTAATGGAGGTCAACGGAGGCTAATGTACACTAATGTACAGGGACATGCGGGTAGGTAAGTGTAGCTATCTCTTTCAGACACACGTGTCAATCATTGTTCCATCTTTGTCTGGTCAAAACTTTAAATAAACTATGTAATGGAGCGCTGTTAATGGAGACCATGGTATGAAAGACCTGTCTACTGCGGAGACTAATGTACACTAATGTACAGGGACCTGCGGGTAGGTGAGTGTAGCTGTGTCTTTCACGAGCACGAGCTATCCTTCCATCGTCTCTTCAAACAAACCAATAGCACAGGATGGCAGACAGAGCCTAGAGTCGAATTTACAGGGAATTCTGACTTCTGACATAATTATGACCAACTTTTCTTTGAACAGTTTGAACTTTGAGTCAAAACTTTGTTCTTTGAACAGTTGGTATTTATTGCCAAAACTTATAGATTTGCAAAACAATAAAGAAAACTATAAGTACTTATAACATTAATTTACCATAATTAATATATTAATTATTAATAATTTACAATAATTTACCAAGTATAGTGATAAAATTGTTTTGGCAATTGGAGTACGCTCAGCACTGTCTGCGTAGAAGAGTTCACGTAGAGCTGGTTTTCAGCCTACCCATTGCCTGCGCTGAGGTATTCGTCCATTACGATAAACATGTTTCCATAGCGTTTTTACTTGATCACCATAGTTGCAGTCGCCTATTCTTACATAAATAAAACAACAAATGGAACAATTTCGATTATAAATACATTTCATGATTTGCGTTGTGTGTGTGCGTGAATGGGGTGTGTGCGTGTTTTACACGCATAACATAGTATGTCTCTTTCATTCTAAATATGTCCTACGACGATAAAGAGAAGTTTTTTGTTTATGTTTAATTTTAAATTTACAGTAAGTTTATTTTATAGCTTAAAATTAATAAGAATTTTATTGAATTAGAGTAGGTATGTGAGTATGCAATGATTATTTTAAGTTTTTGCCGTATTATCGCCTGACAAACAGGACTACCTAGTTCCGGCAAAATTATTTTATTGTTCCTAAATAATGCTTGTATCTGATAGTTTTATCTTTACCATGTAGTTTTTGAAATAAACATTTATTATTATCATTATAATTACTCTCACAGTCAAGACACATAGCACTATGTTTAAAGTCCTAAAGCTACTGCCGACATAAGTAACTAATTAACTATGTATTTTCAAACAAATGTGGACATGAAAACTTGAAAAAAGTCTGGGATAATGTCAGGAACGTAAAGTACAGGAATACATGGTGGTTAATAATACTTATTAAGGAACCCTTAAAAGCATTCTACTGAGTGCCTAGGGGCCACTGGCTAGGAGACATTTTTAGGATATTACACAACACATCCGTTGAGTTTTTTTGATAAGCTGTTTCAATTTAAATGGTGTATTATTTACAGTGGCCTTATAGTGTGCCTACTATCTTATCTCCCGCCGCTGATGTATGCGGGTGTTAGCGTAACAGTTTCTAAAATGAAACCTTGGTGTTTTATAGATATTCACGCAACTGTTTTGTGAAGGGAATTTGAACAACACTTAAGAGGCTTTTCTCTGTCAAGGAATAGAGGTGAATTTAAGGAGGTAGTTATAGATTTAGGCCCCGTCTTACACGAAATCACCAAAAACAAGTATTTTGTTTGATATGAAGAATTATGATGATCAGGTGCAAAAAAGCAGCTGATAAATTAGTAAACCCGCTTTAAAACCACATGTTTACCATACTTGATTGCACCTTAGCGCATGCAATGGGGTAGGGTGAAAAGACGATTCAAATAACACCTCACATGTCGAAATACATCAAGCGGTTTAGGCTGTAGGGCGTGCCAAAGAAACCACATATATACATAAATCCTACTAATATTATAAACCCAAAAGTTTGTAAGAATGGATGGATGTTTGTTACTCTTTCACGCAAGAACGGCTGAACAGATCTGGATGAAATTTGCCACAGAGATAGATTATAGTCTAGAATAGCACATAGGATACTTTTTAACTTTTTAACCGCGCACCGCGCAGCTAATACACTCGAACATACATACACTCGAAGAACATAACCCTCTTCTTGCGCAGTCGGGTAAAGAGACCGAGCGAAAGCGATATCTCAGTTTGTACTGGAAAAAAATATCATTTGTTTGTCCGAATATAACATGAGCCGTTCTTGAGTAGTTTATACAAATACAATTTTTAAGTTTGAATACAAGCCAAATTAGTCGACGGGATATGAAAATTGCAAGGTCCTCGTTTGAGTTGAACTGCCAGTATTTACAGGAGTTGTTTCTTACAGGAATATAAACTTGCGCGCGGCGCTCATCCACGTGATCGGAGACCTGATCCAGAGCTGCGGCGTGCTGCTCGCTTCTATACTCATCAAGTTCTATGTGAGTTCAATTTCTTTCTTTCGAGGGACCTTCTTATATTTGTATGCTTCGATCAAATATACATAGATGTCGTGTCTCATTAAAAGTCAGTCCCTGTAGTGGCACCGCATCGACACTTATGTTTTATGTACGTTCTATTTAAAATTGTCAAATCGGAAATTATGAAAAATTATCGATTTTGACTCTTTAACCGCCTTTGACGATTTTATCCGATAATTATTTCTGCTGCCTAAGACAACGGATCACGCAAACGTCGTCTTAGGCAAAATCGGTTCGAATATAAAAGAAAATTGAAAAAAGAAATAATTGAAGAGTTCAACATGTTTAAATTTTAAAACTACACAACCATACAAACTTCGACCGGATAAACATCAACGTTATTGCCGAAAGAAAAGGCTTAGATTCAAATTAAGTTAATATGTATTTGATTATTTAAAATAGAACGCTAAGTGTCGAATCGGTGCCACTTTAGAGGCCTGATTTTTAATGAGACACGGCATCTATGTATTTCTGATCGAAACGTTAATTAGTTTGTTTGAATTTCGATGTATGTTTTGGTCGGCAGCCCGAAGCCAAGATGGTGGACCCGATCTGCACGTTCGTGTTCAGCGTGCTCGTGCTGCTGACCTCGGCGCGCGTCGTGCGGGACGCGCTCGCCATGCTCATGCAGGCCGTGCCCACGCACTTCCGGTGAGTGGGGGGAAGGGGGTGGTGGGGGGACTGGAAGGAAGGGGATGGAATGGGCGGGGAGTGGAAGGGAGGGATCGGGGGAGAGGTGGTTAAGGATAGGGTGTGGAGGCGGGCGATGTGATGTTAGAAATGGTGTCGAGGGTTGTGGAGGCGATGCCTCTGGGATGGTGATGATGGTGATGGTCTGGAATGGGGATGGTGGCTGTAAAACGGGAGCGGTGACTGGGATGTGAGGGAGGTGGATGTCAACAAAATCAAAGTCAAAATGTCTTTATTCCATTGGGCATCGAAGACACACTAGTCTAGTCAGAGTGCTTAGTGTGAGTTGCTCAAAGTAAATCGAATAACTTTACTACAGCGTAAACGAGTTTACGTCACACGGATCGACAATCGAAAACGAGCGAGTGTGAGTGCCAATCGAGCTTGTCACTCGATTCGCGTAAATTCACCGTGAAAAAGTAAATTTTTCATGTCAATGTTGGCAGTAAACAAAAATCTCGCACTCACGATTGCGGTTTCTCATTACTCCCACTAGGTGGCGCTTTTTAATTTTCATACAAATTGGAGTTACTTTTACGCGATCGAAAAGTAAGAAAAACTAACTAAGCACTCAGATACACTGAACGTCAAAGTTATAAAAATTACTACCACCGATTAGTTCGAAAGAGAGCCACTACTCAGAGAAACAGGCAAGAAACTGATGGAACTGGGGTACCGTGTGGTGTGGGGAGCGGTGGATGAGATGTCAAGGGTAGTAGTTTATTGAATGCGGGGGAGCGGTCGATGGGGTGTGGGGGAGGTGGCTGTGATGTGGGGGGACGCATGATCCAAAAAAACGAGATCTAGCAGTCCGGGAGCAAACACGAAATAACATCAGTCATCATCGTCATCCGTTTCTTTCGAACTATTTGTAAATGACTTATTTGGGTCTTGCTTGAGCATCGATTGACGTCACTACGTGTTGCCCACGTGACTGGAATGCTATACCTTGCGGAGTTTATGGGGGAGTTTATGGTATACCATGGGGGGA
Source organism: Peribatodes rhomboidaria (assembly GCA_911728515.1). Taxonomy (NCBI): domain Eukaryota; kingdom Metazoa; phylum Arthropoda; class Insecta; order Lepidoptera; family Geometridae; genus Peribatodes; species Peribatodes rhomboidaria. The sequence goes on from OU452189.1 coordinate 10,338,936, forward strand.
CGGGTTGTGGAGGCGGTGATGTTAGAGTGGGGGATGGGGTGTTGGGAGAGGTTGCTGTGATGTGGGGACCGTGGCTGTATTGTTGGGGCGGTAGATGGAGCGTGGGGAGCGGTGGCTGCCATTTGATGTGTGACACAATATCCAAAATACGTTTATATTAGGTCCTTACGTATGAAATTGGCGTTTTGTACGGGAGGAATAAAAAGTCGATTTTTTTTTGTAAAATATATTTAATTAATCAAAGTATGCACCGTTGTTATCTATGCACTTTTGCCATCTTATGGGTAGTTCATTGATCCCTTTACTATAAAAACCATGGGGGCGAGAATCAATAAACTCTTTGAAGGCGGTTTGGACTGCTGCATCGGAGTGGAATTTTTTTCCTTGTAAGAAGTTGTCCAAATTCCGGAAGAAATGGTAATCTGTTGGAGCAAGGTCCGGGGAGTACGGTGGATGTCGCAGACATTCCAATTGTAGCTCAGCTAACTTAGTGGTTGTTTGTTGTGCAGTGTGTGGTCTTGCGTTGTCGTGAAGCAGCAGTGGCCTAGAGCGATTGACCAATCTCGGTTGTTTAACAGCTAGTTCTTCCTTCATGGTTTGCAGTTGCTGACAATAGATATCTGCCGTAATCGTTTGGCCAGATTTAAGAAAGCTGTAGTGAACGACACCGGCGCTAGTCCACCAAACACTTACAAGTAACTTTTTCTGAGTCAATTTTCGTTTAGGGCAGGATTTGGCTGGGTCTCCAGGGTTCAGCCATTGCGATGAGCGCTTTCGATTATCGTACAATATCCACTTTTCATCACAAGTAATGATTCGATTTAAAATCCCTTCATTATTGTGTCGGTTGAGCAAAGTAACACAACAGGCGACCCGTGTTTGCAAGTTCGATTCACTCAATTCATGAGGTACCCATCGTTCGAGTTTTTTTACTTTCCCGATTTGCTTCAAGTGGATTAATACAGTTTTGTCACTTACCCCGAAGCCTGCTGCTATCTCTGAAGTGCTTTGTGATGGATCCGCTTCCACAATAACCTTTAATTCTTCGTTTTTCACTTTGATCTCCAGCCGTCCACGGGGTTGGTTCTTAAGGTCGAAATTTTCAGAACGAAAACGTTGAAACCAAAAACGTACCATGCTGTCTTTAGCGACACCAGCGCCGTACACATCATTAATTCTTCGAGCTGTTTCTGCAGCACTGGTGCCACGGTAGAACTCGTACTCGTAAATATACCGATATTTCATGTTTTCCATTGCGCGGTAATAAGCGACGCCAAAGAAAAAATAATGAGGAAAATAACAAATGAATGACTGTATTCCAAAGAAAAAGAAACCAGCTAAATGAATTTATTAATTTGAATTTCGAATTCTTAACCAAAGAGGAGATATTTCAGATCAAATTGATCAGTTCGACAAAACGCCAATTTCATACGTAAGGACCTAATACCAGAAAGTTACTTAAGCACAATACAAGCACATAACAGCGTGTTAAGTTCAAGGGTTTTTACAGCCAGAATGATACTGGTTTGCGGGAAAAAACGTTTTGTTCCTTTTTAATTTGTTTTGTGTTTTATTTGATTTTTTATTACTGAAGTAATGCAATATAAATATATTTATGTTACTGTGCAGGTACCGCGAGTGCCTGACGGCCCTCTCGTCCATCAGCGGCGTGCGGCACGTGCACTCGCTGCACGCGTGGGCGCTCTCCACTCACCACATCGTGCTCACGGCCCACGTCGCTGTCGGTAAGTGTTCACTTTTAGCATAAGAGTGGAAAACAAGCACACGGCGCCTGATGCTAAAGGTAACCGCAGCCTGTGGACCACTAGCGGTGTGGGATGATGTGTTGCTAACCCAGAAATATCCCTTCTAAAGCCCTTCATGTCGTAAGCTCATTCCACTTTCTGCAAGTACGCTGTAAGAAAAAACAGCGAAAGCGGACTGTATGTAAGTAGCTTAAGTGCTATTCCAGACTGTAATCTATCTCTGTCCTAGATTTCATCCAGATCCGTTCAGCCGTTCTGGCGTGATTGATTAACAAACGTCCATCCATCCTAACTGTCGCATTTATTATATTAGTGTGTTTTGAAACTGAACAACTGAAATGTATACTAAAATTATAAAATCGAAAGTAACTTTGTTTATGTGTTTATTTGTAGGCTTTTCACGGCGAAACGGCTGAACGGACCTTGATAAAGTTTAATCATTAGTTATAATAGTATAAACGCATAATAATGAATAACATATCGTCACGCCTTTCCCCCGAGGGGGCTGGCAGAGGTGTAATACAACACCCACACTTCGGACGATATTCAGTCCCAAATGTGACAGGGGGCGAGCCTGTCGCCATACACCGGGCTCCAGCCATGTAGCAGATGACATACAAAACGCACATATGTTCACACAATGAACAAATTGGTGCGTGCCGTCAGCTGGGTTCGAACCCGCTCCCTCTGGCTTGAGAGGCGGGCCTTCTCCAACTAGTCTGTCAGCGCTTCCTAATATAACATATAATCATAATAAATAAATAAACTAATAATCTGAGTAAACTGAATAAACGCGAACGAAGTCGCTAGTTTGAATAGTTGAGAATAAATGTTTTTAAACCTTAACCTTATTTCAATGTTGACGTATTTGCAGACTCCATGACCGACCCCGCTCCGGTCCTAGAGGCATGCCAGGCGGTGGCCCGCGGCCTGGGCGCGGCGCAGGCCACATTCCAGGTGGAGCGGCACACGGCGCGCATGCAGGCATGCCCCGCATGCCGCGCTCAGCCCGGCATGCGCCTGCAGTCCTACACGCCGCAGGATACCAGCATCAACTCCGAACGTATGTATCATGCTTTTTAAACATACAGATTCTAATTACAGATTCTCACAGTTAGCAACTTTAATCTAAGAGAGCCAACTCTCTGATATTATATGTTAGTCAAAAGATGTTTAGCTGTTGATTTTCCTCAAAATAAATAGATAAATTATTACATAGTACCTACCTGGATGACCGAGCTTTGCTCGGTATTTTTTTTTTTTTTAATTGTGTTTTTTGGAAAATAAACAATTGATTTTAGTCTAACCTCAAAGCAAACACTCATTGACTTCGTGTTACTTAACAACGCCATCTGCTGTTGTGTCGTTAAAGCAATTAGTTGCTCACAAAAAATAGTATTATTATTCGCCAATAGATGTCAGGAAGAGTCATATTTTTCAGTTGAGACTACTCAAACGCCTCCTCTTTGTTATTTTTCTTCCAAGTTTATGTTTAAGTTGATTATCGATAAAACACGAATAAAATGACATTTTCGAAAAATGATTCCTAGCTAGATCGATTTCTCGCCCCCGAAACCCCCCATATACCATACGGTACTTACGTATGAAATTGGCGTTTTCTACGGGAGGAATAAAAAGTCGATTTTTTTTTGTAAAATATATTTAATTAATCAAAGTATGCACCGTTGTTATCTATGCACTTTTGCCATCTTATGGGTAGTTCATTGATCCCTTTACTATAAAATCCATGGGGGCGAGAATCAATAAACTCTTTGAAGGCGGTTTGGACTGCTGCATCGGAGTGGAATTTTTTTCCTTGTAAGAAGTTGTCCAAATTCCGGAAGAAATCTTATATCTTTAAATGAGCAATTCTTGTATATATATATATATATATAATTGGAATCTCGGAATCGGCTCCAACGATTTTCATACAATTTAGTATATAGGGGGTTTCGGGGGCGATAAATCGATCTAGCTAGGAATCATTTTTAGAAAATATCATTTTATTCGTGTTTTATCGATAATCAACTTAAACATAAACTTGGAAGAAAAATAACAAAAATATGACTCTTCCTGACATCTATTGGCGAATAATAATACTATTTTTTGTGAGCAACTAATTGCTTTAACGACACAACAGCAGATGGCGTTGTTAAGTAACACGAAGTCAATGAGTGTTTGCTTTGAGGTTAGACTAAAATCAATTGTTTATTTTCCAAAAAACACAATAAAAAAAAAAATACCGAGCAAAGCTCGGACATCCAGGTACTGGTAATCTGTTGGAGCAAGGTCCGGGGAGTACGGTGGATGTCGCAGACATTCCAATTGTAGCTCAGCTAACTTAGTGGTTGTTTGTTATGCAGTGTGTGGTCTTGCGTTGTCGTGAAGCAGCAGTGGCCTAGAGCGATTGACCAATCTGGGTTGTTTAACTGCTAGTTCTTCCTTCATGGTTTGCAGTTGCTGACAATAGATATCTGCCGTAATCGTTTGGCCAGATTTAAGAAAGCTGTAGTGAACGACACCGGCGCTAGTCCACCAAACACTTACAAGTAACTTTTTCTGAGTCAATTTTCGTTTAGGGCAGGATTTGGCTGGGTCTCCAGGGTTCAGCCATTGCGATGAGCGCTTTCGATTATCGTACAATATCCACTTTTCATCACAAGTAATGATTCGATTTAAAATCCCTTCATTATTGTGTCGGTTGAGCAAAGTAACACAGCAGTCGACCCGTGTTTGCAAGTTCGATTCACTCAATTCATGAGGTACCCATCGTTCGAGTTTTTTTACTTTCCCGATTTGCTTCAAGTGGATTAATACAGTTTTGTCACTTACCCCGAAGACTGCTGCTATCTCTGAAGTGCTTTGTGATGGATCCGCTTCCACAATAGCCTTTAATTCTTCGTTTTTCACTTTGATCTCCGGCCGTCCACGGGGTTGGTTCTTAAGGTCGAAATTTCCAGAACGAAAACGTTGAAACCAAAAACGTACCATGCTGTCTTTAGCGACACGAGCGCCGTACACATCATTAATTCCTCGAGCTGTTTCTGCAGCACTGGTGCCACGGTAGAACTCGTACTCGTAAATATACCGATATTTCATGTTTTCCATTGCGCGGTAATAAGCGACGCCAAAGAAAAAGTAATGAGGAAAATAACAAATGAATGACTGTATTCCAAAGACAAAAAAACCAGCTAAATGAATTTATTAATTTGAATTTCAAATTCATAACCAAAGAGGAGATATTTCAGATCAAATTGATCAGTACGACAAAACGCTGATTTCATACGTAAGGACCTAATATATACCATATACCATATATAGAAAATCGTTGGAGCCGATTCCGAGATTCCAATTATATACAATGTGTTTGTCTACCCGTGTCGGAGCCTGAAATGGTAAAATATATGATTCATTTCATCGACAAATCAGGCTCTAACTTTTTTTTTTTCCTTCCCATTGTGGAATCGCAGCCATTTTGTTTTTTTTGGTTCCAACCCTTGGACGCTTGTATTAATTCAGTCATAACTTACCATGTAAGGGGCATATTGATTGAAAAAAGATATCATTTGATAGCTGAACGTATAGGCAATAAAACGTGGTTAAAAATTGTCAAATTTTTTTCGATAAAAGGAAGAAAATAATTCGAAACAACAAAAATTATAACTCTTTTCAAAGAAAAAATCTTAAAAGTAAGCTTTTTACAAAAATCTATGAGAGTAAATCCTAATTTTTTTAATTCCATAAACTAGTACAGGATGTAAGCTTTCTAAAAGATCCATACAGTATTGATGTAACTAACATAATTTAGAAGTTATAACAGTCGGAATATGACCCTTTGCAAAGTGCTTTGTTTGCTTACCATGGAATAGACTACCGAATTCGGCGAATTCTGGCTACGGATTTCTAACAAACCCATTCTTAGAAAGAGCAGGTATAATGCGACATGTTTCTAGGTGTGAGTAAGACAAAAAACCTATTGTACGAGCCGGGCTCAGCATGGAAGCGTAAATAATCAGGTCAGTCGTCCCTCACTCTGCGTTGTGATTACATTCCTTTGCCCGTACAGACGTTGTTATTATTGGAACATTTTGTTGTGTTTTTGTTTTGTTATTGATTTGTTTTGTTGTTATTTTGGACTGTTTTGACCAACTGAAGTGGAAGATGGCTTATTCTAGCCAACATCTTGCCGACATCCATTTCATTTATGGATTTTGCAACGGTAACGCCAATAGTGCCGTTAGAGAATATGCCAGAAGATTCCCAAACCGACCAACGCCGAATGCTCGCACCTTTATACGAACTCACATGCGTCTGGCTGAAAATGGGATAAGAAGGACCGCAAATGAACGCTCTCGTTTTTTGACACCTCTCGAGGAACAAGAAATATTGCAGCTGATTACTGAAGATCCTACACTAAGTATCAGAAGGATAGCAAACAGACTTGGCTTATCCGAATGGACAGTGTGGAAAGTTTTGAAGAATGAAGGATTACATCCCTATCACCTAAGACGAGTACAAGAAATAATTGACCCTGACTTTCCAAGAAGGTCAGTTTTTTGTTCTTGGATTTTAAGAAGAAATCGGCAAGAGCCAAATTTTTTGAAGAAAATTATGTGGACCGACGAGGCCACTTTCATCCGGAGTGGATACATAAACCATCGAAACGAACATTTATGGCTAAACGAGAATCCTCATGCTGTTCGGCCCAGTTCATTCCAGCATCAATTTTCGATTAATGTTTGGGCCGGAATGATCGATGACGCCCTTGTTGGGCCAATTGTTTTACCCGCAACAATGAACGGACCAAGATTTTTGGAGTTCCTGGAGACAACATTTTATGACGCTCTGATGGAGTTACCGCTAAAGTACCGTATCGGCATGATGCTGCAGCTGGACGGAGCACCAGCGCATTTTGCAACAAATGTGAGAAACTATTTAAACGAGCGCTATTCGCCGTGGATTGGACGCGGTGGGACAATCGCTTGGCCACCCGACCTCACCCCACTTGATTTTTTTTGTGAGGTACAATAAAGCAGAGAGTTTATACCAACGTTTCGAATACAAGAGAAGAGTTGTTGGAAAAAATACTACATGTCGGCAATGAGTTGCGCGAAGATAAAGGAATGATCCGGCGTGCAACACAACATGTTTCTATTAGAGCAACTGCCTGCTTGCAGCACCAGGGTGGGCATTTTGAGCAGTGGCTTTAATAAATAGGTTAAACATTTTTGCACAAATAAATGAAGTGGCCATTAATTTTATCTTGTTTTATTTCTACATGACTAGTAAGCTAGGGTCATATTCAACCTACCATATCTACTAAACTTTGTTAGTCACACCAATACTGTTTGGATCTTTAATAAAGCTTACATCCTGTACTACTTTATGGAATAAAAAAAATTAGAACTTACTCTCATAGATTTTTGTAAAACGTTTACTTTTAAGATTTTTTCTTTGAAAAAAGTTATAATTTTTTTTGCTTAGAATTATTTTCTTCCTTTTCTCGAAAAAAAATTTGACAATGTTTAACCACATTTTATTGCCTATACGTTCAGCTATCAAATGATATCTTTTTTTAATCAATATGCCCCTTACATGGTAAAATATGACTGAATTAATACAAGCGCCCAAGGGTTGGTACCAAAAAAAAAACAAAATGGCTGCGATTCCACAATGGGAAGGAAAAATAAATTATTAGAGCCTGATTTGTCGATGAAATGAATCATATATTTTACCATTTCAGGCTCCGACACGGGTAGACAAACACATTGTATATATATACAAGAATTGCTCATTTAAAGATATAATAAGATAAGACTGCATTGTTGCTATACACCAGGAGCTCTAGACGAGTTGCAATTGCTTCCAAGAGATTCTATTTTTTGTATATATTTTTTTAACTTCAAAAAAGGAGGTAGTTCTATGTTCGTCTATAATAATAAATAGTAAATAGTAATAAATTCGGAACACTTCCACGCACGGTCGCCTGACCCCAAACTAAGCTAAGCGTATGGCTGCCAGAGACTGATACACATACCTAGATATTTTTAAATACATACTTAAATAGATAATTACACCCAGACAGAACAAACACAAATATTCATCACATAAATGTTTGCCCGAGGTGGGAATCGAACCTCAGAAGCTCAGAAGGCAGGTTCACTACCAACTGAGCCATCGAGGCAGTCAATATATAATAGAAATAAATTGGGTTACTAACTGTCTAACTGCCATTACACCATCCAAATTTAGCACGCTAGCACACTTGGCGTCCTGCAAATTGGAAAATGTATTGACCACTTAAAGCTTGTTCCCCAAAATCAGAATCCTGAATCCGCCTATACATCTAACCTAACGAGTGTGAAAGTAACAGAGCTATATTTCTTTTTCAGAGCGCCTCAACTTCATTCGGATTTAATTCAAAGCGAGGTAATTTATTCAGTGATATTACAAGAGCCTGGAAACCTCACAAGTTTAGGATACCACGTGAAATTATTGACTAAAATGTCTAAATCTGATAATTGGTGCCGATTCTGTTCTACCGTATTTTGAACTAAAACTAAATTTGACAGCCGACCTTTTCTCAAACTCAGTATTAAAATGCGACGCAGATAATTTTTTAGTCCTGTCAGATTTTAATGAGTGAGTGGGTTTTTAGAATGGACACATTTTTATTTGATTATGAAGAAAGTTGTTTAAAGTCATGAAAAGACAAGTATTAGGTGAACGTGTAATATTAATTTAGTAAATAAACACGTTTTATACTAAATTATACGCTCTTCTCAAGGTTTAATGTGTATAAGGTTGTTTGTCATCTGCTACATGACTGGAGCCCGGTGTATGGCGACAGGCTCGCCCCCTGTCACATTTGGGACTGAATATCGTCCGGTGAAGTGTGGGTGTTGTTTTACACCCCCGCCAGCCCTCTCGGGGGAAAGGCGTGACGGTATGATATGTATGCTCAAGGTTTAAGGTTTAGTCGTGTCGATTTTGTGTTAGCATTCCACTGATCTGAGAGTACTAAAACTAGCTGCGTCTTTTTTCACTTTCTTATGTGAGAAAAGGATAGAGTTTTAGGGCTGAATAATTTAGTTCAGGAAATAATACTGCAGAATTGACACCATTAGTTAACCTTTTAACCGCCTGATTCTGATATGTCAGACAACGATTTTCGAGCTGATTCCGTCTGGGACGACTTATACTGCTCGTCTTTAGTAGCCATTCATGTATTTCGTAAGCACTAAAGAGGATAGTTTGCTTATTTTTGATGATATAGGAAACTTACTTTTGCAGGGAAGTAGAAGAGAGTTAAAAAGACTAAAATCCTGCTTACGTAGTACCCGAACGGTCCCTAGTCTATGCGCGCACTACGTATTTCAATCGTTGCGGATAATTATCGTGAACAACACCAATGTACTAGAATCCGCGCGATATGTTTGCGATTTAAAACCTTCGAGAGACAGATCGCATACTTAACGCACGTCAAAGCGCTAGCCAAACGCGGCGCTGTAGCGCTGAATTGTGTTGTACTATGACAGTATAATAACGTCATACTTAAAACAGCAGATACGAAATCATGCGAACATTTTGTACCCTAAAACCGCAGTTTTTCGCAGAACCACAGAACCGCAGAAAAACTGCGGAAAAATCGCAAACACTGTGCTCAGTCGACTTGTGATCTTTCTACATTTCGCATGTGATTGTAATTCGTAGGGCGTGTGCGTAGGAATTATTTTCGGTTGCGGTTTCTTTTTGCAATTTTGAGAATCGCTACGATTGAATACCTAGTGCGCGCTTTACCCTGTAGTTCGTTATACATAGCTTGATTCGGGGGACAGCCATCAAGATAACATATTTGTCATACATCAAATGTCATTTTGACCACAGAACGAAAATCTTTGTCGAGAAAATTCGTCTCAGCCAGTTTAAGGGTTAAAAATGTTAGTTTATAAGGTGTACATTTTTTATAAGTAATAACGTTAGTGCCAATTTTTGTATGTTTGAACTTGATAATAATGTTGTTGATACCCCGTTAAAAGTTATATATTAAAATTATTTATTGGAATTAGTGTTAGAAAATAAATTTAAGGAATATTCGACGAAATTGCATTTATATACTTGATAGGATTAGTAAAATAATGAAATTTGATGAATCAAGTGTCCTGTTGCTATAGGCATTTGTTTAGGCCGAGTGGCTAGCCCTGGTGTCGAGTTTTTAGGCTGTCCGAAGGCAACAGTACAACAAGTAAACTACAATTGAACGTGTTACCCGATTCACAGTAGAACTCAATTTTAAATGCAACTCGCAATGCAACAATTGTAAATGCAACATTATGATATTATAGTTGAACACGTTAAACTGAAACAAGTTATTTTTTAATGTATTACATTGAACTGTCTAATAGTAATCCGTCATCCGCCTTTGACCCAGCGGAACACTGGTCGAAGCGCGGCGAAGAAACAGAACGACACACATTTTAAACTAAACCTTAAATTGTATGACATACGGCTGAAAACGCCGGCTCTCATGGCAGTTTGACTGATCGCCCTACCGCTCGCTAATATTTATCTTTGATATGTTATTTCCAACCTTACATTTTAAAGTTTAGTTTGAAATGTTTTACTCTCAGTCTTTTCCGCGCCTTGACCGGTTTGCGTTGGGCCTTTTACATAGTTGACCGAAGAAGGGCAAAAGGTTAAAAAGAAAATCTGTTCAAAATGATTCATTGAAAAATTGTTGTCAAGTAGATATTATACCCCAAACTTGGTTGAATTTTTTTTAAAACAGTGGTTGTAGTTAGTCGCGTTCTAAATTATTACATCACTCACTTCACTTGACCGTTTTACAAAAAAAAAAAAAAATGGAATTGCTAATGAACCGCCGAGAATTAATTCTCTGAATCATTTTCAGATGAATTTCTCAAAGCGTACTCGTTAGACCCGCTGGCTTTTAACCAACAACCGACTGTACACAAACCACTGTTTCGAACATAAGGCGCAAATTATACAGGCCGGACGTAAGAAGAGGATGCAGCACGGACAATGTTCAGGCGCGTGCCGGTTTAAAATTCGTTCAAATAAAACGTATTAATACATTTTTAACCCCCGACGTAAAAACGACAGAGGATAAGGTTGACGTGTGTCTGTAAACGTTTATTTTTCCAGATTTGCATCCATCAAATTATTTCGTTAATTATTAAATGAATTATCTAATGATTAAAATTAAAATACAATGGTCAGAAATAAAATATAAAACAAGAATTAAATAAAATTGATTAGAGACATGCGGTGTGGCGCAGGCACGCCGCTTCACAGTTTTCACGCCTGAACGGTGTCCGCGCTGCATCCTCGCCTTACGTCCGGCTTTTATAATTTGGACTAAAAGATTTTTCAACCGATAGTTGTATTGTAAGTGATGCTATTATGAAACAGGGTGTGCGAACGTTATCTATGTCAATTGCGACGACCAGATAAGACAAATTATGGAGTATCTTGATGAAGTTTAATAATTTTCTAACTCAATTTGGCCGTTTTTCCACTTTTCGGTGCGGTATATCGGTTATTTTCGGTAAGGATTGTATTAATTCGGTAGTTTTTACTGAGACATATATCTATTAGTGTTTCCTGACTACGCAGGAAATACGCAGACTCAATAAAACGCACCCGTAACTAGGTTAAATGTATGAAGCCAAATGAAAACGAAAAAAGTTAAAGTTAACCGTCGAAACTCCTGGTAAGTCCCGAGGCCTGTATAATTGGCGCCTTAAAGCTATTTGCCAGAGATGGTTACATAAAACCAGACTTTGTAATTGTTGGGTTTTCAAAATAAATGTAGAAATTTAAAAGTATTTGTTAAACATTAGGTATTACAGTTGTCCATTTTCCAACTAGATTTTAGTGCAATATTTATTCAATTAGGTTAAAAAGATGTTTTTGAGATTTGCTTAAGGGTGTTAGCGTGTTTGACTGAACATTCGGCTTTCAAATAGTTTCTGTGTAGTATTTTTGTAAATGAGGCTGTTTTTTTTATGTAAATTTTATAGTGTGGTTCGCCGGCTCCATACCTTGGCCCCAACGCCGCTCGTCCAATATGTGGTTTGTGTGTAGGAAATAGTATTGGCCCCAACGTTGGACGAATGGCGTTGGTGCCAACGTTGGGCAGGAGCCAATGTGTGGAGTCGGCGTTACACTCTATTTTGTTTTTATCGATTGAGGTTTACAAATAGAGGTAAAAAAGATAGTATATGTAATAAAAAAAAACTAAAACGTACATATAACAGACTTATCTACCTATTTTTATTCATCAAAGATTCGTCTAAACATTTTCTGAGGGGCTCATAGCAATGTAGCGATTATGTACTTAATTTTTATTGTATTGAATTTCCCGTTTGGGACTGAATATCGTGCGGCGAGGTGTGGGTGTTGTAATACCTCTGCCGGGGGAAAGGTGTGACGATATGACGATATATAGATTTCGATAATAGAATGATGTCCATTTTATTGTACCATCTAATACTAATCTAAACTTTTTTGCCAGCATTAAAATTATCTGTCTCTTTTCATATTAATAAGTGAGAAAGGGATAGCAACAATTTGTAGAAATGTCAAAAGTTGAAGAAGGTGAAGAATTTAGTTAAGGAGATGGTTCAACAGATTCGACGTCGTTGTTTTATATTTAACATAGATAATTGTAAACGTAATATTTCGTGCTCAAATAGGGAAATATTGTGATAGTTGCGTAGTCGATAATGTTTGACACATTCCTGTTGTAGCTAGTGTTTAAAGCTGCATTCACACCGAGGCGCCATGCTTCCAGACATGACATGCCATAGAGCTGCATGCTTCCGGGAAAAGACCGAACGTAGAGTTTTGTTTAATGCGTCTCTTTCCGTTACACGGGTTTTGTCGCAGCTGTTCGTTTCTTTAGCTCGATAGCCGGTAGCTGTCAGTTTAACATTGATAGCTTGGCGTCTGAACGTTGTCAAGAATCTAGTGAAATGGCTGCTCTTTAAAGCCTGTGGGTACCGTAAAGCTGACATTCCGTAATTGGCTTCAATGTCGCAGGGTCAGTTAAGCGTAAAGGAACCATTAGTGACGCGGCAACATTGAACCCGATAACTGAATTGTGCCTTGTCGTGAATGTTGTATGTTGCCTCGGTGTAACTTAAGCTTGAGAGGTGCGAAAATCAAAGAGTGATAGATGAAATAGGTCCCATACATCACTAAGATAGAACTTTGAGCTGGGCGTCCAATGCTTAAAAATCGGTGCGCACGCTGCGGATGACGTCATCCAAAACGTTGGGATTTACAAAATTCCAAGAGACTGTCCATTGCATTCGCATGCAATAATAATGCAGTAATAAGGTAATGCAATAAAAAGGTAAATGAGGTATGCAAATGCAGGTAATTTAGTTAGACAGCTTCGCAGAATGGAGTAGAAAACGATGAAGGCGTCACTGAGTTCAGGATCCGAATGGTGCGTTAGCTGCCGATGACGTCATCGGAAGCGTAAGCACTGATTCCGACGCAGTGACGTGCAGCACCGGAAATTTATGAATAAAAACCGCCAATAGGATAACTTCAATTACACAAAAAAGAGGTGGATTTTTTCCTAGCGCACAGCTTGGCGAATAATGCGAGTTCATTAGCAGCAGTATTCAGTAGTTTTTTCGCACCTCGATACCCTTAGTTTAGTCCTTGTTTGTTAAAAGTAAGTTTAATAATAACCAGTTTTGTACAATAATATTCGTTAAGGCTCCTGTAATGGCTATGATGGAAATGCCAAGCGTGAAAACCTTTATGAGATAAGCTACGTTTGTAATAAGATGCGTCCACATCAAAGTTACTTAATTGTGAAAAAAAGTTTGAAAATAATTACAACGCGATAACAAACCATCGATATATTGTGTAATACGTACTAGATTTTATCATCCGAACACAAACTTTGGTCCACTCCAGTGCACGAAATCCTTGCACCTTGCATTAGTGTGGTCACGACACGCGTACAGTGTGGTTGTGTATGAAATCAAAGTTTGAATGTGGACGGACGTAAATTAGGTATTCAGTAGTCAACGCTGCAGCAACGTTGCGGTCAGCCCACGGTGGGCAGGCCCATTTTATTAAGTTGCGTAACGTTTTTTTTTGGATGGTGTCCTCTAGTACCTATGTATTGTAAGTAACATTTTGTGGCAGTCGTTATACGAACTTTGCTTAGTATAGGGTCAGATGACCGCGTGTGCAAAAATGACCGGAACATTTTTGATTTATTTATTGTAGAAAATAATAAATTAATAATAAATCGCTTAATTTTGTCCGCTCACATTTTTAAACGTTTCACAAAAAAGTAACTTCGGTGTGAATGCTCCTTAAACGTCCAAAAAGGTGAACAAATCTTTTCATGTATTTTGATGCAATATACTATAAGAAACAATTAATTACGTAAGTATTAAATTAAAGTAATAACATATTATTAATTAATTTAACCAAGTTTACATTTGAGAAACTAGCTGTATTTATATTTAAAGAAACAAGTAAGATATTTTAATCATTCAAATTGTTACGTAAATAAATTTGGAGGATAAGAAAAAAATCTATTGAAATATAAAAGTTGCTTACCTTTTTGGACGCCAAGGAAAAACGGATATACCAATGGACTTAGGCCTCAGTCAGGGAGACGCAGGGCGTTGCGCGGCGCGTGTAGCGTAGCGTCGCGCGGGCAAATCAAACATTATGCTAGTGTATGAGAGCGTTCAAGAGGGTGAGATGACTCCTACGCGTGAGATGAAAGATGATAATTTATCTTGGTCACTCTCACACCTATGACGTTTCAAACGAGAGAAACAAAGACGCAAAAAGGTGAGATGATAACCTCAAATCTCCGAATAGGTCCCCAGTTAGAGTGTGTTCACGCGCGTTTTGTTTTGAGTTACGAACCGCGGAACGCCACGCATCACGCGCCGCGCGTCCCTGAGTGAGGCTTTACCGTAGGTTTGTCTAGGTCTAGCTATTTGACTTTTTGCTAATTGTCTAGCGGCCATTACATTGTCCAATTTGCAGTATACTAAGTTAGTTTCTAGTTAGATGAATTAGTTTGACAGTTCCGGTGCGATCGCACTAGATTGGATTGCTGTCTAAACTGCCATTATACTACCTAAATTTAGCTCGCTAGCGTACTGCAAATTTAATAATGTAAAAATCGCTTATTGCAAAAAATCTATGTATTGTAATTATAGTTTTCGTGTAATTTCTGAGCTTGAACTGCCTCTGGGTTTGAGGTGACTATATTAGGATTATATTCTTCATACCGCTTTCCATAAACCGGTCGACGTCACGCGCTGGGTTAAAGCTTTAGATGCGCTCGATATTGGCAAGATAAGTTCTGGCAGGCCGAGTGGCTAGGTTACTTAAAACTCAAACATCAGGGTGTTTAAGTTTTGAGTCGCCAGGCCTATGGCTTGGTGCGTGGTGTCTGTTGTAACAACAATCGGGGCCTAAAATTACGTTTATTAACTCACTGACTGTACAGTTCGCAAGATGTAGGCTGTGTAATGTGTAAGCAGCATCTTCCGGTCTAAAAAAACTGTTTTTTCAACAAATTTCTAGTGTATTTTCACTATAAAAGTTGAAGCGATTTGTTGATAAAAACAGTTTTGAAGATGAATTTGCGCAAAGTAACGCCTGGCCCCCTAGCCTTGACGCGTGAGATGAGATCTGGTGACTTTCACTTCTATGACTTTTCAAACGAGGGACAAAGACCAGAAAATATATCGAATTGCCCACGATTCAAAATATTTTCTGGTTTTTCTGATCCTATTCTTAAATAGGACCCCTGATTAGTTCAACTATCTTTCGATCTTTCCTAACGGTTACAGCTGAGACTTTAAATTGTAGGCTCAATTTTTTTCCCTCTAGCAATCGTCAGGTCAGGTGGCCTCGAAAGTGACACCACGTCTACCCACTCGGCCTATACGAACTTCTATCTTTCGGTTGGAGAATGTAACTCTACAATAGCAAATATATTGTTTTGTCACATCGTAGTTGTAAGCAATTGATACAGGTTATTTTACCTTGATCTGTGACGATCGGGCTTCGAGTAAATATGACCAGTAGGACTTAGCCAAATTGTAACCAAAAATGAAGTATTTTTGTATAATTAACGAACAATTTATTGAGAATGTTATTTTTTTATATTTTTTCTTCTGTTGTTGTAAATGTGTTTTCCGTCCCCCTGTTTATGTATTTATGTTGTAAATTGTAATCCATTGTACTGAGAATAAAGGAAATTATTGACTTATGTATATTCTTTCACATATTAGAACCAATCTTACCTTCTTTTTTAAGATGTATAATTTAATTTATATTTTTCTTTCTATACTGCTTAGATATGAAATCGATCGTTGATGATGATGTCTTCCTAGCCGATTCCGGCCACGGCGACTATTGCTCCTGTTAGCTAAATTGTGAGCCTTGATGGTGTGCTCTCACATGGCTTGTGTAGCCTATCTTTGCACTGAAAGTCCTAGAACAATCACTGCAAGTCAAGATGCTATTTACGTAATTGTAAGTTATATTTGAGGGAGGCCTGTTCTTTAGCTCATCACGTTTCCGGTCCAACGCTTCAAAAGCGTAGACGTGGCTCTGCACAAGGCGTCTCCACTCTGGCCATTGATCGATAGGAAATGAATGGCTTTTTCACGCTGAAAGAATAGGGGCCGAAATCCCTATTCTTGACGCCTGCGATGAGATCTGCGGTGGTATTCACAATGTGTGCGTAACTACAGCTTCCTCATAGGTGATAGAATAATTCTACCTATCCCAATATTTAAAGCATAATAGCTGCAATCAAATATCCCAGTCTTAGTTTGGCTGCCACAAGCACTTCGTTAATATGAGCCATTTACTATGTGTCAGCTGGAGTGACATAACCTCAGCTCACTCATCCAGTACAGGCAAACCAAAAGTCAAAAGTGAGGTTAGGGTTTTGGACAATAGCTAAAAAATTAAAGCATAATAGCTGCACAAGGTAGGAAAAATCTGAACGATGCTACTCAAAACATGTAGAAGCTATGATCAAAAAACTGTGTCAGCTGGTGTTGTGTCACTTCAGCTACTCATCTCATATCTTCCAAACGGAAGAAAGTATGACTATGCATTATAGCTCGAAATCTGAAGCGTAATTGCTGCCATTGGCAACAAAATTTTCAAGTCTCTGGGTTATATACTTTCCGAATTATAAGCTAATGTAATAAACCTATGTGTAGTAGTTCCATTGATTGTCCTATTGATAGAACTAGTTGGGCTTCTCGAATTGTAGGAACAGCCTTCCTAACCAGAGTTCAATTTATATTTTGTGAATTGAACTCTGGCAAGCAAGTAAAATTAAAAGTAAAACAATGAAGTAACTACTTATGTCAATAATTTATTAATCTGAAGGCGATTTCAACACAATTATGTACAATTACGTCAACATTCGAGGAAGTGCCTCTACTCCATTCAAGACTTTATTATAGTTTTATTTCCGTAATAAAATATATCTTTGCATGTATTGAATTACACAGTAAGCAGCAGAAGAACGTATTTTTATTCGGCCAAAAGTCTACCTCTCTGTCTAACTTAGCAGAATCATCTGTTCTTCTCTCTCGCAGAGTTTTAGACCCACCGTCTAAAAGTACGTCGCTTGCCCTGCAGTTGATACTAATACAATATTCCCAATATATGTCCTATTTTTTTTGGCTAAGACATTCGTTACCTACCTATTTTACAAATTTGATTGCAGGACACTTCCTCAAAACCACTCAATATTCCTTACATTACAGAGTAATATCACAACTGCAAAATTAACAACTTTAAAGCTATGAGTACGTTATCAATCGTCATACTATAATATCAGGGTTCTGGCTTATAATCTGCAAGTCTGCACTTTTCGCAAGTGAAGTCTTCGGCCAAAATAAAATGGAAGGACGAGCCCACAAGAAGCTCATTTATGGAGCCAATCAAATGTGCTACGGGCTCGCATTACGACTCACTCCTTCTCAGGACGTGAGAAGCGCGACACGTCTTTAGTGGTTCTTTTATCTCTTACTAGCTGCGCCCCGCGGTTTCACCCGCGGTCCCACAGGAACCGTTTATTTCTCGGGATAAAAAGTACCCTATGTCCTTTTCTGTACCCCAGACAACATGGTATGCAAAATTTCATGACGATCGATTGAGTAGTGACGTGAAAGCGTTACAAATAAACAAACAAACAAACTCACTTTCGCATTTATAATATTAGTTAGGATTTTGTAACAAATGTACTATACATGCTCATAATTAGGTGTTGATGTATAGTCTCATATGGTTTTGACTTAGACTGAACGGCATAGGCCCATCCATTAATTTATTTTGGTTGAAGTTCTAAGTACTAAAGCCGTTGTCATACTAGTGTTTGTATATCGGGGCGTTCAGCACGTGCGCGACGCGAACACTGCGCGTGCACAGCGTCAAACGTTAAGCCAACAAAGTGTGCCTCGCGAGGCACGCTTCTATCTCCCTCTGACGCTGAGCTTACCATGCTCCAGACTGAGATAGAAGGCGACGCATGCTTGGTCAGTAGGTATAACCCTATTTTAAAGCTCTATTAACCCCAGTATGACAGCAGCCTAGCCTAGCAGATTTCGTCTGTAGTTTTTTGACGACAGCGTTTGTGAAATTTAAAAAATAAAAAATTGTACAAAAACATTATTTCGGTTGACGACTTTACAATATCTATGGAGTGAAGAGTTATAGATTTTCTGCACAATATGCCCTATGGGCCGGTAACGATATCCTAATGCGATGATTGTTAGGTTCAGCGATCATGAACCCTATTGCGCGGCGATACGATTCGCGATCGCGCAGCGTCGGCGGCTGAACCTAAAAATCATCGCAATAAGATGTCATAGCCTGCATAGGTATTCATATTCATTCGGAAACGTTTCCGTTCGGATTTCAAAAAATTTTAACTCATTTCATTCGAACTCCAAACTTATGCATTTTGATAGGTTCCAAATTCAATGATTTACTATAACTTTGCTGATCAAATATTTGCAAGAAAACTAATTGAAGCTATTGTTGAGCAAAAGTAGTTTCATAATAGCCAAAAATTTGATAAATGAAGTTTTTAGTACTTCCATTTACAAAACAACATTGCCATTCTTTTAGAAATCGATCATTGGGTGTACTCAGCGAGATTCTTTGTGCGTTCTGTCTTTAAAGCTCCAAAAGTTGGATACTTTCTGGCAAGCGTGAACTTAGTCTTTATTTTAGAATTTTCTACTTATTATCTAAAATCACCAGAGCGGAATCACAAACGATGCGTTAGCCAGTTTACATCGTGTAAAGTCAACCAGTATGACTGGCTGTGCTATTTTTGATGACAAAAAGCATTACATAGACCAAGTGCATTAGATTTCAAAACCAAAATATGGGCAAATTAAGCGTGGCACAGACTATAACATAATATTATGTTAAGATATATTTATATTTACCAACCTCTTCCATTATTAGGTACTACACAAACTTGGCAGATCTCTACATAGTTTGAATCAAAGTTGCTTTCAGCGTCTGTCTGTCTCTCTGTGTTTTGATGCGGTTTTCAACATCAGTTAGATTTTTTTACGGAAGGTTTAAAGGTACCGTGCGAAGCCAGCTCGGGTCGCTAGTTACATATATATCTTAATAAAAAGGTATCTCTTAACATATGATAGCTAAGTCTGCACTACGCTTTATGTTCAAATATTAAAAGCACTCGTTCGTGACCACAATTTACAATTAATATAACTAATTGAATATTACAACGTTAGGGTTAATTCATTTCACTATTACTTATTAACAATATCACTCACTCAATTTGCTATTTCAATTTCTTTATATTTACAAAGCGTTTTAATAAATTTTTAATTGAGTATAACATTTAGGGATAAAATGACAACATAATTATATAAGATTTCTTTGAACAAAGGATATTCTAGGATATAATTGTAGTCATCATTATAACTGACTTTTACTAAACTACCGAAAATGAAATCGCGGAAAAAACTCTTCCATGAAAGAAAAACATTCAATTTCGACTAACTGTTTTGAACAGCTGATTTTGTTTACACGATTTTGCGTTGGTTGGTCATAATGTTGAGTAGTACAATGATATCCTAGAATATGTCCGTCGTTTTAAGTTACACGTATAGCCCTCGAACCAGGAACAAATTTGATCAAAAATTGCGAAAATAGGCGATAGAAGGTTCTGCGTGGCTCCTGCTTTGCCATCTTCAGGGCACCGCTTGTTCGGTTAATCATCGAACACAGCGTTTTGACTCAAGTAGGTCGCACGCGCCGACATCAGTGGTTCGAGCGATTTACTTGAGTCAGTGCATCAGCAATCGCCGCGACGTTCGCACTCATCCTACCATCAGCTATTATCAATTAAATACCGTTTAAGGAGACAAGCATCTTTCCTTTATCGGTCAGCAGCAGCATCCCCCGTAGGAAACAAACCCTTTAAACCGCTGATGATCTTTTCACCGTGCGTGATACAGCCAGCTGACTTTTTGTTTTCTTTAAGAAATTGCGTAAACTTTAATTTAAAACAATTTTTAATCGGGAGGAAATTACAGAAAAAAGAGCCACACTCTAGAGCCAGCCGACTGTTTTTTTTTAAGGTAAGCTTAATTTTCACACTATTTTCAACCGAGAAGAAATAACTGACAAAAAAAAAGATATCTACGTGTTTGGAATGCTTCGCTGATGAACCCACCAATCCAGCTAAATTTTTGTATTCTTTATGATATTGGGTAAGCTAAATTTTGAAACTATTTTCAATCGGGAGGAAATGACTGGATTTTTTTTTTACATGTTTGGAAGGCTACCGCTGCCGTACCCGCCATTCTAGAGCCAGCTGAATTTTTGTTTTCTTTAAGGTATTGGGTTAGCTTTACCTATTTTGACATTATTCTCAATCGGGAGAAAATTACTGAATTTTTTTACGTGTTTGGGAGGCTACTGCTGCTAAACCCACTAACGTATCCGCAGCTGACGACCACTAGGCTTTATGATAAGTCTATCTTAATCATTGTACAAGTTTTCGTCCGGGAGGAAATGATTCACCAAATTTGTTCCTGGCTCGGGGGCCACTGGTATAGATACAGATATTTAACAATAGTTAGAAAATAACGGTTTAATCACAAAAATGGAACTTTAAATTAATATTATCGTATTTGGATGAACCCGATTCAGAGCGCGCAATCGCGTTGTAAATCGCACTTTAAGGTTGGATAGTATGATTGTTAAAGAAACGCGTTGTAATTCGCACCGTCACATTTTTGCGATTAATTTGTTTCCATTATTTATTTCTGGAAGACGAAAATAGAAAATAAATTATGAATAAAATTTAAAAAAAAAGTATTACAGAAAAAATACATTTAAAATAACTGTCATGATTTTAAAGAGTATTTTCAAGTATTTAAACAAATCATATTTTATATTCTTAGTGTTTTTTGAATCTTAAAATATACTTACTTCATAAATTATATAAGCTGGGTGGCGCAGGTTCATACAGTGTGTTACAAACCGTTAAACTCAAATTTAAGTTAACACACTGCATAATATGTTGCAAAAAATTGCATTTTAATTGGCGGGCAATTGAACTTACATTACATTTACTAAACCAAATTCAATTTAAATTGTATAAATAAAATAAGATTGTAAATAATACTGCTAATCAGTAGGTTCGTTCTTAAATTAGGTATGTCAATACGTTTTATACAACAAAACAGAAAAAAAGTCAAATAATGACTTTTAGTGAAAATAATTTTTTTAGCGGTTTTTGTTAACAATATTTAGGTACGAGTATCTCAGTAATAAAAGAGGATAAGAAAAGTTTGTCTTCAAAAAATTATAAGAACTTCTGAATTTCCTTAGACATTATACAGGGTTATTTTCAGTTCACCTAGAACCTCTTGCAGGCAGCTCGGATTCCATACATTATATTTAACAACTTTTATTCAATAATTTATCACAAACCTTTATGTATTACCCAAAATATATATTTCAAGAAATCAGAATTTATTAATAACTACTATTTACACATCAAAGTTGAATATTTCAATTTGAAAATGAATGTCAAACAGTAGTTATTCATAATTATGTCAAATATAAAAATAATTCATTCATTCAAGACTGCCTCGGTGGCTCAGTTGGTAGTGAACCTACCTTCTGAGCTTGGGGGCGTGGGTTCGATTCCCACCTAGGGCAAACATTTATGTGATGAACATTTGTGTTTGTTTTATGTCTGGGTGTTAATATGTATTTTAGTATGTATTTAAAAATATTTAAGTATGTGTATCAGTACCTGGCAGCCATAGTACAAGCTTTGCTTAGTTTGGGGTCAGGCGACCGTGTGTGGAAGTGTCCCCAATTTATTATTATTGTTATTAATGTCATTACATATTTAAGTATTGTGAAAATTTATTTTGGAAATCTATTAATAAACAAAATAATAATAGTTCAAAAATCTACTATTTTAAAATAAAAATAAGCATTCATCCGAAACTCTACATAGAACACCATGCAGGGAAACTGCACAAGAGGAATGATAGGCGTATGCAAAAAACAACCCTGTATATTTACTTGTTATAAATTTTATATTCCTGCGGCAACGAATTCCGTACACATATAAAAGGCCTGAGCTATGTGTCCAGTAATTATAGCAAGACACCCTGTATGAATGGTGTGCTAACCTATTTGTCAATGTACTTACAAGTAAAGTTATTATCAATTACTTATTGCGTTAAATTGCACTTAATTTTATGAGATTCACTCACTCGATTCGAGTCTTGATTAAGTTTAAGAGCTGCATCGCTGTAGGGCGGCGTACTATTTGGCTTAGTCGCACGAACATACGACGCGCCCGTGAACTTAGTCGCACGAACATACGACGCGACCGTGAACTTAGTCGTGCGAACATACGACGCGCCCGGAACTTAGTTGTGCGAACGTACGATACACCCGAGAACTTAGTCGGATGAACCTCATTTCAAACATTTGGAAAACTATGTGAACATCATTGGAGCTGTAGCTGTAGGGCTTATTATGAGTTTTGATGGTTGAGTTTTGTTCCATATATTTCGATAAAGAGCCCCTGGCGGTAACAATAAGAAATTAAGTTAAATGTAAAGAGCCAAAGGAAAATGAAAAAAGTTTACGTTAACTATAGAACCTTATACTAATACTGCCCAAAAAAAAAGGTCTAGACCGTTCCGGGAGTTGACTACGTCACTCGTCATCGTCTCTCTCGAACTTATTGTGAATTACTTATTTCGGTCTTGCTTCAGCATCGGTTGACGTCACTGCGTGTCAGTTACGTGTCTAATTTTGTCTCGGTACTCTTCAACTGATAGAGTACATTATTGTACCATGCACCAAGCCCACGGGCATTGATTAAAATTAGGTTTAAATGTTCGACTAGCCGCGTCGTTTGTTCGTGTAATCATTGGCCAATTAGGACGCCGCTGCCAAAGCTTGATTACACAGGGACCCGTCCAGCCTAGGTGAGCCTTGATATTGAGACCTACGTCGTGGAACATAAAACTGAAGTTTCGTTGACAAACCAAAATGTCGTCATCATTTCCAACGACGATACTTCACCATTTTTGTTACATTCTATGATTGTTGTATTCACAATATAATATCTAGGCTTAGGACACGTGAGATGAGATCTGGTCACTTTCACTCCTATGACTTTTCAAACGAGAGAGACAAAGACCAGAGTGCTTAGTGTGAGTTGCTCAAAGTAAATCGAATAACTTTACTACAGCGTAAACGAGTTTACGTCACACGGATCGACAATCGAAAACGAGCGAGTGTGAGTGCCAATCGAGCTTGTCACTCGATTCGCGTAAATTCACCGTGAAAAAATAAATTTTTCATGTCAATGTTGGCAGTAAACAAAAAACTCGCACTCACGATTGCGGTTTCTCATTACTCCCACTAGGTGGCGCTTTTTAATTTTCATACAAATTGGAGTTACTTTTACGCGATCGATAAGTAAGAAAAACTCACACTAAGCACTCAGAAAATGTCTCGAATCGTAGGTATAGGGCCCCAGACTAGTCTCCGTGTGATGTGAATCAATCTTTGACATAACTTAATTTTTATTTATCACCTTCAAATTGCAAAAATAACACCCGCACGCTATTCGATCCCTATTGGCATAGATTAATATACTACTAAGGGCCGATTTTTCAATGGTCAGATAAACAAACAAATAGTGTTTATTGAACTGATAGCTAATTATTCTGTTTTTCAATGGTCAGGTATCATTTACTAGACGAATAACTCATCTATCTGAGGTATAACTTTATTTGTCGGTGGAACGGCCAGATAGCAGTTTATTCTATGGAATAAATTGTTGAGACTGTCTAAATGATGGTCTTATGGGTTGTCACTGTAAAAAAAGATTGATATTTCCGACACGCAGAAACTAAATTAATTTTAATTAAAAAAAAAACTACCATGAACAAACTACATGAGCTATTTACCATAGCCAAACCAGCCGACGACTTTTGCACAGATTAGTAGTACAGTGACGTTTAGACTAAAACTGACAAGACAGTGACATAAGCGAAAAGTGAAAATTCGAAGTCCTTTTCTAACGCGTGGATATTTTATAGTTTTGTTTCAACTGTCTGAAGTTAGCTTTTGTACACACTGAATAAATGGTCAGATAATTATTCCCAATTTAAAATTGTATTGAAAAACCGACCACCGTTTATGAGTCGACTAAACAGATTAATAAAGTTATTGGCTCGGTAGTTATTAGGCGAATAAAGTAAGGATTGAAAAATCGGCCCTAAGTAATATACTAATTTTAATAATTATATTATATGATAATTAGTATATTAATACTACATACCTACATATCGTCTCGCCCTTCCCCCAAAGGGGCTGGCAGAGGTGTAATATCACACCCACAACTCGCCGGACGATATTCAGTTTCAAATGTGACAAGGGGCGAGCCTGTCATAATATACTATACTATACATTAATAGTAGTATATAAGTCTAAGCTATTGGTAAGATATTCGCGGCTGTCAGTTTTGATAACTAAAAGTGATTCATAAAAATCGAGTTAGAAATGACAAACAAAACGAATGACATATGTTTTTCTACTGTGACGCTATTTTAAAAAATATAGACTTCTGTTATATGTACTTGGCGTGTTTGACTATTTCTGAATTGACGAATATGCAGCCTGTTCCGGACATGAATTACAATATAATCTTGATTTTTATATAGCCAGAGTGTTTTGATTAAACTATACACAATACAGGGTTAATTACGCAAACTATACTATAAATACATGGTGGAATATAAATTAGGATAGTGAGCAGATCTACCTGAAATGTTCTAGCTATTTTGTTTATACAAGGTGCTGCTTTTTATGGGTGTTATTATCTCCGTCAAATTGAACAGCCTAGCCGTTAGACTACAAAGTTGCAAAATTCGAAAAAATAAACGTGCTTGATTACAAAAAAGTGCTTTAACCAAAGTATCGTTTTTCTTCTAATATTCAAGATGCTTATTTGGGTGTAGTAACACTTAAGGGTGTACTTCTTCCCGTCAAAGTACTTTTAGCACACAAGTTTGCAAATTTCGAGAAAAGAAAAAAATAATCCTTCATTCAAAATCGACCACATCACTAGTTATTTTGTATGGAGACTCGATTTTTTTTCCAAATTTTGCAAACTTTCGTTCCGCAAGTTGTTCACTTTGACGGGTACAATAACACCGTTTTAGTATTGGTATTAGTAATGGTATTGGGCCAAAAAAAGCAACCGGTATAATTCTTGTTTGTATTTATAATTAGTGCTTTGTGAATTCATGTCCGGAACAGGCATTTTGGAAAAATACTTCACGCTGATATGTCTATTGTTAGAACTACATCATCACAGACTTATACATTCACGCTTTACATACTAGTGAGATTGCTTTTGTGTTCTAAAGGCTGGAGCACACCAAATGCAGGCGCAGTCCGTGTGCATTCCGGTCCGGTTAGCGAGGACCAGTAAAGTATACAATTCTAAGAAAGACGTCACACCGAAAGCAGTCCGTCTCCAGTCCGTTACAGTAGCTACTTGATGTAAGGACTGCTGTTTACGACAAATTGACACAGGGAACGGACTGCAACTGGATTTAGTGTGTTTCAGTTCTTAAGCTGCGGCCCCACTAGGGCCTAGTAGTCAAATGTGTCTTACTAGGACCTAGTGTATGCAGTTGTATTAAGTGATGACATCAATATTCAGTGTACATCAATATCGAGTGAAACTAACACGATCTGACTGGTTACGAGATTCGCCTATACGTTGACACACATAAATAAACTTTTTAACCGCCTAAATCGGATTTATCTCGGTTATATCTTTATTTCGATCCGATTCCACCTCGGACGACAAAAACGCGCCGCAACAAAATTTCTGATCAGTTTTTGTCGCGTTAGAACGTGACACGGCTACGTGTAAATGTAGGTACGTCTGTCTCCATAAAACGAGTCGACAAAATGCATGCTAGACTGACTGAGCGACAGCGGCCGACTTTTCCTTGGCCTAAAATCCGTTTCCAGCGGTTAAAAGGTTGAGGACAAAGAGGGGGCAAGAATACTCCCTTGCATGTATCATAAAAGTGTCAAGAGATCATGAAAGTCTCCTTTAAATGTATTTTACGCGAGTCCACCGAACATCGTTGTCTACACCGCGACCTCACATCGGATTCAGCTTGGGCGCAAGCTTGGCTTCAACATGAAATGACCAATATTGAACCTTATTACAGCGCAACACATTGTCTACAATAACTTTGTGTATACAGACTGATACATTGGTATCTTGCCTCCAAGACCAAGTTTGGTACAAACATGACCAATGTGAGGACACAGCATCAAATATTTAATAACTATTATTTTATTACAATAGGTATGAACTATTAACATTAATTATTATGCTTGTAATAGGCAAGTTGTTTCTATCAGACTAGTTTGTGGTGTTTTAACGCGTTAATATTATATAAGGGCGAGAGTACACTGGGCTGTGCGAAGTTAAGATGGATTGAAAAAGAAAAAAAATTAAATATTCATAGCTCCTTACTATTCTGTGTGTCGGGGATGCCATGGAACACATACAAAGCCAGACAACACTCAGACCCAAAACACACATACATACATACACATAGTCACGCCTGTTTCCCATAAGGGTAAGCAGAGACCACTTCTCTCCACTTGCTACGATCCTGGCACACATCTTTCGCTTCGTCTACTTCCATGAGTCTTTTCATACACGCTCGTCGGTAACGGGTACTCCTGACCTGGCCTTTCTTGAAAACGTCTTCGATTTGTTCGAGATACGTTCGCTTAGGTCGACCTTTACCAACTTGGCCGTTCATTTTAATTCATTCTCATAATGTGAGCAAACCATCTAAGCCAGACCCAGACCAGATATTTAAATTCATCATTCACACATCTGCCCGGACGGGAATCGAACCCGAGGCTTCCTGCTTATAAAGCAGCTGAACTCCGACTAGGCTAGAAGTGTCATCGTCAAGATTGAGAGATCAGTATAGGGGTCCGGTGTAAGCCTTCGTGATGCCGTTATGCCTCTTCATGTTCTCGCTCATAAAATTTAATACTCTCAAAGGTGTAAAACCACTAAAGACAGTTACAAAAAAAAGCTAAATTGCTGAGAATAACATTACCCTTCGTCCTCATGAAGCTAATTGTGAGCGGCTGTTTGCCTCCAGTTAGCCAACCCATTTATTTCAAATGGAATGTCCAAACAGCGAATATTAATTATGAAGGAATTAATAGACGAAGGTATAATTAATTTAATATAAAATACTAAAAGAGTATACAATTATGTATTGAAACTTAAATATTTTGGCGGTATTTTACGCGGCGGCTGTACGGAATTTGCGACGTATCGCTTGCTGACTCATTCAGTGAGCGCCAGAAAAGCTTTGTTCACTACAGTTGGCCGCTAGCTCAACATTGAATTTGCCCAATACACGACTGAGTCTGGCAGCGGACAGTCACTTGTTTGCTTGATCAGTACGAAGGCTTAACAAACATAAGATTCTAAAAAGAAAAACAAAAAAACCGGCTGCAAAATGTTGTACCCTATGTCACTTCCACTATCAAGACGATTCAAATGACACCTCACATGTCGAAATACATCAAGCTGTTTAGGCTGGAGGGCGTGCCAAAGAAACCTCATACATACATACTTACATACATACACTCGAAAAATATAACCCTCCTTCTTGCGCAGTCAGATAAGTTTTTTTTGAAAGGAAATCAAATCCACTTACTTCCACAGCTCCAGTGAATAACTTAACCTAACCATCACAATGGAGTACCCCTAGCATAACTGCAAGCGTAAAATTTGTGTGAAATAGACTTTGATAAATGATATGTCCAGATGGACTGAAACGTAACATTATAAAAAAAAAAAAAAAAACCCGGCTGCAAAATGTTGTACCCTATGTCACTTCAATTATCAAGACGATTCAAATGACACCTCACATGTCGAAATCCATGAAGCTGTTTATGCTGTAGGACGTGCCAAACCAATCTCATACTTACATACCCACATTCATACATCCTTACAATACACTCGAAAAACATAACCCTCCTTATTGCGCAGTCGGGTAAAAACATTGCGCGGGCCAAAAAAAATAACAGCCAACTATTAGGTTCTAAATGAACAACATGTATGACGCAAACCTAGTAAAAGCAGTCACGCACACTAGTGTAAAAAACATTGCCTGTCACTTTTTGTTCTTAAACAGTACGGAATTATCTCTAGACATATACTCATAGAAAATAGAAGATAGAAGTATAAAATAAAAAAAATATTAAGAAATGCAGTTTCCGTTTACGCTTACGAGACGCTGTCTATTTACGTACAATATTTTAAGCGAATACTTAGGATAGTTTTAATGCTAGGGGTACTGGCTTTGGGATGGGTTGTCAGTATTTCATTTTGAGCTATATTAAAACGACTTCTTTTCGATTACCGTCAACTTGTCTTCTTAAATACCTCTTCTTGTACTTGTTATCCTATCTTTTCTTTTCCCCTCTTCACTAATCACTTTAGTCCAATTTCTGTTATTTTTCCGATCCCATTTTGAATTAAATGCATTCTAAAAAACTAATCTAAGCGTGGAATGTGATTCTGTACTATTTGTTGCTTAACTATCACTTTTTCAGTTTCCTATGTTTTTGTGTTGTCTTGTGTTCTGTTCTAAGTTTTTGTGGTCTGAAAGAAAGTATACAAGTTAATACTGTTTTATAGGAAAATAATACTAGAGTATAGCCCTAATTGGTAAGTAAAACCAAAATTTTTTAAGAGAATGTTTAAAGATTATCTCGGAACATTTTCTGTCGCCAATCAGAGACTTGTTAGTCAGTAAGCGTCAGTAGTAGTAGACTTGTTAATTAGTAAGCTTGGTCTTACTCACTTGTTAGTCAGTACCGTTGTCTTCCTTGTTAGTCTGTAAAGTCGTCTTAGTTGTCAGTTACTAAGCTTCGTCTTACTCACTTGGTAGTTAGTAAGCTTGGTCTTATTCACATGGTAGCGCAGTATAACTTCTTAGTCAGTAAGCGCAGTATTACTTCTTTGTCAGTAAGCATAGTATTACTCACTTGTCAGTTAGTAAGCGTCGTCTTACTCATTTGGTAGTTGGTAAGCTTGGTCTTACTCATACGGTATTTAGTAAGCCAGCCAGCCTGACTGATCTTGATTTGTTCTTCTCGGAGAACCGTATTATGTTGTTAAATTGCATTAGACATTTACCTGATATGTGTTTTTATTGTTGATTTTAGTATCAACGGTTTGTTTCTGTAAGTTGATGTAATGATAAATCAATAAATAAATAAGCGCAGTATTGTTTGTTAGTCAGTAAGCGTCGTTTTACTCACTTGTAAGTCAGTAAGCGTCGTTTTACTCACTTGTAAGTCAGTAAGCGTCGTTTTACTCACTTGTAAGTCAGTAAGCGTCGTTTTACTCACTTGTAAGTCAGTAAGCGTCGTTTTACTCACTTGTAGGTCAGTAAGCGTCGTTTTATTCACTTGTAAGTCAGTAAGCGTCGTTTTACTCACTTGTAAGTCAGTAAGCGTCGTTACGCGGCTGTCGGCTGGCGACGCCGGCGAGTCGTTCGCAGACCGCTTCTAGTTGCGCGTCCAGCATTAGTGATGCTATTTGATCGTCGGTCAGCATCTCCACACTATAACATTACAATAAGGAAAGTTATAGCCAATTTTTACACATGACAGTTTTTTAAACTTTAAATCTTTGGTTGATGATTTTTGCGAAGACTTGTTATGCCTGTGTTAATAATGATGCGCTTGTGTTGGCAGCACATACAAAAAAATGCAGTCTATGCTCTGCTGTGTGACGTTTTCCGGACGAACTGTCAAAGGAATGTCAGTGGGGTAGCGCCTGAGGCGCCCGCCCCGTCCAACCGGGACTTCTTGCTGGAGCACGGAAGAGGTCGGACCTCGTAGTGTTTTTCTTTGGTGTCTTTCTGTAGTATTGATCTTGGTGTCCATTAGATTCATACTGGAATTACCTACATATTGTACATGGTTTGGATTATTAGAAGTATTAGTTGTTTACATTTACATTAAGGTGGTTTTGAATACCCTCCCTTCAGAAATAGTTTACAGTTGATTAAAAAAACAAGGCTATTACACTTATTATCGTCTCTCTTAAACCTGTTGTAAATTACTCATTCCGGTATTGCGTATGCATCGATTGACGTCACTGCGCGTCTCCCACGTGACCTTTTTTGTCTCTGAACAGAGTATAATATATAATTATATATATAGAGAGAGAGAGAGCAGAGTATATAATTGCTAGCTGTTACCCGCAACTTCGTTTGCGTTTATTTAGAAAATATTATCCAAACACCTTCCATGTGATACAGTGTATTGAATGATAAAATTTCATCAAGATTCCGTTAAGCCATTTAGCCGTGAAAAGCTTACAAACAGACAGACAGATCGATTGATTTTATAATATCCATACTTTGATACTATCCAGACTTTTAGTTTGGATAGTATCGAAGTATGAATATTGTTAACTTGGTCTTGCTTATGCACTACAAATGTAGTGTGGATAGCACGATGGAGGCAGTACTGACCTGGCGGAGCTGTCAGTGTCAGAGTGCCTGTCGGAGGCGGAGGCGGGCGAGCGGCGCGCGCGGGGCGAGGCGGCGCGCCGCGGGGTGCGCGGGGCGGACAGGTAGTACTGACCTGGCGGAGCTGTCAGGGTCAGAGTGCCTGTCGGAGGCGGAGGCGGGCGAGCGGCGCGCGCGGGGCGAGGCGGCGCGCCGCGGGGTGCGCGGGGCGGACAGGTAGTACTGACCTGGCGGAGCTGTCAGTGTCAGAGTGCCTGTCGGAGGCGGAGGCGGGCGAGCGGCGCGCGCGGGGCGAGGCGGCGCGCCGCGGGGTGCGCGGGGCGGACAGGTAGTACTGACCTGGCGGAGCTGTCAGTGTCAGAGTGCCTGTCGGAGGCGGAGGCGGGCGAGCGGCGCGCGCGGGGCGAGGCGGCGCGCCGCGGGGTGCGCGGGGCGGACAGGTAGTACTGACCTGGCGGAGCTGTCAGTGTCAGAGTGCCTGTCGGAGGCGGAGGCGGGCGAGCGGCGCGCGCGGGGCGAGGCGGCGCGCCGCGGGGTGCGCGGGGCGGACAGGTAGTACTGACCTGGCGGAGCTGTCAGTGTCAGAGTGCCTGTCGGAGGCGGAGGCGGGCGAGCGGCGCGCGCGGGGCGAGGCGGCGCGCCGCGGGGTGCGCGGGGCGGACAGGTAGTACTGACCTGGCGGAGCTGTCAGTGTCAGAGTGCCTGTCGGAGGCGGAGGCGGGCGAGCGGCGCGCGCGGGGCGAGGCGGCGCGCCGCGGGGTGCGCGGGGCGGACAGGTAGTACTGACCTGGCGGAGCTGTCAGTGTCAGAGTGCCTGTCGGAGGCGGAGGCGGGCGAGCGGCGCGCGCGGGGCGAGGCGGCGCGCCGCGGGGTGCGCGGGGCGGACAGGTAGTACTGACCTGGCGGAGCTGTCAGTGTCAGAGTGCCTGTCGGAGGCGGAGGCGGGCGAGCGGCGCGCGCGGGGCGAGGCGGCGCGCCGCGGGGTGCGCGGGGCGGACAGGTAGTACTGACCTGGCGGAGCTGTCAGTGTCAGAGTGCCTGTCGGAGGCGGAGGCGGGCGAGCGGCGCGCGCGGGGCGAGGCGGCGCGCCGCGGGGTGCGCGGGGCGGACAGGTAGTACTGACCTGGCGGAGCTGTCAGTGTCAGAGTGCCTGTCGGAGGCGGAGGCGGGCGAGCGGCGCGCGCGGGGCGAGGCGGCGCGCCGCGGGGTGCGCGGGGCGGACAGGTAGTACTGACCTGGCGGAGCTGTCAGTGTCAGAGTGCCTGTCGGAGGCGGAGGCGGGCGAGCGGCGCGCGCGGGGCGAGGCGGCGCGCCGCGGGGTGCGCGGGGCCGACAGCGAGCCGCGCCGCTCGCCGAACAGGGACAGCCCTGCGGGAGAGAGACGGAACACTCACTAACGATAGGTATAATTAGCTCGATTCAAACTTAATAGCCGCTGTGAAGTTAGGCGCGAAACGCTGCGCAGTAGCGAAAACGAAACTATACGCGGGCGTTCGAGAGGCATGACGCTGCAAAATCTCGCTTACGGTTCACTGCCGCCATTAAGTTTGAATCATTCGATATAGCTACTCATGTTACAGACCTGTGGGAGAGAGAGAGAACAATCAATACAGCGTCAGGCGTTACTACTTATGTTGACGTTTTCTTCGTCTACTCCGCGGCAGCTACAGACGCCACAGTGCGCGGGTGGCAAGGCAAGTCTATCGTGCGGAAGGCGTTGTCGAAATTAAATCGTTAGAACAAAAGTATAATATTGTTTTAATTTATGCCATAGCGTGAAGGGCACGGAATGTCGAGCCAAAACTCCCGCGCGAAGAGATAGTATCGCTAAATGTAGTCATTATAATAAAAGTAAGATATTGTTTTAATTTTATGCCCAAACGTAAATGGTACGAGAATGTTTTTTTTTCTTGTAGCGCTCATTAGGTTATATCGTCTGGCGAAGTATGGGTGTTGTATTACACCTCTGCCAGCCCCCTCGGGTGAAAGACGTAACAATGTCGCGAACACGAAACCGATTCCCACAGACACTTTGGCTGCTGCTGTTACCTTGGAACATCTCCTTCATCTTCTCCCCGGTGTCATGCAGCAGCGCGTCCAGACTCTGCCTCCTGCCCTGCTCCAGCTCCGCCCTGATGCAGGCGCTCCTGTCTCCCGTCCTGATGATGCGCCGCGGGGACGATGCAGACACCTTGGACTCCATCGGACTGGGCGGGGAGAGTTTTTCAGGCGTCGAGCGAGGGCGGAGGGAACACTTCTCGAAGCTCACCTGAAATGAACGAATGATGAATGAATGAAGAACGAATGGAGTTATGGTTCAAAAATTACTTCGAAAGTTCGAAAAGAGGGTATTATAAGGTTAAAGCACACTAAGGGACTCCGTAGAAAAAACCCGAGATCCTTGTTAATATCTGTCCTTGAATTTTGGATAGAGTATCTAATTTGGATGAATGAATGAACATAATTAAGGTCTCAGATCAATCTAGAGGAAAAGATGGAACACTGCATTATATCTCGCTGAAGCCACTTCTTTATAAACGTGTGCGCGTGGTAATGTTGCCATGAAAAACATTCACAATTGCACGAAAACTAATATTAATTCCCAAACTCTACGTTAGCCATTTCCGTTCCAATATACAACCTTAGTAGATTTAATATTCTAAAACTGCACATATTTATAAGAGTTTAATGTTACGGCTTTTTCAAAATTGACTTGTAAAAAAACTGTACAGTCTTTAAAAAGAACCTCAAAATGTAGTCCTGGACACACTTTTATAATGCACTATGTATATTTATGTATACGAAATTATACCATAAACCAATGCTCATAATGTCGAGGTAAGAATGATCAAGCGAGTAGAGTAGGAATATTCTAGAATCTACTAACACAATACTGACCTCTTCCGGGCTGGAGTAATCCAGGTCGATCTCGGTCCAAGTGTCGGCGTTATCCAGGCAGTGCGGTCGCTGCGCGTCTGCTGCGCGCCGCAGCCACTCGCGTACGTTCGCGTCCGCATTATGTGCACATATTTCCTCTAGCTGCTCGCTGCCCGCAGTCGTGCCTTCGCTGCCCGTGTCCGTTATTGTGGACCGTTCTATGTCTTAAAAAACAAATGTACAATGCAGAGCTGATTACGTAATACCAAATAAGGCTTCGTAATAACTAACAAAACTGTGAGGGACTGGCTGTTTGCACTTTGCTTCCAGTTCGCCCCCCAATATATTTTAAGTGGAGTATTCGAACAGCGCGTACCTAGTCAGCACGCGTGAGGACGAAGCCTAGGCTGCTAAAATAAGACAGCTCGGGCTTTTACATCCCATCGACAGGCTAAAAAGTTGTTAGTGATCAGAATTGTAAAAGCGTAAAGGAGAAAGATAGATCTATTTTTGACACGACGAGAGTGACAAAAAATATTTTCAACATTTTAAGCGCTTGAAAATAATAAAACCATCAACATGAAGAGGAAAAACAAGTGCCTATGATGCGGGAAATTGTGGACTTGGGGTTGGTTGGAGATGGGGCCTTATAAGCCTACCATACGCTCCAATTTCCCCGACACTTAACTGTGCGTGCTTAACTGAGGCCTGTGCCTACCGGCTCAGTTAAGTATGCAGTTAAGAACGCGCAGGCCCCTTTCTTATCGAAGTTGTCAGGGTCTTTCCCACACTTGTAACTTCGCAGACCCGGCTTGGACACTGAACCCCCAATCACACGCACAAACAAGTACGCACAGGCCAGGCTTGCGCAGGCAAGTCAAAATTGCGGCCGCCATGTCGTGGGGTTGGCGCGGTGTACAATTTTACCAACCACATGTTCGGAGTTCCGTGTTTAAGCCTGGCCTGCGCAGGTGTGGTGAAATTGGAGCGTATGGTAGGCCTATTAGCCACCCAATCGAACGAATCTGGAAAGGCCACCCGTAAAAGTACAGGCAGGCGCATGAAGCTGTCCCGGGACGAGCAATGGCACGGTGCTGTGGGCTTCGTTGTGTTCCTCTGGAGATCTCGGAGCCCTCCATTAGTTGTCAAGGCGGGGCGTTGGGGGTTTAAGTAGGTACAATCCTACATAACCTGATTGCACTGCACCATTGTGAAGTTTCCTTCCTCCTCTCCAGAAGGAAAAAAATGGGTGCTGAAAGTCATCGTCCTCACCATTCCTATTAGAAGACTTCCTTGACCGATGCCGGTGGATCTCGTCAGATATTCTCTCGAGGTTCCTGAGCGCGGAGGAGTACTGCTGCTTGGCTTCAGCGACCTGCACCTCCAGGGTCTGGATGCGCGCCTTCTGCGCCTCCAGGGCGGTGTTGATGCGGGCTTTCTCTTCGAAGTATGGCCTGGAGACGTCAAAACACAGTTGTATAACTGGGAGCTTACCAGGTCCGAGGCCTTCGGGCGGCCTAGGAACTCTGACATCAGGGCTAGCCAGTTGACCTACATGAACTTACTACGAGTCATGATAGTTAACGTTAACTGTTTTCGTTTTGCTCCATACATTTCACCAGGTTCTTTAACGTTTTTGCCAGGTGCTCTTTATTGAAATGTATGGAGCCAAACGAAAACGAAAAAAAAATCGTAGCTATCAAAACTCATGGTAAGGGTGCAGTACACAAAATCGCTAAGTATCCAAAACTTGTACAGTTATACAACCCATGTTTTGCGAAATAAATTATTACAATCAAAAAAATAAACAAAAAAGTTTATTAGAAGAGAGTTGACGATTTTTCCAGAGATAAACGCTGCCACCCAAATTTGGGGCATTGTTCTGGCGCACTCGAAATTATTCCAGACACTGTCTCTCTCATATAAAGTTTGTATTTACGAGAGCGAGTAGGACATAGATAATCTCGAATGCATGAGAATAAGGCCAATGAGCTAAACCAAAATGCAAATTACATTTCAATGCAACCGTATTTGGCTGTCGTAGATCAAATATCTGGGCCCTATTCGGAGATTTGAGATTTTAATCTCACCTTTTTTCATCCTTGTTACTCTCGTTTGAAACTTCATAGGTGTGAGAGTGACCAAGATAAAATCTCGTCTCATCTCACACGTACGAATATCCCTCCTGGTACATTTTTTAAACAGAATGTAACGCGCAAAACCGGGTGTTTCAACTAACAGATACGTAATGTTGGTAACAAAATCTTTAATCATTTCGTAACAGGGTAGCGTGTCTCTTAAATTACGTGGTACAGTTAACGACAGAAGTATTAACGGCAGCAGTGAGATTTTAAAATCTACTTAGCAACGCTTATACTGTGAAGAGGAAAAGTTTGTAAGTTTGTCTTTGTATGTAGGGGTAATATACAAAGTGCTCCCCTTCTATTACGCTAACCAATTTTTTTTAAATTGTTAATGTATTGCCTTAAATTTACACTTTTTGTATACCAAATGTGTCAAAAGCAGACAAAATTAAAAAACAATTGCAATCTTAAGCAATCAAGGCCCTGGTTAGAAACCAGAAAAACGTTACTACGTTACCGTTAACTAAAAAGTTAGAAACCCTGGTTTTCAGAAAAAATCATATCTGATATTTTGAAAAGTTTCCAAAAACTGACTCGGTAAAAAAAAATCTGTCTAATTATAGAACCTGCTCACATTTCACGAGAATCGGATGAGGAATGCGACCGGTAGGGGAGGACAGACGCCGGTCGCGAGGTCTCCAGCTGACAGTCACTAGTTTTTACTTTTTAACTCCCGACGGCAAAACGACAGAGTGTTATAAGTTTGACGTGTCTGTGTGTGTCTGTCTGGCCGACCCGACATCTCCCCGCAACAGGAAGTTTGCAGTTTTTGGTATAGGCGCCGGTTACCAAAGGAACACGATAACAAAACACCGACCTCGCCGGCGAGGTCGAAGACTCCCAGG
Organism: Peribatodes rhomboidaria; assembly: GCA_911728515.1. NCBI lineage: Eukaryota > Metazoa > Arthropoda > Insecta > Lepidoptera > Geometridae > Peribatodes > Peribatodes rhomboidaria. The sequence continues at coordinate 10,375,763 of OU452189.1, forward strand.
ATCTGTTAGAAGATCGGTTAGATTCTCTCCAAATAGTCAAACAGTTAAACCTAATAGGGCTCAAGCGCAAACCTCCTCTGGGTTGCCTGGGCAAATCGACTCCCCCCCCGGCGACGGTCCAAGCCGAGGTCCGTACCTTAGTGGTGCCCTTGTGCCAGTCGCCCTTAGCTTTAAATAACAAAAGTCTATTAAGGTCCTGCGCCCTCCGCGCTTGCCTTACGTCCGGTACGCTGTAGAGGCCACAGTGGCCAACAGCATAAGTCATTCACAAAAAAAAAAAAAAGTGTGTCAGTCTGTGTCATCGTAGCTCTCGAAAGGCTGAACCGTTTTTGATTTTATTTTTTTTGTTTTGTTTCAAAGGTGAATTAGTCGGGAGTGTTCGTAGCTACATTTGATGAAAATCGGTGTTGATGAAAACCGGTGTCGGGTTTTTTTAATTTAATATTTTTAGCTAAGTTTGTCAGTATCTGTACATACGTGCGCTTGTACCGATCGCAGTAATGAATATTAGTTATGCGCCAACAGACACGTCAAGGCCAAATTAATTCGCTTTGTTTATGCGTTGAAACAATACATTATCTCATTTTAGATCATTTTTTTATAATTTTGACCTAATGTTATAAAAAGCAAGATTCAAGATATTTTATTTGTATATTTTAATATACTCGTATATGTATAGATATGTACGTACCAATTAACAAAGAGAGAGATGTTTAAAAATAAGATTTTTGAAAATGGGCAATGATTCAGCCTGTCTGATGGCAACAGGCAACTCATTCCACAGCCGGGCAGCTTGCACAGTGAAACCCTTACTGTATGTTAAATTGGTGTGGGAGCAGGTATGGAGTTGCAACTTAAGGGCACGCGAGGTTCTCAATGAACCGGAGTGACCTTGAGCTAATTCAAAGCGCTCTTTAAGATAGTGTGGAGTAGAGGGAACAAGTTCAGTCAAGAGGGGAAAGTTCAGTGATCATCGACAAAATGTATGGAACAGCTGTTTTTTTTTCAATTCCAAGGTTGGCCGTTTAAAAAAGTTAATCATAATAATGAGTACAATGATATCCTAGAATAAGTTCGTCGTTTATAGATGCACAATAATAATAAATACTAAATTAGGGACATTTTCCACTCACGGTCGCCTGACTCTAAACTATGCAAAGCTTGTACTATGGCTGCCAGAGACTGATGTACATAGACATATATTTTTATATACATTCTTTGATAGATATTTAACACCAGACAAACCAAACACAAATGTTTATCACATAAATGTTTGCCCTAGGTGGGAATCGACCCCACGTCCCTGAGCTTAGAAGACAGGGTCACTACCAACTGAGCCACCGAGGCAGTCAGTAGAAGTAGGTGGATAGATGAGATGAACTCTTTATTGCTCACACCAGAAATCACAAAAACATAAAAGAATAACTCTTAACACTGTAGTGTAATAAACTGGCGGCCTTATCACTAAAAGCGAGCTCTTCCAGGCAACCCTAGAACTCAGTGACTGTGTAGCTAAGTTACTTAAGGCTTTGACTGTTAGCTAACATAGTCAAAGATTTTTTTTTACATTAGATCATTATTTCCGGATTCCCCTACGAGATTCTATTAGTGAAATAAATTTTGATATCGGACCAGCAGCCCTATTCTTAAAACTCGAGATATTTTTCGGTCCTTGTCTCTTTCGTTAGAAAAGCCATAGGAGTGAGAGTGACCAAGATAACATCTCACGCGTATAGGAGACCAGTAGTTCCGGAGATTACCCCTGCTAAATACAAACTTACAAACTTTTCAAGTGTAGAAGCAGAAAAAAAACAAAGTATTATTGTAAACTAGCTGTTACCCGCGACTTCATTGGCGTTGATTAAAAAAATGTATCCAAAAACCTTCCTCGTGATTTACTGTAGCTAATGATAAAACATTTCATCAATGTCACTTTAGCCGTGAAAAGCCTACAAACGGACAGACAGACAGATAGAGTTACCTTAGATTTTATAATATTAGTATAAATTGTCATTCATAAGTCAAGCTTAGGTATAATTAAAAAAGCGTGCTAAAAATAAAACTTTAATAGGTTGGTTAATGATGACATTGAACTCGTTGTAGATTGAACGCCATTTCACTGAAATATTGAACACGTAATGCTGCGTTCAGACGCTCGCGGTCAAAGCGACATTCAACGGGCGCTGGCACGGGCGCCAGCATGTGAACAGGGGGGCTATTCCTATGCGTGAGATGAGATGAGATTTTATCTTGGTATTTTTTATCACATCTATGACGTTTTAAACGAGAGCAACAAAGACGAAAAAAGGTGAGATGAAAATCTCAAATCTCCGAATAGGGCTACAGGCTGCTTGTGCTCTAGCCCGCGCTCGTGCTCGTGAATGTCGCCGATCGAGCCGACTGTCAGTTTTTCGACACAGTCGGTTTTGCAGCGCCGCGCGTCTGAACGCAGCAAAACATCATTAAAAAGAAAAACAAAAAACCTGCAAAATGTTGTACCCTGTCACTTCCACTATCAAGACGATTCAAATGACACCTCACATGTCGAAATCCATCAAGCTGTTTAAGCTGTAGGGCGTGCCAAGGAAACCTCATACATACTTACATTTGAAAAACATAACCCTTCTTCTTGCGCAGTCGGTTAATAACTATCTGCATCCCAGGGCAGTTATTCACCCGCGGTCCCACGGAAACCGTTTTTTTTTTCGGGATGTAACGTACCCTATATCCTTTTCAGTGTCCCTACCAACGTACTCGTATATGCAAAATTTAATGATGATCGGTTCAATAGTTAAGGCGTGAAAGCTTAATAAACAAACTGACATTAGCATTTATAATATTAGTCAGGATGAGGATAGCTAGTTAATTATTTTCAATACCTTCGATCAGATATACTAATAATTATAAAATCGAAAGTAAATCTGTCCGTCTGTCTGTTTGTAGGTATTTCACGGCTAAACGGCTGAACAGATCTTGAAGAAATTTGATAACTAGTCAATACTAATATTATAAAGAGGAAAGATTTGTATGTGTGTATGTTTGTATGTGATTTCAAAAATTCGTTTACATTTAGAAAGCTACATTATTCCTGATTGACATGGGCTACAAAACGTGAGCGAAGTCGCGGGCAAAACAGCTAGTTATAGTATGTTTCACAAAGGACGTTCTTTCACACGAAAGGTTTTTTTCTCCTTCTGAATAACCGCGAACGAAGTCGCGGGTAACAGCTAGTATTTGATATATGTCATCAGTATATTTTTTAACTTTAATTTTAAAAGTATTTAATTTGTGGTGTATGTATTTGTAAAAAAAATAATAATATGGACACGGTCTGAAATAAATGATTATTATTATATCTGATCGAAGTACAATACAGATTTTATTTAAGTACATAATATACTTACTATCATTAACCAACCTATTTTCTACATACTACAGACAATAAGAAAGTAAAATTTATAACCCCGACTGTACACTCTCGCTAAGACAGGCGTTAACGAGAAATTATAAAGCGTCTTCGTTGGACCTCGCTCGCTTGCACTTCCACTTCCGACTTGTGCAGTCTCTGCCATCGTCGTCATAATTTAAGAGCATTAAAGCCTATTTACACAGTGCAAGTTTCTTGTACATTCCAGAGCAATAATTGAATGCAATAGATTGCACGCAATGATTTACCTTAAGGAATTGTCAGCAACTGTTGTTTGGACGAACGCAAGTTATTTGTTGATTCAATATTATGCTTATTGCATGCAATAAGCAAGAAACTTGTAGCTTGTAAAGTGTAAATCAGGCTGTACTTTTTATCGCTGGCGTAATGTAGGAATGGCGTTCTTGGCTACGGTACTAATATTGCCTATTTTCATATTATTAGTATTTATTTTGAGCCTGTTGCTGAGCAAGGCATCTCTTTCTCCTTAACAGACTGCCTGTAAATTACGGCTACTTCTCTTATTAAAAAATGAATTTTAATACTGAACAAGTGACGTATCGATATTTTGCGACTAATTCGCGTTAAGTTTTGTTAACTTCTCGGGTCGCGTCAAGGTGTAGAGAACGTTTCTCGGCGAGAGTGTGCAGCCGGTGTTAGAAAGCATGCATAGAATGTAAAATCAGTACCAAACGTGCGCGCAGTGCGTCGCGTGCCACGGCTTCGCCTGCGGAAGATACACAACTGTGCAAACTAGTCAAGCAAGTGTCAGCGTCAGTGTCTAATAGCCAACGCAGACGACGGATTTTTAGTCGGCGGACTTTTACTCTTTCTCTTATTTTATTTTACGGAGAATAGGTCGGCGTTTGACCACCAACTCGCCTGATGTTAAGCGACGTTGAGGTCTAAGATGAAGCACGACGACCTTTAAGGCACTTATTCACTCTAGCCTTGAAGTTTTGCAGAGTGAAGAAGTACAAAGACGGCAGTTGAGTGAGGCGCTACAAGTGCGCTACTGCTCAGACCCGTCTTCGGAACGTCTTTCTCTCTTCCTCAAGGAATATTTGTTACTTGCCGAGGGTTTTTTGTAGTTATTCGCCGACAAAAAGTTCGCCGTCTGCGCTGGATCTAATGCTAATAGCGAAAGGTGAAGTAGTTCAAGATTTTTTTAATAGTGTTTCAGGCGTTTTAGCATACGGAAAAAAGGTACGTTTGTATTGCCCTAGTATCAGGAAAAGTCATAAAAATTCTCAAAATCAATTGATTACTACTATATTCACTGTAGTATGGGAGCGGGTGACAGTCGTTTTTTTTTAAATTAAATTTGGGTATCAAAGATACATTTATGAACGCCAAAGTTTCATAATAGACTCGACCGCCTTGTTCGGAAAAAGAGCCACTATTCAAAAGAACAGGCAAGAAACTGAGATATTATTTTTTTCAAAAAAATAAATATTACTGTCTTACAATTTTTATTTATTATTTTAGTGCTGTTTTAAATCATGGTGTATTAGTCGCGGCAACTTTCAAGAGTGAAAAAGAACGATTTTTCTAATGTCACCCGCACCCTCCTACAATGAAAATAGTATAGGTATTCTAGTATTCTAAATCCTGTGGGACTACTATGACATTGCCATGATGGTTACGTTTTGTTTTCGACGCTGCGCGACCATGGACCTTATTGCGCGGCGATACGATTCGTGATCGCTCAGCGTCGACCAAAAACGTAACCATTTTTTTTTAAATGTAGAATAGGTCGGCGTTTGACCACCAACTCGCCTGATGTTAAGCGACGTTGTGGTCTAAGATGGAGCACGACGACCTATAAGGTACTTATTCACTCTAGCCTTGAAGTTTTGTAGAGTGAAGAAGTACAAAGACGGCAGTTGAGTGAGGCGCTACAAGTGCGCTACTACTCAGACCCGTCTTCGGAACGGTTACACCGGACTACATCCCGGAACACGACTAGGTCATTTCACGGCATGGCTATAAGATGTCATGACAGGCCCCTAGATGGTTAGTGAGTAACTACTAGAAGAAAAACGCTCTATTTTATTGATTCAAGGCATTTCAAGCTTTAATACTCATGTCATAGATGCAAGTTTAATTCTAACAAAAAAGTATCATAAGAGACAAAATGTCTTTGTTAGAGCTAAATAAAATTTTGTTTTTTTTAATTTTTAAATAGCTTCTTTAGCTGTTACGTTATAGGGATAAAACTAAGCATGCTAAGAGCAATGAACGGACGAAGCATTATAAAGGTATTTTGGCGCTAATGTGTTGACTGAAAGGGATATAGGATATAGGATTATATTGGAAGTCTAGCAAGCAGGCCGCGATATAATGTATGCACATTTATTTTCATGTTAGCTTGAGACGAAAGTAGAACGTGGATACGTCTGTCTCGTTCTAGCGGGGAAGTTAATTTTTTTAGCGAATGTATGCTAAGCTTGCGAGCGTGTATAGGATAACAATTCGTTAGTTTGAGGCATTATTTAGCGTGGCCTAACTATATGTACTTCCAAAGAATTATTTTTAATTCACCTAAATCCTCTCACAGGCAGCTTCTCACCAGACGACTTTAGTTATATATTTAGTTATATATTTAGTTATACTTTAGTTTTATAATTAAGTTAAGATGAAGAATGTTGGAAAAAATATTGTCAAGTATGATGTCGAATGTAACAAACGTAGGCCCATTTAAAAAAGCTGCCTGCGAGATTTTATGTGAATTGAAGAAAACCCTGTAATTGCATGTTTACAAGACACACATAGTCTTGTGTGTGTGTATTGTATGTATGTGTGTTGTGACCTGGACTTGGCGATGTGCCTCTTGAGTCCGTTCTGCAGCTGGTTGACAAGAGCGGAGGCTGCGCGGTGCGCGGCCGCCTTTGTGCGCTGGATGACCGTCGCGCCGGCGCGGTCAGCTTCCGCCTGCTCACAACATGTACGGTAAAAAGTACGCCGACTAGCCTAGCCTGACGACAGATTTATATGCTAGGAGTTTAGACACTGCTGGCGGTTCTTCAGTAGAATAAGACTGCTAGAAGAGACTTCTAGCAGTCTTATTCTAATGATTCTATGAAGAATTCTATTGAAGACTGAAATGGCAGTAATTTTATTTTAGTTTTATTTTATTTATAAAATACAAACACGAATTACAAACTACAACGTGCTGGTTTTGGGTGTAGTAATACTGAAACGGCACATGCCGAGACTGATATAGAATTAAACCTGCAAGGTCTCCTTATCGTAAGCACGATAGATTTTAAGTTATCACAACTTAAACTTTTACGTAAATTTGACTCGGAGCAACCCTAATAAGCTCACAAACAGCTGTTCGGTTGATGACCGGTCTTGCCCGACATAGACTACTAAGTGCGCAGAAAGAATATTATCTTTACCTACAAAACACAGAATGGAGTAAATGTCCCTTCATACATTTTAAGAACTATTTTAAACAGAAACAAAAGCAAGATATCTTTTAGATACTTAAATGGTTACATATCTAGTCAACGACATGAATAAAGTGAACGTAAACTCGCCGAAAACGAAACGAAAACCCTGGGTTTAGCAGCCATATCATGATGGAGTTTAGAACAGGCTATTACCATTAAATGCATTAGCAAAATTTTGAGTCCGTGCTGTTCCCCGTTGAAGAGTCCCCTTGCCGGAAGTCATCCCTGGGTGTAGCAGCTGTGCCATGATGGCGTTGAGAACAGGCTATTACAATTAAATAGATTTACAAAATTTCGAGTCTGTGCTGTTCGCCGTTGAAGAGTTCCTCTACCCACCTCCTGACTCCATCATCTCCATCAGATCATCTCGGTAGCACCAGGTTGTTGCATAGTCATTCAACTTACATAAGTACATAAAACATTTAAGTTCAATCGGAAACCAAAGAGTAGGCATTTAACGTGAAAGATTTAATTAAGTACTGACAGACACCATAGGTACATGCAAAAATAAAAATAAAAGCTCGTCAAAAGATAAATTGTGCATACTGCATAATAAAATTATTCTTTGCCATTTCGCGAAAACATCAAAACATTTGTCGGCAATAGACAAAGAGCTCACAGAGAGCCGCCAAAGCGTACCGCGGGACAATTGGCAACAAGCGGTGCTCTAAACAAAATAGGCAAGGAACTACCATGAGTTCGGTATTAAAGTGTATTTATGCAAGTTCGACAAAATTCTTCTCGTCACTTTTTGTCAAGCGAGAACGTGAGAAGACTATGTGTAAACATAATATGTCTGTCGCGATAATAAGAGGCGACATACCTTTGGCGCGTTGCGCATGGTAGGCCAGCAAAACGCTTGTTGTATTACGAGTTATTATTGTAATATTAGTTTTTTTTAATTATCATGGCACACATTTTTCAACGCTCATGTATGCTTAGAAAACCGGATTCGTCACTTCGCTGTTAGCAAAATTCTTTATTTGGTTTAAGATTTTGACATTTCAAGCACGTTGTGAGTATTAAAAAGTTAAGCCGATTCCGATTTATCAGCCAATATGTCGATGATTGTCCGTTGTTTAACTTTGATGATCATTACGGTTTTCGGAACTCTTTAAAAAGAGAGATTTGATTTTTAGAACCAAGACTTGATACTTTCCTCCGACGGTCGAAAATAAAACGAGAAAAGAGAAAAAATGAGAAAAGGTTTCGATACTATGTAAACTCATGGTTACCCCTACTAGCCGCAAAAAATAATTTAATAAAATTTTTAAAGTTTCGTCTAGTTGCTCTCTATCCATCCCGGTGTGAAGTCATAAAATTCCTTCTTTTTTGTTTGATTGCGTAAATTATAATACGATGTCATTTTCAAATGCTGAATATTACGAGATGATATTTTAATGTGTTGGTGCTGCGGTCGGAAACTGCCTTGCGGCGCGTGAGGTCTACCGTAAACGTTTTGTGGACGGAAGGTCGTCTCTGCAACAGTCGTTTGCCTCCTCGATTTTCGGACCTGACGCCTTTGGACTTTTTTCTGTGGGGTTTCGTCAAAAATGCCGTGTATGCCGTGCTATGCAATACCACGGAGGAAATGGTGGCGCGTATTACACCGGGATTCATCACGATTGCTCCCGAAATGCTCCGGAATGTCATGGCTTCAGTGTCTCGTCGAGTGGGGTTGTGCATTGAGAGGGGAGGACAGCACTTCGAACCTCTTCTGTGATCTGTGCGATAAGTGTGTTGTGTTGAGGTAGTTCTTGGATTGTTGTGAATGTTGTAAAACACGCAACTTCGTGTTACCTATGTGAAAAAGTGACCCCAAAAGAGCAGTAATCACAATGTTAACTCACGGACAAGGAAAGATAATAATTAGGTAAGATAAGAACCTACTACGTACATTTTTGTGTAGTACTAATATGTGGTTATTAGCAAAGTAATTAGTGAAACACTAGCGAAATACAAAAAAAAACCTTAATACCTATCTAACATCTTATAAATCTACCTACTTCCATTGCAACGTAAACAATAAACATTGTTTCTTAGCGAATTAAGTTTAAGCCGTGTGCGCCGCCGTCGGCGGCGGGGCGCGGGCTGAAGAACGGGGAAGACGATCGCATGCGTGTTGAGTGTTGTTTGACAAACGCCGCGGTCAGCGATCGCTTTAAGGGCTGTCCAAAATAATTGTAAAAAATAGTTTTTTAAACTTAGTATGGAACAATAAAGGTTTGATTTGGATTTTGTTATTCTGGCAAATGATTCAAAATGTCATACAGATACACACCTTTGAATATTACTACACCTCAAACCAGCACGTTGTATAAAAATCTAAATGTCAAATATGTAATCTAAAATACTAATCTCTTCGTAACTCAACTTATGTGTATACATAAAAAAAAAAAAATGATAAGGAGATGTTGATCGACTAAAACAAAATTAATTTAACTTCAAATGGATAATGAACACAATAAACTTTTAATTAATTTTTAACTTACTAATTTATTAATTTGAGAGACTGTTAGCAGTAATTCTGGCAGTAGATTATAACTCGGCTAACATAAAATATCGACACAGCTTTCTCTCAAAAGGGCTGGCAGAGGTTTACAATACCCACACTTCGCCGACTTTTAAAACTCAGCTATAAATAATTAAAGACTAAGCTGGCACTTGTTTGGACATTGGTGGAAGTAAGTTCAGGAGAGACACATTCAGTAGTCAGTCACCTGGTTGACTAGGGCTAGCCGCGCTAGCCCTTGCTTAGCGAGTTACACCATCTCGAGCGCCGCCAGCGTGAGTTGAGAATGTTAAGATAGTCCGTAGTCAGTCACCTGGTTGACTCGGTGCGTGGCGTGGTTGAGCATCTCCTGCCAGGCGAGGTCGAGCGTAAGCTCCCCGTCGGAGCCGGCCGCGAGCCGCACCAGCCCCTGCTCAGCGAGTTAGACCATCTCGCGCGCCGTCAGCGTGAGTTGAGAGTGTTGAGACAGTCAGTAGTCAGTCACCTGGTTGACTCGGTGCGTGGCGTGGTTGAGCATCTCTTGCCAGGCGGAGTCGAGCGTGAGCTCCCCGTCAGATCCGGCCGCGAGCCGCACCAGCCCCTGCTCAGCGAGTTAGACCATCTCGCGCGCCGCCAGCGTGAGTTGAGAGTGTTGAGACAGTCAGTAGTCAGTCACCTGGTTGACTCGGTGCGTGGCGTGGTTGAGCATCTCCTGCCAGGCGGGGTCGAGCGTGAGCCCCCCGTCGGAGCCGGCCGCGAGCCGCGCCAGCCCCTGCTCAGCGAGGTACACCATCTCGCGCGCCGCCGCATGAGCACTGTTCGCTTTGTCGTATGATATTGTGGCCGTTTGGAGTTCTTGTGAGGTCTGGGGGAGGCATAATCATTTGATTAAAGAAGTCAGCTTGCAGTTATCATAGAACATGCGCCAGAGTCAATTGTTTTGTATATTGTTGAATGAAAGTAATACGGGCAGATATGTACCTTTACCTGTGTAGAATTTCAACCAATAATCTATTTTTGGGATATTTGTTTTATACATTTTTTATTCTAATGAAATAGTTAGAGGTAATACATAATGTTTAGTTTAGAGATATTTTTTCTGGTAATTAACAAGCAGTACTTGGTGTATGTATATGAGTATTTCGAGTAGTTTTTTTGGTCACAATGTGGGTGGTAGTTGTACATGATAACTATCCTCAGCAGTGAGGGAATGGGAAAGATGACAGAGCATATTAGTTTAGTATACTCACGATATTAGCCCTAAATCTAGCTTCATAATAAGGCCTGGCTTTATGTACGCTGGTGCCGAGTTTTTTGGTGAGCTGCTGGATTCTCAGATGGCCTTCTGCAAGCAAGCGTCTGAACGCTAGCCGAGCCTCGTCCAACTCTACTTCTAAGCGGTTGATCTCATCTGTTGCAGTGTTTAGACGTTCTAGTTCTATCTGGAAAATAAAATGGTAATGTAGATTCTGGTTGAGTGTCAGGATATGGTAGAAGGCCACCGTAAACAATAAACATTGGACAGCCTCGGAAAAGTTATTCCTCTTTAGCAATAAAGGTGGCATAGCCTCAGAAATAGTTACACAGAGCTTTCTTTTTATTTCTTTTCAATTTTAGAACTTGATCAAAAAAGACAAAACACTGTATAACTATTCCGAAACTATGAAATGTTTATTGCTATATATTGCTATTGTCTTTTTCGTGAGAGTTGAAAAAATTAAAAAAAAAATTACAAACACTTTACAACTATTTAAAGGATATATAACATTTATTATAGCTACGGGGATATGACTTAACTTTTTTAAAATTAATATACATAAATACTTTTGGTGGAAATGTTTCTTTAAAAATAAAAACTTCTAAGTATAAAGCTCAGGATTTTTTAAAATATTATTCTAGGCCTAAAGTTGTAGCGAGTACAAAAGAAAAACAGTTATGCTTTAAAAGAAACAGTTTTAAGTAGGTACAATAGGTACCAGCTGATGAATGAGAAAGCTTCAAATCTATTGTTAGCTCAAACAATGCATGATCTCATTCGTTTTATACACTTTTTATGTAAACTTTTGAACGAGCAGATTATGGGAAACTTGCTATTGATTACGAACAAAAAACTTTAAAGTTGTCTTCAAAATTATTGATTTATCAATACCTGTACGCGGGGGTCCAAAGCTTCCGTGCATTCAGCTGCGCTATCGTTCATTGTTCATTCAAGACAGATACATTTTAATTCAATAAACTCTTTCGTATAACAGCTCCCAGCGTATGCTAAAAGAAGCATTTCCATTCCAAGCCGAGTTTTTACAAAATATTTTTCAGCGAGCTTCCCCTTCTCTCCATTGCAGGATTTTTTTTTTTTTAATTATTCATGACCATGGATACTCGTCCTTCAGTCGGATTCTTAGTAATAATTTTTCCTTCAGTAACAGTTGATGGGATGATGATGATGAGGTGATGATGAAGACGATGAATCCCTCCCCTTTCCCCATTCCAGTAAAGTTATGGATACTTTACTGAAACTTTAAGTGAAGTTTTGTAGAGAACACGAAAAATCGCGTTTCGCGATGTTTGTATCATTTGCCCACACTCGTGCACGTTGACGAACCGGTAAACGATAATAATCCACCATTATTACACTTTAACACTCGAAGAATCACAAGTTTTAGAAAATAATACAAAAACACGACACCATCTTTTCGGTTCCCGCCAAAACTCCCCATTGCAGGATTTTTTTTTTTTTTTTTTTAATTATTCATGACCATGGATACTCGTCCTTCAGTCGGATTCTTAGTAATAATTTTTCCTTCAGTAACAGATGATGGGATGATGATGATGAGGTGATGATGAAGACGATGAATCCCTCCCCTTTCCCCATTCCAGTAAAGTTATGGATACTTTACTGAAACTTTAAGTGAAGTTTTGTAGAGAACACGAAAAATCGCGTTTTGCGATGTTTGTATCATTTGCCCACACTCGTGCACGTTGACGAACCGGTAAACGTTAATAATCCACCATTATTACACTTTAACACTCGAAGAATCACAAGTTTTAGAAAATAATACAAAAACACGACACCATCTTTTCGGTTCCCGCCAAAACTCCCCATTGCAGGAATTTTTTTTTTTTTTTTTATTAATTTTTCATGACCATGGATACTCGTCCTTCAGTCGGATTCTTAGTAATAATTTTTCCTTCAGTAACAGATGATGGGATGATGATGATGAGGTGATGATGATGAAGACGATGAATCCCTCCCCTTTTCCCATTCCAGTAAAGTTATGGATACTTTACTGAAATTTTTAGGTGAAGTTTTGTAGAGAACACGAAAAATCGCGTTTCGCGATGTTTGTATCATTTGCCCACACTCGTGCACGTTGACGAACCGGTAAACGTTAATAATCCACCATTATTACAATTTAACACTCGAAGAATCACAAGTTTTAGAAAATAATACAAAAACACGACACCATCTTTTCGGTTCCCGCCAAAAACTCCCCATTGCAGGAAATTTTTTTTTTTATTAATTTATTCATGACCATGGATACTCGTCCTTCAGTCGGATTCTTAGTAATATTTTTTCCTTCAGTAACAGATGATGGGATGATGATGATGAGGTGATGATGATGAAGACGATGAATCCCTCCACTTTTCCCATTCCAGTAAAGTTATGGATACTTTACTGAAACTTTAAGTGAAGTTTTGTAGAGAACACGAAAAATCGCGTTTCGCGATGTTTGTATCATTTGCCCACACTCGTGCACGTTGACGAACCGGTAAACGTTAATAATCCACCATTATTACAATTTAACACTCGAAGAATCACAAGTTTTAGAAAATAATACAAAAACACGACACCATCTTTTCGGTTCCCGCCAAAACTCCCATTGCAGGAAAAATGATACTGTGGTGCCAGTGCGTGAGAACCTATAAGTTCCAGTTATTAAAATAATTTAAATTCAAGATGTTTAATTTTAATTTGTCTTAAAATGTTTGTTCCCTGAAATGTTATTTTTAGTTCTACTAGTTCCGTGTTCGTAATTATATTAATACATATTAGAAAAATCAACTACCGTAAAAAACACTAAATACAACTTATGTATACTGGCAATTAAATTATGGCATACTATTTTTTTTCTCCCCCATTCAGGGGAATTTGGCGTCGCTCGTCATGTGTATTTGCCAGTGTCAAGTACTAATCATTCGTTTCTACAGGTGATAGGATGATGAAGATGATGAATCCTTCCCTTTTCCCCATTCCAGGGGATTTGATTTCCCTATTCGGAGATTTAAGATTCTCATCTCACCATTTTGCGTCCTTGTTGCTTTAGTTTTTTTTTTTTTTTTTTTTAAATATTCGGGACACTTGAACACACGGTCGTCTAACCCCAAACTAAGCAAAGCTTGTACTATGGCGGCCAGAGACTGATATATATACTTATATACTTTTAAATACATACTTAAATAGATATTAACGCCCAGACATAGAACAAACACAAATATTCATCATATAAATGTTTGCTCTAGGTGGGAATCGAACCCACGCCCTCTAGATCAGAAAGCAGGTTCACTACCGACTGAGCCACCGAGGCAGTCAAAGTTTGAAACGTCATAGGTGTAAGAGCGACCAATGGGGCTATTCCTACGCGTGAGATGAGATAAGATTTTATCTTGATCACTCTCACACCTATGACGTTTCAAACGAGAGCAACAAGGACGAAAAAATGTGAGATGAGAATCTCAAATCTCCGAATTGGGTCCCAAGTTAAAATCTCATCTCATCTCACGCGCAGGAATAGCCCCCCTGTAAGGTTATGGATAATTTATGATAGTGAAGTTTTGAAGAGAACACAAAAAGTCACGTTTCGCAATGTTTGTATCATTTGCCTATACTCGTGCACGTTAACGAACCGGTAAACGATAATAAACCACCACTATTACATTTGACCACTCGAAGAATCACAGGTTTTACATTAATACAAAGTCACGACACCATCTTTTCGGTTCCCGCCAAAACTAATGGCATACAATATCTATGCCACTTCTATGTATTGTCAATATTCCATTAAATCAAAGTCACCTTTCACGTTTCTCTTTGACGTTGACGGCTAACTGCAAAAGTTTACGTACGGGACGGATCCCGTCATCGAAGTTTTAAAAATCTAAAAAATGGTATTTATCTCCTTCTTTTATCCATATTTTGTTGTTGATCCAATCTTCATAATTACAAATATCTATTATGTGTTACAGGCGACTGAGGTAGAAGAAACCATCAAAAGAATTCAGGCCCACAAAGGTGTGATGGGTGTAGTGATTGTGAATCACGAAGGTTTGGTCGATTTTCAATTATATTTTTCCATGGTTACTCATTTATTCTACTCATAACTTGTTAATATTGCCTGATTGTAACACAGTTTTACCTTTTTTCAGGAATTCCAATCAAAAGTTCTCTGGACAATGCGACATCAGTTCTTTATTCTGGCTTGATTGGACAACTCACAGAGAAAGCCAGGAATGTCGTGCGGGAGATGGTGAGTGTAATCACTAATTAGGGCCTAGGGCCACACCAAACTTAAAAAAGTACAATTAGAAGTACACTTCTCTAACAATCACTTTCAATCCAGTTTTTATTTTAGGTGAGGAGCATGCCTCACCTAAAATAAAAACATCTTCAAACTGCAAATTTGCATCTTTAAACTGCCACAAATTAACCAAATGTTTAGATCAGTAGTGAGGATTTAAACTACTTATTTCATAGCTTTTCTCTAACAATAGGATTACTGGTATCTAGTTTTTCTACTATGTATTCAAATATGCATAATCTATACCTGCTCCCCTTACAATGTATTAATACATACTTATGCATTCCAGGACTCCACAAATGAGCTGACTTTCCTCCGCCTCAGAAGTAGAAGACATGAAATCCTCATAGCACCAGACCGGGAGTTCATACTTATTGTTATACAAAACACTTCAGACTAGTCAAGCTTGTATGTCTTAACCACTCTGCATCTATTCAGTAATTTTTTTCACCAAACTGAGCACTTGAAATAACTTAGTTGTAAAATATCAGGGGCTTACAAGTTTTGAATGTCATAAAAAGTTTTTTCATTCTCGTTTGGCTCCATACATTCCAATATAACACATCTGGTGGAAACATTATGGAACTTCACTAAATGTAAGGAGGCAAACGAAAACAAAAAAGATTTCATTAACTGTCAAAACTGTAAACCCCCAGGACAATGGCTAATGAAATTCCTTTAAATTTTTGTTTTATTAACATACTCCATTTGTTTCTTAGAAATACATCTTTATCAGTCTAAATATATGTATAATACATATTATCTCAGTGGACAATATGGCATGATAGAAAAAGTGGCTTAAAAAACGGTACTGAAGCTCCTTTTTTAAGCAAATTTTTTCTTGCTCGGTGCGACAAGCATTCCCTCCCTTCTCGATCTGTCATTTGAGGGAAAGATGTGCTTTTGACATTTTTGAGTTCTTTGTACACAGAAAAATAGATGCATCATAGTAATATGGGAGAGTCATTATAATCTTTAGTCTTCACTAAACAGCATCTTCATGAGTTGCACGACTACACTGTATGTTTTCTATTGACACGAAAATGTTGCAAGGACAGTGACAAAAAACTATGCCCAAGTTGCACTAAGAAACATTCTGGCAGATGCAATATTGGTATATAAAAGGATAAGAACTATAATTGCTAGCCAATTACTGTGGTGAAAAAACAATGTTTTGCTGCAACATTTCTTAGAATAGCTCTGGGGTAGTTTTAGTGCAACCCAACCCAGACTTGAGACTTGGTGTTGTAGCTTTGCACAATATATTACATTGGTTTTAGAAATTATATTTATTTAATTAGACATAAGCATAACATTTCTTTTCCATGTTAATTTCTTTAGGGTTGAAATGTTTAATTTACAGCTTTTATTTTGTAAGTCAATCATAAATAACATGTAATAAGCTTTTTGTATTAAATTTACGATTTTTTGTCCTTGACTTTAATATAGTATAGTAGTAGCCCTATAAACAGGAAGTGGTTACCTTATATAATTACTAGCTGCACCCGCATTTTTGCTCGCGCTTATAAAGTAGCCTGTACTATTCTAGGCTATAACCTATCACTGTGCCAAATTTCATCCAGATCCGTTCAGCCATGATTGAGTAAGAAACATCCATCGAAACTTTCGATATTAGTAAGATGTAAAGCCATTTGCAGGCAGTTCAAATTCATATTGGAAATGGAATGTCTAAAGTTACTTTGACATTAAAAAAATATTCATACACAACCTATTAGTAGGATTTGAATTTAAAATATCTAACCTTAATGTTACCTGCTATCAATTGTACACACCCTACATTGGCTTAGAATAAGCTACTAGCAAGTCTGGGCATGCACGTAGCGACAAAATTTTGGCGACTTTTTAACTAGACGTATCAAAAATTTATGTAAAGATTTGTCAGGTATTGCTAGGCCTGCAGGGGCATTTCTCCCACGTTAGGATACAGTTCCAGACCTTACATATCATTTCTTGTGTAGGTAGAGCTAAAAATAACAAACATCCTAAATTAGCATACTATAATCACGTTCTCTCTCATAGGGGTAGGCAAAGACCACTTCTGTCCACTTGCTACGAACCTGGCATACACTTCCATGAGACTTTTCATACCCGCTTGTCGGTTATGGGTACTCTTGACCTGGCTTTTCTAATGTCTTCGATTTGGTCGAGATACGCGCCCTTAACGACTAATACCAAGCAATAGCCAAAATAAAACAATCTTATTTCAATTAAAAGTTTATTTAAATTTCCTGAAATAAAAAGCTGAAAATTGGACACGTTATTAGCAATTTCGTAAGACTGTTATTTATATATGAGGACTTTGAATCTGATAGCCTGTGTGACCGACAGTTATTAGTCCACGGTTGACCAAAATTCTGTACGAAAAAGCATAGTTTGTTTTGGCGAATAAAGATACTTACCAGACTAAATTTATAGACTAGCTCAAGCTCTCAGTACCCATTCCTGTAATAATATTATATGTCGCAGCCAACTGGCTTAATTCGCCGTTCAATCAACAGTTTAGCCGCTTTACTAAACGGCGCCGTCCAACTAGCTTCCTGATGTAATCCAGCCATTCAATCAAACGGCTAGGCAAAATGTCTCGGATCGACAACGTCGACTACTTGCCTAGCAAAGTCATTTTAGTTACGGATTGGTATAAACTAACTAGGTAAGGTAGAGGTTAGTGGTTATTAAAAAATAACCACTAACCTCTACCTTCAGTTCAATAACTTCTGAACTAACCACTCCAAGTCGGATTTGCCCTGATAAAGGAGTCAGGCAGGTGAGTTTTAGGTTATTTTAGTATCACATCAGAATTGCGGTTCGTTTTACCGTTATTGGGATTTTATTTTTTTCACAATCATAATTAATTCAAAACACCTTTCTTCGGTCAAAAATAGTAATTTTAGTAAAAAATCACCCTATTGTATGAATGGGCTGAGAATCAGCCAGCCAGTTTATTAAATGTAGACGCTACGACTGAATATCATTCAGAAAGCTAGTTGAACGGCGCCGTTTAGTAAAATGGCTAGGCTGTTAATTGAACGACTGATTAAGCAAGTTGGCTGCGACAAATACATCATGTTACAAAAACCCTGTCGTATAATTGAAGGGCATGTACACACTTATTAGCACTCATGCAAAAATACCAAAAAAAAAATGCATAGTTAAAATTGCAAGAGTTATGAGTTATGAAAAATTTACAAAAATGTTAACAAATCTTTATCATATGTTGGCGGTTTTTATTCTAAAAAAGTAGCGGCACGAAGCAAACAGTTTACAAAGAAAACCGACGCGATTAGTGGCTGCGTTTACGCTAGTAGGAAGACGCCGCTATGTGCGTTCAAAATTTTTTGAGTCAATATTAAATTTAAACTAGCATAATAATTATTGCTATAATTATTACAACACACACACACTTACTAGGAAAATTGTACTTTTAAACTTTTAAAAGTTTAAAAGTACAATTTTCCTAGTATATTTATTTTATTTTTAGTATATTATTATTATTACTAAAACTTAAATTCAAACTTTGATAACTGTAGATATTCGCCAGGACACCTCTTCAATTAAGTCAATTTTCGACCTCTTGGTTTCCACGTTACGGGCCTTGAGTCTAGTGTGGGACCGCAGGTATCTCTGGGAATTGTCTTGTTATTTTCAGGGATTTTTTATTTTTAAACTGTGAAAATGTAAATAATTCGTATTTTTGGAAATAAATTATCTTATCTTATTGCTCCAGTCGATACTGCATGCGCACCTCGCGCATATAGCAGGGTTTTTGTAACTATATGCACAACGATCAACAAATTATGATGTTGAATAGCCCCGCGATGGGAACTCACGTATTTTTATCAGTTTCTGTCTTAACAGTTAGTTTTTGTCTTAAAAAATATGAGACAGCATCTGCAGAGCTTATTCAAACCAACTAGGTTGTTGAATGGCCAAACTTCTGGATAACCTTTTGTAGTGGCTCAAGCCAGCTTAACATCAAGTAGATATTCATATTCAGCTTATTATTTTGAACGAAGTATTTAACTTACTTTTGCATACTTACCAAGTGCACTTTTTGAATAAGTGTCAGTTTATTATTTTTGTAAGGCGTTACTTTCAGGGGACAATCGGCGCGCCTCGGTCTTCGGTAGCTTCATTTTATACTTTTGGTGGAATCCTGGTATTTTTCATCTTGCGTTTTTTACATACTTATTTGCGTTTTGCCATGCTTACACAGATTTTGCTGGACCATTGATTCAGCTAGATTAATTTTATACAAGTTTCGCTGGCTTAGGCATGTTGGTAGATCGACATAATTACAGCAGTTTAAAAAAAACTTTATTGATTTGTTAGTACTATTTCTTCTTTTAAATTTTATTATTACAATATTTGAGTATAAAAGCTTTTGAATAAAATTTAATAGATGTTTTACAATGTTCTCTTCGAGTTTCTTCTGTTACTTTTTACTTGGTTGGTTGGTTTGAACTCTAAACCTTTTTTTAACTATAAAATGAGCTTGACTGAATCGTGATAGTAACAGTCAGCATTGTTTGAGTAAGACACTTTTTAAAGGTTATTTGTTTTTAGCAACTACGTTTGATCTCACAATATTGTTATTTCCAATTCAAACAGTATTTTTGAATTTTTAACATCTTGTTGACAATATTACACTGAGCCTTCATTAATCTTTAATTATGTATGTACATAAGTATATTTTGGTACAAATTATGGAAAGTACATTTTGATGCAGTAAAGTAAAATTATACAGGGTTACTGGTAATCAATTAGCATCCTTTTATGAGCTTATTTTGTTTTTCAAAACAAACTTTTGTCCTACAGCTTTTCCCAAACCTTAACAAATATCCCAAAAAAATATTTTTAAGCTTTTGTGGTTCTCTCTAATACTTTTTAACTCATTATAGCACACGCTTGTGGGCACGCCTCCGGCATCGGCACTCGCCTCAAAGTGTGCTCGCGTTTATTACGTAGAGTTAATTACTTATGTTTAGACAGATAACATTATTTTTTTAAATTTTGTATGGAAGAAAAAAAAATACGAATTTTTAAAAGTCCTGGAACAAATGTGTTTGTTTTGATGTACAGAATATACCCTTAAAAGGATGCTAATTGATTACCCCTGTATACCTATTTAAAAAAGAAATACCTACATAGCAATTGCATTATTTAACTATTTTTTACATTATCTTACATTTCTTCTGAAAACATTTTGTGAAGTACTAATAAACCGTTTTTTTCCTCATTTAAAAAAAAACGAATTCTATGACTGATTATTGTGATAATTATCAACAATAGTTCTTTAAAATTTGATCCTTGTATTTTGATGTGAAAAACTATGCGCTCATAAAAACTACGTTAGCGCTGAAATATATCCGAAAAAAAAAACACTAGGTTGTGTTTCTTTTACTATTCTGTACATTTAGCGGCTTGCTCCCAACGACCACCACCAAAACACCCACCAGTGGTGGTTGTTTGTCCAAGTTTTAGGTTTTGTCCCAACTGCCGCCTATGGGGCTCGTTAGGTTACAAAAAAATATATATATTTTTTGGCATTTTGTCATTAGAATGTAATTATATAGTTAAGCTGTGTAGTGTAAAAAATATCAAATAATAAATCAAATAATCGATTCTTGATATTTTTTGTTAGAGTTCTATAGGTTTGACTGTAGTTTACACCAGTGGTCGCGGTTTGGTGGTGGTCGTTGGCACCACAAAAAATAATTTTATATCCCAACAAGCTCCACTGACATGGATCAAAAATTAAAAATTGTTCTAATTATCACCATTGGTGGCAGGTTTGGTGGTGGTCGTTGGGAGTAAGCCCAATTAGCTAGCAATTAATTAATAGCCTTTATTTCTGCTATTTTATTTTATATACTATGACAGGGTTTTGTATTAAACTTGTCAATGACATTTACCAATAAATAACTTGCTAGCGCTGCAAGCTAAGTTGAACATAGTCGTGACGATAAAGAGTTTAAATTAGCATGCAGATAATGCAAATGTTTCTAAATTGTTGTGTGTACATCCTTTTTTCGTGAATTTTGTACTTGACTCTATTTGATCAAATTTCTTTGTCCTACAGTACTCAATTTTTGAAATATCATACTTGTTATTTTTGAAATACCATATTATATAACTTATTTCACAATTTATATATTTAAATATATTTTACTACAATTTGTATGAATATTTTACTTTAGGGAGTTTGGAATCCAATCATAAACTAATGAAATTAAAGTCGAATTTTGTATTTGATGTTTTATTTATTGAAATAGTCACACATGAATCAAATACAGATTATACTTCTATTTTCAACATGTTTCTACGCAAAATGTTAAAAGGAAGTGAAACCATGTTTGGTTAAACATTTTTATTTTATTTTTTTTATTTTATAATTGATAATATTTTAGGTTTCTACTTCCTAATCTAATACTCTTCTAATTCATTAAATTTTAGAGAAAAAACATGTTGAATCGTTTTAAAATCTATATTTTAAGAAACTTATCCTAATACATAATGTTTGAAATTAGAATTATAGTAAAAATAATGTATTTTTATTTTTAGAAAAAAAAAAAAAATGAATCTCGATGCGCGCGCGCATTCACATCTACGCTAGCCTTGTCAATGGTAGGTTTTACAAACTTTTTGGATTAGGTAACCGAATACCAATTTTTGTCAAATATTTACGTACATCCAGAGTAGATATTGGTCCAGAAAATAATAATTAAGATTATTTTTAAAACTAAAGATAAGAATTAATGTTTAACGTGCAGTTGGATTTTATTTATCTCCATCCATTTTGTTGTCTGGTGTTTTTATGTTTGGCCTTGGTTTTTTTAAGTTTTTTTTATATATTTTTTTAAATAGACCACACTCACCAGACCGGATACTTACTACCGTTTTTGGGCGCAAACCTGAAAAGTATAATTAGTAATTTATAAAAAAAAAACAAGTAAATTACTAGCGATCTAACGAGTTTACTATCTTTTATGCTTAACATTATTATTTTAATGAGATAGGCACAAGATGTCTGCCGGTCATAATCTGGGTGTCTTTAAGACAAGCGTTAACAGGCACCTTTTATGGGCGCGCGTTCTTTATCTTAGACCATTACTACGCTATGTAAAGGAAATGTTTGATTATTGACTATTAGTGGATGTTTTCTCGCACTCTTCCTCTGGTGGATATGCAGTCTAAAAAATATTTGGAGGGAAAAAAATGCCCCTAAATTTCCTGCTTGTTCCTTCCTCTAAGTAGTGGCTCTTTTTCCGAATAAGGCGGTTGAGTCAGTTTTATAACTTTAAAAACGTTCATAAGGTGTATCTTCGATACCCAATCTGATAAAAACATTTTTACTTTGAAGCTCCTCTATAGTTTCATACAGAAGATACTCACACAGCACCACCGCGGCCGGGAACTCCCTGCCTAGTTCCAACCGCTTCCGCCTGAAGACTGCTTGCTGGACGGCCTTCCACCGTTTCCTCTTTGACTGGAAAAGTACAGAAAACATGCTTTTAGCGAAACTAGTTGACAATAATCTACGAATCCACGTTTATAGCGTAGATTGTCTATGGTATGATAACGGCGCTGCATACTCGTGTGACCCGAAATACACCAACAGCGCTAGGGAGAACCAAAACTTGCATGATAAAAGTCTATACATAGGGTTATTTGTCATATTGTCTAGCTCGCATGGTGCTTTCATACGTGCTAGCGGGACAGCAGAACTGTGCCTGCAACCGTTTCGCCACTTCACAAGTGTAGCCAGGGAGTGGCAGGAATTTTGTTACAGAGGTGACACGTGGTTTATGGATACGACTGGGAAATTGTTAGGGAAATCATCCTTATAGTCTCTTACGTCCCACTGCAGGGACTCCGGTATATAAGGTCGAATTGAGAACCTCCTCCTTTTTGAAGTCGGTTAAAAATATAAATTTATCCAATATCAGTCTCTGGCAGCCATAGTACAAGCTTTGCTTAGTTTGGGGTCAGATGACCGTGTGCAAATGTCCCGAATATTGAGCTCACTTCTGCGGACGTCCGTAGGGCGAGGCGCGCTGGTAGGGCTGCTGGTGGCGCTGCGGGCCGGCCGGCGGCCGCCGCGTGCCCACGTCGCGCGACGAGGAGGACCCCTTGTACTCGCGAGACTCCTCCTGCCATAAACATGCCAGTTTACTACACGCTACATATGTACAAATACAAATATCTTTATTAACAAACTGTGGAGACTGAGAAAGGAAACAACTTAATCGCTGTACGATATACATTAGTATTAGAAAAATAATGTTGTAAATACCTATCATAGGTTTTCATTTCACAACTCTGTTATTAAGTAAGTGTTTTCTTTATGAATGTCTAAAGTGTAAACTGTTGGTATTTCTACTTAAATAAATAAATAAATGCATACATATATAACTTTCATACTGTAAACTATTGCTAAAAGCGATGGCAGTCAAGTTGGGAGAAGGCCTGCCTCTCAAGCCAGAGGGAGCGGGTTCGAACCCAGCCGGACGGCACGCACCAATTTATTCATTGTGTGAGCATATGTGTGTATTGTTTGTCATCTGCTACATGATTGGAGCCCGGTGTATGGCGACAGGCTCGTCACCTGTCACATTTGGGACTGAATATCGTCCGGCGAAATGTGGGTGTTGTATTACACCTCTGCCAGCCCCCTCGGGGAAAAGGAGTAACGATATGTATGTAGAAAAAAAATGCTCCTGCTAAATATATCTTTATCATTTCCTTTCGACTCTTTTGATAAAAGAGACAAAAGGTGGAGACTGACTTGTATTTTTTTTTTAATAAAGGGTTCAGTTAGCCATTGTAGAGTCGCTCGATTTTTTGCCTTTGATAAGCACTCTGGCTCCAAGCACATGAGCCAAGGTGCTCGAGGCGAGCCGTTCGCCATGACTCGTGTACCTATCGTTTTGTATCAAGGCTCGCCGCGAATGCTACGTTACGAAGAATCGTTACAAGTCAGTCTCCACCTTAATGATGAGGAAATTTTGCTCACAAGAATTAGGTGACACATGCAAGCGTAAAAGCAAGACCTCGAGTGAAAAGTGTTTCTGCCTTTTCAATTCTTTTTCCCAACTGGGTCAAACAACCGGAAGTTTCTTGAAATAAAACCCTCAATAAGAGTTCTTTTCAAGTTAGGGAAAAACGTGTTAGAAACCTCTAATAACTTTTTTAAAACTTCCTAAGTACTGTACCGAGTCCATTCGGTCCTTTACAGATGACTTAGGGAGGCTTTTTTGAGGGAGACACTAAACCTTAATAATATTACCAAATGCTTTTGTAACTTTTTGTAATTAGCTTTTGACGAGTACATTCTAGGGGCATCCTTAATTCATTTTTTAGCTAAAATTGTTAAGGAACTGATACCTTGTAGTACGGCTCGTCTTCGTAAAAACGCTCCGGCGCGCGGTCGTAGTAGAAATCAGGTTCGGGCGCGCGCGGTGGTCCTCGCATCTGTACGAACATTACATCATTACATCAAATGGAAAAACAAGATACATAATAAGATATGCATAATAAGATATAACAAGATATATATAAGCTCAGATGTTTATCATCCTAACTAATATTATAAATACGAAAGTGAGTTTTCGTTTGTTTGTTTGTAACGCTTTCACGTCTCAACTACTCAACCAATCGTCTTGAAATTTTGCATACATATTGTCTGGGGTACAGTAAAAGACATAGGGTAATTTTTGTTCCGAAAAAATAAACGGTTCCTGTGGGACCGCGGGGCGCAGCTAGTGGTATAATAATATACTCCGCATTCCGGTCACGTGAGCAAGTAGTGACGTCAGTCGAAGCTTAAGCAAGACCGAATTATGTCATTTACAAATAGTGTAATAAGATGTAATAATAATTATAACCTTATTTCTGGCAACTAGGCCTGATATTAATAACTGCTTTACACACTAACATACAAATTATTTCTTTAAAAAGAGAATAGATTTCCTTAGCTAGAACTCAGGCGAGAGTAGCACACCTCTCCCCCTTCGAAGAAAGTTATGCTATATGAACGCACTGACCGGTGGCTTGAGTGCTCTGTAGGGGTATGTTCTAGTCTACTACATGTTACAAAATTCTTAGTCCCAACCGGTGGCTCGGTCCATCATCTTTACTTCCGTAAGGGTCTGTACGGGGATGTTTTAGTCTAGTACATGTTACATAATTCCGAGTCCCAACTGGTGGCTTTGGTGCTCTGTAAGGGTCTCTAAGAGAATGTTCTAGTCTAGTACATGTTACATCATTTTGAGTACCAACCAGTGGCTCCTTTGGCGTTACCGTAAGCGGATGTTCTATGGCCCGGGCACTCTGTTAGGTGATTTTCTAGCTTAGTCCATGTAACATAATTTTCAATACGAACCGGTGGCTCGGGCGCTCCGTAAGGGTCATCGTAGCTGTAGGAAGACTCCATGGCGGAGCGCGCCCGGTCGAGGATGCTGATGACCTTCGTCTTGGCCGGCATGACGCGGCCCGGCGGCGGGTGCGGCGCCGGCATGCGCGGGGGCGCGCGCGGCGGCGCCCGCCCGCCCGGGCCCGCCGGCCGCCCGGCTGCAACGAACAAACATCCTCAAATACATACACTCATGATCCAAAAAAAACAAGGTCTAGCATTCTGGGAGCAAACACGTAATGACGTCACTCGTCATCCGTCTCTTTCGAACTGACTTATTTCAGTCTTGCTTATGCATCGATTGACGTCATTACGTGTACCCCACGTGAGCAGAATGCTATGCCTGGCGGAGTATATTATTATACCATGCATACACTATACATATCGCCTCACATTTTCCCCCGAGGGGGCTGGCAGAGGTGTAATACACCACCCATACTTCGCAGGACGACGCCCCAAATGTGACAGGGGGCGAGCCTGTCGCCATACACCGCGCTCCAGTAATGTAGCAGATGATATACACAATACACTACACAAAAATAGACAAATAGTACATTGTTAAACAAGGGTGTGAAATGACCCATACGAGGTGGTTTTACTGCTGAGCTTTAGCAAGGTAGTTTTACTCCCTAGCTTTAGCAAGGTAGTCCAAATTCTTATTACCAAAAGCAATTTTCCAACTATTTGGTTGGATTTAGAAAAGTCTGATGGCCTGACTGAGTACAGAATTACCTAAGTTCTTGCTTAACTAGTTTAATTTACTCCTAGCGAAATATTAGCTTATGGGGCACATAAAGCTAATGAGCTTCCTAAGGAATGGCTTAAGGAACATAAGAGAAAATTGAGGTAGGAGCTGGCTAGGAGTGGTTTAGCCCACAGAGTGCCTTACACACAGCATGTGTGCTTTAGGAACGACATTCGAAACGTAACTCTATGCTGCATACATAAGGGCAAATTTTTTTAATTTTTGAAATTCAAGGTTCATTCCAGACATGCAATAAGTAACACTGCATTGCGCAAGCGACAATCGATTTTCGGAATCCAATTTTCGCGGACCGCGTGCTATGGTGCCCCTCGACGGGCACAAGCTAAGCAAGGACTATACTCAATTCCTATACTCAGTGCAAAGATGAGAGCCTACAGGCTGTGAAACATGAGCGCAGCCACAAACAGATGAGCTAGTCATAACACAAACCTCTGTCCATGGGCGGCTGCCACATCATTTCCTGTCCGGGATCAGGGATCAGGTATTTCTTCACCTCGGCCAGAGCGTACGCGATTCTGGCGTGGGCCTCCGCCGGCGGCGCTATGGCCGCTATCTCTACGTGCAACTCGTCCGACAGGTGAGAGTATTTAGGATCTAGCGAGTTCCTGAGTTCTTCCTCCTTTTGCCTGTAAATGTTTTCACCATTTTTAAATGTTTCCCAAAATTTATTGTCAGATCAATATATTTATCATGAAGAATTAAATTTACATAAGAATTAAAAAGAATCTTTGATTAAAGTACATAAACTTAGATACATCTCTATGAATACAGAGAAACTTTAAAAAAAAATAATTTAAAATTAAAACTTTTAAGAGAGATTGTAAAATGTTCTATGGTAAGTCGTTTGCATTTCAGGCAGTCCAACTGTGGAACAAGCTGCCCGTCGCTACTAGACATGCTCCCTCACTTGCTATTTTTAAGGACGCCGTAAATAAGCTGTATTTATCAAAATTGCCTTGATTGTTTTATTTATCAGTGTTGTATGTATGTAATAGTTATATGTATATAGTGATATATGTATGTAATAATTAGTATATTTTATTAACTATAGGTATTTTAAGTACTAGGTATTATATTAGTATGATGTAATTTTATGTAAGTTTTATTTAAATAGTTTATGTAGGTGTATAGGTATAATACTCGATGTTTTGTTGTTTCTTTGTATCAATCTTATGTTTATTTTTGTTATTTTTGCACACCCTGTCCCATACTCATTTGTCGTATCCTCTCCATCCTAAGGTTGCCTGGAAGAGATCGCTTTTAGTGATAAGGCCGCCAGTTGTTACACTATTTAATAAGTTTTATCATAATTTTTCTCTTGTTATTTTTGTTATCTGTGGTGTGAACAATAAAGAGTTTATCTATCTATCTAACTTAAATCTTATTTGGTCACAATAATGTCCCAAATAGCCAGCAACAATTTTTGCCTACTATTAACATTTTTCCAGCCAAAGATTTCTTAATAGTTATTTACATTTTACCTTAGGTTTGGACATTTATTGAGCTATGACCTGAATTTCAAACCTTTTACTAACAAACATAATTCGCCTTGAAATAGCTTTAATAGTGTTTTGTTTTTCTGTCTTCTAAATATTCAAACTCGATTGTATTACTATTCTGAGGCTATACAGTATTAACTAGTATGATGGTACCTATGCTTGACATACAGACAGACATGTAATGTATAATTACCTATCCCTCATGGATCCTCTGCCCAGCACTGCCATTTTACACATTGTCTCCTCTTGTAACTGTTTCATTGTGTTACCTTTGGGCCCCAGAAGTTTACCAACAAAGTTGAACTGTGAAAAATTAATTACATTGATGATTGTGTTTTTTTTAGCAATGTTTAAGTATATGATAATTAGTAAGTTCTGGACATTGTCACACACGGTCGCCTGACCCCAAACTAAGCAAAGCTTGTACTATGGCTGCCAGAGAGTAATATGCATACATATATACTTTAAATACATACTTAAATAGATTTAACACCCAGACATAGAACAAACACAAATGTTCATCACATTAATGTTTACCCTAGGTGGGAATCAAACCAACTTCTGCAAGCTCAGAAGGCAGGTTCACAACCAACTGAGCCACTGACGCAGTCAGTCAAAGATGTTCATGATGAGTATCAAATAAAAATATCCCTTTTGGCTTAGTATCACTATTCTGCACAACTCTTTCACTGTTTGATCTGTCCAGTATGTACAGTAAATTCTGAACTTTCTCAGTGAATATATCAGCTTATGTTAAAAAAAGGGTTATTTATTGTTCATGCAACTAAGATTATAAGCGCGAAAGTTTGTAAGAATGGATGGATGGATGTTTGTTACTCTTTTTGATGCCAGAATGGAAGAACAGTTCTGGATGAAATTTGGTACAGAGATAGATTATAGTCTAGAATAACATTGGATACTTTTAACCGCGGGTGAAACCGTGGGGCGCAGCTAGTAAGAAAAAAATGTGATAACACAATTCTATAAATATGATAATTTGATTTGATTTGATTACTATTGGCTTTGTGAGCTTAAAACCTCGAGCTAATGTTAAATAATCATGTCACTTTAAAAATTTCAAAAACAAAAAAGAATTGACAAAAAATGGGGGCAGATGAGCACGTTTTATATGTAGTCATAAGTTACCTTGGGGTGTTCCTTGAGTGGTACCAAGACCTTGACGGTCACCTTTGTGGGCTTCTCCCTGTACACATCCAGGTATTTGTTGTCTTTACCGGGGGCCCTGCCTGTAGCTTGTACTTTGGTAACCTCTGAAATAAAATACATATTACATAGAGTTCCAAAAACAACCAAGAAACTATTATACAATTTTATATACATAATTATAATAAAACATACATAAGGCCTCTACTGGAATATGCATTTCAAATCTGGAACCCATATTTTAAAAAGGACATTGAACATCTTGAAAAAGTACAATGTAGAGCTTCAAAAATGGTGTCATCAGTACGAAAGTGTTCTTATGAGGTTCGACTTCAAAAGTAAAGTTATTGTTTTCTTTCATGATACATCCATGTCTAATACAGACCTTATAATGCATACCACCCTCTTTGCCACATATCATCTGCTGTGCATAGTCAATCACTAAACCAATGCTTAAACTTGATTTTGTATAGAGTCGGAACAAATTTTTATTTACTCTTTATTCAAAATTTGATTTAATCCATTCAGAATGTTGACTCTAAGGATCAACTAAGAACCGTGTTAGCACTGCAGGTGGATCTTTGTCATTAAAATAGGGAAAATTATAGCATAATATCTCTTCAGCCACCCATCTATATGCTACCATATGCATTATCTATATGCTTTAGATAACTACTTAGCATTTTTTTTTTCAAACAAATTTTATTCACATTTAGCACACACACAATTTATATGACTCATAGAGTTGTAATGTCCCTACAATGCAAGCTAATATGTTGGTATTGGAAAATACCATGAGATGCCAGAGGGCAATGACCGTTTAGACCACTGAATCATCAGGGTACAGCTCCTTACAAGATAGCGGTGCTTACAGAGGTTTGAATGGTAGACCATTGAAACCTTTGTAAGCACCGCTATATTTTGTATGTCGTTGTATGAAAGATCATTTATCATGTATTTTTAGACACATCTAAAAAGCAAATGTTTTATTTTGTCGGTTCAAGCTTTAGAATGACAAAATTGAGTACTATTAAATACGAGATCATTGGGTTATATAGTTTACGCTAAGATAAAATAAAATGGAACGGAATGTCTATACCATCATCAATAAGTTTCAACGAAATCGGGAATTTAGCATTGTTTAGTTTGATTTTCTCTGATAACAATTCCCTCATGTATTCGCCGGCTTTTTCATTTAGCTTCGATCCTTCCTCGCCATCTTGATGCTCGCTCTTGATTGGGCCGTTCGCCGAGCTATTTTGGCTCGCATTTCTCTTAAAGTCGCTACTGCTGTAGCCACCATTGTCGTATTTATCTCCCATGGTCACTTAATTCACTAAAATAACTACTCGTTAAAGATAATTATTACGAATTGTAATTAAAAATTAAAGCAAAAATACACGCGGCGTCATTCGGCGTCTTCACTTCAAAATCAATCCAAAAAACCAATGACAGATTTGACCGGAAGATTCATTTCATTTCATTCATGGAACATCAACGTCAATGTCAGATGACACAGACTATAAAAAAAAATCTATGAATGTTTGTTTCCGGTGTTATCTGATTGGCTGATTGTTATTATATTATTTTTATATACCAGAGATGTCCTTGTGTAATTTTTAGGAATATAAAATCGATCGATTCCAGTTTTTAAGGAATCCGCGCTCGATCGCAGGTGGCAGCAGCAGATGACGTGTCACCGCTTTATGACGCGGCGATAGACGTCTGCTGCTGTCGTGATTCTGCACCCGACGACACACGGCAGCAGCAGATGCCAGCGCTGTTTACCAGCCGGTTGGAAATGTACGGTGTGAAATTGATGTCTAAAGTGTTTGAGACATTTCTGACGTATTTTTATCTCTCTCTTAATATCTCTCTCTCTTGGTCTCTCCCTCTCTTGGTCCCTCTCTCTCTCTCTTTCTCTCAATCTCCCTTTATAGATCTCCCCTCTCTCACTTTCTATTTTCATCTCTTTCAGAATCGGAGATTTTTTTTTTATAATGGAAACTAGCAAATTGTGCTGTGGCGCGGTCGACCGGCGGGCGCGGCACTAGGTCTGCGGTCGAGTGACGTGTCGTCTGCTGCTGCCGCTGGCTTCTTGTCGCTCGCTGCGGAACGTATCCCATACAAATACATACAAACGTAGTATCGCGACGACACGTCGTCTGCTGCAGTGCTGTCGTTTGCAGTCGGGCGCGGAACGATACCTTTAATTTGAGTGTGTGCAATGGCTTAAAACTATTACATATGTATATTCTCTTTGAATGAATAAAAAAAAAAAATAACAATCTCTTTCATTAAAATATAATTATTATACGCGTAGCAGGTAAATATTTCGCTACATTCTGTAGATTAACAGCTATTTAAAAATATCGTTCATTTGTTTTTCGGATTCTTAATTTTCCCTTGTCTTGCATGTTGTATTACGATTAGGTTGAATTCAACATCAGGCGCTAACATTATTTCCTTCTTTTTTGTTACTAGGCGTAGTATTAAAACTTCATCAAGTATATCCTGAAAATTACAAATAGCCCAATGAATATACAATAAACATAATTTTGAGTGATTTGATTTGATTGATTTGATTTGACGATTATGAGTAGATTACTATGCGCTCTTAGACGGTATATTTTTACTGCAATACTGGCAACATTACCAACTATAGCACGGCCATTTTTAGCCATGCTAGAAATGTAAATACGGCCGGGCCACACTCAAAATGTTGGCGGGCCACATTCAAAATATTGCTGGGCCAGTTTGCCGGGACAGAGTCGCAGTAAAAATACTGCCCGTCTAAGAGCCGTTTTAATAGTTCTATGAATACTTATTTAAACCTACTGGGGGCTTACCAGGCTTTTTGTTTCCCGTAAAAATCTAGTAAAAAAAATGAATGGATTCGGTAAAGTCGTTCTCAAGTTATGGCGTGACCATTATTAATTATTACTTAAGGGATTTATTTTTATTTACCTATTACTAGCTGTTACCCGCGACTTCTTTCGCGTTTACTCTGAAAATGGTAAGTATACAAAAACCTTTCACGTGAAATACTGTATACTTAATTGTCAAATTTAATCTAGATCCATTCAGCTGTTTAGCCATGAAAAGCCTACAAACAGACAGCCAGAGTTACTTTCGATAATATTTAAAATAAAATTAAAAATATGGAATAGCTTCCGCCCGCGACCTCGCCCGTGTGACCTACAAAAACAACCCTGTTTTAGTGGTTGCCTACACTTCACAAAGAACACACGATCAAAATATCATGTTTCTAGGATCAGCCATGGTATAATAATATACTCCGCCAGCTATAGCATTCCGATCACGTGGGCAACACGTAGTGACGTCAATCGATGCTAAAGCAAGACCGAAATAAGTCATTTACAATTAGTTCGAAAGAGACGGATGACGATAACGAGTGACGTCATTACGTATTTGTTCGCGAAAGACCTTGTTTTTTGGATCATGAGATCAGCGGTATAGGCTGTGCGTTGATAAATCAGTCAGTTAGGACTTTGAATTTTTTAAACATGTAAATGTATATAGATTTCGTAAATAGATGATAATTATTAAGGCGATGCATACCAATTCCTTAATGCTGGATTGCGTCAAGAGTGCGAGGCGATTCATAGGCTTGCCATAGTTGGTCGCGCTAGTCAAACTTACGTTCGTCAATATGGGGGCACCTGACACAATAAAGATATCTTTAATCTTTAAAAGTGGTCCATTTACAATCAATGATCATGCCATCACGCTCAACGGGGTGATTCCAAGCCAACATTATATTTTGACTGTGGAATTCTATGATGTCATTGTGGTAACATGCAGGGTCAGACTGGCCAAATAGTCAGGGTGGCATTTGCCAGCCGGGCCCCAGCCGGTGCGGACCCCCTCTCTCGGACTTGGCTTGCCGGGCTTGCCGCAAGCCAGACGGTAAGTAGGTTGGGGGCTACACCCCGTCTCGGGCCCATTGAAATTGATGAGCCTGGCTTGTGGGGAGCCACCCGGGCCCTTCCAGCTCAGTCCGACCCTCGTAACATGATTTAGAACTCTTGATTTACTTAGCACAAAACCATCACGCCAAACTTCGCGTGAAATCATAGAAAATAAATCTGGTCTTTACAAAGACGACAAAATAATTAAACTACAGTAGGTACGAGTACTACTTAAAAGTATGCCCGAGCTGTGCTGTTGGCCACCCCTAAGGCTACGTTTCCATTGACGCGGAGCTGAGCGGAGTTGTCATAATTGTGAACTGACCAATCACAAAGCTTCCAATCAAGTGGAGCGGAGATGTCGAGCATTGTGATTGGTCAATGATGCACACCGCTCCGCTCATAGCTCCGGGTCCGCCTTAGGGGAAAAGCAGCCTAGCTAGGCCGCCACTGAAAATAGGCGTCCATTGTTCTCTTTGTACCTTCTTGATTCGTCATGACAACTCCTTCCACAGATTCGTCGTCCATGATCCGGTCGACGACGGGGTTCACCGCATTGATGAGCGCAGTCTGGAACGCAAATTAGTGTATAGCAAATAAGTGGCTACGCCTAGCCTGTGTAATAGATATAAATTGGATTGTTAACTGTCTAATTGCCATTACTCCTAGCACGGTAGCTCTCCTAGCGTACTGCAAACTGAATAATGTAATGACCGCTAAAGGCTTTAGGATGTACTAATGTTTTAAGTTTGCGCAAATGAATGTGTCAGTATGAGTGTATACGTAGCGATGTAAGTCTTGGCGCAAACTGATTATAGTTCGTTCCTACTCAACCGATCGTCATGAAGTTATGCATATGTTGTCAGGGGCTACCTACTAGGCTAGAGATTGACAGAAGGGGGTGACCGAATCAGTTTGCCCCCCCACCATCTTGGATTACTTCCGCGGTCCCTGACAAATGACAAAGACACTTGCCCTATTTTTTCTTCTCCCCCGTCCAGGGGAATTTGGCGTCGCACGTCTTGTGCATTTGGCAGTGTCAAGTAATACAGATGATGGAATGATGATGATAATGTGATGATGACGATAATGAATCCTTCCCTTTTCCCCATTTCAGTAAAGTGTTGAATACTTTACTGAAACTTCAAGTGGAGTTTTGTAGAGGACACGAAAAGTCACGTTTCGCATTGTTTGTATCATTTGCCCACACTCGTGACACAAGGTTAGTTATAAAACAATATTAAATTACGACAACACCTTTTCGGTTCCCGCCAAAAACTCCCACTTGCCCCATACATAGGGACGATCCTTTTTTTTAAATTAGTTTGTCGAATAACAACAGAGCTCTGCTTACAGTGTGGACCAGTAACTCGTCTCTGCTATCCTTCAATAGATTAGTGATTATCTTCATTTTATTTCAGTTTTGTTTTATAGCCAGCAAAAATTCACTGTAAACAAAAGCGCTAATTCATCTTCTCTACATCAATACTTCCATATCAATATTATAAAATCGTAAGTAGCTCTGTCTGTCTGTCTTTTTTGTTTGTAGGTTTTTTACGTCTAAACGGCTACACAGATATTGATGAAAATTGATACAGTATATAACGAAAAATATTTTTAGATTTTTTTTTAAATAATAGCGAATGAAGTTGCGGTTGAAATTTGTGGGATCCGATCGGAAACGTTTCCGAACGATTCGGAAGGCGTATTAGACGATCGATTACTGAAAACAGTTGTGAAAGATTTCGTCGTCCCCATGAAATGTAACGTCTTCATGAATTTAAGACGTAGTACTTCTGCTGGCTCTGTGAGCTGATGACCTTGCGGCCTACGTTGTCCAAGTTGTACAGGTTACATTTTCAATCTGATTCTGCTGAAATTCTGTGAACAGCGGTGCTATTCACAAGCAATCGGAAACGTTTCTGATCGGATCTGAAAAGCTTCAAACTCAAATTGTTCGAATCTCAGTGCACTTTTATACATTTTTGAATAGAGAATCAAGTATAAATCCGATAGGAATTATTAATCACGTTTAAAGACTTGTGAACATAGACTGTGATTCGAATAATTTTTTTAGCTTTTATAATTTTTGAAATCCGAACGGAAACGTTTCCGAATGGTTGTGAATAGCCCTGCAGGTTCGCCAATTAATAAACAATTTTTTTTTTTCAGTTTTAGTTTATTATCGAACTTACAAAATTTAAATAGAATCGGTCAAGAAACGCAACCTACAGGAAGACAGACGCACAGAATTCCGGAGATACGAAAGCATTTTTGCCGAGGCTGAAGCATCTACATGCTTCCCTTACTAACGTCGTAAAGTGGATATGAATAAGGAACTGAATTGAACTCTCTGTACTTTATATACTCAGGGTCGGACTGAGCTGGAAGGGCCCCGCAAGCCAGGGGTGAGATACGGGGTGTAGCTTCCAATCTATCTACCGTCTGATTTGCGGCAAGGCTGACTGCGGCTGGGGCCCGGGTGGCAAATGCCATCCTGACTATATGGCCAGTCCGACCCTGTATAAACCTACCCACTTACCTCCAAAATTACTCCACACCAATACTTCCTCAGTGCAAAGACACAAATTTATTTCTTTTTCTCGTGCTGATGAGAGTGTGGTTTCTTGTGTCTTCTGCTGGTCAGTTTGTGCACGACGCAGGCACAGAAGAGCTGGTCGGCCACAACCGTTACCTCGAACGAGTTGGCCACGACGCGGTACGCGACCAACTCGTCCTGTATGTCCTGAAATTCACAAAAGCGGACCTTATTCACGTGAACTTAAGAAACAACTGTCAACTGGTATCAACTACCGGAACGCTAGCCCGTTCCGGTAGTTGACACCCAACTACGTTACTCTTCATCGTCTCTCCTGCACTTATTTTATATAACTTGGTTCATGGTACAATAATATACTCCGCCAGGTATAGCATTCAGCTCCTCGTAGTGACGTCAATCGATGCTTGTGCAAGGCCGAAATAAAGGTCGCTGCACACGTGACGGCATTTTACTCAGCTCGGACGGAACGGGGCAATTCTTAAACATCGTTACATACAAAAGTACAGAAGTAAAATATACGCAACGGGATCTCATACGGGACGAGGCTCGTGACGGACGGGGCCTGAAAACATCGTCGCGGACGATGTTTACCACGTCCCGCCCTCGTCCCCTACGTGATTTCGCTGCGTACATGCACATTCGCCCCGTTCGCTCCGGAGAGTGGTGTAGTGAAGTGAGCTCCGTGTTTACGTTGGCTTTGCGGAATTCTCACGGTGCGTATACGTTACAATCCCGTCCGGGCATTCACACTGTCACGTTCCGTTCCCGTCCCGTCCGAGATATTATCCCGTCACTTATGTAGCGTATGTATAAAGTTTTCTAGTAAATTTCTATAAATTAATACCAAGACAGAATAAAAAAATCATGTTTTTTGACGTACTTAATGCGATGTTAGAGCGGAAATGCACCAGAAATTGGTTCAAGAAACAGTTTTAACGCCTAATTCAATCAACTATCTGTTTTTTATTTTTAAAGATGATTTCTTACAATTTCAGTGACAGCTCTTTGCATGACTTCGTTCAAACGCGGCAGTTTCGTGACTAGCTTCTGGGCGGTGGTATCTGGCACCGTGTGCAGTTCCATAACACCTGCAACAGCATGCAACAAACGCATACAACAACATACAAACAAAACGATTGTACATTACTCATCGGAGTCTACTGGGACATCTCCGCATTTGTTTATCCGACGATAGCTTGAGAATCGTTGATACGATTCATATGAAATTTTGCAGTCATGAATTTTATTCCATTAGAATGTTTATGTTTGTAAATGAGCTAAATTGGATGAGGGGTTGTGGAGATGTGCGAAGTCTTCGCGAGGCGAACTACTAGTTATTATAAGCCCCCAATGGAGGGAAAAGGCCTCCCTATCCCTCTTTCCAAATGCCTCAGTCAGTCTGTCCTGATGCTGAGTTACAATTGATCAGTCTTGGTGCTTGCCGTGGTGATCTGGTAGCCACGCCTTCTCCTACCGACCGCTATCCGTTCGGGCGATCCAATATGATGACAAAGCGAGCAGACCCTCGATTCTAAATTTTCAATGAATTGCCTCAAATTGACACTTTTTGGATGCCAGAAGATGGCTAGAAGTGTCAAAAGCAAACAATTCTATAACAAACTAAATTTATTCGTTAGTAGAATCAGGGGGCGCTCTTCATAGTACTGCTGGGACCGCGTTGCGACCTACCACCCGCATCTGCAGTGTAATTAGCATTTAGCAAACACGGAATGACATCATCTTCGTCCAACTCTTTCGAACTTGTTGTTAATTACTTTATTTTGGCATCGGTTGACGTCACTACGTGTTGCTGAATGCTATACCTGGCGCTATTTATACGATGGAAGGCATACTAGGGCGACCCTTGGTTATAGAGATCGCTGCGTTCAGAAGATCGGAACTTCGGAACGGATCGCGCTTAGTGGGAAAAGGCCTGCTAACACTGACTGACGTCACTGTATACTTAAATAATATGAAGTATTCTGTGCGCGTTGGTTTGAAATAATAATAAAGTTCTTTACACACTAACCTGCTCGGAAAAATAGAACGCCAATGACGTTACAATTGCTTTCTATGCGTTTAATGGTTTTAACAATGTCATCAGAAAAATCCTGAAAAAAGGCACAATCATACAATTGTTTTAACTGTAACTAACGTTTTAGTTACGTAGATACTAGGTCCAAAGTAGCAGATGAAAGTAGTAGATGACAGCCTAGTTGGAGAAAGACCCGCCCTCTGAATCTGCTGTCTGGGGCAAACCCCAAGATCCGGGTCTGGGACCCTATTCGGAGATTTGAGATTCTCATCTCACCTTTTTTCGTCCTTGTTGCTCTAGTTTGAAACGTCACAGGTGTGAGAGTGACCAAGATAAAATCTCATCTCATCTCACGCGCAGGAATATCCCCCCAGGGACCCTATTCGGAGATTTGAGATTTTCATCTCACTTTTTTTGTCCTTGTTGCTCTCGTTTGAAACGTCATAGGTGTGAGAGTGACCAAGATAAAATCTCATCTCATCTCACGCGCAGGAATAGCCCCCCTGATTAGACATCATTAGTTTCCATTCAGGACATCATTAATTTTAGGAAGTTTTGTTAGGTCGATTCAAGCTTCAGAATTGAGCCTAATGCTATCTTAGGGCTCGTCCAGTGGCCCTATTCGGAGATTTGAGATTTTCATCTCATCTTTTTTTGTCCTTGTTGCTCTAGTTTGAAACGTCATAGGTGTGAGATTGACTAAGATAAAATCTCATCTCATCTTACGCGCAGGAATAGCCCTCCAGTGGCCCTATTCGGAGATTTGAGATTCTCATCTCACCTTTTTTCATCCTTGTTGCTCTCATTTGAAACGTCATAGGTGTGAGAGTGACCAAGATAAAATCTCATCTCATCTCACGTATAGGAATAGCCCCCCTGATCTGGCTAATGCGCCACTCACGAGCCGCCTGCTGCGCGAGCGCTTAAGCGTCTACCTTAGATTAGCCGAGCATTGCGCATTAATATAACTTTTGTGAAATAACTACACACTGGCCCCTGTCCTGAGTCGTGAGACATTATCTTGGTCACTCTCACTCTTATGAATCTCACTCTTATCACTTCATGACTTTTCAAACGAAACAAAGACAAACTAATAACTCTCACGATTGTGAGCCTGATAGGATAACAGAAAAAAAAAACTTCGGTCTGACTTGGACTAAGGCTGTAATACGACTACGGGTAACTTATAGGTTTAACTAGATAATTACTTACTCTTGGCATTTCATGCTTGTAAGTTTGAGGTTTAAAATTCGTCATTGAATTAGGCTTTATTTTGTAAAAAATATTCTAAAACCAATAAAATGTAGGAATATAAAAGTCACATGTACAATACTATAACAGTAGATATGACGAGTCAAATCTATGCAGCTACGATTTTTAAGAGTAATGATTGTTACTTGAAAAGAAGGAATAGTGTTCCAAAGCAGTTAAGTATTGAAAAATAATTAAATAAATAAAGTTAGTAAAGGCTTATTCTACTTAATTTTGTTTATTAAAATGTATTAATTTTGGGTTTGTGATGTTTTTTTTTTGCGATTTCAGGGTTGTTCCTGTAGTCGAATTTGATGAGAATTATCTTACGTACCACAGGTTTCATAGTCATTGTTACGTAACTACCGACCTTCTTTTATGGCTCTTTTGCTGTTTGTGGTTTCCCGCCTGCGTGCGGGTCTTGAGGGCTATTGTTACGGAGTGAGGTTCAATCTCACCATTTTTCGTCCTTGTTATTCTCGTCTGAATAGTCGTAGGTGTGAGAGTGACCAAGATAAAATCTCATCTCACCTTACGCTTAGGAATAGTCCCCCTGGGGCCCGTCGGTGTAACCGTTCCGAAGACGGGTTTGAGCAGTAGCGCACTTGTAGCGCCTCACTCAACTGCCGTCTTTGTTTTTACTTTAAACTACAAAAAAATAAAAATAAATTGAGATTTTCATCTCACCTTTTTTCGTACTTGTTGCTCTCGTTTGAAATGTCATAGGTGTGACAGTGACCAAGATAAAATCTCATCTCATCTTACGCGTAGGAATAGTCCCCCTGATCCGCATGCGTGTGTCAGCACACACACGCACGGCACGACGGGTTGCAGGTACACATGCGTAATCCGCATTCCCTGTTTGCATTTATTTTTTACATCCTCCTCTGTAAAACGTATAATTTGCATTCCAGCACATTTTTTCCAAGGCTGATTGGCGCATATATATATATTTTATGTAGAATAGGTCGGCGTTTGACCACCATCTCGCCTGATGTTAAGCGACGTTGTGGTCTAAGATGGAGCACGACGACCTATAAGGTACTTTTTCACTCTAGCCTTGAAGTTTTGTAGAATGAAAAAGTACAAAGACGGCAGTTGAGTCAGGCGCTACAATTGCGCTACTGCTCAGACCCGTCTTTTCTATTTTTATTAAAATGTTCTGATGATAATGTCCCATAAACACGAAAGTTCTCTGGGACTTTTAGCCTTTATTTTAGTTGCTACCAATACACTCAGCGCTGGAATGTCACTTAATCGGCCGTCTACTCCAGTTGCGCTGAATTCAACGGTAGACGGCTAATACAGTTCCTGCACTGGATTGCTCACTGGATCCAGAGCATTCCAGTGCCAGTTAACTTTTATCCAGTAGAATTCAAGCGCTGGATTCGGTAGCTGGACTGGAATAATGTAAACCTGGCATTACTGATATTTTTTCTGATTTCTACAAAATATAGGTAGGTACTTAGTAGAAATTTGGTCCGTACCTTGGTAAGTACTTCAAAATATATGCATAGTTGTATACCTTTCCCACAATGACTATCTATTATCTGTGCTTTCCCACCTAGGGCAAACATTTATGTGATGAACATTTGTGTTTCTTCTATGTCTGGGTGTTAATGTCTATTTAAGTACCTATGTATTTA
This sequence comes from Peribatodes rhomboidaria, assembly GCA_911728515.1. Lineage (NCBI taxonomy): Eukaryota > Metazoa > Arthropoda > Insecta > Lepidoptera > Geometridae > Peribatodes > Peribatodes rhomboidaria. Next base: position 10,416,000 of record OU452189.1, read on the forward strand.
AAAATATCTAAGTATGTATATCAGTCTCTGTCAGACATAGTACAAGCTTAGCTTAGTTTGGGGTCAGGCGACCGTGTGTGGAAGTGTCCCGAATTTATTTTATATTTATTGTTTTTTCCAAAAAAAGGTGGAAACGCCTCTTGGATAGAAAACGCTTCTCAAATTACTCTACTTCCGGAAACCCCGGATCATAATTTTTTTTTTTTTAAATTATTCATGACCATGGATACTCGTCCTTCAGTCGGATTCTTAGTAATAATTTTTCCTTCAGTAACAGATGATGGGATGATGATGATGAGGTGATGATGAAGACGATGAATCCCTCCCCTTTCCCCATTCCAGTAAAGTTATGGATACTTTACTGAAATTTCAAGTGAAGTTTTGTAGAGAACACGAAAAATCGCGTTTCGCGATGTTTGTATCATTTGCCCACACTCGTGCACGTTGACGAACCGGTAAACGTTAATAATCCACCATTATTACACTTTAACACTCGAAGAATCACAAGTTTTAGAAAATAATACAAAAACACGACACCATCTTTTCGGTTCCCGCCAAAACTCCCCGGATCATAATTCTTATTAAGTGTTGCCATCCATCGCTATCGCTGTCGCTATACTTGCCAGTTTATTCGCTACTTTATTTTGGCATATCGGAGTCATGCCACGTAGCAATCACTTGAGTAGGTGGCTAGTACGCCCGTAATAGATGTATTTACAAAACTCCAAAAATGAGCTGGCAACACTTTTTTTTACTACCTATATTTTTTTACTATTAACATAAATATAACTTTTAACTTAGTAACGTGTATACCTTAGTTAGTTGCATGTTGTATACATTCCATTGTGTTCAAATAATGTATTTCTAACTCCCGAGCTAAAACGACGAGGTGTTAGAAGTTTTACGTGTCTCTCTGTGTTTGTGTGTGTGTCTGTCTTGTCTGTGGCATCGTAGCTGCAGATGAACCGATTTTAATTTTGTTTTTTTTTGTTTGAAAGGTGATTATAGGGTAGATATATGTTGTGGGGACGAATTGTATGGTGGAGTTGACTTCTAATGCGGTGGCGTTTTAATGAAACTCCTTATAACGAGACGACTGGTTTACTTGGAAGCTGGCTTAGGACTAATACAAGTGCGTATGACTAAAACTATGCTTTTATCTATACATCTCTTATCATGTTACATTTGTGGTGTGATGTAGGCAGGTATAGAGCCCTACAGCGATAAAGTAAAGGAATATAGTAGGAATATATTAGGAATACAATTTCTTAACAAATTCGGACTTTTAAACTTTGAGGTTTGGTTTTATTTCTGTTGGGGCAATTGCATCTGCTACCATGGGACAATTGCGTCTATGTGACGCATTTACCCCAACTTCAGATATCATAAACATTTTATTTTTAACCTACTTCAAAAAAATAAGGTTAGGTAAGGATTCGTAGGTATGTAATACTATTGTTTTTGCAAAATGTTCGTAAAGTTTGTCGATTAGTAGCCGACTCTTTAAATTTTCGTACTTACCTACTTGATACTGGTTAAATGCAAATACTAATATGTTAGATACAAATGTGTGGACTTGTGGAGCCAAACTCGGGAAAAGAAATTCTTCAATTCACTTGCCTCCCTAAATTAGCATTCATAATGTTACTTACTACGGGCGATTTATTTACTTACACTCATTCGAAAGTCAAGTAAAACTTCACATGTAAGTATAAAAATGTTTTCACCCCTGACAATATTCATGGGGCAAATGCGACTCTAAAGAAAGAAAAAAGAAATAAACGAATTTGCCCCATCAAAAATGCATCCTGATAGGTATATGTGAAAGTCTACAATTTTCTTTAAGTAATGGTTGCATATAAAATCGTTTAAAATCATATGGACCAACTTAATAAAAATCTAATTATCTTTTAAACAACATCATCAGATGGTTATAATTTTAGAAATTGAAGTAAGTATTATATTGTACGGTCGCAATTACCCCAGGTGGGGTAAATGCGTCTAAAAATACACCTCTCTAAAAAAATAACAACTGTTGAACTAAAGGCCAAAATTAATAAAATCGATTATGTTTTAACACAACATAACAATTTATGTTTTTTTTTAGATGGACACAAATCATGTTAAGATATTGCCTAGAAAAGAAATAGCTCTTCGGCAAAACTGAGTGTAAAAAAATTATAACGCAATTACCTCAGTTGACCCTAATAAATGTATGAAAATAAATCAGTCACAGACTTTTAATCTAAGTATTAGACTTCTACGGTATAAGAAGTCTGTGATATCAGTCTCTGGCAGTTTGTATTTCATTTATTTTAACAAAATCCACAGCTCTCAATAAAACATAAAATAAACTTACAGATAAACTTACAAGTAATTATTATTAGACTTACATTTTACATGCAAATAATAAAAACAATAACTAAATAAACTTAAATAATCATAAATACTTTTAATTATAAAAGAAAAAAGATTTTCTATGATGATAAAACATTTGAATAAAATAAGAATTTTGAAAAATTGTTAATGCTTCATATTATTATATTATGTGTTGAAGTGTGTGCGTGCATTATCTATTTACTAGCGCAGATTTGAAAAATATACCTTAATTATGTTAGACAAAACTTTGTGAAACATTAAGACGTAGCATCCCCAATCAGGCACCCTGGATAGCTGGCAGACCATGCTCAGCCAAGTCAGTAACATAGCTATGGTGGGCACATGCCTGGCCCAGTAAACGGTGTTCAGCGATAAAGACATCTCGGTCAGCGTTGGGAGGAGCATGGCCAAAGTAGCACACGCTAACTTTAGAAATGTTTCTTTTTATAATAAATAGCGTCTCCAAATGGCGCTTAAAAAAATCACCTCCTGAAACCGAAGTAACAAGAATTGAGTTGTATACAGGGAGTAAGAAGAATGTTCTCAAAGCCATAAGATAAAGGTACTCGTACTACCATGACAGGGGGTGACTCTGAACGGGGGGTGAATAGAGACGAAATTAAGAACATTAATTAATAAACATTTTTTTTTAAGTTACATTTAAAATAAAAACAAAAACCTAACTGAAAAAAAAAATAATAAACATTGTATTCGTTAATTTATCGCATACAATGTTTAGAATTATGAAATACTTTTATTTTTCTTCAAAATATCAAGTCTTAGTTTCATTTTTCTAAAAAAATTCTTTCGCATTTTGTTTAGTTGTATTGTTTCAGTATTCAGTAGTAATATTTTAAATTTTTGTCATAGCCTTCATTTGAACCGGATTTCTTCCAAATTCGTCAAGACGTTGCAGCGTGAAGATGTGTGATTGTGAAAGTGCTGTAATATTATATTGTTCATCCAAATTAATACATGATTACAATATTCAAAGTCAAAATCTTTATTTGCATGTTAGTACCTACCACATGGTATTAACTCAGATCAACCTAGAGGAAAAGATGGAAAACTGCGTTATATCTCGCTGAAGCCACTTCTTTTTAAACGTGTCGCGTGGAAAATTCACAAATTCAATTCTTCAATTTCTTTTTCACGTTGCCATGAAAAACATTTACAATTGCACGAAAACTAATATTAATTCCCAAACTCTACGTTAGCCATTTCCGTTCCAATATACAACATTAGTAGATTTAATTTTCTAAACTCTTTTTGTCTGGCAACCTGAAAATGTGACAGGAAAGGGATAGGTAACCAAACATTTTCAAAATCTACAGGCTTCATAGGATTGGTACTTATTTTACGTGTTGAGTAATCAAGTGGGTGCACTTGGCGAAAAAAAAAACAGTCTTCAAAACGTAATTAAAATTTACAATGAAACAAAAATAATGAACATCAAAAAACTATATAAATATAACATATGTATCTTTATTCGAGAAATCTTGGCTAAAAATATTCACATCAATATAACGTTCACAAAACAAAAAAATGTTGCTAACCGCCGAACTCGGCGAGCTAGTTAATCTTGTCATTCCGGGCATCGAACTACGTCATTACGGCAAAACAATGCCATGCCATGACATGCCCACAAGCTCAGAAGACAGGTTTACTACCAACTGAGCCATCGAGGCTGTCAAAATAATACATTGAAATTTAAATTACTAAAAAAATTGTAGAAAAATAAATTAATACAGTCATGTCTAATTAAATTAATCTACTTTTGTTTATTAGTCCATTGAAATGTTACAAGAGCTTTGCATTTTTTAGAGGACGCAATTTTATTTTGGGACATGTGTGTGGTCAATAGAAGCTTAACCCCAAGTTTGTGGGGATGCCGCCCTTGTCCCAAAGCCGCCATCTTGGAAAAAGGGGTGCAAACACCTTTTTCGCGAGAACTCGGAAACTATGCGTCCTACAAAACAATTGTCAACACATAAATTGTAGCAAATCGCTTCGCCTACAAATATATTTATCAATTTTTTTGCTCTAAATCTAAAATTAAAGAAGTTATAAGCAAAAGAGTGAGAAAATTTCTATAAAGGTTTCTTTCGCTCTAAAACATTTTACAAAAAAAATCCTCAGATCAATCTTGTACTCGTATATGGTCTTTTAAAGATTTTTTTTCTATACAATTTTTTTAACTTCATTCTATTAAAACGCTGTTACAGCACTTCAAAGTTGACCGGGTTCGTCAATGCCAATGAGAATTCGGTTAAAATGAAATGTATAACTTAGTATTATGGTAATTTTTTTATTGTAAATGCAGTCATTAAAATTATTGTTAAATAACATAGGTACATATGTCCCAAAAATAAAATTGCGACATCTAATAAATGCAATATTAGGTCCTTAAATTGTAACATTTCAGTGGACTATATTTAGAATTCACGTCGTTTATTTTTAAGTAAAAGCAATGCACTGTATGCAGTGTTAAGACTTTTTCTTTCTTTCTATTTCGAGGCTATAATAACGTTCATTAGTAAGGTGGTTGTTGTCACTTCTAATTTAAATGCCGTTTAATACACTACTTACTTAAAACATTTCTTAACACGTGCTAACGATTGGTTTCAGAAGTCTTTGCCAACAAATCGACGAGTTTCTCCCCGCGGAATACTGGGCAGGACACTAAGGTCTGCGACCCTCAGCCCTTTCACACCCATCACCCTCAGCTCGGCATCGACTACCTTGCCGAGGCTACACGTGCCCACCGCGTGGAACACCGCAGACGTCATGTGCTTGACGTAACAACGCCAGTACGCGTCTCCTCTTTGCGGGCATCCAGGGAATTTTAGCCGCAATATCTTGGCATTGTGCTCTTTAAATGGAGGCGTTTGCACCAGCTGCCGTATGATCCTAATCGAGCGCAGCATTTCGTCAACATCACGCTTGTCTGAGAGGTAGTTTGGGTAGATGGCAGGTGGATCTGACGGCTTATTGGTGGCGAGGCGGATGGTCCCACGCGAATATGGAAACAAGACGATGGGTGACGTGATGATCAGAGCATTGTTTATATTGGCATCCGCGAGCTGGTCCATGGTGAGATCGTTAAGGTTCACCGCTTGTTGAACCACCAAATTCGCCAGTGGAATTACGTTCCTGTCCATGTATGCGTGGACAACCTACAAGAAACAAAACATCAGTCTCCAATTATGACATATTATTATGGTCTCATCAGACTGAAGTAAATGGTCGCATTTTTCCTTTACCTACATTATAAAATAATATCACACAACTAATACCAAACTACAGTTTTGAGAAAAGTTTAAAGAAAGGAAAGTGAGTTATCTATATGTCTAACTATTATATATTCTGCGTTAAAGTACCTGCAACGTAGAAAATTCACATGCACTGGAGCTGTTCTCCAGCTGACGCAGTTTTGTGTTGTAACAGAGCGAATTTGCGAACGCGTTGACGTCCGTGAGACCGATAGAAGCAAGGGGTCCATCCTGTCCTACTAAATATTTCGGAATGTCGCTTATTTTTCTCAACCAGTTTTCCACATCCGACACCGGCTTCACTCCTCTATCGACCAGGATAATTATCAAAGGAAAGGCGTGGTCACTCATGTTGTCGCCGACAGGCAGTTTCGCTCGCACCGGAATGCCCATTTTTTTCAAGTGATCGACAGGGCCTATACCTGACAACATCAGTATTTGAGGTGTTCCTATAGTCCCGGCGCTCAGTATCACCTCTTTCGTTGCGTAAAGTTTTAGTGGCTCTAGCGCCCCTTTAGGTAGTACCATAATGCCTTGGGCCACATTATTCTTGTCTATGATAACCCTGGTACAAAGTTTGTTTGTGGCTACTTTCAGCTTACTCTGCACGTCCTTCCGTCCGAGGTAGGCTCTTGCAGTGCTCATCCGTTCTCCCTTATACACGTATCCGTGGACACGACTAATTCCAATCTGCGAAGCAGCGTTCACATCTAGATTGCGTGGAAATTTAAGAAATTCATACCCATTTAAAAGCCTTGATTGCCATTCGTTCTGAGGGTCATCGAAAAATTCCAATTTGAGTATCCCAGAAGTATTATGATAGGGTATTGAAGAGCGGGGCAGTTGATCAAGGCTTTGCAAGCCCTCGTAGCGTAGGAAATAGGGCTCTAATTGTTTCCAGTTCCAGCCAGGGATGTCGAAGTCGAAGTCTTGTCGGTTACCTCGCGTATAGAGCATGTAGTTGATGGATGTGGAGCCCCCGAGGCACTTCCCGCGGGAGAAGCGGCATGCTCGCCCGCGGGACGCCAGGCACGATACATTGTTAGATATGGTCGGGTACTGCCAGTCCACGGGTGAGCCTAGCTGAGCCATCGCCGCGGAAGGGATCTAGAATGTTGAACGAGAGCACATGTATAAAAAAAGGATTTATTAGTTTAATAATTAACCATAATACAGCAATGACTAGGATGCATAAAGCGGAAGATCAGTTAATTATCTAGGCATGGATGATCCTTATGTGATCAGTAGTGGAGCGAATATATCTACCAAGAAGGTGACATATATAAAACGAGTAGGACCAACTGGACCCGTACCGTGACCTCTTATTGCCCTGATGGTTACGTTTTGTTCCTGACGCTGCGCGACCTTGATCCTTATTGCGCGGCGATACGATTCGAGGTCGCGGAACAAAACGTTTACATCATGGAACAATGATGTCACATTACGGGTCCTGTTATAACTGCTGTTGCTTTAGTATTAGCAAATGTTACCTTGGAAAGCAGACCAGGGTTACCGCCTGCCTCGACAAGCAGCACGCTGAAGCCTGCCAGCGCCAGTCGTGCGGCCACTGCGCAGCCAGCTGCTCCCGCTCCCACGATGATGTACTCAAACGTTTCGCCATCTGCAATGCAGAAACAGCGTCAGTCGTCTTTCGTAATTATTGTTCATTTTTCATCTACTGGGTAAATAATTATAAAGACAGCTCGTACGGTCCTGATGTCCACTGATTTCTCATCGCATTTGCAATGTGTTGCGTCCATCAAAGGAATAGACTGGCTAATTAAATAACGCTGAGTACCCGTGTCAACATTTTACTCGGTTTTTAAAGATCTATACAAATATTAAACATATTATAGTGGTAAGTTTTGTATGTTTGTAAAGGGGAACTGCTGGTCCAGTTTGAAAAACTATTTCACTTAGATGCAGGAATAATTTTGAAATGGAGTATTTACCTTCACTACTATAGGCGTTTGTTTTGACTGAGAGCGAACTCGCGGACGGACGAGCAATATTAGGGGTCGTCCATTAATCACGTAGTTTTTTTAGCGATTTTCTCCCTCTTCCTCTCTCTGGTGATACGTTGTGAGGTTTTAGGTTAATCCCTAGCCCTACCCAAATCACGTGTATTTGTTTGGTACAAAATATATTTTAAAGAAGATAATCTTTAAAAAAATACACGTGATATGTCACTACAAGTCCTTGTAATTTTTCGTGAATTTTTTTTTCATTTTGAATCTCACGTGATTAAAGGATGATCCTTTAGACGTTAATGTTTTCTAGCGACATTTAGACTCTGTTATTATTTGATTTAAGCGTGTACCGAAGAAATGTATACCTTTCAAGAAGACTGGTTGAGGCAGAGTATAACTGTCCCTTCTATCCCTGTCACCTGTGTCCAGGAGCTGGACACGAACCAAGCCAGAAGTTAGCACCAGAAAATGCCAAACACTCGACACTCTGAGAAAAACAAGTATTAAGTCTTACTAGAGTGATGGGGAAAATTAAAAGAAAATCTAATATTTCCGTCACCAGCGGGTGCGCTGGTTCTTGGATATTTTCTTGGTGTTGTTTGCGGTTGAAAAAAGATGCGTAATTGCGGGAGCGAGCGGGGTGAATAATAACACAGAGAACACTGAAGGCCAGGCTTTTGGACTTTTATGTGAAAATGATAGATGTACATACCAATCCAGCGTCGTCAAAGTCCTCGGTGGTTTAAATGGTCGGCACTGGCTAATGGCCGCGTGCGTGGCCCACACGTGAGATCTCACAGAACAGTTCACAGGCACTACACCGACTAAATAACACTCGAAAGAAGCTCCTTCAGCTGTCCTTTATATAATTGTATAGTTTTTAGGTAGATTCGCGGCGTAATTATGGGTTAAATTATTTAGGTAAAAGTGTGCTTGTAGTCTATGCGGGGTTAACGAAAGAACTGCGGTGAATGGCGGCTAGTTTCTCAAGCTCGCCGTCAGTTGGCGCCACGTCCGATTGTCCAGACGTGAATTAGTATGTTTTTGATCTATCATAGACACAAAAAAAGAACCATAGAGGGATGCTGACCTTCAATAAGTTGCCCTAGCCTCGAACTTCCGTGAATCACGGTTCAGTTGTCGCCCAAGCATTTTTCGCATTTCCATTCCGTTTCCGAAATGGAAGTGGAAATGGGATTAAGATTCAAAAGAGTCGGTTTGAAGTTTAACCTAATATAGGTTTTAAGACAACTATTTAACTATAATCCAATTGTTATATGTATCATTAAATAAATTTAAAAAAAAAAACACAGTGTTCGAAATGGACCAAGAAGGCTATTCTTACGGAGTGAGATTCAATCTCACCATTTCTCGTCCTTGTTGCACTCGTTTAAATGGTCATAAGTGTCAAAGTGACCAAGATAAAATCTCATCTCATCTCACGCGTAGGAATAGCCGTGCAGTGCTCCATCATTTATATGAATGTATGAAGGTTTTTTGACATTACAAATGTTGGCCGCGTTCAATTAATCTATGGCCGCGTTCAATAATTCTATGGCCATGCTCAATTATTCTATGGCCGCATTCAATAATTCTATGGCCATGTTCAATTATTCTATGGCTGCATTCAATAATTCTATGGCCATGTTCAATTATTCTATGGCCGCATTCAATAATTCTATGGCCATGTTCAATTATTTTATGGTCGTGTTCAATTATTCTATATCCGCGTTTCCGCGCTGAATTGCTGGCTGACTGTATGGCCAAAGACGACATCATTTTCGAACATTATTTTAAGGCTTTATTCATTATTTTATTTAGGCTTTGCCTTAAAGTTCGGTTCAGATTTATTAAAATTAACATTAATTGATTTATGTCAAATTCAGCCTTACTGTGGCCTAATTGTGGATTTAGACAAAAATTAATTAATTCTTTTGACCGTCTAGTTGGGCTTGTTAATATTTATCATACAAATTATATTTATGTACTTATTTTACAATAATGAGAATGGTGATTATTTAATCGACGTTCGTCTGTATGTTTTTTTTTGTTTTTTTACGATATTTTCCTGAATTGTGAACCGAAAAAAAAAACTTTTTTGGTTTGGAAGGGTTTATTCCCGAGGTGGTTCCATTAACATCAAGTCGGTCAATCAGGATCTTATGATGGGATCACAAAGAAATCGATGAAAAACGAACTAATTAAGAATTTAATAAAATCTTAGAAGTCAATTTTGACCCACTTCCCAGTTTTCTATTGAGCTTAAAATTTGCATACTTAAGTAAGTAACTTTAGTGTTACTCATGTAATAATCTGGTACGATTGAGCTAATCTGATAATGGAGTCAGGGGGTGGATAGTAGAATTCTTCAACGGCGAACAGCAAAGACACGATATTTTGTAAATTGATTGATTAAATTAAAACTTGTTTAACTAAAACTTGTTTTGGACTAAAAAGAGTAAAATAAATTACTAAAAAAAAAACTGACTTCAAAATCACAAGTTTAATAAGCACTGAAAAAAAAATATATTAAAAGCGCTACCACAGAATACTCCCTATTCAGACTCCCGCGACGCTCTGAAATTTCCATACAAACGTGCTTGTCAAATTATTTGGTAAGAATTTGTCAGATTATTATGAAATTTAGCATGTACAATTAAATTAACAATATCTTCGCCCCTATGTTCTTGGCTTTTTTAAAAAACGTCCTCAAGAGAAAATAGAGCTATGAAAAATATCCGCATTTATAAGGGGTCACTTTTGACTGATTTATTCAATAGATAGACAAAGCAAATAAAATATCACTTTACATAGGGAGGCTGTCTACATCATTCGCTTTTAAATGAGTCCATAATACAAGGAAAATTCTTAGTTATTTAAGAATGTATACAGAAGTGCAAAAAAAATTGAAATTGCACTTTGTCACTCTGTAGATAACTTTAGAGGCTCGTCAGTATCATTACTTGCTCTCTTCGCTCGTTGTCTTCTTCTAGACGAAATGGCTATAGAAAACCTTAAGCGTTAAGGCTCAGCCAAACCACGATTTTCTACCTACACACACGTTTACTTATGCCGCTGCATTTAGATTTGAAAATCGTATATCATATTTCATGGTAAAATGAGATCAGCGCTTAGAATTACATTTTTTGCCGTTTTATTGGTACTAATCGTAAAAAGAATACAAATAGGAATAAGTTACTCGGTTGAACTTTAGAAAACAATTTTTTTTAAACAAAAACGAATACACTCAAACAGTTTTTTATGACGAGACTTTTTTTCACAATGAGAATTATTTTCAAGATTCTACTTCGGTAAATCAGATTTTGTTTTCTTTTTCTACCAGCTGTATTTTTTGTACCTGATCATCACAACACTTTATATCAAAAAGCGCAAAAAAAAACTTGTTTTCGTTCATTTCGTTTAATACCGAGCCTAAGGGCCTAATAAGGTGTATGGTAAGGCACGGCAGGTGTCTCGCTCGCGACACTAATCACTACATAATATAAAACAAAATCGCTTTCTCTGTCCCTATGTCCCTTTGTATGCTTAAATCTTTAAAACTACGCAACGGATTTTGATGCGTTTTTTTTAATAGATAGAGTTATTCAAGACGAAGGTTTACATGTATAATAACATCCATTAAATAGTGGAGAAATACTGTTATTTTTGAGGTTTCTAATGTGATGTCGTTAATTATCATTTTTTTTCCGCTTACATTGCAAACGCAGGCCGAACTCTACGAGATTTATCAAAATAATTTCCTAATTATTTGTACACATTGAAAAGGTCTACAGAAAACTCCGCGATGGTATATGTCTATCTCTTATGGATATCCCACAATAACATTTTTTTGTTTATACCCGTGCGAAGCCAGAGCGGGCCGCTGTTTTTATATACAACGTTCACAGTTTTTCTGTATTGAGTGTATTTAGTATCAGCATTGCACCCGTGCGAAGCCGGGGCGGGTCGCTAGTTAGATATAAAATTATAAAATGTAGTTTTGATAAATTGGCCTCATGGCTTATGTAAGTCGAAAATCGCTCAAGTCATGCCTTGGAGTTGATGGCGTGCTGTACAGTTTTAATTACCAACCACACGTGCGGTGTTCCGTGTTCAAGCCTGGCCTGCGCTGTTAAAGTGAGGTTTGTGTGGTGAAGCTTGTCCGTGTGGTAGGCTAATAAGTTATACCATTATTATAAAATAAATTCGGGACATTTCCTCACACGGTCGCCTCACCCCAAACTAAGCAAAGCTTGTACTAAGGCTGCCAGAGACTGATATACATACTTTGATATTTTTAAAAACATATTAACACCCAGACATAGAACAAACACAAATGTTCATCATATAAATGTTTTGTTGGTGGGAATCGAACCCACGCCCCCAAGCTCAGAAGGCAGGCTCACTACGAATTGAGCCACCGAGGCAGGCATTATATTATAATATTAATAGTAAATTTAACTATTTTTTTCACTAATTTTAATGTGATTAAGTTATTCGATTTCTGATGAGATGATATTTATTCGAGAAGTGGACTAATTCAAATTAACTTGAAGCTTATAGGTGCAAGCGAAAAAAGAACGAGAGATGTAGGAAACATCGTCCTGTTTACCACAACCAGCATGTCCATTGTCCATGTAGTTATTTCTTATTCATAGGTAAGTATCTATATATTAGGTCCTTACGTATGAAATTAGCGTTTTGTCGTACTGATCAATTTGATCTGAAATATCTCCTCTTTGGTTAAGAATTCTAAATTCAAATTAATAAATTCATTTAGCTGGTTTTTTTTTCTTTGGAATACAGTCATTTATTTGTTATTTTCCTCATTATTTTTTCTCTGGCGTCGCTTATTACCGCGCAATGGAAAACATGAAATATCGGTATATTTACGAGTACGAGTTCTACCGTGGCACCAGTGCTGCAGAAACAGCTCGAAGAATTAATGATGTGTACAGCGCTGGTGTCGCTAAAGACAGCATGGTACGTTTTTGTTTTCAACGTTTTCGTTCTGGAAATTTCGACCTTAAGAACCAACCCCGTGGACGGCCGGAGATCAAAGTGAAAAACGAAGAATTAAAGGCTATTGTGGAAGCGGATCCATCACAAAGCACTTCAGAGATAGCAGCAAGCTTCGGGGTAAGTGACAAAACTGTATTAATCCACTTGAAGCAAATCGGGAAAGTAAAAAAACTCGAACTATGGGTACCTCATGAATTGAGTGAATCGAACTTGCAAACACGGGTCGCCTGCTGTGTTACTTTGCTCAACCGACACAATAATGAAGGGATTTTAAATCGAATCATTACTTGTGATGAAAAGTGGATATTGTACGATAATCGAAAGCGCTCATCGCAATGGCTGAACCCTGGAGACCCAGCCAAAACCTGCCCTAAACGAAAATTGACTCAGAAAAAGTTACTTGTAAGTGTTTGGTGGACTAGCGCCGGTGTCGTTCACTACAGCTTTCTTAAATCTGGCCAAACGATTACGGCAGATATCTATTGTCAGCAACTGCAAACCATGAAGGAAGAACTAGCTGTTAAACAACCGAGATTGGTCAATCGCTCTAGGCCACTGCTGCTTCACGACAACGCAAGACCACACACTGAACAACAAACAACCACTAAGTTAGCTGAGCTACAATTGGAATGTCTGCAACATTCACCGTACTCCCCGGACCTTGCTCCAACGGATTACCATTTCTTCCGGAATTTGGACAACTTATTACAAGGAAAAAAAATCCACTCCGATGCAGCAGTCCAAACCGCCTTCAAAGAGTTTATTGATTCTCGCCCCCATGGTTTTTATAGTAAAGGGATCAATGAACTACCCATAAGATGGCAAAAGTGCATAGATAACAACAGTGCATACTTTGATTAATTAAATATATTTTACAAAAAAAAATCGACTTTTTATTCCTCCCGTACAAAACGCCAATTTCATACGTAAGGACCTAATATTAAACTACTTACTTCCTAGTACATAATATGCACCTAAACAAGACAGGCAGGTAGATACTCAGCCTAATAAGTAAAATTATCTGTGACACTGATGCACAGTGCAATACCCAATTGAATTAAGTATAGCATGTAGGTACTTACCTTTTTTTTACGTAGATACTTACTTACCTCACGCTATTTTAAAGAAAAAAAAAACCGACAATTAAAATACTTAATCGAAAAGCACTATATTATACCAGTTGGCAACATACCGTATCCAGGATGCTGATGGCATGTACTCGTACCTATTTTGTATTGCCATTCTGGGGCAACGTCACTAACATTACGTTGGACCAAATGCCAGAGTTATTCTACATACCTACCTATTTCTATTTTTAACGGAAACGTGAAGTACCCTCTTTACAGGCAAGTCGGTAAAAGTACACACCTATTCGACATTACTGGCTGCACAAAACGTTAGGGGTGCCTCACTGGCGACTCGCGGCTCAAAACTGTCGGTATCAAACTATGCCATAGATATTACTTTATACTTGTTTCCCATGTTTAATTGATTCACTTTTTTATAAGCAAATCATACAAAAAAAGGTTTTCACAGATAAATAACCTTTGTATGTTAATGGAGCTATTTGTAAAGTTCAAAGAATGAGTAGTTCAATAGCCTTCTGGCTGTGGTTACAAATAAGAAAAGCATCATAACTAATTTTAAAGCAATTTTTAATACAAATATAGATGCACAAAGTAATTTTTAAATGTTTTTGCTGCGTACTGTTTTTTTTTATACTAAATCAGGTTTAAACATATTTTTTATTAAGTTTTATTTTAGGAGTGGTCGAGTCAGAAGAAGCAGTTTGCAATTTTTAAGGTGTTTGTTAAAAATGATTTTTCAACTAGGACGGGCGAATGTTGAAATTGAATGCAAGTATAAATTCAAAATTTGAAAAGCCTCGACACCGATTTTTTTGTTTGTCGTCTTCAGCAAGCCTATAGTGTCATGCAAGCCAATTGAAAATTTGGATGGAGTACGCCGTTGATGGTGAAAGTCGTCGTAGGATGATGGATCCCATATCTTGTGCAAGAAAGCGAAAAGGGTAGCAACTCGGTATTATTCGGATAAACAGATAAAGATACACTATAACTAAAGCGTGTTCTTTCCTTATTTCCAACCAGCCATCCCTTTTCCTTCTTACATTTTTTTTTGCTATATAAAACACGAAGGGCCTAATAAAAGATTATCTGTTTTTCTCTCTTGTTATTTTTTTATTTTATTTTCATTTTTTTACTGTCTTTTTTATCTTGTTATTTTTTATATATATTATCTGTTTATTAGCATTATCTGTTTTACGTAATTTAAATAATTCCGCCCAAAAATAGCAAGAACTCGTTTGTCTACGGTTCAGTTCTCGTAACACTCAGCATGGCACCCTCAAACAAATAAAATCAAAGCATAACTGTGGTGTACAGACTGCAGATACTAAATCCTCAAATACATTAATGTGAAAAATACAGACGAAAATAATTTAACAAAACGCAAAGTTACAATTTAACCATTGCAGAAAGTTAAACTAAAATATTTTGAAATGTTTAAGTTAAGACCTTTCAAATGATACATGACTATATTGCATAGTAGATTGTTAACCGAGGGTCGAAAGAATCAATACCCGAAGTATCTAGATCGGCTATAGTCCGAGTAGGAATTGATTCTTTCTCTCTCTCTTTTACCCGTGTTAAACACTCTACTTTTCATTTCGAATATGAGGAAAATAAAACTAGTTATTTATCTAAACTATTTATTGATAATACATATAATAGTATAAAACAAAGTCGCTTTCTCTGTCCCTATGTCCCTTTGTATGCTTAAATCTTTAAAACTAATACGCAAAGGATTTTGATGCAGTTTTTTTAATAGATAGAGTGATTCAAGAGAAAGGTTTATATGTATAATAACATCCATTAAATAGTGGAGAAATACTGTTATTTTTGAGGTTTCTAATGTGATGTCGTTAATTATCTTTTTTTCCCGCTAACATTGCAAACGCAGGCTAAACCCTACGAGATTTATCAAAATAATGTACTAATTATTTGTACACATTGAAAAGGTCGTAAGCGTAATAAAAAAAATTAATTGAATTCATATAGTAAATGTCATAAAATAATAATAATATTCAATTTAATAAATTAGGTATCCTAGGATATCATTTTACTTTTTCAATGTCATAGAACGCTTGACTAATCAGCCAGCTTTTTTTTTTTTTTTTTTTTTTTTTTTTTTTGGATGACTCTATGCTGTTGGCCACTGAGGCCTCGACAGCGTACCGGGCATTAGGCAAGCGCAGATGGCGCAGGGCCTCAAAAATGCTTACAAACTATGGGCGACGAGCGCAAGGGCACCTCTGAGGTACGGCCTCGGCTTGGGCTGTCGCCGAGGGAGGGGCGTCGAATTGCCCTGGCAGCCCAGAAGGGGCTTGCTCTAGGGCCCTAACGGGGACGGTTGAAGTTAAGGTTAAAAACAAAATAAATTATTATTAACAATGACTCGACCGCCTTGTTCGGAAATGGAACCTCACCTCAGAAGAACAGGCAAGAAACTGAGGGGACGCTTGACTAATCAGCCAGCTTTTCGGTTTGGTCTTAAATAAAGTTAGGTTGGACGCCTCAATAATGTCTACAGGGAGTCTATTGTAAATACTAGTGCCCATGATATGAGTTAATTTAGTGGATTTCGCAAGTTATACACAACAATAATTCTTGTTGCTATTTGTGTAAACTCTTCTCGTACTACAAACGAGCGTTCAATATTTGTTTTTATTTTGGTCAGTTTTACTATAGCAATAATTGGCCTTGACTTTCAATGTCCTTATTAGTCAAATTTGTGAGTTCACTGCTTTTACAAGCGCCGCTTATATCGAGTATCAATACCACCTGTGAAAAACATGTAATTTTTTAGTATTTGTGTAATAAATACGTTCATTTTTAGAATAAATCCATAAATACTCAGGTAAACTTACCTTCACTGCCAAATATATCTCGTCAGGAACATCATTTAAAAAAATCCACTCCATGAGAGGTGAAAACCTTAGATTTCATACTCTTGAACCCCTGAAACTGCGTCTTTTAAAAAAAATTGGTTGCCTGTAAAGTCGGTATACGGGCGAAAGTTTTACGTGACAACGACAGGGACGCGTGCCTTTCACTTTTTATGTCTGTCTCTCTCGCTCTTAGGCGGGCTAACCATGCCCGAGTGGAAGGGACGCGTGCCTCTCACTCGCTCTCATTGTGAGCGCATAACGTGAGCGGAGCGTAACGCAGTTTCTTGAAGTGTCACCCGGCAAACCAATTTATAAGACGTTGTCACGTCAAAATTTGAATAATGGAATTTTTCGAATTTACATTTTGTCTTAACACAAAGTGTACTCTTGAGCATTGAATTTTGGCTCCATAGTGTAGAAGGCTGTAGTTTGTTACTCAGTGCATTAAAATATGTAAGAAATACACTTTCGGAAAACGATTTTATATTTTTCTCTGCTCGCCACTTCATGAAATCATTGTACCTATGTGTTTATATATCTTTCTTTTGAGATATCTGGAAAAAGATTTTCAATAACACAATATACCTCGTCTTTAACTAAATGTGGTGTCAAGTGTGAACATTTCAGAACTCATTTTTAATATTCAAATCTTATCATAAAAGATTATTACCTATTTTTTGAATTCCGTCACAGATACCTAACAGATTAGTATCCCGCCAATTTATATCGACTTTTTAAATTTTAAATGTGGAACTCACCGCGTAAAGCGTCAAACACACAGAGGCGGCCTGGCGCGGCGGCTGACAGAGCGGCCAGTTGTATTTCATTGAAATGTATGGGAGTCTTCACACACGCGCGGCCACCACGCGGCTTGCAGGCGGCTGGCCGCGCGTCGGAAACATTTTTGGGGTTCCGTACCCTAACGTTGTAAACGGAACCATATTATTAAGCTTACGCCCTCTGTCCGTCCCTTCGTCTGATTGCCTGTACTTCAAAGACAGACGGATGAGTGAGAGACATGAGGTGATGGTCAGTTATCTTTGTTTGAAATAAAAAAACGAGACATTTTTGCACACACAGTCATCTGACCCCAAACTAAGCAAAGCTCGTAATTTGGCTGCCAGAGACTGAAATACGTACATAATATTTATTTTTTTAAAAGTACTAAAATTAATATCAAGTAACGTTTGTGGAAAGATAACTGTAAAAGTTTAGGTAATTACTAATTGCGCAAGACTCTAGTATTGTCTAATTTTCGATACCAACCTTGTGCTTTTGTATTTTATTTTGGTATGCTGGAACGGAACCCTTAGTGCGCGAGCCCGGCTTGCACTTGACCACTTATTACAACAAGCTACGTCAGCCGCGGATACCGCGTAGAAATGGGATTAAACGTTAAAAAAATAAACTGATAACTGTTAAAAAACATTTTGAATAAAATGTTTAAAATAATTATCATGTTGTTTAAAATTGCTTGGTCGATAAATCAACGTTTCTTTAAATATTTATATTTAGGCATAATAAGGCATACTTAAGTTAATTAGGGGTGAGAACTGTTTGTCCTAAACAAATAATAATAATAATTATAACAACAATTCGAAAACTTTTGTGGCCCAATCAATGAATGATGTACCAATATTCTCATAGATGACGTTAAATTCTAAGAAATGCAAACCGGAAATTGGATTTATCGATTAACGTTTTGAAGAATATTTTTTAACGATGTTAATGTTATATTTTTTCAACGCGTTAATTTAACTGAATAAAATTATTCATTGCTCATCTCTAGTACCGCGTTGACAAATGGTGAATGACGTTTAATGTTGCCACTTTAGCACTTTTCGGGCTAGATCTAGCATTTTTAATGTTGTGTTCTTGTAATAATTTATAAGTTGTCAAAAAAAGCAGATGTCAATCAGCCATCAACTTGCTCTACTTCAGCCAGTAGATATTATTTTAAGAAGATTTTGATGAAGATTCCGACTTTTAACAATTTAATAATAACTTAGTTTTTCGACCGAGCGAGCGTTAGTAAGCGAAGCGTCTATGCTTCGACAAAAGTACTTTCGTATGTCCAAATTCCGTCTTACTAAATAAAAACCTTAGTCTTTGTCTACAGGTCGCATTTCTTAACCGATTCTTTTGAAACTTTGTGAGTAGGTTCGATGATTTTTTCGAATCATATCTTCGCTATTTTGAAAATTCCAAGAACTGTCTCGACGCAAATAAAATCGGCATAATTATCAAACCTGCTCACAAAATTTTATGAGAATCGGTTGAAAAATGCAACTTGCAGCCGAGACAGACTTAGCCTCGAGCTCTACAGCTTACAGAGCCACTAGCATTAGTTTGTTACATTTTCTGAAACTACTTATTTTAATAAATAAATAAATACTTGGAAAAAGTACTGGTCCTTAAAATAAATATTCAAAACATGCCAACAAACATCAAAACTGAAGTCATGATATCATGCCTCCTACCTTGTTTAACCTATGCATGTCAAACTTGGAAATTTACGTCCAACTTAACGTGCCAACGCGGAATAGATAGCGTATGCTCAATATTAAAAAGATGCAAAAAATTCTTCACACAAAAATTAGAGAAACCACCAAAGTGACGAACTAAAATGGAAGCGGGCTGGGCACGTAGCGAGGCTAAAGGACGAGAGATGGACCAACAGGCTAACAACGTGGAAGGGTCCAATCGGCAAACGTCTCAAAGGCAGATCCACATCCACATCCACATGAGATGGGCTGACGAGTACGAGACTAGACTGATAATAATAGCTGGTACCTGCTGGCCGCAATTAGCTCAAGACAGAGACACATGGTATTCTTTAGAGGAGGCCTTCACCTTCACTGGAGGAGGAGTTCAGGCAAACAAACTTCAATATTATTATCTAGAATTAATTGTTTTTTTTTCAAAAATAAGTGAAATACGTGTAAATAACATTTTTTTTTCTTATCTTTTTTTTCTCTTTCTTTAAGCTTTGTGTGCATCTTAGTTTTTGCATGGATTAAAAGGTTTTTTATTATATACCTAGTAAAAAAAAATTACCTACTTTCAGAGATCAGACCGACTCACCAGACATACTGCGATTTCTGTAATCCGGCAAGACGAACACCATGCCCAACCTCGTCCGACCGAAATATAACGTGTTCGATTGGGGGATGGTAGTTACGTATCGGTTTGTGGTTTGTCTTCTTGATTTCGTCATTTGTTGTCAACGACAATACATCTTAACTTTGGCAACTTTAGTAACTTAGCCACAGAAATATTGTATAATTTTTTTTTACTGAAAATTTATGTAAGTACTTACCTACATAAAATAACAAAACAACTATATTTTTTCGATATGATTAATTTGCGCCGGGGCTGGGTTAATTTTGTATGGATCGTGATCATTCTTCGAAAATCAATTTGTAAGTAATGTATTTGTAATTGCCCGAAATATACCTATGTAAATGCGAACACAAAATGCAGATTTCCCCCGTTAAAAGTGTTTATTTTTTAGTCTCTTTTTTCTAGCACCACTTTTGATGCTAAAATTTGGTATATCTAGCCCGTTCTACCTTGTCCAACTAGGCCTTTTCAAAACCCAATGTGGCAACACTGCTGACGCTTCCGGCCGCCTCTGTCAATGGCCGCGGCAGTGTGTTGTCGCCGCGGCTGGAGCTGCGGCTGACAGTCAGTGACAGTAGGCCGCCTTGTCAGGCCGCCTCTGTCTGTTTGACGCTTAATTGTTGCGGCTTATTCCGTTCAAAGAAGTTTGCGCTAAGTTCACACTGGCTGTTTAGAAAGTCACATGGCCGCAGCATTTATTTTAATTATAGTTTTTTTTTGTACATAAAACTCTTCATAGCTGATAGCAGTTCTATTTTTAAAGTTCATTCCGGCCCTTAGGTGGGAAGAAATTTGTATGAGTTTTTCTCTCTCTGTGGAGGGAAGCAGCATTTTCCACCCAATAATCAGATCAAAAGGACACTACTTTCCGAGTATACTATGTAGCCACTAACGTTATTTAGATCAGTGCCAAATTCAAGTCGCTAGCTTTTATAGTTTGTAAGATAATCGGCTCACAGACATACAGACAGACATCGGGATTTCATCATAGAGTTGCTTTTACCATTTTGGTACGGAACCCTATGAATGATAACAGTTTTTTATGTCGTGGGTTAATAACTTTCTCAGCAAAGTTTTGGGTTTAAAAAAGCTCTATTTGTAGACTCTGTTTGTAGATGATGGCGATGTTAATTTTGAAAAAACTGTGATACACGTGGATCATAATTTTATTTGAAGAGTCTGTGTACCAATTTTTGAGTCAATCGACCCAGAGAATAAAAAATTTCATAGAAAATTGAACCCCCCAACTCCTCCTTTAGAATGTGAAATTTTGAAAAACCCTTTTTAGTGAATAAACAAATTTACAAACACTTTACAAAGAACACACTTTCCAAATTTCATGTTACTAGGATCGGCGATTTAGGCTATGCGTTGATACATCAGTCAATCACTTTTGCCTTTTAAATACAACCTGTTCTTTTTAATTCCCGCCGAATTCGTAGAGATAGCTCTACTCTGCTAGTGGAGTATCAATAGGAGAATAGAGGAGGAGAGCATCAATAAACTATGGGGCAACCTTGAAATCGAGAAAAAAACTGCTGTTCCATACATAAAGTTTGTTGATCGTCGACATAATGTATGGAACGCCTGCTGAAGGTGAAGTCAAAAACCATCCAAAAACTACGCTATTGTCGTATATGTACACAACACGAACAGATTGACGCAAAAAAACTACGCTACTCGCTTGGTCATTCTTACCTCGACATTATGTGCATTGGGTTTATGGTATAATTTCGTGTACATAAATATACATAGTGCATTAGAAAAGTGTGGCCATGACTACATTTTGCGGTTCTTTTTAAAAACTGTGCAGTTTTTTCACAAGTCAATTTTGAAAAAGCCGTAACTTTAAACTCTTACAAATATGTGCAGTCTTGGAATATTAAATCTATTAAGGTTGTATATTGGAACGGAAATGGCTAACGTAGAGTTTGGGAATTAACATTAGTTTTCGTGCAATTGTAAATGTTTTTCATGGCAACATTACCACGCACACAAGTATAATAAAGAAGTGGCTTCAGCGAGATATAACGCAGTGTTCCATCTTTTCCTCTAGGTTGATCTGAGCATTGACTATCAAAACTCAAACGACAAAGCACGCTTGACAAAAGCTGGCATGAAGCGGCTCGGGCATTCGTTGTAATAAGATTTAGCGCGTGCCTATTTTATTCTTACACACATTACTTAGACATCTTTGCGGAAATCGCAACGTGATAGATAGGTATATTATAAAATATGCGCAATATTATATATATGCAATATAGTATAGTAATACTATATTGCATACTATATTTTATTCTGCAGCTAGTCTACTCAGCTCTTTCTGAATAATAATAATAATAATATCTTTATTTGAGCAAAAACAGGTACAGAGCTTAAATGTGAACCCCGAGTCCCACACTAGGAGGTCCTGTGCTGTGGAACTCAGTCCTTTCCCATCTTGGCTATTTAGTTTAGCTGAGCTGTAGGTAGACATTATAATAATTACTAAACCTTATTTGAAGTTTACACTAAAAGTAAGCACATCAATAAAGATATAAAATGTGTGTGTGTGTGTGTGTGCGTGAGTGTGTGTGTGTTTGTGTGTGTGTATGTGTGTGTGCGTGTGCCTGTGACTGTTATACATTATTTGTTAATTTGGAGTATTTTTTCTGTTAAAGTGTAGTCTAGGGATGAAAGCCAACCTAAGATTTTTCTTTTGCAAATAAAACGTGATAGTAGCAATATGCTGAGTGTGCTGTCTATGTAGGTACTGGTATAGAAACGGGGCTTTGAAGTAGTAGGAGCGTTTAGCAAATGCGGTTCTAGTTCGGGGAATCGGCCAGACGTTGCGTCGAGATGATCTTGTGGAGGTAGCGATTGTTTTGATGGCAGTTCTATGGAATCGCAACGTTACGGCTAGGATATATAACTGTCGGACTGTTAGGTATTTTGTGTCTTTATAATGAATCCGTGATCAGTTACTGCATTTCCATCTCGGGGGGCGCATGTAAGACTTCACTGCTCTTGCTAGAACGGGCTCAGCGCTCGGTACTAAAGGTGATGCTCCAAAAACCCTTTAGATATCCCACAGTGACCCTTTACTTCGAAGCTAAAGTACTTACAGTACGTCAACTTTATGTCAGAAAGGTTGTCTTGTTGATGCATCGATCGCAATTAAATTCGCAAGAATACCCCAAAATGTTAAAAAAGCGGATTTTCAGAATTCACCCGATCAGTGTGAAATCGGTACTCTCTCAGCGCCTGCCAAATTTCTTATTTGCAGCTATTTACAATAGAGTACTTCGACTCTTTGACATTCGGCACAGCATTGTCCGTTAGGCCAAGAGAGTTATTGAGTGTTACCTGCGTTCACTGTCCTACGACAAAACGGTTTGGTTGCCGTTTTACTAATTGATACCTACCAATTCCCATCCTACTTTCCTCACCTACTCACCCACACAACCTAGCACACTTCACACACATACACACATACATACACTCACTCACACTCACAATCACAATCACTGTTTATCTTTCAAATTGTCAGTCCGATTTTATTTTATTTACTTAATATCAATTTTGTCTTTAAATTTCTAAATTTTAATTTGTTTTAGTCTGCCATTAATTTAATGTAACGACGTAAAAGTGGACGCCCGCGATACTTGGTTTTCCAAGTGCGGGGCCCACAGTGTTTGTATATTGTGCAAATGGTTTGATAATAAATTAATTTGTATTTGTATTTAGCCAGATTTATGCAGAAAAGTCATAGAAAATTGAACCTCTCGGATCCGTCTCACTGTTCGAAGCCGCGGCGAACGATGTCATTTATATTTTATCATAAATGAAGGCATTCATAGGCCTTTCAAAAAAAAATACACTCATAATCTCACACCCAGCTTATTTTATTCTTTCAACATCGGCCCGTCCTTGTTGAAAGACCCTTTATTAACTAAAACGCAAAAAAAAAAATAGAAAACTGCTACCTTGGACTCGACCACTCCAAAACTGGAACGTAATAAAAAAAAATGTATAAACCTGATTTAGTATCGAAAAAAACAGCGAAGGAAGCAGTTGTGCACAGCAGAAACATTTAAAACTTACTTTGTTGGGCATCCACAATTGTATTACCTTCAAACTGTTTTTACTTAATTAATTATGATGCCTAGTTTTAATCGTAACTACAGAAGGGTGGAGATAACAGTTAAGTATTACCTATTCATTCTTTGATCAGTACAAATAGCTCCATTTACATAAAAGGTTATTAACCTGGGTGAAAAACTTTTTTGTATAATTTTCTTAGAGTGAATCAAGTAGGTATAAATGGAAAACAAGTCTAGAGGTGATATCTATGGTATAGTTTGATACAGACAGTCGTGAGCCGCGAGTCGCCAGTGAAGCACCCCTAACGTTTTGTGCAGCCAGTAATGTCGTATAGGTGTGTATTTTTACCAACTTGCCTTTTTTGAAAAATAATAATAGAAATAGGTAGGTGTTGTAGAAGAAGTCTGGGATTTGGTCCAACGTAATGTTGGTGACATTACCACGGAATGGCAATACAAAATAGGTACATGCCATCAGCATCCTGGAAACGGTATATTGCCAACTGGTATAATACTCGTAGAGTGCATTTCGATTATAGGTCGCTGCATACGTGACGGGATTTTACTCAGCCCGGGCGGAACGGGGTCATTTTTAAACAACGTTGCTTATATAATTACAGTAGTAAAATATACGCGACGGGATCTCGGACGAGACCTGGCCCGCGCCGGACGGAGCGTGACAAAACATCGTCGTGGACGATGTTCACCACGTCTCGGCCGGCGCGGGCCCCCGTTCGCTCCGGAGAGTGATGTAGTGAAGTGAGCTCCGTGTTTACGTTGGCTTTGCGGAATTCTCACGGTGCGCATACGTTACAATCCCGTCCTAACATTCACACTGTCACGTTCCGTCCCCGTCCCGGTCGAGATATTCCGTCACGTATGTAGCCTTTAAACATCGCTACATACAAAAGTACAGAAGTAAAATATACGCGACGGGATCTCGGCTTTTTTAACTTACACCTATGTATAAACTTCAAGTAAATTTTAATAGGTCAACTTCTCGGATAAATGTAATCTCATCATAAATCAAAACGTACTTACCTACTTTTTAGCCTACCACACGCACAAGCTTCACCACACAAACCACACTTTAACAGCGCAGGCCAGGCTTGAACACGGAACACCGCACGTGTGGTTGGTAAAACTGTACACCGCGCCATCTCCAACGCATGACTTGCGCGGTTTTTACTTACCTACGCAAGTCGGAAAGATCGTGTCTACTGTCTTTACCACACGGATCAGCAGGCCTTAGTAAAGTACACACAGTTACAGTCTGATTCAAACTAATGGCGGCTGTGAAGTGCGCCGCAAGCGAGACTGCG
Organism: Peribatodes rhomboidaria; assembly: GCA_911728515.1. Taxonomy (NCBI): domain Eukaryota; kingdom Metazoa; phylum Arthropoda; class Insecta; order Lepidoptera; family Geometridae; genus Peribatodes; species Peribatodes rhomboidaria. The sequence continues at coordinate 10,441,137 of OU452189.1, forward strand.
GCGTCTTGCCTCTCTGACGCCCGCTAGTCCAGTCGGGGTAGACATTTAAATAGAAAAAAATCCGTTCAGCGATTTTTTTTTAAACGTCGTGCGGGGTGGTTGGAAGTATAAATCTCGATTTTCTAACTAATTCCGGTAGAGGGTTCGCCGCTATCTTGTGGTTAACTTTTTTAGCTTTTCTGAAATAACTCGTTAATTTTCAACTTTAGAGCAAAAATGGCGTTAATCAAAATTGTTGGAAATTTAATTTTTCACAAGTTTGGTCATGATCATTTTTACGCTAGAATCAATATTTGCAGAGTTTTTTTCTCAGAGGGAATTTTATTCTGCCCCGACTGGACTACGGGCATACTTTCGTTTTCGCTACTGCGCAGCGTTTCGCGCCTAACTTCACAACCGCCAATAAGTTTGAAAATTTGTTTATTTATTTATTTATATTTATTGATTATGATCAAGTTTGTTTGTTTGGCCTGTAAAAGTGTGGTGAAGCTTGTGCGTGTGGCAAGCCACGAACGTCGTTTTACAAGCAATAGTAGAAGGAAATAATATCCATTGTTATTAAAAAATGCATGTAGATAAAACTGGTTTATAATATTGATGTTATACCTACGACACGACAGTATTTCTCTGAAAAAATAAATAAAACTGTAAATATACGGAAAAAATAGCACAGCTACAATATAATAGGTAAGTAATTACTTACTTATCTATTTCTTTAAATTACTATAATAATAATAATATAATAACAATATTTATTTCCTAAAAAGATACTACGATTTGATTGTTACTAACATGCGTGACTGGAACAAAGATTAACATAAAATTCAATACTTTTAACGACATAACATTAAAGCAGCGATATGGTTGACGATTATAAGTATATTGTGTAAGTTGTGTGTGGATACTTATTTTTGGCTTTTTTTTTGCTTCTCCATACTAGGAAATTTGGCGTCGCACGACTTGAGTCAAGTCGCTAGACGCTAGACGCAAGTGTCAAGTTGTGAATTATAGTTTTGTTACAGAGGATGGAGTGATGTTGACGATGATGAATCCCTCCTCTTTTCCCATTTCAGAAAAGCTGTGGATACTTTACTGAAACTGTGGAGTTTTTTGTAGAGAACACGAAAAGTCACGTTTTGCAATTTTTTATGATTTGCCCACATAAAGTTTGATAATCCACCATTTTCACACTTTAACACTCGAAGAATCAAAAGATTTAAAAAATGAAACAAAACTACGACACCACCTGTTTAGTTTCAGCCAAAACCCCCATTTTTGGCTTCTTCTCATGTGTCCGAACAGAACATACCCATGCAGTACGCGCGCACTCAGTGTGGACTGTTCGGACATGGAGAGGGGCGAACTGGAAGGCAACAGTCAGCTGCTAGCAGTTCGCGTAGTTATAAGTAGTTCAGTTTAAATACTAACAAAATATAATTAAACCGACTTCAAAATCACAAATAAGTACTCAAAAATAAATGAAAATATTATAAGCGCTACCCACTGATCTATTTGAAGTCGGTGCCAGCCAAGCCATGTAGGTAGTAGATAGATACGATGTGTGTAGTAAGTAGGTAGATACTTGTAGGTAGTATCTATCTCCTACCTATTAGACTTGGCTGGCACCGACTTCAAATAGATAAGGGTAGTGCTCATAGACACTATTAGTAAGGAGTATTATGTGGTAGCGCTTAATAATAATTATAGGTAATAATTTATTTTTGCTTTGAGTGCCTATTAAATTTTTGGTTAGGAAGTTTGAAGGTTTAATTTTTTATTTTTTTATTGCATAGACTGATTTTTATTAAATTTACAATGAGTGATGAATGATGAGCAAAGACCAATGTCACTGATGCTGTTCGTCACTGCAAGAAACTCAAGCGGCGCTAGGCTGTACATATTGCTCGCCTGACAGACAATCAATGGACGCGCAGACTGACAACTTGGAACGACCAATCGGGTACAAGAAAGAGAGGCAGACCAATTGCCCGGTGGGCAGACGATTTAGGTCAAGTTGCTGGCGACCAGTGGATGACTACAGCAAACAATCGAGACAGCTGGAAATCTCTAGAGGAGGCCTTCACCTTCGACTAACGAGGGGTTCTGGTTAGATTAGTTAAGATTTTACATAATACCTAATATAGTTAGTAAGTTAAAATTAAGAAATCACTTTTTGTGAAAGATGTGTTGTATTGATTAACAATAAATACAAGGTTTTTTATTTTTATTTATTTATTTATTAAGGCTGAATTTGACAAAAATCAATTACTGTTATTCTTCCCTTAATCAATCTTAAGAGTCCGGCGACCACTTTAGACCAACTTCGAATTGGCGTGGTATTCTATAGCCATTTCGTCTAGAAGAAGACTACGAGCGAAGAGAGCAAGTAATGATACTGACGAACCTCTAAAGTTACCTACAGTGACAAAGTACAATTTTTTTTAATGACTTTTACACTTCTGTAATCATTCTTAAATAACTAAGAATTTCCCTTGTATTATGGATTCATTTAAAAGTTAATGATGTAAACAGCCTCCCTATCTAAAGGGATTTTTTATTTGCTTTGTCTATGTATTGAATAAATCAGTTAAAAGTGACCCATTAACAATGCGGATATTTTTCATAGCTCTATTTTTTCTTGAGGACGTTTTTTAATAAAACCAAGAACATAGTAGTTGTACATGCTAAATTTCATCATAATCTGACGAATGGTTTCCAAGAAATTTGACAAGCGCGTTTGTATAGAAATTTTAAAGCGTCGCGGAACCCTTAACCGAACTATAGGGCTAAGACTAAGCATAAATAACATAATGAATAAAGCCCTAAAATAAAGTTCGCAAATGATGAACAGTCTTCGGTTATTCAGTTAGCCTGCAATTCAGCAGGGAAACTGTCGGCGTGTGTGTCTATCTGTGGCATTGCAGGGGGGCTATTCCTGGCCGTGAGATGAGATGAGATTTTATCTTGGTCACTCTCACACCTATCACGATTCAAACGAGAGCAACAAGGACGAAAAAAGGTGTGATGAAAATCTCAAATCTCCGAATAGGGCCCCAGCTCCCGAACGGATGAACCGATTTTGATTTCGTCTTTTTTGTTTGAAAGGTGAATTAGTCGGGAGTGTTCTTAGAGTTTGATGAAAATCGGTGTTGATGTTTTTTTTTATTTTATTTATTGTTGAATTTCTCAGAGTGTGGAGCATAAGTCATCTTCTGGTCCTGATTTCTGGCTTGGTTCGTGGCGAGCTTCTGGACACAAAGGACAGAGATGAAACTGGCACTTATACTCTGCCTCAACCAGTCTTCTTGAAAGGTATACATTTCTTCAGTACACACTTAAATCAATTAATAACAGAGTCTAAATGTCGCTAGCAAAATATTATTGGTAACTAAGGGATCATTCATTAATTATGTGTGGTTCAAAAGGGGAAAAAAAACACAAAAAATCGCAAGGGGAGGGAGGGTCAAATTCAAATTCAAAATTCATTTATTCCTTAGACATAATTATATGCACTTAGAATCGTCAGTTTGTACAATATATTTATAATCAAATTCCAAATCTATGCTTATATTTATACATTACTTAATTATTATCATTTATTATAATAAATTATGAGAATTATAAAAATAGGGATCTGCAATAGCATCGTCAAATTAAATTAAATGGGTTATATATTTAGATATTCATAAATATTTTTTTGTCAGCAATAGCATCTGCTAATTTATAGTAACTCTTGTCCATTAATTGTATTTTTATAAACTTCAGTATGTCAATTTTAGTACAATTTTTAATAGTGTCAGGGATTCTATTATAAAATTCAATTCCCAAACAGTAGAAACTATTAGAGGTTTTCGCAAGTCTTCGTCGCGGTTGCAGTACCCGATTTTTATTTCTCGAACTAGATTTATAACAATCAATAGCCCTTTTCATGATACTCATATTCTCAAGAACATATAATACAGCTTGAAATACAAATTCACCCGTCATTGTCATAATGCCTAGTTTTCTAAATACATTTCTACAAGAGTCTAATTTTTTAAGTCCTAATATATACCGTACAGCTCGTTTCTGTAGAATGAATACTCTTCTGGTGTGACATTCTGCAGCAGATCCCCAAGAAAGTATTCCATATGTTAGGAGTGAGTGGAAGTATGCAAAATACACAGTTCTTGCTGCTATGGGCCCCGCTAGTTCCTTGATCTTTTTTATAGCGTATGTAGCCGAGCTAAGTTTTTTAGTTAGTGTGCCAATATGAGCGGTCCACGTCAGTTTTTTTATGGGTCTTGTATAGACGTGTATTTATTTTTTAAGGATTTTTTTTATGACTTTCTCAATGGCTCGGTTGGTAGTGAACCTGCCTTCTGAGCCCGGGGGCGTGGGTTCGATTCCCATCTAGGGCAAACATTTATGTGATGAACATTTGTGTTTGTTTTATGTCTGGGTGATAAATATCTATTTAAGTATGTATTAAAAATTATGTGTGTATGTATAGTTATATCAGTCTCTAGCAGCCTTAGTACAGCAGTAGTAGTAGCTTTGCTTAGTTTGGGGTCGGGCGACCGTGTGTGGAAGTGTCTCCAATTTATATTATTATTATTTATATAATTTTATAATATGTAAAAAATACACGTGATTTGGGTAAGGCTAGGGATTAGCCTGAAACCTTACAAGTTCACAACGTATCACCAGAAGAAAAATCGCTTAAAACATGACGTGATTAATGCACGAGCCCTGAAATTGCTCATCTGTCCACGACTATAGTAACGACGACAAAAAGCCTATAGGGTAGGTAAATATTAAATTTTAAAAAAAAGAGTGTGTGTACTTACTCGTATGTACACGCGTTAGAAGTTATACTTCTTTGGCGTATGGAAAAAAAATACTAAAATGCAGTAACGATAAATATTAAAATTAATCAAAAAGATTTTATTTGAATAAAAAACACCAAAATAATATTTATTTACTCACTGTTTAATTGTACTTTTACGAAACACGTGTTCTAAATATAAAAATACTAGAATATACAACTTGAACATAGATATAAATTTTCATGCCACCTAGAACTAACTTCACGATGTAGAATTTAGGTGTCGGTGTGCGCGCGCATCGTAAAAATTTACTCTCATCATTTTTCTCTATCGCGCCAAAAGAAGTATAACTTCAAAAATCATCTAGTAATAAGTGTAGCCGATTAGTTTGGCACTCTGCGATGTATCGAGTGAATTATCCCCCACGTCAACTCCGCAGAAAGGCGACAAGTTGACCGCTAATGTAGACAACAGAACATCGCCGAAAATCGATAACAATCGATCGCCGAGAATCGGTTTCTGCATTGCAGATGGCGAAACGTTTGAGTACATCATCGTGGGAGCGGGAGCAGCTGGCTGCGCAGTGGCCGCACGGCTGGCGCTGGCAGGCTTCAGCGTGCTGCTTGTCGAGGCAGGCGGTGACCCTGGTCTGCTTTCCAAGGTAACATTTGCTACTACAAAAACAGCATGGCCCGTAACATGGCCTATAACATGGCCTATAACATGGCCCGTACTGCGACATCGTAGTTCCATTACGTTTCTTTTCTGACGCTGCGTGACCACGAATCGTATCGTCGCGCAATAAGGATCAAGGTCGCGCAGCGTCGGAAACAAAACGTAACCATCATAGCAATAAGACATCATGGTACGGGTCTAGTTCAGTGGCCCTATTCGGAGATTTGAGATTTTCATCTCACCTTTTTTTTGTCCTTGTTGCTCTCGTTTGAAACCTCATGGGTGTGAAAGTGACCAAGATAAAATCTCATCTCATCTCACGCGTAGATAGCCCCACTGGTCCTACTCGTTTTATTCATGTAACCTCTTGATGAGAGTGATGAGGTGAAATCAGATATATTCGCTGCACTACTGGTCATATAAGTCTCATCCATTACTAATTAATTTACTGATCTTCCGCTTTATGCATCTTAGTCATTGCTGTATTATGACTTATTATTCTAAAATACTTTTTGTTATTAAAATGTAACAAACAGACGAATGAGAGAGTACTTAGTTTGGTTTATAGCTAACCCGCCCATTAAGAACAGCCCAGAATTACGCACGTTTCTAGATATCGTTACAAGGATCTTTGCTAACTTGAATGCTCTCGTTTCATATTCCAGATCCCTTCCGCGGCGATGGCTCAGCTAGGCTCACCCGTTGACTGGCAGTACCCGACCATATCTAACAATGTATCGTGCCTGGCGTCCCGCGGGCGAGCGTGCCGCTTCTCCCGCGGGAAGTGCCTCGGGGGCTCCACATCCATCAACTACATGCTCTATACGCGAGGTAACCGACAAGACTTCGACTTCGACATCCCTGGCTGGAACTGGAAACAGTTAGAGCCCTATTTCCTACGCTACGAGGGCTTGCAAAGCCTTGATCAACTGCCACGCTCTTCAATACCCTATCATAATACTTCTGGGATACTCAAATTGGAATTTTTCGATGACCCTCAAAACGAATGGCAATCAAGGCTTTTAAATGGGTATGAATTTCTTAAATTTCCACGCAATCTAGATGTGAACGCTGCTTCGCAGATTGGAATTAGTCGTGTCTACGGATACGTGTATGAGGGAGAACGGATGAGCACTGCAAGAGCCTACCTCGGACGGAAGGACGTGCAGAGTAAGCTGAAAGTAGCCACAAACAAACTTTGTACCGGGGTTATCATAGACAAAAAATAATGTGGCCCAAGGCATTATGGTACTACCTGATGGGGCGCTAGAGCCACTAAAACTTTACGCAACGAAAGAGGTGATACTGAGCGCCGGGACTATAGGAACACCTCAAATATTGATGTTGTCAGGTATAGGCCCTGCCGATCACTTGAAAGAAATGGGCATTCCGGTGCGAGCAAACCTGCCTGTCGGAGACAACATGAGCGACCACGCCTTGCCTCTGATAATCATCCTGGTAGATAGGGGAGTGAAGCCGGTGTCGGATGTGGAGAACTTGTTCGGAAAAATAAGCGACATTCCGAAGTATTTAGTAGGACAGGATGGACCCCTGGCTTCTAACGGTCTCACGGACGTCAACGCGTTTGCAAATTCGCTCTGTTACAACACAAAACTGCGTCAGCTGGAGAACAGCTCCAGTGCATGTGAACTTTCTACGTTGCAGGTATTTTAACGCAAAATCTTTAACAGTTAGACCTATAGATAACTCACTTTCTTTTCCTTAAACTTTTCTTAAAACAGTAGTTTGATATTAGTTGTGTGATATTATTTTATAAGACAAAGGAAAAGTGCGACCATTTACTTCAGTCTGATGAGATCATATAGGTATCATAATTGGAGACTGATGTTTTGTTTCTTGTAGGTTGTCCACGCATACATAGACAGGAACGTAATCCCACTGGCGAAGCCGGTGGTTCAACAAGCGGTGAACCTTAACGATCCCACCATGGACCAACTTGCGGATGCCAATATAAACAGTGCTCTGATCATCACGTCACCCATCGTCTTGTTTCCATACTCGCGTGGGACCATCCGCCTCGCCACCAATAAGCCGTCAGATCCACCTGCCATCTACCCAAACTACCTCTCAGACAAGCGTGATGTTGACGAAATGCTGCGCTCGATTAGGATCATACGGCAGCTGGTGCAGACGCCTCCGTTTAAAGAGCACAATGCCAAGATATTGCGGCTAAAATTCCCTGGATGCCCCCGAAGAGGAGAGGCGTACTGGCGTTGCTACGTCAAGCACATGACGTCTGCGGTGTTCCACGCGGTGGGCACGTGTAGCCTCGACAAGGTAGTGGATCCCGAGCTGAGGGTGATGGGTGTGAAGGGGCTGAGGGTCGCGGACCTTAGTGTCCTGCCCAGTATTCCGCGGGGAAACACCGAGGCGATTGCCGTCGCGATCGGGGAGAAACTCGTCGATTTGTTGGCAAAGTCTTCTGAAACCAATCGTTAGCAAGTGTTAAGACATTTTAATTAATGTATTAAACGGCATTTAAATTAGAAGTGACAACAAACGCATCAGGTACTGATAAACGTAATATAGCTCGAAATAGAAAGAAAGAAAAAGTCTTAACACTGCATACAGTGCATTGCTTTCACTTAGAAATAAACGACGTGAATTCTATATTAACAAAAGAAGAATAATTGAATTGAACATGTATTAATTCCTGCATCTCCCCAATTACCTATTAACCTAAAAAGCTTTTAGATTATTAAATTTAACCAGAGCTCGGTAAACATTTAAGAATCATTGGAAGTCTGCTGGCAATATAATTATAGAGGTAGAACTAGAATATTTATCTTTTGAAAGCCAGGATGATCTGAGTTAATTTTAACTTAAAGATAATCCCCATCAGCAATAAACGTTGTATATCCTCGGAATAGTTATACAGTGTTATGTCGTTGTCGATCGAGTTATAAAAATGAAAAGAAAGAAAAAGACAAATCACTGTTTAACTGTTCCGAGACAATACAACGTATATTGCCAAGCTAGACTATGATTAGCTAGACTCGCAAAAAGCTAATAATATTTGTTATTATATGTTTATAAATATATCCATCCATCCATCCATCCATCCATCCATCCATCCATCCATCCATCCATCCATCCATCCATCGATCCATCTATCCATCGATCAAAACTTTTTTATAAGTAATTGGAAAAAAAAAACGTTAGGATGGATGAATGGATGGGTGAAGAATTGATACGGCGAACTAATACGCGAACACGATATGTTACGGCGAAACGTTGTCACTTATCATTCATGTCGCGGCCTCTCATTGGTTTAATTTTTGGGTCTTATCTTGTCTTCAATTTGCAATGGTCAATATTGAACTTTATCACGTGACACATTGGCTTCAATACCAACTTTGTGTCCAAAAACTGAAACACATTAGTGTGTTAGCCCCAAGACCTAAATACATAGGTTCATACATAGCTAAATACATTTAGAATCGCGCTTCATTTCCATAGGGGTTTGGCAATGTGTTAGTTCCACCAATAAAAACACGTGAGTTTTTTGTTCACTGCGTTTATTTTTACTTACAAAATTAAGTATTACAAATTTACAATATTTTGACGTGAGCTCAACATCGAGCCGAGACGCTCCACGAGCAAGTGAGCGGAAGTCCGTCCATTTTGCCCCCATAGCGCCAGCAGGTGGCTTTGCGCGGCAAAGTTCACATAAATAAATGACATACTCAATTAATCTATTATAACACTTAAATCTTTTAAATGTGGTGCGTTTAGAGGCCACAGGTGTTCTACCACTTTTCTCCACGTGCAAGTCTTTTCACACGCTTTTCGGTCACAGATACTTTTGACCTGCATGCCCTTTATTTAAAACGTCTACGCTTCGCCTAAATACGCCTAGGTCTTTCGTTAGAGTGGAATTACACTAGAGATTTGTTTTACAACAGTTTTTAGGTCTACCTTTACCGATTTGACCATTCACACTCGCTTTGAAAATCTGACATATTTTTTAAAAAAGACAAAGACCATGCATGCAAATTCATTTTGCATTCATGCAAAAAAATTGTGAGTTGTGCCGCGCAGTTTTACTCGCAGTTAAAAAGTAGACCATGTACTAATCCATGGTATAAGCTACCTCCATACCGAATTTCATCAAAATATGTCCATCCGTTTGAGCGTGAAGATCTAACAAACAGACACACTTACACACACTAAACTTTCGTCTTGTGAGATGTGTGCTCGCAGCATCAGTCTCCGCAGCTAGAAGTCCGCGCAATCACAAGTTTATGCTAGATTTGAGCTACACTACAATACAAGCGTACAGTTAGAGTTAGCTTGTGTACTATTTACGACTGATGTTTATCTTACAGCGTATAAAAGGCCAGTAAGTGCCTCGAGGCACCCGCGGGAACTTGCCCCGCGCTTTTGTTTCAGTTACACTGCGCCAGAGGCTAAGCAATAGTAAAGGGCTTATTATACCGTGCGATCCAGGGTTGGACTGGCCATATAGTCAGGGTGGCATTTGCCAGCCGTGCCCCAGACGGAAGGTGCGCGCCTCGGACTGCGGGGCTTGCCGCAAGCGAGACAGTAGGTAGGTTGGGGCCTACAACCCGTCTCGGGCCCATGGCTTGTGGGGAGCTACCCGGGCTGTTTCAGCTCAGTCCGACCCTGGTGCGATCTACAGTCTGGCTATCAACTAGGTATCGTAGTGTAATAAGATATAGACAGATAGTCACTACCGGCCCCTATTCTAACGCGTACCTTATTATCTTTGTCGAGTGCAGGTGCGGTCCTGCTTGGAATACTGCAGCCACTTGTGGGACGGCTCTGCAAAATACCAGCTTCAAGCATTGGACTCAATCGAGCGACGCGTCATTAGATTAACTAATGACAAGGCGCTGTTACGAGGAAGATGACGGACAGTCTCCAGCACTAGTGGCGTGTAGCCAGTTTGTCCATTTTCTACCGCTTCCATTTTGAAGAATGTGCACAGGAACTGCTCGAGCTGATTCCATCATCTGACTTCCGCCACAGGCCATCGAGGCAGTCATTCTATTTGTCGTCAGCTTTAAAAAAGCCCGCACGAAACGTGTACAGGGGGGGCTATTCCTACGCGTGAGATGAGATTTTATCTTGGTCACTCTCACACCTACGACGATTCGAACGAGAGCAACAAGGACGAAAATGGTGAGATGAAAATCTCAAATCTTCGAATGGGCCACAGAGCTCTTTCCTAATAAGAATTGCCAAGGAGTGGAACGCACTTCCTGCCTCGGTGTTCCCCAGCAATAGATACAACCTCGGTCTCTTCAAGGCAAGAGTGAATAGGCACCTCATGGTTAAGCGAGCGCCATCTTAGACCACATCGTCACTTTCGATCAGATATGTTGTGGTCAAACATGGGCCCATTCAATCATTAAAAAAAAAATCTCCTGTGATTTTTCAAACAAGAGACAATGACCAGCGGTGCTATTTACAATCATTCGGAAACGTTTCTGATCGGTCCCTACAAATTTCAAATTCAAATTTCTTGAACCTCAGTCGACTTTTTTTACATTTTGGAAAAGGAAATCGAGAATAAATTCGACCGAAAAAATGAATCTCGTTTAAAAGCTTATGAATAAAGACTGAGATTCGAATAATTTGAATTTAACCGAACGGAAATATTTCCGAATGATTGTGAATACCTATTACTAGTAAAGGTCTTTCGTATAAGGTTAAGAATTATTTAGAAGACAAAGATGTCTGGAGCCTTCCACTTGCGCCAAGTAACCACTAGTATTTATAGATATTACCTAGTTGTAAGCCAAAATTTGTGAGACTTTAATTTATTTATTATTTGAAAAAATAATGCCCCTCAGTTTCTTGCCTGTTCTTCTGAGTAGAGGCTCTTTATCCGAACAAGGCAGTCGAGTCTATTTAAAAAAAACTTTGACGTTCATAAGTGTATCTTTGATACCCAAATTGAATAAAAACATTTTCACTTTATAATGAAACCTTATCAAGTGCAAGAATAGGGGCCTGACAGCCATAATACAATCGTATACGACACATAATGTAGTATAATAAGCGCTTTAATAGTAACTGGGACTGTTTGTTCAAGACTAACGTTGTTTACGTGTCGGTGAAGTTTTTGGAACTAACCTGTGAGTTATGTGTATGGCGGTTAAGTAATAAATGCTAGAATAATAAATAAATAAATAATATTCGGGACAGTTGCACACACGGTCGTCTGACCCTAAACTAAGCAAAACTTGTGCTACAGCGGCCAGAGACTGATATACATACATTTAGACATATTTTAATTAGATAGATAGATAGATAAACTCTTTATTGTTCACACCACAGATAACAAAACAACAACAGAAAAATAATGATAAAACTTATTAAATAGTGTAACAACTGGCGGCCTTATCACTAAAAGCGATCTCTTCCAGGCAACCTTAGGATGGAGAGGATACGACAAATGAGTATGGGACAGGGTGTGCAAAAATAACTAAAATAAACATAAGATTGATACAAAGAAACAACAAAACATCGAGTATTATACCTATACACCTACATAAACTATTAACATAAAACTTACATAAAAGTACATCATAGTAATATAATACATTCTAGTACTTAAAGTAATTTCTAATCTACTTTTAATTGTAGTGTCGAAATGAAACTTTGTGTGCTTGTTTAATGAATATTATTATGTAGTTCCTATTTAGGAGCTGACTTGATGATGGTGCCAGGAAGTTAAAAGCGTAACTATTTCCTAGTTTTTCGTATCTTAAACTATAAGTGATGCTTTTTTGGTGTTCATACACTGTTTGTGTTATTGTTAAGAATTGTATTGTGTTGTTTTGTTTACTAAATTGTTTTTATCTATATTTAACATTTTGTGCGACGACGAACTACTTAATTTACTTAATACGATGTATTCTCGTGTAAGTGATGTTATAATCTTTAACGAGAATAAATGTCTTTAAACCTATAATTAACACCCAGACATAGAACAAGCACAAAATTGTTCATCACATAAATGTTTGCCCTATGTGGGAATCGAACCTACGCCCGGCATAGCCTCAGAAGGCCGGTATACTACCGACTGAGCCACCGAGGCAGTGTGCTTCTCGATTTTAGGGTTGGCCCCATGTAAAAGTTTGTTATAACCATCGATATATCCGTGGCACGTAGGAATAACTGAACAACTCGACTTGCATGATTTTTTTTTTATTGGCTTAAACGCTTCCTTCGTATGCGCTTTACTATGTATAAAAAAATCAGCCCGAAATATACAATAGTTTTAGAGCAATCGCGTTTTGTACATCTCGACACCCTTGCATTTTATGGTGTTTTACTTGATAAAACGACTTATCAAGTGTGTGTTTGCTTACTAATATTGACATCTTGAATTATCAACATCAACACATGTTCAAAAAATTGAAGATCTCGACTTATACACCTAAGCCTTTTCTGCAAAAATTAATTTTAACTTGACAAATTGAGATGTCAAGCATAAGTTTGTGTATGAATAATTGTCATCTTGATTTATCAACTTACACTCACATCCAAAATACTGGATATCTCGACTTATACACATAGCCTGTTTCTGCCTCCATTGACAAATCGAGATGTCAAGTTATGGCAAGCCAAATATTTTTGTTTAAAAAGTGACATTATCACATGTTCACTTTTACCTTTGCCGTGGTGATTTAGTTTTCATCTGCAATAGCAAGATATCAAGTTGTTATCTACCCGAGCTGGATATTTTTTATGTACCTACTGGAGCCTAAACGCCAACAAACATGCCATGCAACAACGTGAAGTAAATATAAAAAATAAATTACAATGCTGTACATTATTGGTGACTATTACTATCATTGGTGTACTATGTACCTACCTACATGCATACTTACACAAAAGATTCAAATCAATACAGGGTTGATTAATAGCGGGGTGCAAAGCCGTAAAGAGACGCTAGCATAGATCATTTAGACCCTTTAGAGCCATGGTTGTCTAAGACGAAGTCTGACAATTTTTTAAATCTGTGTTTTAAGGTTTTTGGGGAAAAACACCAATGATGGCCAATCAGAATAAGAAGTTCCTTTTTTTTTCACTTTATTTAATTAAAATAATAGTCATAGCACCGCGAGAATCCAACTAGAAAAGAAAGGTAAACCATTTAGAGTAGGAAAGGGTGTCAGACATGGAGACCCTCTACCTCCAAAACTATTCTCAGCGGTTGTCGAAACAATCTTTAGGAGACTTAACTGGGAAAACCTCGGAATCACTGTCGACCGAGTCTCCCTAACACAATCGAGGTTCGCAGACGATATATATATATAATGTTATTTGCTGAAACACCTAAAAACATATAGCAAATGATACTTGAACTAGCGGATGAAAGTGAGAAGAAAGGTTTAAAGTTGAACCCAGAGAAAACAAAGGTAAGGACAAATGGGAAGAAAACCACCATACATCTAGGAAATAACCAAATTGATTACACTGATGAATATATCTACCTGAGACAGCTAATAACACAAGAGGAAAGAAATATTTGCAAAGAAGATGACAGAAGAATAACAAATGGCTGAAAGAGATACTGGAGTCTGAGAGAAGCCATGGAAGATAAAACTCTTCACATTAATTTAAAGAAAAAACTTTTCAACACCTGCGTACTACCTGTTTTAATGTAAAATCAGATAAAGACTCAAATGGCAATGGGCAGGGCATATGATAAGAGGCCAAGAGAAATGGAGCAAAATTGTGACACGATGGTGCCCTAGGAAAAGGAAAAGGGGCAGACCACAGAAAAGGTGGGATGATGACATTAGACAGGTAGCAGGAGTAACTTGGAATAGAGTGGCCCAAGATAGACAGGAATGAAAAAGGTTGGAGGAGATCTTTGCCGCTTGGCAAACAGACCTACAAAAATAATTAAGTATTAGAATAGATTAAGATTAGTTTAACTACCAAAATATACTTGTAAATCCACACTCATAGTTTTTAGTTCTTAATACTTTGTAAATAGATACTAAGTTGGTCTGAATAAAGGGTTTTATTATTATTTATTAGTATTATTATTGATCGAAGTAATGTGTAAGCAATCTAACAAAACATGTATTAAGCATGTGTGTCATCAGACATTTTTACAGATTTTTTACAGCCACTTAAGATTACGAAAATTTTCAAAGATTTTTTAAAACGGTTTTTTGAAGTCGTTTAAAATAATAATTAGAAAAGCTTTTTAAATAAGACCTTTTATAAGTAGGTATTTATGTCTTGTAGTGTGTTTGATTAATATTTTCTTATTTGTAGAACTCAACGATTGCCAACTGTTGATTTCTCGGGATAATAAGTCTAGCCTATGTGTTAATTTAGTGTATACTCTAAATAATTCATTTTAATTAGAAACAAATGCGTTTCCATTGTGTTTTTCCCATATGTTTAAAAAATAACTTTAAAAAGTTAGTGAAAATAGTTTTTAGATTATGTAAATGAGCGTATAATTCTAAAAAAAATATATTTAAATACTAAGACTTTTTTTACATTTTGCATTATATGCTGAAAAGTAAGATATATCTTGTAAAGTAGTAATAATTACTTGACAAACTATATCTGTTTGAAGTTGTCATTGGTTTACTAATGAGAAATAATGCTTTTTCCATTGAAATAACTAAGGTAACCGATAAAAATGATCCGTACTCAGATGGTGAATAACTGGATAAATGTCCTTAAAAGCCAAAACTTGGTCTACAAGTCGAGTTATCAACTTATTCAAGGCATTTCAGCTGTTTGACAAGTCTATTATTATGTGAACTATAAGTAGTTTCGTTAAATTTTTGAAACCATACGAAAGAGGGCCTCAAGTAACCCTCAAAATAACTTTGACATCATCGTTTAACTAACTTACCGACTAAACAGAAAATGTCAAACTTTAAAATGGCTGCCCTGAAAAATTGACGTTTTTGCGATGTTCAGTTATTCCTGCGTGCCACGGATATATTCTACTAGCTGCGCCCCGCGGCTTCACCCGCGGTTGAAAAGTATCCTATGTGCTATAATATTCTAGACTATAATCGATCTCTATGTCAAATTTCATCCAGATCTGTTCAGCCGTTCTGGCGTGAAAGGGTAACAAACATCCATACATCCATCCATTCTTACAAACTTTCGCGTTTATAATATTAGTAGGATAGGAATAACTATAAGCGACTTCGTTCGCGTTTATCCAGAAAATAGTTTTCAAAAATCTTTCACATGGTATACTGTAACTAATAATCAAACTTAATTTAGATCCGTTTAACCGTTTATATTACTTCTCTATAGTTATAGAGACTAGTTAGTCTAATATTTACATTTTATTTTTATTTGTGTTATTCCTTTGCTTTTTTTTTTGTTTTCTTTTAATTGTAGGTATATTGTAGTCCCGTTGGTCAATGCTGAAAATCAGCGCTGGAAAGAAATTTTCAGCATTAAAGCTGAGCATTGACCTTTTTTGACGTACTGGACACTACAGCGACAGCACTGTTTTCGTTAATTTGTGTATTGGTATTAAGTATTGTCACCGTCTTTGTAGTGTCTTGTGTGTCAAAATAAATGTATTTTTCTTTCTTTATTTCTTTCTTTCTAACCGTTTAGTAGTGAAAAGCCTACAAACAGGCAGACAGAGATACTTTCGATTTAATAATACGTATTAGTACGGAAGTATGGATTCCTTACCTACTAGATTTCATCATCCGATCATTGATTTTCTTCCACTGCAATGTACTGCAAGCCACGCTAAATGGAAGGTGTATGGAAGTGTGTCAACACTGCACACCGTGTGGTGTACGGAACGAGAAAGCTGCGATCTAGCGCTGCATGTTTTAATAGTTAGGTTGGACGACGTAACGAATGTTTTAGCGCTGCAGCAAACCTAGAGGGCTATTCCTACGCGTGAGATGAGATGAGATTTTATCTTGGTCACTCTCACACCTACGACGTTTTAAACGAGAGCAACAAGGACAAAAAATAGTGAGATGAAAATCTCAAATCTCCGACTTTGACTCTTGGACTGATTACAGGGGCCCTAGCCCCTGAAGTCAGTCCAAGCGGGCAGGTTCCGCTCTCATCAAGTTGCATTCCAACATGATGAGAGCGGGGAAAACACAAAAAATCGCCTTTTTTGTGCTGAACAGCTTCTCTAGTACGTGGTACCTATATCTCAATGGTCATAACATAATGATGAGTTTCTAGATGATATCCTAAAATAATATTATTGTAGGATATCATATTTCTTTCCTTTCTTTCTTATTTTGGAGTAAATAAAATTGTCTGTCGCTTGGATGTGTTGGATGTAATGTTAAGAATAATAACAAATGTATACAAAGTAAAATAAAAAAGTGAACATTGAAAATGGGTTTTGAAATTGGTTATAAAGAGCTGTTTTCCTCTTTTTACGACAAATAAGATTGTTAACAAGTAATAACATTATTAAATAAATAAATAACAAGACGATTCAAATGACACCTCACATGTCGAAATCCATCAAGCTGTTTAGGCTGTAGGTCGTGCCAAAAAAACATTACTACATTCTTACATACATACACTCGAAAAATATAGCCCTCCTTCTCGCGCAGTCGGGTAAAAAGTTCCCCTGAATATTCATAGAAAACAGTTTTGTTCACGGCGAATCCGTTGAGCACCCTGAGTTTAATTAAAAATAAAAATTCCAAATATTTTCACACCCGTTCCTCTGACCTCAAACTAAGCAAAGCTTGTACTATGGCTGTCAAAGACTGATATACAAACATTTACATTTATTTTTAAATACGTACTTAAATAGATATTAACACCCAGATTTTCATCACATGAATGTTTGCCCTAGGTGGGAATCGAATCCACGGCCCGAAGCTCAGAAGGCAGGTTCACTACCAACTGAGCCACCAACGCAGTCAAAGACAGTCATGTTTTGTTATTTGGAATATTTGGGAATTTTAGAGTATTTTGCAATGCGATATGCTTACAGTAAATTCAAGTACATACTTTAAGGCGTCTTCGTAAAATCTTCAAACGATATCATTGCTTACCCACGTTATCAGTGATAACAAGTACCTAGTAGAGTTCAGAATCTATTAGACTTGACTGGATTTCGTTGTAGGAGAATAGGTTGCCTTATTGCCTAAAGACATCTCTTTCAGTAATAATTAAATATATTGAACGAGTTACGACATTTTAGGAGAGGGTAAAAATTAAGTCTGTCAGGTGTATATGTATGTGTTGTGACACGCTCATGATAGTGTAATCTTTAAATCTTTAAATGAGCAATTCTTGTATATATATATATATATAATTGGAATCTCGTAATCGGCTCCAACGTTTTTCATACAATTTAGTATATAGGTAGTTTCGGGGGCGATAAATCGATCTAGCTAGGAATCATTTTTAGAAAATGTCATTTTTCTAAAAATGATTCCTATTCGTGTTTTATCCATTCCTGTTTTATCGAAATCAACTTAAACATAAACTTTGAAGAAAAATAACAAAAAGGAGGCGTTTGAGTTGTCTCAACTGAAAAATGTGACTCTTCCTGACATCTATTGGCGAATAATAATACTATTTTTTGTGAGCAACTAATTGCTTTAACGACACAATAGCAGATGGCGTTGTTAAGTAACACGAAGTCAATGAGTGTTTGCTTTGAGGTTAGACTAAAATCTATTGTTTATTTTCCAAAAAACACAATTAAAAAAAAAATACCGAGCAAAGCTCGGTCATCCAGGTACTATACACTTGTTACAAGTAAAAGATCAAAATTTAACATTTATAAGCCCCCGACAAGTTGAGAACTCTTCCCACTAATTCACCTTTCGGGAGCTACGATGTCACAGGCTCACACACACACACACACACAAACACACAGAGACTTCAAACTTATAACACCCCGTTGTTTAATACCTGGGGTTAATACTGGGAGAGTCTGGGAGACTTAGTTCTGCTGCTTATGCGGTTCGTAAGATTAGGCAACTGACGGATATAGCTACAGCTCGGATGGTTTACTTTGCTTACTTCCACAGCATAATGTCTTAAGGCATTTTGCTGTGGGGATCAGCTGCTGAAGTAGAGAACATTTTTATTTTGCAATTAAGCGAGCGGTCCGCGCTATCTACGGGATGGGTCCCCGCGAATCATTGAGAGATTTATTCAAAGAAATAAACATATTTCTTTTAACTATTATTTCTATTAACTTTACCTTCATTGTATATCTTTGAAAATATTACGTACGTTCGCAAAAATCTACATAAATTTAAATTGAACTGTGACTATCACAATAATAACACTAAAAATAAAGATAGGATAGCTGTACCGAGATTTAGACTGACTAAGTCAAATAAGTCATTTTTAGGCAACTGCGTTCGTTTTTACAATAAAATCACGAAAAATATAACAGGGCTCACTGAGGGAAAATTCAAATCACATGTAAAAACTACATTAATGAAAAGATTAAAAATAAATAAGGTTAAGAATTATTTAGGACACAAAGATTTTTGGAGACTTCCACTTCCGCCAAGTAGTCACTAGTATTTATAGATATTACCTAGTTGTAAGCCAAAATTTGTGAGACTGTAATTTATTTATTACTAGCCGCCACCCCGCGACTTCGTTCGCGTTTATTATTTATATATATTTGTATGTGAGCTATCCTATCTGTTAAGTTAGATCGAACTGCACACGGTGTGCAAATTTGATTGAAATCGGTTAAGTAGTTTAGGAGTCTATAGCGGACAAACAACGTGACACGTAATTTATATATAATTATTAAGATTTGAAAAAATAATGGCCCTCAGTTTCTTGCCTGATCTTCTGAGTAGAGGCTCTTTACCCGAACAAGGCGGTCGAGTCTATTTAAATAACTTTGACGTTCATAAGTGTAAATTTGATACCTTAAATTGAATAAAAACATTTTAACTTTGACTTTGAATACTGTAAGTAATCATCACCATCAGCCGACTTATCTGCATTGTCCAAAATTCGTACAGTTTAAAAAAAACTACACAATTTACTATGGACCCTAAAAAACTAAAACTATGTATTTTGCTCAGTCAATTCGATAGTACCATTTATGCGTTTATGCGGAAGTAAGTAGTAAGGGTTATTTTGTTTTGTGGTGTGCTATATGTTTGTTCGTATCTTATTTGTGTTAGTGTGAGTAATTTGGACACGTAATTGTTTTGATTCCTTTGATTTTAAAATATTTATTACTAGCTGCGCCCCGCGGTTTCACCCGCGATTAAAAAGTAGGTACACTATGTGCTATTCTAGATTAAAATCTATCTCTGTGCCAAATTTTATCCAGATCTGTTCAGCCGTTCTGGCGTGAAAGAGTAACAAACATCCATCCATCCACCCATCCATACATACAAACTTTCGCGTTTATAATATTAGTAGGATAGGAAGGATGGTATTTTCAAAATTCAAAATTCCGTGACATTTTCATGATATTATTAACCAATTTGTTTACTTATTTTTTTACGAATGTGTTTATTTCAAAAACATTGTTTATATTTTTGTTATAATTGTATGGATCTTGTTATTTTCAATTATTTTCCCTAAGTTAAAATGTAAGCCAAACTGTAAAAGAAGCACTCCAAATTATGTCCTACGAAGATACAGAGAAGTTGTAATTTGTTTGTGTTTAATTTGTATGTTTAAATTTTAATTTACAAATTTTATTAAATTAGAATTTATAGTTTATATTTCTTAGTTAAGTTTTTGCCGTATTATGGCCTGACAAACAGGACTACCTAGTTCAGGCAAAATTCTTTTATTGTTACTAAAAAAAGTTTGCATCTGCTAGTTTTATCTTTACCATGTAGTTTTTGAAATAAAAAAATATTATCATTATCTGAGATAAATGCTGTTTTCTTTTTAATTACTCAGTTATAGTTCTAATTGTTAGTAGCTCTACGTTAAAATTATTGAAAAGGAAACCGATAAGAAATCATGAATGCGTCAATAATACCTACCGACTATTTAATCAGTCACGCTTTACCTCGAACTGAATCTACACATAAATATTGTATTGATCAAATAAAGTGATTAATTAATGATCATTGAGTGCTTGTTGGTGGTCAGTGATTGTCTGTTAGTGATCAGTGGGTGACATTTGAGTGGAATTTAAAATAATGTGTTGTGTTATGTGACCATTATGCCAGGATTTAGAGGTAGGTTGTTTTAGGTTACCTACGTTTAATAACATTTAATTTAAGGGCTAGATATTTTCGCAGCGCCATCGCGTTTGCACAATTTAACATGGTAGAAATAAAAAAGTATGGAAATATAGAGTTATTTATTTATGACTAATGTCTCTATGAGCTGCCTACGCGGCCGACGTTTTTCCTCCTATACAGGTCGCATTCCTCAACTGATTCTCGTGAAATTTTTGAGAGCAGGTCCGATAAGTTAACAGATTCTTTTTGTCGAGTCAGTTTTTATTTTTTGTTCAAACGGCGAATAATTGTTTTTTTAAGGCGAAAATATGTTTTTACGTTTTCGCGAGGTCCTTGGCTTACAGAGGCAGTAGTATTGTTTTAGATAGATACTTAGAGCGAGAGTAATGCCAAGCAAAATTATTGTCAAAATAATGTTATAGGGCCCGTATGTTAAAATGCGCTGGGTCATGAATCTCGATTCCAAACCATACCAGAAGGGCTATTCTTACGGGGTGAGATTCAATCTCACAATTTGTCGTCCTTGTTGCTCTCGTTTGAATAGTCATAGATGTAAAAGTGACCAAAATAAAATCTCATTTCATCTCACGCGTAGGAATAGCCTTCCAGGGGCCCTGTGGCCCTATTCGGAGATTTAAGATTTTCATCTCACTTTTCTTCGTCCTTGTTGCTCTCGTTTGAAACGTCGTAGGTGCGAGAGTGACCAAGATAAAATCTCATCTCATCTCACGCGTAAGAATAGCTCCACTGGTCACTCTCACACCTATGACTATTCAAACGAGAGCAACAAGCACGAAAAATGGTGAGATTGAATCTCACTCCGTAGGAATAGCCCTCCAGTTTTGAATCGAGATTCATGACTGAGCGTCGTTTTTGAATACGGCCCTAAGAGTTGTGTGGTAGGCCCCAAAAGAAAAGTATTGGAACACGTGAAAAAGAAAGGCTAGTTAAAGGTTTAGTTAGGGAAATGTTTTACGTAAGATACCTAATGGATGGATGGATGGATGGATGGATGGATGTTTGTTATTCTTTCACGCCAGAACGGCTGAACGGATCTGCATGAAATTTGGCACAGATTTAAATTATAGTCTAGAATAGCACATAGGATACTTTTTAACCGCGGGTGAAACCGCGGGGCGCAGCTAGTAATATACGAGTATATATTTGTATACAGTGAGAGAAGGCAGAAAAGGATGATATTTTTTAGGGTTCCGTACCCAAAGGGTAAAACGGGACCCTATTACTAAGACTCCGCTGTTACTTCGTCTGTCTGTTTCTCAGTCTGTCAGCAGGCTGTATCTCATGAACCGTGATGGTTAGACAGTTGAAATTTTCACAGATGATGTATTTCTGTTGCTGCTATAACAACAAGTAAAACAGATTAAAAAAAACGTTTAAGTGGGCTTCCATACAACAAACGTGTTTTTTTTTGCCGTTTTTAGCGATGATAGTCTACTTTGATGGTCCGCCTCTCAAGCCATAGGGAGTGGGTTCGAAACCGAGCGACGGCACGCACCAATTCGTTCATTATGTGAACATATGTGCGTATTGTACGTCATCTGCTACATGACTGGAGCCCGGTGTATGGCGACAGGCTCGCCCTTCTGTCACATTTGGGACTGAATATCGTTCGGCGAAGTGTGGGTGTTGCCTTTGGCTGCTCCTTCGGGGGAAAGGCGTATCGATAAATGTTACATAGATAATGTAACAATAGTACGTCCGTGAGTCCGACTTGCACTTGGCCGGTTTTTTCATACTCACAAACTTCTAAGCTTACTAATTTTATGTTATCCAATTATTTTTATCTTATTTTGATAACAATATTACGAAATTTCATTAAGTTGTTATCAATGCGAATCAAATTGTATGAACTCTACCGCTTTTAGTCTATGCTAATCAAAAGTACCAACCACCCTATTCTAACAACTCGGGATATTTTCTTATCCTTTAAGGCTATTCTTACGGAGTGAGATTCAATCTTACAATTTTTCGTCCTTGTTGCTCTCGTTTGAAACGTCATAAGTGTGAGAGTGACCAAGATAACATCTCATGCGTCAAAACAGGGCAAAAGAGGCCTACTAAATGACATTTTATAATCATGATGAATACGTTTTGTTTTCGACGCTGCGCGACCATGAACCTTATCACCTAGCGATACGATTCGTGGTCATTGGCGTCGTTAATAGTCCGGCGACCACTTTAGACTAACTTCGCATTTGCTTAAGGTTTTCCATAGCCATTTCGTCTAGAAGAAGATGACAAGCGAAGAGAGCGAGTAAAGATACTAACGAGCCTTTAAAGTTACCTACAGAGTGACAAAGTGCAATTTTTTTTTTGTGACTTTTGCACTTCTCTAATCATTCTTAAATAACTAAGAATGTCCCTTGTATTATGAATTCATTTAAAAGCTAATAATGTAGACAACCTCCCTATGTAAAGGAATTCTTGATTTGCTTTATCTATCTATTGAATAAATCAGTCAAAAGTGACCCCTTATAAATATATTATTTTTCATAGCTCTATTTTCGCTTGAGAACGTTTTTAAAAAAACCAAGAACATAGGGGCGGAGATATTGTTAATTTAATTCTACATGCTAAATTTCATCATAATCTGACAAACGGATTTCAAGGAATTTGGAATTTCAGAGCGTCGCGGGACTCTTAACAAAACGTTGCCATCATGGCAATAGGTAGTCATGGTAGGTCTCATCTCCATGAATACTAGGAACGTCATAATATTATCTAACAATAACACCTTCTAAGCATACAAACACATTATTATGGGTGAGAGATTTGATGACTCATGGCTGTAAGTAAGGCTGTGTGCTCACCGGAGACAAGCGAGGAAGACGAGCAATGCTGATGATAACGATGTTTCTTGAATTAATCTAGCTATTTTAAATGATAGCTATTTAATATCAATTACTTGAGTAGGTACTTACAATATAATTACTTAAGTGAAAGCTAGCATAAATGCGAAAATGAGTTTGTTTGTTTGTTTGTAACGCTTTTACGTCTCAACTACTCAACCAATCGCCTTGTAATTTTGCATGCATGTTGTCTGGGGTACAGAAAAGGACATAGGATACTTTTTATCCCGAAAAAATAAACGGTTTCTGTGGGACCGCGGGTGAAACCGCGGGGCGCAGCTAGTTAAAATATAATTATGCTTTGGTTGAAATAAAAATTGAATTTAAAATATAATGTGGCTATGTATGACATTTTGTGATTATTATTTTTGAGATTTTAAACGAAATTTAACGTCAATTTCAATTATATTTCAATTTTCATTTTGAAATCATTTTAATTTTATCGTAATTTGTCTTTCATGTAAGTTATTGTACCTATTGTAAATATCCAACTACATACTTAAGTAATTGATTTTAACAGCCTTCATTTATTTAACATGTTCTCAGTGTAAGTGTTACAAGACAAGTTGACTAATATAATTAAAATAGTAGTCTAAAAATAATAGCGATTAACAATGTTAGCCATATTTTAAAGTATACATACATATCATACATGCATATCGTCACGTCTTTCCCTCGAGGGGACTGGCAGAGGTGTAATACAACACCCACGTTTCGCCGGACGATATTCAGTCTCGAATGTGACAGGGCGCGAGCCTGTCGCCATACACCGGGCTCCAGTAGCAGATGACATACAATACGCATATATGTTCACACAATGAACAAACTTGGTGTGTGCCGTCGGCTGGGTTTGAACACGCTTCCTCTGGCTTGAGAGGAAGGCCTTCTCCTACTAGGCTATCATCACCGCTTATATTTATCATGATTAAATTTATGGGGACAAAAACAAGATATCCTAATCCAAACTCACCATGAACCTTATTACGCTTCGATACGATTAGCCGTCGCAGAGTCAACAACAAAACGTAACCATCATGGCAATAGATAACATGGTAAGATGATCCTATTGGTGTTTTATTCCTCAGGCGTCGCTCATCTTGCTCGCTCATCTCCGGTGGACATGCGGCCTTAAACCAACAGTCATTTGACCTTCACTTCGTTTGCGAAGTTCTTTAGAATCATGACAAATCTGTTTGTCTTCACTTAGTTCGCGACAGGTTTTTGAACGAATATTTTTAGTGGCTAAAAAATTTAAATAGATTTCATAACGATAACAAATTTTAATGAAAGAGTGATTTTTGAAGTTGATTTTGGGATTTACAGTGTTTTATACCGTGACAAAAGTGATTTAAAAAGATCAGTTGAAGAATCAAAAGTATTGCACCGTTTCGTGGCAATAACAAATAAATGAAGTGCACCTTTAAATTTTAATATTTTATCAGAATGTGACAATTTTAAATCCATTTATTGATTTCATTATAGGTAAATAATTTACCTAATAAATGAAAAAAAAAACGCCTTTAATTATTAAAGACGTTGTTAACAATAAAATTTGAATCATTCAATTAAATTAAAAAAAAAATAACATTAGTTTAGAATAAAATATCGAAGTAAACAATGACGTAGAGAAAAATAGTTTTCTTTCAAACTATGCAACTATTTATATACCAAGTGGATATTGTAAGAAAACCACAAAGTTAACAAATGTGTGCCAAACGACTATTTTCGTCTTTGTTCGAAGGTAATGATAAGACATGTGATAAGATAACCTGTACATAATGGAGCGATGATTAATTATTTTTAACCGACTTCCAAGAAAGAGGAGGTTCTTAACTTTGTTTGTTTGGTAGATCATACTTTAGAGGTGGTCCCATCACACTAATATTATAAAGGCGACAGTTTGTGAATGTGTGTGTTAGTGTGTATGTTAATTTACAGGGTTATTTGTACCTACTCAAAAACCTCTTAAGGGTTCATTGTACTCATCAGTACAAACTACTTTTACTATGAAGCCAATCCTGTAATCGCGAAAAAAAAAAACAGCTGTTCCATACAAAAAGTTCAATCACCTTTGACAAAATGTATGGAACAGCTGATTTTTTTTCGCGATTTCGGAGTTCGCCCCATAGTAAAAGTTGTTCATATTGATGAGTACAATGAACCCTTAAGAGGTTTCTGGTCAGTTACAAATAACCATGTATAAACAAGTATATAAATTTTAATGAACACGGTCAACAGTTTTCAAAATAGGTACCTACTTATCAACAAAAGTCTAAAAATTTTATACATGGCTGACGAAATTATAAGATGGGATGTCTGTTTTTTAAGTATTGCTTTTATCCAACTATGTTTAATTATTATATAATGTATTGAACATACTTGGATCAGATGTCGGTTAATTTTTTTACCGCTTCCGGTTTATTTAGCATCGTGGTTTCGTAATTTGAAATACGAAGGTTTTCCAAAATACTTTACAGCACGACATAATAGTACATGCTCCTTACACTAGATGGCAGTACTGCGTCCTTGGGTCCAATTAACAGTTATACTTTAAAAAAAAAGATTAAATCCACAGTTAATTTAATCTTAAAACAAGCAATAAAAAAATTAACCGACTGTTTTTTTGACAGCTCTTCAGTAAGTTAAACGTCAACAATAGACAGTTTTAATTAAATAATCGGTCAATTAAAGTTCGTGGAACATTGACCTTTTAACAGAAAAACATACTGATACGAAGTGGATACGATGATACGAATGAAAACAATAAAACGAGTATTCATTAAAAATAAGACATTTTTTTTTTGACACTTCCACACACGGTCGCCTGACCCCAAACTAAGCAAAGCTTGTACTATGGCCGCCAGAGACTGATAAACATACTTAGATAGATATTAACACCCAGACATAGAACAAACACTAATATTCATCACATGAATGTTTGCCCTAAGTGGGAATCGAACCCACGCCCCCAAGCTCAGAAGGCAGGTTCACTACCGACTGAGCCACCGAGGCAGTCACATTAGTGCATTTCAACAGTTTTTAGACATGAAACGAAAAACCTTGCGCGCTTTGGCGGCAGAAAACAGAAAACTCTCATTTACTCAACATTCCGCGAGAAGAAAACCACGCGCAATACCTAGTTAGTCTAATTATTATAAGCTATTTACTTGGAATTGTGATTCCATTATCTTTACAACTTCGGGCCCTATTTTGTTTATACGCAAAAGTTGTATTTGTATAACCTACTTTCCTAACATGAAGATTCATGAATGAATGTAATCAAGCATGAATCAGACATGCAACGCCACTACAACCACAATAAAACAATAATTCTATGCATTTATATATATGCGGTTTTTCCCGTTGAGTGACTCGATAAAAAAACAGGACAAGTGCGAGGCGGACTCACGCGCGAAGGTTTCCGTACCGTTCTATTAATACGGCAAAAAAATCACGTTTGATGTGTAAAGCCCCCTTAAATATTTATTTCATTTTGTTTTTTATTAGTTGTTGTTATAGCGACAATAAAAATACATCATCTGTGAAAATTTCAACTGTTTATCTACCACAGTTCATGAGATACAGTGAGTGACAGCTGAACAGACAAACGGACAGCGGAGTCTTAGTAGTAGGGTCAAGTTTAACGTTTGGGTACGGAACCTTGAAAACCAAGTAGTCACAGTAACTCAGTTGGTGTGACTTAAGAGAACTGTGAGGTGCGAATTATACAGACCAGAAGTAAGGCGAAAGTGCCGCAGGCACGGTTCAGGCGCGGTGCTGACTTAAAACTTGTTTAAATAAAATGTATGAAAGCGACGTGTTTTGGAATATATGTATATACATTTATGAAAATGTATGGAATGTTTATCCATTTACCAGCGACGGCATCGGCACGGAGGCCTACATTCCGTCGGTATGCCGTGCCTTGCTGTGCCGGGCTGTGCTTGCCAACAAGTAAAAAAACGGCCAAAGAGTGATGCTGATGTAATTCTATACCTACTTTCAGACGTAGAGCGCGGGGAGGCTGATGATGGAGAGAACCGGCGACCTCTCCTCACTGGCGATGGGCAGAACAATGGGCGGCTGCGCCCGCCCCGGCCGCCCATCCTAGGACTTCACATCACTACGCAGTACGTAACTTGCCACAGTCCACTGAGCAATAAGGAACAACAACAAATAAGGACCAAAAATCATAAAACCAATAGATCGGAATTGCCGACAAAATATTTAAGAAATAATTCAGCGCATCGAGTGCAGAACAAAATGAAAAACCCCACTAATATTACCAACTATAATTAATTAGTATACAGCAAATTTTTTAGTATTAAGTATTGTACTCGTAGCATCTATTCTGACAGTTTTAAAATTTTCACAATTAAGTGCTAGTCTTGTTCACCTTGATCACTAACAACCGTCAAACCATGTCAGAGGCTTTCAAGTGGCCTAAAAGCGAAACACCACAAGGTCTAGCCACTTGGCATATACAAACTTATTTACACTGAAGATCGACTCGGAAAGGCATCGTCACTGTATGAACTCGAGCCGTGCAGTATTCTTTCTATAAACCTCCCTTTTCTTTTTCGTTTTGTTAAGGGGGAGGTAAATGCCGTCGCACTTGCCTTCCGCCGCAGGGGTAACGGGGGGAAGGGATATGTGAGAATCGAACCCACTGAAATCCTCCCCCGTGAGCAGTCCTCCGCCAAGGTGGGGCGAGATGGAAGTCGCGCTAGCAGTCACCATCTCGCCCCGGCGGCGGTAGGCCCAGGTGGGCATCTGCGCCTGTGTAAGAGTAACCTTGCTCAAACCCTAGCCGTGTGGGGCCGTGAAAGTCAGTGGAGAGTTCTATAAACCTCCCTACTGCAACGCACACTAATTGGAACCGTAACGTAATCACCTCGCCACAGTGAGGTAAGGCGATACGGTGACGATCCCTTTCCGAGTTCATATAATTATCTGCCTATGACCTTAGCTTTGGTCACTATTTTTTGGTATTAATTTCCAGAGATCCGTTCTACCACCCACCCATACCGCCGCTACCAGACCTGACTCCATCATCAGTGTCGTCCACGGTGAACAACACACCGATCTGCGACGCAGAGCCACCCTTCGCCAAGAAGTGGCGCCGCAGCGACCGGCGGCTGCGGAGGCTCAATACTGAGCTGCTCGAGGCTATTGACGGGCATGATGTGGAGGAAGTCGAAAGGTTATATTCTTATTTGATATTATGATATACTTACTTACTTTTTAAGGGCATAATATAAAAAATACAATTAAGGCAGCTAAATAAAATTTAGGTGTTTTTTATCTGAGCTCAAACATTTACCTGTTAATGATAGGTAGCTAGACAAGGACCCAGAATTGAGGATGTTCGATAGGGCGAGAGTTCCCGTCGACTTCGCCGCCGTGTTTGATGTTCATGGCCTTAAATATCCAAGAAAGATAAGCCTATGAAATAAACACACATATTACGGTCACAGAATATACCCTATTACATAGATTACGGTATTTAAATTAGGATGAACAATGAACCAACTGTATTAGAAGTCTGTGAGATGAACTATGAAAAACAATAAAACCTTCTATCACACAATATTTTACCCTTGAGAAAAAGTTTTACCATCAGTCAGCTGTCAATAATGTAATTTAATTTCAATTGTGAATGACATTCCAAGCTCTGTGTATGATCGTTCAAAATATTAATTACTTACTTTTTAAAATATTCGAAATCAATTTCTGTTCTAACATTGTGAGAAACTAGTAATTTCTGCCCATCTATTCTACCAATTAATTCATCGGATCAAGCAAGATGGTTGTAACCGAAGACGTGGACCTGCCGATGTTCCACCAGCTAGAGACGACGGAGATCAACATGTCATCAGCTGCCTTGATGGCCGTCGCTCCTTTCATTGGGAAGAGATGCGATGACATCAACAGCGAGTTCATGCTGTGCCGGCAGGAGACCAATGACGCAAGAGCCTGCCTTGATCTTGGCAAAAAAGTCACTCATTGCACTTTGACTTTGCTACGAAGCGTCAAATTGCACTGCCTTGAAGAGTTCAAGCAGTACGCGAATTGCATTGACCAGAGCTCCGGAGATTATGGGTACCGACACTGTCGGAACACGCAGGCGATTTTCGACAAGTGCATGTGTGAGAAGGTGTGCATGCCCAGGCCTGAGTTTGGGTACTCTGCCCGTGCTAGGGTGCATACCACCGGCACCCCGTACCCACCAGCACCACCATGTCCTTGCGAGAAGCGCCAGGACGCCACGCCGTCTCTGCCGGACTGCAAGGAGCGTTTCCCGGCGCGCCTTGGGAGCAGATTGTTCTGGACCACTGAGTAGATTTCGTCAGCGTGAATAAATTGGTCGCATTGAATAATGAGTTTTTATTGAAGAGATAACGATTAAATGGATCCATATTTTCCTTATTCGATAATTTACTTAGTTATATTTCCTATGGTCATCACAGTTTCTCTTTATATCTGACTATCTTTAGGATTGTATACTGATTTTATTTATGCGGTGTCCGCCACGCCACTCAATGAAATAAGTCTTCTCCGCTAAACTATTCCTTATTACAAAAAATGACACAATCTTTAATAAATTATATTTATGTGTAGGCTTCTCAACTCCGGCGCTAACCCCAACGCCACCTGCCGCCTGGGCCTGGTCTCGGCATGTCACGCGGCCGCGATCACGGGGGGCGAAGCCTTGGCGCTTCTCGTGAAGTTCGGGGCCGAGAAGCTCAGGGTCGACATGCTGGGACGGACGCCGCTCCACCTGGCGGCGTGGGCTGGGAACTCGAGACAGGTGGCCATATTGCTGGATTTTCCGGAAGGTAATCTTGTATTTTCTTTTTTTTAAGAATAAGAATTAAAGTAATTCATTGACAAACAGAATTACATTGTTCACGGTAAGATTTAAAACTGATTTTAGATTCGTCATCAGCTTGCAATGTTTGTCTACCGTGTCATTAGATATACTTCCGTGTTAGGAATGGATCTAGTGGTCATGATATAGACCCAATACAAACCTCTCGTACCCAACTTCGCAAAACTTTCTATTTTGATTTGCATTGGTGTGCATTTTGGCGCGTACGTTACAGTTTTGTCAATAAATAGAATTCTTAACAAGCATAAAAATATAAAAAAATATGTGAGTACTTCCATACAAAAATTTAATCATAATCCATACAATGGTATGTAGGTACTAATTAAATTAATGATTATTATTATCAATAATGAAAAAAAATAAAAACCATGATTAAATAACAGGCAATAGCCCGGTCCAATTGACCGAGCATATGCGTCGGCACGCTTCAGTCTTACTCTGGAGCGTGGTAGCACTAGCAGCCAGAGCGAACAAGAACGTGTAGAGACTCCTGACTTGCCGAGGCATGGTTGGATCATTACATTTTACGTGCGCCTCATGACGACTATAAGATGAAACTCGTGATCTGGCGCCACCACAGCTTCAGCCTTCTTAGACACCAGCCTCAGGACCACCAGGTCATCTGTCACATCCTGAAACGAAAGGCAGAAGGATAACATCATCAAAATGCCTATAATCATCTACTAGCAGAGGAGAGGGCCGGAAAAGATGGCGCGCTAAAGAGGATAATCGTACTCAACAGTAACAGAACAGTGGGTGGAAAATGATGTTGTTGATGATGATGATGATGATGACGACATACGACTGCTAAGCGCAGGCCTGAACTCTTTTTTCCTTTTGTCCGACTGTCTATCCGCCTGTACTGTATGACACATCACCAGGTCGCCTGTAAAGCGACGATGAGGTTGGATGAAGTTCAAGATTGCATTTCTTAAGAATCGAGTAAGCCTGGCAGAAAGAGACAACTGCATCCAGCCGTCTATAACTTTATCTGTCCACGTCCCGTTGTGTGACTTTACAACGCGCTTGTCAGACAGAAAAGACGTAGGATGAGGACGAGACACGGACGAAGTGGAGACATGTCACTTTCAAACAAACTACTTTGGTTGGGCCACTTAGCAAAAGTGAGAAAACCGAACATTCACTGAACTATAGCTACGAGTATTTACGGTGGGGCGGGACTAAATGTATGGAATATATCGCGAAGCGTGGAGCGGCGTGGCGGGATACCTCCCGAAGCGCAGGCGATGTCGTGGGAGTCGACGTTGTGGGAGCAATTCGACGCACGTTTAAGAGTCCTGTCTGCGCCCCAATCTCCGTATCTGCTCCGTGCGTGAGTCATGTTCTCTGCATGTGTTTTTGTCGTGTCTCTTCTGTACATTATGTATGAAAGTGCATTGAAGGGACGCAACGTCTGCGTTACGTTCGTTTCTCGTCCGCGACATCTTTTCTGTCTGTCTTGATGTTTTCAAGTTATGGCTGCTGGTATTGCGTCTAGTCGTCGAGATCAGACGAAGGTTGCACTATGCGCGAAGGCAGTTAAACGAACTTACGATTTCTTTGAGGGCATTTGCTGCGTGATGCGAAAGGTTCCTCATATGGTTAGAATAAGTGGCAGCCGTCAAGCTGTCCAACGTTGTCGTTTCTGGGAAACCTGGAAATAAAAAAGTCGTATGAGCTAAGTTGCCGGCCCTAGTGTTAAAGTTTTTAAGACCGCCCGAATACTTAGAAATACTGAACTGTTGTAGGTTGACTAGCTGCTCTCCCCGCGGTTTCACCCGCGGTTCTACAGAAACCATTATCTATTTTGTTTTTTTAAGTCCTTTTCTGTACTCGAGTAAATGAGTATGCAAAATTTCATGATGGGTTGGCTGAGTAGTTATGATATGAAAGCATAACAAACAAACATACGAAGAAACTTACTTAAGCATTTATTATATTAGTTAGAATAGGATAAACCATCCGGGACTATAATCGGACCTACGGTATGTAGCGCTCGATTTTGAATGCCTCTACCTGTCACCATCCATAGTTGTATCTACAGTCATCATAGATTTTAATCAAGCTCTTGATGCAGCTCAAATCAAGCCTCATTGTTATCACTCATTAGAGTCACCCGGGGCCCGACACGCACCGCCTTGCCTCGTGTGGATAGGTAATCTTTGTATGAGCTTCTATGGATATGCGCTCACTACATAATTCCGGGTCCCCTCGACCTAAGCTATCAACGCGTGGACGGTGAGTGGTTCACTCGGTAACCACCCGCCGCCCACGAGTGATTCACGTGAGGACAAGAGAAAATCGCTGAAAGACTTCTTGGTAATTCGTGGGCCACGCGACGTTTACTCTTGACCATGCGAAGTTCACTGGTTGACGGCGTCCACCCGTGGACCACCCGTTAAGCTCGAATCGAGGCGGTCTCGAGCCGCTCCAATGAGTGATAACCAGGCCTTCATTGAACCTCAAGGCTTAATATTTGGCTTCATTTAAGGCCAATGATGGTGATGAAACTTACCCTCGCAGTTAACGATGATCGTGCCGACCACGTTCCCGTTGTCATTGATACGCGTCATGGTGCCTGTGGCCCCAGGACCCTGGACATACAACATTCATCATAACAGTCTTCTACGTCCATCTGCAGGGACACTGACCTACCCTACATTAAGGGACATACAACATTAATATAATTCAACTTCTATGGTGGGACCTCAGAAGGACGCTGGGTAAGGCGTCAAAGGCGCAAATAAGTCTAGCAGATTCAAGGCTAGCAAATTCTTCTCGTCACTTTTTGTCGTGTGAGAACGTGACAAGGCTATGTGTCTACGTCTGTCTCGATAAAAAAAGCCGACATACCGTTGTCGCGTTGTTCATGCTGGGCCTGCAGGCCACCTACTCTTACCAGTCGAGATATCTTTTGGTCATTGTCTCTCTCGTTTCAAAAGTCATAGGAGTGAGAGTGACCGAGAAACATCACATGCGTCAAGAATAGGAGGCCAGGTGCGGCGAAGCGACTGAAAATTAAGTTGAGCAGTGGGGAAGAAGCGAGAACGTTTTAAACTAAACTTCAAGATGTAAGTCATACGGTTGAAATTAAACGACTGGAAACTAAACATACTAAAGAAAAATAACGAGCCTATAGTTTGAAATGTCACATTCTCATTATCTTACCCGCACCTCTTACCAAAATGCGATGGCAGCCTAGTTGGGAGAAGGCCCGCCTCTCAAGCCAAAGGGAGCGCGTTCGAACCAAGCCGACGACACGCACCAATTTGTTCATTGTGTGAGCATATGTGCGTATTGTATGTCATCTGCTACATGACTGGAGTGTATGACGACAGGCTCGCCCCCTGTCATATTTTGGACTGAATATCGTCCGGCGAAGTGTGGGTGTTGTATTACACCTCTGCCAGCCCCCTCGGAGGAAAGGCGTGATGATATGTTACCCGCGCACCTCTTCCAGTTCTTTAACGCCTGACCTCTCTGGCAGCGCGCGAGCGACGTCTTACTTTAGCTGTACCTACTGTACAGTCCACTTGACTGTAGCTAGACAGGGTAGCTAACTCTTTGAATGGCAAATATCTGGATCCTGACAAATAGCTAAAATTGTATTAAAATCCGGTGACCAGTTTCACCGTGGAGAAGTCATAAACGCACATACACACCTATTTATTTACTTCAAGCAATCAATTTTATCACTCTAAAATGTGTAAATGTTTTGTAGGATAGGATGGCGATTGAAATCGCAGGACGCAGCTAGTCATACTGATAGTATACTGAAGGAACACTCACCATATAGTTTTGTGCTATTTCCATCTACAATTATAAGTTTCAGAATTTGAGCTGAAGATTTTGAGTATTCGGAGTGTAGAATATCCGCTTTATCAAATAAAAACAGTAAAATTCTTGAATAAATCTTTGATAATTGTTGTTCTGATTGACAGCGAATTGACAGAATCGATGACACAATTTTATTTCACTTTAGAAATGATTTTTCTGCCAGAATTACGTGTCAATAAAAAGGCTGATTTATTAAATTACTGCCACGGCAGGTAAATATTAAAGTCCTAAAGGCGTTTGTGGGCTTTTCTTGTAGGTAAAAATAAGCAGGAGTGATAACACTGGCCTACACTCATTTTGGTGCCTAAGATTTTAGACCTGATTTTGGGTAAATTTTGTGAGCGATATGAGCGATATGATACGAGAAAACTAGTCACATTTTTCATAGCAGCTCTTGTTCATGTGGAAGAAAGTATACAGAATACAAGCGAATTACCGTGTCATTAATCGGTTTCCGTTGATTTTTCATTATATACTCACCGCATATGTAACAAAACATATCAGGATCGTTGATGAACTTCTTGAATTACTTGCCATCATAAATTTATACGATTAATGTCATAAAAGTAGTTATAACATGGACTAATTTTGTATAAAACCGTAAAAAAATAAAATAAGAATTGTAGGTAAACCAGAGCCGTCAGCTGAGATCTAGTAGCAGCAATGTAGTTCATACTACCTACTTTACCGACTACAGATGCGAACAGAGTTGCACCAAAACATTTTTTTTTTGTAGGCCAGTGTAATACTGCTACTGGACACATATAACATGAATTTATAGATATTATCAATTGATGTTATATGTGCTTCATTGCCGGAAAGTAAATATGGTCTGAATGGTTGACGGATAGTTGGTCAAATGGAGAAAGCACAGAATGGTGGTCGTGGAACGGTACCAGAAACGGAGCGGGCAGGCATGCTCGGTGGTCGAACGATTTTCAATTGATTATTGTATGTCTATGTAATATCCCTATTACATAGACTCGGTAATCCATACTCAAAATACCAGCTCGGTGGCCGGACGACATTCAATGGATTATTGACTCTGTGTAATATCCCTATTACGAGTATATTGGCTCAATAATCCATACTCAGAACACAAGTTCGGTGGTCGGACGACATTCAATGAATTATTGAGTCTATGTAATATCCCTATTACATGAGCTCAATGATCCATACCTACTCAGAATACTTTCGTATTCTGTTTATTAAGTATGAGTGAGACAGCATTGGATGAGGCTGATACAATAGCCGAGAAGACATTGCTCTGAAGACGAGAGACGTAAATTGGGTAGAAAACTATTAAGGATGATGATAAAATTTGGCCTACCTGGAATAAGCTTAGTTAGAGTTCGGCTGCTTTACAAATAGGAGGTCCCGGGTTCAATTCACGGCCAAGCAGATCTTTGAATGATGATTTTAAATATCTATCTGTCCTAGTAGAGTTATAAATCATTTTTATTTTGCGTTATTACGTTATGACTGGCTCGGTGCGTCAGTTAGTTAGTTAGTGAACCTGCCTTCTGAGCTAGGGGGCGTGGGTTCGATTCCCACCTAGGACAAACATTCATGTCATGAATCTTTGTGTTTCTCCTATGTTGGGGTGTTCCATGTATATCTATGTATGTTCTATGTATATTTATGTTCTATGTATGTATGTATATTTAAGTATGTATTTAAAAATATTAATCTCTGGCAGCCATAGTACAAGCTTAGCTTAGTTTGGGGTCAGATGACGGTGTGTGCAAAATGTCCCGAATATTTATCGACCGAGCGAGCGTCAGCGAGCGAAGCGTCTCTGTTTCAGCTTAGACGAAAATGCTTTCGTATGTCCGAATTCTGCCCGGATTTCTGTCTTCCACTACAGGTCACAAAATTGTACAATATAGAAGTATAGACACCGGCCGCGAAGTTTCCAGCTCACAGAGCTCTGATTCATTTTAAATCAATTGTATGTTTGTATGCTATTAAATTTGAAACATTGTTTCCAGATATGCAGGACCGTGTGGACAGTGACAGCATGACGTCCGAAACAGAGGAGGAGGTCCGGCGGTTCTGTCCGAACATCAGGGAGCTGACCAACGTGCGATGTGACCTGGGGATTGTCAACAGCCTGCTTCCGAAGAACTGGAAGGACAACATCGACCATGCCTGCAAAGATATCAGAGGCAGCGTAAGTATTTAAATAGTTATTTGTTATTCAAGGCTGCAAAGTTGTTTTTTGACGCGAGTACTTGATGTTTTGAAACCTGAGCAAGCCAAGGATTCTAGGATTCGTTCAAATATAGAATCATGAGTGAGGCGAGATTTTCAAAGGTACGAGACGGCTAATAACTTTGCTGCCGCGCGAAATACACAACATTTTACTTACTTTTTTTCATCAGTGGTGCTGACCAGTGCGATTATTTTGAGGTTCGAATATTAAAAAGTCTTTCCACGCTAGCGGATAAAATGCACTTTTGCAAATAAACAGAACCTTTCCAAGCTTGTGAGGTGAAAACGTAATTTTGAGAACTAGTACCTATCTGTTTTTTGCGACATTCTGCACGTAGATATAATACTTTTAGCGAGCTTGTATTTATTCTGAACAAGGTTTGTTATGTCCATCACTAATATAGTTAGTACTTAATACCTTTTCCTTATAAAAAGTTACCAAGATCTGTTCAGCCGTAAAAATTGTATGCAAAAGGCTGAAAGAGATAGAGTTATTTTTTTTTTTGGATTGAGGAAAATACAGAATGAGTAAAGATGGATAAATTTATATCTACGTAACTAAACCAAACACATAAAAAAGTAAACAGTAAGAACGCTTAAAACTAGTGTAACAACTGGTGGCCTTACCGCTAAAAGCAATCTCTTCCATTAAAATTATGTTTTTGTTTTAGGTTAGTACCATTGTTTAATAATTAGTCATAATTAATTATTTAGCTTATTTGTCAATTTATATTAAAAATTAATAATATAAATGATAGCTACATATTAAATTGTTATGACGTAAATACTCTGTAGGGAATTTAAAATAGAATTTAAATTACTTGCAATTAATGCGATAGCAGCCTAGTTGGGAGAAGGCCTGCCTCTCAAGACCCAGCCGTACCAATTTGTTCATTGTGTGAGCATATATGCTTATTGTATGTCATCTGCTACAGGCTCGACCCCTGTCACATTTGGGACTGAATATCATCCGGCGAAATGTGGGTGTTGTATAACACCTCTGCCAGCCCCCTTGGGGGAAAGGCGCGTGTAATAATAAATATGCAATTATTTATTACACGATTATAAAATTACATATTAAATTATTATAGTAGAGCTTACGTATCTCCGCCATCCTGACTGGTATTTCAAGCAAGCAATGATATTAAATTTTCTTCTAACCTTGATAACTCTTCCCCAGCTACCCCTATTCCAACCCGGCTGGACCCCGCTCCACGTGGCCGTCGCC
This sequence comes from Peribatodes rhomboidaria, assembly GCA_911728515.1. Lineage (NCBI taxonomy): Eukaryota > Metazoa > Arthropoda > Insecta > Lepidoptera > Geometridae > Peribatodes > Peribatodes rhomboidaria. The sequence continues at coordinate 10,478,843 of OU452189.1, forward strand.
TGCGTCAGGAAACACTGCACCAGGCTGCTCCTGGCTTCCGGTGCTGACCCCAACATTGTTGACCAGGAAGGCAGAACTGCCCTCGACGTGGTCGGCTATGGGTATTACTATGACCAGGAAATCGATGGGCAACAGTGAGTATTCTGATAAATTTAACTTTACAATACAATACAATATAACTTTAGTGCACACCAAAAACTACAATAGAAAACCCTAAAAAACTAAAATACTTTAATAAGAATGAACTTTTCTTTACATAACTTTTTTTTAACTTTTTACTAATAAATATTTTTCACATTTTGTTTTGTCCATTCAAAGGTTGCCTGAAAGAAATCGTTTTAGGCCACCCTTGTAATGCTGAATGTTTTCATATTCTTTTTAATAATAAAAATAGCAAATTATTTAGTTGCCAAAAGGTTACAAGCATCTTTCTTGTAGCAGTACAAGGGCGACTTTATCTCTTAAGAGTTCGGCGACCACTTTAGACCAACTTCGCATTGGCTGAAGGTATTCTATAGCCATTTTGTCTAGAAGAAGAAGACGAGCGAAGAGAGCGAGTAATGATACTGACGAACCTCTAAAGTTACCTACAGAGTGACAAAGTACAATTTCAATTTTTTTAATGACTTTTGCACTTCTGTAATCATTCTTAAATAACTAAGAATTTCCCTTGTATTATGGATAAATTTAAAAGTGAATGATGTAAACAACCTCCCTATGTAAAGGGATTTTTGATTTGCTTTGTCTATCTATTGAATAAATCAGTCAAAAGTGACCCCTTGAAAAATGGATATTTTTCGTAGAATTCTATTCTCTTTAGGACGTTTTTTAATAATACCAAGAACACAGGGGCAGAGGTATAGATCATTTAATTGTACATGCTAAATTTCATAATAATTTGACAAATGGTTTCCAAATATTTGACAACCGCGTTTGTATGGAAATTTCAGAGCGTCGCGGGACCCTTATAGCGATTTTTCCAGCTAATTGTATTTTGTTGGCGTTGTGACCCAAACCGTACCGAGCCGTATCGTGTGTACCCGTATTCATAAACATTACGTCCACAGGTATAAATAAAAGTAATGGACATGTTCATCGCGCGAGTGTCATGCAATTAGGAATTCTCCGGAATCAATTTATGTTTGATTTTATCGCGCGACAATTGCGGGGTCGCCTCAAGCAAAAAATCAATTAGTTTAATGACATTTTCTTTAAGAATTTTTTTACATGAGTATTATGACTCCTACAAGTACCAGCCGCCCCTTTCTTAGCTCCCAGCTTTAGATGCCATCGTGGCGAATTTACACTTGACATGTCATGCCAGTAGGCTATTCAATTTGCAGCGTCTAGCAATCCACCCACTCCAAAATATAGTTGGCAGCTCAGATCAACCTAGAGGAAAAGATGGAACACTGCGTTATTATCTCGCTGAAGCCACTTCTCTATTAAACTTGTGTGCGTAGTAATGTTGCCATGAAAAACTAATATTAATTCCCAAACTCTACGTTAGCCATTTCCGTTCCAATATACAACCTCAGTAGATTTAATATTCTAAAACTGCACATGTTTGTAAGAGTTTAATTTTGCGGCTTTTTCAAAATTGACTTGTAAAAAAACTGCACAGTTTTTAAAAATAATCTCAAAATGTAGTCCTGGCCACAATTTCATAATGCACTATGTAAATTTATGTTCACGAAATTATAGCATAAACCAATGCACATAATGTCGGGGTAAGAATGACCAAGCGAGTAGCGTAGTTTTTTCGCGTCAATTTTACACAACACGCATGTTGTGTACATATACGACAGTAGCGTAGTTTTTGGATGGTTTTTGGCCTCACCTAAATCATACGCCGTGCGCCATCTTATTTGAGGTTGATCTGAGGTTGGCAGAGAGTGTGCAAGCCCGTCTCACACTAGACCGTTTATTTTCAATCCCCGATGCAAAACGACGGAGTGTTATAAGTTTGATGTGTCTGTGTGTGTCTGTCTTTGGCATCGTAGCTCCCGAACAGATGAACCTGTTTGAATGGTGAATTAGTCGGGAATGTTCTTAGCTATGTTTGTTGAAGAAGAAGAAGAAGAAGAAGAAATAAATTTATTTTGAATCCATACATACAATTAACAATATAAACGACAAATAAAAGCAATTAAACAAAGTAGATACTTATATAAATAATAAACAATAATTACAATTATGTATGTGTTTCAAAAAAGGCTCCACCTCAGCATAAGCTGTTTAATCAACAGCGCTGATCTTCCGGTGGAGCCTTCAGTTGAATCACGGACGCACCTGATGGCGTCGATACGCAACCTATTAAAATAATACCATTTTTTTTCTAATTAAAAATGTGGTAAAACTTTGGATTTCAATAAAATATACTATCAAAAAACTAAATATAAATATTCAACTATTACAAGACGATTAATGAGCATTCGAGGCAGGTGACACAAGGTAGGCTATTTATTTATTGCTCATTTTAAATGGCACTAGTGTCATGTTGTGAAACAAATAAATAAAATAAATAAATGTTTTAAATTTTGCTGCTGCTTTTGATGGTTATGTAAAAATAATTTTAACCTTTGTTGAAATCGGTGTTGGCAGTATTCAAAATTTAAATGTATACTTGTGTCATAATTGGCCACCCTACCTAGGCCCGAGCCTACCGGGCCTTAGGTCAAATCCGCCACTGCCTTTGTGATACATTTCTAATATATCCAAATTTCAGTTTCGTAGATGTAATCAAAATGCTGCTGAAAGCTGGCGGAGTCTTCAACAGCATGAGGATCAAGACGGGGCTGAACAACCTTGACACGCCTCTCCACACAGCTGTGGAGCTGGAGAACCTGGACGCTGTGAAGGAACTCCTGAACGCTGGAGCAGCCATCCATGTGCTGAACAAGTCTGGACTGACTCCACTCCATGTGTGTGTTAAGAAGGAGCTGGAAGAAATTCTACAGGTAACGTAAGGATGAGATATCCCAGGTTCATTTTTAAACTAAGCTCAGGTCTTATAAAGTTTCGCATCCAAAGGGTAAAACGGTGCCCTATTACTAAGACTCCGCTGTCCGTCTGTTACCAGGCTATATCTCATGAACTGTGATACGTAGTTGAAATTTTCACAGACAATGTATTTCTGTTGCCGCTAAAACAATAAACACTAAAAAAACAGAATAAAATAAATATTTAAGAGGGGTCCCATTTAACAGACATGATTTTTTTTGCAGTTTTTATACATAATGGTACGGAACCCTTCGTGCACGAGTCCAACTCCCAAACTTGGCCTGTTTTTTTGGATATTTGTTCAGGCTTTTAGTAATCGAAAGTATCCACACTTTAATGTTGCCTTACAAGTATCATTAATTATTTTAGTATCTCTAAGAAAATTTAAGTTACCGTTCATTCGGGAGAAAACATTCCAGAGTAGTGCATACATTTTCTTGGAGAAGTAATATAAAAGTAAATAGATTGTTAGTAGACTTGGCAGGTACCTACTTGTAAATAGACGAGTGGGTCTGTGAGCTGAAGAACTCGCAGCCGGCGTCTGTCCTCCTCTTCAGGTCACATTTCTCACAGATTCTCGTAGGTTCATTAATAATATAATATATTAATAAAAGTAATTATATAGAATTGTTTTTGTTGAGTTCGTTTTTTAAAATATTTCAAATTGGCAGAGATACTCGTATGGTTTTTTAATGCGATGTGTAGAGGAAGACAAGCTGCCGGACAGAATTCGGAAAGACGCTAGACATACGAAAGCATTTTTGCCGAAGCTAATATGGCTATGCTTAGACGCTTCACTCGCTGACGCTCGCTCGGTTGTCAAAGTCAAAGTCAAAATGTTTTTTTTCAATTTAGGTATCAAAGATACACTTATGAACGTCAAAGTTATTTAAATAGACTCGACCGCCTTGTTCGGATAAAGAGCCTCTACTCAGAAGAACAGGCAAGAAACTGAGGGGTATTATTTTTTTCAAATAATAAATAAATTACAGTCTCACAAATTTTGGCTTACAACTAGGTAATATCTATAAATACTAGTTGAAAATTGCACATAGTTTTAATTAACTTACTTGTCCATTTTAGGTCATAGCTAACTACGAATACAGCCTAGCCGATCCACTGTCTGCAATGGTGGATATCAAAGACAGAGATGGGCACACGGTCCTACAGGCGGCCGTGGAAGCAGCCTGGGTACCAGGCGTCTGCGTAGCTCTAGAGGCGGGAGCTGATGTTACTTTGAAGGTATACGCTACATTCGTACTGAGCTTGTTAAACTTGATACAACTATCGTCTTAGCAAAATAAAACCTTGATGCTTTATTTAATACTAGCCCCATGTATCTCGAGCAGGTATGTGTGTAATATAAATGCATAACAGTTTTGAGATCTGTTGCTCTAAATAAGAAACAACACAGTTCTAAAAGAAGAGAGAAGTTTTCGCGTAGCGTATGTCGGACATGAAAACCACTGGCATAGTTCGTTTTATATTTTTACAGGATTAAATGAAACCGAGTTCTTTTGAGATAGAGTTCGGGACAAAAAAAAACATAATTTCTTAATTTGTTTACAGGCCAACGATGGAGAGACTCCTATCCATTCAGCTGCAGCTTTAGGCAATATTGATGTCCTTAACGAAATTCTAAGTGTTGCCAAACAAAAAGATGCCATAGATTACCAGAATTCTGAAGGCGAGACAGCGCTATTCAAAGCTATTACCAACGGACACATTGAATGCATGAGACAGATCATAAGCGAAGGCGCTTCTTTAAAGATTATGTTGCCAGGAGACGTGAATGTTTTCCATGTAGCAGCTGATAATGGTCATGCAAAGATTTTGAAAGAGTTGTTAGAATATGATAAAGCTATTACGGAAGAATTTATAAATGCGCTTACAGAAGGTGACAGGAGAGGTTTCGCTCCGATACATTTCGCTGTCTCAAATAATTACATAGACTGTGTTGAGATACTCCTTTCAAAGAACGCTGACATTCGCTGCAGAACAACTTGCAGTCCCCATAAAGCTTCAACCCCATTGCATATAGCGTCCGTCAAAAATCACGTAGAAATTGCAAAAGTAATATTAAAATATGACAAAACGACTGTTCACGAAGTTAATAGTATGGGGTGGTATCCACTTCATACTGCGAGTCACCACGGAAGCAGAGACGTTATAACCTTACTTCTGAAAGAAGGCGCTGATCTATCAGGCCACACAGATGGCCCAAAAAAGTACAAAAGAACAGCAATAGACATGATTATTAACAATTTATCAAAGCCTACAGAGTTTATGGAAGAAGTCTTTGATTCGTACATATCAAGCAACGGCCAGGACCTTCAAGACCCAGGCTGTGAGATCACAGTAGACTATGGGATCCTCATGCCCAGTATCTGTGAAATGCAGCAAATGAAAGTCATAGAAACTTTGCTGAAGACTGGAAATAGATATGGCCAAAAAAGACTTCTGGTGCATCCTTTAGTAGAAAGCTTTTTGTACTTGAAATGGAAGGCGTTATTGCCTTTTTTCTATACAATAATAATGTTTTATGGCATGTTTCTGTTGTCACTAACAGTATTTATAGTATCAGTATTTTTTTATAGAGATACGAATGAAGATCCACCAGCCTGGTTAAATTCTACAGTTTGGAGTTATATCGTGTATGCGACGATATGCATTGTCCTAATACAGGTGAGATAATTACTAAATATAATATTAAAAATTCAAAATAGTATTACGATAAAGTATTTTCAAAGTTCAAAGGTCTCTTTGTTACTCCTACGCTCAAACGTATGGATAGTTTTTGATGAATCTTGGTCTGGAGGTAGCTAATACTTCGGATACATATATAATACATAGGCTGCTTTTAACCGCGGGTTAAAAATGTAGCCCATGTTTGTAACATAGCTAGTACTAAAATATACCAAATTGGGTTTAAACTTATACTGTAAAAATGTAATCGTATCTACTTTTTTGCAGGAGCTACTTTACATGAACGTTAAGAGTAGTGGATACTTCCTCCAGCTGGAAACTTGGGTGAAGTTCGGATCCCTATCGTTTGCTGTGATACTTCCATACACAGTGGTGGTGGTATCACTGCCGGATGCAGAGTGGCCGAGACACGTAGCAACATTAGCTTTACTGCTGTCTTGGCTAGAAATGATGTTTTTGCTGTCCAGGTTCCCTAATTGGGGATACTATGTGCTGATGTTTGGGAAGGTGGCTTCGAACGTTGTCAAGGTATGATAAAGATTCATGGTATCGATAATCCAAGTTTTGCTAAAGACAGTTACGGAATATCGGAATTAATATGCAAATTTTCAGGGGGCTCGTCCCCTGTCACATTTGGGTATTTGTAGTTCAGCGAAGTGTGGGTGCCAGCGTTCAGAGAGAAGGCATGACGATATGTTATGTATTCAAATTTTAGACTTTCAAGTAAATAATAGTTGCCAACTTATTGTTTTATGATACAAAAAGTTGATTAATTAAATAAATCATTTTTTACAGATTCTCCTCACATTCGCGTTCCTTGTCATCGGCTTTTCCTTGAGCTTCATGATCCAGTTCCGCTCCCAAATGCCGTTTGAAGGACCTTGGGCTGCGTTCGTCAAAACCATAGTCATGATGACCTCTGAATTCGACTACGGAGCTCTTTTCGATGAAGAACATTCCCAAGAACTAGCCACTTCCCTTGTTATCATTAGGATAATCTTCCTTGTCTTCTTGATACTGGCAGCTATAGTCCTAATGAACCTTCTAGTTGGCGTAGCAGTTAATGATATCAACGATTTAGAAATACTTGGAAACATCAGACGATTGGCCAAGCAAGTTGAATTTCTAAGTACCTTGGACACTCTTGTCTACAACAAGATCTTCAGCAACATCCTACCGAAAAGGATAAACAATGGATTGAAAAACAAAAGAAAGTTAATAAGAATCATGGTGCTATGTCCAGGCAAGCCAAGATGGAAATACTCGAAGGCCCTACCCTCAAAAATCCGTGATGCTATTTTTAACAAAGCTCAGATACAGAAAAAGCAATTAGAAGACGAGTTAGGATTGCAGCATATCAGGACCATGATGAATGAAATGCACGAAGCTCTAATGGCTGGTAAAATTCTTAAACCTGAAGAGCCTCCTAAGAGTCTTCCGAAACCTAAAGAAGATGAAATAGTAGAACAGCTAGATGAGATAGATGAAGCAGTTGAGGAACTAAAAGGAACGACGCAAACTTATGTAGAAGAGTCTAGAGCTCACATCGAGACGTTGAACGTCAAAATGGACCAAATGGCTCTTGAATTAGAAAACATTAAGCAGTTCTTAGCAAGATTAGAAAGTAAGCTTGGCAGATAGAAAGATAAGGAGAATGGCCAGAAGGGTCCATAAAAACTTAAGAAAAATGCGTGTCCTTAGGTTTACCAGTTGGTATGTTTGAAAGAGTAATTCAAGAAGAGCATTATTTATTTTCTATAGCACTGAATTAAGTCTGTCCCGTAGAATTGTAAATCGAATCAAATCGAAATTTAGTATCTTCATGTTCATGTTAATGTAGCACCATTCACTTTATAATAACTCTCTACCTCTGCTTTAGATTTTGATAGGCTTCAACACACATACCCCCTTAGCAATAATCGTTGTATAACTTCAAAATAGTTTCACAGTGTCTTGGCTTTTTCTCTCTTATATATTTTGAACTCGATCGAAAAAGACAAAACATTATAACTATTCCGAGACTATACACCGTTTATTGCTAGAGGGGATAGTCGGTATAGTGCTATTAAATCAATCAAAAATAGTTCCTATATACCAATGTCCTGGGGACAGGAGCCAAATTTTTAAACCAAATTCGTTATTGGTCATTAGGATAAGTAATTTCAAATTTTGTCATTAGGATAATTATTGTCATTGACATTGTCATTAGGATAATGACAAAATTCATTACTTACTTTTAAAATAAGTTTTTTCTTAAATGTGCCTTTTATCTTGTGCCAAATAAAAGTAATAGAACTGAAACTGTTTTTTAAATTATTTTTAAACTTTTTTTTTTATAATTGAATGGGCCTACGTTTGACCACAAGACCTAATGGAAAGTGACGATGTGGTCTAAGATGGAGCACGCTTGCCCATGAGGTGCCTATTCCCTCTTGCCTTGAAGAGACCCAGGTTGTAACTATTGCAGGGGAATCCCGAGGCAGAAAGTGCGTTCCACTCCTTGGTACTTACGTTAGGAAGGAGTTCAACATAGGTATCTACAATTATTCGAAAACGTTTCCGTCCGGATTCCATAATAATAAATTTTATAAACTCAAATTATTCGAATCTCAGTCCGTCTTTATAAGTTTTAAAACGTGATTCATTCTTCCGATCGGATTTCTTCTGGATTTCCTATTTCAAAATGTATAAAAGTAGACTAGGATTCGAACAGTTTGAAATTTTTGGAATCCAATCGGAAACGTTTTCCGAATGATCGTGAATAGTACGGCTGAAAGCGCTTCGTGCGGGCTTTGTTTAGGCTTTTGACATATGTATGGAATATCTGCCTCGATGACCTGTGGCGGAAGTCAGATGATGGAATCAGCTCGTGCAGTTCTTATTCGTGTTTTAAATAAAAAGTAAACAAAGCAATAAAAAAAGATGTTTTTGAAATTAGAAGTTAAAATAAACAAAATAGCCTAATGATTGTCGATGTTTTAAATAATTCCACAATAAGGTACGGTAATGAAAACAAAGGAAACTGTAATTAACTTTGCTTGCGATAAAAAGAATAAACAAATCAAAACGTAAACAGTAATTTAATTAAAATGCCAGGTACCAGGCACTTATCAAAACAAGGGAGTAATGGCCACTCGCACTACTTAAAAGAATTGCCTAATTCCTTGCAAAACTATTTTAATCTACTCCTAACTGGCTCTTACTTCATTTTTTAACACCCACCTTAAGAGTCCCGTGACCTTTTTAGACTAACTTCGCATTGGCTTAAGGTTTTTCATAACCATTTCGTCTACAAGTAGTAGAGCAAGTAACGATACTGACGAGCCTTTAAAGTTACCTACAGAGTGACAAAGTGGTTGTTTTTTTATATGACTTTTGCACTTCTCTAATCATTCATAATGTTCCTTGTTTTATGGATTCATTTAAAAGCTAATGATGTAGACAACCTCCCTATCTAAAGGGATTTTTGATTTGCTTTGTCTATCTATTGAATAAACCAGTCAAAAGTGACCCCTTACAAATGCGGAAATTTTTCATAGCTCTATTTTAGCTTGAGAACGATTTTAAAAAAAAACCAAGAACATAGGGGCGGAGATATTGTTAATTTAATTGTACATGCTAAATTTCATCATAATCTGACAATTTCGCCTCTATTACATTAGTGTGATACAAAATTATAGAAAATACTTTTTATACATTTGCTTCTATTTCTGAATACTCTGTAATTCTTCTACAGTATTACAAAGTATTCAGGATAAATTTCAACTTCATATTTACATATATGTATAATGAGTGCTCAGAGAAACGTGAACACGATTTTTTTACGTGGTTGCGTTATTCTAAGCAAAAACTATAATTATATCAACATGAAAATTATTCTGAATACTTTGTAACACTGTTTTCAACGCATTGAATGAGGCAAATTTATCAAAAATACATTCTATAATTTCATATCGAATTTTGTGTTAGTGTCGCGAGCGAGCGAGAGTCCTTAGAATTATGTGCCCGACGAGCGAATATTTAAATATAACTAGCTGCGTCCTGCGGTTTCACCCGCGATAGAAAAGTATTCTACGTGCTATTCTAGACTATAATTTATCTCTGTGCCAAATTTCATGCAGATCTATTTAGCCGTTCTGACGTGAAAGAGTAACAAACATCGATACATCCATCCATTCTTAACAAACTTTCGCATTTATAATATTAGTAGGATAAGCAATTCTTATTTTTAGTGCAAGTGGCCATTAAGGTTAGGTATTAAGTTAGGTACAAGGACAAAGATACTTAGCTTAATTATTTTTTGCTACCTGTTTTTGACAAAATGTCAACTGGCTAAATAAATTTAATATTCGGTACATTTTGATGAGAAATCGCGTTAAAACTTTTAGGCTTAATATGTTAAAATAAACATACAAACAAACTCACTTTCGCATGTTTAATACCTAAAATAAGTTCGGAACTTCGGATTCCAAAAGAAACAGCGGATTTTTTACCAAGTGTCTTTCTGAACTTACATAACGTTTTTGTACAGCACCATTTTGCGATAGGGTCACCCTCATAACTTTGGACTTGCGAGAAAATAAGTTTCATATAAGTAGTAAGTTACAAGTTCAAGTAATAACGGTCGAAAAATAAGGGAAGCGACGTAGGCGGAATAATAATGTTGTAGGCATAGCTCCGATAGAGATGGCAGGCTGTTGAAGTAGGTGCGTTTACTGACGCGTCAAGTTTTGCCGGATTTGCGAAATATTGGTAGTCGGATAAAATAATGTTATTATTTTGCTTATTTTGAAGCGATGACAGCCTAGTTGGAGAAGGCCTGCCTGTCAAGCCAGAGGGAGTGGGTTCGAACACAGCCGACAGCACGCAACAATTTGTTCATTGTGTGAACATGTATATTGTATGTTATCATGTTCAAGTACTTCAGACATGCCTTCGGTAGAAGTACTAAGTATCTAATATAATACAAATCGTATCGTCACGCCTTTCCCCCGAGGGGGCTGGCAAAGGTATACAACACCCACAGTTTGCCGGACGATATTCAGTCCCAAATGTGACGGGGACGAGCCTGTCGCCATACACCGGGCTCCAGTCATATAGCAGATGACATACAATACGCACATAATTATGTTCACACAATAAACAGATTGATGCGTGTCGTCGGCTGGGTTTGAACCCGCTCCCTCATGGCTTGGGAAGCGGGCCTTCTCCAAATAGGCTGTTATCGCATTAGCGTAACGCTTTCACGCCCTATCTAAAAAACCGATCATCATTAAATTTTGCATACAAGTTGTCTGGGGTACAGAAAAAGACATAAGATTCTTTTTATCCCGAAAATATGAACGGTTCCTGTGGGGCAGGGCACAGATACTCGAAGTCTAATATAATTCAAATCAATACATTTTAAAATACGTAAGCAAACTATTTTATTTCAAAGTGTATTGGCGATTTTTGTAGTGAGTTTCTTGTAATAGTAGTGCACTCACTACAATTACAACAAACTCAGTAGTGAGTTTGTTGTAATAGTAGTGAGTGATATTGTTAAGGTACTTTTTGGTTTTGGCCGAGTATCCGGCAACAGTCCGGCTTCGCCTTTTCGAGTCACCTCTACAAGTTCCTAGAATGTAGGCTATTTTCGTTGGGTGTTTTATTGATGTATGGTGTATGTACCTTCTAGTCAATTTATTACTTCTGTGGCACGTTTGCGACTCGCTTTGATTTGGGACCAGCAAAGATCTTAACAGTGAGGACAGACCCATTTGAACCCATTCTTGACGTTCATAAGTGTGTTTTTGATACCCAAATTGAAAAAGTCAAAAAAGTCATTTTTAGGCAACTGCGTTAGTTTTTACAATAAAATCCCGAAAAATATAACAGGGCTCACCGAGGGAAAATTCAAATCACATGTAAAAACTACATTAATGAAAAGAGGATATTATAAGGTTAAGAATTATTTAGAAGATAAAGATGTCTGGAGCCTTCCACTTCCGCCAAGTAGCCACTAGTATTTATAGATATTACCTAGTTGTAAGCCAAAATTTGTGAGACTGTAATTTATTTATTATTTGAAAAAATAATGCCCCTCAGTTTCTTGCCTGTTCTTCTGAGTAGAGGCTTTTTGTCCGAACAAGGCGGTCGAGTCTATTTAAATAACTTTGACGTTCATAAGTGTATCTTTGATACCTAAATTGAATAAAAACATTTTGACTTTGACTTGACTTTGACTTTGAATAAAAACATTTTGACTTTGACTTTGAACATTTGCTTACGTCTTCTTGAATCTCGAATGAGCGTCGTTTGTCAAAGATTCTACTATAAAATTGATGATTAATATGATAATAAAAAAAATGGTTGTCTGTAAAGTCGTAACAAAACATTGATGAAATCTTCTCCTCGGAGGCATAGGCCAATTAAGTGAAAGAGGGATAGATGCGGCGCAAGCCGAACACTCAAGCCGATCTTGCCTTTCGCTCGCTCGTGTAGCACTCTTGCTCCAATCGACCGAGCGTAACGGGACAATGAGTCATCCTTTTTCGTGCGTGCAGCCGGCGTTCATCGATTTATCAGACGTTGTCACGTCAAAATGTTTACACTAGAACTGACTTTTCGATCTCGACTATGTGTCGTGTTAGCCGACTGGGATGAACCACACCTTCCGAGCTGGCGGTCGTGGGTTCGGTAGAGGCTCTTTATCCGAACAAGGCGGTCGAGTCTATTTAAATAACTCAGACGTGCATAGGTATATCTTTGATACCTAAATTGAATAAAAACATTTTGACTTTGACTTTGATGATGATTATTTCTCGAACTAGCATTTTCAAAAGCGGATTTAGGCCCATAACCGAAATTAACCAAACCTAAATACAATACGTCACATCGTTCTTTTAGTAGAACTGTGTGACTGCTAAAAGCGACGATAGCCTAGTTGGAGAAGGTCTGCCTCTCAAGCCAGAGGGAGCGGGTTCAAACCCAGCCGACGACACGCACCACTTTATTCATTGTGGTAACATATTATTAACAAACAACAACAAAACAAAGGTTGTCTGGAAGAGATCACTCTTAAGCGATAAGACCGCCCATTGCGCCTTTATTTTTGAGTGTTTAGTTTAGATTTATTTGTATTTGGTGTCAATAAAGAGTTTTTGTATTGTATTGTATTGTATTGTATTGTATATTATGTGCGTATTGTATGTCATTTGCTACATGACTGGAGCCCGGTGTACGGCGAAAGGCTCCAGTCACATTTGAGACTGAATATCTTGTGGCAAAGTGTGCGTGTTGTATTACAGCTCTGCCAGCCCCCTCGGGAGAAAACGTGACGATACATCGTTCTTTTCTATAATTATAAATCACATCGCACCGCTGTTAAGTGCCACGACCACTCATTAAAGTGCGCACAGATTCACACAAATTCTAAATAGACTAGTTAGCACTATCAATAAAATTAGTCTCTACCATTGAACAAGTTTCTTTGTCCGGGTCCTTACGAAGTATCTAAGTCTATGGACATAAGTTAGGTATTTTGCCACTGATTAGAGAAGTTAGGTTACAAATTATACTAGGCCCTGGAGATTGTGGTACCTACATAACTAAGCATTTTGCTCGCAAAGTAGTTGTGGGAGAGATTTATGGAGACACAGGTTTATTTTAGTAAGCAATTTATTTTAAGCTGAGCCCTAATTATTTGATTATTAAAGGGCAGATTAGTCTGTCCGCGGCAGGTTTGACTACACACGGCAGCTTGCAAACACTATTTGGCTGGGCCCAGCGATATTACAAGATACAGGGTCGGACTGAGCTGGAAGGGCCCGGGTGGCTCACCACAAGCCAGAGGCCCGAGACGGGGTGTAGCCCCAACCTACTCACCGTCTGGCTTGCGGCAAGCCCCTCAGCTAAGTCTGAGGAGGGCCGCGCCGGCTGGGGCCCGACTCGTAAATGCCACCCTGACTATATGGCCAGTCCGACGCTGACAAGATACAATTATGAACTTTGACATTTTCATAACATATCGTCACGCCTTTCCCCCGAGGGGGCTGACAGAGGTGTAATACAACACCCACACTTTGCTGGACGATATTCAGTCCCAAAGGTCACAGGGGGTGAGCCTGTCGCCATACACCAGCCTCAAGTCATGTAGCAGATGACATATAATACGCACATATGTTCACATTACAAACAAATTGGAGCTTGCTGTCGGCTGGGTATGAACCCGCACCCTCTGGCTTGAGAGGCGGGCCTTCTCCAACTAGGTCGTCATTACAAAAAAACATACTCTATAAAAAATTGATTAAGGTAAAAAAGATAATCCAATAGGTTTGGTTTAATCATTTTAATTAATTAATATTGGAAATCAATTTGCAAAATGAAGGCCCGCTAATAAGGCTCAGGTGTAAATTATAGCGCTAATGAGTACACGACTAATGGGAATGCTATGTTGTAGTACAACGGGTGTTCGAGAGGCGTGAGTGAGGCGTGGCGCGACTCATAGCGGCGGTACAACAAAGTTACACAAGATTATCAGGTTACCTTGACAAGTAACATAATTAAAAGAAAAACAAAAACATAACCCTCCTTATTGCGCAGTCGGGTAAAAACCAGGCTGCAAAATATTGTACTCTATGTCACAAACACTGTTAGGATGATTCAAATGACACCTCACATGTCAAAATGCATCAAGCTGTTTAGGCTGTAAGGCGTGCCAAAGAAACCTCATACATACATACATACATACATACCCACATACATTGACTCGAAAAACACAACCCTCCTTCTTGCGCAGTCGGGTAATAATAATACAAATGTAGTTGTCATCGATTAATTAGCTGTTAATAGATGACAGCTACATTATCTAAACTTAAACCAACTTCATACAACATTGTTAAAATTGATGGAAATGTCGCAACCAAAAAGCTTAATCAGCTGTTCAATTAACAGCCTAGCCTTTTTCAGCTAGCTTCCTGATGATATTCAGCCATTTAATTAAACGTCTAAGCAAAATTACTAGGATCGGCAGTGTTGCCAATGAAAATTTTTAGGCGGCCGTGTATATTAAGTAAAAAAGCCGTGTTTCTAAGGAAAAAGATCATCGGTGGGCCGTGTCATTGCATAAAAAAATGACGTTTGATTAATGATAATTAAACGTTTTTAACATTAAAAACCTTTAAAATGCGCCATTTGGCTAATGTTGTTTTTTTTATTTGTTTGAAGAAATAACAACAAATAATTATTTTGAATAGCTTTAATTTTTATTTAAACTTATTATTCACACTGTTACAAAACTGTTAAATAACACACTCAATACTCAAAGAATAAATGAATACAAAAATTAGGGCAATAGATTCCGTGTTTAACTTAAGAGTTATGATAGCAAGCTATAGGAGTAATAGTGTTCCGTGAGTTATTCATTTGTATCACTCATCCACGAAAATAAAAAAGGGATGCACTATTTGATATTTGATTATTGGGAAATCCCCGTCTATAGCTGCACGCCATAGACATTTCATTTTACTTATAGAGTAGAAAGAGTAATAAAGTCCATACAGCCATAGACAACTTGGCAATGTTGGCATTCGGTATACTTGGATTAGTAATCGAATACAGTAAGCTACTCCGATGTTTAAAAATGGACAATCATAGTGCTATTCCTCTCGATCTCCTGTCAAATAATATTTGGGTAAGTGAGAAGTGAGTAATTTCGCGCATCGGAGTTAATCAATTACCGTAGAATTTGCGAATAGCCGTAGAATCTGCTACGGCTACAGGGTCGCAGCCGTAGGCCGTGCATTTTGTGATATTTTGGCCTGAAAGCCGTAGAACACGGTAATTGCCGTAGCATTGGCAACACTGAGGATCGGCAACATTGACTGCCTACTTGCTGATCCCATGGTCTTTTAAGAAAGGTTTTGCGTCGCTATAAAAAAACAACCATATTAAAAGAAAAAAAGCCTTCTATCCAAGTCGGATTTGCTCATGTCTATCAGTATTCCAGTTCGTTTCACGGATTTTCGGACTATTTTTATCATAATCAAAATTAATTCAAATCACATTCCTTCAGTCAAAAACAGTATTTTTGTCAAATAATCACTTTATTGTATGGATGACCTGAGCAAGACGCCACGGTTCAATATCATTTAGGAAGCTAGTTGAACGGCGCCGTTTAAAATAACGGCTAGCCTGTTAATTCCTAAATTTTCCACGCAACCAGCCTCTACTGCGCGCGGGCACGTCGCGTCTTCTACCACGACAAAACGCTGCAACCTAGGTCTAGCAACGTTTTGCCAAAACATTTGATCGAAATTTCAAGTTACTTTGAAATGGTCCTAAAAATATTTTGGCAATGGAACTATGTATTGAACTGTGGATCAGTTTAGTACCTTGCTAACATCGAGTAGATTTTTAAAGCTCTGTTACGACAAAACGTTGTAACCCGGGTTGCAAG
This sequence comes from Peribatodes rhomboidaria, assembly GCA_911728515.1. Lineage (NCBI taxonomy): Eukaryota > Metazoa > Arthropoda > Insecta > Lepidoptera > Geometridae > Peribatodes > Peribatodes rhomboidaria. The sequence continues at coordinate 10,494,990 of OU452189.1, forward strand.
GTTTTGATACGACAAAACTGCAACGCGGGTTACAACGTAACCCTGTCAGCGTCTGTTACGACAGAGTCGCTTGAAGGAAGGCTTTGTCCAGCAGTGGACGTCTTCCCGTTGAGATAATTATTTTGTATGGTGTATAATGTTTGGTTCACGACACTTAATAGAACGTGTTATTTGTTTTTCGTATGGTCGTGACCATACCCGAAACGTACGCTGTCGGCATTCAACCAGCTAATTTGTATGTAAAGGCTCATTCCCAGAGAGAAGCGTGCTGTTTGCACTCGTGACGAAATTTATGGCGATGTGGACGAACCTTTAACAGGGAAGACCCTGTATATGAAATTATATTATTACTAGCTATTGCTCACAACTTTGTTCGCGTTTATTCAGAAAATAGTATCCTTATACCCTCCTCGTGATATACTGTAACTAATTATCAAATTATGAATAACGAGCCGCGCCCTGCGGTTTCAAACGCGGTTAAAAAGTATTCTATGTGCTATTCCAGGCTATATCTGTCTCTGTGCCGAATTTTATTCACATCTGTTCAGCCGTTCTGGCGTGAAAGAGTAACAAACATCCATCCATCCATCCATCCTTACAAACTTTCGCGTTTATAATATTAGTAGGATAATAATATTATCCTACTAATATTATAAACGCGAAAGTTACATAACTAATATTATAATAATATTATCCTACTAATATTATAAACGCGAAAGTTTGTATGTATAGATGGATGGATGGATGGATGGATGTTTGTTACTCTTTCACGCCAGAACGGCTGAACAGATCTGGATGAAAATTTTCACAGAGATAGATTATAGTCTAGAATAGCACATAGAATACTTTTTAACCGCGGGTGAAACCGCGGGGCGCAGCTAGTACATACATAAAAAGATATTAACACCCATACAAATAGCACAAACAAATGTTCATCATATAAATGTTTGCCTTAGGTGGGAATCGAACCCACGGCTTCAAGCTCAGAAGGCAGGTTCACTACCAACTGAACCACTAAGGCAGTCAAAGTCATAGTACTCATAGGTATTACTCGTAGTATTCAACAGTCCACAATATTACAGGGCGTAAAGGAGTTGGGGGGAGTAAAGTCTATTTCTCCCTAGGTCAACACAATACATGTCTCGGTGCTCTTGACTTATTCCACCGTCGTCATAGTTCGCGCAAGTTACCAAAGTATGGCAATAAATAGCGCAGAGTTGCCATCAACAACCTGCGAGAAATTCCGTAGATAAGGCTCGTTAGATGCTGGCAATAAAGTGTTGTAATGACCTACTTATTGTGATTTTTTCACATTTATTTATTAGGACAGGAGACTAATTTATTTGCGTACTTATCAAAGAGTAAGTACTAAAATTAAAAAAAAAAATAAGTATTGCTTGAAATATTAAGCCAAATATCATAACATATCGTCACGCCTTTCCCCCGAAGGAGCTGACAGAGGTGTAATACAACACACACACTTCGCCGGACGATATTTAGTTCCAAATGTGATAGGGGTCGAGCCGTATGATAGCGTATGATAGCGTAGTTGGAGAAGGCCCGCCTTTCAAGCCAGAGCGAGCGGGTTCGAACCCAGCCGACGCGACGGCACGCACCAATTTGTTCATTGTGTGAACATTTGTGCGTATATCATCTGGACTGGACTGGAGCCCGGTGTATGGCGACAGGCTTGCTCCCTATCACATTTGGGACTGAATATCGTCCGGCGAAGTGTGGGTGTTGTATTACACCTCTGCAGGTCCTTCGAGGGAAGGCGTGACGATATGTTATGAAGGTTACGTTTTGTTTTGTTGCTGCGCGATCGCGAACCGTATCGCTGCGCATCAAGGTCCATAGTCGCACAGTGTCAAAGACAAAACGTGACCATCATGGCAATAAGATGTCTCAAGTTTGATGGTAGGCCCCCTGTGGGGCTATTCCTACGCGTGAGATGAGATGAGATTTTATCTTGGTCACTTTCACACCTATGACGTTTCAAACGAGAGCAACAAGGACGAAAAAAGGTGATATGAAAATCTCAAATCTCCGAATACGGCCACTGGTCCTTTTAGATAAATAACAAATGTTGAAACATTTCTCGCTAAAACCTACACGGTATTACAATTGTTTATGTAATGGTCTAAAATGAATTAATTTTGGTCGAACGTGGTGGGTGGTACAAATCTAAACTATGAGCGATATAATCCAAACCTACTTCTATCTTTACTAATATTATGAAATAGTACCTGGATGACCGAGCTTTGCTAGGTTTTTTTTTTTTTTAATTGTGTTTTTTGGAAAATAAACAATTGATTATAGTCTAACCTCAAAGCAAACACTCATTGACTTCGTGTTACTTAACAACGCCATCTGCTGTTGTGTCGTTAAAGCAATTAGTTGCTCACAAAAATAGTATTATTATTCGCCAATAGATGTCAGGAAGAGTCATATTTTTCAGTTGAGACTACTCAAACGCCTCCTTTTTGTTATTTTTCTTCCAAGTTTATGTTTAAGTTGATTATCGATAAAACACGAATAAAAGACATTTTATAAAAATGATTCCTAGCTAGATCGATTTATCGCCCCCGAAACCCCCCATATACTAAATTGTATGAAAATCGTTGGAGCCGATTCCGAGATTCCAATTATATATATTTATATATATATACAAGAATTGCTCATATTATAAAGAATATAAGATTCCAATTATATATATTTATATATATATACAAGAATTGCTCATATAAAGATATAAGATAAGATAAAGTAACTCCACCTGTCTGGTTGAAGGGTTATCACGGTTAAACGGCTGAACTGACCTTGATGAAATTTAATAATAACTTAGTTACAGGATATCACGAGAAAGATTTTTGACTGCCTCAGTGGCTCAGTCGGTAGTGAACCTGCCTTCTGAGCTAGGGAGCGTGGGTTCGATTCCCACCTAGGGCAAACATTCATGTGATGAACACTTGTGTTTGTTCTATAAAAATAAATAAATAAAATAAAATATCTTTAATTCGGGTAATTCCCATGTTGTGGCAAACATAATTCAATTTCAATTTTACATACAATTCAATTCAGTTTTACAACAAATAAAAAACGAAACACGAAATAATAATAAATAATCTATATCTGGGTGTTAATATCTACTAAGTATGAATTTTAAAAGTATAAATGTATGTATATCAGTCTCTGGCCGCCATAGTACAAGCTTTGCTTAGTTTGGGGTCGGATGCCCGTGTGTTCAAGTGTCCCGATAAAAAATAAATAAAATTATCTGAACAGTAGAAAATAAATGCAAATGAATTCTCGGGTAACAGCTAGTCTACAATACAAGAACTCGACGAACTTCGGTGCATGTTTAATAATATACTCGTACTCCGCCTGGTATATTTTTGAACTATTATTTTTGAGATGATTATTCTGAGATTTTTGAACTATTATTATTTTGTATAATAATAGCTATAAGTACATAATATTAAACTATTGTTTCTATACTTATCTGTATAATGACAATAATGAATAATTTTTATATTTGACATAATTATCAATTATTATTGTTCTGACATTTCGTTTTTAATTATAAATATTCAACTGTGACGTGTAACTATAGGAGTTATCAATAAATTCTGATTTCTGATTATAGCATTCCGAGTTGAAAATGGACACATGGGCAACACGTAGTGACGTTAATAGATGCATAAACAAGACCGAATTTGCAAATAGTTCGAAAGAGACGACGACAATGAAGAGTGACGTCATTACGTGTATTCGTACTTCGGTGCATCTAAACTGCAGTTCAGATAAGTTGCACGGTACTACGGGTCTAATACTGCGTGGAGTCCCTTCGCGCTGAAGAAGTGAAACTTCTGTACTGTATTGGATGTCTGTGCTTCTGTGTATCTTTCTTTCTCTCTCTCTCTTGCGTTGAAATATCGGACGTTGCTAACGCTCGCGCTGGCCTGTAACAGGTATACTACGCGCATGCGTTCGAGTGCCTCGCATTCACTCTCGCTCTGTCTCTTTCTATTCCTCCCCAGGAGCGTTAAACGTTTAACGCAACCTTGTTGGAAGCCGCATTAGAAGTTTCACTTCAATAGAATGAATAAAAACAAGCGTCTTGTTTTATCTACCAGTATAACCGCTTTTTCCTACAACTTGTGTCTCAACGCATGCGATTTAATCAAAACACGTCGAGCAAAGCGATTACAATACCGATAATGTTTTTGTGCTCTCTCGTTCCGATCGATATGTAGCTTTTTGTTTGTTTTCAACTGAAATATTACGCCTTATTTGATACTAGGTACCTATAATTTAGTTTGTGTTATTTATTTATCTAGTTGGTTGACCTGAACAACCAACGACCTTACAATAACAGAATAGTAAATTTAATATGTTTACTAAAAAAGTCATTTAAAGGGAGACACTTCTAAGAAATATAGTAGAAAAAAAGGAATTGACGCACAAATAGAATGATTAAATAAATAGAATTGAAGTGGACGTAACAAAAAATAAAATAATAAACAACGCAAAATAATAGATTTTGAAAAAATAATGAACTAATAAAAAATATTTATAAAGATAGATTGATAGATAAAGCATAGTATCAGTACTCACTAACAAAAAGAAAATACAAGAAATTTATTTGTATCACAGATTAAATTTATCGAAAAAATTGTCGCTTAATCGCTTCGTAATAGTAGATATACTTAAAAAAAAAGATATCAATTTCGAGTTCAGGATTTTTACATACTTTGTTGAAAGTAGTGCTAGCACGCACGATAAAACTGTTCTGAGAGACAATGACAAAAAATATGTCACAAAAATGAACTATGATGCTACAGACATACACACACACACACAAACACACACACACACACACACAAACACACACATCAAACTTACAACACCCCGTCGTATTTGCGTCTTGGGTTAAAAGGCCGTGTTAAAAACCTCTACTTATCTACTTACAAAATATTTTTGTGAACACGTTACTTTTACATGCATTTATAAATTGCATTAGAAGTTCGAAATGTGACACAGATAAGCTCCATCCGGCGCCCGAGGTCCGCTCCCGGTGTAAACGACGCAGATACCGGTACAGCGCAGTTGAGATCTAATACCGGTGTACCGGTAGGGTTGGCAGTTATCTCACTAATATTACGAGAGACTCTGTGAGCTGAGACCCTATTCGGAGATTTGAGATTGTCATCTCATCTTTTTCCGTCCTTGTTAGTCTCGCTTGAAACGGCATAGGTGTGAGAGTGACCAAGATAAAATCTCATCTCATCTCACGCGCAGGAATAGCCCCCCTGGAGACCTAGCGGTCAACGTCGTTCTTAAAATTTTGTGAGCAGGTTGATAGAGATTTTTTTTTGTAGAGTCGGTTCTTGTTTTTTTTTTCAACCAAGGTTTCAACAAATTAACAAATTAAGTTCGACAAGTGTTTGCAATATAATTTAAAAAGCAAAGTTTAAAAAACAGACTTTCCTTCAGGCCGTTATCGAAGTAAGCAATTTTTAGATATGTGATGATATTTCAAAAAAAGCTTGGTCGATTTCGATAAAATGTACATGGGATCACCAAAGTATGATCTACCAAACAAAAAAAGAATCACTAAAATCGATGAGCAGTCAACTAGGCTTAGATCTTATTTTTCTCTCTTTAAAAACTACAGAATATTACGTACCTACGAGTATGCCTTCTAGGATCGTAGGTCGTTCTAGAAGTTTAGTAAGAGGTAACTTACCTAATTCTCCTGAAACTCGAAAATAACGTTTTGTACGTAAGTTATAAAAAAACCCTACAAACGATAATAGGAGTATTTTTTTTCTAAAAATACTTTTCTTAATTCTAATTTTTAACCCTTGACGCAGAAACGACGGGGTGTTATAAGTTTGACGTATCTGCGTGTTTGTGTGTCTATCTGTCTGTCTGGGCATGGTATAGCTCCCGAAAGCATTTGTTTGAAAAGTGAATTAGTCGGGAGTAGTCTTAGCTATATTTGATGAAAATCGATATTGATTTAATTCGGTGTCAGGTACCCATTACGTACCTATGATCTATATACTATAATCTATCTTTGTGCAAATTTCATCCAGATCTGTTCGGCCGTTCTGGCGTGAAAGAGTAACAAACATCCATCCATCCATCCATTCTTACAAACTTACACGTTTATAATATTAGTAGGATAGGATTTTTGTTAATTTCTAATTTATTTCTAGAAAAGTTGTATGTAAATCAGACGCTTGATTAAGCTCCTTATGTAATATCTATAGAAGGCGATATTTTCATACTTTACTCAGATACCATTTTACGAGGGCCCTTCCATTCAATTCTTGCTTTATGAGGCCCTAAACCGTTTGCGAAGATTTAAGAGCCCCAGTAGCTTCTCAATCAGGTCCCTTTGTGTATCCATTTTTAGTTCGGCGTTTTCTTTTGGGAACTTTATTAAGGAAAAATAAACGAAGTAAGTAAATCTACTTAATTCACAGATCTCGGATGTAAAAGCAAAAAAATATCTTAGGTCTGTGAATTAGTTAGGTTTTTTTGATGTAACAACATCTAATGAATCGACGAACGCCGGGCTCCAGTCATGTAGCAGATAACATATAATACGCACATATGTTTACACTATGAACAAATTGGTGCGTGCCGTCGGCTGGGTTTGGACCCGCTCCCTCTGGCTTGAGAGGCGGGCCTACTCCAACTAGGTTATCATCGCTTTACTATACATAACACATTCTGATTTTCAAAGTTTCGTTTCGATACAATTAAAAGTAGGTTCCCGTTTTCGTTCTAAGCCAAAAGCCAAAAATTTCCTCAGAGTGTGGTTTCTTCGGTTACAAAAAACAAAAGAACGCACTCATGTGCAACGATTTTGCACGCCGCGCTGCTCGTGTACAGTTATCGACTTTCGAACAATGACAAGAGCCACAGAAAGTATGTCTCGCTTTTCTTAGCTAAGCTTTTCGAGAAAAGCGTATTGAAATAGTTATTTGTTATGCAAGGCTCCAACGTTGTTTTTTGGCGCGAGTACTTGTATTAAAACCGGAGCAAGCGCAAGGATCGTAAGGATTGAAGTATATAACCCTGAGCGTAGCGAGGGTTTCAAAAGTACGAGATGCTAAATAACTTTACTGTCGAGCAAAACAACTTTTTACCTCACTACAGCGAGGAAAATGATTTGTTTTTCCAGGCACGTACTGGCCAGTGCGATTAATCTTAGGTCCGAATTTTAAAAATTCTTTCCACGCTAGCTGACAAAATGCACTTTGCACTCAAATTTCGAATGATAAACAGAACCTTTTCGAGCTTGGTAGGTGAAAAAATAGTTCCTAGCTACGGAACCGTATAAAGCATTTTTCTTTCTTTCTGATGTTGAGTCAAAAAAGACAACTCTTTGCTTGTATCTTTCTTCGTTTGTGGATTTTTTCACCTTTATTAGTAAACGATTGAACGTTTTTAATGAAATTTGGAAAAAAAAATAGTGCAGAATGACGGGCTATATAATTGTTGGAAAATTATAAACACAATAGCTGCTATTTTATTAATTTATTCAATAAATAGTTACAATATATTACATATTTTACATATAAGATTTCATATACTTATACGTAACATCAACTAAAAACATTATTTTAACATTTGGAAACTAAATCCAATATTAGGATGTTTATTACAAATCGTGCTGAAGATGTAATTTTGCTCAGTAGCATAGCATCCTGCATGTAGCATATAATATCATATCATAATATCGTGTCATGCACGTCCATATATCATAGTTCGAGATGTGTCGTTTCTAGTGTTATAGTGTGTGTGTGCATGTGCAGTGTGGCATGTGTTGTGTATGTGAGTGTGTCGAAGTGTGATGTGAGTGTGTGGCTCGTGTGGTGTGTTTGTGTGTAGTGTAGCGAGGTGTGTGTTTGTACATGAGTGTATGTGTGTGTAGTGCGCAGTGTGTGTAGTTGTGTGTCCTGTGTGTATTTTAGTGTTTAGGTGTTGTCGCTTCACTTTCTGAGCTTGAAAGATCTATACATAATATCAATTCCTGATACATTTAAACAATTATTATACTGAACCATTACATGTATATGTGGTACCTACTACAACTCTTTATTTTCATTAACATTTAATTATTTAGTGTTTTTTAACATAAAATTGGTAAATAACGACACGATTGCTAGATGTAACGTAACTGTAATTTCGTTTTAATATACATCTATCTACTACGTTTTTTACAAACAAAAAAAATATACTTAAGTACACAATTTATATAAACTTATACATATTATTGGGTGTATCTTTAAACGACGGACAAAATGTAAAATATCTATGTACTCACATCATTAGGCCCAATTTTTACTCCGAGACCAACTTTTAAATCGAAAAAAAACCAACATTTTGTCGATGATCAATTCAAATTCAAATCATTTATTTCGATATTTCAATCATAGAAGGTAATTAATTTAAAGCACACAAATTATCAAATAATTAACAAAATAAAATCAAATAAATAGATTAAAACAATTAAATTAAATAAAACATACACAGACACACAAACGATTTCATAATTGAACATTTAGAGAACACCTGTTTTTTTTGGGATTTTAGGTTCGGGACCATAGTAAAAGCTAGTCGTACGTAAAGACTGCCGAATGCGGTTGAAACTATAATCGGAATAATCGATTAAATCGTATGTGAGTAGTTCCCATTTAATAAATCATAATGGCTGTACGTAAGTTCGTAATGTACTGATAAGTACAATGACGTCTTTAATTTGCATAATTATCTGTAGTTTAAAGAAACAGCCCGTATAATACACAAAATATTTTGAAAACTATAAAACATTTTTCTAAATTAATCTTAATTATAACCTAATATAAGTTTATAAAAAAAATCGTCACAATTAAACTACCTAACTACTAAATATCACAAAACACAGACGAGGTTTATAAAGCGATATTTTAGTTATTTAGTTATTTTCAAAGCACAATTATTATTTTAAATATTGAACTCTTTAAATATTACTTACATATTTTTTTTTAGTTTAACAATCGTTTTATTTAAACTTTAATGTTTTATATCGAGGGCTGTGTGTAATAACTAAATAATAATAACAATATATCATAATTAATGATATATTCCTATTTTATTAATTAATAATAATATGCTGCTATTAATTTATGTTCCAACACAGGCCTGAATATAACATATTTTTTTCTTAGAATGCATTTTACCATAATGGACGCATTTATCTAACATCGTATTAAATTTTGATTTTAAAATTCTAAATACAATGTAAGACGTTGCAAAATAAACAGAAATCTAAAAAAATAATAATTTGTTTCAAAACATTATTATTATTATTAATTTATTTTGCAACGTTTACAATTTCGTTGAATTTAAAAGCCTATTGTAATTTTACTCATTCAAATAAGTAATGTTTCTACCTACTTAGCAATATTATTTTATTAATACTTTACGAGATTTTAAATTACGTCACACAATTATTTAATTATCAAATTGTATTACAAGATTCTTAAATTAAATATTGTGACTGAAAGTGCAGTTTAAAATATTACTGTATAAATCGTATCAATGGTGTAAGTTAATTTTAATTGGTGCCGGGTAAATATTATTAAAATATAATTTCAAAATACGTGTAATATTATTATTATGATCTATGTTTTTTGCATCATAAAAGTCTGCGCTTGTGAAATACTTTACATCGATAAATACATAAATAAATCGAGCATTTATTTTATTATTTATTTAATTCATAATAAATATGATATTATTATTTCGTCTGCAACGATTTGGCTTATAACTATAATACATTCACTAATATTATTATTTGAATAGTAATAATATATTTCTATACACAATTTTTCTAGAAGGCATAGGATATAAACAACATGGTCCATATTTTGGATATAAAATACTTAAAGAGAGGTAAAGAAAAAAAAAAACATAAAAAAGGTGAACGTAAATTAACTTGGAAATTTTAAAAATTGCATTTATGAAGTTTTGTCCCCACATTTGCGATTATCAATCTGAAGGTCGGGGTAATTTGAAACTACTTAGGTACATACTTTAACTTTAAATGGGGTATACAAAGTAGCACAGTGTACCTATATTAAATTAAATAAGTGCTAAAATAGTTAAAAAAAAAACCTAACCAACAATTCAAAAGAAAGAAAGACATTTTTCAGAATTTACTACGATGCAAGTATTGCAGTTTTCTAATAGTTGTAATTTCTTGGATTTCGCCATTGAGCTATTATGTATTTCCTACTAGAGATAATACATTTTACTTTTAATAATACTTAATTAAAGGTGTCAAATATGCTACAATTTCACTCTGTCACTCGTAGGAAAAATATCACTTATTCAACAATACAATACACAACAACACAACATTACAATAATAATTAAAAAGGTTCTAGTCTAAGGTTTCGGATACAAGGAATACCCCACACTACCAACATGACAGTAAGGCCTAGTTTAAGGAGACGTAGGGCGTCGCACGCCGCACGCGGAGGCGTCTCGTAGGTAGCGCGGGAAAATCAAAAATATTGTGCCAATAGCTGTTTTTCTATTTACCAGCATGGCCGCCGGCGAGATCAAGGTCGCCATGCCTTTGTCATCACTGGTAAGTGAAAGAGCATGCTACGAGTATACGTCCCCGGCTGCCGTGCCGTGACGCGAGTGGAAAAAAGCCCAATGCATGAGGGCGTTCAGGGTGAAGCGTGCTGATGCGCGAACTGTCTGCTGGGGCAACGCCCCGCGTCTCCCTGTACGAGGCCTAAGCGTTTAGCAAGTGATTAACTGAACATACATAAGTAGAAAGGAACATCGTGACGAAGTGTGGCGCCAATCGTCATCTCTAGTATGCAGTACATGGTAACTCAAGCGTTTTACAAGTTTACATTATTGAAAAAAAATGAGTAGAATCTGCCTACTGCTATTTTTAACCTCCACAAACCTGAGTTTTTCAGATATTTATACCTAATGTCACAAAAAACAGCGATTATAAAATGGATAATTTTTTTTTTATAAATTTTTCATTAAAATTTATTTTTTTTGGATAAATTTTGTATAAAATGGAGCAAAGAAATGAGACGCATGATGACAAAAAACAGCGATATACTATATCGCTGTTTTTTGTGACATGACATCATGCGTATCACTTCTTTGGTACAGTAATATCGCTGTTTTTTGTGACATGACATTATGCGTCTCACTTCTTTGCTCCATATAATCTATTTGTTTATTTTTTTTTATTTAAAATTGACATGGTCGTAATCAAAACGACAAAATAAATGACACAGTCTATGAAGAGCTGTGAGACCGAAAGACAACTGCTACGAGCCAGATAAAAAGTACCTGAAAAACGCCAGTTTGTAGAGGTTCAACATTTGACTAGATTTTTTCATAATTCCGCTTTCTTCGATTATGCTAAATTGATATTAACCCCGACTCCGGTCACGAACTCGTCCCTTATGAGAGGTAGCAGGGCTGTGTGCCTGGAACAAAGAAAGTTAACTTTTATAATGATATTATTTTACCTACATTAAGCTTAAGGGTGCCGCGACGCTCTGAAATTTCCATACAAACGCGCTCGTCAAATTTCTTGGAAACCATTTGTCAGATTATGATGAAATTTAGCATGTACAATTAAATGAACTATATCTCCGCCCCTATGTTCTTGGTTTTTTTAAATTCGTCCAAGAGAAAATAGAGCTATAAAAAATATCCGTATTTTTAAGAGGTCTACCTGAGGTGAGTCACACTTTTGAGAGACACTTTTGACTGATTTATTAAATAGGTAGACAAAGCAAATCAAAAATCCATTTACATAGGGAGGTTGTCTACATCATTAGCTTTTAAATGAAGCCATTATTCAAGGGAAATTCTTAGTTATTTAAGAATGATTACAGAAGTGCAAAAGTCATAAATTGAAATTGTACTTTGTCACTCTGTAGGTAACTTTGGAGGCTCGTCAGTATCATTACTTGCTCTCTTCGCTCGTCGTCTTCTTCTAGACGAAATGGCTATAGAATACTTTAAACCAATGCAAAGTTAGTCTAAAGTGGTCGCCGGACTCTTAAAAAGCGTGGTTCTCGAAGCCTAGACCATGATCCAAAAAAACCAAGGTCTAGCATTCAGCAAACACGTAATGACATCATCGTCATCCATCTCTTTCGAACTTGTTGTAAATGACTTATTTCGGTCTTGCTTAAGCATCGATTGACGTCACTACGTGTGGTTGAATGCTATACCTGGCGGAGTATATTATTGTACCATAGCCTAGACAATGGTCGCAACCAGTACCGAAGTAGGATCTCATTCAGATTACTTGGGCTATTCACAATGGGGTTCGAATTGCTTATGGTGCGAATGGACTTAAGACACAGTTAAGCAACGGACGACACGGGCATTCTTCGCATGGGTGACCACCAGCTTTACAACTGATTTATCATAACATAATACATATCGTCACGCCTTTCCCCAGTTTAAGATTTTTCTGTTCTTTTGTTTTTGTTGTTTCTGATGTGAACAATAAAGTGTTTATCTATCTATCTATCTATCCCCCGAGGACGACATTCAGTCCGGAATGTGACGGGGGGCGATCCTGTCGCCATACACCGGGCTCTAATCATGTAACAGATGACACACAATACGCAAATATGTTCACAGAATTAACAAATTGGTGCGTGCTTTGAGCTGGATTTGAACCCGCTCCTTCTGGCTTGAGAGACGGGCCTTCTCCAACTAGGCCATCAACTGCAGTATACTGAGTTACCATAGATTGAAGGCCACGTTAAACTGTCGCCTCTGTTTGTCTCATAAATAACAGTTATGACATGTCAGAGGCCTTAAAGCGGCCTATCAACCCTGACCACTTATTAGATGAAATAACACAAGCCGTGGAGGATGGATTGCACAAGCTTTCTCAGAAAGTATCCGCAAACAAACATCTTTAATCTTCAAGAGCTTTGAAAGGTGTGTCTTCAAATACCTCTCCGGACTGGCAACGTGGAGTACTGAGTACCGCCAGTACCCTCACTTAGTACCCTTGAGAATACTATTGGTTCTACTTCGTATTGTTACTGCTAGCACCCTTGTCGGTACTAATGTTAGTAGTTTGCATGGCTAGTAATAGGTACCTACTCTTGTAGTTACCAATGGTAACTAGTAACTTTGTAAGCTGAAAATCTCGCAGGTACTGTCCTGCTCTACTGGTCGCGTTTCTCAACAGATTCTCGTGCAATGTGAGCTGGTTCGATACGAGTATGTATACAGTTTTTTCGACCAGTCAGTTTTTGAAATTTTTTCAAAATTCAATATGTTTTTTCTCACAAATACTTTATAATAATAATAATAAATTCGGGACACTTCTACACACGGTCGCCTGACCCCAAAGCAAAGCTTGTACTATGGCGGCCAGAGACTGATATACATACTTAGATATTTTTAAATGCATACTTAAATACATATTAACACCCAGACATAGAACAAACACAAATGTTCATCACATAAATGTTTGCCCTAGGTGGGAATCGAACCCACGCCACTTATTTTGATTATTTATTTTATCGAACCTACTACCAACATTTTAAAAGAATCGGTTGAGAAATGCGATGTGTAGAGAAAGACAACCGGATAGAATTCGGACCGACGCCGGTCATACAAAAGCATTTTTTGCTCAGCTGTTGATTAAACTCTGAAATAGCATATACGATACTTTTTAACTGCGCGTGAAACAAAAGGGCGCACATTAATTGGCTTGTTTATTTAAAGCAATTATCCTATCTGATTAACTAATAAACCTCTTTGTCAACGTAGAGCGTACCTCATTATAGTATCGTATCGTCCGTAATCTCGCAGTCGTGTGGAACGGCACGCAGAGTGTGCACTGCGCTCAAGTGCGTTATCCCGAGCTGTTTATATTTGACGATCATGTATGGGGCGATTGATATGGCATGGATGGACGGGTAGTGGACGTTCATCAACACAATTAAATAAAACAAACACAAATTCTGAAAACCAGCTCTGCGTAGGCCAGACTCCGCAGTACATAGCTGACTGAGACTGCCTCGGTGGCTCAGTTGGTAGTGAACCTGCCTTCTGAGCTTGGGGGCGTGGGTTCGATTCCCACCTAGGGCAAACATTTATGTGATGAACATTTGTATTTGTTCTATGTCTGGGTGTTAATATCTATTTAAGTATGTATTTAAAAATATCTAAATGTGTATATCAGTCTCTGGCAGCCATAGTACAAGCTTTGCTTAGTTTGGGGTCAGGCGACCGTGTGTGGAAGTGCCCCGAATTTATTATTATTAATATTTATTATAGCTGAGAATATCCCAATTGCCAAACTAAAACTAAATAATAAATAAATAACTGTAGTTGGTTCTTATTTATTTTTGTAAAGTAATGTGTCTTTTTTTTAGTTTTACTTTTTGGTAATAAGATTTCTTTAAGATTGTTTAGTTTAAGAAATACCTAACCCATATTAAGTTAAGGGTGTTCTCGACTTGTTCGACTAATCTCAATATCTGATTTTTATTGCAGATCAGATTGAGTTCTGATTGCTGACCTACAGAACAATCCGCCAAAAAAACACATTTTTAAAATCCTTTACAGTTTCTAAGCTCTAAAAACTCCAGCTTAACCAATTCCTCAACAATTAAAGAGACGTCAAAAAGCAGGGTTGCTAACACACACTGACTTAAAACTGCACTTACTCAGAAGAAGCGGGCTAGGGTCATCACGCACCGTAACGCTACTTACTCGTGGGGTACGGGCCAGGTCGGCGCGTGCTTGTGCGTGGCCGCTCTAGCCCGCGCGAGCAGGGTCATCACGGCGCGTTTAGTCGGCGACATGGCGGCCCGCGCGCCGCCCAGCAGCGGTCGCTTGCGGGCCGCGCTCCCGCCCCCCGCTCCACCCGCACCTGTCATACATACAGTCCAGTCTTACTTTATAGCGTCTGATAAGCTTTTTTGTTGTGCTGCGTCTCTTTTACGCTTTCAGCTGCGTATTTACTGGAGTCGTACGAGGAAGTTGAGCGGCGTGCGAAAAAAAAAACCGCCAATGGGATCACTTTATTGTGTAAATGAAGTGATTTAATTGGTGTTTTTTTTTCCTCGGCACTATTCGTCTTTCTAGCACATCTCTGGTGGATACTCAGCCTCAGGGGTCTCATTTTAGCACGTGCGATGGTGTTTCCGTCACTGTCTAGACTTATCTAACTAGAGAGTAAGAAAAGTCATGAGAGTAAGAGTGATGGAGGTATTGTCGCACGCGTCAGAATAAGGCAACTGGTCAGCGAGTTGACAGTGTAGAGTAAGCTTATCAAACGTTTTTGAATAAGAAGGCAAGTTTCTTTTGCCGTGGCTATACATTGTTATAAAATAAAGTGATAATTGTCAGATAATAAAAATAAGTACATTAACTTGTGGATTTTAGTACTTGTTTTACCAACGGGTTGTTAGTAAAATAAGTGCTACAAAAATTGTAAAAAAGCCGTCGTTGAAATTTAACAACATAGTAAAAATTAATTTACTCTGTAAAAGTACAGTCTGACAACGTTTTAGAATTTAACTACGAAATAAAATAGGTTAACCATAAAAAACTTATTTTAATTTACATACACTTTTCAATGTATGCCACAGCTAATAAAAAAAACTTGTCGGACTGTACATACGATTTTTCGGAAGAATTCAGTGGTGTTGACAACCCTGTTTAGCTTACCCGCGACTTACCTGCCAGCTTTTTACCCGTCATCAACTTTAAGGTACCGTTAACCTTTTAGCTATTTTACCTTATAAATAGATACTAAAACTATGAATGTACCTTAAGGCTCGGTCATTCCACGATTATCTACCCACACATATGTGTATTTAACCCACTTTATTTGGAGTGGAAAATAGTAAATCATATTTGATGGTAAAATGAGATCAGCCTCTAGAAATATTTTTTTTGCCGTTTTTATTGGTATTCATCGTATTAAAAACACAAATAAGATTTCTCGGTTAAACTTTAGAGAACTAATCTGTCTTTTTAATAATCGATAAAAATGTGGTATAATCGCTGAAAACTTAGAGAACTACGTTCCGATATTTTTTTAAAGAAGATTTGTGATTTTTCATCCGAAATGAGAATGATTTTAAAAATTGTACTTCGGTTAAGCTTTAGTTGGTTGTTTCTTCTACCAGCTATATTTTTTGCACTTCATCATCTTATATCTTCAAATCAAACTAGGTGCAAAAAAAACTTGTTTTTGTTATTTCGTGGAATACAGGGCTTTAAAATTCCTTACTAAGGCTGAGTTGCACAAACTAACTTTAACTATAATCAAAGCGTAACCAGCTGTTTTAAAGTACTTTGTGCTTTTTATTGTAAAAAAAACACTACCAAAAGTCAAAGTCAAAATGTTTTTATTCAGTTTAGGTATCAAAGATACACTTATGAACGTCAAAGTTATTTAAATAGACTCGACCGCCTTGTTCGGACCAAAAGCCTCTACTCAGAAGAACAGGCAAGAAACTGAGGGGCATTATTTTTTCAAATAATAAATAAATTACAGTCTCACAAATTTTGGCTTACAACTAGGTAATATCTATAAATACTAGTGGCTACTTGGCGGAAGAGCTCGGAAAACGAAACTAGCCATCAAATCTAAAAATGGAAGCCTAGCATGCGGAACGGTATGTCGAGTTTTTTACTCGAGACAGACGTATGCTTACACATAGCCTTGTCACGTTCTCGCACGGCAAAAAGTGATGAAAAGTGTTTTGTCGCGCGCGCATACTATTAGCATTGGAAAACTAGAGATGTTATGGCCGGTTACGCTTTGGTTAAAGTTGGTTGGTTGGTTAACACAGCCTAAATGAGAGTAGATTAAAATGAGAAGCGAAGAGAAGAAGAGAAGTCGTTAGTGTAGTAGCTTTAAAGTAAGAAATCAATTCGTGTTATGTCTTTTTTGCTTTTGAAAATTTAAAAATTGTGGAGATAAAAATTTTTTTTGGAAAAAAAACACAAATCCGCTATTTAAAAGAAATCCAAAAACTGACTCGACAAAAAAATACTATACTAATTGTAATATCGAACCGCGAAAAAATCGAATGCGACCTGTAGAGGAAGACAAATATCCGGACAGAGATCTGAACAGAGATCCGGAGTCCGGACAGAATTCGGACATACGAAAGCTTTTTTGTCGAAGCTGCAGCAGAGACGCTTCACTCGCTAAAGCTCGTTCGGTCGATAAATGCGAAAGTGAGTTTGTTTGTTAAGCTTTCACGCTCTAGCTACTAAACCGATCATTATGAAATTTTGCATACACGTTGTCTGGAGTCCAGAAAAGGGTACTTTTTAACAGCGGGGAACACCGCGGGGCGCGGCTAGTAAGTAATAGTCAGTGATGCGGCCTACGATGGAGCACGCTTGTCTAGAAGTAACCGATTCGATGTGCATTACCAGTTAAGTACATTATAGTTAACCGACAGCACTTACTGTTAACAGTGGCTGATGCAGAGTGACAGCCCTAGCGGCAGGATAATCTAATTTGCAAGTCGAAACGGCTAGGGCTGTGCCTGACACAATGTCGATCATGTCGGGAATGTAGACTACAATTTAGATTACTGCAACGTAATCGTTAGCTCATGTTGGTTTAGTGCTCGTCTCTGGTCTCCAGAGACGATGTAATCATTAGACTGTACTGCTTAAAATTGTGTGAAATAATGTAGATGGTTTGCTTATTGTTACTAAAATTGCGGGCATTTGCATGTCATTACATGCAAATGCAATAGTTAGTACAATAGTTAGTGCAAAGTTTAAATTTAGGCCTAAAAATATTATATAACATTGTTCACCTACCCTTAACTCATTTTATGTACGCTCGTTATGTACAGTATGTAGGTACATTTCCCCTAAATCGCAAAAAAATAACAATCAAATACATATTACTATTTTACTATTATATTATGTTCTGGGTCCGTGAACGAAAGATGTGTGTCATTTTGATGGTCTGATGTGTTTGTCATTTAAGTGACAAACAACAAACACACAATCAATCAAGAGTGTGTGATCAATCTTCATAATCATCTTGAAGGACTTTGGTCCTTCAAAAGTTTGGCGACCTCTGGTTTGCCAAACTTTTAGTTTCGCTGACCACTTGACATGGTTTTCACTTTGGGAACATTGTCATCAACAATATTCTCGCTGTGAGTTGAATTTTGCAGAGGATTATACTGCATGCGCGATCTACTTGTTTTATTATTTTGGAACTTAGGCATTATGTCTACTTTATGTCATTTACATAATTACTACTTTATTTCAATGATGTCTAGAGACTTCCACTTCCGTCAAGTAGCCACTAGTATTTATAGATATTACCTAGTTGTAAGCCAAAATTTGTGAGACTGTAATATATTTATTATTTGAAAAAATAATGCCTCAGTTTCTTGCCTGTTCTTCTGAGTAGAGGCTCTTTATCCGAAAAAGGCAGTCGAGTCTATTTAAATAACTTTGACGTTCATAAGTGTATCTTTGATACCTAAATTGAATAAAAACATTTTGACTTTGACTTTGACTCAATGTACATATTTCGTATCTGATAAATATGTTATTCATTTGGAGCAAACGAGCTCCACGCCTTCCTTTTGGCTTAGCGCAGACTTAACCACTAACGCGTAATTGAATAGTCGTGCTAAGACGTCTCTGGTAATTGAAAACCGGTTTATACCGCCCGAAGCCGGTTCAAACGATTGTTGCGGTTTCCGGTTACAGCTGAATTGAACCTGTTTGTTCGTAGATGGAAACCACAGGAGTGACGGGAATACCGATTACCTTTATGGTAAGAACCTACATATCGTCACGCCTTTCCCCCGAGGGGGCTGGCAGAGGTGTAATACAACACCCACACTTTGCCGGGCGACATTCAGTCAAAAATGTGACAGGGGGCGAGCCTGTCGCCATACACCGGGCTCCAGTCATGTAGCAGATGACATACAATACGCACATATGTTCACACAATGAACAAATTGGTGCGTGCCGTCGGCTGGGTTCGAACCCGCTCTCTCTGGCTTGAGAGGCGGGCCTTCTCCAACTAGCGTTTTATGGTAAGATGGTGTGAAACATTTCTAAGCTAGAAGTTAATGTTTGACGAAAGTCGATGAGCTATGACGTACTATTATAACGTCCTAAACTAGTCGCTCTGTGCCTTAAGACCTCGTGAGTCTATATCCGCTATTTTGAAAAACATCCAAAAACTGAGTCGCCAAAAAATGTATCGATTTCATATAATTACTTACAAAACTTCACGAGAACAGCCGGATATTCGCCAGACATCCGGATATACGAAAGCGTTTTTGCCTAGGCTGAACGGTCATTACTTTTTCCAATTTGCGGGACGCTAGGTGAGCTAGCGTGCTAAATTTAGTGTAATATATTATGTTGTAATGGCCGGTTTAATCGTAGCACATCTTATACAACGTGTTGGTTTTGGGTGTAGTAATACTTCAGGGCATTGTTTTACCCGTGAAAGTATGAACAACTTTTAAAACATAAGTTTTTGAAATTCGAAAGAAAAATAATAGAGTCTCCATACAAAAAACTAGTCACGTGATCAGTTTTGTATGAAGACTTCAGTTTTTTTTTTCTCGAATTTAGCAAACTGATGTTCTTAAAGTTGTTCACTTTGACGGATAGTCAAAAACCACCCAAAACTAGCACCCTGTATAAGTATTTTAAGGGCGATAAGCGGTGCTACTCGGAAACTTTTCCGATCGGATCCCACAAATTTCAAACTAAATTTGTTGGAATCTCAGTCTACTTTTATAAATTTTGGAATAGGGAATCCAGTATAAATCCGAGCTGAAGAATGAATCACGGTTAAAACTAATGAATACAGACTGAGATTCGTATAATTTGAGCTTAAAACTTTTGGAATCCGAACGGAAACGTTTCTGAATGATTCTAAATACCTATGAAGGTCTCCCTTAAACTGCCAAATGAATGTAAATTCGTTTTTAAGATTTTTCATTGTAATTTTTGGTGCGCAATTAAGCGACATTGTATTGTACTGTGTTATTTAGTCACTTGCTAGAAAATTTTATGTACTGTTATAGCGTACACATTACACAGACTTTACTGACACTTTGACTGCCTCGGTGGCTCAGTTGGTAGTGAACCTGCCTTCTGAGCTTGGGGGCCTTATCGGGCGTTATTATTAAAGTTATTATAATTATATATTATTAAAGGGGGCGTGGGTTCGATTCCCACCTAGGGCAAACATTCATGTGATGAACATTTGTGTTTGTTCTATGTCTGGGTGTTAATGTCTATTATATTATAGTATGTATTTAAATATATCTAAGTATGTATATCAGTCGCTGGCAGCCATAGTACAAGCTTTGCTTAGTTTGGGGTCAGGCGACCGTGTGTGGAAGTGTCCCGAATTTTTTTTAAATTTTTTTTTTTACGTTGTGAACTGCAGCGTACGTAATTTAGTGATAGTAGTTACTTAGTTTAGATTAGACAAAGGGAGTAAAACAGATTTACAGTACTCGCTAGGTAAACTATCGGTAAAAGATCAATTAAAGTTGATCAGAGATTTAAAAATACTATAGAACAGGCTTACCGATTATAAGTTTTAACGTAGACTAGTGATTATAGGGGGTAAACCCAAGGTACAAGAGATTGAAGAACCTTGGGACCTAGGCTAGTGCTTTAAATTAATTTTTTTTTTCCAAATTAAAAATTTGAAGGAGCGTAAAAAAACTTACCGGCCTGGGGGCTTACCGCGAGATTTGATAGAAAGTTACCAAAATCAAATTTGATAGTTACAAAAACTTTTTTGTTTTTTTTGGCTCTATATTTTTAGCCTAGTTCCTTAAAGTTTCCGCCAGGTGCGTTTTATTGAAATGTATAGAGCCAAACGAAAAAGAAAAAAATCATAACAATCAAAACTCGTGAAAAGCCCTCTGGTGATCTGTAGCGTACGTAGCTACTGTAGTCTTAGTATGAGTTTTGACAGTTACGTAAACTTTATTCGTTTTCGCCTAGCTACATTTTATTAAAGCGGAACGAAAACGAAAAAAGTTTCTGCTAACCAAACTCATACTGAGCCTACCGATTAGGGAATAAAGTCCTAAAGCCCTGCGCCCTCCGCGCTTGCCTTACGTCCGGTACGCTGAGGTCTCAGTGGCCAACAGTATTAGTCATTCACAAAAAATATTGAGTAAAGCATACTTACCGACCTCACGAGCTGTAGTGTACGTTGGCTAGAGGAACAAGGGGGTAAAACGGACGTACCGACCTTGTGTAGCGAGCGCGTGCACCGTGGCGGGCTTGACGCCGCGCAGCGCGGGGTGTGCATGCAGCACGCCGCCCAGCACCGGGCTGCTCAGGCCCAAGATGTCGCCGCCACCTGGTTAGTACGATTAGTCTGTTAGGACATGTTGCTGAGACGAGATAAGTCTGTTAGGACATGTTGATGAGATGAGATTAGTCTGTTAGGACCTGTTAGTGCGACGAGATTAGTCTGTTAGGATATGTTGATGATACGAGATTAGTCTGTTAGGACATGTTGGTGGGAGAAGATTCGTTGGTTAGGATATGTTGATAAGACGAGATTAGTTTGTTACGACATGTTGGTGAGATGAGATTAGTATGTGACGTGATGTTCGTCTGACGAGATTAGTCTGTTACGACATGTTCGTGAGACGAGATTAGTCTGTTAGGACATGTTGATGAGACGAGATTAGTATGTTGATGTCATGTTGGTACGATTAAGGTCATTTGAGCCTCCCGGGACCTGGAGCCAATTCAGCGAAGCTTAGCCGATGCTTAACTGAAACGTTGAAGTTGCGTTTGTCATAAAAAAATGGACGGGGAACAGCTCAGTATCACTAACGTTTCACAAACGTGGCACCGGTAGTTTAACTAGTACGTTCGTGAGACATTAGTGATACAGAGCCGTTCCCCGTCTTTTAATGACAAACGCAACATTAACGATTCAGTTAAGCATCGGCTGAGCTTAGCTGCATTGTCCCCGTACCGGCTCGCCTCGTGTTAGTAGGTTATTTTTCTTTGTATTTGTGAATTTATACGGATATGCGCTCGCTACATCAACTCCGTAGCGTCACTGGATTGCCTAGGTCGTAAGCCTTGCCTTCACTTACAATATCAAGTTACTCAATTTAAAGGATTACTTTGGGTCAGATAATAAGAAAACCCTTCAGACGAGCTGCTGGAGCTAGGTATCTTTCCAATAAAAAAAATTAAAAGAACGTTACAACATTGCCAATTACTGAAAATACTGGACATGTAACATAACAATGGAGCTTCTCTAATTATAGTATCATGTACGTTGAAGACGAACTTAGTTGTAATTGTGGAGTGTAATAAACTTAGAAAAGGAAAACAGGGCTTCAAATTAACTGAGCAAGGCTCACTTAATTTGAACACTTACACAACTCACAACAACTCACACAACTTAACTCCGTATCTTCTGCAGATACGGAGTTAAGTAAAGGCTACTTTTACCAGGCTAGATTTCGCGACACAGGTTTGCCTAGTGCGAAATCTAGGGTACTTTAGTCATATTGTCTCCTTTTACTTGAACCTTTATATTTAGAAATACATTATACTCGTACTAAATATGTATATTAAATAAATAAATAAAAATACGGAGGTATGTTCTTAAATTAACTTGGTGTTAATTACTTTTTAGCGATGATAGCCTTGTCAGAGAAGACTCGCCTCTCAAGCCAGAAGGAGCGGGCTTGGACTCAGCCGAAGGCACGCACTAATTTGTTCATTGAGTGAACATACTCGTATCTATCATGAGTGAACATATGTGCGTATTTAATGTCATCTGCTACGCAGCTGGAGCCCAGTGTATGGCGATAGGCTCGCCCCCTGTCACATTTGGGACTGAATACCGTTCGGTGAAGTGTGGGTGTTGTACACCTGCCATCCCCTTCGGTGGAAACGCATGACGATATATCTAATTAACGGTTATTTTCACATGAAATATCACATAAAATTTGGGCATTATACCTACTCTATTTTTGTATTACCCTGTATTTGGCGGAGAATTTATTTTTTTTGAACTTAGAGTACTTAGCTCACGGGGTTATGCGTAAGTGACCAATTACCCTGTATACATAATGGATATTTGTAATAAGTCACGATACTGTGATTTTGTCGCCACTTTTCAGTAAGTTACGATCAAAGATCGCAACGTTATAGTAATTTTACAACATGTAAAGGTTACATTATGGGGGTATAATATGAGGTTCTGTGAATAATTACGCTTAATTAGTGTAAGAATTTCCCTTAACGAGCACGTTAGCCGTTCATTATAAACATATTAACAAGCGGCTGATTTGAAATGAAATTATTATATTTGGAGTATGTTGTTTCGTTTTGGAAAAAGTTTGAAGGTGGTACTTAGAGCTTTGAATATACAGGGGTACTGGTAATCAATTAGCATCCTTATTAGGGCATATTCTGTACATCAAAACAAACATCTTTTGTTCTACAACTTTTGAAAATTCGTATTTTTTTCTTCTATACAAAATTAAAAATAATAATTTGACCGGTATTTTCATAATTAAATCTATGTAAAAAGCGCACGCACACTTTGAGGCGCTTGCCGACAAACGAGCAGCGGTTCGGATGCCATAAAGAGTTATGAAGTGTTAGAGAGAACCACAAAAACTTGAATTTTTCTTTGGGAAATTCGGTGTGTTTTGGGAAAAGCTGTAGAACAAAATTTGTTTGTTTTGATGAACAGAATATGGTCTTAAATGCATGCTAATTGTTTACCAGTAACCCTGTATAACTTTCATTAATTTTAATTCTGGCTTATTTATCTGAGTTCATAAGTAGATAACATAAGCTTTTTTTTAACATACTTACCTACATTGGGTCATTACCAGATCAATAATTACTGCACCAATAATTCTTGTAAACATCTGTGCGCTGTCCGCTGACTGACTTTTAATCGCGTAGGTATCGCGCTTTTAGGAGGGCGGAGTGCGATGTGAGTTTAACATTTTTATGGTCAATATTTTAATTTAAAATAACATAATTGCATCATCTATTCGATCCTGAATGCGCATCTCACGGGTGCAACAGGGTTTTTGTAACACCCTGTATAGGGTGGCGAACTGGAGACAAACAGTCAGCCGCTCACAGTTTGCTCAGTTAGAAAGAAGCTTAAGATGTAGCTAGAGATACCTGGAAACAGTAAGTCTATATCCAATCCAGTCTGCAGCGCCTGGAGTCAAGTGTGTGGAAGACTAACTGCAAGTCCTAATTGTTCCAAGTTCCTGCAAAGCACAAGAGTGCGCTCCTCTCCTCTGACCTCTGGCCTTAAGAGCTGATGTTCCGGCACTACTGGAAAGTGACACGGCCAGCAAACCCCAGCCGAAATATTTTAATTTAATTTTAATACATAATTATCGTCACGCCTTTCCCCCGAGAGGGCTGGCAGAGGTGTAATACAACACCCACATTTCGCCGGACGATATTCAGTCCCAAATGTGACAGGGGGCGAGCCTGTCGCCATACACCGGGCTCCAGTCATGTAGCAGATGACATACAATACGCACATATGTTCACACAATGAACAAATTGGTGCGTGCCGTCGGCTGGGTTCAAACCCGCTCCCTCTGGCTTGAGAGGCGGACCTTATCCCAACTAGGCTGCCATTATTAGGCCTGTTTAATTTTAATATAATGTAATATGTTGGTTAGCCTTTAAGGTATTTATAATATGGGCCCGTGTTGTTGTTTTATAATAGCCTGTACCTGAATTACATACTACATACATTTAAAATCACGCCTCTTTCCATAAGCATAGACCACTTCTCCCCACTTGCTACGATCCTGGCATACGTCTTTCGTTTCTTCCACTTCCATGATTCTTTTCATACACGCTCGTCGGTTACGGGTACTCCTGACCTGACCTTTCTTTAAAACGTCTTCGAGTTGGTCGAGATACATGAGCTTAGGTCGACTATCGACTTGACTATCCACACTCGCCTTGTAAATATGTTACGTCAATCTCTTTTCATCCGTTCTCTCATAATGTCCAAGCCATCTAAGCATCCCTTTCTCAATCTTTATCACTACATCCTGCCTGAATTAAACAATCATTATTATTGTCTGAACAGTCTTTCAAATAGCTCTGCAAAGGTAGTTTGTTTGCATTTTGTTTTCCATCTTTATTACTTCCGTTCACACAATCCCAGAAGCCATCACATAATTTCTCACACGCCATTGCTCTCTGGTGTATTTTTATGATATTTTTATGCGGTATTTTTATTTCATACGTGGGTATAAAAAATGAGATAAAAAAATCAACCCTACTAAATAAATAAAGAAAGTAAAATTATGAACAAAGTTTGGATATTGGATCACGCAAAAATACAAATGGTAAGTTCTTTAAAATAGGTTGGTAAACTTAACAAACGTCCGTCAAACAATAACGATTACGTAAGACGTGTAACGTCCGTTGAATAAAAAGCTTTGTTTTATTACATGAACAAGTAATATTAATAAAAGAAATACAAAAACCCGGCTGCAAATTGTTGCAACTTCCGCTATCAAAACGATTCAAATGACACCTCACATGTCGAATTCTATCAAGCTGTTAGGCTGTTGGTCGTGCCAAAGAAAACTCAAACATACATACCTACAAACATACATACATACACACAAACACTCAAAGAACCCTCCTTCTTCTTGCGCAGTCGGGTAAAAATCTGTTAAGTTCTCAAACGTAAATTCAAAGCTGTTTAACATTAAAAATGACGCTAACGAAGTGGCAGAAGCACCGGTTAACGAAATCTTTATTTTTTATCAAACGTTAGGCCAACATTTTGTGAAACAAGGTTTTGACGATAGTCAGCGCAATTTATAATTTATTTCTTACATGTGTGTGGATAAATTAATAACAAATAAAGTTTCACACAGCTCTCCGCTTAGGATTCCCTGTGAAGGGGATGCCATGGAACACACACAGACACATGGACAACTACCATGCGCCCAGCCCCAAAACAGTTATTTAAATTCATCATTCAAATACCTGCCAGGCCGGGAATCGAACCCGGGACTTCCTGCTTATAAAGCAGCCGTATTCCGATTAGGCTAGGAGGGTCGTCAGAAACAATCCGCCCTTGAAGGTGAAATAAGCTGCCTAAAAGTATGTAGGAGGTAGAGGAGGTAGGGTGGAGGTAAGATATACTATGTATGAGATTGTATCTCCCGGGATGAGATTGTATGTAATGAGATTTATGGACATACAAAATCAGGGAAAGATGCCGTGTAAATGACGTTCTAGCTCGTTGCATCGTGATCTACCAGCTGTCAGTTCGTATTTAACGGACAGTTCGATGAATCTGTCACGGTGAATCGTTCGTGGACATTCTGAATTGACATAATCAACGCGGTCAAGCTCGTTAAGGCCCAGCGACAGCTTAATTTACTTGAGTCTGTGGTAGTTCTGGTATAGTCAGACCACTGAGGTCAGACGTGTTTTTGAAGAGTTATCTGGTGAAACACACAAATGAGTTCTCAAACTTATCTCTAGGAGGCAGCATTGAGACGATAGGTCGAATCAACTGCTACAGCATAATATAACTACAGCGTAAAAAAAAATATAATTTAGATTAGTAATAAAAAAACCGCCTAGTGCGAGTCGGACTCGCGCATCGAGGGTTCCGTACAAACCTTTAGGTATTCATTCATTAGGAAAGGGTAATTTAAAATGTATGAAAAGAAAAATATTGTATGTTGTAACTAAAATTTTATTTTTCCTGCATCTGTGCTCTAAGAATTTGCTTAGTACGAAATTTCCAGATTCTGAGATCACGGTACTCCCCCTGAAGGTTTTGATCCCCTTGCGAGTGTCGAAAATTATAATATAAATAATAGTATAAACGGCTGTATCTTATTGCGAAAGGGACGGATGATACTGACATATTTGACGAATTAATAATTTTATATTTTTAAGTTACTTAATTATTTTGTTTGTTTTTGATTTTATTTTATTTTTGATTTTAATTTTTTTTTTCTTTTGACTTGTGTTTTCGTTTGACAATTATAATTATGACCGATTGGAATTTAAATTTGTAATTATTGTTGTTATTATTAATTTTTTTTTGTTATTTTGTAATGTTAAATTTGTAATGTGATAATGAATAATGTATGTAGATATAATTTGTAATTAATTAAAATAATTGGCATGTGCCGTTTTAATAAATAAAAATCTTTGATTGCGTTGGCTTTAATTTTCACAGCTCCAAGGGACAGTACACTTGAGTATTTGATATGAATTTCAGCTTGGTGACTTCACGCGTGAGAAAAAGGGTCTTGATAGACATCGCACAACAAAGACATCTTATGGGTTTCGATTTTTCCTTTTGAGGTACGGAACCCTAAAAAATAATTCAGTATTAAAACTTTTGACAGTTTTATCTAGCGCGCTTATTCAGTAAATAACTAAAAACCTTCATTGTGTATAAGAAAATGTGTACGAAAAGATGCTTAGACAGTCTTAGACTGTCTTGAACTATACAGCCCGGATATAAGGTGATGACGCAGCGTAGGGACAATTAAGGCGTGAAAACTGTGACTGGAGTGCCTGCGCCTCGTCGCTTATGTAAAATTCATAACACCTCGCTTTCATACTGTCTTTTAGAATAAGTTTTAAAGTCGGTAAGGGACGACCTAGGAAGACGTATCAAGATAAAACCCAAAACGTTTTGACAAAAGGCCAGGGTGGCTATTCTTACGCGTCAGATGAGATGAGATTTTATCTTGGTCACTCTCACACCTATGACTATTCAAACGAGAGCAAAATGGACGAAAAATGGTGAGATTGAATCTTACTCCGTAAGAATAGCCCTACTGGTGGGCTATTCTTGAGCCAAAACGTTTTGACAAAATCAAATCACATTTTGACAAATCCAAAACGTTTTGACAAAAGGCCAGGGTGGCCATTCTTACGCGTCAGATGAGATGAGATTTTATCTTGGTCACTCTCACACCTATGACTATTCAAACGAGAGCAAGAAGGACGAAAAATGGCGAGATTGAATCTTACCTCCTGGAGGGCTATTCTTGAGCAGTGAAAAAAGATCTGGTCCCTTTCACTCCTAAAACTTTTTAAACAAGGAAGACAAATACCAGAAAGTATCTCGAACTCTCTAGGAATAGAGCCCCAGGGGCCTACATTGCATATTATTCTATCGGCATGTTATTGCCCTGACGGTTAAGTACATTTTGTTTTCAACGCTGCACGACCACGGACTTTAGTTCGCGGTGATACGATTAGCGATCGCGCAGCGTCGATAACAAACGTAACTACTTATCATGGCAATGAGATGTCATGGCAAGCCTCCAGGTCAGCAGTATCCGTTTCCGACGAGCATGTATGAATGGACTTGTGGAAGTAGAAGAAGGCGAAAGATGTGTGCCAGGATCGTAGCAAGTGGAGAGAAGCGGTGTCTGCCACCCCTCTATGAAAAAGGAATGCTTAAGTTGACCAAGTTATATGTGTAAGTTGAAGTGCACCAAAAAACGTGAGGAATGTCAAAGAAACGACACCAGTGCCATTTAAATAAATTTAAAGTTTATGTAGTCAAATCCTTGTAATTTTTTGTAGTAATAATGTTTTTCTAGTTAGTTTATTGGTTTTTATTAATATTATTTTTATGTCCTGTTTTTGTATTCTATTTTGGATATTTGTTGTTACTTCGTTTTTATTTTTAATGTGGTTGTTTATGTATGTATGTATGCGCATACTTTTCGCGCGTGACGTCACTTGCCGCGCCGAACAGAAAACCAGCGCTGGTTGTGTACAATCAGCAACACGCTGAGTTGGGGCCGGTTCTGTGACAATGTACTTGTATTTGTATTTAATATTTGTCTTCTTCTTCTACGTACATTGTCACAATAAAAGTATTCTGTATTCTAAGTTTTAAAGCCGCAACGCGCAAACGGCAACGCGCCTAATTATGTATAATTCACGCCATAAAGTACCAAACAACTAAATAGACAACAAAACCTAGGTACTTAGTAGTTTTTTAGGGTTTCCTACAAATAAACCCTACTTAGTGTTAGAGGTCTAATGTAGACGATCGCAGCTTTTTGCCTAAGTATCTTAGAGGTAGGTTAATGACTGTAGAAATGGGTTTTGCTATTATTTACGTTGTGTGGGTTAACTTAATTTTTTGCTGGTATTTGAAATACATCTGCTGACCCTTTGAGCTTATAATAGCAATTTTGAAGCAGATATCTTCAAGTTATTGAGATACCCAAAATGGCGGACAAGTTATTTTTATGCACTCCTACAATATGGGTATCGAAAGAAAGGGCTTGCTGAGAATGGCTCGAAAAATATTATTTTTGGCGCATTAAAAGCATGTTTTTAAAAATATGTTTTTTAACAAAAACTTAATAAACTATTGATTTTCTGTTTTTCATTTCTACGATGACAATGTAAGAACAATTATCCAAATTTCTTTATCATTCTTTACTACGAATTTACATATATACTTACCTACAATTAAGGCGACTCTGGACTACAGACCATTTTCACACAAACTAAATAGTTCTTCTGGATCCTACCTAATCGTCTGATTTTGATGAGGCATTGCAAATTTATTTCAATTGGTAATACATAGATACTAATAATAAGATAAATTTATTTCTGGCTACAATATATACACATTACAATCATTAAAAAAAAATTACAAAGAGAAAGGAAATTTTAATTAGGGTCACTAGCCACCGCGGTAGCTGATACCCTGAGTGGCGGTAGCTAGTAATCTTCCTGTAAACAATTTTATGTCAATTACATTAATTTACAGATTTACGTTAATTCACCAAGATGCCAAATACAAAAGGTTTTTTTCTGCAGAATTCAGAAATTTCAGCTATAAGTTATTTTTGTCGAAGCTACGTGTATTGTTTGGTTCACACCAAAAAAACAAAGTCTAACGTTTCGAGAGTTGTCACCTGTCTACGTCACTCGTCATCGTCGTGTCATTCTCGAACCTGGGACCCTATTCGGAGATTTGAATTCTCATCTCACCTTCTTTCGTCCTTGTTGCTCTCATTTAAAACGTCATAGGTGTGAGAGTGACAAAGATAAAATCTCATCTCATCTCACGCGCAGGAATAGCCCTTCTGGGGGGTTATTCCTACGAGTGAGATGAGATGAGATTTTATCTTGGTCACTCTCACACCTATGACTATTGCAATGAGAGCAACAAGAACGAAAACTTTACTGGTGAGACTGAATCTCACTCCGTACGAATAGCACTCCTGTTGTAAACATAGAAAAATGACACTGACTCTATCTAAGATTGTAACTCACTTGTAACTCACTTTGACGTCATTGCGTGTCATCCAGACGGAGTCACGCAGTGACGTCGTTTGTCTCAAAACGCTACCTATAGGTAAACCTGGCAGAGAATATTATTCTACCGTGATGTAATTGAGTAGCTATTGTTAGTACGTTTGTCGAAAAGTTACCTTAATATACTGACCGTTAATATACTGACCTAGCAGAGAATTCTGTGCAAGGAGATGGTGCGTAGGCGGTTGCTGCAGCACTCCACCTCCGACCAGCATCCCATGACCCGTGTGACCAGCCGCCGCCAGCTGGAAACGAAACTCATTATTAGTTGGTTATCATAATTTGGCAGCATTTTTTTCTACGTGAATAAATCAGTAAGGGGCGACCTAGGAAAACGTATCAAGAACAAATCCAAGACGTTTTGAAGAAAGGCCAGGTCTGGAGTTCCCTTAACCGACGAGAATATATGGAGGGACTCAAGAAAGTGGAAGAAGTAGAAGACACATTTTTCGCTTCTTCACGACACAAAACAACACGTTGTATATATTTATCATGATAACCAAACTAGCAGCTGTATTTTGCGTCCTTTACCCGTATTCTATGTTATGTAGTTTTCGTGATGTTAAGAAAACGATGTGATCGGCCTTGCAGCAATAAAAGTACCAACTCGACAGGTCTATGAAGATTATTCTTTAAAAACTTTGGGATACTTTTGCACACGCGGTCGGCCGACCTCTAACTAAGCCAAGCCTGTAGGTACTGTGGCTATCAGAGACTGATAGCCACAGTACCTACAGTACATACTGACATGACCCACATTACAGAGTCTTATTTTGACTTTTTGGGGCTGGTTTGTGACAAAAAACATTGGTTGTCTGTAAAGTCGGTATACGGACTATACTTTAACGTGACAACGTCATAACAAAACATTGATGAAATCTTCTCCTCGGACGCATAAGCCAATCGAGTGGAAGAGAGATAGATGCGGCGCAAGCCAAACGCTCAAGCCGATCGTTCCTTTCGCTCGCTCGTGCAGCGCCTTGTGCCTGAAGCCGGTGTTCATCGATGTAATATTAGACGTTGTCACGTCAAAAAAGTTTTTTATTTGAAATTTGTTCTTTCTTCTGTGTATTTACTGTTTTTTTTGCTGCAAATAAATCATAGGTAGTTAAATATTTTTAAAAAACTTCTTACCTGATGATGAGCAGCAGTGAGATGGTCAGGGCCCGGAGTGGGGGCCGGGGGGGAGAAGTCGCGCCCCCCTCCGTTGATGGTGATCCCACCCGGCAGAGACACCGGAGTAGGCGCTGCTTGCAGGCCAGACAGCTGTGGATCACAAACATTTTTATAGATTCAGATTCTTTTAAAAAATGATCTGTTATATTCGGCAAGTCTTAAAAAAGTTCTTAAATAAAGGTATATAGGTAATATTGGTTACCTATTAAAAGATTAAAAAGCGATGATAGCCTAGTTGGATAAGACCCGCAGGTCAAACCCAGCTGACGGCACGCACCAATTTGTTCATTGCGTGAAAATATGTGCGTGTTGTATGTCATCTGCTACATGACAGGAGCCCGGTGTATGGCGACAGGCTCGCCCCCTGTCACATTTGGGACTGAATATCTTCCGGCGAAGCGTGGTTGTTGTGTTACACCTCTGCCAGCCCCCTCGGGGGAAAGGCGTGACGATATGTATGTATGTATGTATGTATGGTACGAAACCCTTAAAGTCGACGTTTTCATCTTGCCCTCTTTGGTGGATAGTTCTACCGTAATACCAACCACCAAAACACAAATAAAGCCGCATTTATAATATTGTAGTGTACTATAATAAATGCGCTAGTTATTTACTTCCTCACGTTCAAACGGACGGATTTGGGTGAGCTCACTCAACTGCCGTCTTTGTACTTCTTCACTCTACAAAACTTCAAGGCTAGAGTGAATAAGTACCTTATAGGTTGCCGTGCTTCATCTTAGACCACAACGTCGCTTATCATCAGGCGAGTTGGTGGTCAAACGCCGACCTTATTCTACATAAAAAAAAAAAACTCGGAACGGAGAAATTGAGCCCGGATATTTCGCTAGATTTTGAGAGATGTTTGTAGGCTATTTTTAGCCACGGTCTTGTAGTTCACAGCGTAGCTAATATAACTTAAGGACGAGTAATAGCTTAAGTAACTGATGACACGGTCAGTCCTAGGATGGGTGATCGCAGGTATTTATAACTGAGCTCTACCCTGGCTCGATACCATGGTCGTAGCTACCACCGTATCTGCCGTCTCAATTATACGGGGCCTACGGGCCACGGGGGCCCCCGTACAATAATAATACTCGTATATGTATTTATTATTTTTATCAATATTTTCTTTCACCGGGCTCCAGACATGTAGCAGATGACATACAATAAGCACATATGTTCAGACAATGAACAAATTGGTGCGTGCCGTCGGCTGGATTCGAACCCGCTCCCTCTAGCTTGAGAGGCGGACCTTCTCCCAACTACGCTGCCATCGCTATATTTATTAACGATAAAAAAAACACGCAATTAGTATTTTATTACACCTTGTTTAGGAGCTATTTTCGAACTACCCCATTCAAGAGTCTACTATATTATCTAATCTACAGTGATCTTATGCTGCTCATGTCTCAGCATCCACGATTCAATGCCCTACGCTCTAAATTGAATCACACAAGTCCCGGTAACCTGGGGTCATGAATAGGGTACAGATTGTACCGTCATACCTATCTATCCATCGACTTCCCTTGTCATATACACGCCTCGCACGTAAACGCGTTCAGCCAACACATTGGTATGTATAATCGTATATATGCTTCCGTGCCGACCAATGAAAAGCAGACGTGACTTTAAATTGAGCAATTAGCGTTTAGTAGATTCAAGATTCAAGATATTTTATTTGCAACCAAACAGTACAAGATGTTAAAAATATGAGTACATAGTCCAATGGAAGGGTCCATTGGACTATGTACTCATATGTCGGGCTCTGCAAGATTTGGTAGAGAGGAGGAGGCTACTTTATATAGAAAAATATTACATATGTCCAAAATCGATAACTTTACTATAAATTGTCAAAAAAAAAAAAGAAAAAAAAAACCTACTTAATTATTTCATTTAGAAATTCGTCGACTGAATAATATGCTTTGAGAATAAGATATTGTTTCAATTTTTTACTAAACTTTATGAAATCACCTTCACACTGCAATTCTGCTGGTAACTTATTATAAACTTACTTACTTACTAACTTATAAACTTTAATAGACATAGGTAATAGTATTTACATCCTACCGCTGCGGCTCAGTAGCTGTCTAAGTAACTGCATAAGTACAGTAATTTCAATGTAAGTAATGTCTATTAGTGGTCTTTCTTTAAAATTCCAACCATATCTTAAGCCGTACGTTGATCAGCACCAAGTACCTATAATTAAAAATTCAGAAACCCCCGACACTGGTTTTTATTAAAACGGTTTTTAACAAACATACGAGTAGCTAAGAACATTCCTGACTAATTTACCTTTCAAAAAAAAAAAAAACAAAGTCAAAATCGGTTCATCGACGTCACAGACAGACACACACACAGGCACGTCAATCTTATAACACTTCGTCGTTTTAGCGTCGGGGGTTAAAAAAAAAATTTTTTTTAAAGCATCACTGCGATTCCGTAGTGATGACCAGCGGAGGCGATTGTCGGTCGTAAGCTTAAGTTAGTGTATGTCAGTCTGCATGCATGTCTAGGTCGTAAAGCCTGGTTCACACTTTGATTAGTGCGAGTGCTTAGTGACTAGGTGTGGACAGCGACTGATTAGTGCAAGTGATTAGTTGGCTGTGTAGTAAAGTGAATAGAAGCGTGTTCTATTTTTTTGCGAGTGGACTGCGAGTAGCCACGTCCCGCGCGTCCTCCCTTCCCCTTCACTCGCAGCGTGCCTGCCACTAAACACGTCTTGGACAGAAACAGTGAATTTGACACTACTCGTACTACACACCTGCACTCGCACTAATCAAAGTGTAAACCAGGCTTAAGTGTGCGTCTGCTTGCATGTCTAGACTGTCTAGTCGTTGCATGTATCCTTGGTCCATGCTTGGTGAATGGTATCTAATACAGGATTGTGTCGCAGTGCCATGTTTCATTCAATTTAGAAGACGTGAAGTCTGAATTGAACACGATCTTGATCATGTCCAAATGAATGCTATTACAGTTTTATAGGTACATTCTACGTTTGCTCCTTTCTTGAGAAATTGTTCTCGTAATTTTAACCGACTTCCAAAAAGGTTGACTTCCAAAAGGGTTCTTAATCCGACTGTGTTTTATTTTATTGTAAGTTATGTTACGCGATTACTCCGCTAATTGTTAATCGATTTTAAGGATTCTTTTTTTCATACTTCACAGGTAATTACACCGTAAATACACCATATAAATTTTATCGAAATCGGTCAAGCAGTTTAAAATACCAACAAAAGTCTAAAAATTGTTGACATGGTTGACAGCAGTCGGTTATTATAAGCTTTCCTGTTTTTGCTAGCTCGCTAGCAAGCAACTAACTGAAGTGCGGTCGTAACGAAACATAATATTTCTCAATATTCGTATTTCCATAAGTTCCTGTCCATCCAAAGGTTACCTGGAAGAAATCGCTTTAGGCGATAAGGTCGCCCTTGTACTGCCGAAAAATGTATTTTAGTTTTTAAGATTTTCATGTAGTTTTTGGTGTGCAATAAAGTAATATTGTATTGTATCGTAATAGTAATATGCGATGTCTTCTCTATACGTAATAATAGAACTCAATGGCAACCGTGGTATAAAATGTAATGTTTTAAACGTTAGCATGAATTATCATGTCCTTGTGTATTTAAATGATTCAACATAACAAAATAGTTGACTGCCTCAGTGGCTCAGTTGGTAGTGAACATGCCTTCTGAGCTTGGGGGCTTGGGTTGGATCCCACCTAGGGCAAACATTCATGTGATGTACATTTGCGTTCGTTCCATGTCTGGGTGTTAATATCTATTTAAATATGTATTTAAAAATAACTAAGTAAGTATGTGTGTGTGTGTCTCTGGCAGTATAATACAAGCATTGCTTAGTTTGGAGTCATGTGACCGTGTGCGTGTCCTGAATTTATTTAATTATTTATTTAATTCAACAGCCATGTAGGTTTAGTAGGTAATGTAACTTGGATCAACCTATCACACTCTAGATATTAGGTATCTCAAATAAGCCCTAACTATTTCAACTCAGATCCAATGGCTAATCCAACAGAAGAAGGGACACGTCATGACGTCACTCAAGCGGGATACCGAATAATTAATCAATGACGTCACGGCTCGTTAGCCAATCGAGGGCTCCTAATGAATAGACGCTTAATTAGTTAGTCCTGGATAGCTATTGAGACATTTTCATTGAATGATTAATTAGAATATTGGCTAACGTAAGTATCTAGGTACTTATGAAGTCCTAATTAATTTATGTCTAAATTGCTCCCAAAATTTGCGTAAGCGAATATTTTGCGCTCGCTTAGCTTGACAAACTACGGCTCACTTAATGTGCAAAATCAGATCAACCTAGAGAATAAGATGGCGCACAACGGATGATTTAGGTAAAGCCAAAAACCATCCAAAAACTATGCTGTTTACTGTCGTATATGTACACAACACGCACACATTGACGCAAAAAAACTACGCTACTCGCTTGGTCGCTTGGCTTGGTCATTCTTACCTCGACATTATGTGCATTGTCTTATGGTATAATTTCGTGTACATAAATATACATAGTGCATTATAAAAGTGTGGCCAGGGCTACATTTTGAGGTTCTTTTTAAAAACTGTACCTACAGTTTTTTTACAAGTCAATTTTGAAAAAGCCGTAACATTAAACTCTTACAAATATGTGCAGTTTTAGAATATTAAATCTACTAAGGTTATATATTGGAACGGAAATGGCTAACGTAGAGTTTGGGAATTAGTATTAGTTTTCGTGCAATTGTAAATGTTTTTCATGGCAACATTACCACGCACACAAGTTTAATAAAGAAGTGGCTTCAGCGAGATATAACGCAGTGTTCCATCTCTTCCTGTAGGTTGATCTGAGGTGCAAAATATTTTTATAAATCTTTTTTTAATACGTTTGTTTGCTCTATTACTGTACAGCATAGTACCTACACACTGCATTTAAATATGTTACCATAACTTAATTTCTATGTACTTACCTACCTAAATAGTTTTCCCTCATTCTATTTAAAAAAAAATCTAGATGAAAGTACACTCTCGCTGCTTCTATATGGACTTTTTTATTTTCGGCAATTTCATTAATGCTCAATTTGATTTTATTAATGAAATAATTTAATTAGGTATACCTCTAGTTTTAGTAGATTAAAAATTTTTTTTCGCTTCGCTCATACAATTCGATACTTGCTTCCGCTCTATACATACCACGTGTTTATCAAATCAACTAAAGAGTAGTCATTACTCAAAAGATTTAAGAGGGGTCAAACGCGGCTGGTCGATAGACCTTACCCTGTGTTTGTTACAATCCCTCATCGGCAGGGTTTCTTCGCTGCCGCTCCTCGAAGACTCCGGAGGGGTCAGACGTCGCTGGTCGTTCTGTGACGACAAGATCTGCATCTCCAGCATTTGTTCTTGTCTGATGTCGTCGTTGTAATCCTAGAACAAGGTTGTTGGAATTAGTGTAAAGGTTTGCTAAATAGTGTTGGAAATAGTTCCAACATGTTATTTTACTTTGGACTCGATTGTTTTAAACCACAGACAGACGGTTCTCTTCGGACAGAGATCCGGACATAACTAGGACATACATATGGACTACATTGTCGAAGCCGAAGTTGAGACGCTAAAACATACGCGGTAGAACATCTCTCAGCGTTGGTGATTTGGCTCATCGTCCATCACTGTCGCGTAGCGCGGGCCAGGGGCCTTATTCTTACGTGTGGGATATTTTCTCGTCATTACTTCCCTCGTTTACAAAGTCATAGAAGTGAGAGTGACCAAGAAACATCTCGATGGTCAAGAATAGGGGCCCGCGTGTCTTACCTTACGCATGAGATATATTCTGGTCATTGTGTCGTGAGAGTGACCAAGCTAACATCTCACGTCAATCCCTGACCGTCAGAATCCCTATTCTGACCGTCAGAATCCCTATACTGACCGTCAGAATCCCTATTCTGACCGTCAGAATCCCTATTCTGACGTTGGC
Source organism: Peribatodes rhomboidaria (assembly GCA_911728515.1). Classification (NCBI taxonomy): domain Eukaryota; kingdom Metazoa; phylum Arthropoda; class Insecta; order Lepidoptera; family Geometridae; genus Peribatodes; species Peribatodes rhomboidaria. Next base: position 10,532,589 of record OU452189.1, read on the forward strand.
CATTGCGAAACACCTCTCGGTAATTCGAAGCAATAAGGGTAGTTTCATCACATACTGTACCTACAGTTCCCAACTTATTCGGGACTCGAGATTAAATTGTCTAGCAAATTGCATCGCAGAGGCCCATGTCGTGTAACATCTTACAAACTGAGTTATCCTAATAATGGAGGAACGTAAGTAGATTTAAGTTCCGTGATGAAGGAATCGTACTGCCGCTTTTATACTGCTAGCTGTGATGAAGAATGTTCTGGGTTCTTTTGTTTTGTGCTGACATGCTGATTGAAGGATAGGATAGCTGTACCGAGATTTAGACTGACTAAAGTAAGTCATTTTTAGGCAACTGCGTTCGTTTTTATAATCAAATTCCGAAACATAAATAACAGGACTGATTTAAAAGAAAAATTAAATCACATGCAAAAACTATATTAATGAAAAGAGGATATTATAAGGTTAATAATTATTTAGAAGACAAAGCCTTCTACTTCCGCCAAGTACCCACTAGTACATAGATATTACCTAGTTGTGAGTTAAAAATTTTGAAACAGAAATTTATTTATTTAAAAAAAAAAGTTAAACGCCTCAGTTTCTTGCCTGTTCTTCTTCTGAGTAGAGGCTCTTTTTCCGAACAAGGCGGTCGAGTCTATTTAAATAATGATTTATTGATTTATTTATTTTAATTATTTTAATCTTTCTATGCCATAACAGTAACTCAATACCTACACATGTCCTCATTGAGTCATGGTTTAAGGGAGATGTATAATGTGTACCATTTATCCTGGAAAATTAACGGTTTCAGTAGGAGCGAGGGTGAAACCGCGAGGCGTAGCTAGTATACAATACAATAAAGCACAATAACGTTTAATTATCGTTGTACCCGTCTGTCTGTCCGTTACACTCTGTTACATCATCATAATTTTATGTAATTATACCTTGTTTTGTTTCAAATTAATTAATTTTTGGTGTTAATAAGAAATGTTTGCGATGATAGCCTAGCCGGAGAAGGCCCGCCTCTCAAGCCAGAGAAAGCGGGTTCGGACCCAGCCGAAGGCACGCATCAATTTTTTCATTGTGTGAACATTTGTGCGTATTGCATGTCATCTGCTACATGACTGGAGCCCGGTGTATGGAGACAGGCTCGCCCCCTGTCACATTTGGGACTAAATATCGTCCGGCGAAGTGTGGGTGTTGTACACCTCTGCCAGCCCCCTCGGGGGAAAGGCGTGACGATATGTCAATAAGAAAAGTCATTTTTATGACATCAGAACGCAGACCAATTTTTTTTGGTCAATGTCGGTGATGTTGCGACCACCGTCTAGTGCACGATGACTTTATTTTAGGATTTCACTAGAACGAATATGCTTGAAGCTATTAAAGCTCGAGTTAATGGTTTAAGAAACGAATAATAAACTTTTAAGCTCTTTTTAACCGTCCAGAAAGTTCTACTTCAGTTATAACTTACCTATACTAGTTATACTTACATAGTTTTAAAAACCAATGAAATAACTCAAGCTCTTCACAAATGGTCCAGAAAGTTCTGGTTATCATCATGGCAGTGCACGAGCACTACAAATAGCAGTCATAAATAATTTCCGAGCGCCATATCAGTGGAGTACAGTCACGAGGAAAATACGTTGTGACAAAGTCTGCTCAGATGCACTTGCAAAATGAAATGTAAAGGAATTCGTAATGAACATGCGACGTCGCAGCACTTTAGTGTCGTGTAGCGTTAAATAATTCTAATGCCGACTGTACATTATATACCAAAACAAGCCTAGGCACTCATACCTACGTGTCATGACTCTCGCAAGACGTTGTCTCGCTCTGACTCGTAGTAATTGTATCAGTAGTGTACGTAGTAGACGCGAGATGGAAACAACACGAAAAGCGAGACGAAGCTTGACACAATCAAAGAATAAAAGTAAGACGCAAATAAAGCGTCGAAGCTCTCAAAAGCACGTATTCAATCGATTTTCTTCGACCACTTTAGGCTGTGTGAGCTAACATACTTATCTAGCTAGATCTATTAAATATCGTCACGCCTTTCCCCCGAGGGGGCTGGCAGAGGTGAAATACAACACCCACATTTCGCCGGACGATATTCAGTCCCAAATGTGACAGGGGGCGAGCCTGTCGCCATACACCGGGCTCCAGTCATGTAGCAGATGACATACAATACCTACTTGGCTCCACTCGGGGCCAAGTATGCCTCCAGTACTAATCGCACTAAGTATACTTAAGTACCTATCGTCTTCATTCTGAGAGCCTAGCCTTGTGTGGAGTATACTTCACAGCGTTCTCAATCTCCCGCCGCTCTAGGCTTTTGTTCGTACTTGTACCTAATTAGCACAAAAGGTTTTTTTTAAAGCAAAGTGCTCTTTTTTCCTATTCTATGTCTTATATAATAGCGATGATAGCTTAGTTGGGGAAGGCCTGCCTCTTAAGCCAGAGGGAGCGGGTTCGAACCCAGCCGACGGCACGCACCAATTTGTTAATTGTGTGAACATTTGTGCGTATTGTATGTCATCTGCTATATGACTGGAGCCCGGTGTATGGCGACAGGCTCGCCCCCTGTTACATTTGGGACTGAATATCGTACGGCGAAATGTGGGTGTTGCACCACACCTCTGCCAGCCCCTTCGGGGGAAAGGCGTGACGATATGGTAAATCCATGATCAAAACACATTTTCGAACAAGAAGTTAGGTAACTTTTAATTTTCCGAGTTTCCAGAACCACTATCCTAATTTATTTAAAGCTATTTCTCGCTGGTGATATTTCAAAATGTCGCCGACAGCGAGTTTGAGAGATTGCAGCCGTGCAAACACGCTAGAGAAGTGGAAAAACAATGTTGGATTACACAGAAATAATGGGATTGTTTCTGAGCCAATTCATATTGAGCTGACTGTGGTAATGTAACCTGAAGCTTATGAAGTGGAGGTAAGGTTTGAAATTGTGTGTAGAGTTGTTTTAAGATATCTGTCAGATTGTTTGCAGTTTGGGTCTTTTTTGAGTCGACAATGTAATTTTTAATGTTCAATTTGGAGTCCTCCAATTAATTTTTAATGTTCAATTTGAATTTCCTCCTTTCATTAATGTAGTTTTTACATGTGATTTGAATTTTCTCTCAGTAAGCCCTGTTATATAAACGGCCGTACCTATGAACAAATAAATTCCGAAGACGCACCACGCATTACAACCTCACATTATGTCCCACGTATGATTCCGCTCATATTTACTACGGATTGGACCATAAAACGGGACGTTACGGCCTGTCCTGCCGGAATGGCCTCACCTCACACGCAGTATAAAAACATACAGTACAAAATCTCTCTCTTTTGAGACTTTCACGGTTGTTTAGACACTCTAGACCTGTATTAGATTCGTTAATCCGGTTTTAATGACATTTTGCAGTGAAAATGCATAACATAACACATAACATATCATCACGTCTTAATATAACATATCATAACATAATATGTCACAAATGTGACAGGGGGCGAGCCTGTCGCCATACTCCGGGCTCCATTTGCGTAGCAGCTGACATTAAATATGCACAGTCATATGTTCACACAATGAACAAATTGGTGCTTGCCTTTGGCTGGGTGCGAGCCCGCTCCCTCTGGCTTGAGAGACGAGTCTTCTCCGACTAAATAATTTATTTTTATTTAGCCCATTTAATATATTTTTTTGCACATTAGGCTAGAGGCTGTAGAGCCTGTTTAATGTTACAACAATGACATCAAATGGTCAAATTTTTTAAGCTATAAGCAAAGGCATAAGTTACTTTATAGCACATGCAAATTGATATATTATACAATTACTTCAGTTTTATGTTACATTACAGTTTTTCTTACTTTCATGTAAACACTTCGTTCAAGTACATAATCTCCCAAGATTACGTACTGTAACACTCAATACTGCGCACTAGTCCTGCACTGAACTTCGATATGGTATTTTTACGACCTCAATGTCTATCGAGGAGGTACTGTCGATACCAAACGCTATTGAATTCTTCGGATATTGCTTATCATTATTGGAATCGGAAGTTCAGTACTGGAGCTGTGACTGAGCTGGAACGCACTAATAGTTAAAGATAAAGCCTCTGCGCTCGAGGTTGTAGGTTCGATCCCCGACCGTGTAGTTACTTTTTGTAATTATTTTTTGTTGTATGTACATATTACTTTGTGTGTATTATACGTCATAGTTAAATCTAGTTATAAATAACTAAATAAATTCGGGACATTGTCACACACGATCGCCTGACCCCAAACTCAGCAAAGCTTGTACTATGGCTGCCAGAGACTGATATACATACTTAGATATTTTTAATTACATCCATAGGTACTTAAATAGATAATAACATCCAGACATAGAACAAACACAAATGTTTGCACAGGGTGAGAATCGAACCCACGCCTCCTAGCTCAGAAGGCAGGTTCACTACCAACTGAGCCACCGATGCAGTCAAGTTATGACGTTGATGGTTAAAAAAAATACTAAGAAAATACCTGATCTAAAAGCCGCTTGTGAGGGATGATACAATTTGATGGAATTATTATTTCTGTAATTATACTTAATAGGAATTTCAATTTTAATCGTTAGTCCCGATTTTAGCCACGTACAATCCTTATAGGCCTGTAGTTACCTTTTTTTTGACCCAGGGGAAAAACCTTTGACACCTCTACCGATGCGAAAGGGTGCCCAGTGGTATGGATTTTTATGGATGTTGTGCTATTGTTGTAGATTTTTTGAGGAGGTGTATGTATGTATTATCTATTTCTTGATTTTTGAGCGCTTTAAAGAGTGATGGGTGAGTTACGCTGTCAAAGGCTTTGGAGTAATCGACGGACGCCAAATATAGCTGACGTTTAATAAGTTTTAATCCTTTATGAATTCCACCACTATACCATAGATGTGGGAGTCCCGCCACTGGCGGCCTACCCATTAGAAACTCTAGGGTGTCCAACCTCGGCGCTAAATGTCGGGGCTACTGGGACGCCTGTTTAGGTATCTACTCTGTGTCAATGTAAATCTACTTTATTTTAAGATTACATCGTAAAATCGACAAAAAACGCTCCATCACTCTTCCACCGGTTTACGCGTTTAAAATTTAGACCAAGAACCAGGTGCTGCTTATTCCCTTACACATAAAAAACCCATCTAAATAAATTACAGCACATCAAAGCGGCCATATTGCATTTGTAATAACGCACCTACAACGCGACCAAATTGTCTTTACAGTTGGTCGAATTGTGGAACTACAATTTTCAACTTGAGTCTACCACTTTTGCGAGGAGAACGCGATGGTGGCGGCTCGTTGAAGTTTGAAGAAAAGTTGGTCGGTGCTTCACATTTAATGTCGGCAGGTGTGTAGAGCATTGAGTATGATTTTACGTCGTTTTCATGGGGCGCGTGCATGACGTAGTGATCGAGTGATCGGATGAATAGGAACACTTTGTCATGGGGTCGGTAGATTTGTCATGGTTTAACTTTTGGTTAAAAAAATGTGGATATCTTGTCAGTTGCAGCGCTAAAAGTTGCCCGAATAAGGGTTAGCGTTAAACGGCAGACAGTTGGGGACGGATTTTTTCAATTCATCAATGACTATTTTTGTCTTATTCATATTACATTTCGTCACGTCTTTCTCCAGAAGAGTCTAGCAGAGGTGTAATACAACACCCACACTTCGCTGGACGACATTCAGTCCTAAATGTGACAGGGGGCGAGCCTGTCGCCATGAACCGGGCTCCTGTTATGATAGAGGGTCAACTAGAGCAAAGGCGTCTGTGTAGTAAATAACGCCATCTTGTAAACATTACTGCAATTCACGATAAAAAAAGTACGTGGCGCTTAATTTGTGAAGGGTTTGTCAGTAACTCTTCTCTCAGAGAGACGCAATTGCCCGAAAGACGCATTTACCCCAGTTGACCCTATACCTTGATTTGTTCGCTTGAATAAGCGAACCCTAGGTCAAAGTATACCGATCAAGGTATAATAATAATAATAGCCTTTATTAACAATCATATTTACATTTTCTCTTATTTCTACACAGTATTGCCAATAACAATACTTATATTATAAATGTAATTTAAATATAAATAATGTTAGACACCGGTTTTGTGATTGTCTTGCTTTCCAGCATAGGCCTCCCCAAGTGTTCTCCATAGCGTTCTATCTTTTGCTTTCCTCGTCCAAGCTGTTCCTGCTACCTTTTTAATATCGTCTTCCCATCTGTTATATTGCCTTCCTTTCCTTCTTTTTTTATATCTAGGGCACCATTCCGTCACTTCTTTAGCCCACATTACTATCTTACTTCTTATCACGTGACCGATCAAGGTATACCCCTTACTAACTAGTGGCTCTATGAGCTGAAGACCCCGTGGCCGGCGTCTGTTAAACCTGGGGTGCAAGCACTGACATTTAAACTGACGTTTCAAATCGACACAAGTAGATATAAAAAAAAAAAAAAAGACCCCGACACCGATATCCATCAGACATAGCTAAATACACTCCCGACTAATTCACTTTTCAAACAAAAAAAAAACAAAGTTAAAATCGATTCAGTTCAGGAGCTACGACACTGTCTGTCTGCCACAGACAGACAGACACACAGACATGTCAAACTTATAACACCCTGTCGTTTTTACATCCGAGGTTAAAAAAAACCCCAATGAGTGATTTCCATATATTTTTTTCGATTTAGCCGATATAGACTGACATTTCAATGTCAGTTTATATGTTTGTGCTCGCACCACTATAAATACTGTACACAAATTTTCATGAGAATCTGTTGAGGAATTCGATCTGTGGTGAATTATTTAATGATTTCGAAATAAAATTTAATTTATTGAAAATACCTTTGCTTAGAAGTCGGATAGTTAGTACCTTTAAGTTCAATTTTTTTTTAAAAAGTAGGTTTATACTGTTGTAAAAATCAAAACAAACGTCAGCCTGAACGATGTTGACAAGCAAATAAAATTATTAGGTGAATAGTTTTTTCCTCATTATCATGTTGAATTTTTTAAAGTGGCAACCCTACACCGACTCTTTATAGCGTGTACACATGCAATATGCCTGCCGCATGCACTGCTAAAACTGAATTACACTCGCCGTATGAATGTGCCTTTATGAGCGCTGCTGAGTGCTCTGCGGTTGCCGGCGCGGTTCCGACTTCACGCTTTAAATATAGTTTTTAATTTTAAGTTAGTGAAAAGCTGTGAATGCTAGCTTATTACTGCTGTTGTACGGTTGGTATGATGGAGCGCACGCACTGGCCATGCTTTATCATAATTCATGTTTTTATTCCGTCCAAAAGGTTGTCTGAAAGAGATCGCATTTAAGCGGTAAAGCCACCCATTGCATTTTAATTGAATGTTTACTTTTAGTTTTGTATTTTAAACTATTTGGTGTCAATCAGTTTTTTTGTGTTGTATTGCATTATACGGTTTAGTATTAACTAAGTTTTTCACCTAGAACTATGACTGCTAGAAAAGTATAATCTTCACAACATGTTGACCGATTATAATCATTTACAAACTTAAAAAGTCAGAATTGCATGATCTATATTTGCCTGCGTTTTGAGAAACACACACAGAAATAAACAAACAGACACACACAATGTACACGTAATGTACAAGCTTTGCTTAGTTTATACAGGGTCAGAGGACATTGTGTGCAAAAATGTCCCAAAATGTATTTTTTTTCTTACTGATACTAAGAATCGCCTGAGTTCAGCTAGTGCGTACGCGAACGTCGCGTGCGCCGCCGCCGGCGTAGCGTATGCGCTGATCTCAACGTGAAGCTTGCCTGACAGATGCCCGAACTTCAGCCAAATGACTGCGAGTAGCATTACGGGCGCAGTTAGTAAAGAATAAAAAATGTTCTTCCTTTTGAAGTGAAACTTCTAATGCGATTTCCAACGAATTGCGTTAAATGTTTAACGCTCTTGGGGAGGGGGAATAGAAAGATACAGAGCGAGAGTGAATGCGAGGCACTCAAACGCATGCGCGTAATATACCTGTTACAGGCCAGCGCGAGCGTCAGCAACGAGTAGCGTCCAATATTCCAACGCAAGAGGGAGAGAGAAAGAAAGATACACAGAAGTTTCACTTCTTCCGCGCGGAGGGACTCCACGCATTATTTTTTTTCTTACCGGTACTAAGAATCGCCTGAGCTCAGCGAGTGCGTACGCGATCCTCGCGTGCGCCTCCGCGGGCGTCGCGAACGCGCTGATCTCGACGTGGAGCTCGTCCGACAGGTGTGCGAACTTAGGGTCACCTGACACCCGCAGCTCTTCCTCCTGGAAACATACAAAATATTTAACACGTATCTACTTTTTGTTTTGGGGGCTGAGCTACCCACGTCCGTAGGAGTGTAATCTATTCTGATTCCCTACACGTGGTCCCCGGGTAGTGCTAACCGGGTAGCAAACTCTGGTGTGAGGCTTCAGCCGTGGCTAGTTACCACCCACCGGACCAAGCCATGCCGTGAAATGACCTAGTCGTATTTCAGGATGTAGTCCGGTGTAACCCTTTCGAAGACGGGTCTGAGCAGTAGCGCACTTGTAGCGCCTCACTTAACTGCAGTCTTTGTACTTCTTCACTCTACAAAACTTCAAGGCTAGAGTGAATAAGTACCTTATAGGTCGTCATGCTCCATCATAGACCACAACGTCGCTTAACATCAGGCGAGTTGGTGGTCAAACGCCGACCTATTGTATAAATTAAAAAAAAAAAACTTAACACGTTCTATGCAATCGAAACTTTCATGGTGGCTTTTTTAATGCCATCGCCTAGCCTAAGAAACCGATTAACGAGGTAGGAGGCGTTAGTCGATCACCAGCTCGTTAGGGTGACGATATAATGTCTTAATCCTAATTTTAACTATCCTAATTCTATCCTGATCTGAACTTTTACTAACTTAACTTTAACTTTTTTACTAAATTTTTAAGAATATAAATATGAAAGTGAGTTTGTTTGTTTATTTTTAGCTTGTTACGCTTTTGGGCTCTAACTAATCAACTGATCATTACGAAACTTTGTAAACGTGTCGTCATTTTGCATACACGTTGTCAGAGGAACAGGGGGCCTATTCCTGCGCGTGAGATGAGATGAGATTTTATCTTGGTCACTCTCAGACCTATGACGTTTGAAATGAGAGCAACAAGGATGAAAAAAGGTGAGATGAACATCTCAAATCTCCGAATAGGGCCACAGAGGACATATGTAGAGTCCTTTTTATCACGGAAAAATAACGGTTCCTGAGGGACCGCGGGTGAAATCGCAGTGCGCTTTGAGTTATAAATATTTGTGAGTCAAGCAGAGGAAATAAGCACAGGACCGAGATAAACGAGGTAAAAGAGAACATGATTATCAGTGGTGTGTTGTTTCCTTCTCAAATGAAGAGTAAATAGCTTTCTTCTAAGTAAGCGTGCTTCATCGTGAGAACATGATTATCAGTGGTGTGTTGTTTCCTTCTCAAATGAAGAGTAAATAGCTTTCTTCTAAGTAAGCGTGCTTCATCGTGAGAACATGATTATCAGTGGTGTGTTGTTTCCTTCTCAAATGAAGAGTAAATAGCTTTCTTCTAAGTAAGCGTGCTTCATCGTGAGAACATGATTATCAGTGGTGTGTTGTTTCCTTCTCAAATGAAGAGTAAATAGCTTTCTTCTAAGTAAGCGTGCTTCATCGTGAGAACATGATTATCAGTGGTGTGTTGTTTCCTTCTCAAATGAAGAGTAAATAGCTTTCTTCTAAGTAAGCGTGCTTCATCGTGAGAACATGATTATCAGTGGTGTGTTGTTTCCTTCTCAAATGAAGAGTAAATAGCTTTCTTCTAAGTAAGCGTGCTTCATCGTGAGAACATGATTATCAGTGGTGTGTTGTTTCCTTCTCAAATGAAGAGTAAATAGCTTTCTTCTAAGTAAGCGTGCTTCATCGTGAGAACATGATTATCAGTGGTGTGTTGTTTCCTTCTCAAATGAAGAGTAAATAGCTTTCTTCTAAGTAAGCGTGCTTCATCGTGAGAACATGATTATCAGTGGTGTGTTGTTTCCTTCTCAAATGAAGAGTAAATAGCTTTCTTCTAAGTAAGCGTGCTTCATCGTGAGAACATGATTATCAGTGGTGTGTTGTTTCCTTCTCAAATGAAGAGTAAATAGCTTTCTTCTAAGTAAGCGTGCTTCATCGTGAGAACATGATTATCAGTGGTGTGTTGTTTCCTTCTCAAATGAAGAGTAAATAGCTTTCTTCTAAGTAAGCGTGCTTCATCGTGAGAACATGATTATCAGTGGTGTGTTGTTTCCTTCTCAAATGAAGAGTAAATAGCTTTCTTCTAAGTAAGCGTGCTTCATCGTGAGAACATGATTATCAGTGGTGTGTTGTTTCCTTCTCAAATGAAGAGTAAATAGCTTTCTTCTAAGTAAGCGTGCCTCACCGTAGGCCACATGACTGCTCATCAGAAAAGATGGCGGCCAAACGCAAGAAAGACTTTTACAGATTTTAAAACAATCGCATTTTGCGATTTTTATGATAGCCTAGTTTGAGAAGACCCGCCTCTCAAGCCAGAGGGAGCGGGTTCAAACCCAGCTGAAAGCACGCACCAATTCGTTCATAGTGTGAACATATATGCGTATTGTAAGTCATCTGCTATATGACTGGAGCCCGGTGTATGGCGACAGGCTCACCCCCTGTCACATTTGGGACTGAATATCATCCGGCGAAGTGTGGACGTTGTATACCTATGTACAATATACAACATATATGTATGTATTCATATGTTGTATATTGTGTTGTATATTTCACTAGCTGCGCCCCGCGGTTTCACCCGCGGTTAAAAACTATCCCATGTGCTATTCTAGACTATAATCTATCTCTGTGCCAAATTTCATCCAAATCTGTTCAGTTGTTCTGGCGTGAAAGAGTAACAAACATCCATCTAAACATACAAACTTTTGCGTTTATAATATTAGTAGGAAGTAGCATAGGATATTGTATTGTACAATATACAACATATACTCGTATGTATGTTTAAATATGTTATATATTGTACACCTCTGCCAGCTGGATATAGGTAGGATATCTTAGGAGATAGGTGTGACGATATGTATGCATGTATCTATTTGCGTGTTGATGATGTTGATCTTGTGTGTACTGTGTATGTGCTTGTACCGTGACATCACCAAGCGGTTCCAACGGAAGACCAGCGCCGGTTAACAGCCGGCATTATGCTGAGTTGGGGCCGTTTTGTGACCTTGTAAATTGTAAAATTCCCTTAATGTTTTTAATTTCAATAGGTCACAAATAAACTTTTTTTCTTTCTTTCTTTCTTTTTGATGGTCCACCATTCGAGCTAATGATAATGACGATCTTAATTATTCCCATGCACACGCGTTCTTTGTAAAGTACGGTACAAACCACTAGTTATCCAGTGTAATCTTGTAATTACTGCGGCGCCACAGAGCCGGGAAGGCAACTACGAAATTAACAAATATACTGAACGCACAAAGGAGCACGTAGGGTTGCCTCTGAGACGGTTTCTAATTTCAAAACCCTCGGAGATTACACGTGTGTAACTGTATGGGTGAGAAAAAACTTTATTAGCTATGATTATTATATTTACAGAAGAAATTAATTTTCAACAAAATTAAATTGAATAGAAGTTAGAAATGTTGAGTAGGTTAATACGAAATAAGGTTTAAAAGAGTTTCAGGCTGTTAGACAAACCAGATGTTTTTACCCGACTGCGCTAGAAGGAGGGTTATGTTTTTCGAGTGTATGTATGTATGTGGGTGTGTATGTATCTATGTATGTATATATGTATGTATGAGGTTTCTTTGGATCGCCCTACAGCCTGAACAGCTTCATGGTTTCATGTGAGGTGTCATTTGAATAGTCTTGATAGTGAAAGTGATTTAAGATAGGTACAACATTTTGCTGTCGGGTTTTTGTTTTAATAATATGACTTGTTTAGAAACCTAATTGTGAGCTGATTTTGATAAACTTTTCAACAGCTGAACGAAACCAAAGCTTTACGATAAGGTACTTATTATACAATTTTAGTAATGTATCGGCATGAGATAAGGTACGAGTACTAGAATAATCGTAAAACTATAGAGACAAAATTATACTTTAACAATATAAAAGATAAAATCACACACCAAATCATAAAATCAAATGATAAAATCGCACCACCCCAGTAATTAGTAAGAAATAGGTGGCCCCTGCGATACAGGTATTCATACCTAGTGCAGGGACCACAAGCAACACTAATTTATCTTAGGGTAATTTGAAAATATTTAAGAATAAGTTGTTTGTGTTGGATAATGTACATTTTTGATAATAAAATTATTTGTATTTGTATTGTAAATCACTCATATATTATTATGACAAAGTACTTCGACTTTAATTGTGCCAACCCTACAAGCACATAAAACACGAAATTGTTTCCATTGTGAAACTAGCACTAATCCAGCGGTAATTATGTACAAAGGTACTTGATCCGGGATTAGTGACTCAGTTACTCGTAACTCGGCATCATCCGGACCCGTCGTCCGGGCAAAGCCGGTAGAGTGCAGTTAATTAATTATTAGCGGACAGTGACTCAAGCTAAGATGAGTAAAGACTGTCGCTCAATTTATAAGCCAGGATAAAATGAAAAATTAGCTTAAAAGCCCATTAAAAAAAAAAAAACGAAAAAGAATCTGGAAGAAATCGCTTTAGGCGATAAGGCCGCCCTTGTACTGCCGAATGATATTTTATTTTTAATATTCTCTTTATGTTTGTTTTACTTTGTATTTTTGGTGTGCAATAAAGATGTATTGTATTGTATTGTATACATATAAGTAAAAAAAAAATCAAAATTAATTTATTTCAGGCATGACGACACCCATCATAATAGCACACGTTGTTTTAATTCTAACATTACATTCGATTAATAATAATAAAATTGTAGGTAATACATAAAATAAAAATGGGGACAGCAATTAAATATTATGAATAACAATAAAAACATATATGTCAATTAAAAATAAACATTAAAAAAAATTAAAAATTCACAATCAAGTCAAGGGAAAAAGAAACAATAGTAACCTCTTTACTCAAAAATGCATGTAATGTAGTCATTATTTTGACAACCTTGTTTGAGCAAAGTCGACCTTGCCGTTCTGTTTCAAGGAGCGGCCGGCAAAGTTTTGCTGGTCGCTCTAACAGGCCGGCAAAACATTGCCGGCCGCTATTTTGACGTTTCAAGGTTTTAAAAAAACTAAATGCAAAAAGATTTTATTCCATACTAGCTGTGCCCTGCGGTTTCACCCGCGGTTAAAAAGTATCCTATGTGCTATTCTAGACTATAATCTATCCCTGTGCCAAATTTCATTCAAATCTGTTCAGCCGTTCTGGCATGAAAGAGTAACAAACATCCATACATCCATTCTTACAAACTTTCACGTTTATAATATTAGTAGGAAGTAGGATTTGGCTGTATAGTTCCAACTACTACTACTATTGCTAAAAAAACACAAAGAAGTAACAAAAGCACGGGAAAGTCGGTGTTGAATTTTAGTAACTGTACTTTTCATAATTGTTGTTTTAATTAAATTTCTAGTTAATTGATAAATATTTTATTTAAATTGCTTGCTGGTTTTATTTAGGTTAGGTACTTGCATTTTTGAGTAAAGCACTATACAAGCCTTGGCCCACAATGACTGCTTCGCTGGTCACGCTATGATTGTCTCGAGCTAGCCTAGCTACGCTCTAGACCTTCCAGCTTGGCCATCATTGCAGCCCTTGCTGTCCTCGCTGTAAAGGCCTCGACCTGCGGCGTCTGCCTTTATCTCAGCTCGTCCATCAAGTGCTGCACGCTGACCGCGCTGTGTCGGTCTGGAGCTGCGCTACGCTGCGCTGTCGGCCATCATCAGCGCGACCAGCAAAGTAGTCATTATAGACCGCGGCAGTAATGTACTATTAATTCACAATTCCTATCAACATTATCAGTATAGTCACAATTCATGTAACGCACACGCACAGTAAACGCACAGTGATGTTGGTGATGGGTGACCGGGGGTGGCATTCACAACTGAGCGCTACCGTGGCTCGGATGACACGTTAAATTGTAGGCCCCGGTTGTTTGTTCTAAGACAACAATAGTCAAGCCATGTCAGAGGCCATCGGGCGGCCTAGAAAGTCTGACATCAGGGCTAACCTTGCTTGCTTTTTGATAACGAATGATGTACTAAAGCGATGTGGCAGGTGGCAGGGGTTTAATTTACACATGTCATGTCAGTATTATTAGTTCTCTAGTTCTCAGTTCTCTAGTTTCAGTTCTCTAGTTCTCAGTTCTCTAGTTCTCAGTTCTCTAGTTCTCAGTTCTCTAGTTCATAGTTCTCTAGTTCTCAGTTCTCTAGTTTTCAGTTCTCGAGTTCTCAGTTCTCTAGTTCTCAGTTCTCTAGTTCTCAGTTCTCTAGTTCTCAGTTCTCTAGTTCTCAGTTCTCTAGTTCTCAGTTATCTAGTTCTCAGTTCTCTAGTTCTCAGTTCTCTAGTTCTCAGTTCTCTAGTTCTCGGTTCTCTAGTTCTCAGTTCTCGAGTTCTCAGTTCTCTATGGATCTTCAGGCAAAATATGTGCGACGCTGTTTTTGATGTACCTACCTACTGGCATCCGTAATCCGGTAAAAAATACCGTCGTTACCGATTATGTCCGTGATTGCCGGCGCCGGCACTGACACTGAGGACACTGTGTCGTCACTGTCACTGACAGGATGTGGGTGCGTTCATAGAGAATGTATGAATGGATAATTATTACTGTGGCGCGACTGTACTGTGCTGGAATTGTCACTTTAATGATAGTATGTGTGAACGGGCCTTAGTACTGTGTGACATAAAGTCCTTTTTAGATCGTCTTTTTTAGAGCGGGTTCGCGCGCGGAGTACCCGCGGTCACTGCTCGCAAATAGCTCGGTGGCGAGTCGATTTAAAACAGACTTTATGTCCCAAAAATTAAGTTAAGAGTCGTGTCAAGGCTCACTATCTTTCAAAACAATAGCCGTTTTGAAAGATAGTAAGATATGTATGTCACAAAAGTCGCACTATGTATTTATTTATATATTAGTGACATTTATTTTTAAACATTTTTAAAGTATTTATATTATATTTATTTCGTCTACTTATTAGTATTTTTATTATTTATATAAATATATAATGTATATATATTTATAAATACCTATAAATATGTATATATATATTTATTATTTTTATCTTATTATTTTTTACGTCTTGTAAAATTATGTTTTAGAACTTTCAAGGCCTCAACTTATATAAATGTTCCTGTCCATTCAGGTTGCCTGGAAGAGATCGCTTTAAGCGATAAGGCCGCCCATTAAAAACTTAGTTAAGCCTTATTTAAGTACTATTGTAATTATTTTATGTTTTTAATAAAGAGTTGTTGTTGTTAATTTTTCATTAATACCGTTGTGAGGCGGACGGGCGCTTGTCCACCCACCCACGAGTACGAGCTCAACGCACTGAATTTGTAAGTGGACGGACACAAGAAAAGACTGTAAAAATGTGGAAATTAGGATAGACAAAAAACTACGAAGATACAACGATTTTCTTGCGTCAGATTTCACTACTTTCGTAAACTCAATATAAGGCTAAATCATAATGTCCATGCTAAATCATAATGTTTTTTTCCATTCAAAGGTTGTCTGGAAGAGATCGCTCTTAAACGATAAGACCGCCCATTGCGCCTTTATTTTTGTGTGTTTAGTTTAGATTTATTTGTATTAGGTGTCAATAAAGAGTTTTTGTATTGTATTGTATTGTATTGTATTGTATTGTATTGTATTGTATTGTATTGTATTGTATTGTATTGTATTGTATTGTATTGTATTGTATTGTATTGTATTGTATTGTATTGTATTGTATTGTATTGTATTGTATTGTATTGTATTGTATTGTATTGTATTGTATTGTATAAGGCGCAAATTATAAAGGCTGGACGTAAGGCGAGAACGCGGCACGGAAACGGTTCAGGCGCAAAAACTGTGAAGCGTCATGTCTGCGCCACGTCGCTTGTGTATATTTCAAAGCACGTCGCTTTCATACATTTTATATGAACCATTATTCAAAAAAGCAAGGTCTAGCAAACACGTCATGACGTAACTCATTGTCATCAACCGTCTCTTTCATACTATTTGTAGATGACATATTTCGGTCTTACTTATGCATCGATTGACGTCACTACGTGTTGATCACGCGAACGGAATGCTAATACCTGGCGGCGTATATTATCATACCATGACATGAACAAGTTTTAAAGCGTGATTAATTCTTCCGATCCGGCAACTTAGTTAATTTAATAACATAGTTATAATATAATAACATAGTTAATTTAGGCAACTGCGTTCGTTTTTACAATAAAATCCCGAAAAATATAACAGGGCTCACCGAGGGAAAATTCAAATCACATGTAAAAACTACATTAATAAAAAGAGGATATTATAAGGTTAAGAATTATTTAGAAGATAAAGATGTCTGGAGCCTTCCACTTCCGTCAAGTAGCCACTAGTATTTATAGATATTACCTAGTTGTAAGTCAAAATTTGTGAGACTGTAATTTATTTATTATTTGAAAAAATAATGCCCCTCAGTTTCTTGCCTGTTCTTCTGAGTAGAGGCTTTTTGTCCGAACACGGCGGTCGAGTCTATTTAAATAACTTTGACGTTCATAAGTGTATCTTTGATACCTAAATTGAATAAAAACATTTTGACTTTGACTTTGACTTTGATCGGATTCATACTTGATTCCCTATTCCAAAATGTATAAAAGTATATACTGCCCAGTGTATGGCGACAGGCTCGCCCCCCGTCACATTTGGGACTGAATATCGTCGGGAGAAGTGTGGGTGTTGTATTACACCTCTGCCAGCCCTCTCGGAGGAAAGGCGTGACAATATCCTACTATAATATTATAAACGCGAAAGTTTGTATGTATGGATGGATGGATGTTTGTTACTCTTTCACGCCAGAACGGCTGAACAGATCTGGATGAAATTTGGCACAGAGATAGATTATAGTCTAGAATAGCACATAGGATACTTTTTAACCGCGGGTGAAACCGCGGAGCGCAGCTAGTGTTATATAAAAGTAGACTGAGATTCGAACAATTTGAGTTAGAAATTTCTGGGATCCGATCGGAAACGATCTGAAAAACGATCGGAAATGATTGTGAATGGTGCAGATTACTTAAAAAACAGTTTTTACCTTTTGCCTGTCTTTCATAGAGCCGCGTCCGAGCACGGCCATCTTGCACATCGTGTCTTCTTGCAGTCTTTTCAGAGAGTTGCCTTTGGGGCCCAGAAGTTTGCCCACGAAGTTAAACTGTGAAAAAATATACAAAAAATAACATCAAAATTGGGTCAGTCGTTCATTACAAAACATATCGTCCTTTCCCCCGAGGAGGCTGGCAGAGGTGTAATACAACACCCACACTTCACCGGACGATATTAAGTCCCAAATATGACAGGGGGCAGATGTAGCATGTAGCAGATGACATACAATACGCACATACGAGTATGTCCATATAATGAACAAATTGGTGCGTGCCGTCGACTGGGTTCGAACCCGCTCCCTCGGGCTTGAGAGGTAGGCCTTCTCCAACTAGGCTGTCATCGCTTTTAATTAGTGAAAGGAAACACGCACAGACGGTTATTGAATGCACATTAAGAAGAAAATTGAAATAAACGAAAAATAGAAAGACAATTTGGGAAATAGCTTTTGTTTGCTCAACTTGAAATAAACCAGAAATAACTTGAAATAACTAAATAGAACCTAAAAACTTAAACTACGGCCGTGAGGTCTAGTCTGAGGTACAGTGGCTCTGTGGGCTGTACAGTAGACCTCACAGCCGACGTCTGCGCTCATCTACAGGGACCCTATTCGGAGATTTGAGATTTTCATCTCACCTTTTTTTGTCCTTGTTGCTCTCGTTTGAAACGTCATAGGTGTGAGAGTGACCAAGATAAAATCTCATCTCACCTCACGCACAGGAATAGCCCCCCAGGTCGTAGTGAAATTTTGTGAACAGGTTCAATATTTCGATTATTTTGTCGAGTCAGTTTTTGGAAACTTTTCAAAATGGCATATAAGTTTTTTTCGAAATAAAAGTCATATCTCTGCGCAAGTTTTAAAATCGCATTTTTTTTTTAAATATCAATTGAATCGGTTAAGAAATGCGTGCGACCTTTATAGGAAGACAGAGATCCGGACAAAGATTCACACAGAGTTCGGTAATTTTGTCCAAGCTGAGGCATACACGCTTCGCTTCACGCTCGCTCGGTAGACTAATATAAATAGTTTTAAATGTAGAAAACTAATGACTGCTTGCAACAAATATAAGATTTGCCCACGTCCTTGCTTAACTAGCTAATCTACTCCTAGCTAGCTCCTACCTAATTTTTTTTACACGAACCTTAAGTTATTCACTAGGAGAATCTTAACTTTAAGTGTCCGATCAGCGAATATTTCGCTAGGACTACTTTTAAACTAGTTATACAAAAACTTCGACAGTTTTTATATTTAGTGCAAGTGCCCATAAAATTCTTGTCCTAAATTTTGATTCAAGATAATAACAAATAATTTCGGGACATTTTCACACACGGTCTCCTGACCCCTTTTTTTTCATTACTTAATAGGCTTGCGTTCCGCCAACATGCCTGATGATAAGCAGTGATGCGGCCTATGATGGAGCCTAGAAGAAACCGATTCACTCGAGACTTGAAGACACCCAGATTATAAGTGTCAGGAAACACACACTCTGGCAGAGTATTCCACACTCTAGCGGTCCGTATGAGAAATAAGGAACCAAAGCGTTTCGTGCGTGTTGTAGGTATGTCGACCATAAAACGATGCCAAACTAAGCAAAGCTTGTACTATGGCAAAACCCAAACGAAGAAAAAAGGTTCACTACAAAAACCTAAGTCTTCCTTAGTATTATTGTTAAACTGAAGATCCCGTACAACTTTCGAGTTTGTATCAAGTAAAAAAACTTTTACGAAGTCTCGGTTAGCAGTGAATAAACTTATTTAACTCGCGCCTTACTTTGCCAAGTTTTTCGTAAGTTTGAACAAATTTTGAAAGAGCTGCGGTTATTTTAAACAAGAAAATGAAGGATTTACGACGTTCTCAGTTGTTGGATTCTAAAGATAAATTAGAATTTTTTATTTTACATACAAATTAGGATTTATTTTATTCATTTATCGAAGCGATGCAAAGCGAAGCGATTTTCATTTAAGCGATGATAGCCTAGTTGGAGAAGGCCCGCCTTTCAAGCCAAAGGGAGCGGGTTCAAACCCAGCCAACGGCACGCACCAATTTGTTCATTGTGTGAACATGTTATGTGCGCATTGTATGTCATCTGCTACATGACTGGAGCCCGGTGTATGGCGACATGCTCGCCCCGTCACATTTGGAACTGAATGTCGTCCGGCGAAGTGTGGGTGTTGTATTCGACTACCACTGGTGACCGTTTTGGTGGTGGTCGTTGGGAGTAAGCCCGCCCTAGTATGCCCAAAACGTATCTATTTTAAAATTATGGGTTAATTAAAATTATGACAAATTTATCTTTTTTTTTAACGACTTCCTAAAAGCTTATTATGTCATTCATCAAGTACATATTTTCACCTCCTTAGTTTTGGTCAGAGTTTTTGCTACACCTGTATATTTAATGTGGCCTAAGCCTTGAGATTACCCGAGTGTTGCCAGAGTGGGACAAAAATACGCCATCTCCAGCAAACAGGGTAATGTACACTTTTCAGAGGGTACGGATTAACGCTTACTTAGAGGTACGGCTGGATTAGTCTAACCTCTCATCATCAGTCTTTTTTTTCGTTTGTTTAAGAAACGCGGAATAAACATTTAAATAATAATTTTACTATGGAAACTGACGTGGTTTTCGCACATTGTGAATTTATGAGACGGGAAATAGTTCCCGTCTCATAAATTAAAACGTACGATTAAATCGATTATTCCGACTATAGTTTCAACCGCATTCGGCGGTCTTTATCAAGGCGAGTGCTCGTGCGCGGCTGCGTCTCGCATAACATTGAGTGCTATGGAAGACGCAGCCGCGCGCGCGCGCTATTCCCGTTTCACAATATCATAATAACAATAATAATAATTTATACAATCATACATATCGTCACGCCTTTCTCCTGAAAGGGCTGGCAGAGGTTAATTACAGCACCTACACTTTGCCAGGCGATATTCCGTCCTAAATGTGACAGGGGGCGAATCTGTCAATTTGGGAATGGTGTTTTATAATAATTTAAAACAAAACTACAATTTTTTGTTATATTAATAGAAAAATAGTACGTGGGTGTCACACATTTAGTAAAGTTTAAAGTGGATGAAACTAGATGGCGCTGACTGTTGAGTAAAACGCGCAGGCTAAGTCATAGTGTATAAAACATTATCACTAAACCTTGCCGCTAAAACATCCCGCGAATCACGTGCAGCCCTATTGTATTTGCATATTGCCTTTTTCATAATGATTATCTTAATTTCTTTACTTTATTTTCAATTCAAACATAAAAACAAAACTATCGAAACGCCTTGCAAAATTCCATGAAAATCAAATGAGCGGTAATTAAATAATTGTTAAACGAATTTAGCTGCAAACTTGCTACAAACGTTGGTCCCGTTTGGTTCCGGCACACTAATGCCCATTTGCACCAAATATAAGAATTGCACTAAATCGTTGCTTAACTTTTTAAACTATTCCTTGCAAAATATTTGCTAGAAGAATTCTATCGAATATTCGAACAATATTCGAAAGTTCATGTTAAATATCTAGGTAGGAGCTAGCTAGAGGCACTTTTAACTAGTTAAGAAAGACTCTAGGCAATACTTATAATTAGTGCATGTGCTTAGGGGCCGCATGCTAAGACGACGCTCTGTCATGAATCTCGATTTAAAACTGATTTTATCTATGGTGAAATCACTTATAATCGAGATTAATATGCGTTGATTTAACGTGCGATCCTATGGCCCGTATGCTAAAACGACGCTCAGTCATAAATCTAATATGGTAATCAGTCAGTTTTATCCTTCTAATATTATAAACACGAAAGTTTGTAAGAATGGATGGATGGATGGGTGGATGGATGGATGTTTGTTACTCTTTCACGCCAGAACGGCTGCACTGATCTGGATGAAATTTGACACAGAGATAGATTATGGTCTAGCATAGCACATAGGATACTTTTAACCGCGGGTGAAACCGCGGGGAGCAGCTAGTCATACATAAAACCAGTTTTAAATCGAGGTTAATGTATGAACGCCGTTTTAGTGGGCGACAATAAGAACTAATTTACATAATCATAAACATATCGTCGAGCCTTTCCCCGAGGGGGTTGGCAGAGTTGTACAACACCCACACTTTGCCACACGATATTCAGTCCCAAATGTGACAGAGGCGAGCCTGTCGCCATACACCGGGCTCCAGTCATGTAGCAGATGACATACAATACGCACATAATAATTATGTACACACAATGAACAAATTGATGCGTCTGGCTCTGGTTTGAGAGGCGGGCCTTCTCCAGCTAGGCTATCAAATTTACTCTCTCAAAAATTTAGCTTTCAACGAAAACTCATGAGGAAAAACGATTTTAAAACCCCGAATGTTTGTCTTCCACCCAACACATGACGATGTCGGCCAAATGGTTTTCAAAAACAACAAAAAAGCTTTTTAAGCATCTTCCCCTCACGGCTCGTTTGTGGCGACAAAAATTACCCTCTTTCACGGTAAATTACTTTTGACTTTAAACTCTACGCTAATAAGCTACGGTTGAATTTTATCTGCGTTCATGGTGGTTTTTTGTATTTTATTTTTTGTTATGTTTATAATATATGATGTACGATTGAATTCACTAGATTAATTTTATTTTGAGAACATTCTTGAAAAGAGGGCTTATTCTTAGAAAATACGAGTTTAAGAGTTACAAGAAAAACATTGATAAAATAACTACTTGTTAGCCTGTTACCCATGACTTTACACGTTTGCGTTTATTCAGAAAATATTATCCAAAAACCTTCCTCGTGATATACTGCAACTATTTATCAAATAATAATAATAATAAATTCGGGACATTTTCACACACGGTCGCCTGACCCGAAACTAAGCAAAGCTCGTACTATGGCTGCCAGGGACTAAAATACGTACACATATATTTTAAAATACATACTTAAATAGATATGAACACCCAGACATAGAACAAACACTAATGTTCATCACATGAATGTTTGCCCTAGGTGGGAATCGAACTCACGCCCCCACGCTCAGAAGGGAAATGGTATCAAGATCAGTTTAGCCGTAAAAGCTTACAAACATACAGACAGAATTACTTTAGATTTTAAATTATTAGTATGGATATAACATCGTTTATGTTCTATCATTCACATTGAGATGAATTTTAAAGTACGAGTAAATAACACTAGCTCATCTTAATAAAAAATATTTACAAAAAGTATCATAAGAAAACTGTTTAAGGTGTACTCGCTCGCGACATTATTACACTAGATGCAAAATTACAGAATGCATTATTTTTGATAAATTTGCTTCTACCAATGCATTGAAAACAGTATTACAAAGTATGCAGAATAATTTTCTAGTTGCCGAGAGAAACGTAAATACGTAATTTTATACGTGGTACGTTTTTCTGATTAAAACTATAAAATATCAACATGAAAATTATTCTGAATACTTTGTAATACTGTTTTCAATGCATTGATAGAAGCAAATTTACTAAAAATACATTCGATAAAATACATTCAATTAAAAAATACATGTAATTTTTAAATCTAGTTTAATAGTGTCGCGGGCGAAGACAGCTGCCGTGTCTTACGTTCACCCTGCTCTACATTTTCAGTTAATACAACACATTTATTTTCAGTTATTACATAACAGATTAGTTCTCTAAACGTTTTTTGAGTAGCTTATTTTGATTTGTGTTCTTATTTCGATTAATACCAATAAAAACGGCAAGAAAAAGTAATTCTAGGCGCCGATTTCATTTCACCGTCAAATACGATATACGATTTTCAACTCTTAATGAAGCGGGTTAGGTAAACGCGTGCGTGGGTGGAAAATCGTGCTAAGACCGCGTTTTAAAGTTAACCAAGTTCTTTTGAAATTGAATTGAATTGACTCAGTAATTGTGTAGCTTTCTACTAGTGATATAAAGCCAAAGTCAAAGTCAAAATGTTTTTATTCAATTTGGGTATCAAAGATACACTTATGAACGTCAAAGTTATTTTAAATAGACTCGACCGCCTTGTTCGGAGAGCCTCTACTCAGAACAACAGGCAAGAAACTGAGGGGCATTATACTATGAGGGGCATATAATATTGAAAACCAGGTACTTTAGTCAAATAGCATTCAGAATGCGTTTCTATCCTACTAATCCTACTAATATTATAAACGCGAAAGTTTGTAAGAATGGATGGGTGAATGGATGGATGTTTGTTACTCTTTCACGCCAGAACGGCTGAACAGATCTGGATGAAATTGGGCACAGAGATAGATTATAGTCTAGAATAGCACATAGGGTACTTTGTAACCGCGGGTGAAATCGCGGGGCGCAGCTAGCCGATTATTTTTCTAAAATCGAACGCAACTGCCGATTGTACGAAATATGAACTATATAACATATCTTCACGCCTTTCGTGTTCACGTTTCACCCGCGGTTAAAAAGTATTCTTTGTGCTATTCTAGACTATAATCTATCTCTGTGCCAAATTTCATCAAGATATGTTCAGCTGTTCTGGCGTGAAAGAGTAACAAACATCTATCCATCCATCCATCCATCCATTCTTACACACTTTCGCGCTTATAATATTAATAGGATATGATAGTAGGAAGGAAGTTGATACTTAAATTTATTTCCTTTTCTGTTGTAAATTCTTGTAAATAGTTTTGAATAGGCTGAGGCTTACAAAACATATCTAATAATGTTGTACTGTCTTGTACTGCGAGGATTGAATGTACACTAGCTAAGTATGAAACTGTATTTGTTTTCGTATAATAAAGAACTATTGAAATTGAAAAAAAAGAAATAGGCCGCTAGGTCTGCAGCTCGCAGTCAATAGTAATATAAGCGTAGATTGAACTATCCAAGTAACATTTATACTTTAAAAGGCTATTACCACGAGTACAAACGTAGAAGCGATTCGTCGTCAAATGGATAGAAATCGTGTTCTCGTAGAGCGTGCTACGAAATATCGTAGCACTTCGTAGCGCTCGTAGCACTCGTTGTGTAGCAGGTGCTACAGAGCGGCGAAATGATCGTATAATAAATATTGCAACGGTGGAGTTTATTTCGTGTCAATTGCTTAATGTAGGTAGGAAATTGTTAATTGCATTACAAGGGAGCAAAATTATGTTTTTGCAGCGAGGGGGTTATTTTGATTTCTGAACAGAGCGAGTGTGTGGAGGAGTCAATTGTATTTCTTGGAAGGAAAAATATTATTTTGTGGTCTAATGTTACATTTTACTTTTTATTACTTTTATGAGAAAAATAAAAAAGAGGTATAAATAAGAGGAGTCTAGTCTAGTCTAGTCTTTGAATTGGGACGTACAATCCTGTAATGAAGATGATGATGACTACTAGTCCAAAAAAACTTTGGTATCTCCAAAAAGCCTTCAATCAATTTACTCAGTCAAAAGGTCTCTTAGCCCTAAGTCCTAATCGCGTCAATTGAGGCCACTTTGGGTTAAATATTCAGTTAGTAAATCAAATTACATTGCCCTCTTTCGGAGTGGTTAATAGGCGTCGTAACCGACAACTGGGCTACTTTATACCAACGTGACGGTCTCGTGTGGGTTAGGACATTAGCTTTTAGCGGGGCTTGAGTTACCAAAGATGCACAGAAAAACGGAGGCTTTTGGGCGGCCTCAAAACTTGTCACCAAGGCTAGCCTTTTGACGTATTTTAGTCTACTTACGGAGACAACTGAGCCGTTGACGTTGCGTTAATCGTTAATTAATTCGGAAGGAAACGGGTCAGTATCACTAAAGTTTTACAAACGTATCAACGGTGATCGAGCTGGAACTTTTGTGAGACATTACTGATACTGAGTCTTTCCTCGTCGGATTTTTATGGTTAAGGCAACGTCACCGGGTCAGTTAGGTATCTGCTATGACTAGTGGAATTGCCCTCTCGACCAGCCGTCTTTAGGGCTCGTTATAACAAGCGTTTGACACGAAACCTATCGGCAGCGGCTGGCGGTGGCAGCCGCACTCGCTGAAGGCAGCCATCCACCTGCTGACAGCTGCCGCCTCCAGATGGCGACGGATGTAATCGCCTCTGCCGTTGGTAAAGTGCCGCTCGTCTTTGAGCGCTCTAAGTGGTAATGAAAGCTAATAGCCCAGTTTATGAAAAAAACATAAGAAAGTAGAATCAGTCACAGCAATGTAAATGCAGACACCAATCTGTACTTCTGAATTGACTCATGAAGAAAATACATTTTATACCGAATGCGCACCACGCATTTCTTGATACAAGTTATGCTAGGAGTACTCTACGTCAGGTAGTCTTAAATAGTCGTATACGCAGAGGCGTTCAAGGCGCAATTTGACGGTTAATACACAGTGATTCACTTCTAATGAATAATGAAGAGTAATCTAATTCTTCTATTAAATTCCATAGGCATGTCAATAATGACAGAAAGAACGTTATAATTAGACAGTTAGCAATGAAGCATCGAAAATGAAAGCCAAATTTAACCGTCCAAATAGTATTCGAATGTCCCGAAGGCTTGCGGTAGCCTGAAAAGGCTGCTAACCTACTGGGAGCACCTGGGCTGGTTGGAGTAAAAAGGACGGGAAGAGAAGTGGCATTAAGCCTTGGGCCATTGGGCGTGAATGCCACTTCTCTTCAAGTGGCTAAGTGCGGAAAATGCCGCGCGAAACAAAAACAAACAAACAAAATGTCCTGGGAGGAGCTGAAGCGCGGTGCCAACAGCAGACTCCCCGGGACGATTTTGGTTAGTACAATCCCACAGTGCTCCACTGCAATCAGGTATCTTTCAAAGATTTCTTCCTCGTGACAAAAAAATGGTACACCAGTGCCTTACTCCGCCGGTTATCACTCAAACAGCCGCTGGGCCGTGTTTGCTCAGCTCTCAGCGTGATACGGGTCGGATCTATTTAGGCATCGTTTGGATAGCGGAGTTCTGGCGGCCTTCACCTGCCGTCTGGGTATTTTGGACGATTTCCGCGGAATTTTAAGCCAAAAGTTAGTGATAATAATTTAATAGGCAGCTACATGGATAATAATTATGTTGTTTTGAGCGCAATTAGGTTCAAAGTTTTGTTGATCGGAAAATCAGATGGAAATGATAATTTTTCAGTTAATAATAAAATAAATTCGGGACACTTCCACACACGCTCGCCTGACCCCAAACTAAGCAAAGCTTGTACTATGGCTGCCAGAGACTGATATACATACTTATATATTTTTAAATACATACTTAATTACATATTAACACCCCGACATAGAACAAACACAAATGTTTATTTATTTATTTATTTATTTATTTGTCCATCAACATTGTGTACACTAAAACATTATTAAATTCAATAAAATATTACTTAAAATAACTAAATGTCACAATAATTATAAATGGAGACGGCATGCATAGGACTTAAGAGCGAAAAATATTATTAATTAAAAATATACAAATAATAAAATTGAATTCAAATAAAATAATGAAAAATTACAAAATAGGCGTCAAATTATCCTCACAGGTCAAGTCAATGATAATAATAAATAAAATGTCAAACAATATAAAACGCAAGAAAATACATAAAACATAAACGCAATAGCATAAAACAATACAAAACATAAAACATTGCATAATTTAATTTTACTTTATTTGGTCAGAAGCTCAGAGACCCTCAATGACTTCTTGAAGCTGTTGTAACTATCACCAAATATGTCAGTAGCGGTTGTCTTAGACGTGGTGTTGTAGTGACGCGCCATTCTAGCTAAGGGTGCATTGAAGCCCAAGTTCGAATGTGAACAAGGAGTTGAAAACATGTTAAAACACGAAACTCTGGGCAGCTTCCGGGGGCTTGAAATGAATAAATCGGAGAGTAAATATGGTGTGTCCAAAATTCCATTGGCGAGCTTATATAAGAATAAAAGATCTAAAGTATGCCTGCGATGCGATAGAGATTCTATTTTAAAATGCTGTAGTCTAGCAGCATAGCTCAACAACTTCTTCCCCAGGCAATTGGAGTAAGTTAGATGCCAGAGGAATCTTTTTTGAACGCTTTCCAATTTCTTTTTGTGAACATCATAGAAAGGGTTCCAAGCGACGCTACAGTATTCCAAACCACTGCGCACTAAAGAATTATAGAGCAATATCTTTGTTCTAGACGATTTGAATTCTCTGCAATTTCGCAAAACAAAACCAAGACTCTTAAACCCCTTGGAAGTGATATGGTCGACGTGGATGTGACCACGAAGCTTGCTGTCTAGAATAACACCAAGGTCCCTAATTTGATCAACATTCGAAATTGCAGTGTTGTTAATAAGAAACGTCGGACGGTCAATAGGCTTTGTCTTTCTGGAGAACCTCATTGCAAAACATTTGGAAACATTGAGGTTCATGTGATTATTGTTGCACCAACATTCAAGCCTATTAATATCTTCCTGTATTAAGGCCACATCCGCAGTAGACTCCACAGCACGAAAGAATTTTAGATCATCTGCGAAGAGGTAAAATTTAGAGTGCTTAAAGCACTGACCTATGTCGTTGATGAAATAATTAAAAAATTCAGGACCAAAATGTGAACCCTGTGGTACACCTGAACAAGCGTCGAATGGGTTCGATGAATCTCCATTTATAACCACGACTGACGATCTACCTCGCAGATACGATGCACACCAGGTGAGCAAAGGATCTGCAATTCCGTACATGGCAAGTTTACGCAGGAGAATCTTGT
Organism: Peribatodes rhomboidaria; assembly: GCA_911728515.1. NCBI lineage: Eukaryota > Metazoa > Arthropoda > Insecta > Lepidoptera > Geometridae > Peribatodes > Peribatodes rhomboidaria. The sequence goes on from OU452189.1 coordinate 10,560,588, forward strand.
GGTTGACCTTGTCGAAAGCTTTGCTAAAATCGGTGTATATTGCCTCCACTGAAGAGCGCCGGTCGAGGATGCGAGACACATCGTTGGTAAACGAAACCAGATTTGTCGCTGTGGATCTCGATTTTGTGAAACCATGTTGTTCTAGAGTGAGTATACATTTAAAATTGGAAGAAAAGACTGGAAGTAATAATTTTTCGAAAGCTTTAGCAAAAACAGGCAAAATCGAAATTGGTCGGTAGTTGCCAACGCTATTCTTATCTCCATTTTTATGCAGCGGTACAACCAGAGCCTTCTTCCACACTGAAGGAAAAAATCCGGACATAAGCGATTTATTGAAGATGAGTCGCAAGGGACGAGCTAGCGCTGGGGCGCACTCAACCACAAATCTAGAGGGAATTCCGTCTGAACCAGCTCCTTTGGTAGGGTCAAGTCTTTTTAAAAATCTTAAAACTTGTTCATCATTGAAAGTTATGGTGGTTAGAAACCTACTGGTAAGCGCCGGTACGTCGTCAGTGATGAGAGATGAGGCTGTGTCCACGTCGCTTCTACTGTAAGCTGATGCAAAGTTTTCAGCGAAAAGATTACATATATCTTTATTACCGACGGCTGATTTTGCCCCTAAGTACATTTGAGCTGGATAGTGACTATTGTTATTGCGCTTATTTTTAATGAAAGACCAAAACAACTTTGGATTAGAGCGCAAATTGCATTCTAGTCGATCCAAATACTGTTTATAGCAAAGAGTCTTTAGTTTATCAGAGCGGGATTTTACCAAGTCAAACGCCAGTTTATCTCGTGGATTACAGTTGAATTTACGTAATTTGCAATGGTATTTGTATTTTTCTTTCAAGAGCTTAATGAGGTCACGGGAAAACCAGACTGGATATTTTTTAGAACGTTCATCACATAAATGTTTGCCCTAGGTGGGAATCGAACCCGGCGTGGGTTCAAGCTCAGAAGGCAGGTTCACTACCACCTGAGCCACCGAGGCAGTCAATATCAGTTTCTATATTTGGTAAAAGACAGTTGTACTTTTAACTTCTGTGAAAAAATATTTAGTGAGCATTTCGAATGGAATGTATCTCTATTATGAAAATACAAAAAACCAGTGGTTTTTTGTATACAGTGAACAGTGATGGACAAGCGGTAGTGATTAACTAGAATACATGGTTTTTAACGAAATAGACAAAACTGAAGTGTCTTAAACGTCATTTAACTTAAGAATACATACATACATACATATCGTCACCCACACCACAACACCTACACTTCGCCGGATGATATTCAGTCCCAAATGTGACAGGGGGCGAGTCTGTCGCCATACACCGGGCTCTAGTCATGTGGCAGATGACATACAATACACACATAATTATGTTCACACAATGAAAGAATTGGTGCGGCTGGGTTTGAACTCGCTCCCTCTGGCTTGAGAGGCGGACCTTCTCCCAACCAGGCTGCCGTCGCTCTTACATGGCATCCATTAACTTAAGAATGTGCGCGATAGAATCTTGTCGTGTTCATCCATTGTGTTTATCAAAGAATTTTTAAAACGATGTTTTCTACTTTGCTATAAGTACCTAATCTCTTGGGAAGTCAAAAAAAATATTTCCTTCATATTTCAGGTACAAAAAGCTTAAAAACCTGAAGCCTAATTCATTCGAGTCATACCTAAACAATTACACGATACGTCGGTCAAGTTCCCGGACGTTTTTGAAACTAGACACATTTTCAGAACTAACAATGCAAAAATAGAAGACATATAGCCCATAACGAGTGTGAACGGGGAATACGTAAAGGGATGCTCGTAAAGAGGACTGCGTACGTTAAGATGAAACAAAGACAAATATAGCAAACAAGCAGCGCCCCGCGGTTTCACCTGCGGTTAAAAAGTATCCTATGTGCTATTCTAGACTATAATCTATCTCTGTGCCAAATTTCATCCAGATCTGTTCAGCCGTTCTGGCGTGAAAGAGTAACAAACATTCATCCATCCATCCATCCATCCATTCTTACAAACTTTCGTGTTATAATATTAGTAGGATCTACAACCAGATTTAAAAAACTGTTACCTTCTCTGTAAAATCAAAGTTGTTTTCCGCGTCTATCCCTTTTTACCTAAAAAAGTGGAGGTTCTCAATTCGACTGTATGTTTTTTTTTTACGTGGTTACTCCGCCGATTGTGAATCAATTTTGATGTTTTTTGTGTTTGGTAGATCATACTTAGAGGTCCCATATGAATTTTATAGAAACCGGTTAAGCAGTTTTTAAAATACATTAGCAAAGATCTAAAAGTTGTTTACATGAATGACGGCCTGATGGCAAGTCGGTTTTTTGAGCTTCGTATTTGATGTTATTCTGTTTGCAATATCCGCTAACTCCTTCTAATACTCACAGTCCGATTGGATCCCTATGAGTTTAGAACAAATTAAGTTCTGCTTCAAATAGACACTTCTCTTCACCAACTTTCTAACTTTATCTCACTTAATTGGTGTCGGAAGAAAGCGATGATAGCCTAGTTGAAGAAGGCCCGCCAGTCAAGTCAGAGGGAGCGGGTTCAAACCCAGCCGACGGCACGCACCAATTTGTTCATTGTGTGAACATATGTGCGTATTGAATGTCATCTGCTGCATGACTGGAGCCTGGCGTATGGCGACAGGATCGCCCCCTGTCACATTTGAGACTGAATGTCGTCCGGCGTAGTGTGGGTGTTGTATTACACCTCTGCAAGCCCCCTCGGGGGAAAGGCGTGATGATATGTTTTGTTATGTAATTGGAGTCGGTACAATCAAACAATTTGAAATCAATTGACTGCCTCGGTAGCTCAGTCGGTAGTGAACCTGCTTTCTGAGCTAGGGGGCGTGAGGGAGCGTTACTCAACCGAAAGGGGGTCATTTTTCTATTTATTATGAACAACTATTACTATGGGGTCAACCCTGAATTTGAGTAAAAATTAACAGCTGTTCCATACATTTTGTCGAAGATCAATGAACTTTTTGTGTGGAACAGCTGCCTTTTTTACGAGATTTTGGGTTGGATTCATACTAAAAATTGTTTACAATGATGAGTAGGTACAACGACCCCCTTTTACACCCTACCCCTTTTTTACCCTTACCTTTACCCTTACCCTTTTTTTGTACACCCTGTACCGATAACCCTGTATAATAAGCCAAGTCCTAAATTATTATTTTTTAAAATTCTAAGTCCTACGTATCTCACTAATAGCGTCATTTGCTCGCCTCGCTCCACTAAACAAAGCTTACAGCTCTCAGTGCAGCTCTTACCTAAACAACCTTTGTCGAGGTGAAATCGGGTAATTTTTCACAGGGAAGTGAGAAAACGAGATAGGCACGTGTTTGCTTTACCCGTACCTACTTCGTGGGGTGACCAGTTGCAAATGAGGAATTTGCGGAAATCTTTAAAAAAGATAAGAGAACCTATGGTAATTTTTACTTTTAATAAGGATGACTTGTCTTTTTATTTATTTTATTGGTAACTGGATACAAAGTCCTTAATGCCTAACTTAGTAATTGTCATGTCTTGATAATGATGATGATGAGATGATAAAGGAGAGGGTGGTGAAAGTTGAGATGAATCCCTCCCCTTTTCCAATTTCAGTAAAGCCGTAGATACTTTACTGAAACTTTAAGTCGAGTTTTGTAGAGAACACGAAAAGTAGGATTTCTTAATGTTTGTATCATTTGCCCACACTCGTGCACGTTAACGAACCGGCAAAGGTTAATAATCCACAATTATTACACTTTAACACTCGAAGAATCACAAGTTTTAGAAAATAATACAAAATCACGACACCATCTTTTCGGTTCCCGCCAAAAACTCCGGATGACTTGTCTTTGGTCTCCTCGGAAAAAAAAGTTGCGGTAAATTGGTAGTAACAAGTAACATTATTAAAAAAATAACAAAAACCGGCTGTAAAATATTATCCATAAGTTACATCCACAAAGCGATACTTTCAATGACAAGTAACATTAAAGAAAAACAAAAATCAGGCTGAAAAATGTTGTACTCTATGTCACATCCGCTTTCAAGACGATACAAATGACACCTCACATGTCGAAATCCATCAAGCTGTTTAGGCTGTAGGGCGTGCCAAAGAAACCTCATATATACATACACACATACATACATACATACACTCGAAAAACATAATCCTCTTTCTTGCGCAGTCGAGGAAAAACATAAAATGGAGCTATTAAAACGAATCATATCCTACTTATACATACTCGTATTATAAAAGCGAAAATTTAGCGTACGTGTATGTTTGTTTTTTTGCCTGGTTCTTGACGCTCTAACAGATGGATGGATTTTAATGAAATGCATAAAAGTTGCTTCTACCCTACATTAACTTAACTATATGTCATTTTTTAATCGCGAGTAACATCGGGACGCAGAGCTAATATGGCTAGAAATGGCGAGAGCTCAACACCAAACATAAATAAAGCTTATGTAACAAAATCTACACTAACATTATAAAGAGGAAAAAGAGGAAAGATAAGTATTTTTGTATGTTTGTAACGAATTAACTCAAAAACTACTGCTCCGATTTTAAAAATTATTTCACGATTAAAATAGCTTTTTAATCGTGAATTATTTTTTATTATGCCTGAGTGACATAAACTATAAAACGCGAGCAAAACCTGACAAACCTACAAACCATACCTACAACAGGTAGGTATGGTTGACATACCTACAACACGCACGAAAGGCTTCCATTTCTCATACGGACCGCTAGAGTATGGAATACTCTGCCAGAGTGTGTGTTCCCTGACACTTATAATCTGGGTGTCTTCAACTCTCGAGTGAATCGGTTTCTTCTAGGCAAGCGTACTCCATCGTAGGCCGCATCACTGCTTATCATCAGGCGTGTAGGCGGCCAAACGCAAGCCTATTATATAAAAAAAAACCGCGAGCAAAAGAGCTAGTTATTAATAAAATAAGGCAGCAAAACCCATGGTGACTCTACAAACGCAGTTTCTTGACAGATCGCGCGTCAGTTTATCATCTGGCAGCGGAATGACGCAAGTTTGTCAGTAAATTGACTGTGACGTCACAGTGGGGGTGCAGCAGTGTGTCTACTTGATAAGAGACACAGAGAAGTTAAAGTTAAAACCGCTATCTGTCATAGAGTACTTACACTTAGTATGATTTTATAGAAAACTTGCTGCGCCCTGCGGTTTCACCCGCGGTGTCACAGGAACCGTTATTTTTTTCGGGATAAAAAGTACCCTATGTCCTTTTTCGTACTCCCGACAACGTGTATGCAAAATTTTAAGATGATCGGTTGTGAAGTTGAGACGTGAAGCGTTACAAACAAACAAACAAACTCACTTTCGCATTTCAAATACAAATACAAATAATTTATTTCAAAAAAGACAATTACAATTAACCATATCAAAGTTTTATGTACTTAAAGCTTATTTATAAACGGAAATGGTTACAAAATTGCTTGTGGCCCTGCACTAGGAGACCTGTATCGCAGGGACCAATGTTTATGCGAATACAGAAAGATAATGAATGGTAGTGCGGCTATTGGATATGCGGATATAATATTATTAGTTTATACTAAACTAGTTACGAGGTGTTTGTGTGTGTGTGTGTGTGTGTGTGTGTGGCAGCAGAGTAAGTATAACCAGTTATTTAATTATTTTTAATAGTTTTTCTGTATCAACATATGACAGAGAAAGTAGATAATATTTGTTAGATTATATTTGTTAGATTTATAATATTTGTTAGGATAAAAGACATAGTGTCTACTGCAAGGTTATAAGGAATTAACAACTTATAAGAGGATAAGTTGAGTTTAAGTAATTATTATGGATTATTACTATGGATTATGGAACTATTACTATGGATGGCTCCGTAGTAAAAAAATAAGTTGTCTTGAAATCCTTGAAGTCTCTAAAATCGCAAAAACACAGCTGTTCCATAAAATTTAGACAAAATGTATGGAATCGTTTTTTTTCTTCTCGATTTCAGTATTGGCCTAATAGTAAAAGTTGTTTGTAATGATGAGTAAAATGACAACTTTCGGCTTAGTACACCCTTTTCTGAAGTCAAAGTCAAAGTTAAAATGTTTTTATTCAATTTAGGTATCAAAGATACACTTATGAACGTCAAAGTTATTTAAATAGATAACCCTGTATACAGTGTACTGATGCTGCTCCGTGAGTGATGCCGTGTCTGTTGATCATCGAGCGGTGTAATGACGCAAGAGATGACATAGTGAAGGTGCAAGTCCAGTGGGTTTATTTCATTACCGTTTACCCGACTGCGCAAGAAGGAGGGTTATATTTTTCGAGTGTATGTATTTATTTATGAGGTTTCTTTAGCATGACATACAGCCTAAACAGCTTGATGGATTTCGACATGTGAGGTGTCATTTGAATCGTCTTGATAGTGGAAGTGACATAGGGTACAAAATGTAGCAGCCGGGTTTATTGTTTTTCTTTTAATAATGTTGCTTGTTTATTGTTTTTGAATTGACATTTTTTTTTTATTGTTTCTTTATGGACTATCAAGACATACTCAAACTATGTGACAGACTCAAACGGCCGAGAAATTTTTGCTATTGGCTGTCTATGGCTTTTTGACCAATAAGAACGGCGTATCAGCGTATCTAGTCAGGTTCCATTGGCCTTAAGCCAAATTGATTGTAACTTGGCTAGAGGTTCCTCTAGACCAGTTACAATCACTTACAAGCGATTCTATTTCTTCGACCACCAACGCTGTACCGTTAGCTGCTAATTGGACAAGTTGACGATAAGATTATGTGACATTCAAACTTATACCTAGTATTCTACTTGTATTTAATATTTCGTCCAATCAGCAACTGACGGTCGAGCTTTGGTGAGTGTAGAATAGAATCGTTTCAAAGCGATTGCAACTTGTCTATGGCTCCTAGTATAGGATTTTTATGGAATCTCCCAACATTTTCCTGTAAGGAAAGTCAATTGAGAGTGACCCAAATAATTTCGCGTGCACCAACATATCCCTGGATATCTTTTACAAAAAACAACCCGTATTACAAAGGTCACGGATTTTTTACCCTACTGTGCTAGAAGGACGGTTATGTTTTTCGAGTGTATGTATGTACGTACATGTGGGTATACTTTGGTATAGAGGTTTCTTTGGCACGCCCTACAGCCTCAACAGCTTGATGGATTTCGACATGTGAGGTGTCATTTGAATCGTCTTGATAGTGGAAGTGACATTGGGTACAACATTTTGCCTTTGACCTTCTAATCAAGAAGAAGGTTAGAAGCCGGTCTAATCATTTTGCTGCCGGGTTATATGTTTTTCTTTTAATAATGTTACTTGTTACAGTATAAGATGACAAGTCAGTGCTTTCTTTAAGGTGGTCCTGTACTGGAACGACGACTCGCATGCAACCTGGACTGGCTCATGCGTGTCACTGGCCACGTGTATTCATTTCAGACTTATAGCTAGGCCTGCAGTTTTACCCGCTGTCTCACAAAAACCGTATTTATCATCTTTCGAGAATGTGTTCTTATGAATAATTTAAAGACTAAGTTACTTCTATACCGCTCCAAATTCGTCTATTAATTTAAGCGTGGAGAAGCAATAAATAAACACAGAAATTCATAAGCTTTCGCATGAAATTTTAACAATTATAGTGTTTATAATTTCAACCTGAGTATCTTGGAGTGAAGATACGTTTTAGATATTCATGTTCCATCTTAGGTCACAAACAACGTCACGTCAACGTCAACGTCGCCAATATCATTGGCGAGTTGGTGGTAAAAGTCCGGCTAATCTATTGAAAAAAAACAACAACAACTGCTAGGGCATTATTCTGGCGTACTTACTTTAGGATGGTCCCGCACTGGAACGACGACTCGCACGCACACCTTGACTGGCTTGTCGCGCGTGATGTCGAGCATCCTCCGCTCGCTCCGCCACTCGCCTGCAACAAACGAAGCATGAGTTAGTTAACAAGACAAGAGATAGTTAAGATTTGAAACATATAACCAATATTTTCTTTATTTTTGTTATTTGATAACTAGCTACTCCCTGCGGTTTCACCTGCGGTCCCACGGGAATCGTTATCAATTTTTTTCAAGATGAAAGGTACCCTATCTCCTTTTCTGTCAAACTTACAATGTGTATGAAAAATTTTATGATCGGTTGAGTAGTTAAGGCGTGAAAGTATGTCTTTTCTCTGCACCTCTGACAATGTGTACCTATGCAGCATTTTTTATTGGTCAGCCGCGTAGTTAAGGTTTCGTGACGCTCTGAATTTTCCATACAAACGGTTGTCCAATTTCTTGGAAACCATATGTCAGCTTGTGATGAAATTTGGCGTGTACAATTAGATGAACTATATCTCCGCCTCTGTGTTCTTAGTTGTTTCTTAAACCTTTCAAAGAGCAAATAGAGCTTCGAAAAATATCCGCATTTCTAAGGTGTCACTTTTGACTGCTTTATCTAATAGATCAGGGGTGGCCAACCGGTCGATCGCGATCGACTGGTCGATCGCGGCTATTAGTCCAGTCGATCGTGGCAAAGCAAAACACAAAGAAGTTTAATATGCCTATAACAAACTTTTTACATTGAAAAATACGTAGAATAGACTACGCAACGTAATTATCAACAGCTGCGCACAGTATTTTGAATAGTTTTTAAATTACCGGTTCGTTCTATGACGTTATTCATCCTTTCTCCCGTGCAGGTAGTTCTCTTCTGTTTTCAGCATGCGAAAGACAAAAGTTTCGGAACATGTGGAACCCAGGGATGGGTGGGTGTCAAGCCAACTCGTCAGTTGACGAAAGTTAGGTTACGATCTCATGAGTACCGAGATAAATCACGATTAGACTTAGCATCGCGCCTATGGATAAATGGTTGAAGAGAAACGCTGAAGAAACTTCAAATAAAGAAAGAAATCCTTCATCCTTCATCCCTAACTCACTAACTAAATACATACTGTTTTTTTTTTACTTTCAAGAAGTATGTAATTGGTAGATCGCGGAGGATTTCGTCACTTAGTAGTAGATCTTCGGTCTAATCAAGTTGGCCACCCCTGTAATAGATAGACAAAGCAAATCATAAATCACTTTATATAGGGAGGTTGTCTACATAATTAACTTTTAAGTTAATTCTTATTACAAGGAATTTTTTAAGTTATTCAAGAATGATTAGAGAAGTGCAAAAGTTATAAAAAAATATTGAAATTGACGGAACCTTAAACCGTGAAAGCGTAATAAACGAACAAATTCACTTTCACATTTATTTTATTAGGATGGGAAGAAAGAATTAGGAGAACCGAGTCCATACTATAATTTAATAAAGCCCACTATCGATGTACGAGTATGTCACGTGATAACTACGTGACTGTTTTGCTCCGTAAAAATATTATATCAAATTGATATTGAGACATGTGGCAATTTGAGGGCCATAACACTTGCCAGATTATATTTGTTACGTCGGTTAGGTCGTTGTCGCACTTAACGCGTACAGAATTAATGGCTGAATATATTTTAGTGAAACTGAATGGAAACGTTCATAACATGCCTCAGATCAATCTAGAGGAAAAGATGGAACACTGCGTTATAGGTATCTGGCTGAAGCCACTTCTTTTTCAATGCGTGTGCGTAGTAATGTTGCCATGAAAAACATTTACAATTGCACGAAAACTAATATTATTTACAAACTCTACGTTAGCCATTTCCGTTCTAATATACAACCTTCGGAGATTTAATATTTTAAAACTGCATATATTTTTAAGAGTTTAATGTTACGGCTTTTTCAAAATTGACTTGTAAAAAAACTGCATAGTTTTTAAAAAGAACCTCAAAATGTAGTCCTGGCCACACTTTTATAATGCACTATGTACATTAAAGTACACGAAATTATACCATAAACCAAATAATGTTGAGGTAACAATAACCAAGCGACTAGCGTAGTTTTTTGCGTCAATGTGTGAGTAGTTTGGATGGTTGGCTTCACTTAGATCATAATATGCCGTGCGCCATCTTATTTTCTAGGTTGATCTGAGTAACATGCACCATGTGGTTATCGGTTGTCACTTTTTATGTTTTTTTTCCTAGAAAAGTTGCAAAATGCAGGACAAAGTAAACAATGCTTAATAATAAAGCTAAGCTAAGTAAGCTATCTTACCTAATTTCATACAATACTTCTTATAAAACAACGCCTAAAATCCTTACTAATTATAAAATCGAAAGTAAATCTGTCTGTCTGTCTGTTTGTAGGCTTTTCACGGCTAAACGGCAGAACGTATCTTGATGAAATGAGATACATAGTTGCAGTATGTCACAAGAAAGGTTTTGGATACTTTTTTCTGAATAAATAAATCTTTTGTCATTAAATTCTGTAACTTAATAAAAAATAACACGCCGCTTACCTAATGCGTCAGACAACATCACAGAATAGTACGGAGTTGGTACTAAAATAACAACTGACAACAAAAATTAAAACTCTGTTCAAAACCAGCCAGTGCTTTTTTTTAAATGTTGGACTCTAATCTCTTTGGTAACGGATTATTTTTCATAATTTGATAATTAGTTACAATATATCACGAGGAGGGTTTATGGATACTATTTTCTGAATAAACGCGAACGAAGTTGCGGGCAACAGCTAGTTTAAAATAATCTTCAAAAGTCAATTAACAACCATCTTGTTAAAATAACGATGTAGGAGGAAGTCTATCTGTTTTGAAAGGTCAATGCTATATTTTTAGAAGAAAACTAAATTAAAAAAGGTCGCGGTGAATAATTCGAAAAGGTCAAATTGAGTCCTAATTCAAACGAATTTCCCGCTCTTTTAACCCTTTCTTTCATTTCAATGCTTCATTAGCTTCCGGTGTCCATATTCTTTGAAAGACCAAAACAAAATGACCAAGAAAAGCCTCTCACAAACATAGAGCAAGGAAAACCTTTCAAAAAATCTTTGCAAAGAAATTGTAATACAAAATAAGGTTTTTGGCTGAAAACAGTATTTTTCAAAACAAGCTATTAAGAATTGCACATCTGACTAATGATGATGATGATGAAGCTAAAGCTAGTAAGCAGTAAGCTATTAAAAATAAGCTCAAATACGGCTAGCTAGTCAATCTACAAGCTAAAAATCTTATCTTCTTAATATCTTAATATATATAAATCTCGTGTCACAATGTTTGTCCTCAATGAACTCCTAAACCACTTAACCGATTGTAATAAAATTCGCACACCATGTGCAGTTCGATCCGACTTGAGAGATAGGATAGTTTAAATCTCAAATTATAGTCGCAATTTTAATATGTATACATAAATAATAAACGCGAACGAAGGCGCGGGGTGACAGCTAGTTAGCTATATAAATAAGAAAATACGGCTAGCTAGTCTACTACTATTTGTCAAAAACTGAATCGACAAAAAATTCTATAAAAGTTAATGAACCAATTCACAAATTTCAAGAGAACTAACGCTTGCTCGGTCGATTTACTATCGAGGATGGCCATCTTCCGAGTCCATCATCAAAACAGCTCTCTGGTACTATATTATTGCCTGTGAGTAGTCTAGAGAGAGTTCCGTACTGTTTAAGAACGAAAAGTGACAGGCCAACTTTTATATACTAGTGTGCGTGATAGGTACGTCTTTTACTAGGGTTGCGTTGTACATTTAGAACTTAACAGTTGGCTGTTATTTTATTGACCCGTGCAATGCTTTTTAAGTCCATCTGGACTGAAAATCCCAATTCTGACAATCCCGATTGACACCAAACATATGCAAGTCAAACAAATTTGAGTCAAATTCGAATTTCAGGCTGTGGTTCTAAGGTTAGCTTCCAGAATTAAATCTAAGCATAGTTACATACAACATGCTGGTTTTGGTTTGCAAAATTAGAGAAAAAAAAACAATCAAGTCTTCAAACAAAATTGATTACGTGACCAGTTACTCGTACTTTGTTTGAAAACTCGTTTTTTTTTCTTCGAATTTTTCGAAGTGCTCTAAAAGTTGTTCACGTTGACGGACAGAACTACACCCTTAAGTATACTACTTACTACACCCAAAATCAGCACCCTGTAAATGCATTACTAACTAACTGACATGGCAAGTTAATTGAAAGCTTGTAAAAATATTTTTTTTTACAACAGACTTGGCATGCGTTTGACCACTGACTCGCCTGATGGGAAGCATCGACGTGATCGAAGCTGTTACACGCTTGCCTAGGAGATACCTATTCACTTTACTCTTAAACACCCCCGGATTGTATAGGTGGAAAGACAGACGCAGGCAACGAGTTCCACACCTCTGCAGTTCTTACAAGAAAAGTTGACTTGAAACGCTTAGGGTGTCTCTTACTGGTGCGCTCGTCTCAAACAACATTCTCTTCGCTAGTGATTATTACTACCTCAGAAAATAAAAGCCTTTAGCAATGTAGCGCAAGCTTGTAGAATTGATTTGCAGAATGCGCCAAAGCTGCCAAAATGCGTAGAAAAAACTTCTCAATATCATTATTTATTTATTTAGGCCAAAAATTTGCTTACAAAAGTTCAGCTTCAGCATCTTTTGTTGCCATCTTTGCTATATTTGGGTCTTACTTAAATAATTCATAGGAACACCCTTTCATCCCCATATTCAGCTTGACAACGGATTGGGGTTGCCACGTGAAAAATAATACGGGTTCAAAGGTCGCAGATTTGGCGGGAAAAATGACAGCTGTCAAACGAGGATTAAAATATGGCGCCCGGCGCGACGAGGGGGCGTTCGATGTTTGAATTTTGAGAATGGTCAATTTGTGTTTTAATTGCTTTTGTACATACGCCATAAAAGTTGAGGGGAGAGGAGTTACGGAATAATTTCCTACAGACGCTATAAATTTTGGTTGTACAATATTCATCAATTCAGTTTAAACGTTTTAACAAAGACTAGGCATTTCATTATTTTCTTGGTATAATAATATACTCTGCCAGGTATAGCATTCAGCAACACGTAGTGACGTCAATCGATGCTTAAACAAGACCGAAATAAGTTCTTTACAACAACTTTGAAAGAGACGAATGACGATGACGTCATTACGTGTTTGCCGAATGCTAGACCTTGTTTTTTTTGGATCATGATTATTTTCAACTTACCGGGTAACAAGAGCGGGTAAAATAAGATCATAACGCTGAAAAAAAATTCGAGTTCAAAGTCAAAGTAAAAAAGTTTTTACTCAATCGAGTACCAAAGATACGTTAAAATAATGAACGTCAACGTTGTTTAATAGACTCGACCGCCTAGTTCGAAAAAAGAGCCACTACTTATAAAACTCACATTATTATTATAAGACAATTCAAATTACACCTTACATGTTGAAATCCATCAAGCTGTTTAGGCTGTAGGGCGCGCAAAAGAAACCTCATACATGCATACACTCGAAAAACATAACCCTCCTTCTTGGGCAGTCGGGTATAAAGCAGGCAAAAAAACTGAGGAGCATTCTGTTCTGCATTGAACGACAACTCATTCAACAACAAACCAGTAGGAAATTGAAGGTTCATGTTACTTGTAGCTTTTCTAGGTAGCTACTTTGTTATTTATCTAAGTTTAGGTAAATACCTAATATAGACAATAGACAATAGACACTTAATTTATTAATTAATTTGTAGTTATTGATAGGTAAAAACCAAGTATACATACTTCTTGGATATGACGTCACAATCCCTACTTGCGAAAGTTTGGGTAAGTGTGTTTCTGTTAGTTATTTCTTTACACTCAACGCTTCAACGGATGGACGGATTATGAAGATAATTTGTTTAAAGCTATCTTAAATATACTCTGGATTAACATAGGGTCAACTGGGGCAAATCGATACCTTAATTCGCACACCAGCTAACTCCATTTGGGTAAATTTTACAGGAGACACTTAAAACGTTATATTTAATTTTTTAGACTACTTATAAAAATTTCTAAAGTCCCGTTGGTAGATAACATCGTAAGCTGTAATTTTTAACGATGTGCAATCTTCTAAACAATTTCATTATAATGCTACAGCATTTTTTGTAGTTATCCGTTTTTTTTTTCTTTAAAATTAAGTGATCTTGGAGTTGACTTGTTTTCACGAAATATTAATCTATCTAAATCTATCTGAAAATTTACGTGTGTATGCATGTATGTTTGTTCCTTATAAACTCTAAAATGGCTGGATGAATTTTGATGAAATTTTAAGGAAACCTTCAGGTTTAGCCCAGCGGATAAAAGTTTGGTAGCGATCAGATCAACAGAGCAGGCGTAGCTAGTTTTAAATAAAGGTTATTCATCCATCCATCCATCCATCCATCAGCCATAGGACGTCCACTGTTGGACATAGGCCTCCCCCATCCATCTCCAATACGACCGGTTGGTAGCAGCCCACACGAAGCGCTTTCAAAACTCCTTCCTAATCAGAACTGCCAAGGAGTGGAACGCGCTTCCTGCCTCGGTGTTCCCCAGCAATGGATACAACCTGGGTCTCTTCAAGACAAGAGTGAATAGGCACCTCATGGGCAAGCGTGCTCCATCTTAGACCGCATCCTCACTTTCCATCAGGTGCGTTGCGGTCAAACGTGGGCCCATTCAATCATAAAAAAAAAAAAGCGCGATCCTGCGGTCTTGACAAGGTCATCCGTCCACCTTGTGGGTAGACGTCCTACGCTGCACTTGCCAGTACGTGGTCTCCATTCGAGAACTATCGACCCCATCGGTCATCAGTCCTTCGTGCTATGTGCCCTGCTCACTGCCATTTCAATTTGTCAATCCGCTGGGCTATGTCGGTAACTTTGGTTCGTCTACTTAACTGATCTCCTCATTCCTGATTCGATCTCGCAGAGAGATTCCGAGCATAGCCCTCTCCATAGCTCGTTGGGCTACTTGAAGCTTATTAATAAGGCCCATAGTAAGAGACTACGTTTCAGTGCCATAAGTCATCACTGGTAACACACACTGGTCGAACACTTTCGACTTGAGGCACTGAGGTATGTCGGACGAGAAGATGCTACGCAATTTTCCGAACGCTGCCCAGCCGAGCAAATAAAAGGTTATTATTTAATCTTAAACACGTTTTATTCAAAACATGGGGTCAACTGGGGCAAATGCGTCTGTGGGGCAATTACGTCTTTCGAGAATTATTACTGACAAACCCTTCACTAATTAGCTAGTTTTATTGCTATTGGAAGAGCACGCATCAATTAGTTCAATAGATTGACAAACATTTTCGTTATTAAAGTTAAATGATGGTGTTTGTTCAAGAGATCGCAAACTTAGACTGAGGTTTTCGGTTTCAAGGGTTTCAAGGGAATATGTCTTCAATTATAACGTTTTTAACTATTTCAAATGGCTTATTCGCATCGGAACATGTTCAATTATTGAGCATATTGTCGATAAACAATTCATAGCTTGTGTCTTCTTCAACAGGTTTTACATTTTCAAATCTATGTAGCTATTGTCAAAAGGCAGAAGCAGCAGGTTCAGAAGCTACAGAAGCTAGCCCAACCAAATCGTCGTCGTAGGGTCGTAGGAATTGGTTATTGACAAACAAAACAAAGGATTATTTGTTGCTTCTAGTTCCTGCTGTACATTTTGAATGCTGATTTGTCATATTTTATATCGCATAACTTGGACATCTGTATGAAAACCTAAGATTTTTTTATAAAAGCGAGGCTACGCACAGTTAGAAGGTCTAAGACCCATTTAATGTAAAAATATTACCAGAATATCAAATAGAGCAAAAAAAATATTAATTTATTAATTAAATTATAAGCTTTCTTATGTTTTATTCAAGTTACAATAACATTGGACAAAACATCAAAATGGATAACTCCCAATACTAGTGTGAAATGTTAGAAAGAAAACCAGCCAACTCCAAGCAAACATAAAATCTTGAGTTAACTGGGTTAATCTTTCATGCATTGTTAAGAAATAAACAAATATTCATATCTTGTATTAATCTCGAACGGTTTCGCATCACTGTCTTTCTTTTTGCAGCGTTTTACTGATTTTTTTTCAAAAATCGTGGAGCTGTTACCGTACTCTGCCGGACGCCATACAAAATGGCCAACTTTGAGGAGTTAGCTGTCAAAATCGTAACATTCCATTGCTCGAGGAGTTGGCTGGTTTTTTAATAGCAGTTTACGCAAATAACTGTAATAATATCGGAGTTGCCGTTTTTGCAAATCACGCCGAATTATTGTTGCTTGCATACTGCATCAAAAACATATTTTTGTCAAAAAGTGGAGTTAGCTGGTTTGCAAATTAAGGTATCGAAATGCATATGGGGGGAAATTGCGTCTTTCGAGAATTAATGACAAGCCCTCCACATATTAGGCAACTAACGCCATCTTGTACAGATTATTGCAACTAAAGATAGAAAAAAGATGTAGGTGGCACCTAATTTGTGCGGGATTTGTCAGTAGTTTTCGAAAGACGCAATTACCCCGCAGACGTATTTGCCACAGTTGACCCTATAGGCCTAGGAAATATGAGTCTTCGTCCTCCTACTTCTGGGTGTACAAAGTACGAGCAAGCAAAAACGGACCTTATTCCACCTCGTACGTTTTAAAAATCTTTTACGAAAACTGCAAAAAGCCCTGTGTACTTAAGTAATGTCAACATTACAACGTATTATAAAATTCCAGCACATTCCCCAACATCATGCTAATTGGCACTTCAAGCCAGCAGAATGTTTAAAAATTCAAATACGTGAGGCGCTGTGTAAATTTCACTTGCTTCATTTTCCAGAAGCTTAACTTCTGGGTGGAAAAAAATGTGTTATGAATAATTAAATTGAATTTTAGAACACTCCCTTCGCCGTTGAAAGGAGTTGTGTTGTTTTTCTATGGCGTCTGGCGTACGAAGTTTGTCATTAAAAATAATGTCACTTAAAAGCTTTTTAAGTCAAATCGTTTTTATCATAAGCCGTTAGCATTATAAAACACTAGCTACGCTACCCCCCGCGGTTTCACCCGCGGTTAAAAAGTATCCTATGTGCTATTCTAGACTATAATCTATCTCTGTGCCAAATTACATTCAAATCTGTTCAGCCGTTCTGGCGTGAAAGAGTAACAAACATCCATCCATCCTTCCATCCATTCTTAGAAACTTTTGCGTTTATAATATTAGTAGGATAGGATGGTATTGTAACAGAAACTTAAAGAGTGCAAAGTTTCTTAGGAATCGGTTTGGTAAAATTGAATAAGCTGCCGTATGATATGAAACAAAACAAATATACATCGTCAAGCTAAATAAAAGAAGACTCAAAAAACAAAGTCAAAAGTCAAACTCAAAATGTTTTTATTCAATTTGGGTATCAAAGGTACACTTATGAACGTCAAGACATTGGCTGCGTCACCGAAGACCATCAAGGACTTTAACCTGCAGATGGCCATCAGAGATCGGAATGCGGCGGTGATGGAGGCTCTGGGATGGCAGGAGGCCATGATGTTACGATAATAATAATTGTAATATTTTTGTGTTCTATAGAAATTTTGGGTGCATCTCGAGCATTCATGCTCACTATCGAAGGCACCTTCTTGCGGCGGCGTCGTGTGTCGGGTCGTTCTCTTCCCTCAAATATGGTTGAGGAGAGCGATGGCTGGCACATGCGTCATACTCGTGATCGGGTGCTGCTTGCGGGTCGCTGGTCTGCTCGTGGTGTACTCACAATGCAATAAGTAAATCTGAAAACCTTTAACCTAACCTTAGATTAAGACTTAACAACTGACCCCCCTCTACATGTATTCCCCTTTAAATAATAAAAATACCAGTAAGCAGCAAAAGTCACGGTCCCCGCAGTCCGTGGAGTGTAACTTTAAAAAATAAAAAAACGCCAGTTAAAAGTTCAAAGCAAATTCTAAGCTTCAGCTGCCGATCAAATAATACTCGTAAAAACTTCAATAGACACAAACCATGGTACAATAATATATTCCGCCAGGTATAGCATTCCAGACACGTGGGCGACACGTAGTGACGTCATCCGACGCTTAAGCAAGACCGAAATAAGTAATTTGCAAATAGTTCGAAAGAGACGGATGACGATGACGAGTGACGTCATTACGTGTTTGCTCGCTCTCGGAATAGTAGACCTTGTTTTTTTTCGACCACGATAAAAAACTTTTAGTATCTGAACGTGTCACTTTTCTAAAACATTGAAGTTCAAAGGTATTTTTCTCAAGAAGCTCCAATACCTATCTCAGAATCCAGACATTTTGCCAAGGTCATGTCCCAGACAGTTTACATTTATTTAAAGATCCTCTATCGATTTACTCGGTATGAAGGTTTAAATAGTGACAAATTAGTGCCAAACAAGTTATAATTTCTTAGATCTGAAGATCCTCTATCAATTACCTCGGTATGAAGGTTAAAATAGTGGAAAATTAGTGCCAAACAAGTTATAATTTCTTAGATCTGAAGATCCTCTATCAATTACCTCGGTATGAAGGTTAAAATAGTGGAAAATTAGTGCCAAACAAGTTATAATTTCTTAGATCTGAAGATCCTCTATCAATTACCTCGGTATGAAGGTTAAAATAGTGGAAAATTAGTGCCAAACAAGTTATAATTTCTTAGATCTGAAGATCCTCTATCAATTACCTCGGTATGAAGGTTAAAATAGTGGAAAATTAGTGCCAAACAAGTTATAATTTCTTAGATCTGAAGATCCTCTATCAATTACCTCGGTATGAAGGTTAAAATAGTGACAAATTAGTGCCAAACAAGTTATAATTTCTTAGATCTGAAGATCCTCTATCAATTACCTCGGTATGAAGGTTTAAATAGTGGAAAATTAGTGCCAAACAAGTTATAATTTCTTAGACAGTTTTCCATGTGGCCTGTTTTGCAGTCTTGAAAGGTCGGCCAGATATCCGGTGGTCCCTTTTGTGTTAGACGTACACGCGACTATGAACGCTCACCATTAATAGACCCACCTGCTTATTTGCCACGGCATGATGCACAAGAAGTTACACAGTTACATTTTAGAGAACTAATCTGGCTATTTAATAATCGAAAAGAAATGTGTTCTAATCGCTGACAATTTAGAGAACTACGCTCAAACTGTTTTTTTAAGACATAACTGTTTGTTTTTTTTTTTCAAAATGAGAATATATTCAAGTATATCAGTCTATCATTATATATTCTATTATTACTATTTATTATATATATTCGAGTATATCAGTCTCTGGCAGCCATAGACCGACCGTGTGTGGAAGTGTCCCGAATTTATTTATTATTTCAAAATTCTGCTTTAAACTGATTTTGGTTGTCCAAAGGTTGCCTGGAAGAAATCGCTTTAGGCGATAAGGCAGCCCTTGTACTGCCGAATGATATTTTATTGTTTAATATTTTCTTTATGTTTGTTTTACTTTTTATTTTTGGTGTGCAATAAAAATGTATTGTATTGTATTGTTGTTTTTCCTACCAGCTGTATTTCTTGCACCTGATCAACACAATGCTTCATATCAAACTAAGCGCCAACAAAATACTTGTTTTCGTTGATTTCGTGTAATACCGGGCCTTGAGGGTCCGGCGACCACTTTAGACTAACTTCGAATTGGCTTAAGGTTTTCTATAGCCATTTCGTCTAAAAGAAGACGACGAGCGAAGAGAGCAAGTAAAGATACTGACGAGCCTCTAAAGTTATCTACCGAGTGACAAAGTGCAATTTCCATAATTTTTTATGACCTTTGCACTTCTCTAATCTTTCTTAAATAACTAAAAATGTCCTTTGTATTATGGATTAATTTTAAAGTTAATGATGTTGACAATCTCCCTATGAAAAGGATGTTTGATATGCTTTGTCTATCTATTAAATAAATCAGTCAAAATTGACCCCTTACAAATGCGGAAATTTTTCATAGCTCTATTTTCTCTTGAGGACATTTTTTTTTAAACCAAGAACTTCACCCCTATGTGAAGATTTAGTTCATTTGTACGTGCTAAATTTCATCATAATCTGACAAATGGTTTCCAAGAAATTTAACAAGCGCATTTGTATGGAAAATTTAGAGCGTTGCGGAACCCTGAAGTTCTCGTGCAGCTAAACAACGATGCAAGCGTTACAACTGGCAATATAACAGGTATATAGGTATCATGTCTGTCCTAATGAACGAACAGCTTAGCTGTAATGCAAGCAGATAGACTAACGACTACCCGTTAAAGTGTAGCTTAACTTATGATAGCTGCCAGTACGTGGCATTACGCCAGACTGTGAGCACCAGTCATTTGCCGAAAGTAGGCATGGTATTAAAATGATAGGAGGGTTTTTGAAAATTGGTACTCTTCAGTTAAGGAAATGAATTATGGGTTAATAAGGATAGGATAGCTGTACCGAGATTTAGACTAACTCAAATAAGTCATTTTTAGGCAACTGCGTTCGTTTTTATAATAAAATCCCTAAATAAATAATAGGGTTTACTAAAGGCATATTCATATCACGTATAACAACTGTATTAATGAAAAGAGGATATTATAAGGTTAACAATTAGGAAGACTAAAATGTCTGGAGCCTTCCGCTTCCGCCAAGTAGCCACTAGTATGTATATATTATATATGACCTAGTTGTAAGACCCAAAATTTGTGAGACAGTAATTTATTTATTTTTTGAATAAAATTATGTCTCTCACCTTCTTGCCTGTTCTTCCCAGTAGAGGCTTTTTATCTTAACAAGGTGGTCAAGTCGATTGAAAAACTTTGACGTTCATAAACGTATCTTTGATTCCCAATTAAATAAAAACATTTTGACATTAACTTTGACTTTGAATAGGTTGTATTGTCAACCGACCGATCCTTAGCGAGCGAAGCGTCTCTACTTTAGCTCCGAATCCGGCTTTAGCTACAAAAATATAAACATATCGTCAATTTTGAAAAAATATTGTTAGTTTTTCACACTGACTCGGCAAAAGAGATTCTGTGTAATTATCGAAACTCCTCGGAAAATTTCACGAGAATCGGTTGAGTAATGCGACCTGTAGGGAAGGACAAACGACCGCTAGGCCTACAGCTCACAAACCCAGTACTTTAATGTGGAGCACGCGTTCAAATCGCGGGCATCAGCTAGTTTCAGATCTCATCGGAACCGGTATTTTTTTTTAAGATAAACCATACACCCTTGATTACGTCTGTACCCCTGACAACGTGTATACAAATTTCCATGATGATCGCTTAAGTAGTTAAGACGTGAAAGCGTAACAAGCAAACAAACTCACTTTTGCATTTTTAATATTAGTTTTTTTTATTTTATGTAGAGTAAGTCGGCGTTTGACCACCAACTCGCCTGATGTTAAGCGACGTTGAGGTCTAAGATAGAGCACGACGACCTATAAGGTACTTATTCACTCTAGCCTTGAAGTTTTGTAGAGTGAAGAAGTACAAAGACGGCAGTTGAGTGAGACGCTACAAGTGCGCTACTGCTCAGACCCGTCTTCGGAACGGTTAGTTAGGATTTGAATAACATTAAAGTTGTACGGTAAAGTCTGTATATTTTACTGGTGGTTCTGTGAGCTGGAGGCCTCGCGACCGGCGATTGTTCTCCTCCACAGCTCCTTACCACAGGTCCACATTCCTTACCGAATCTCGTGAAATTTTATGAGCACTGGCCCTATTCGGAGATTTGAGATTTTCATCTCACCTTTTTTCGTCCTTGTTGCTCTCGTTTGAAACGTCATAGGTGTGAGAGTGACCAAGATAAAATCTCATCTCATCTCACGCGCAGGAATGGGGGGCTATTCCTGCGCGTGAGATGAGGTTCGATAATTTTACTGATTTTTTGCCGAGTCTGTGTTTGGAAACTTTCAAAATAGCACACACGAAAGCATTTTTTGTCGAAGCTGAAGAATAGACACTTCGCTTGCTGCCGCTCGCTCGGTCGGTCGCACAAACTCACACATACACCCATCCCATGCAACTTAACCAAGACACATTTTTAAAACAAAAACAAAGACCCGGCTGCAAAATGTTGCACCCTATGTCACTTCCACTATCAAGACGATTCAAATGACACCTCACATGTCGAAATCGTTCAAGCTATTTAGGTTGTAGGGTTGTGCCAAGAAACGTCATACCTACATATATACCATAACATATCGTCACGCCTTTCCCCCGAGGGGGCTGGCAGAGGTGTACAACACCCACACTTCGCCGGACGATCTTCAGTCCCAAATCTGACAGGGGCGAGCCTGTCGCCATACACCGGGCTCCAGTCATGTAGCAGATGACATGTCATATAATATATACGCACATGTATATGTTCACACAATGAACAAATTGAGAGCTTGATAGGCGGGTCTTCTCCGGCTAGGCTATCATCGCTTCTTCATACATACACTCGAAAAACATAACATAGAAGGAGGGTCCTTCTTGTGTAGTCGGGTAAAATAAGTTTACCCAATATTTTCCTTCCCAAACGAAGAAAATTAGGCCCAGACTCTTCCGAAAATGTTTCTTTTCTCTTCATTAAGGGTACGCCACATGGGTCCCGTTAATTTATTAAGGGTGAGCGCTACCCATCACGGGTCAGCATCCACGAGGTTAATACGTCACTTCCGGTGATCGATGGGCAGAGTTGGCAGCCTTGATGGGCTTACTTGACCTTAGGAAGTTAGTCAGTTGAGAGACTTATTAACTTGGTAACGTCTAGCGGGTTTACCAGTTATACTAACGTTGATTCCACACCGACGCGGCGAACCGCGGTAACGTAACGTTGTATATATATAACATAGTGATACTATACAGACAGACAATACAATGCAAATACCCTTTATTGATACCAAATCTATGTGTCTTCTTTAATATAAAAATGAATCGTTGAATGTGTTGCTAAGCGAAAATCTCAAGAACATCTTAATCGATTCCGTTAATTATTTTTTTTTTATATTCCGTGAAGTACGAGGATGGTTCTCAGAGAAAAAATAAAAAAATGCCTGAAAAAATATATTTAAGAATCGACTGTTAGGCGATGCGAAGTTCGCGGGGTCAGTACAATATAAATCTAAACTAAACACACAGAAATAAAGGCGCAATCTCGATCAAGAGCGATCTCTTCCAGACAGCCTTACCTGACCTTGGCGACCGAGCTATACGAGTGAGTGATTTGGTCTTATTACAAAAATATTTAGTACACAAGCTCTGTAAAATATTATTTACTGAAGTTATTCTATTACACACATACATACATATCGTCGCGCCTTTCCTTCGAGGGGCTGACAGAGGTGTAATACAACACCCACACTTCGCCAGACGATATTCAGTCCCAAATGTGACGAGGGCGAGCCTGTCGCCATACACCGGGCTCTAGTCATGTAGCAAATGACATACAAAACGCACATATGCTCTCACAATGAACAAATTGGTGCGTGCCATCGGCTGAGTTTGAACCCGGTCCCTTTGGCTTGAGAGGCGGGCCTTCTCTCAACTAGGCTATCATCGCTATTACATATTGTTTTAAATACATTGTTATTAACACACACAATATTATATTACATTAATTTATCTTGTGAGTACTTACTTATAACACACTAGCTGCGCCCCGCGGTTTCACCCGCAGTTAAAAAGTATCCTATGTGCTATTCTAAACTATAATCTATCTTTGTGCCAAATTTCATCCAGATCTGTTCAGCCGCTCTGGCGTGAAAGAGTAACAAACATCCATCCATCCATCCATCCATACATACAAACTTTCGCGTTTATAATATTAGTAGGATAGGATAGGATAGGATTAATTTGTCTTGTAAGTACTTACTAATAACATATATTACTAGCAATCCCGCACGGTATCTAACTCTATAAACCTTCCGTAAAAAAATATCTAGTTGATGGTGTAAACCGCATTAAAATCCCTTGTGTAGTTTAGTGGGAGTTAGAGGGAATACCTAGACCTAGACAGACGGAAAGCAGCTTTGTTTTATACTATGTAAAGATGGTATTTATTTAGCAAACTAAATATAACTTGTGTAAAGTTCTCTCTCAATCCGTTTTGTACGACGTTTAGTGTGGGTTAAGCACTAACCAAGCGTACTTGAGTGGGGCAAGGTGGGGCATCTGCCCCGCCCTGGTGGTCTTTCATGATGGTTACTTTTTGCTAACGTAATTTTTTGAATCGTATCGCACCGCAATTAGGTTCATGGTCACGCAGTGTCCAAAACAAAACCTAACCGACATGACAATAATAGGTCATGGTAGGCCCCCTGGTCCCTAGCTCGAAGCTAAAAATGTATGGTTTTCAAAAAAAAAAAATGGTTGTGGTCAACCATAACAGGAAACCGGTTTGTCAGCTTCTGCATGATGAGTGTACATTGGAAGAGGGTTCTGAAAGCACGATTCAAATGAAAAACGTTTAGCTAAATATATACAGAACCCTCACAGCTTATTATTGAAATGTAAAGATCAGTAAGTAATTAAAAAAAATTGACATAATAATTTATTTCTCTCTTTTATACCTTACTTACCTTACTTTTTGTACTCTCTCTTTCAATAATTTGTATTTTTATGAAAAGCGAATGAAATAAAATATAACATACAGATAGAATGTCAACATGAAAATAAGAATGAAAAACAATATACATGTAGAATGCTTAATAAACTTATCGAGTACATTTACTTCAGCCCCCTATAAATACCTGAGTACACCCATAAGTACCGACTATTATTTATCTATTCTGTAGCTCATGTACTCAACTGTATGAGTTTCTCGGAAAGTTTGACAGCCATTGGACGTCCGACATTGTGATTCTGGAATCGGGTTAGAAGCCGCGGCGTGGAATTGTATAATTGCATTATATTCCCGAAACGAATATTGAATTTTGATGCAATTCTGTCTGAAATTCTGACCAAAATTTGACGTGCAACTGAATTTGTTCCGTGCGATCAGCTTGATTGTTTGAGATGCTAATAAATTGCAATCGCGTATTCTCTTTGGAGTGCATATTATTTAAGTAGGTAGGTAGTAGATAGTAGGTAGGTAGGTTATTTTCGTATCTTACGTATACGGCATGTACTTATCTTTCAACGACGAACATGTTCTAGAATGATCTGGGACTAGGCATACGATTGAACACAGACTCGCCTGATAGGAAGCGATGACGTGATAGAAGGTGTACCACGTTTGCCAAGGAAATACCTATTCACTTTTCTCTTGAACATCCCAGGATTGTAATTTATTTGATTTGATTTGAAATATTTGAATTGGATGGAAAAATAGACGCCGGCAAGGAGTTCCAGACCTCTGCAGTTCTCATAAGAAAAGTGGATTTGCAACTCTACTAACAAACAAAAAACCATGTGGAAAGTGATAAATGAAAAATCCAATAAAAACCCTACCAAAATCAAACAAAATTTGAGATTGCAAATTGATAGTACAGATATCACAGACCCTAAACAAATCGCGAATATCTTCAAAAATCTTTTCTCATCGATGGGTACAAACTGTTCTCAGTCAGATGCATCTCAACCTCACACAAGCAACCAGCCGCAAGGGCTTCCAGTTATGAATGTAACCCAAAATACTATGTTCTTATCCCCCGTATCATTATGTGAAACTAATAAGCTCCTAAAAAGCCTAAAAAATAAAACCAGCTACGGAATTGACGAAATCCCACCTAGTCTATTAAAACATTGTAGTGATGAACTAACTCTACCATTCAATTTACTTCTAAACCAATCATTCGAACAAGGTATTTTTCCAGAGAAACTTAAAATGGCTATAATAAAACCTATACACAAAAAGGACACAAAATCAAATCCTAGCAATTATCGCCCAATAGCATTGTTGCCTTCTGCATCTAAAATATTTGAAAAAGCAATGAGTAATCGAGTCTACTCTTTCTGTGAAAAGTATAATATCTTTGATGTAAATCAGTACGGTTTTCGTAAAAATAGGTCAACCACCCTGGCGGTTTTCAAATACATGCAGGAAATACTCAAAATCTTAGATAGAAGACAGTATGCAGTCGGTATGTTACTCGATATGACCAAAGCTTATGACAAAGTTATTTTTGAAATATTACTAAACAAACTATATGGTGTAGGAATTCGAGGTAGGGCCTATGAGTGGTTTAAATCCTATCTAAAAAATCGTAAACAATTGGTAGAAATCATACATAACAATCATAATAACGGGACGATAGAGAATATTCGCTCAGACACCATTGTATTAAATAACTCTATCCCCCAGGGAAGTGTTCTTGGTTGCCTAATCTTCCTCATTTATATTAATGATCTACCTAAAATTGTCAATGAGCCCTGCGTTTGCTTTGCAGATGACATTTCCTTGCTTACCTCAACAAAAAATGAAACAGCTTTACACAACAAACTATCCACGACGCTCGATAAAGTGACCGATTGGATGCAAAAACATAACCTTGAGCTAAACGTATCCAAAACAAAAATTATTACATTCCATCCATATCAAAAATCGCCACTTCAATTTAACTTTTCATTCCACGGCACTAATATAGAAATTGTTAAAGAAGCCACTCTTTTAGGAATTAAAATCGATACAAATGTAAACTGGCTTTCTCATGTTATGAAAGTTAAGTCTAAACTTTCATCTCTCATTTATGCCCTTCGTGAAATAAAAAAGACTACAGATTTGAAAACTGCAATCGCCACATATTACGCAAATGTCCACTCGAGATTATGCTATGGGATTATACTATGGGGTTATAGCACTGGCGCAAGCGATTTATTTATCATGCAAAAAAAAGTCATTCGAATCTTAGCTAACATAGAACAAACAGATAGCTGTAAACCATACTTTATTAAATACAAATTACTGACCATGCCATGCATTTACATCCTTGAAATTTCTAAGTTTGTGAGGAATAACCCTCATTTATATAAAACACGTAAGGATATTTATCCAAATCTTCGCCACAGAGACCGGTTATTGACTCACAAGAGTAAATTGCGGATGCACTCGTCTAGCACATTACCTATGTCTATTAAAGTTTATAATAAGTTACCAGCAGAATTGCAGTGTGAAGGTGATTTCATAAAGTTTAGTAAAAAATTGAAACAATATCTTATTCTCAAAGCATATTATTCAGTCGACGAATTTCTAAATGAAATAATTAAGTAGGTTTTTTTTGACAATTTATACTTAGTAAAGTTTTCGATTTTGGACATATGTAATATTTTTCTATATAAAGTAGCCTCCTCCTCTCTACCAAATCTTGCAGAGCCCGACAGGGTCCATTGGACTATGTACTCATATTTTTAACATCTTGTACTGTATGGTTGCAAATAAAATATCTTGAATCTTGAATCTTGAACCTCTCGCCCGTGCGACAAGCTCTGAAGCTTGGATTCGACCAACGAGTCGTTGATGAGCCGTATGAGCCGAGGATAGCATTCTACTCATTATTTTGACTTAATTTTACAGTATTTTAAATCGTTCTGTGCTTTTACCTTGGGGTCAACCCTGAAATCGTGATAAGAAGCTGTTCTAAACATACATTTTGTCGACGATAAATTATTTTTTTGTACGGAACAGCTGATTTTCTGTATCGTGATTTCAGGGTTGGCTCCATAGTAAAATATCTTTTCATCTTCATAGAAGTAGGTAGTACCTGTGTAACTTAAAACGACTTGAATCTCAAATTAGCATAAGCCATTGAGCATACCTGCTTAGGCCGCATTTCAACCGGCAAGAAACTCCTGCAAGATAAATCCGACAGTCTGTCGCACTAGCTCGTAGCACTTGCTACGAGTTGACGCGTGCATGCTGCTGTCAGACAGACTGTCAAACATTTCTCGCTGAAATTTTCTTGCAAGTGGAAATGAGACCTTACTCTGCGCTCGGTATATTCTCCGCCTCGTCCACTCCACTCGTATTCGAGTGGAGTGGAGTGGAGTTATCCGTGCTTTACAGTTTTCTGTGTTCTTTCGCGCCAGCTACTCTATCTAACCTATAGCTGGAGACCTCGCGGCAGGTCTTTCTCTTCATTGGCCCTATTCGGAGATTAGAGATTTTCATCTCACTTTTCTTTGTCTTTGTTGCTCTCGTTTAAAACGTCATAGGTGTGAGAGTGACCAAGATAAAATCTCATCTCATCTCACTCGCAGGAATAGCCCCTCAGTTCGCATTCCTCAAACGATTCTCGTAAATTTTGAGAGCCTGTAGACGAGCACAAAGTCCCAGACAGAATTCGGACATACGAAAGCATTTTTGTCGAAGCTGAAGAAGAGACGGTTTGCTTGCTAACGCTGGCTCGGTCGACTATTTATTTAATTTTATTCGATTTATTCAATTTTATTTAACTTGATTCTTGTTTTAACTTTTTTTTCATGACTATTGTATTTCAATTTTAATCATAAATACATTGAATATTGAAATTATTTGCTGGATGCAAATCTGGAAAACAAACAATTTCATTTAATTTTTTTTTTCATTTGAATACCCGACTACGGTGAAACAAAAACGAGGGTTATTTCTCCAAATCCTCCTCCAACATTTCGCAACATTTATTGTTATCGAAACCTTATTAAAGTTTGCGAAACAGTGCGGGCGCTAGATCCTATAGCCGATAGATAAGCCAGCAGTCCTCAAACTTTTAACTGAAAGATGGCATCGCGGTATGGGGGTGGCTCGGGTAAACAAACTTTGAGGTCAGGATCTGATAGGGGTGCTACAAACTTTGAATACTGAACGGACCGCTAGAGTCTTAGGGCGTGCGCTGGAACTCGCGCGGGCGGTGGGCGCACTTTTTGATGTCATTGAAAAATGAACCTTATCACGATAGTTTAAGGCTCCGTATTACACGAAATCACCTAAAACAAGTATTTTTTTCGCGCCTAGTGTGATTTGAAGAATTATGATGATTAGGTGCAAAAAAATAGAGCTGGTAGAAGATACCACCAACTAAAGTTTAACCGAAGTACATTTTTGAAAATAATTCTCATTTTGGAAAATAAAAATCATAAAAAGTATCTTAAAATACTATCGGAACGTAGTTCTCTAAATTTTCAGCGATTTTACTATATTTTGTTTTTCGATTATTAAATTAATAGCCTGATTAGTTCTTTGAAGTTTAATTGAATAACTTATTCTTATTTGTGTTCTTATTACGATTAATACCAATAAAAACGACAAAAAATGTATCGATCTCATTTTACCATCAAATTTGATTTACAATTTTCAACTTATAAAGCGGGTTACGTGAACGTATGTGTGGGTAAATAATCGTGGAATGACCGAGCCTTAAAATGCAAAACCGCATAATGTCGAGGCGACGCTGACTTCTCTGTTCATGTTATACGATTTTGCATGTTAGGCTATGGTGATATGGTTCATTTGTCAATGACATCAGAAAGTGCGCATGGATTTTTTTCGTTCTTTCTGAGCCAAGACAGAGCAGCAATTTACCCACAAAACATCTCCCCTATAGCGCAATCGCTTAATTTGAAACAGTTTTATTTCGATTCAATTGCAGGTACGTTTATTTTTAAATCTTGGGACTGATTTCGACAGATTTTTCGACCACTTCCGCTGTATAAAAATTTTTGAAGTGAAACTTTTGAAATTTGAAGCGGGAAATCATCGTGACTGAGGTTTGTTGGTGAGTTAACTACTCCTTTAATTTAGTAGGGTCACGTTTGTATATAAAAATAACGCAGCATCAGCAAATTGCAACGCAAGTGTGGCGGTTTTCTTACGCGTGACGGGCAGCGGGCGCACGCAGCAGCCTCCGCGCGCATGTAAGATGCACCCTTAGTACACTACACTGCCAAAATAACAGGCATACAGAAGTCCCACTATTGTACTATTATTTATTCTGTGGTATTACAAAGGATCTTTGTTGGCGAAGACACAGCCTATTGTAATCATTAGTTTGTGTAACTATGTACTACGTACCAAAGATAGCGTTATTTATGAGCCGCTATACTAGGTATAACGTTTCATTTCAGTTAAGTTCCCTTTCTTAACTTTATGGCGGCCCATTGGACCCCTCCGCAAGCCGCGTCTGTCTGTGAGACCCTTTACATGACGAGTGACTATGAAGTTGAGTACGAACTGAAATGAACTGACGTGGCGTCTGTCTGGGAGACCCTACACATTAACGAGTGACTGTGAAGTTGTGTACGAACTGAAACGAACTGACATGGCGTCAGTCTCTCTGGGAGACCCTTCACATTAACGAGTGACTGTGAAGTTGAGTACGAACTGAAATGAACTGACATGGCGTCTCTCTGGGAGACCCTTTACATTAACGAGTGACTGTGAAGTTGTGTACGAACTGAAACGAACTGACATGGCATCTGTCTGGGAGACCCTTTACATTAACGGGTGACTGTGAAGTTGAGTACGAACTGAAATGAACTGATATGGCGTCTGTCTGGGAGACCCTTTACATTAACGGGTGACTGTGAAGTTGAGTACGAACTGAAATGAACTGAAATGCCGTCTGTCTGCAAGACCCCTAATGCGGTGTCTCGTCTATATAGTACGTAGTACCTAATAGTATTCTAATACACAAGGTTTCTACGGGTACAATAACACCCTTATGTACTACTACAGCCAAAAGGATGTATATTACGAGTATATGTTAAATATTAATATTATTATGTAGGTTGATGATTCTAACTATATTCAGCTTAATCCTTTCGCTCCCTTGTAAGTGTAACCCATACACTTTTTTCGGTATCTATTGGTAAGTAAATAAATAGAGTACCTATATTTCTGTAAGTCTATCGAGCGAAGCGGTTTTGCTTCACCTTCGATAAAAATGCTTTCATATGTTCGAATTCTATCCGGATCTTTGTCCGGATCTCGGTTTTCCTCTAAAGGTTGCATTTCTTAACCGATTCTCTTGAAAGTTTTCATAATAAGGTTCAATAATTATTAGGTACCTAAGTTTATAGATATATTCAAAATTGCGGACAAATTACTTTTTTCCAAAAAAAAAAAACATATATCCGCTAATTAAAAAAAAATATTTAGCAAAAAATTCTGTATAATTAACGAGCCTGCTCACAAAATTTCACGAGAATCAGTTGAGGATTACGACTTGTAGAGGAAGTCAGACGACGGCCGAGAGGTCTACAGCAAGAGCCATTAGTAAACAGACTGTAGTACCCACAGACCTAAGATTTTTTTTGCTTCGCAAAAGACCAACGAAGCGTGGGACAGAGAAGTCTCCATCGAAATGTAAACTCCACAAGAGAGAAAGAGGTCGCCTACAAATAAAATGTTAGTCAATTTTTCTTTTGTCATTAATGACAGCGCGCCACCTGGGAACACGCGAAAATTCCTATGATTTATATTTTTACTAAAATAATTATAAATAGACTCAAAAGAGAGCAATTGTAACTAAATGCAGTTATGTCATCTTGTGAGTTTAGCAATTGTGATGTGAATCCAAGATGTAACCCACAAAATTTGTCGTTTCATGGGTAAATATGAAAATTCCATTGTGATGTTTTTGTCTAAATTTTGTCTAAAACATAACATAAATTGGTTCCAAAAACCGATTTACCAGCGGTATGTTGTTGTCGTTTCTTCGTAACATCTATATTTCCTAGATGAAAGCAGAATTGGTGATAAAATTCAGCATTAAAATATTAGTTAGTTTACGCTCGATTTTCACTAGAGATGGATAAAAAGATGACGTCATTATTATCGATAGTTTTTATCAAAGTTCATTAGGTAGGCGATGGGTGCAATACATAAACAAAGCATACATTTTTGAATCAATGCCATCAAAAGTAAATTGATATTCTTATGAGTTTGTACTGAATGATGAGGCGTAAAACATTTTTGTATTATATATAAGTATGTACCTTCAATTTCTGATCATCATTTTTAATTCAATTTACACATTTTGGGTGTCTTACATCCAAGTCTAATTTAATTATATTTAATTAAATTAAATAATATAAATGTAAATTATAAATAAATGTACAAAACCAATGAGATAAGTATATTACTTATCCTAATCCGTATACGAGTAAATTTGGTCAAGGGTCACAATTCCTAGGATATTAATTACTTTTATTGGCGATAAATATATGGCGAATTACTAGGATAGTATTATGTTGATCTTATTATTTACTTTTCTTATGTTAATTTAGAAACATGGTGACACTGATATCTAACTCTTCCGCCTAGCTTAACACCCGTTTAGTGATTAATATTCATTTTAGCTCAGCAGCGGTATTACTTGGAACAAAAAACAACTCAATTGGTATGCGAAAGATTATTTTTATCGACAAGCACCCGGAGGACCATTTTTGGTCAATCGATAAATTAATAAGTACTTTTCACAACACTAATTTACTCACGCATGCGCAAATGTTTTTTTGTATCACTATCGAATTGTCACTGTCGATCTTTTACATCCTAGATCTGTGGTAGTACCTAACAATTTTCTCAAATAATCCTAGCGTTTGATAACCTAAATATTTTGTCAAATAATCAGTCAAATATTAGTCTAATATTAGGACTCAATCTCAATCTCAATAATAATAATTTCTTTTCATATACGGACTGCTAAAGTGTGGAATACTCTGCCAGAGTGTGTGTTCCCCGACACTTATAATCTGGGAGTCTTCAAGTCTCGAGTGAATCGGTTTCTTCTAGGCAAGCGTGCTCCATCGTAGGCCGCATCACTGCTTATCATCAGGCATGTTGGCGGCCAAACGCAAGCCTATTAAGTTTAAAAAAAAAACTCAGTCTGTTTATATTAAGACTCAATCTCAATAATCAGTCTGTTTATATTAAGACACTCAAAGCATTTCAATATCAAGACCACAAACCCAGTCGCCGACAAGAGACCGACTGAGCGAATGAATGAACACGTGAACGAGTGAACGCTTTGGCAAATAATCATTCAAACCGTATAATTATGTCTAGGCCCTGATAAGGGTAACAATACCTTTGTTTGGGAAACGTTGGTTTCCACGTATTCATGTTTATATTGCACAATTAATTCTAATTCAGCCTTAATTGTTTGAAATGGAAATTCTCATAATAACACAATAAAACAATAAAGCTTCAGTTTGCGAATTTCGCAATAATATTAATATCGTTCGCATGGCTTTCAACTAAGTTTCCTTGAAATAGAAATGTTATGGAACACACACAAAGAGCCGTGTGGGGTGAACCGCGCCTTCCGATTCGAGGGTCGTGGGTTCGATCCTGGCCATGCTCCAAAAACTTTTGTTTCGTAGAAAAGCTTATGTGTATTTAAATGTGACACGTGCTCTTACGGTGAAGGGAAATGATAATTCCAAAGACTTGTGATATGTATCAAAACGCACTAAGCCAGCGTGGTGGATAACGGCTTAATCACCTACGATGTAGAGTGGTGTATGTAGAGGGATGTGAAATACTGTAATGATGATGATTACACAAATAGGCACAATACCAATACCAAGACTCAAATCAAATATTTTTCTAATAAATATAAATTACTAGCTGCGCCCCGCGATTTTACTCACGGTCCCACAGGAATCATTTATTTTTTTGGGATAAAAAGTCCCAGAAGTAAAAGACAACATGTATGCCATATTGTCATGAAATTATGCATAAACGTTGTCCGGGTACAGAAAAGGACATAGGATACTTTTTATCCCGAAAAAAATAACGGTTTCTGTAGGACCGCGGGTTAAACCGCAGGGCGCTGCTAGAAATAATATAAATGTTTATCATTTATATTATTTCATAAGCAATAAATAAAGTACATAAATAATTAAATAAATAATCACTATAATTATGTGTTAAAAAAAGGTAAAAAAACTGATGATGACGATGGTGACGATACAACAACAGAAGTGCTGGCACAAATCGGTAAACTGACGTTTCAAATCGACTAAATCGATAAATTTGTCGGGAATTACCGATTTGAATTCATTTGAAGTCAATTTGAAACGTCAGCTTAAATGTCGACGCTCGCACCACAGGCTTGACTGACATAATGGGGATGCTGAGAAGTTAATTCCTAAAATCCCCACTGATAGTGACGTCAGGGGCAACGCTAGGAAATGTCAGTGGGGACGTTAGGAATAATCCACGAATATCACACGTTTCTGTCGTTCCATGTTGGCTAGAACAGAAGCATAAATCTAGTGCTTACACACATTATCATTAGCACTTCGCTATCCAAACACGACTGAGTACAGTGTTACTAATGTACTCGGTGTAGTCCGGGAGCTATTGGGCACTTCAATTTACGAATTAATATTTTAATCAAGAATTTTCGTTGGTTTATGGTATTTTTCTACACAGAAAACCTCAGATCAACCTAGAGGAAAAGATGGAACACTGCGTTATCGCCGAAGTCACTTTAATAAACTTGTGTGGTACGTGGTAATGTTGCCATGAAACACATTTACAATTGCACGAAAACTAATATTAATTTCCAAACTCTACTATAGCCATTTCCGTTCCATTATACAATCATATTAAAAAAAATGCACAGTTTTTAAAAAGACGCTCAAAATGTAATCCTGGCCACACTTTTATAATGCACTATGTATATTTATGTATACGAAATTATACCATAAACCAATGTACATAATGTCGAGGTAAGAATGACCAAGCGAGTAGCGTAGTTTTTTTGCGTCAATGTGTGCGTGTTGTGTACATATACGACAGTAGCGTAGTTTTTGGATGGTTTTTGGCTTCATATATTTATTTAAGCACACAAAACAGAATACAATCATAATTAGAAAAAAATATATAGAACAAAAATGGTTTGGTTCTAGACCATTTTCCTAAACATGTGTACATAGCATGAACAAATTTTCGAATCAGCTTAGTGTACTTACATATCATGATTTAGGTGGAAAGGAAATTATTAAACTGTTACAATAGGTCTTACTCATAAATTTAAATATTATTTAAATCATACGCCGTGCGTCATCTTATTCTCTAGGTTGATCTGAGACAGAAAACATAAAGTGGGCTCGGAATATATTTTATACTATCTGCTTTATGTCGTATTTCTTAGCCAATAATAAATTTTGTGAGCAGGCTCACAAAATTTCACGAGAATTGGCTGAGAAATGCGACCTGCAGACGAAGACAAACGCCGGCCGCGACGTCTCCAGCTCAAAGAGCCACTAGTTTAAAGAAGTGAAAGTGGAGTGAAGGAGAAATGTAAGAAACGCTGACCTACTACCTTATTAATATGTGATACATAGTCGAGAGGTCCAGACATACTCGTAAGATAAATAATTTTTGATATTTTGAGATGTGATTTGAAAGAAATTAAATGATTTTAAAATCAATTTATCATATCTCACCTATATCACTGGTCGCCCAACTATGCTACATATTCAACTGGGGCAAATTCGTCTTTCGAGAATTACTGACAAACCCTTCACAAATTAGGCGCGACCTACATCTTTTATCTATCTTTAGTTGCAATAATCTGTACATGATGGCGTTAGTTGCTTTATTTGTGAAGGGTTTGTCAGTAATTCTTGAAAGACGCAATTGCCTCTCAGACGAATTTGCCCCAGTTGACCCTATGTAGTAAATTTGCGAGTCAAGCTGTAGTAAGATATGTTGAGACAAAATTATTTTCAAATTCTCTATTTCTATCTTCTGTTTGGAAGATGCTGCTTAAAAATTCAACCAGCATCTCCCAGCCTAGTCCCAAAAGCATAAATCCCCACTGCGTTACATTCGGCTATTAATAAATTGATAATGTCCAGCGAGTGGTCCCTGGACGCTGTGATTTAGGATAATTGGCCGAGGTGTGCATTTGTTACAGGAAATATCTAAAACGTTACACCAATAAATCATTGGGTAGGAGGTGTAAATAGATAATAAGCGGAATGTAATTATTTGAATCCGTTTATTCTGTTCTCCCTAGGGGTCGAAAACTTAACATGAAAATATTATATCTGTAAATGAGCAATTCTTGTATATAAATATATAATTGGAATCTCGGAATCGGCTCCAACGATTTTCATACAATTTAGTATATGGGGGGTTTCGGGGGCGATAAATCGATCTAGCTAGGAATCATTTTTAGAAAATGTCATTTTATTCGTGTTTTATCGATAATCAACTTAAACATAAACTTGGAAGAAAAATAACAAAAAGGAGGCGTTTGAGTAGTCTCAACTGAAAAATATGACTCTTCCTGACATCTATTGGCGAATAATAATACTATTTTTTGTGAGCATCTAATTGCTTTAACGACACAACAGCAGATGGCGTTGATAAGTAACAAGAAGTCAATGAGTGTTTGCTTAGAGGTTAGACTAAAATCAATTGTTTATTTTCCAAAAAACACAATTAAAAAAAAAAAATACCGAGCAAAGCTCGGTCATCCGGGTACTGAAATAAAATTTAAAAAACGTCTGCTACCGATTTTCATAAAACATAGCTAAGAACACTACCGACTAATTCACGTTTTAACGAAATAAGTCGTTTACATATAGTTAATTTGTTAAAACGTTAAAAGATAATATTGATCAAAAAATGTTTTTATACTGTAGACGAATTCTTAACTGACAAAAATCTTATATCTTTAAATGAGCAATTCTTGTATATATACGAGTATATAATTGGAATCTCGGAATCGGCTCCAACGATTTTCATACAATTTAGTTTAAAGGGGGTTTCGGGGGCGATAAATCGATCTAGCTAGGAATAAGTAATTCTTAGCAAATGTCATTTTATTCGTGTTTTATCGATAATCAACTTAAACATAAACTTGGAAGAAAAATAACAAAAAGGAGGCGTTTGAGTAGTCTCAACTGAAAAATATGACTCTTCCTGACATCTATTGGCGAATAATAATAGTTACTATTTTTTTTTAAATACCGAGCTAAGCTCGGTCATCCAGGTACTATGTACTTAATAGAATAAATCCAGTCCGAACAATGTTGCCATACCCTATCAGGGTCATTATGAGATACAATTTTATGTAATTAATGTAATTTTACCTTTAAGAACTGCATGTACCATAATGGAAGCAATAAATTATTGAGTATTGAGTATTGAGTATCGAAAGAGCCGAATGACGACGACGAGTGACGTCATGACGTGTTTGCTCCCGGAATGCTAGACCTTGTTTTTTTTGGATCATGGTTTGGTCAATCCTGGCCGTGGATCAATTTACTTTTTCTATCGTTGAAAAGTTTATGTGCATTTAGAGACACGTGCTCTTACGGTGAAACCGACATGTCCGAGAAGAATAATTCTAAACATGTGAAAGAAAGAAAGAAAGAAAAAAAGTTTATTTGTGACCTATTGAAATTAAAAACATTAAGGGAATTTTATAATTTACAAGGTCACAAAACGGCCCCAATTCAGCATAATGCCAGCTGTTAACCGGCGCTGGTCTTCCGTTGGAACCGCTTGGTGATGTCACGGTACAAGCACATACACAGTAGGTACACACTACAAAATAATAATTATTAAAATTGATTAAAATACATAAAGATAATAACAAAAACTATCAATAAACTACAACAATAATAATAATCACACAAAATGTGACATCCACCAACTCGTACTAAGCCAGCGTGGCGGAAGACGGCTCGATCACTTTCAACGTAAGGTAAGTCGGTGTCCCACCGACCTACGGACCGGTTGGATCATGGCGTAATGTAATAAATAAGGCTTTTAAACAAAATCGACATTTCACATCCCTATAAAAAGTTTTACGGCATCCACAGTTTTTTTCGTGTTCCGGAATTCGAAAAACAGCGGTTTATTGTCAAAAACAACAGCGGTTGTTAATTGAACGTCAACATGCAGTTGGACCCTCGTGTTTATTTAATTGGGTCCCGATGGACACGGAATGAAAATCAAAGATACACTTCACAAAAACAGAGTTTGTAAACCAGAAATAAAAGTGTACATAAATATTATTTAGATGGACTGCAAAAACATTGCATGGGTCGAGAAACAATAGCGGTGCAGCCTCTAAATGACCAGAAAGTATGACGTAACGCTCGTGTAAGACATGGTAAAATAATATTCTCCGCCAGGTATAACATTCCGGTCACGTGGGCAACACGTAGTGACGTCAATCGATGCTTAAGAAAGTCCAACATATGTCATGTAAAACAAGTTCGAAAAGACGATGACGATGACAAGTGACGTCATTACGTGTTTGCTCCCGGAATGCCAAACCTTGTTTTTTGGATCATGGTGTAAGACCTTTCATGCACACTAGTGTAATAAAATTGGCTTGTCACTTTTTGGTTCTACACAGTTTGAAACTCTCTCTATACATTTAAGTAACCATAGATTATTTTTACTAGACTTTATAAACCACAGACTTAAAACACACACATGTTTTAACGACAAACTTGTAAAAACACAGTTTCTTCTTAAAACAAAGTTCATTTTTATATATTTCACTTATTTTTCAATATTATATTATCTAAGTCACTTCGATCTGTCAAACTTTACCTTTGATGCAATCGCAAAGATCTTTTGGTGGAGACTGACGGAAGCCGAACCTCGTAACGTATTGTGTACGCGTATCATTTTGTCGTAACAGTACGTCGTATTAATGCAGCGTGCCCGGCCGTTCGCCGCGAGCCTGTCATAGCCCCCGAGCTAGGAACAAATTTTGTCAATAATTTTTTCCCACACGAAAACTTACAAGAAAACTACAACGAACACGATACGTTATGCATATACGTTACACCAATACCAGTCAGTCTACGCCTTTAGCGACTCGGACAGGATAGCGAGCGACTAAAAACTTTGACTTTTCCAAAGCGACTAAACTTGTTGTTCAACTTAAAATTCAAAGCTTATTTTCAAACGTCCACTTCTCGAAATGTCAACTCTTCGCTAAAAGTCCACAACTTTTGTATCAGTAACATTTAAGTTAAAACCTATACATTGATGTTGAATTTCAAACCTTATTCAAAAGCTATAAGGAGTATAGTAAACCTGAACCTGTTGAAAAATTTCAACCCTTTATTTTTGCTCCACAAACCTAATGGGGTCTCGTTTTCCAACAAATTTCTAATCTCTAACACTCCCTAAACACATAATAAGTCCAATCAGCAAACAAAATAACCTTTCCGTTGAGATAACAGCGACATCCGGTATAATTAAAACGTTACGTCACTTCCAGTCGCGAGGTACGGTTGGCAACAAAAATGTGTGTAGCAAAAATTTTATGCTACGGAATTAAATTCAATACTAAAGCATTGACTGTACTGTGACCACAGTACTTCTCAATCCCAATCCTAACTATCAATCAATGAATCACTAAAATTATAAAGTGAGTTTGCTTGTTTGTCGCTTTCACGCCTTAACTACTCAACGGATCGTTATGAAATTTTACATACATGTTGTCAGGGGTACAGAAAAGGATATAGGGAAATATTATCCCGAAAAAAGTGACCATGCTTGTGGAACTGTGGGTGATATTATTAATTAAATTGTCCTATTTTTCATTAAGCCTGCTACACAATACATATAATACATATCTAACGTGCTACGTCATATTACTAGGCCATTAAATTTGATTGTTTAAAAGTTAATCACGATCACGCTTGGAACTGAATATTGTCCGGTGAAGTGTGGGTGTTGTATTACACCTCTGCCAACCCTTTCGGGGCCAAAGCGTGACGATATTTATATGTTATGTTTAATTTATTCGGCCTTTTTGCCGTTACTTTAGACACTTAAACAGTATTAAAACTATTCAATAAAGTTAATCTTATTATATTATTATTCAATAGGTATTTCTCGATACGCTGTTTAGTTTTTGTAGCCGACTGTACCTCCTCATAAATTGTAAAACTTCAAAGACATCTTTCAGAGTCCCAGCGGAGCGCGTATCTGCGGTGAGACTGTGTGGTCCAAGTCACGAGCGATGGCGACATCGATTAGTTACGACTTTTTGTAGAAACTACTCAAGCATAAAATAATTTTGTTAAATAAAATTATTACGATACATAATACCTACTAAAAAGTTTTGAACTATGCGTCCGAGGAGAAGATTTCATCAATGTTTTGTTATGACGTTGTCACGTTATACTATCGTCCGTAAACCAACTTTACGGACAACCAATTTTTACAAACTTTTATTTGCAATGTATGTGTATGTAACTATGTCTGTTCGGGTGTATTGCAACTCAATTTTGAAGCAGATATCTTAAAACGATTGAGCTGAAATTTTGGATACACGTTTAGTTTGGATGACAATGCATGGTTAAAACGTTTTTTTAATTCTAATTTATTTAACTTCTCAAGTTAGTGTTGATGTCCTCGACTTCAGTGGCTTCAAACAACAATACATTCTTGTGGCAAGCGTGCATAGCGTTAAATCTTTAGTTACGAAAAAGAAAACACATCTACATTGCATTGCATCGCATTGCAGCTCCGAGTTCATGGCTAAAATCTTTAAGCTCGTAACTTGTACCTCTAGAGCTTCACCCAGACACTAGTCGTATTCAGCTGAGCGAGTAACCACCACTCGAAGTGCGCGAGCAGAATG
This sequence comes from Peribatodes rhomboidaria, assembly GCA_911728515.1. Taxonomy (NCBI): domain Eukaryota; kingdom Metazoa; phylum Arthropoda; class Insecta; order Lepidoptera; family Geometridae; genus Peribatodes; species Peribatodes rhomboidaria. The sequence goes on from OU452189.1 coordinate 10,600,996, forward strand.
GGAAACTCTATGAAAGGATACTGTTTTGCCAGTCTGGCGACTAGCCGCTACCACTCATGCCTTGTACCTCCTATATCTCTCCCAGGCGTGCTCGCCAGAGTAAGTAACCGTTACGCGAAGTGAGCGAGTGGTATGGGAACTTATACAAAACGCTGCCGCCCATGGTACATGTAAGTTTGTTAGTAAACGCTACCGCTCATGATATGTACCTGCTATATTTCTTCAGGCGTGCTCACCAGAGCAAGTAACCGTCACGCGAAGTGAGCGAGCGGAATGCCCACTTGAGGATCATTTGGAATAAAATGCTAGGGAAATACTCAGTTACAGATATTAATATAAGAAAATACATAATATGCGTAAGAATTTGTAGCATTTTTGCTTATCTGCTAAAACGTTTGTGTTTGGGCATTTTGTATCTACTTATCTATCTACGAGTAGATAAGGTTCAATTTGACTTATGCCAGCTAAATTTATTAGTATCCTTGTTGTTTTTTTTTTTATGTAGAATAGGTCGACGTTTGACCACCAACTCGCCTGATGTTAAGCGACGTTGTGGTCTAAGATAGAGTACGACGACCTATAGGGTACTTATTCACTCTAGCCTTGAAGTTTTGTAGAGTGAAGAAGTACAAAGACGGCAGTTGAGTGAAGCGCTACAAGTGCGCTACTGCTCAGACCCGTCTTCGGAATACCATAGAGGGCAGTAATCTATAATTTCTATAGGTAAGTACTAATTATAAAATCGAAAGTAAGTTTGTCTGTTCTGTTTGTAGGCTTTTCACGGCTAAACAGCTGAATGAATCTTGATGAAATTTGATAATTAGTTAAAGTATATCATGAGGAAGGTTTTTGGATAATATCCTAACTAATATAATGCGTTTTAATGGAATGTTTGTTACGCTTTCACGCCTTAAATACTTAATCGATCATCATTAAATTTTGCATACACGCTGTCAGAAGTTCAGAAAAGAACATAGAATACCTTTCATCCCGAAAAAGACTAGCGATTCCTGTGGGACCGTGGTTGAAACTTCCGCCACTTCCGTTAAGTAGCCACTAGTAAATAGATATAATATATTACTTAGTTTTCCAAAACCAAACGCAATACTTTCAATGACAAGTAACATTATTAAAATAAAAACAAAAAACCCGGCTGCAAATGATGATGATGATGTACCTCTATATCACTTCCGCTATCAAGACGATTTAAAGTCACTTCCGCTATAAACACGATTCAAATGTAACCTCACATGTCGAAATCTATCAAGCTGTTCAGGTTGTAGGCCACGCTAAAGAAACTTCATAAATTTACATACCTACTTACTTAAATACATCGAATTAATTTTTTTGACATAAAATTATTGTAATTAAAATTGTTTATAAAAAAAAAATACACATTACTTATTTTGTCATGTGCTACTAATTCGATTAATAACGATTTCTGCAAGAAGAACTAGCATAGATTTATTAGGTGTATCAGTTATTCAATAAATGTTTCTGAATCTGATTTACACTCGAAAAACATAACCCTCCTTGAGCAGTCGGGTAAAAACAAAATCTTAACTTTAATTAAACAGAATCAATTCACTGTAATGCCATTATAATTTATTCTGTGACACTACAATCATAACATCTCTCTGTACCTGCTTTTTCCATCAATGTAAACCTATACATCTACCAGGCTTTCAACTGGAGTGGGCTGCGGACACTCCATAGCGTTTTTAATTAAACAGCGGCGCCGGCAGTGGCGTCGATTCACGAACAAATTCGCGCCAATTGTCGGCCAACTTCACGACTGCTGTCAGGACCCGGAACAAACTAGTTCTAGCCGGCGCAATCTAGTTATAACCGGTTTTAGGGAGAACTGGGACAGTATCTGAGGTATAGGGATTTCAGGGAATTGTACAGCATGACGGAGACTGACTGATCTATCATTTCGTCGTAGGTAAAGTATCGTGTTTGCGTATCAGTTCGCCATATCCATTCAACAACCAGGACCTCTCGCTGCGAGCTGGAGAGCCTGACGGCATTTTCGCTAACACCTTGAAGCTCATTCGTTGCAAGCGTCTAATGAAAGGGTCGACAAGCTCGCGTGCTCTCGGCGAGCGGCACTGATCGTTACATTGATACGGCGAACTGTTACGGTAAAACGATACGCATACTCCAAAGGAACGTAATGAGGTTCGGATTCAGTCTGTCTTCGCCTTAAGGCGAGTGGCTAGTTCAGGTGTTAGAGAGTTTTTAGGCCGCTCTACGGTTTCTGACGTGGATGGGATACTGAAATTTTACTGGTTTGCGAAATACCAATCAGAGGCCGCTTGGAGGAGTAATACGTCAGGGTTTGACTTGTAATAATTGGTGTTAATAATAAATTGATTGTATGTATTTGCCAAAGCGGCAGGATGTTTTTCTTCTTGAAACATGACAGGTCAGAAGACCATCATAGAGTGTAAGGTAGAAGAAAGGGGGTTTGGAAGACCAAGGAGAACATACATAGACTGAATAAAAGAGAAGGTATATGTCATGTTGTACAAAACACATAACATATCGTCACGCCTTTCCCCCGAAGGGACTGGCAGAGGTGTAAAACAACACCCACCCTTTGCCGAACTGTATTCAGTCCCAAATGTGACAGGAGGCGAGCTTGTCGCCATACACCGGGCTCCAGTCATGTAGCAGATGACATACAATACGCACATTTGATCACACAATTAACTAATTGGTGCGTGCCGTCGGTTGGGTTTGGACCCCACTCCCTCTGGCTTGAGAGGCAGGCGTTCTTCAACTAGGCTATCATCGCTTTTTTCAAAACACGTCGTGTGAGAACGTGACAAGGCTACGTGTAAATATACGTTTGTCTCGATCAAAACAGTCAACAAACTTTGTAGCGGCTTGCATGCTGGTGAAGTGAAATAAACCGAAATGCGGGTAGGTCAGCCTCTGCACTGCATTCCACTGCGAGAGTAACCGAATAGCGCTCGTTCGCAAGTTATTTGAGTCCGAAAGCAGCGATGGGTTAATTCGATTTGTTACCGCGTGTTGTGACACAATGCTGAAACTAGTTAGTTGGAAAAACACGAGAACTTTTACATTTACTAAGTTTTCGTTTTTGGCCGACTGCTTGAAAGGGAAGCAATGTTTTTCGGGTAAACGTGTGTAAAAAGGTTTTTTGTCTGTTTCTATGTGACTTCATAATAACAACATAGGAGCCCTTAGCGAGCGTTATAGCTCTTTTTCTAACTCTATTCAGCGTTTTTAATAATAAAAAAATTGCGGATGTGGACTTGAAAAATGTTAAAAGATAACTGTTTGGCTGATAATATTGACGGTTATTTTAAACTCTATTAGTTTTCTATGTAGTGTTTCCGAGTAACACGAGATAACAACATGGGATTCTTAAAAATGCTGTCAATAGAGTCCTTTAAGGTTGGCAACGCATCTGTTATGCCCCTGTTATGTATATGTTATGGTATTACAGGTATCCATAGGCAACGGTGATTGCTTCCCATGAGGCGGTCCGTCTTGTTTGCCAATTATGGTTTAAGTAACAAAAAACTTTTCATATCTTCTAGACGGAAAGATCGAACATCGAAAATTAAAAAGAATGTTAATTATTTTTTTCTACGTTAATTATATTATATTGTCACGCCTTTCCCCGAGAGGGCTGATAGAGGTGTACAACACTTCGCCGGACGATTTTCAGTCCCAAATGAGACAGGGGGCGAGCCTGTCGCCATACACAGGGCTCCAGTCATGTAGCAGATGACATACAGTACGCACATATGTTCACACAATGAACAAATTGGTGCGTGCCTTCGGCTGGGTCCGAACCCGCTCCCTCTGGCTTGAGAGGCGGGCCTTCTCCGGCTAGGCTATCATCGCTTCTTTTAAAGGAAAGAAAGGTATGAAAACTGTGTAAGCGAGAAAGCATTAACGCCCCTTTAAGGCTCCTAACCGATTTTAAAATGTGAAGTGAATTTGTCGTTTGATTTATTTCAACTTTATAAGTGTCATAAACTACATTTCACGAAAAATATAAATAACACTATGTATGCTATTAGGTACTTGAGTAAAATTTTAATGACTGTATAAAAATCTATGCTGATTGACAACAACAGCCAACGAGAGAGTGAAATGGTGACAGTTGGAGGGGACCTTTGCCAAGAAATCGCAAACAGACACGAGTTTCCATCAAAACAACTAAAATCTATAGAATTTACCAGAGTTCTCAACTTATTTTTCAATATTGCACACCCAGTATTTTTTTTTATCTTTAAAAACGCTGAATTATGTGAGCGAGTAAAAAAAGGCTCTAAAATGAAGTCGCTTTTCTTGTCTGTCTCTCTGTCTTTATATCCGATAATAATATCACGCAACGGACTTTAATGCGGTTTTCACCATCAGAGCGATGACAGCCTAGTTGGAGAAGGCCTGCCTCTCAAGCCAGAGGGAGCGGTTCAAACCCAGCCACGCACCAATTCGTTCATTGTGTGAACATATGTGCGTATTGTATGTCATCTGCTACATGACTGGAGCCCGGTGTATAGCGACAGGCTCGCCCCCTGTCACATTTGGGACTGAATATCGCCCGGCGAAGTGTGGGTGTTGTATTACACCTCTGCCAGCCCCCTCGGGGGAAAGGCGTGACGATATGTATGTATGTAATGTTCACCATCAGATATTTTCTTTACGGAAGGTAGCGTGCAAAACTGGGTCGGGTCCCTAGAATTGTATAATAATCTAAATGCAAACTTATAAATATACATGAATGAAAGATTTATGATTGGAAGAGCTGTCCTCGGGGAGGTGCTTGATGCTCGGTTGTAAGAGCAAGATACATTGCCTTTAGCTCTGCAAATCCCTTTGGCAAGTAATGTTCGAATTTTTACTTTTATCTGGCAACCCTGGTTGAGAGCGTTTCAGAAGTTATGTATCTATCTACTGTAGGGTTGAAACCACTGTAGTACATTTGGCAATTGGTTACTATCGAAGAGTAGGCACCTTTCGAATTTTCGCAGTCCGTAGTACGTAGTACGTCTTGGATTATCCCTTATAGATGTCACATTTATAGCAATTTTAGCGCGCAATGCATCGACCAAACTCCAAATTGATTTACTAAAGAAAATAGCTACCTGCCTAGCTTCTCATCACCATAAAACTTCAGAGGATTACTAGGTAACTTATACATATCGTCACGCCTTTCGAGGGGGCTGGCAGAGGTGTAATACAACACCCACATTTCGCCGGACGATATTCAGTCACAAATGTGACAGGAGGCGATCCTGTCTCCATACACCGGGCTCCAGTCATGTAGCAGATGACATATTACGCACAGGTGACTTATCTGAAAATTTACACTCCGAACCGATCCATAATATGTATTTTCTATTCCCATAGATATAGATAACTCTCATTAGTTCTAGGCGTAGCTAAGCGTAACCAGTAAACACAGAGGAGGTAAACACTGCGTTTTTTAACTTTTATAATGAGCTTTTTCGTACCAAAACTGTACTGTATTCTCAAAGATTAGTGCAACATTTTCATTGTACAAACACCTTAAAATCGAAACAGTAAATGAAAATGCTGTGTCTTCATCGTCACAACCGCGATTTCTCAATATATGATATCAGGGTATCGGAATTCGATTTGGTATCGCAACAAATATTTCGGAATGTAGTATCTATGGTAGGTTATCTGAGTCCCGGATAGTGTAGACTGAGGGTATAAAAATCGACGATGGAAAGTACTAGCGGTGGAGTTAATTCAATTGGTCGGACCAGCTTTTACGGCTTACGATACATTGCGGAAGGGACCTTTTTGGTAGACAAACAAAATCCTCCAACAGATAGATAGGTATTGGACAGAAATAGCACTGACATAGATTTGAACATCCCTATCTACGGAATAGAGTTCAAAATCCCTTGCAGGCTGTGGGAAACTCAAAACGATTTTCGCTTTAAAAATTTAAGAAAGTTATAAAACCGACTCGTGTTTGCTGTTTCAATTGTTGTAAGAGTAAGTTAATTAGTCTTCATCTAGTAGGTTTATTTACTTCTTGAAAATAATACTAGTTTCAAGAAAAGAAATAAAAATTATTAAAGTTTTACATTGATAGCTTCCCAATAGGATTCCTTGTGTTGGGGATGCCATGAAACACACACAAAGACATAGACAACACCAAAATCTAGAGCACATATTCAAAAACTGGTCTTGACCTTGTAAAATGTTTCTTATAATCAGATTAATGTACTACGTACTAGAGGAGTTGACCTAAACAAAAAACGTTACGCAACTTAATGAAGTGCGGGCCTGCCCAGCGTGGGCTGACCGCAAGTTTGCTCAGCGTCGACCACTGAATTACGAGTTTACGTCCAGATTAACACTTTTATTTCAATAAATGAGCGCCGCTCCGTACACCACCATACTGCACGCATGTCGGGAGCACACTAATGCAACGTGCAAGGATTTCAGTGCACTGGAGTGGATGAAAGTTCGTCGAAAGAAATCTAGGACGTAGTCGGTACATATGTATATATCGATGGTTTCTTAGTTTTTCTTTAATGCAACTTAAATTATTTGTTCTTTATTTTAAACTAGCGACCCGCCCCGGCTTCGCACGGGGGCAATACTAATACTAAATACACTACAGAAAAACTGTGAACGTTGTATATAAAAACATAGCGGGCCAGCTCTGGCTTCGCACGGGTATAAACAAAAAAAATTTATTGTGGGATATCAATAAGAGATATACCATCGCGAAGTTTTCTGTAGACCTTTTCAATGTGTACAAATAATAAGTACATTACTTTGATAAATCTCGTAGGGTTCAGCCTGCGTTTGCAATGTAAGCGGAAAAAAATTGATAATTAACGACATCACATTAGAAACCTCAAAAATAACAGTATTTTTCCACTATTTAATGGATGTTATTAAACATATAAACCTTCCTCTTGAATCACTCTACCTATTAAAAAAAACACATTAAAATCCGTTGCGTAGTTTTAAAGATTTAAGCATATACAAAGGGACATAAGGACAGAGAAAGCGACTTTGTTTTATACTATGTAGTGATACTCGTACTTCAACGTTTACCTTCTTTCATTCGAGTAAAAGCTGTAAGTGCTTTTTGAGTCCTATTCATTAATTCTTCCTGTTACTTTTAAGTCACATTTTAATGAGTTCAGTACGACTTGGCACTAATTGGCACGTACTAATGCCGTGTCGGGCTGTCGGAGTTTGTCGATGACCACAAGTTAATGATCTTCCGTTCGCCAATGAAATGTGCTTTTTAGCAGTCTCTAAATAGAGCTCAAATTCAGATCATTATGTGGAGAGGATAGTTAAATTTAAGTTTTTATGTCGTAGACAAAAATGGGAAGAAGCGATGGACTGATAATCAAGCTAAGAGAAAGTGCACCTTTTTTCGCATTAAAATATTTAGGATTGGACTAATGTGGACCAATTATGATAAGAAGAACAGGTATTTTTAACCGACTACGGCGAAGCAAAAAGGAGGGTTATTGTTACTTGAACTAATATCTAGTCAAATTCGTTAGTTGAAATATCAAATTGTATAACGTTTAAAATTAGATTCAAATATCAATTTGTAATTTTTTTAGTAATTAAATTAATTTTAAAAATTTAAAAATTAAAATTAGATTAAAAAATTCATATTCCTTGATGTACCCAATGCGACGTTAAAGCGGAATTACACTAGATATTAGTTCAAGTAACAATTTTGAAGATGAACTTCCGCAAAGTAACGCCTTATTCAATCAACTATCTCAAGGAGTTATGTTTTTCTTGTTGCTTTGTGCCGTAGGCCTAAGCAAGTTCGACTCGCAGTTCTAATAATGATATCGTCTATACTAATCCCGCGGCCAAACATTGTTGGCTTCAATTTAAAATGGCCAACATTGATCTTTATTACTGCGTGACACATTGGCTTCAATATCAACTTCATGTCCAAACACTAACTTTCTTACTAACATTCATTGGTGTCTTGGCCACAGGACCTTAATTGGTGGAAATACGACCAATTTGTGTCCTCAGCATCACACCCCGATGAACAAACCCCGGCTCACATTTAAGCCTCTCCTCTCCTACCATTCAACTTACGATCACTTCACCTTCATTCAAACCATTACCATATTTCTCCAAACGTAGCAGTAACTATACGTCCCGCCAGGTAACCGCGTCCGGGTAAATATCAGCAGGTGAATAATTCATCTCGTGCCATCTACTGGATGCAAATGCGGTCGGCTGCATACCTAGAGTAATAACGGCGTGTGCTATAAGCGGATGCTGTTTTTGACGTCACTCTTTTAGGTAAAATACTGTGTTAGAATGATGTTATACTATTTGTGAAATTTTAATACTTAAACCTATTTAACAGGGTATTTGTACTTTGTACTTAGTCTAAGCACTATGCAGCACTGTATTTTGGCAAATAATAAATAAATATCTCACTTGCTGCGCCCCGCCGTAATACCCTAAAGAGTAGCTAGTATAAGCTACCTTCATACCAAATTTCTTCAAAACACACACACACACACACAAACTTTCGCTCTTATCTATATAATAAAAGTGAAAACCCAGAACGAGATAAAAACGCAAGACGGAGCGAGATGGCGATATTTAAAATAATTTCCGGGAAATGTCATAGATATTTAGAGTTTTTATTTAGTTTAGTTACCATGACTACCGTGTTGTTGATATGTAGACATGTAGCGTCAAGAGAATAAAAGAAAATGTAATTACGTAAAATAATTGTTTAATTAATAAACCTGATGTGCACACTGCAGCTAACTCTACTAGGTGCTCTACATACTACATCACAGGTTATGTGAATCTACTGGATTATGTTGTGCTGGAGGCAAAGTAAAATTGCCACAATTGGTCCCACCACCAGATCCTTTTGGCGAGGATCAGATCGCGAAATGACGTTGCTCTAGCGTTGGATTCATCTGGAATAGCTGCGACTCTGCTAGAAGGCGGACGAACTGCGCATTCCGCCTTGAAATTACCATTAAACATGCAAATCACCGAAACACCAATTTGTAACATCGCCAAAAATAGCGCAATGGCCAAGATCCTACAGGTATGCAAATTAATTGTTTGGGATGAATGCACAATGGCCCATAAGAGGTCACTGGAGGCGCTGGACAGAACATTGAAAGATCTTTGTGACAACCAAAATATTTTTGGTGGGCCATGATTCTGTTGTCAGGTGATTTTCGTCAGACTCTTCCAGTTATTCCCCGATCAACTGTTGCTGATGAACTAAATGCATGCCTAAAATCATCGAATTTGTGGCAGTACGTAAAGACACTCCAATTAACAACTAACATGCGAGTATTTTTGCAACATGATGAAACTGCAAATATGTTTGCGAAGCAGTTGTTAGATATTGGAAATAATAAAGTTGCAATGGACACCTCGACCGGATTCATCATATTACCCACAGATTTCTGCCACTTCACAAATTCAAAAGAGGAGCTTATTCAGCGTGTTTTCCCATATATAGCGCAAAAGTTCAATAACCATAATTAGCTGGGTGAACGAGCAATATTGGCAGCGAAAAATAAAGATGTCGAGGATCTCAATGCGACCATTCAGAATTTTCATCCAGGACAGTCGGTTTCCTTCAAATCAGTGGACACCGTTATGAAACAGGATGACGTAGTCAACTATCCCACGGAGTTTCTAAATTCACTGGAATTGCCTGGATTACCACCTCACAATTTGCAGTTAAAAGTAGGATCAGTTGTCATCATGCTGCGTAACATTAATCAACCGCGACTATGCAATGGAACAAGACTGGCTGTGAAAAAGCTGATGAATAACGTCATTGAGGCAACAATCATAAAAGGAAAATACAAAGGAGAGGATGTCTTGATCCCGCGAATACCGATGATTCCAACGGATTTAACATTCGATTTTAAACGCTTACAATTTCCAGTACGTCTGGCCTTTGCGATGGCAATAAATAGATCGCAAGGACAGTCTTTAGAAGTTTGCGGAATTAACTTGGAGTTTCCCTGTTTCGCGCATGGACAATTATACGTCGCGTGTTTACGCGTCGGAAAACCGTCTTCTTTGTTTATTTACGCACCACAAAACTAAACAAAAAATATAGTTTATGAGAAAGCTTTAAATTGATTAACAAACTGTATCATAACAGTGTGTGTCTGTTAATAATAATTTAATAAATAGCCAGTATATCAGGAAAACTCTGTTTTTTTAAATAAGCAACATGTGTCGAAAATAATAATAAAACTTCATGCTTCATTAAAAAAATTCTTTTTTATTCAATACGTTATATAAACAAAAGTTTAGGTCTTTTATTTATCGATTGAGGCAGTACGAAGTCTGCCGGGTCAGCTAGTAGTTTATAATAGGACTAGCAACATCTCGTTGTAAAAGGCCACCAGTGGCCGCCAATGGAAAAGCCTATTGGCATCTGTCTGGCAGACGCCTTAAAGTTACCTCAGGTTTCAGATTTATTTACTGCTTCTTCCGTACCGTACATGATGGTATAACACAAATTGTATTAGTTGTACATAAGTCTAACGGACCCCGGCACAGCAAGTTAGAAGAGAGGAGGACCTATGTGTGTGTAGCTGTTTGAGCGTGAAGAAGTAAGAAACACAGACACACACAAACAAACTTTCGACTTTGTCATTTAATGAGTGATAACACACACACACACACACACCTCGCCACGCCTTCCCACGAAAAGGCTGGCAGAGGTGTACAACACCCACACTTCGACGGACGATATTCTGTCCCAAATGTGATAGGGGGCGAGCCTGTCGCCAATAATTAGTAATATAAATAAAATAATTATTATATTTGTTAATGAGTAATATAAGTTGGAAATAGAAGTCTACCTACAGCTCAGCTAAACTAAATAGTAAAGATGGGAAAGGACTGAGTTCCACAGCACAGGACCTCCTAGTGAGACTCAGGGTTCACATTTAAGCTCTGTACCATTTTTTGCTCAAATAAAGATATTTTATTAGTATTAGAACTAGGATCATATTCACGACGCCCATGCGGTACCGGGTTGTCATCTTACTTCTAACTGTAAGTCAAAGTCAAAATGTTTTTATTCAATTGGGTATCAAAGATACACTAAACTTATGAACGTCAAAAAGGAATTATAAAAAGCGCCATCTAGTTGCTATAGCTTTGAATTACGTGTAATATATTTTCAGTGTTTTTATTGTGCAGCCGTAAACTTCACAGGTAACTACTAATAAAATAAAACCCTGCAAGACAAAATAAAAAAGTTTCCCAAATCGCTGTCTCCTTCGCCTTGTGCCAAGAGAAAATAGACATAAAACAAGTGCCTGTTTTATTTGTACTTGAGGCTGGCTCAAGATCTCGTGGCGAATTTATGTACTGCATTAATTTGCACAAGGTCCCAAGGTTTATACAGGGTTACATGGAAAGGTGGTACTAAAACGGAAAAAGCTCTAAAAACTAAAACGACCGCTAGGAAGAAAGAACGGCTGAACTAAGACGATAGATTTTTTGCGATAGTTCGGGCTATCGTGACATGTGCAGCCAGTTGATTCGTTACTCGGCGATGTACCGGGCGAATTATCGCCCGAAAGGCGACGAGTTACCGCTAATGTAGACAAGATCGCCTGTCGCACTTTCAACATTTAGTTCAGTACTAGTTTATTTAGTTAATCATATTTAAGAACCTGCCTGTATGTACTTATCTTTCTTAATAAATAAATTTGATCTTAATAAATAAATTTGATAACCGATAAGGATGGTTTTAGCGCGACAACGGGACACGAATAATGGTGCGATAATGTAGCCATTATGAACACTGTTTAGAATTGCACCAGCTTTCTGGTTGGTCCAAATCGGCTATTCAAATCGCGAAAAATAATTAGCTGTTAATAGAAAATCATTGAAGCTACACGTAATTTTCGTAATGTATATAAAATGATATAATAGGCAATTTCTTTGTTCTCTTATATAATAGTTCATAGCTAGTTTTGCCCCGCGGTTAAAAAGTAGCTTATGTACCGTAAAACGGAGTGAATAGAGACGAAAATAAGACTATTTTTATCATTAAAGATCCAGACAATATAAAAACAGAAACATTTACCAAATAGATAGAGTTGTTCATACATGGAATCGGTTGCCTGAGGATGTGGTCACTGCTAAATCCATCAACGCATTTAAGAACCGGCTTGATGGCTGGTTGCACCAAAAGCAAATGTCTCTGACAGATATTTGAATGTGAATAAAACAATATTTGTGCAAACTTTTAGTGAATTTGGACAATTTTAATTCAACACATTGTGATGTAGGCACATCAGCCCTAGCTAGGCTGCTATAATTAAATAAATAAAATCAATTGTAGTAAATTAGGATGCATTCATCCTAATTAATATTGTAAATGCGAAAGTGAGTTTGTTTGTTTATTTGTTTGTTTGTGACGCTTTCACGCCCTAGCTACTCAACGGATCGTCATAAAATTTTGCATACACGTTATCTGGGTCACAGAAAAGGACATAGGGTACTTTTTACATATCGTCACAGCTTTCCCCCGAAGTGGCTGGCAGAGGTGTACAACTTCGCCGGATGATATTCAGTCCCTAATGTGACAGAGGGCGAGCCTGTCGCCATACACCGGGCTCCAGTCATGTAGCAGATGACATACAATACGCACATAATATGTTCACACAATGAACGAATCGGTATAAGTATAAATATAACAAAGTATAATCAGTATACAACAAGTATAAATAAAAAAAATTAAGAAACCCCCGACACCCATTTTCATCAAACTTAGAAAAGAACACTCACCTTTCAAACAAAAAACAAACATATTCAAACTCAGGTCATTTTTTCAGGAGCTACGATGGCACAAACACACACACAAACACGTCAATCTTATAACACCCCGTTGTTCTTACGTCGGTGGTTTAGCCTTTTACATGTAATGTAACCCTGTATACAGCTGCCCTTACACACAGGTTTTATAGGTTTGCCACCTTTTTCCGAAGTACGGAGTAATTTTGCCGGAGACCCTAGAAGGATGGTACCTACCTAATGTTTTCGGTACGTTTGGCTAAATACAAGGCAAGATATTAATTAAGTTAGATGGCTAAATCTTGTAAAGTAGGTACAAAATTATAATAGACTAGCTGCACCCCGCGGTTTCACCTGCGGTTAAAAAAGTATCCTATGTGCTATTCTAGACTATACTCTATCTCTGTGCCAAATTTCATCCAGATCTGTTCAGTTGTTCTGGCGTAAAAGAGTAACAAACATCCATCCATCCATCCATTCTTACAAACTTTCAAGTTTATTATATTAGTAGGATGTGTGTGTAATGGGGTAGGCTGAAAACCAGCTCTGCGTGGACCTCGTCTACTCAGAACAGTGCTGAGCCTACTCCAATTGCCAAAACAATTTATATAAATTTTTAAATTATACTTAGTTTAGGTGTAATGATATAAGTACTTTTCTTTAATGTGTTTTTAACTCATAGGTTTTGGCAATAAATACATTTTTTTATTTTTTTTTATTTAAGCTGATAATATTTACAAAAACATAATTGTGTACATTTAAAAATTTTTTTTCTGTGTATTTTTTTTTTGTTAATACGAGTATGAGTATCTATGTATATTTCTATGAATTAAACATTATGTTTCTGTGTTTTATGTAATTTCTTTAAGTTTTATGGAACGATGGTTACGTGATAGTAGGTTGAAAAAATGAGCTAATTTTTACATAGGACGGGGAAAGTCGGAAAGGCCATGGTGTCGCGTCTGATTTTTGATCCGCGAACTCGTCATCACGGGCATCTGTGGTGGGCGTTAAACTTCACGAACGTTAAAATATGGGCACTGCAATGCTGACTTTTCACTATTTTAATTATACAAACACTTAAATTACTTAATTAGTGAAGGATTACAATGATAATTAGCGATTTAGAGCTAATGGGTTTGCGAATGACCATTGCGCGCGACCGCCTTCAACCAAGTCAAGTGAATGAATCACAGACAGTTTTTATGTTTGCCGCCCGCCATCCAAAACGTAACTCCATTCCAACACGCACAAATTGATTAACCATTAAAACACAGCAGAACAACAATACCGTCGATTAACAACTCTCAAAATTAACCGATTTTAATTATTTAATCATGTCACGCGCCGTCACATTTGACAAAATTAAGAACTACTTTCACCAAGGTAGATCACAACTCCCATTTTAAAAACGAAAAAAAAAAATTGTTTCGTTTCTTTAGGTTAGATAATTTTTGTTAAAAAAATAATTTTGATCATTGCGTTGTACAATTAAGAGTAAAACACTCTTTTCGCCTACAACCTTCACAAATAACCCTGTCTATCAAGTTACTGAATAAGCCAGAATAAAATACCCGTACATTTTATTGCTCTGAATAACATCAAGCATTTTGCTCTTCCATTCCGAATATTCCATAGTTTCCTACAGGTGTAATATTGCATTCCGGCTGGTCCCATCGAGGTCATCGTGGCCGCCGCGCGAATTCAAATTAACAGCTGGCTGGCTCGGCTTTCACAACGACAGCTTTTACCTGGAACCCTGATGATATCGAACGATGTAAAATGAATGTAGGTATATAGGCCGACTGCCTCGGTGGCTCAGTCAGTAGTGAACCTTCTGAGCTAGAGGGCGTGGGTTCGATTCCCACCTAGGGCAAACATTCCTGTGATGAACATTTGTGTTTGTTCTATGTCTGGGTGTTAATTATTTATTATCTATTTAAGTATGTATTTAAAAAATATATATGTATGTTTATCAGTCTCTGGCCGCCATAGTACAAGCTTTGCTTAGTTTGGGGTCAGACGACCTTGTGTACAAGTGTCCCGAATATTATTATTACTATTAAATAGATACAGCAGTTTTCTAGCTGCTGATGGTAAGATAAATTAATAAATAAAAATAAATATTTGGAACTTTTTTTATACATGGTAACTCCAAACTATGCAATGCTTGTACAATTAATGGCTGCCAGAGACTGAAGTACATGCATTTATATTTTTAAATACAAACAATAAATATTAACACCCAGACATGGAACAAGCACAAATGTTCATCATGAATGTTTTTCCTAGGTGGGAATAGAACCCACGCCTCCCAGCACAGAAAACAGGTTCACTACCAACTGAGCCCCAGCAGCAGTCAAAGGCAAAGAGGATGCGTAGTCTGCTTTTCGATAGAAGATCTAGTTTTAACCCCCGACGTAAAAACGACGGGGTGGTATAAGTTTGACGTGTGTGTGTGTGTGTGTGACATCGTAGCTCCCGAACGGATGATTTTGTGTTTTTTTTTGTTTGAAAGGTGAATTAGTCGACAGTGTTCTTAGCTACGAGTATGTTGGGTGAAGATCGATCTCGGGAATTTTAAATGTTTAATTTACGTTATCGCTCAATGAACTTAAAATCATCAGCCTATTCAAAAGCGGAATTTCGTTAATCGTTAGGGCCCTCATGCGAGAGCCGTTTTCATTAGTCAATGCTGCCCGTACATGACGAGCGAGATTTTGTGTTTTCGCGTGGCAAAGACCGCTTTTGGACAATACCCTCAGGCTGTTACGTCGATCGAGGTATTGAAGACGAGTTTTCACTAGTTGAACGCATCAGAGGAGTCCCCGGAATGTGGGTATCGACCGAGTTATCGACTAATGAAATTGAACTTTAAGAGTCCGGTGACCGCTTTAGACTAACTTCGCATGTGCTAAAGGTTTTCTATAGCCATTTAGTCTAGAAGAAGGCGACGAGCGAAGAGAGCGAGTAATGAAACTGACGAGCCTCTAAAGTTATCTACAGAGTGACAAAGTTCAATTTCAATCGTTTCATGACTTTAGCACTTCTCTAATAGTTCCTAAATAACTAAAAATTTCCCGTGTATTATGGATTTATTTAAAAGCTAATGATGTAGACTAATCTCCCTATGTAAAGGGATTTTTGATTTGCTTTGTCTATCTATTAAATAAATCAGTCAAAGTTACAAATGCCATTATTTTTCATAGCTCTATTTTCTTTTGAAGACTTTTTATAATACCAAGAACATAGGGACGTAGATATAGTTCACTTAATTGTACATGCCAAATTTCATCGTAATCTCAAAAATGGTTTCCAAGAAATTTGACAAGCGCGTTTGTAAGGAAAATACAGACCGTCGCTGAACCCTTAATGTTCGTACCCTACTGGATGTAGACCCGTGAACAACGCCACAAGCACGATGTTCACACATCTACTTCTATTTTGAATGTAGCCAGCTGTACTATACATTTACATGCTGTATACAGCTGTAGATGTAATTGTAACTAGTACAGCTGTCGATAGTTACTGACAGCCGAATACACATTTCACAATCAGTAATTTACTCAGTTGCAATCGAAATTGGTTTTGGTTTGTGCCAAAATTAATCATTTTCCAAACATCGGTTGGGGGGTGAGTTAAGTGGCCGGTAATCAGAAGATTAATTTATTTGTTTTTTTTTTATAAGCGTTTATTTAACTTGCAATGTATGTATGTGTAACTATGTTTGTTCGGGTGGAATCTTACAACTCAATTTTGAAGCAGATATCTTCAACCGAATGATCTGAAATTTTGTATACACGTTTAGTTGGATAACAATGCATGGGCAATGTGTGACGTCATTCTAAATCCAACATGGTGGATCACCCAAAATGGCGGACAAGTTATTTTAAAGCACTCCAACAATATGAGTATCAAATTAAAGGGTTTGCTAAATATGTTTTTAGCACAATAAAGCTTGTTTTGAAAAAATACATTTTTCAACAATAAATGTATTTCTCTGTTCGATTTTTGTCACAAATGTTGAATTTTACTAGCACTAGCCCAGAACATAAATGATTGACAAAAATTAAGAGCAAGCCTTGTCCAGTACGTCGAAAATTAAGAGCAAGCCTTGTCCAGTACGTCGAAAATTAAGAGCAAGCCTTGTCCAGTACGTCGAAAATTGAGAGCAAGCCTTGTTCAATACGTCGAAAATACTACGGGCTAGCGGTCCCAGGAAATAAGCAGCGATATCGCTGTATTTTCCTATTTTCGCTCTTTGTTTAATTCAGGTGGCGCTTCAAACGCGCCCACTAGTCAGTTCGTGTGAACGCATCGCATGACTGAATCGGCAAATAAAAGTAGCTCTGGGCTTGTTAATTGACCTGGATTCTAGGTTCAAAATGTGTATTTTGCAAGGTTCGCTTTCAAAATACATATTAATTATTTTGCTGGGTATAATTTACTATTATGAGAAGTACGTTTATTCAAAGCTGTAGGTACATGAGTGCTTACGTTTCTAACCCCGACGGAGAAACAACTGGGTGCTATAAGTTGTGTATGTGTGTGAGTGACGTGTGTGTATGTGTGGTGTGTGTGTGTGTGTGTGTTTGTGTGTGTGTGTGTGTCTGTGGCATCGTAGCTCACGAAAGGATGAACCGATTTGAATTTTTGTTTTTGCTTGAAAGGTTAATTTGTCGGAACCGTGCTCAGCTATGTAAGATGAAAATTGCATTGAAAATCGGTGTCGGGGGTTTTTCAAATGTTTAATTAATACTCGTAACTTTATCAGTAATTTAAAACTTATTCGAAGTAGGAAGAAATGAAAACGGGAAAAGAGGTTGTTTTATGTCTTCAGCCTTAGTATCTCTCTAGAGCTTCATCTTCCATTGCTTCGTTGCTTGTAAACAGACGAGTTAGTTAGTGGAGAACAGCAGCAACTAATTTGTAAATAACTTACGTATTTATAAATATAATAAAACTGTTCCAAAGAAAACTCACAATCTCTATATACCTAGTATGAAACAATGTCGCTTTCGGCGCCTGTCTGTCTCTCTGTCTCTATAATCAGAAAGACATATTGAAGAATTACCTACAAGAATTTGAATTGAGACATGTAAGAATTAATAGTATTAATAAAATAATTAGTACTTATTAATAGAAGATTTATAAGAGTATTGTGAATTTTCTCGTCTACAGTTTTATTATGTTTATCTAAACCATGTAACGTGTTTGATGCAATTTTGGCACCAGTTAGGCGGTAATTAAATTATCCAATTTGCAGTACGCTAGGTAAGGTAAGGTTCGCTAGGCGTGCTAAAATTAGATAGTGTAATGGTTGTTAGACAGTTATCAATCAATTTTTTTCTATTGCAAGTGCTTAGCCACGCTAAGTTAGCATACTGCTAATTGGATAGGTAGTGTAGTGGCCGCCTTAGTTATTTTTAAGGGTTTATAGGTACTATTACATAATATCGTCACGCCTATCCTCTGAACAAGCTGGCAGAGGTGTACAACACCCACACTTAGCCGAACGATATTCAGTCCCAAATGTGACAAAAATGGAGCCTGTCGCCATATATCGGGCTTTAGTTATGTAGTAGATGACATTAAATACGCACATGATTCTGTTAACACAATGAACAAATTGGTGCGTGCCTTCGGCTGGGTCCGAACCCGCTCCCTCTGGCTTGAGAGAGAGGCTACTTATTAGGTACTATTAGCACAGAATAAATAATAGTACTACCTATTAAGCACTGTGCAAAGCCGGGGCGGGTTGCTAGTAAGGTTTAATTTAAAAAGATTATAACAATCTAACTTTTAACTAATTTCGTTAAATTTAATCTCATCATCATCAATCGTTAAGCCATGTCAGAAGCCTTCGGTTGGCCTAGAAACTCTGACACCAGGACTTGCCACTCGGCCTATACGCACTTGCTTTTTTTTATCATCATCAAATCAGCTCGATGGCATAATATTCGATTGTCTTTGAACTTAATACTGTATTTCAAATTTCAGGTCAATCGGATACCATGCAGAAAGTATGTAATACTCGTAAGGTAAGTAAGTAATTTTCAAATTTTGAAACGGGCAACTTACATACGAACTTTTGTAAGTTAAATAAAAGCTTGTCAAACGGTAAGGTCGAATCAGCTTTACGCTCAGGCCCCTATTATTGACGCATGAGATGTTTCTTGGTCACCCTCATTCCTGGGGATCTATTCCCTAGAATTGGAGATGATTTTTGTCATTGTCTTTCTTGTTTGAAAAGTCTTAGGCGTGAAAGTGACCAGATCTCATTTCACGGGTCAAAAATAGCCTTCCTGGCCTTTTGAAACGAGAGAGACAATGACGAGAAATATCTCGACCTGTAAAAATAGGCTCCTGGAACTCTATTCTGTCGATTGAGATGTTATTTTGGTCACCCTCACTCTTATGGCTTTTCAAACGAGAGAGACAATGATAAGATTATGTATGTCTCACCCGTAAAAATCGGCTTTCGCTTTCAAGTGATTCTATTTCTACGACAGCTAGCTAATTAGCTAATAAAAACAAAAACAAAATCTTCCAAAATTAATAACAAAGCAATAATTAAAAGTTGCACTTAGGTACATACTCGTAAGACTTGGGTTTTGTTGAATTAGAAGTTATGCCTGAATCTTTCGAAAGTATACATACTTATATAGAATCGTTATGAAGTTCGAAGCAAATGTAACCTGGGGGGCTATTCCTGCGCGTGAGATGAGATGAGATTTTATCTTGGTCACTCTCACACCTATGACGTTTTAAATGAGAGCAACAAGGACGAAAGAAGGTGAGATGAGAATTTTAAATCTCCGAATAGGGTCCTTGGCCAGGGACTCGGGTTATCCAGTTACACCGTCCTTGTTGCTCGCCTTGGCCTCAGATCAACCTAGATAATAAGATGGCGCACGGCGTATGATTTAGGTGAAGCCAAAACCATCCAAAAGCTACGCTACTGTCGTATATGTACATAACACGCACACATTGGCGCAAAAAGACTACGCTACTCGCTTGGTCATTTTTAGACACACTATGTTTGACATTATGTGCATTGGTTTATGGTATAATTTCGTGTACATAAATATACATAGCCCATTATAAAAGTGTGGCAAGGACTACATTTTAAGGTTCTTTTTAAAAACTGTGCAGTTTTTTTACAAGTCAATTTTGAAAAAGCCGTATCCTCAAACTCTTACAAATATGTGCAGTTTTAGAATATTAAATCTACTAAGGTTTTATATTGGAACGGAAATGGCTAACGTAGAGTTTGGGAATTAATATTAGTTTTCGTGCAATTGTAAATGTAAATGTTAATTGTAAATTGTAAATGTTTTTCATTGCAACATTACCACGCACACAAATTTAAGAATAAGTGGCTTCAGCGAGATATAACGCAGTGTTCCATCCTTTCCTCTAGGTTGATCTGAGATAATAAAGCAATAATTAAAAGTTGCACTTAGGTACATAAGACAGGTTTCGTTGAATTAGAAGTTATGCTTGAATTTTTCGAAAGTATAGTTATACATAACGAGCTGCGCCCGCGGTTTCACCCGCGTGTAAAAAGTATCTGCTATCATATCATCCAGATCTGTTCAGCTGTTCTGGCGTGAAAGAGTAACAAGCATCCAACCATCTATCCATTCTTACAAACTTTCGCGTTTATAATATTAGTAGGATATAGAATCATTTTGAAGTTCGAAGCAAATGCAACCTGGCCAGGGACTCGGGTTATCCGGTTATCAGATTTCTCAAGCTTCGTCCTACTTGCTCGACTCGGCTACTTTAGAGAGCTCTCTTGTTTGTCCGACTTTCAAGTGCCAATATTGGCTCGGACCCGATCTTTGTTGCGACCCTCTTTGGGTCCAATTGGATTTAAATATTGCGTTTTCTGACCCTTTGTTTGCCAAGTATGTCCTCAGAGGAGAATTGGCGGGTAATCGCAATTTCCGGCGGCTGTTAGTCTTTGGTTTGACCTTTTTATAATAGGTTAGGGCGATTTTGGTATTGTTAAACGTTTAGTGGCATATTTGATGGATGAACTGTGTAACCGCCGTTATGTATCCAAAAGGTACATAACGTTGTCACAGTACTATTCGATTGACGATAAGAATTTCTATTCCATTTAGATATAGCGGAAGTCGCATTTGCTATCTTTGTTCTGTTTTAATGGGTTTTTAAACAAATATTACCCTGACTTGTTGACAAGGCATCGTGAGAAATATCCTACTAATATTATAAACGCGAAAGTTTGTAAGAATGGATGGATAGATGGATGGATGGATGGATGGATGTTTGTTACTCTTTCACGCTAGAACGGCTGAACAGATCTGGATGAAATTTGGCATACTGAGATAGGTTATAGTCTAGAATAGCACATCGGATACTTTTTAACCGCGGGTGAAACCGCGGGGCGCAGCTAGTGTTACTATAAATGAATAATCGCATTTTACTATTTCATGTTAGAATCTTAACTACAGTT
This sequence comes from Peribatodes rhomboidaria, assembly GCA_911728515.1. Classification (NCBI taxonomy): domain Eukaryota; kingdom Metazoa; phylum Arthropoda; class Insecta; order Lepidoptera; family Geometridae; genus Peribatodes; species Peribatodes rhomboidaria. Next base: position 10,622,321 of record OU452189.1, read on the forward strand.
AAATAAGGATTAAAATGCTGTAGACTTATTAAGCTAGAGAGAAACACGCTACATGCATGGCTCTTCATTAAGTTTCTCTGTATTCAGGATACCATAGTACAAAGACAAAGAGATTCCTACAATTTGTATCGCTCGAATGTTAGCTGCTAATTGGACGAGCTGACAATAAGATCACGTGATATGCTGTCTTGTCCAATCAGCAGCTAACTTTTGACCGATTGCAACTGTAGCAATAGGTAGAATTGCTTTGCAACTTAGTTAGACGTGGTAGCTATTAGAGGTGGCTCAAAGACTTTGAATATTGATGTTTAAATAAGTACCTATAATTGTAAATATTACTTTTACACTAGGAAAGTTATTAGACACTACTATGACTAAAGTGCACTGAAACTTGATATGGTGATTTTATTAACCGTCTGTTTTTGACAGCTACATGTCAGTTACATGTCAACAACGGAGGGTTAAACAGAATAATCGCCATGTTACGTTTTTTGTAGTGTTAAGGATTGAGAAAGGAATGCTTAGATGGTTTGGACACTTTGAGAGAATGGATGAAAGGAGATTGATGAAACAGATCTACAAGGCGAGTGTGAACGGCCAAGTTGGTAACCTAGGCGAACGTATCTTAACCAAGTCGAACGTTTTATAGAAAGGCCAGGTCAGGAGTACCCGTAACCGACGAGCGTGTATGAAAAGACTCATGGAAGTAGAAGAAGTGAAAGATGTATGCCAGGATCGTAACAAGTAGAGAGAAGTGGTCTCTGTCTACCCCTATGGGAAACAAGCGTGACGATATGTACATATGTATGTTAAATTTTGTTAAACATATCGGCGTAAAGCTTATATTAGTGATTTTATTAAAATTTGAATTTTCCTTGGTTATGATTTTTTTTAGTCGCGTGTTAGTGGTAAAAATATACTTTAATACATTTTTGTGCAATATTTTAACGTGTTGTGTGATGATAATGAATAAAATGATTCAAGTCACATTGTTTTCATATTTTTATTAAAATTGAGTTTTAGGGCTGAGTCTTTTCAGCTCTTTGAACTTATTCAAAAACGATGAAAACCATTCCAGAGGCTCTGTAAAACTTTTTCTTTTAAATACAAAAGGTACACTTAACCAACACAGACATTTAACGAACGCCGGTCAAAGACGTAGTTAAACGGATAACCGGACGCAAATGGATGAACGAAACATTTCGCTAGAAGAGATGGTGCGCGATGACCCAAAAGCAGACATGGGATGGTGGCAGCAAAACAAAGCAAAAACTGGGCAAAACCCACTTTTGTACTTCTTCACTCTACAAAACTTTAAGGCTAGAGTGAATAAGTACCTTATAGGTCGTCGTGCTCCATCTCAGACCACAGACAGGCGAGTTGGTGGTCAAACGTCGACATATCACTACATAGTATAAAACAAAGTCGTTTTCTCTGTCCCTATGTCCCTTTGTATGCATCTTTAAAACTACGCAACGGATTTTGACGCGATTTTTTTTAATACTTAGGTAGTATGATTCAAGAGGAAGGTTTATATGTATTATAACATCCATTAAATAGTGGAGGAATACTGTTATTTTTGAGGTTTCTAATGTGATGTCGTTAATTATCTTTTTTTTCCGCTTACATTGCAAACGCAGGCTGAACCCTACGAGATTTATCAAAATACTGTACCAATTATTTGTACACGTTGTAATCCTCCGCGATGGTATAATATGTCTATCTCTTATGGATATCCTACAATAACATTTTTTTGTCATTTACTTTTTACGACAAATAATGGCTAATTTTCGAAGCGATTTTAACCAATCTATAAATATAAAATTCAAAGTCCTGACTGACTGACTGACTGATATATCAACGCACAGCCTAAACCGCTGGTCCTAGAAACATGAAATTTGGAGGATATGTTCTTTGTACAGTATAGGCACCCACTAAGAAAGGGTTTTTCGAAATACTACCCCTAAGGGGGGGAAATGGGGGGTTCAAATTTCTATGAAACTTTTTATTCTCTGGGTCGATTGACTCAAAAATTGGTACAAATACTCTTCAATTAAAATTATGAGACATGTGTATCACAGTTTTTTCAAAATCATCATCATCATCATCCACCGACAGACTCTAATAGGGCTTCTTTTTACTCCGAAAACTTTGTTGAGAAAGTTATTAACCCACTACAAACGACGCTGTTATCGTTCTTAGGGTTCCGTACTAAAATGGTGAAAGGAACCTTATCATGAAACTCCGATATCTGTCTGTCTGTATGTCTGTGAGCTGATTATCTTGGAAACTGTAATAGCCAGTAACTTGGAATTTGGTACAGATCTAGATAACGGTAGTAGCTAGGTACGTATAGTAGGTAAAACGTCACGCCTTTACCCTAAGAGGTGTATTACAACACCCTCACTTCGCCGAACGATATTTAGTCCAAAATGTAATAAGTAGCGAGCCTATCGCCATTCGTACACCGGGCTCCAGTCATGTAGCAGATGACATTAAATACGAAGCTATCATTGCTTTTCCATATGAATCTCCGTGTAAAATGTGTGAACTATATTGCTGACATTCTATCAAATTTCAAACCTACTTAATCAGTAAGGGAAAAATACAAGAATTAAGTCCAAGCCTGTCAGAAGATTACAAACGGCATATTTCTTCGTCTATTTTAGCAAAAATAGACGAAGTCAATAGAAGAAGCTGCTTTAATATTAGGAAGACAAAACCTACTACGGGTTGTCTTTGCTTCGAAGGTCTTAACTAAAGGTCTGCCAGCACACTGACTGGTGTAGTTTCCGAATGAGTCTGTGTTTATGCTGAGGATTCCTCTAATATCTCTAACACCACCGAACTACCCTTTCGAGTTAAAAAGAGTGCAGTTTCCCCGCAAAGTCTGCTTTGCCATGACCATAAATAAATCTCAAGCCAAACTCATAATTGACTAAAATGCTTTTCACACGGTTAGTTATACGTGGCCTGCTACAGAGTAAACGAGCAGCCTGGATTTAAAAAAAAAAAAAAAAAAAAATTTAAAAATTGGTTTTCGTTGTAAACATTATTAATTGTCAATTATCTACTTTCGGTTGTCTTCTTATTTTATCTTTTCACACACGCTTTAAGTTCTGTTGATACCATACTACTTACTACTCCTACTTTTCTCATTCCAGAGATAGTTTAGTTAACTAAAGAACTTCGTCCATATTGCTCTGCTTGGGATATTGTCAGTTTGTGTATTCAATTGAGAGCCTATAATATTTATTTCTGAAGTTAAAAACGTCATACATTTTCTGTAAGCCACGCGGGCGAAGCCGCGGGCAGAAGCTAGTACAGTTATAAAGTTACAATACAATATTAATTAATCCTTAATGCTGTTTTGGTTATTCTGTTTTTATATTTTCCTCCTCCTGTTTTTAATGCAAACTTTAACAGTTTCTGTAGTGTATTTAGTATCAGCATTGCACCCGTGCGAAGCCGGGGCGGGTCGCTAGTTCTACATTAAAAAAAAAGCGACTGTAACTGTGAGGCACAGGTAGTTTACAACATACCAACATACATTTCCACGTCCACAGGCACGATCAGTTCGTACCTCCAGTATTTTCAGTTCGCGTCCTGAAATATTCACGAGCCGAGCGGTATTTTCGTACCCTGCGGACTTTCAGTGCCGAATTTCCATCGTTAAAGCGAAAAAAATGTGCAAATATTCGAGCTAAAAACTGAAAAATTGCGATTTGTTGACTTTGATTTGGGTCGCTAGAGGTTTTATTAATTGAACCGTTCAGGGAATTTTTGGCGGACTTGGTTTTTTTTTTGTTCGTTAATCTTTTAATGAAAAAAATTTAAAAGAATTTGCATTATTATAAAGTAAACAATTAAGTACATACTGAACCTTAAGAAGGAAAACAATTCAAACTTAATAAGGAAAATCAAGAAAATAATTATCATTTAATTATAATTATATACAGGGTAATCAGAAAAGGGTGTACTAAACTGAAAGGGGGTCATTGCACTCATCATTATGAACAACTAGTACTATGGAGTCACTCCTGAAACCGCGAAAAAAAAACAATAGATCAATTTTTTTGTGACTCCAGGGTTGGTCCCTTAGTAAAACATGTTCTTAACGATTAGAAAAATGACCCCTTTGGCATAGCACATCCTTTCCTGATAACCCTGTATATTATGTTATTCATCATTATCATAGTTATTAAGTACTTTTACCTCAGTAGAATAATTACTACTTTTTATTCCTAGGTAGGCTGTCTCACTCACCGTTTACCACGCTAAAGTAAAAAAAAATATTAATCCACCAATTTAATTACCTGTGAACAAAACAAAAACAAAATTAAGTAAGTAAGCAGGTACTTAATTAAAAATTACTTACTAACAGTTTATTAATAGTGATAATAATAGTTAATAATTAATTGTAGATTGTGCGCTGAGGGGACAAAGCAGTCGCTAACGTCACAAGCGGCTTATTGAACCCTGAACGTAACTCTAGACTCAGAGCCCTGAGTGAAAGCCACCCAAGACGAAGGCACTGCTTTATTCCAGAGGTGAATTTACTTTTCCTCTTTCTGCGAGACAATAAAAAGAAACTCAAGGTCTAACAAACTCCGGGAGCAAACTGTGTTTTGTTTTAAATTTCGTAGAGCTCATGGCCCAGTTGCGTTTTTTCTTGCTGTCCTGTTCAGTTTTCGAATTAACTCTTCTTATAGTGCCCGTATGCTGAGTTTTCATTCAATTTTAACATCTTTGTTTCAAAACTCCCTTGGGATTTTCATACAACTTTATCTCACTAAGGAGGCAATGCATTGCTTTACGTTCAGACTAGGTACGTGATACGTAATTGGTCTTTGTCAAGCAGGTAGTGTAAAATAGTAGATTATGCACCGAGGGAGTTAAGCATTGTCTTACATCACGGGCGGTTCAAGCCGCCTAAGATGCTGTTTTATCCCAGTGTTGAATACTCTACTTTTCACGTCCTCTGCGAGGCAATAAAAAGTAATTGTGAAAACATGTTACACCAAACACTGTTTTTTCTTTTTCAATTTCGCGTAGTTATGGTCCAGCTGCGTTCATTTTTTTTCTTGGTGGCCAGTACAATTTTCGAATCACTCGTCCTTTCGCTGAGTTTTGTTCAATGTTAACCTCTTTGCTCGAAAACTCCCTTGGGATTGGCAATGCCTTGCTTTACGTAGAGACTACGTGTTGGTGGTTGGTCTTTGTCGAGCAGGTGGTGTGGTGCTGTGTGTGTGTGTAAAAAATTAATTACACCTACATTCATGTTGTTATTAGCACCTACAGCCAAACAGCAATGTTTATCAACATTATTTGTGTATTGATATACTTAAGTACACCGTAATTTTACTTAAAAATAATTCAGTTTAATTTTATTTCAAAAGGATTTTCAAAAATAAACTTTTCAATTATTAGAATTACCATATTATTGCATTGCCGCCGAATTTACAAATGAGTTTTATTTATAAGGACCAAATTCCAAAGTGTGTGTGTGTGTGTGTGTGGCATCGTAGTTCCCGAACGGATGAACCGATGAAAGGTGAATTAGTCAACACAAAATTAAAATTGGTTCATCCATTTGGGAACTACGATGCCACAGACACCCACCCACCCACACACATACACACACACACACACACACACACACACACACACACACACACACACACACAGACACGTCAATCTTTCGTCACAGACGCGTCGTTTTTGCGTCGATGGTTAAAAATAAAATTGAAAGAGCGGGCAAAAAAAAAACATACATCGGTCTGTAATAAAGTAACATGTACTCGTATATATACTTGTACGAGTATAAATAGGTAGGTAGGTGTCGATGTTGGGCTGTGGTTGCGACCACTCCAGTCCGGCGGTCGGCTTCTCGCCGCCGCCGGCACGTACATGTACGTGTCTATATCTACCTGATCCTAAATGCACTGTCTACGAAAACATAGTAGGTACATGGCCGCCGCGTTAGAAGTACGTTACTTGGTTAAATTTTGCGTAAATACGACGTAGTTACTAGTCGATCGAGCAAGTGTTAGTGAGCAAAGCGTCTCTGCTTAAGCTTCGGCAAAAATGCTTTCGTATGCCCGGCGTCTGTCCAGCTGTCTAGTTCCTCTACATGTCGTATTTTCAACCGATTCTCTTAAAATTTTGTAAGTAGGTTCAATAATTATATTTGTAGTTTTTTTAGAGAGGACAGCGACAGCCTTCAGCTTCAAGGTTTTAAGCTCACAAAGTCACTAGTTAGATAGATAGATAGATAAACTCTTTATTGTTCACACCACAGATAACAAAACAACAAGAGAAAAATAATGATAAAACTTATTAACTAGTGTAACAACTGGCGGCCTAACTATTTAACTGTAGTTAGATAGATCAACAGTAACTCTTCATTGTGCACACAAAAATAACAAAACAAAAGCATAAAATAATGTTTTGATCTAATTAGCCTAACAACGGGTAGTCTGGGCGTTTAGTACGTACGACTGCCCTAGAGCCACCCTAGGTGCGGACTCACCCTAGAGCCTGGATTTAAATTTTTATTCTAATTACAAATTGAATTGGTAACCGTAATTTTTATTTAATACTGGATAGGTTTTAATGTCTCGCATTCGAAGCGAAAAGTAGAGTGTAACACGGGGCTAAAAACCCATTATAACTCGGTTTCTATTTACTCACTCGGGAGTAAAACTACCTAGTATATAATAGGTAATTTTAGCCCCTTGTCTACCATGTACCATGTCTGCCAATCTACTGTTTTTATTTATTCCTAAACAAAACATATTTTGTTATTCTCAATTTGGTAGATTACAGTAGGTACACATTATGTACATTATGTACCACCATTTCACCTCTCATTCCAGGCAGGTTATGTTTATGCACTGTTCGCAACCACCCTCAAACATTATCTTGGTAAAATGATATCGTCAATTAGATGGGGTCTAGCTACAGTAATATATGGCACTTCTGAAGTTAGGTTGGATTTGCAACCACTCAGCTGCAGCGGTCAGCTCGAGGCACGTAGATCTACGGTCTACGTGCACTTAGTACATAGAGTACGCTCTACGTTTCTTGGGAACGTTCGAAGATTTAGATTCAAGATGTTTTAGATGACGCCAGTTATTATTTTGAATGCAACTTTGTTACCGGATCTATCGAAATTGTGTCTTGGGGGGGCTATTCCTGCGCGTGAGATGAGATGAGATTTTATCTTCGTCACTCTCACACCTATGACGTTTCAAACGAGAGCAACAAGGACGAAAAAAGGTGAGATGCAAATCTCAAATCTCCGAATAGGGCCATTGGTCTCCGATACTTTTTATTCTTACTTTATTTGAAAGTAGCTGCGCCCTGCGGTTTCACCCGCGGTCAAAAAGTGCTATAGCTAGTCCTATGTGCTATTTTAGACTATAATCTATCTCTGTGCCAAATTTCATCCAGATCTGTTCAGCCGTTCTGGCGTGAAAGAGTAACAAACATCCATCCATCCATCCATACATACAAACTTTCGCGTTTATAATATTAGTAGGACTAGCTGCTACCTGCTACTTCGTTCACGTTTATAATATTAAAAAAAGTATCCAAAAAACTTCTGTGTGAAATACTGTAACATATTTTCAAATTACAACAAGATTCGTTCAGCCGTTTAGCCGTGAAAGACTACGGCGCCTAAAGGGACGGGGCTAAGGATTTCAAGCCCTTCGTAAAAAACGTCTGGGTCAACTGATTTTTAGCGCACGTAAGTACGTACGTAATTCTAAAAAACTTCGAGTGAAAAACTACCTTACGGGTGTGCGTATGTGATAGGTCCATAGAAATGTATGGATTACTGCGTTTGTCATCCTGATTTGTTTTTCAAAACGGGATTCCAATTTTTAATTTTAAGAACGGATTTTAAGGCTCACTATCTTTCAAAACAATAGCCGTTTTGAAAGATAGTAAGATATGTATGTCACAAAAGTCGCACTATGTATTTATATTAGTGACATTTATTTTTAAACATTTTTAAAGTATTTATATTATATTTATTTCGTCTACTTATTAGTATTTATTTGTGTATTTTTATTATTTATATAAATATATTATGTATATATATTTATGAATACCTTTATATATGTGTCGGGGAAACATAGAGAAATAGGAAGCCGAGTTTTCACATCTGACTTCTGATGTCGGGGAAATGTAGGAAAGAGGAGCCACGCCGTCGCATCTGATCCCATTGATGTCGGAGAAACATAGGAAAGGCCGCTGCGCTGTGACCTTCCACTTTTGATGACGGGGAAAATCTAGTAGGCCGAGGTGTTGTGTCTGATTTCTGATCCGCGAACTCGCTATCATTTATGGTCGGCGTCAAACTTCAGGAACGTTGAAATAAGGGGACAGCATTGAAGGCTTTTCACTATTTTAATTATACAGTCACTTAGACTACTTATTTAGTGAATGATCACAAAGATAGTTGGCGATTTAGAGTAATGGGTTTACGAATGACCATTGCGTGCGACCGCTTTCAGCCCAGTCCTGTCAACCACTGCCTGACAGACATGACGTTCGCCCGAAATCCCAAACGCAACTCCATTCGGTGTTAACCGCTCTAAATTACCATAAACAAATCGATTAATCGTCATAAACCACAGATTAAAACTATCGATTAACAACTCTCAAACTGATTTTCTTTATCCAATGATATCTCGCGCCGTCATATGTATATATAAGTATATTATTTTTATCTTATTATTTTTTACGTCTTGTAAAATTATGTATTAGATTATTACTATTGTATTAGTATTAGAACTTTCAAGGCCTCAACTTATATAAATGTTCCTGTCCATTCAGGTTGCCTGGAAGAGATCGCTTTGAGCGATAAGGCCACCCATTAAAAACTTAGTTAAGCCTTATTTAAGTACTATTGTAATTATTTTATGTTTTTAATAAAGAGTTGTTGTTGTTGTTGATTACGAACGTACATGGCCAGGCTTAGTGTTTTAGTGTAAAGCCCACCATGCACAAGCGTACCATTCCGCGGACAAATCTGCGTGTGCTATCGGCGAGTGACTCGCGGACCAATTCCTCGCTCGCCGCGCCGAGCCCTCGCCGCCTAGCGCGCTTGAGCGCTCGTATAGTATGTGGGCATGTGGGCGATGACGGATTTGTCCACCGATTAGTACGGCGTGGCGTACGGCTCTAGGCTTCTCTATGGATGGCGGGCTTAACGTTAATAAGCTCTACCCTATGCTCTCAACCTCCCCCCTCCCCTCTCAATCTCATAAAATTCGCTTGGTTTCGCTCGCTCGGTCGATTAGCTACTAGGCTGAATGCGGAAACCGTTCGAAGTTGCATTTTTTTGAAATCAGGGACATGTCATGTCAACCTAAAAAATTTCTTTTACATATTTTACGCTTGTAACATAATATGTGTTTTCCTTTCGTTCTCATGCTTACAACAGAACAACGGAAGTCCTGAATTGGCACTCGATTTTTAATACTGGCAAATTTGTCAATATCAAATCAGTAAAATCGGTTTACTTGAACCATGGAAAAGCAGACTGGGACAAGAAAAAGTTAAAAATCGAGAATATCTATTATAAAAAATTCAGTAAAACGAAGTTTAAATCATCGATTTTATTTAGAATACTCCTCACTAGGGGGAGGCACAGAATAACAAGGTAGTTACTCCAGCACCGTTGACTTGTAACCGCGTTGACTTGTAACCGGCATCTTCATTATTCCTTTAAAAAAAAAAATCTTTTTGTTACAGAATTTTGGTGCTCAATTAGGGAATTATAGGAATAATTCTTAATTCCCTATTTCAGCACCAACATTCTGTACCTTCCACTGGTTTGAGTATTACTAGCGTCTTCTGTCTATCTACATCTCTGGCTGCGGTCATGCCCGTCGCGCTGTAGTCACGTACAGATTCATTTTCAGCTTCTGATGTAGAACCTCTTTTAAATTCATTGGAAAATGGCACCTATGGGTAGGTAGATGGATCTCGCTTTAATATCTCATGTTTCTTTTTGTCATATTGCTTTTGCTTGAATAGATTTTCATTCGTCTGAGAAAGCGGTTGCGGATTTTTCTAGAAATTTGCTTTAAGCTGCTTTTAATATTTTTCAGTTGTGCAATGTTAAACATTAAAAATTAATGAAGGGATGAATGAATCAAAGACAGAAATAAGTACTTTAATTATAATCTTTCACAGACCTAAGAAGTTAAAAAAAAATTGAATTTTTTTTCTTCTTTTTTTTTGTAAGTATACTTAATACTTACCAGCCTGTAATAAGTACGAGTATATCCTTTAAAAATAAAAACCTAAAATTTCAAGCTCAGTTCATAAATATCACTGTCATGCGGTAACAAACCTTAAAAAAAAATTCAACTGAATATAGAACCTCCTTCCATTAAAAGTCGGTTAAAAATACAAATACCAAGGTTGACTTATCGTCTGCCCCCACGCGGTGGCAAACGGTAACACTTATGGCTATCTGCCCCCACATGAAAAATGGGGGGTGGACGGTAATTTAGCTATTACCGTCTGGATCAATATCGCGGTGTCAGACGCTAAGCATTATGGACCGACCCACGGAGGCGGTTCCTAACTAAGACTTTAAACAAATTGAGCTTGTACGAGTATAATCGTTTGTTTAGATAATATAACGACTGATAGAGACGACTAAAACAGACATGATTTTTTTTTTAACTACTAATGCGGTTGACCACTGAGGTCTCTAGAGCGTATCGGGCATTAGGCAAGCGCAGATGGCGCAGGGCCTTAAATAATGCTTATAACTATGGGCGACGAGCGCAAGGGCACTTCTAAGGTACGGCCTTGGCTTGGGCTGTCGCCGAGGGAGGGGCGTCGAATTGCCCTGGCAGCCCAGATGGGGTTTGAGGTTCCTAATTTTGGACGGTTGAAGTTAAAGTTAAAGTTTTAACAATGACTCTACCGCCTTGATAGGAAAGGGTGCCTCACCTCAGAAGAACAGGCAAGAAACTGAGGGGAAAACAGCCATACTGTATCGACCACACATACGTAACTAGATGGTAGGTAAAGGTTGTCTGGAAGAGATGGCTCTTAAGCGATAAGACCGCCCATTGCGCCTATATTTTTGAGTATTTGTTTCGATTTATGTGGTATTTTGTGTCAATAAAGAATTTTTGTATTGTATTGTATTGTAAGCGATGGCAGCCTAGTTGGGAGAAGGTCCGCCTCTCAAGCCAGAGGAAGCGGGTTGTTCAATTTGTTCATTGTGTGATCATATGTGCGTATTGTATGTCATCTGCTACATGACTGGAGCCCGATGTATGGCGACAGGCTCGCCCCCTGTCACATATGAGATTGAAAATCGTCCGGCGAAATGTGGGTGTTGAATTACACCTCTGTCGGCCCCCTTGGGGAAAAGGCGTGACGATGTGTGTGTGATTGTATTGTTAGTCCCCAGGAAAAAGCAAGGAAGAAAAATAGTAACTTATCTAAGTAAAAATAACGTGTACCAAAATAAGTAGCTGGCATAAAGAAATAATTCAACGTTCATACAAAAATAAACATGTTTTTGTTGTGTGTCAAATATTTATGTTTCCTCATGTTACTTACACGAGGAAACTTATAATCCGAAATACAAGTAAGTTCCACCGAAACCGTTTAATGTAACTTCCATAAAAAATAAAGCGCTCCCACATCTAATAAAATAAAGAAAACGGCTACATTTCTAGCTCTAAAAACGACTAAATAACAATAAACGTTTACTAGACAGATAATATTGAAAAGGTTAGAAGCGAGCGAGTTTTATCTCTGTTCCGTGTCATGTAAGGTTTATTTTAGTCTGAAGGGTCGAGCGATTAGCATGCCTACATACGGTCGAGTAATTTGGTGAACTGTTTTGTTCGAAGATCCTACTAATATTATAAACGCGAAAGTTTGTATGTATGGATGGATGGATGTTTGTTACTCTTTCACGCCAGAACGGCTGAACAGATCTGAATGGAATTTGGCACAGAGATAGATTATAGTCTAGAATAGCACATAGGATACTTTTTAACCGCGGGTGAAACCGCGGGGCGCTAGTATTGAATATTTATATTTACTTTTATATTATTTAGCTTTATTTTAGTTTTTGACATGACAACGTCTAATAAATCGATGAACGCTGGCTGCAAGCACGAAAAAGGATGACACATTGTCCCGTTACACTCGCTAGAGTGAGAGCGCTACACGAGCGAATGAAAGGCACGATCGGCTTGAGCGTTCGGCTTGCGTTGATCTATCTCTCTTCCACTCGATTGGCCTATGCTTCCGAGGAGAAGATTTGATAAATGTTTTGTTATGACGTTGTCACGTTAAATATCGTCCGTTAACCGTCTTTACAGACATGAAACACGACTTTACTTATGTTCTCCTCGGATGCATCAATCGAGTGGAAGAGAGATAGATGCGGCGCAAGCCGAACGCTCAAGTCGATCGTGCCTTTCGCTCGCTCGTGAGGCGCTCTCGCTCTCGCGTAACGGGACAATAGAGTCATCCATTTTCGTGCGTGCAGGCGTTCATAGATTTATTAGACGTTAAAAAAAAGCGATGGCAGCCTTGTTGGGAGAAGGTCCGCCTCTCAAGCCAGAGGGATTCGAACCCAGCCGACGGCACGCACCAATTTGTTCATTGTGTGAACATATGTGCGTATTGCATGTCATCAGCTACATATGTTGAATATGTCATATGTTGGATATGTAATATCATATGTTGGAGCCCGGTGTATGGCGACACCTCTGCCAGCTCCCTCGGGGGAAAGGCGTAACGATATGTTATGTCACGCCAAAAAACCGAAATACCTAGTAAGCTAAACTCCAAGCCTGTATGTTCCCTAGATACCATTTTACCCCGTCCATTCATATTGGACAAGTCAACTATGAGGCTTCGGAGGGTCGGAAGGGTTAAGGCTAACCCGTGAATAGTGATAAATATCTATTTTACCTACCTAAAGGTATAACACTATCACTTTTCACTGATATTATACATGCGAAAATCTGAACGTGTGTGTTTGTTACCTACATCTTTTTAAGGCCCGGTTTTACACGAAATCAACGAAAACAAGTATTTTGTTTGCGCCTGGTTTGATGTGAAGAATTGTGGAATTGTGGTGTGGAATTTTTTACGATTATTTAATAGCTTTTTTTTATTTTTATGTAGAACTGGTCGACGTTTGAACACCAACTGGCCTGAAGTTAAGCGACGTTGTGGTCTAAGATGGAGCACGACGACCTATAAAGTACTTATTCACTCTAGCCTTAAAGTTTGGTAGAGTGAAGAAGTACAAAGATGGCAGTTGAGTGAGGGGCTACAAGTGCGCTACTGCTCAGACCCATCTTCGGAACGGTTACACCGGACTACATCCCGAAACACGACTGGGTCATTTCACCGCCTGGCTTGGTCCGGTGGGTGGTAACTAGACACGGCCGAAGTCTCCCACCAGAGAAAAAAAATAAACTAAATTAGTTCTCCAAAGCTTAACCGAGCAACTTATTCTTATTTGTGTTCTTATTGCGATTAATACTAATAAAAACGGCAAAAAAAATTATAAGCTCCGATCTTATTTTACCCTGAAATATGTTGTACAATTTTTAATTCTAAATGAAGCGTCTTAAGTAATCGTATGTGTGGGTCAAAAATCGTGCTAAGACTGTGCCTTAAGTATATGAAGCTACGGATTTGATTGGAATTAGTAGTGGAGATAGCATACAATCTAGATTAATAAATATAATACTTTGGATTCCGGAAAAAATAACTTTTTATTTTATTAAGTAAGAAAAAATAAGTTTCTGAAAGGTAGCGGCTGCAATTGATAAACTAACTTTGCCCCAGCTAATTTAGACCACTCATAGCTAATCCGTTAGAACGAAGAAAGAACAAACAAACACAAACTCACACACAAACTTTTCCATCTACAATATTAGTGTGACGTCTCTATGCTTAGATCAATAAGGTAAGCAACTATTATCCAGTCTGTGGTCAAGGGTTGTGTGTTTGAGGGTAGATCGCAAATTATAGATGAAGTGCTGTTGGCGGTTAACATACCAATTCCAAAGTAACTATGTACATTACGGGCTTGGGTCAAAGTTTATATGACGGTATTGTTGGTTATATTTTGACCCGTTCCTGACTTAAGGCTCGGTCATGCCACCATTATCCACCCACACACGTTTGCTAAAGATGCTTCATTTAGAGTTGATAATCGTATTTCATGTTTGATGGTAAAATGAGATCGGCCCCTAGATTTTTTTTTGCCGTTTTTATTGGTATTAATCGTAATAATAAGAACACAAATAAGAATATGTGTAGTGTTGTAACAAACTACTGGAGCGAGTTCTCGCTGGCAGTGTAAACAGTCAGCGATCAACTATTAATACATGTGTATCTTTTATTCACATATGATCTTTTTCTATTGTACGTTTCTTGAGCGAGAAATAGTCGAGTGACTCGTTCGGTTACTCGCTGGTGGTCGGACAAGAGTCCGATCCACCAAAGATGTGCGAGTAAAAATAAGATGTGATGATGATGCGAATCACATAAAACTAATTATTGTAAGTCCTTCCTTGTGAATATGATGAGTGATTACATCATTTGACCTTTTATTGTATTTGTGTTTCGTTTATGTATGTTGTTAAGCCCGACGCAAATACGACGAGGTGTTATAAGTTTGACGTGTCTGTGTGTGTGTGTGTGTGTGTGTGTGTGTGTGTGTGTGTGTGTGTGCCTGCTGTGGCGTCGTAGCTCCCGAACGGAGGAACCAATTTTGAATTTTTTTTTTTTTTTGTTAGAAAGGTAAATTAGTCGGGAGTGTCTTTAGCTATGTCAAATGAAAATTGGTGTGAGGAAATTTTAAATTTTTAGTGTTTATTTGTTCATTGATTGCTCCAGCGAAAGCTGGACAAATTTGGGGAGGCAATTAGTAATTAGAGGGGAGAAAATTATTAATAGCCCGAAGAGATGGAAACTTTTAATATCAAAGGGCCGTATTCAGAAACAGCACCTGGTCATGGATCTCTATTTAAAGCGTAGTTAATCAAGTTTTAAATCAAGATTCTTGACTGAGCGTCGTTTTAGCATGCGGGCCTTAAAGTCTAAATCATTGAGAAGTAAGTTACGATACGAGTAGAGAAACGATTTTTTTTATTACGATTGCGTACTCGTATAGATCTCATGATCTGTTAATGACCTTTCTGTTTTATTACGCCCTCCACGAAAAATACGATAGGGATAGGGATATGAATCCGACCGATTAGAATATTATGCCGGCATCCAAGTTAGTCACAATTCGGATGAATGTGGAAAAAATACCATATTACATTGTTCGTACATAAAAACTCGCAAAGAAAGCAATGGTAATGGGTCAATTTGGGCAAATGCGTCCGTGAGCCAATTGCGTCTTTCAAGAATTACAGGCAAACCCTTCATAAAATTAGGCGCTACCTACATCTTTTTTTTTCAAATGTTTAGTTGCAATAATATGTACAAGATGACGTTAGTTGCCTAATTTGTGAAGGGTTTGTCAATGAATTGTCATTCTCGAAAGACGTAATTGCCCCAGTTAACCCTATAAATTTAAAAATGGGCTGACAAGAAAAAAAAAAATTAATTGCGTTAAATTCGTCACTTTTCCAGCAAAAAAATAGCATCAATCATCATAGCTTTATTTTATTATCTTTACCTCTCTGCTCTACACTGCTTTACCCCTCTCTTTTCTCCTAAGCTAATTGGGTCAACCCCACCCCATGCCTTACAAAACATTTTCGACTCATCGCTTTTTACCTACGATCCTACATTTCTTCTTTTATTTTATTATTTTTATTGATTTTATTTCATTGAATGGGACTGTTTTTTTTTTTTTATTTTGTGATTTTAATTTATTAATTTGGTTGACATTGATTTTGTAATTATTAGATTTTAATTTGGATTTTGATTTTATTTATGACATGATTATGTGCACGACTATGGACTGGTTCCGAAATAAATGAACTTTTATTTTAATTTAATTTTATTTTATGCGTCACACTTTTTACCAATAGACATAAGCATATTATACGTAGCGTGATAGATAGGTACGAATCCAAAAAGATCAAATCCTATTGTATATACAACGTGCTTTTTTTGGGTGAAGTAATACTTCAGGGTGTTGTTCTTCCCCATCAAAATTAGCAAATTTTAGAACAAAAGTTTTTAAAAAATTAACCCTAGTCTCCATACAAAAAATTACTCATCTCTAAAAGTTGTTCACTATGATGGCTAGAACAACACCCTAAAGTATTACTACACCCAAAATCAGCACGTTGTATACACATACCTACCTACTAACCCTAACTAAAAAAAAATTGACATTCAGATAGTTTTTATAATGTACTTACTTATATCGGTCAAATCATTAGTTAAATTGAAATTAAAAAAAAAAACACTTATTATTCCATTTTCAACCCCCGACGCAAAAACGCCGGGGTGTTATAAGTTTCACGTGTCTGTGTGTGTGTGTTTGTCTGTGAAGCTGTGAAACTCCCGAATGGATGAACCGATTTTGATTTTGTTTTTTTTTTTGTTTGAAATGTTAATTAGTCAGGAGTGTTCTACGTTTGGTGAAAATCGGTAGTGGGGGTTTTACAAATATTTATAACTTATAATTTTTTATGTGATTAACATTGATTTGGTTTAATTTTAGCAGCAAAAAATATTTAGGTCGGATGCCGATGCATCCGGCCCAAATCTTTCAGCTACGTCACTAAAGCCTTTATTCCCGTGAGGCCCTTAAATCCGACATAAACAGGCGAGACGCCGTAAAGTAAGCAGTATCTGCAACGCAATTATACAAGCTTGGGTTTACGGTGTCCGGAAAAGTTTGCGGGAATATAACTAGGTTATTTTTCATTTACTTAAGGCCTCGTTCAGGGAGTAGCGGGGCGTTTTGCTGCGCGTTCAGCGTCGTGCCGGGCGTGCTGATCAAACATAATCTAATATTTGATATAGTGGAGGGCCATTTACAAGTCGAAATATTCTTTGGTCATTGTCTAATTTGTTTGAAAAGTCAGTGAGAGTGACCAAGCTAACGTCTCACGCTTCAGAATAGGCCAGTTAGAAACGTAATCAGTTCGTTCACGCGCGTTCTATTCGTTTTCACAAGCTTTTATTAACTCGCAATGTATGTATGTATGTATGTATCTATGTATGTATGTTAACAATGTTTGTTCTGGTGGAATCTTACAACTAATTTTGAAGCAGACATCTTTAACCGGTTGATCTGAAATTTTGTATACACTTTTAGTTTTGATGACGATGCCTGATTAGTTGTATGACGTCACTCTAAATCCAACATGGCGAACACCCAAAATGGCGGGCAAGTTTAAATTCACTCCTACAAAATGGGTATCAAAAGATAAGGCATGCTGAGAGTAAGTAGCTCGAAAAATATTCTTTTTAGCGCAATAAAATCTTGTTTCGGAAAATACAATTTTCAACAGTTTTATTTATTTACTAGCTGCGCCCCGTGGTTTCATCCGCGGATAAAAAGTATCCTATGTGCTATTCTAGACCATAAACTATCTCTGTGCTAAATTTCATCCAGATCTGTTCAGCCGTTCTGGCGTGAAAGAGTAACAAACATCTATCCATCCATCCATCCATTCTTACAAACTTTCGCGTTTATAATATTAGTAGGATAGGCAACGCTGCACGCGACGCTATACGCGCCGCCATGGGCGTACCCAGCTTCTGGCGTAGGAGGGGGCAAGTCAGATTTTTTTAGGTCGGATCGTCCGCGGCTGTTTTGTCATACACACTACACAACACACCTACATGAGTCATTAGATGTATGTAGTGTAGTGTGTAGGGCAAACACCCGCAAATGATCCTGTTTTATAGGTAGTTAGATAAATAAAATTTTACAATCCTGTCACAGTAGTACATTTTACTATATTCTTAAGTGAATCATTAACCTAATTTGTCATTAAAATTTTGATGCAAGTTCCCTATTGCATCGTGCATTTTGTCAGTGTCTACTGCGCGGTTTATTTAAAAGTTAGAGCATAACTCGTTTACACTTTAATTAGTAATTAGGGGAGTTCATACATGTTCTGCGAGATTGTCAAGGGGGGGCAGCTGCCCCCCCCTGCCCCCCCCCCCCTGGGTACGCCCATGCGCGCCGCGCAACGCTACAAACAGACAGACAGACAGAGCTCCTTTCGCTTATAAAACTAGCAGTTGGACCCATAATTTAAAACGCCCAGCACCCTATATGTTTTTACTCCTGCCTTGCCCGTTATTTATTTAGGACAGCGGGAGACGTGAGAAAAACAGCTTCGGCAGATTTATGTCATGTTTTTGTAGCCGTTAGTAAATATTGTAGTTGACCTATAACAATAATAACATAATTAATCTTGCAGGATATGTGGAAAGGTTCAAAGGGATTAAGTTTTGAAGGTGAATAGGTATAACGTTTGATGATTTTATGGTTGTGTGCGTAAGCTGAGCTTGGGGGCGTGGGTTCGATTCCCACCTAGGGCAAACATTGATGTGGTGAACATTTGTGTCTGTTCTGTCTGGGTGTTCTTATCTATTTAAGTATGTATTTAAAAATATCTAAGTATGTATATCAGTCTCTGGCAGCCATAGTACAAGCTTTGCTTAGTTTGGGGTCAGGCGACCGTGTGTGACAATGTCCCGAATTTATTTATTAGTTATTATTATTATTATTATTCATTGCCATGCTTTTTTATATGAAGCGATGATAGCCTAGTTGGAGAGGGCCTGCCTCTCAAGCCAGAAGAAGCGCGTCAAACCCAGCCGACGGCAAGCACTAATTTGTTCATTGTGTGAACATATGTGCGTATTTATGTCATCTGCTACATGAATGGAGCCCGGTGTATGGCGACAGTCTCGCCCCCTGTCACATTTGGGACTGAATATCGTCCGGCGAAGTGTGGGTGTTGTATTACACCTCTGCCAGCCCCTTCGGGGGACAGGCGTGACGATATGTATGTTATGGCTCTGTAGGTAGACCTAGCGCCCGACGTCTGTCCTACAGGGTTACAGGTCTACAGGTCTCATTCCTCAACCGATTGTCGTGAAATTTTGAGAGTAGCTTCAAAAGTTATCTAAATTTTTTTTGTCGAGTCAGTTTTTGGATTTTTTTTAAATGGCAAAGTTTTTTTAAAATCATGACTGTCTGGATTTCAGTCTTTCTCTTTCTTCCTCAACATGTCGCATATTTTAACCGATTCTCTTCAAATTTAGTGAGTAGTACGTTCGATTTACAGGTTTTTTTTGGCTGAGTTTAAACACACTCAGAAAAGTTCGATATATCGAGATATGTCGAGGAATGCGACCTGTTGAGGAGCCCAGACGGCGGCTGCGAGGTCTCCAGCCAACATAGCTAATAGTTCTAAATATTCGAAGCAGTAATTAGCATTTTTTTTTTTATTTATTTATTTATCTAAGTTACTAACATACATATGCATTAATATACAACTCTGCCAAACTGCGTAGCAGTTTGTAGGCAGAAATAAACTCTCATTTCATATTTACATTATATTGTGGTTTAAAAAGTCCATCATGAGGTTACATACGAATGAGTTTGTCAAAAACCAATAAATTATAAATAATAATAATAATAACATTTTAAGAGTGAAGTTGACTGCAAGAGTTTAAAACCTTAATACTATGTATTGTAAAACAGTTTATTGACAATCTTATTTTTTATTACGTCATTCTTTCTAACAGTAGCTTCTTCAATGCAACCTTAAATCCACTTCTGGTCCTAAACCCATCCTCAAAGTCCGCCGGCAGATCATTGCACAATCTTGGCACTATCCACCGTCTAGTACGCTCTGCTCAATAAACAACTTTTATTCAGCCATAGAAGTCGGTAAACTAGATGTTAAAAATGGGCAAAGCTCTTGTATAAAAAGAGTTATCTGGTTGGTTATGTTAATTAATGAACTACAGTATTATTAAGTTAAGTTGTTTTAAAAGTTGTTGGTTGTTATTTTAAATTGTAACAAATTCTGCCTCTACAAAGAACCTACCTTTTATTTAGGCGGGGGTTCGATTCCCACCTAGGGCAAACATTCACGTGACGAACATTTGTGTTTGTTCTATGTCTGGGTGTTAATACCTATTTAAGTATGAATTTAAAAATGTATGTGTGTATATCAGTCTCTGGCCGCCATAGTACAAGCTTTGCTTAGTTTGGGGTCAGACGACCGTGTGTTTAAGTTTTCCGAATTAAAGTAGAAAAAACTAACTGAAAACGTTAGCAGAACAACTGGAGCAAGAAACTGAATCAATTTGGAAATATCGATTCCAAATACTCATGCATCAATGCGATACATTTTCCCGTAAAAGGAATACAGTACAAAGCACAAATCTCTTACACCAGTGGTTCTCAAAGTGTGCGTCGTAGAGAGCAAAGAGGGGCGCCCGCTGCGCCCCGGGGCGTGAAGCGCTCCTCTGCGGAAGATCACCAAGCTCACACGTCACACTGACTAAGTTGTCATTGTATTTTGTATCACATTCTAAAATAACAGCGATAGTAGTATAAAAATAGTAGCGATGGCAACCTAGTTGGTAGAAGGTCTGCCTCGCAAGCCAGAGGGAGCGGGTTAAAACCCAGCCGTCGGCACGCACCAATTTGTTCATTGTGTGAGCATATTATGTGCGTATTATATGTCATCTGCTACATGACTGGAGCCCGGTGTATGGCGACAGGCTCGCCCCCTGTCACATTTGAATATCGTCCGGAGTGTGGGTGTTGTATCACACCTCTACCAGCCCCCTCGAGAGAAAGGCGTGACGATATGTCTAAAATAATAACCCCCATAAACCCCCATAAATAATTGGTTATAAACGTCGTAAAACCTCGGAATAGTAATTCTTTTGTCTTTTTCGACCGAGTAAAAACATGTCATAGAAAGAATGAGACAAAACACTGTATTACTATGTCGGGGCCATACAACGTTTATTGCTAAGGGGGGTAGCGTATGGTCTTTTTTTCTTTCTTTTATTTTTTACTCGATCGAATTAGACGAAACACTGCAAAAAACACACCTATTCTAAGGATATACAACGTTTATTATCAGTAACGGGGTAAGTAAATAATTATATCCTTATGTGTCAATTTACACCAGGAAACTAGTGTCATAATATATGATCGTATAGATTATGATTTATGAAACGGGAATTACTCACGTACGAATTAGTCGATAATTTCGACTAATTTCAACCGCATTCGGCAGTCTTTATCAAGGCGAGTGCGCGCGGCTGCGTCACGCATAGCACTCACCACGTCAGTTTCCATAATAAAATATCGTGTAGATACGTATGATTATTGTCATATTGTATCCTATTTTGACTTGCAAGAACACCGTGACAAAATATAATGCTTGGTACGTGCAACGCGAATCGAAAAAGTTTGAAAACCCCTGTCTTAGCCGGTACAAAAACATAAATGAAACAGCGACGTACAAACACACATTACATCGAGGCTGAGTGATCGAAACTGACAGATGTAAAGATCACCACCCCAGGGTCCGTCAGTCACACGGCATAAAACATGCGTCTGTCTCGCGAGGACGTGACTGAGCGTGTGTGGCGCGCCTTACTTTAGTGTTTGATGTATTAATAGATTGATTTTATATTGAGAGACTTTGTTGGATATATTTGAATCTGTGTAGGGAGATCCTCTGGCCCTATTCGGAGATTTGAGATTTTCATCTCATCTTTTTTCGTCCTTGTTACTCGCGTTTGAAACGTCATAGGTGTGAGAGTGATCAAGATAAAATCTAATCTCATCTCACGCGCAGGAATAGCCCCCCTGGTGGCTTCCGTCAATGCACAGGGAGCTTATCACAAGTTTTGATAGTTAAATAGTCTATTTTCGTTTTCGTTTGGCTACATACATTTAACCTAGTTCCTTAAGGGTTCTTAAGTTCCTTAATTTAGCATGTACAATTAAATGAACTATATCTCCGCCCCTATGTTCTTGTTTTTTTTTAAAACGTCCTCAAGAGAAAATAGAGCTATGAAAAATTCGCATTTTTCAGAGGTCACTTTTGACTGATTTATTCAATAGATAGACAAAGCAAATCAAAAATCCGTTTACATAGGGAGCTTGTCTACATCATTAGCTTTTAAATGAATCAACATGTAATACAAGGGCAATTCTTAATTATTTAAGAATTGTTATAGATGTGCAAAAGTCATTAAAAAAACTGAAATTGTACTGTAGGTAACTTAAGAGGCTCGTCAGTATCATTACTTGCTCTCTTTGCTCGTAGTTTTCTTCTAGACGAAATGGCTATAGAATATCTTAAGCCAATGCCAGTTAGTCTAAAGTGGTCGCCGGACGCTTAACGTTTCCGCCAGGTGCGCTTTTTTTGAAACGTATGGGGCCAAACGAAAATGAACAAAAATTCGTAACGATCACCACTCATGGTAAGGGCTCAGGTCACCGAGGCTTTCGTTAGTAGGTGCACAGTCCTACAAAAATCCTTAAAAAAATTGAACCTTGCGTATTGAATCTTATATTTTTAAAATAAATAAAAAAACCTCCAACGCAAAAACGACGGGGTGTTATAAGTTTGACGTCTCTCTCTCTCTCTCTCTCTCTCTCTCTGTGTGTGTATTTGTATGCCTGTGGCATCGCAGCTCCTGATTGGATGAATCGATTTTTTTTTTTTTTTTTGTTTCAAGTGAATTAGTCGAGAGTATTCTTGTTGTTGCTATCATATTGATACTAATATTTTAGATACGTAAGCTTGGATGGATGTGTGGTTGGATAGGCGGATGTTTGTTACGCCGGAACGGCTGACCGGACCTGGATTAAATTTTGGACTGAGATAGACTATGGTCTGAAATAGCATATAGGCTACTTTTGAACTGCGAGTTTTTACGATCCTTTGTAAAAATAAGATAAAAGTTTATACAAATTACTATACTACGTTGCTTATACATGTTGATTTACTATAATACGTCGAAAACTCGTACAAGAGACATCGTTATTTGAAATGCTAAGACTGCTAAGTAAAATACTAAGAAGTACGAAACCCGAGTACGTAATACTAAGGGTGTTAATGCCTAGAGGTATTAACACCCTCAGAATTCATAATATTGTAAATGCAAAAGTGAGTTTGTTCGTTTGTAGCGTTTTCAGGCCTTAACTACGCAACTGAACAACATTAAATTTTGCATATCCCGTCGGAGGTACAGAAAGGGACAGGATATGCCCCTCAGTTTCTTGCCTTTTTAACATACTTCTTCTACTGAATTCGGCTGTATGTTTTTTTGTATGTATATAACGCGATTATTCCGCCAATTTTTAGTCGATTTCAATGATTCTTTTTTTGTTTGGTAGATCATACTGGTTCTTTTTTTGTGTCTATGATAGATCAAAACATACTAATTCACGTCTGGACAATCGGACGTGGCGCCAACTAACAGCGAGCTTGATAAACTAGTCGCCATCTACCGCAGTTCTTTCGTTAACCCCGCTTGGACTACAAGCACACTTTTACCTAAATCATTTAACCCATAATTACGCCGCGAATCTACCTAAAAACTATTAAATTATAATAAAGAACAGCTGAAGGAGCTTCTTTCGAGTGTTAATAAAATTAGTCGGTGTAGTGCCAGTGAACTGGTCTGTGAGATCTCACGTGTGGGCCACGCACGCGGCCATTAGCCGGTGACGAAAATATTAGAAATCTTTTAATTATTCCCACCACATACTTTATTAGAGGAGGTCCCACACGAATTTTATCGAAATTGATCAAGAAGTTTTTACACTATCAACAAAAATCAAAAAAATCTTACATGGGTGACGACCAGACGAGAAGCCTGTTTTCTTATGAGTAGAGGGTAAGAGGAGAACAAAGTCATTTTTACCCGACTGCGCAAGAAGGAGGGTTGTGTTTTTCGAGTGTATGTATGTATTTATGTCTGTATGTATGTATGAGATTTCTTTGGCATGCCCTACAGCCTAAACAGCTTGATTGATGTCGACATGTCAACGTTGTCGCGGCTGATACAGATTTGTTCTATTGTACTCTGGGTGAATTCACAATGATAGCACTACATATATTGTGTTACCGTAAGTTTGTTATAGGATATAGTTAGTTAGATAGATAGATAAATAAACTCTTTATTGTTCACACCACACATAACAAAACAACAAGAGAAAAATAATGATAAAACTTATTAAATAGTAGTTAGTACTTATTACTACACTATCGCATTAGGTATACCTGTAATGATAGCTGTAAGCTGTAAAACAAATAAATAAATAAAAATGCGAGGTATCATTTGAATCGTCTTGATAGTGGAAGTGACATAGGGTACAACATTTTACAGACTGGTTTTCTGGGTTTTTTTTTAATGAAAAATAGTTCGGCGTTTGACCATCAACTCGCCTGATGTTAAGCGACGTTGTGGTCTAAGATGGAGCACGATGACCTATAAGGTACTTATTCACTCTAGCCTTGAAGTTTTGCAGAGTGAAGAAGTACAAAGACGGCAGTTGAGTGAGGCGCTACAAGTGCGCTACTGCTCAGACCCGTCTTCGTTTCCGTTCTGTTTTTCTTTACTAATGTTACTTGTTATAAATTTGACGTTCATAAGTGTATGTTCAATATCCAATTTAATAAAGAGATTTGATTTGATTTGGCATAATTTTCTTTCATCCCAAAAAAAGAACGGTTCCTGTGACATCGCGGGCGAAACCAGGGAGCGCAGCTAGTACATATGCGAAGCTATATCTTTATGCTAGGTACCCGACACATTTTCTCATTTGAAACTCAGCTCGATCCAACGTATTTTTATGCGAGAAAAAGATTTAATTTAAAGATATCGGTGCCTTCACCCGTATGTGCGAGATTGATGAAATTTAAAGATGTTCACACAAAATGTAAGGTTTAATTTTAAATTTAAAACTGGTTTGTTCAAAGTTCAGATTGAAAGTGATTTTGTGAATGTATTTTGACGCTAGAAAGAAGTAGAGGTGTTTTACCTTTTGTGTTTGCGTTTTCTTTATTATTTTACCCACACATAAATGTAGAGTTGCATTGTTGACATCTTGTTACATTTATGTCGGTAAACATGCTGTTATCTCTAAAATGGAAACCTTTGCCAGCTTTTTATGCAAATAAGCAATTTTTTGTTTATAATTAGATTGCTTGTCATGGAACATTATGCCAAATGGATTCTATGCCAAATGAAACAAAACCCCAAAAAAGTTTTTGTAAATGCAATTTTATAACAAAATCCGTCCCAATGGTTTTGCATAAAATCTAACTGATTTTTTGTGAACATTTGAAATGTTGTTGACATGTTCTATTTCCAGTATTTCCACATACAAATTGTTCCAAATATTCGTTCGCTGCCATTCAACTAACAGCAGCGCTGGTTTCAGCTGTGACTTTGTTAAAATCTAACGCGTAACAAATCCGGTTTCGTTAGGGCTGTCAGAGTTTTTGATTTATGTATTTTAGGCATATTTTGGCCTCTATACGACGTGATCTGATCTGACCCATGGTTTAATAATATATTCCAGTCACGTGGGCAACACATAATGACGTTAATCGATGCTTAAGCAAGACCGAATTAAGTCATTTACAAATAGTTGGAAAGAGACGGAACACGATGTCGAGTGAATTTATTATGTTTGCTCCCAGAATGGCTAACCTTGGCTTTTTGGATCATGATCTGACCTAGGAACACAGTATTTCGATGATCTGCATTATGAGGGGTTTACACGGGTGACTAAAGAAAGGTACACGATTTTTACAACGCGTTGGAAATCGACCGTCTAAATGGCAATTTGCTTAAGTCGCAAGTGACTAAAGCCAAGTGATAGACAAAAATTAAAAAATTAAACCATGGCATATGCAGACACTGTAAAAATAAGGACATTTTCACAGTCTGCTTTTCTATTACCTATTCTGACCCATACAAAAAATTCCAAAACAAACCAAATTCACCAAAGAATCCTCTGCAAAGGCAACCGCCACTATACGCACCAACCACGCCACGAATACCTAATTCCATGCTCTGTACTTAAATTAATTAAATACACTAATGAGTCATGGGTTCCAAATTCTGTGCGTCACCCTGATTAGCCAGTTTCTTGTGACAACCCTACACGAAACAGTAAACAAAACGCAGTAGCTCGTTAAAAAGGGATTTGGCACCGCGCCGCGTATCCGTCAAAATTATAACAAAGTTTGGTACTTCGCTTCTTCCCAACAAAGTTTGGCAGATCTATGAATTATATCGTATTTGTTTCATACACTTCTGTTTTGAACTCTGACATAATATTACGCGCACAGTGTGCGACGTGCGATTGCGACACTGCGACAGCTCGACGACTACACGCAACGACAGGTTGCTACCGACAATTCTCCTAAGGCTGGACTGGTCGAAGCTGAATCTCCTAACATATTGCGTGTGAGAATCGCTTGGCCGTAACAGTTACCGTATCAATTCAACGAGTCAAGCTACTAGCCGCGAGAACGTAAACCTGTCAGCATCTTGACTCAAGGCTTACAGAGAGCGCACTTCAAAGGTCTCACAAAAAAGCTGACAAGTTCACGTGATAGCGGCTCCTTGAATTGATACGGCGAACTGATACGCGAACATGATACTACGGCTAAATAAATGTTATCAATCAGTCTCCGCTTCTACATTTTGTCTATAATTCTCATAGAATAGAATAGTTTTATTTTCATAAGATAATAACATACATACATTAGTATTCAGTTAGGCACTTACAATGTTACAATACTATGAGTACTAACGAATCGTCATGATTTTACATTAAGATCATCATATTCTAATGAAATAAAATAAATCATAAATTGAAATTTGACATGGTGCTGTATATGGGCACATAATACGAGTATTACATTGGGCTACTTCATAAATAGGTAAGTATAGAACCTGAAGTACTAGCTAGAGCATTTATTTTTGTTTACTTAATATTCTTTTATTGTATAAATAATTTTATCTAGCAGAAGATTTTTCACTTTTTTTTGGACACTTCCACACACGGTCGCCTGAACCCAAACTAAGCAAAGCTTGAACTATGGCTGCCAGAGACTGATATACAAACTTAGATATCTTTAAATACATACTGAAATAGATATTAACACCCAGACATAGAAAAAACACAAATGTTCACCACATAAATATTTGCCGTAGGTGGGAATCGAACCCACGCCCCCAGGTTCAAAAGGCAGGTTCACTACCAAATACCAAATCAGCCACCGAGGCAGTTGAACACCGTGTCATT
Organism: Peribatodes rhomboidaria; assembly: GCA_911728515.1. Lineage (NCBI taxonomy): Eukaryota > Metazoa > Arthropoda > Insecta > Lepidoptera > Geometridae > Peribatodes > Peribatodes rhomboidaria. Next base: position 10,649,643 of record OU452189.1, read on the forward strand.
CGTTAGTACTTGAATCTCTTTTGGAAGCTTATTATATAGTTCTCAGACTCATACATTGAAACTACACACTTGGCGACTCGCACTCGCAACTCAAAGGTACAGTGTGCTGAGCTACAATGTATGAGAATTAACAGCAGCGACCTGTCGTCGCGTCAAGTCGTGGAACTGTCGCAGACGCATGTCGCGCGATTATTATAATACTGAGAATGATACAGACGGCTGTCGCTGCAATTGGATTGAGTTCTTTATTTATTTATTGACGTGGCTGTGATTTAGACTGGAAGTTGAAGAATGGAGATTGTATCACTTTCTTGGACGAAATTCCGGATACGATTCATTCATGTACGGAAGTATAAGTGGCTAGAATAGAAGAGTTGGGTTACGCCACTGACATCTAAATGGCGCAAATCAATTGGACTCATGCTGTGTACAGACCAGAGCAAATGTTGGCCAACGATATGCTGCGTCTCGTTTTTAGCTCCCGACGCAAAAAAAGAGGGGTGTTATAAGTTTAACGTGTTTGGGAGCCATGCAGCCAGTTTATTGAATGTTGTATTAGACTCTACGGTTGGATTTCGTTAGGAAAGCTAGTTGAACGGCGCCGTTTAGTAAAATGGCTAGGCTATTAATGGAACGGCTGATTAAGCTAATTGGCTGCGACACTTACGTGCACAATTTCATGATGATCGATTGAGTAGTCAAAGCGTACCTATAACTAATAAACAAACGAAAAAAATCACTTTCGCGTATATTAGTTAGGGTAATCAATGCTTTAAAACTTTTCAGCTAATAGCTACAGTGTGCCAGCTTCACTGCTATTTCGCAGTGAAACCCGGTCGCCGGTGGAAGTTTGTTTCATAAGCGCGGTTCAAAACGGCGACAAAGTTATATGCTGGGGCTTAGGAGACGGAATTTTTGATGTTGTAACTTTTTAGAAATTCCGTGATACTTTCGTGAGAGAATAAAATTGGGCAGAGGGATAAGTTTGAGAGACACGGCGTTTTTTGCAATACCTTCCGCTCACTGCATTCTCACTCTTAATGCATTTTTTTGTGTCAGTTTTCTTAACACTGGTTTATAATTTTCTTATCTAACTCTGCTGGCGATTTAAATGAAGCTTGGTATTGTGAGTAGTCATCATTATCGTCTTGTCAGCCGGAAGACCTCCATTGCAGGACAAAGATGATGATGGTCACAATGACTGCCCCCCCATTCTACCAACCAATTATTTTTAAATTGTTAATGAATTGCCTCAAATTGACACTTTTTGTATGCCAAAATTGTCAATATTAGACAATTATTTAACAACTTTATAATAATTGCTTATTAGAATAGAGGCCCTATTAGGAGATTTCATATTTTCATCTCACTTATTTTCGTCTTTGTTGCTCTCGTTTGAAACGTCATTTTTTTTTGTGTTTGAAAGGCAACATGTCTAAGAACACACCCAACTAACTCATAGTTTGGAGTATTCTCAGCCATGTTTGATAAAAACCAGTGTCGGCTTTTTTTAAATTTATACTTGTTAGAGGAAATTTTTGAAGTTGAGTTTCTGTGGCATTCTATTCTTTGGGTACAACGAAGTTGGTTCATTTTCAGGGGTTACTTTTAAACTTTATTTCGTAAACACTCGTTATGAGCGCGTCTGTATTCATTGAAAAATGGCTCCTTATTGTTCAAAAAGCTTGGTGTGGTTTGGTAATTTTTTTCGCAAATAATGTTGAAATATGAGTTGAAGAAACTCGTAACATGGTTTCATACATTGTTTAGTTGTATGAGAAGGATTTGAATACAATAATGTAAACTATTTCTGAAGGGACTGTATCTAAAACCACCTTAATGTAAATGTAAACAACTAATACTTCTAATAATCCAAACCATGTACAATATGTAGGTAATTCCAGTATCAATCTAATGGACACCAAGATCAATACTACAGAAAGACACCCAAGAAAAACACTACTAGGTCCGTCCTCTTCCGTGCTCCAGCGAGAAGTGCCGGTTGGGCGGGGCGGGCGACTCGACTCATTCCTTACGCTACATTCATTCATTCATTCCTTTGACTGTTCGCTCGCAAAACGTCACACAGCAGACCATAGCCTGCATTATTTTGTATGTGTTGCTAACAATAATTTAAAAAATCTTAGAGCGAAGTGATGGACCGATCTTCATAAAATTTTATAGGCAAATAGTTCCTGAAAAATTTGTTTATGCATAAATATTTTTTTAAATGACGCAAATCAGAGATACTTATAGAGATACAGAGATATTTAGTCGTTTGAACTAGCGTAATGTAGTCGGCGTTATTGTACCTAAGTTTAAGAGTCCGGCGACCTAACTAACTTCGACCTATGCGACCTAGACTAACTTCGCATTGGCTGAAGGTATTCTATAGCTATTTCGTCTAGAAGAAGAAGACGAGCGAAGAGAGCGAGTAATGAAACCTGACGAGCCTTTAAACTTACCTACAGAGTGACAAAGTGCAATTTCAATTTTTTTTTATGACTTTTGCACTTCTGTTAGCATTCTTAAATAACTAAGAATTTCCCTTGTATTATGGATTCATTTAATAGCTAATGATGTAGATAACCTCCCTATGTAATGGAATTGTTTATTTGCTTTGTCTACATATTGAATAAATCAGTCAAAAGTGACCCCTTAAAATGTGGATATGTTTCATAGCTCTATTTTCGCTTGAGAACGTTTTTAAAGAAAACCAAGAACATAGGGGTGGAGATATTGTTAATTTAATTGTACATGCTAAATTTCATCATAATCTGACAAATGGTTTTCAAGAATTTAAGTAGCGCGTTTGTATGGAAATTTCAGAGCGTCGCGGTCCTCTTAATAGGTGATTTTGTAAAGTGTATATGTGTCTGTGGCATCATAACTTCCATACGGATAAACCGAATTTTTGAAACAAACAAAAAAAAAAAAACAATCAACAAAAACAAAGAACAAAAAACAATCGTTTTTTGTCTGAGGTGACTTCATTTGCTTGAATTGTTTTTGTTACTGTCTCTCTTGTACCCTCTGTAGGTACTTGTACATACCCTCTTGTCCCTCTGTACCCTCTTGTTACTGTCTTACAAAGCATGCCCCCCTCGAGGTGGCAGACGATAAAACTAATTCCTATCGGCCCCCACATATATATCAATGGGGGCAGACAGTATTATAACTATTACCGTCTATGCCACTCCTTGTAATTAGCTATATTTTTTGAAAACCACGTCAGTTTCTATGTTAAAATATCTTAATCCTAACTAATATTATAAAAGCGAAAGTGTCAAAGTCAAAGTATTTATTGCGCATTATGGTGATTGTTACTTAAGTTCACAAGATCTTAAAGTTATAATATACATAAGTATCTCATAATGGACCCTATTAGGGTATTGCAATGTCATGTGGAGTGGGCCGGCTTATTCTTTAATATTTAAGTTTTTATCTTTAATCTATAAATTATTATCTATGAATTTTATCTTTAATATTTAAGTGTTTGTTTGTAACGCTTTCACGCCCTAGCTACTCAACCAATCGTTATGAAATTTTGCATACACGTTGTCTGGATTACGAAAAAGGACTTAGGGTACTTTTTATCCTGAAAAAAAAAAACTGCGGGACTGCGGGTGAAACCGCGGGGCGCAGCTAGTTTCCTATATTTGTCGGTTTTTTTTAAATTTTATTCTTGTTACAATTCGAATATCTAAGACCAAAATCGGTCGAAAGATTGGGCAGATTAATCTCGGGTCGTGAGGTCGCGAGGTCGGTCGTGTCAAAAGCCTTCAGTCGTGTCATGAACCTTAAATTATTTTTAGAAAAGTTTCCCTGTACAGTCATACAGCGTGTTACAAAAACCCAGTTATATAGAAAATTGAAAACATGTCCATATTAAGTACTAGCTGCGCCCCGCGGTTTCACCCGCTGTTAAAAAGTATCCTATGTGCTATTCTAGACTATTTTTGATTGATTTTTAAAAGTTCTTTATTAACTTAACAATTAAACACTTACAATACAGACACAGTCTATTAATGTAGCTAGTAATGGCTATTTAAATTAACTATTAGGCTAAATTCGCCTATTTAAGTCATTTAATAACAACAAGTTAAATTTTAATTTATAGTAAAACATAGATGTTACGTGTATCTAAGGTATACAGTTCATGATAGTACGAGTAGGTCTGTTATGAGTCTTTTGTGCCAGACTCATTTTTAAACATATTCTAGACTATAATCTATCTCTGTGCCAGTAAGTATGTATTTAAAAATATCTAAGTATGTACTCGTATATCAGTCTCTGGCAGCCTTAGTACAAGCTTTGCTTAGTTTGGGGTCAGGCGACCGTGTGTGGATGTGTCCCGAATTTATTATTATTATTTATTATTATATGTATGGATGTTTGTTACTCTTTCACGCCAGAACAGCTGAACAGGTCTGGATGAAATTTGGCACAGAGATAGATTATAGTCTAGAATAGCACATAGGATACTTTTTAACCACTTCCACTTCCGTCAAGTAGCCACTAGTATTTATAGATATTACCTAGTTGATGTAAGCCAACATTTGTGAGACAACATTTGTGAGACTGTAATTTAATAACTATTTGAAAAAATAATGCCCCTCAGTTTCTTGCCTGTTCTTCTGAGTAGAGGCTCTTTATGCGAACAAGGCGGTCGAGTCTATTTAAATAACTTTGACGTTCATAAGTGTATCTTAGATACCTAAATTGAATAAAAACATTTTGACTTTGACTTTGATTTTGAACCGCGGGTGAAACTGCGGGGCGCAGCTAGTATTCAATAATTTACTTAAACTAGCATTATTGCAACCTCCAGTCGATTATGGATGCGCACCTCGCACATATAACAAGGTTTTTATAACATCCTGTATAGTAAAGTGAAAGGTATGAACCACCAGATAAACGGGCTCGTTTTGTTCTGGAACGAGCCAAATGGCCATAACAACTTTATCTTCCGAGCCATCCATCTGACAGAATAAAGTCTAAGAAAACAACTGTCTTTGGACTCATATAACAAATTGCAACTGTCATGGCCGCCATTTTGGCGCGAAAATCATTTTTTACCGTGTAATTTTACACGGTTGGTATTGAGCTGGCTAATATGGTTCAGGAGTTTTAAAAGCTTTTGTTGGGAAATAATGTAAAGTTGTTTTTTGGTCAAATTTTGTTTATTTTTATAAAATTTAATTTATATAAAGTCACGTCAGTAACCCCCGACACGTTAAGGCGTGAATAGCAAACAAGAAAACAGACGAAAACTATTTATGACACTTCAGACTAAAATGATAAATGCGAAAGTTTGGATGGATGTATGCTACCCAATCACGCCAGAACGGCTGAACGCATCTGAATGAAATTTGGCTCAGAGATAGATTATACCTAGTCTGAAACAGCACAAAGGATTTTTTTTAACCGTAACGCGCTAATAATAAATATTAATTTATTTAGGATTAGGAAATTAAATTAGGATTTTAAAAGATTTCTCTTTTAGCAATAAGGCAGCCAGTTTATACTCTAGTTTTTAACCGACATTATCCTTTTGTTTGTAATTTCTGGCGTGTAAAATCCTCACTAATATTGTAGAAACAAAAGTAATTCTGTCTGTCTCTCTGTTTGTAGGTTTTTCACGGCTGAACAGCTGAACCGCGATGCTCTGAAGTTTCCTTACAAACGCGCTTGTCGCAAATTTCTCGGAAACTGTCAGATTTTGATGAAATTTGATTTGATGACTGCCCCTATGTTCTCGGTTTTTTTAAAAACGTCCTCCAGAGAAAATATACCTCAGAGGATGAAAAATATCCGTATTTGTAAGGGACCAATTTTGACTGATTTATTAAGATCCCTTTACATAGGAAGGTTGACTGCATCAAGCTTTTAAATTAATCCATAATACAAGGGACATTTTTAGTTACTACAGAATGATTAGAGAAGTGCGAGTACTACAGAAATGATTGAAATTGCACTTTGTCACTCTGTAGGTAACTTTAGAAGCTCGTCAGTATCATTACTTGCTCTCTTCGCTCGTCGTCTTCTTCTAGACGAAAAAACCAAAATAGAAAACCTTTAGCCAATGCGGAGTTTGTCTAAAGTGGTAGCCAGACCTTTAAAACCGAATTAAACATATCGTCACGCCTTTCCCCGTGGGGGCTGGCAGAGGTGTACAACACCCTCACTTCGCCACACGATATTCAGTCCCAAATGTGAAAGGGGGCGAGCCTGTCGCCATACACCGGGCTCCAGTCATGTAGCAGAAGACATACAATACGCACATTTGCTAACACAATGAACAAATTGGTGCGTGCCGTCCGGTTGGGTTCGAACCCGCTCCCTCTGGCTTGAGAGGCGGACCTTCTCCCAACTAGGCTGCCATCGCTTTTCGTCATTAAATCCACCTTTTTATTTATGACAGTATTGAATAGGTACTACTACGGCTTTTTAATTAATTAATACAATTTTAAGTAGGGAACGTATTATTTTCACAGTACCTGGATGGCCGAGCTTTGCTCGGTATTTTTATTTTATTTTTTAATTGTGTTTTTTGGATAATAAACAATTGATTTTAGTCTAACCTCAAAGAAAACACTCATTGACTTCGTGTTACTTAACAACGCCATCTGCTGTTGTGTCGTTAAAGCAATTAGTTGCTCACAAAAAATAGTAGTATTATTATTCGCCAATAGATGTCAGGAAGAGTCATATTTTTCAGTTGAGATTGATTATCGATAAAACACGAATAAAATGATATTTTCTAAAAATGATTCCTAGCTAGATCGATTTATCGCCCCCGAAACCCCCTATATACTAATTTGTATGAAAATCGTTGGAGCCGATGCCGAGATTCCAATTATATATATATATATATATACAAGAATTGCTCATTTAAAGGTATAAGATTTCAATTCAAAGACCGGGTGAATGCGTCTCAATAAAATGAATCCTTACAATAAACGAAAGCCGGAAGCGGATACTCTCAAAATAATAAATTCTCACTGAAAAATGAATTAATTTCATGTATGAACAGAAAAGCTGTGTTTTTAATTAAAATAATTCACTAGGCTGATACTTCGACAGTATTCTGAATAAGTTTTATTTGTGCTGTTAAGATATTAAGAGTCCGGCGACCTAACTAACTTCGACCTAGGCGACGTAGACTAACTTCGCATTGGCTTAAGGTATTCTATAGCCATTTCGTCTAGAAGAAGAAGACGAGCGAAGAGAGCGAGTAATGATACTGACGAGCCTCTAAAGTTACCTACAGAGTGACAAAGTGCGATTTCAATTTTTTTATGACTTTTGCACTTCTGTAATCATTCTTAAGTAACTAAGAATTTCCCTTGTATTATGGATTCATTTAACAGCTAATGATTTAGACAACCTCCTTATGTAATGGAATTTTTGATTTGCTTTGTCTACCCTATTGAATAAATCAGTCAAAAGTGACCCCTTAAAAATGCGGATTTTTTCATAGCTTTTCGCTATTTTCGCGAAAAGCTATGAAAAAATCCGCTATTTTCAAGCTATTTTCGCTTGAGAACGTTTTAAAAAAAAAAAACCAAGAACATAGGGGCGGAGATATTGTTAATTTAATTGTACATGCTAAATTTCATCATAATCTGACAAACGGTTTTCAAGAAATTTGAGAAGCGCGTGTGTATGGAAATTTCAGAACGTCGCGGCCCTTTTAAAATTAATTTACCAGGCCGATACTTCGACAGTATTCTGAATGAGTTTCATTTGTGCTGTTATGATATTAAAAGCGATGACAACCTAGTTGGACGATGTGTTACGTGTGTTGATGTGTTGCGGTTCGAACCCGCTCCCTCTGGCTTGAGTGGGAGCGGGTTCGAACCCAGCCGACGGCACGCACCAACTAGTTCATTGTGTGAACATACGTGCGTATCATCTGCTACGTGACTGGAGCCCGGTGTATGGCGACAGGTTCGCCCCTTGTCATATTTGGGACTGAATATCGTCGGGAGAAGTGTGGGTGTTGTATTACACCTCTGCCAGTCCCCTCGGGGGAAAGGCGTTTAATTAGGCGAAAGAATATTATGAAGTTCCTGGGGGGCGATTCAGTTAATCATAGCCGATGCTTAACTGAACCGTTGACGTTGCGTTTGTCAAAAATAAGACGGCTGGTGAACGGCTCAGCATCACTAATGGTTCACAAGCGTGTGAGCTAGAGCTCGAACGCTGCTCCACCCGGTTAAAAACGACTGACGTCACTGCTACGTAGCTAGGATGTTACTGCGGGGCGTTTAACTGGGGCCACCTCAATTCCATAAAATTGCATCTAGCTCTTTGCATCTTAATACAATTGCAATATTACCTACACCAAAGATTTACTATTTTATGAGTTATTTGCTGTTTAAGTTATAAGATAAATACGTAATAACAAGGCTGTAGGTAGTTAATAAAAGTATAAGTGTGGTGAAAACCTATTATTTTTACATTTAGTATCATCATTATCATCGGCATATCAAATGTTGACCCATTTCAGAGCGTGAGCGTTCTACTGAACGACACGTGACACGATCTTCTGCTTTAAGCATCCACCTAAGCGGCTGTTTATCGCTCCACTCGATGGCAGAGTGCTTCAATCTAAGTTTGCTGATTCTCGGTATCCACTCTTAAAATAATAACACATTTCGGTCTTTCTACGAGCATGACCATTTCATTTTCATATTTGCCAATTCAACTTGCTAAACCTTTGCTATGTTGGTTGTCTTAGTTCTACGACGGATTACCTCATTTTGGATTTTATCTTTAAGAAAAACTAGCATCAATGCTCGCAGTGTTTTAAACCTATGAACTAGCTTTATTGGTTAGTGTCTTCGATTCGTTGCTGATACGTAATTGGCTCAACATTGATATGGAGAACGAAGCAAGAACCTACTCATATCTCATAGAGAAAAAGCCCTCTCCCCCTAACTGTACCTAAATACACCACTGATTTATTTAGCACAACGTCATTCATTCCCATGGTTCCTTTGTCATTATCAAAGTGACTGTCAATTTTGAGTGACAAAACCGAATTCCTTCTTCGAAAACAAAAAAAGAAACGAAAGCGCTGACCGTTATCATGTGCCGCTAAGATGTGCGGCAAGGATACATAGTATTCTGTGCCAGTAATTTTCTAAGCTACATAGGCTAGATCTAGACAGACTAGCAGGAATCAATAGTAAATATTAGGAATCAGCTACTACTAGTAGTAGTTCGTCTCATCGTACACTGAAAAAACAGATCGGTTAATTTTGCCAAAATTATTTCGGTTGAATTTTTTTCGTTTAAATTTACAAGGAAATTGTTCATTTTACAAAAGCTTACTAAAACATACGTGTTCAAACTAACAAATCTCATTTTGTTATTCTTACTATTCCGTAGTGGTTACAATAAAAAAAAATACATGTTGAAGTAACAAAACTAAATTGTTTAATTTTTCTTTTGTTAATAAAACTATTTTTCTTAGTAAAAATTATCAAAATTATTTTTAGTTTAACCAAACAAATAGATTTAGTTAAAATAACTAAAAACATAGTTAGAGTAACTATAGAGTATAGTCAAAATTAAGAAATAATTTTGATAAAATCAACTATACAACTTTCATAAACCGAAGCGAACATATTTGTTAGTAGTAACAAAACGTTACAGTTTGAAACAACAATGTTTTTGGTACTAATATCTAGGTTAAATTTACCGGATATAAGCTGAATTCAACATTTTTTCCTTCATTAAAGTAACAAAAACTTTTTAGTTCCATTAAACATGTAACCTTAGTAAAAGAAACCAAAAACACCGTTTAGATCAACCATAGAATATACTCAAAATTAAGAAATATTTGTGGTGAAATCAACTATACAACTTTATTAAACTGAACCTAACATATTTGTTAGCAGGAACAAAACGTCACAGTTTGAAACAACACTAATTTTGTTTGCCAATATCCTTGTTAAATTTGCCAAGTAGAGACTAAATTCAACAGTTATTTCTTATTAAAATAACAAAGAAACTTTGGTTCAATTAAACATACAAACTAAGTATAAGAAACTAAACAAATTGTTTAGATCAACTATAGAGTATAGTCGAAGTTAAGAAATCACTTTGATGAAATCAACAATACACATGTAATAAACCGAAGCGAACACATTTGTTAGAAGGAACGAAACGTTACAGTTTGAAACAACACTTATTTTGGTTGCCAATATCTCGGTTAAATTTGCCGTATTCAGACTAAATTCAACAGTATAAAACTTCTTTAAACTTCTTTAAAATCACAAAGACACTTTAGTTCAAATAATCATTCAAACTTGGTAAGAAAAACCAAACAAATCGTTTAGATCAACTATAAAGTATGGTCAAAGTTAAGAAATCACTTTGATGAAAACAACAATACAACTTTATTAAACTGAACCTAACATATTTGTTAGAAGGATCGAAACATTACAGTTTAAAACAACACTTATTGTGGTTGCCAATATCTTGGTTAAATTTGCCAGATGCAGACTAAATTCAACAGTTATTTCTTCTTTAAAATAACAAAGACACTTTAGTTCACATAAACATACAAGCTTAGTAAAAGAAACCAAACATATCGTTTTGATCAACTATAGAATATAGTCGAAGTTAAGAAATCAACTGGATAAAATCAACAATGCAACTTTAATAAATTGAAGCAAACATATATCTTAGAAGTAACAAAACGTTACAGTTTGAAACAACACTAATCTTGGTTTCTAATATCCTTGTTAAATTTGCCAGGTACAGACTAAATTCAACAGTTATTTCTAGTTTTAAAATAATAAAGACACTTTAGTTCAATTAAACATACAAACTAAAATAAATTAAAAGAAACCAAACACGTCGTTAAGATCAACTATAGAGTATAGTCAAAGTAGTCATATAAGTTAATATGACGTTATATGTATACTTAGTTAAAATATAACCAGTGGACAATTAAGACGCTTGCAACGATGTCTCATTTGTCAAATTATGATGAGTAGTTTAAAAGTTACGAGGTAATAGATGAACGTACTTTACATACTTAAGACTTTTGGTTAGGGGTCTAAGAAAACATACATATCGATCAAAAATATAACCACATATATTACTTTGCCATATTCGGGTAATAAACAGGCCAACTTTTAACGTGATGGATAGCTAAGTTTATTGGTTACATAATTATCACATCTAACTCTTATGGTGGTGGTGGTAGTATTTTTTTTTTTTTTTTTATGTAGAATAGGTCGGCGTTTGACCACCAACTCGCCTGATGTTAATCGACGTTGTGGTCTAAGATGGAGCACGACGACCTATAAGGTACTTATTCACTCTAGCCTTGAAGTTTACTAGAGTGAAGAAGTACAAAGACGGCAATTGACTGACGCGCTACAAGTGCGCTACTGCTCAGACCCGTCTTCAGTATGGTTCATTTGTCAATGACGTCAGACATGCGCGAGGAGTTTTCTGTTCTGTCTCAGTCGAACCTAATATTATAGGTGCAAAAGTTAAGATGCATAGATGTTTATTACTCGAGCCAAAACGGCTGAACGGATCTGAATGAAATTTGTCACAAAGGTAGATTTTAGTCTGGAATAGCACATTGGCTACTTTTTTGACCGCAGGTAGCACCGCGGGGCGTAGCTAGTGGATACAAAGTTTTTCAGTCGATCACTATAGTTATACGTATAGGTAAACGTATATCACAAATTTGAAATATTTAAATAAAAATAATAATTTACTTTTCACGAATTACTTTTAATTCAAACATAGTAAGAAACAATAATTTCTTCCCTACATACAAAAATCTTTTAAATGAGGTAAAAAATTTAAAGCTATATTGAATTGCCTACAAGTAAAAAAATATCATTAAAATTATGTTCATTACTCAGGTATGTAGGTAAGAAGTATATCAAAAATATTTATATAAGTTAATACGCGTTGACTTGTAATTTTTATTATGTTTCGGCTTTCGACTACCTCGGTGGCTCAGTTGGCTCAACTTGCCTTCTGAGCTTAGGGGCATGGGCATGGGTTCGATTCGCACCTAGGGCAAACATTAATGTGACAAACATTTGTGTTTGTTCCATGTCTGGGTGTTAATATTTATTTAAATATATAAATGTATGTATATCAGTCTCTAGAAGCCATAGTACAAGCTTTGCATAGTTAAGGGTCAGGCAACCGCGCGTAAAAAAAAAATAGGTATACCTATACCTACGTTTACAGAATTTATTAAAAGTATCCGTTGACGTTAGTGCATTTTATGACTTAGTATTTAGAAGGAAATAAAATGTTTGAAGGCTTAGTACTGGTGCAGGTCTGATCATAGTGTTTTACCCTACTAAGAAATACCATAATAATATGTAGGTAATATATGGTATTGCTATGCTATGCTATGGTACTACAAAATAATAATAACATTACAAATTACATTCAGATCCTAAATAAATAGGTACGCATAATACAATTATGTTGGTTAACTACTAAGGAAATTTTGTTAAAATAACAAAATAATTTTGTACGCTATGGACAGGTTGAAACCTGTTTACGCCGCGGCCGTCACGCGCCGAGAGTTTTGTTTAGTCAGTTGCTCGCTTATGTGCCGGTGTTGCCAATTTCATAGTGTTGCTTAAAACGTCGGGTAAATTTACTAAGGCTTGAAAACTTAATTTCTCGATTGTAAAATTGTTGATAAATCACGATAAAATAGTGATTTTGTATGTTGCACCCTCAAACCAAATAAAGAGTAAACACAGAGCTCTGCGAACAGTGGAGTGAGGCCGTTAAGCATGGGTGCGTGGGCCGGTGAAACCATAATAATTCAAATTAAACCAAAATAACAAATGTAACGTTACCAATTTAAATAAATTTATAACGTACGGTATCGATCTGTCGATGAAAAGTAGTAGCGCAAGTGGAAAAGAAAGAAAAATGTCGAGCCATGGTATCGTTATAATTGTGTGTGTGCTAAATTGTGCACGTTACGCGGAAGGGCAAAGTTTTTAAACGACCTCGACATCGTCTTTCCTTTTTTAAATATAAATTTCAGGTTGAACCGTTGAGCTTTCGATTAGTTAAATAAGTAAGTAGGTTGGTAACTTAATTGACCGACTGGCGTGAACTAATTGCCTACAAAATTTCATGCCGATCTGGTCAACGGTATTCGAACAAACATACAAACACACACACAACGCCCATTTGTCCCAGTGGGCTCGTGGACCGTTGCTTCGCTCGTTCAATAATCGGTGTTGTTGGGTGTGGGCTCTAACTGGTTTAATAATATATAACTAATACATAAGTAATGTATTAAAATTAATTAGAATACTAACATCAGAATACTGCATATTGGCTAAAAAATATGAAAATACAAGGTTAACTAGTAAAATTATTGCAATATCAGATACACTTGTTACAAGATCTAATTTACTAATCAAAACTAGCAGTTAAGCGTTTTAGCATATTTTTTTTTGTCTAAAAGGTAAATAAAAATAACTTTGATATCAAGTTTTCATTTTTTATATTAATTTATAATTTACTTATATTAATTAACTCAAAAATGGTTTTATTTGCTCAGGTAATTTCTTGTAATTTCTGATTTAGTTTCGGACTTTATCTTCTTTGACTACTGCTGGTAACACTGGTTCAGCAACTACGAGTATCATCGCGTGCGCTACGGTGGTTTGGTTTACCGATTGCCATCCACATCCGCCCGCTTCCTCATTTCGTGAAAAACCGCACTGAGGCAACAACGTGTCCGCACTTATATTTCGAATATTAAAGTTTGTGTTAAATTGAACTATTTTGTACGTGAAGTGAAGTAAAAAAGTGCTATTAGAGGCAACGATCGCGTCCACACTTCGATTTCATATGATTTAATATGTTTTAAGTGAAGTACTATAACAGCCGTTAATAAAGTCAAAAAATTGAAGATCTACAAACCTGGGCGTAGAAAGACGCATTAAAAATATTCTGCGGTAAGTAGTTTTGAATTGAGTTTTTTTAGTAGCAGTTTATTAATAGGTTACTTTAAAATAATTCAAAACTTAGATAATTGCACCTATATACCATTTATCAATAGTAGAAAGTTTTTCCAAAGTTGATAGTGGTAAGCTGAAATTGTGACGTAAAGTGAGACTTCGTTGTCCGTTTTGGCTGAGCGTCAGATGGTTTCTTGTATGATTTTAAATTAATTAATCTTCAAATTTTTCAGAAAACACTACAAAAACATCGTGGCTGGACGGCCTGAGTGATGTAGTACTTAAAATCTGAGGGGCCGAATAAAATTAAAATTAGGACATAAAAAATAACATCGAAGAAATACAGACGATGCATTCAGTAAGTACCTAATTAGTAATAACCTTTTTTAACAGACTTCATAAGAGGAGGAAGTTCTCAATTCGTCGTTATCTTTTTTTGTAGGTATGTTCCGATTCCTCGAAGACGCTTGAACCGATTTAGAAAATTCTTTTTTTATTTCAAAGTTTCCAGGTGGTCCCAATAAAATTTTATCAAAATCGGTTGAGAAGTTTATAAAAAAATTATAAAAATTAAAATTCGATATTTTTCCATGGCACATATTCGCACTTAAAATTGTATTCGCATGAACTACTTGAGCAAGCGTGGTGGATAGCCCTGCAATGTCCCTGCAGTGGGCGTAAAAGACTATAATGATGATGATTGGTAACCAAAACGATTGTTGTTTGAAATTATAACATTTTGTTATCGTAACAAATACTTTAGGTTTAGTTTACTAAAATTATGTTGTAACTTTAAATAATACAAAACTGTGATGCAAGTAATAGCCTCTTTTAATGTTTTTTTTACTTCCAGATTGAAATTGACTTTTGTAATATAAATGAAGACAAAAATTTGAAGTTGTTTGAAAAGTGAGATGCTGGATGATGGGACTACAAATGAAGACAATTTTAAGTTGCAGTTCAAATAACATAGTGAGAGTAAGTACTCATTTGAACTAAGAACATTTTTCCCATAAGGCCAATTGATAATGTGATATGGTCCGAACGTCTGTACCTACTTAACTAACCATGAAATGAAAATATAAAATTCTATTGTTAACTAGTGGGCAATTTATATATTGAAGGTTGACAACCTAACTTCAACCAATACCTCTGCTAATTTCCATTTATTATTTTATTAAACTTAAATAGGTAGAAAAGAAGTTTGATGTATTTCTATTGTACTATTTTTAGTGAGCCCTTGCAGACTATTTGAAGGCGTTACAACAGCAAGAGAAATATAACCAAAAGCGCAATATCGTTTTATAATCATCATCATCATCAGCCCGTAATCGCCTACTGCTGAGCATAGACCTCTTATCTCGTATGCCACTCATCCTGGTCCTGTACCAATCATTAAAATATTGTTTGTAATTTGTTTTCAGATATTCGAGACTTTGATGTTTGCAGTACTTTAGCATGCAAAATGAACATCACAAATATTGACTGCTGACTAGAAAAAATACAATAAGGTGCCTATTGCCGTCTAGACAAGCTTTTATAACACATGTCGAAGTAAGTTGATATTTGAATATCAATTATGTAGTTTATTGGTCTGAAACTCTTGTAATATTGTTTAAAAGTGTAATATTGATATTGAACTACGACGGTCTCGATAGCTCAGTTGGTGGTAAACCTGTCTTTTGCGCTTAGGAGTGTGGAACCGATTCCCCCTAGGACAAACATTCATGTGATAAACATTTTCGTTTGTTTTATATCTGGTTGTTAGGTATCTGTTTAAACATGTTTTCCAAAATATATGAAGAATAATGTATGTAATGTATGTTCATTAGTCTCTAGCAGCCATAATACAAGCTTTGCTTAATTTGGGGTCGGACGACCGTGACCGTGTGTGTTATAATGTCTCAAA
Source organism: Peribatodes rhomboidaria (assembly GCA_911728515.1). Lineage (NCBI taxonomy): Eukaryota > Metazoa > Arthropoda > Insecta > Lepidoptera > Geometridae > Peribatodes > Peribatodes rhomboidaria. The sequence goes on from OU452189.1 coordinate 10,665,543, forward strand.
TATTTATTTATTGGCATTATTATTTATTAAAGTTTTATTTTGTTTTAGAATTATGCTGACATAGAAGAAGAATAATAATTGAAGAATAGACATAAGTCGTACAACAAAAAAAGATTGACTTGCCAGCCTATGAGTTTAAGTGTTGGTACACTTACAGAGCTTGAAGCAATCCATATTATGGTGGTCGACATGAAGTACTTCATCAACAAAAGTAATTGACATTTGCTTTAAATGTTTTACGGTTTTGAATATTGCGTACCCGAAAGAATGATGGTATCCTAGAATACGTCCACCGTTCAAAAATACACTCTATGCAGTTGAAATGTATGAAGTTCTGCAAAAGGTGCACGAAAGTGACGTCTTTCTTAGAATTCCATACATTATGATTTAGGCTAGATATAAATAAATGGGGTTCACTAAATATGATTTGTATAATTATGTGATTTTCATAATACCTATTTAGTTTTTTTTAGAAAATAAAATTACTTATTTGTGAATTCATTCTATCATTTTATACTCATTAATTTTAAAATAGTCAAAAGACTACCTAGTTAGTATACCTTGTCTCCTGATACCACAACTATACATGATTAATAATAATAAATTGGTTTTTATTTGTTCGTTTATTGGTAAAATCAGCTTACTGGGTAGTCATATAACGATATTTGTTGGATTTATTAACTATTATTATTTATTAACGTTACTATTGTCACTTTTAAAACAGAGATCATTGTATTATCAACATAAATAGTTAAATGGAAATATTTAACAATAAGTTCTTTTTTGTTATGTTTTCGTACCTACCTAGTTTTTGTAGAAACTATTTTGTCTAACTAATATTGTCTATTGAAGTGACAACGCTTTAGACGTGTTGTGCTGGAGATATGCGTTCGGTTTATGGCGGGGTTTCTGTTAAAACCACTTGTAAAACGGTTAAATTACTGCTTAAAAATACTAGGGAAACTGTTCAGTATCAGTATTTTCTGTTGAAGTAACAACAGAAAATACTGATTATAATAAACAGTTTCCCTAGTATTTTTAACCAGTAATTTAACCGTTTCACAAGTGGTTTTAACAGAAATCTCGTCATAAATCCAACAAATATTACAAGTACACCTTACTTTTAGCGTTGTTACTTCAACATACAATAGTGGTTATAATAAATAGCTTTCCTAGTATTTCTAACCAGTAATATAACCGATTTATGAGTTATTTCAACAGAAACCACATAATAAATCCAACAAATATTGTTAGTACACCTTACCTTTAGCGTTGCTACTTCTACATTCAATAATAGTAACAACAAACAGCTTTCCTAGTATTTTTAACCAGTAATTTAACCGATTTATGAGTGGTTTTAACAGAAACCCCGTAATAAATCCAACAAATATTATAAGTAGACCTAACGTTTAGCGTTGCTACTTCTACATACAATAATAGTAACAACAAACAGCTTTCCTAGTATTTCTAACCAGAAATTTAACTGATTTATGAGTGGTATTAACAGAAACTCCGTCATAAATACAACAAATATTACAAGTACAACTTACTTTTAGCGTTGTTACTTCAACATACAATAGTGGTTATAATAAATAGCTTTCCTAGTATTTCTAACCAGTAATATAACCGATTTATGAGTTATTTCAACAGAAACGACATAATAAATCCAACAAATATTATTAGTAGACCTAACCTTTAGCGTTGATACTTCAACATACAATAATAGTAATAACAAACAGCTTTTCTGGTACTTCTAACCAGTAATTTAACCGATTAATGAGTGGTTTTAACAGAAACCCCGTAATAAATCCAACAAATATTATTAGTAGACCTAAGCTTTAGCGTTGATACTTCAACATACAATAATAGTAATAACAAACAGCTTTCCTGGTACTTCTAACCAGTAATTTAACCGATTAATAAGTTGTTTTAACAGAAACCCCGTCATAAATCTAACAAATATTACTAGTACACATCACCTTTAGCGTTGCTACTTCAACATACAAAAATAGTAATTACTAACAACTTTCCTAGTATTTCTAACGAGTAGTTTAACCGATTCATGAGTGGTTTTAACAGAAATCCGTAATAAATCCAACATATATCATTAGTACACCTTAACTTTAGCGTTACTACTTCAACACACAATAATGGTTATAACAAACAGCTTTCCTAGTATTTCTAACCAGTAATTTAACCGATTATTCATTGTAAAATAAAACAAATAGGAAACATTTAATATAACAAGATACGATTTTGTTACAGTAACCAAAGCCATTTCTACAAAATAAGAATAGGTCATCGGAACTAATCTGAATTTGTTGTTCTCCGCAAAAAAAATTGTGATTACAACGATAAAACTGTTTATTTCATCAATTTATTTGTTGCTGTAACAATTTTTAAATGATGCATTAACAAATTGAAGTCTGTCGCTATAACAAAATTCTCAGTTATCCCTATTTCGACATGTAATATTTGTTAGAGTTTTGTTGACCCAACAATTAATTTCTCTCAGTGTAACTCCTGCATAGGTATTCACAATCATTCAGGAACGTTTCCGTTTGAATACCAAAAATTTTAAACTCAAATTATTCGAATCTCAGTCCGTTTTCATAAGTTTTTAAATGTGATTCAGTCTTCCGATCGCATTTATGCTTGATTCCCTATTCCAAAATTTATAAAAGTAGGCTGAGAGTCGAACAATTTAAGTTTTAAATTTGTGGGATCCGATCGGAAAAGTTTTCGAATCTGATTCTGAATAGCACCTCTAGACCAATTTTGTCTCACATTCGAACTTAAAAATTGTTTGCACGAACTACTTGCCTGCAAAATTTCATACAAATCGGATTGATCAACAGAACATACTCAAGTTGTCATCGATCGAACAGTTAATGCCAACTTTTGCTTTCGCTCGATCAATATATAGACGGAAATATTACTTTTTGTATCTCAGGATCCTAGGACCTACTTACACGAATATAGAAGGTATATAGAAGGCTTTATATTATTTGAACACCTACCTACAAAATTAACACACACCAAAACTACATTATAAATTGTTTAATACATTAAATAAATAAATCACGCTCACACAAACAAAGCTCACTAGCTATAACAAAGTCCGAATAAAGCTTTCATTTAACATTATAGGCTACTTTTTAACCGTGAGCAACACCGCAAAGTGCAGCAAGTAATATCAATCATTATATTATCGATAACACACTTTTAAGTATTTTTTTTTTATGTACTCGCTCTATTGTTGGGCTCTAGGCTTAGCAGAACTCGCATGCCTAAGCGACAGCCTAAGCGTTTTTTCATAGCTTCTGCTCCGTTTTTATTCAGTTTTGTCTGCTTTAAAAGCTATAATAACATCGAAATATATGGTATTTATTGCAGTCGCTCCGTATGTTATCACTTCTAGGGCATTTTTCGTGAAAGTCGTGTAATCATTTCATTTTAAATAAAACGATAACGATCATCTGAAATATGAGAAAAAAATGGATTAGTTCATAAATGTACATATTTTTTTAGTTAATTCCCTAGATGGTTTAAACATAGGTATACATAGGTCACTTTTTGAGCGCAAGTAATATCGCAAGGCGCAGCTAGTAACAAATAATAGTGATCATCATAGCATGGGAGCAACTCGCCTATCAGTCGATACTAAACTGAGCCATCGACGTTGAATTTGACTGCCTCGGTGGCTCAGTCAGTAGTGGACCTTCTTAGAAGGCGCGGGTTCGATTCCCACCTAGGGCAACCATTTATGTGATGAACTTTTGTGTTTGTTCTATGTCGGGGTGTTAATATCTATATAAGTATGTATTTAAATTTTGTATTTAAAAAAAATAGGTTCAGGGCAATATCACTGTCTCTTAAACGTACCAGCTTGGTACCATCAATGCTTCACAAATATAACACGTTTGTGAAGCGTTGATGGCACCAAACAATCGATGTTGCATTAACCATAAAAAAGAGGACGATGATCGGCTCAGTATCACTGTCTCTTAAACGTATCAGCTTGGTACCATCAATGCTTCACAAACATGACACGTTTGTGAAGCGTTGATGGCACCAAGCAATCGACGTAAAAAGGACGAGAATCGGCTCATTCCACTGTCTCTTAAACGTATCAGCTTGGTACCATCAATGCTTCACAAACATGACACGTTTGTGAAGCGTTGATGGCACCAAGCAATCAACGTAAAAAGGACGAGGATCGGCTCATTACCACTGTCTCTTAAACGTATCAGCTTGGTACCATCAATGCTTCACAAACATGACACGTTTGTGAAGCGTTGATGCGTTGATGGCACCAAGCAATCGACGTAAAAAGGACGAGGATCGCCTCATTATCACTGTCTCTTAAACGTACCAGATTGGTACCATCAATGCTTCATAAACATGACACGTTTGTGAAGCGTTGATGGCACCAAGCTGTTGCCCGTCTGCTTCTTATGATAATAGGCACGTCAACGGTCCATTTAGGCATCAGCTCAGTTAATTATCGGACGAGCAACGGGTCAGTACCACTAGCGCTTCACACACGTGTCACCTGTAGTCTAGTTGGCCACGTTTATGAGTACTAAAACGTGGCCAACTAGACTACAGGTGAGGGTGATATTAATAGTTTACATTTTTATTGTTATTAACACAAGCTTTTATTTAATTTGCAATGTATGTATGCATGTATGTATGTATGTACTTATGTGTGTATGTATGTATGTATGTTACTATGTTTGTTCGGGTGGAATCTGGCAACTCAATTTTGAAGCAGATATCTCAAACCGATTGAGCTGAAATTTTGCATACACGCATGGTACACCATGCATACAATGCATGGTTAGCTATATGATGTCATTCTAAATCCCACATGGCGGAAAACCCTCAATGGCGGACAAGTTTTTTTCAATGCACTCGTATAAGATACATGTAATCATATGTGCATACATATCGTCACGCCTTTCCCCCGAGAGGGCTGGCAGAGGTGTAATACAACACCCACATTTCGCCGGACGATATTCAGTCCCAATGTGGCAAGCCTGTCACCAAACACCTGGCTTCAGTCATGTAGCAGATGACATACAATACGCACATTGTTCACACAATGAATAAATTGGTGCGTGCCGTCGGCTGGGTTCCAACCCGCTCTCTCTGGGTTGAGAAGCGGGCCTTCTCCAACTAGGCTATCATCTCTTTCACTCTTGTAATAACATGGGTATAAAATGAAAAGGCTTGCTGAATATTACACGAAAAATAAAGTGACGTCACTCTAAATCCAATATGTCGGTCTTCTAAAGCTGGCGGACTAAGCTTTTTAAACTTTCATACAATCTGGGGATCAAATCAAAGAATTTCATGAGAATACGAATGCGAGTTAAATTTGAATGTGACCGGCAAACGACCTTGCAACAATTTTGCGTTTAGTGAGATGAACAGACTAAGAAACCTGTCGAGCGAAAGCTAAAAGCAAAAAAATAAATAAAATTAAAAAAAAAACAAGCTGTTATTTAAATGCGCTTAAAGAATAAAACAAACTTTTGCTACTACTTATAACTTTTACTAGCAACTTATAATATAAATTGTGTAATGGCGTTCTAAGCTATTAGTAAAAGTTTTATAGGAAAAGAAAAATTATTTATTTCTTTTTAGCGCATTAAATAAAAAGCTTGTTTTTGAAAATAAATTTTTACTTTTAATTTATTCAAACTCAAAAAATATATTTATTAAGCAAGATACTCGCCTCTGAAACCTCGCTTGGCTCGGTCAATAAGCACGTGCAGTATTAATGGAATATCCACCTGGACCACGTCCAGTATGAGGCTTATTCGCGCGTTTGGTAACGGACCTACGTCATGGCACGGCCCATTATCTCGTCCAACCTGTCTGCCAGAGGAGTTACATTCCATTTCCACCAAGTAGCCACTAGCACATTAATACAATATGGTATTACCTAGTTGTAAGTCAATATTTGTGAGACAGTTATCTAATTATATTTTTAAAAAAACTGCCCTTTAGTTTCTTGCCTGTTCTTCTGAGTAGTGGCTCTTTTTCCGAATAAGGCGGTCGAGTCTATTATAAAACTTTGACGTTCATAAGTATATCTTTGATACCCAAATTGAATAAAAATGTTTTGACTTTGACTTTATTGATATAGGCACTCGTACCGCCACCAGTGCCTCATTTACTCCTATTTTTCAAAAATCGCAAAGATTATATTATCATTTTCATCATTTTCATGATAATATCATTAGATAATTGATATTTTTAAAAGATAGGCAATGTAATGAAGTTGGCTGCGTACTGAGACCTTTTATCTTACGTAACTTCATAACACACACAACCCTTGTCCGATTTGACTAAATACAACATCTCGTAGCTGTCCCGGGAAAAGTTGACTTGCGGTGCTGAGGACTGTGATGAGTTCCTCTGGAAAAGCCGGGACCCTCCATCAAGAACTAAGGCAAACCAGCGAGGGGGAAATTTTCTATCCAGCAGAAATATGCTAAAAATTTGCGGTGCGAATGAGTGGTTTAAGTGAAGAAATGTATAGTTACTTATTATCATTTTGGTGGAGTTTTTCCTCGAAAATCTCCGATGGTTCCCTTCGTGGGAACAAAGTGTCACACTTTATTTTTGGTTTCTGGTCTGTACTTAGCTATTCACGCTGTCATGCATGTATGTGTGCGAATGATGCCAGTCACTTTCCTTACTTTCACCCTGTAAAATAATTACGTACTTACTACATTCTACGATTAGGAATAACTTTATTAAGAACTATTAAACTATTAAATATATAAATATATTTGTAAGTAATTAAATCTATTGGTGTTTTCTTCAGTTGTCATGAGTTGTCATTCAAATACAAAACAAAAATCTCGACAGCTGAGAAAAGCTGTGGGCTAACCGCGAGTTTTGATGGTTGGCGAAAACTTTTTTGTTTTCGTTTGGCTCCATAACTTAGTTCCTTAGACAGATTTCGTCTAAATGATACTACTGTATTGGATGTCTGTGGTTTCATAACGTTTCCGCCAGTAGCGCTCTATTGAAATGTTTAGAGCTAAAACTGAAAACAAAAAAAAGTTTTCTTAACGATCAAAACTCAAGGTAAGGGCCAACTATAGTCCTGTTCAATTATTTAAATTCAAAATTGCAGACTCTCCTAATTGCTCTTGTGGTTAAGTGTAAAGTTCCGCTTCCAATACACATTTCTTCTCTGCTCTCATTCCCAAACAAAAAAATAATTTTTTCATAAGCTAATTTTATTCAGTCCAATAAATTTCGTCTACTTTTCTTTTTATTTTCTTTTTCCTTTTTTCTTTTTTTTTTCATTTCTTCTATAGTACTATCTACCTCACCAGGATTATTTCTCTTCTTTTCTTTTTATATCAATTACTATCGCCTCCCTCACTGTTGATGGCAAAATTGCCCCAAAACCCTAAGGGGCAGAGGCCACTACAAACAAAAAAAAAAAGCCGAGTTTTGTAGGAAACACGCGAAGTAGTATTTAATAATGCTTGTTTAATTTACCCACGCTCATGCACTAGGTATAGCAAACCGGTAAAGGTTAATAATCCACTATTATTATCCCTCGGAGAATTACAAGTTTTAGTAAATAATTTAAATTCATGACACCATCTTTTCGGTTCCCGCCAAAAACTCCTTAACAGTAAAAAAAGGTGCGCTCATCCGTGGTTATTCCATGGTCATTCCATGGGGCGACGTGCGCTCCGATCGAGGCAAATAATCGAGTTACTCGCGGTTAAAAAGTGATCCAGGGTATGAGCTACCTCATTATCAAGTTTCATCAAAATGCGTCCATCCGTTAGAGCGTGAAGATGTAACAAACATACACACTTACACAGTCACAAACTTTCGATTTTATAATATTACTAGGTAGCGACCCGCCCCGGCTTCGCACGGATGCAATGCTGATACTAAATACACTACAGAAAAACTGTGAACGTTGTATATAAAAACATGCGGCCCGCTCTGGCTTCGCACGGGTATTATAAACAAAAAAACGTTGTTGTGGGATATCCATAAGATATAGACATATGTATACCATCGAGGAGTTTTCTGTAGACCTTTTGAATGTGTACTAATAATTAGTACGAGTACATTATTTTGATAAATCTCGTAGGGTTCAGCCTGCGTTTGCAATTTAAGCGGAAAAAAAAATTGATAATTAACGACATCACATTAGAAACCTCAAAAATAACAGTATTTATCCACTATTTAATGGATGTTATTTTACATATAAACCTTCCTCTTGAATCACTCTATCTATTAAAAATAAACCGCATCAAATTCCGTTGCGAAGTTTTAAAGATTTAAGCATACAAAGCGACAGAGATAGGGACAGAGAAAGCGACTTTGTTTTATACTATGTAGTGATAGTGTAGTATTGTGATTACTTATCAGTAGCTTCTGTAGCCCAGTGTTGTCAACTTATTATAATGAATTTTCCACCATAGTATGAAACACAATAGCTTGATAAAATAGTGTTTGAAACACATATAGCTTGATACCATAGAATATCTGCTCCCTATCTCGATACGTGGGACAGCCAATAACATGGTATTTTATGAGTAAGGGTTGTGTTGCAAAAAATATATCCTAACGGCCCATACTTACTGATATTATACACTGTCTCGATGGATCAGTCGGTAGTGAACATGCCTTCTAAGCTAGGGGGCGCGAGTTCGATTCCCACCTAGGGCAAACATTCGTTAGATGAACATTTGTGTTTTTTCTATGTCTGGGTGTTAATTTTTAATTTAAGTGCGTATTTAAAAATATATGTATGTATATCAGTCTCTGGCCACCATAGTACAATTTTTGCTTAGTTTGGGGTCAGACGACAAGTGTCACCGTGTCTGCAAGTGTCCCGAATATTATTATAAATAAAAAATCGATAGTAGCTCTGCCAGTTTGTAGGCTTTTCGCGGCTAAATGGCCAAACTGATCTTGATGAAATTTGATAATTAGTTACAGCATTTGACGAGGAAGGTTATTGGATACTATTTACTGCTAACAGCTAGTTTTTAATGAAAACCAATTTGCAAATACTTTATAGTCTGACCCACGACTTCAGAATTCAGAAAATAGTATCCAATAACCTCCTCGTAAAATACTGTTACTTACTAATTTTCAAATTTCATAAAGATCTGTTCAGCCGTTTTAGCCGTGAAAAGCCTACAAACATACAGACAGAAATACAGATAGAGTTACTTTCGTTTAATATTATAAGTAAAGTATGATATGGATTTCGAGCTTTATTATTTACTTATAACAAAAAAAATGTTTCAATGTAAGTTTTTAACATATTTTTACAAACTAGAAACTGAATAGGTTTTTATAAAAAAAGAAGCATAATAACAAATCCAACATAAGGTTTAATTCTCAAACAACCAACTTTGAAATTAATAAATCCTACAATGTCCGACCACACCACACCACCGAAAAAGATGGCGCGCTCCTCTTGGTGCTTCTCAGGCAAGGAGTTTCCCACCATGCAGGTCCCGTCATCGTGACGTCAGCAAGGAGGTTTTGCTTAACATTTCTCATAATATATTATCACCACACCTTTCTCCCAAAGAAGATGGCAGAGGTATATTACAACACCCACACTTCGTCGGTCGATATTCAGTCCTATGAATGTGACTGGGGGTGAGCTTGTGGCCATACAACCGGCTCCGGTCATGTAGCAGATGACATACAATACGCACACAATATTCACACAATGAACAAATTAATGCGTGCTGTAAGCTGGGATCGAAACCACTCCCATCTGGCTAAAAGTTTCTTAAAGGTCCCTAAAAGTTTTTTAATATTTAATTAATTTAATAAAAACGGAATACCCCTATTACCTATTATAGATAGGTAGTGTAAGTATACTGTATCCGGAACCCAAAAAACCCTGAAAACTGCAGTCTGTCAAGTTGCGGTCTTATGTTATAAATTAAAGTTATGCGCGTTTGAACATAATATTTTATTAATTGTTGTTTTCATGAGCATTTATTTGCAAACGAAAAAGGTTTGCTAGGAATTGGAGACGTTAAGTTTAGTTTGAATTCTGAATTTTTAGTGTAATCCCCAATACTCTTTAGAAAAAACATAACCCTCTTTCTTGCGCAGTCGGGTAATAATAAGAGGTAAGAACAAAAAAACCATTAAATTCATACCTAATTGTATTGTTTTATTGTTTCTAGTTCACAACCAAATTTTAAATTATTCTGTGTAATTTTATTAAGTTTAAAGCCTTCCTCTTTCTGTATTGTCAACTAGTGACGTGATTTATTTTCAGACCGAGCGACGCGGCAACGCGATGAACCACAGTAACTAAGCGACACTATACAGTTGAGAGACGCAAATATACGGGAAATAATTTATTGAAAGGAACTTCAAAAATGTCAATACTCCGGAATTTATTTACATCATCACCATATACAGTACTGAAGGATTTTGTTTCCATGGTCATGAAAGCTTTTAAAAAAAAACTTGAGTATTTTTGCCGGGAATCAGAAAAAGGCAATTTTTGTTTATTTCATTAAACTGTGTTTCTTTGAGTATTCAACTAAAATAATGGTGGTGTAATAACCTTTATCGATTTGTTAAAATGCACGAGTGTCCGCAATTGATACAAAATTAGTAACGCAACTTTTACTTTTTTGCCAAACAAAGTAGTGATTTTGTTGAATGTGTGGTCTTCTAATTTTTCTGCAGGAAACAAGTGACCCATTGAACAAAAATACAAGTCCTCTACAAGAGGACAAACATCGACGCGAAAAGTCCAGAACCCGATAAGTAATCCAGTGAATCCAGTAAAGAATTTTTTATAGTAAATTACTGAAGTGCACATATTGTGTCAGCCTAGAGAGTTTGTTATAATCAGTCGGCCCGGTCGAATTAGCGCCGCGTAGGTATATGGAATGGTAAAGGTAAAGTGGTAAAGAGATAGTACGTTAACTAGGGCCACAACTGAGTATACTTTGTTCCTACTCTCACTAGACCTTTGAGAATGCTAATGATAAATTATGATATAAAATAGGACTGTTTATTCCCAAGAAACTGTTCCAGTGCCCACTCTCATCTCTCCTTGTTACATTCCGTTATTCTATGCTAAACACATATCTACTTTCGTTCATATTGTTGCATTTTGTCAATATCATAGAAGATATAGGTAAATCAATTAAACTTTCATGTTGGTATTATGTATCTATATTACATACTCTTTGGTATGATGTATTTTAACAATTTGACTTGATTTATGTCAAATAGGCAAGGAAAATTTGTTCCTAGAAAAATAGCATACGTCCATGGAAAATAGTAATAGATTTCTAATTACCTATTTATTTTACAGGTTTTCAGGTTATGTAGGAAAAAAAAACAGAAAAGGAAGAAACAAATAAAGTACTAGTTTTATTTTTAGCAAGAAATATGAAACGTACAATGAGCAAAAGAAAGAAGCATAAATAGGTTTTTACATAGTTTTTCCAAATAAACCATAAGTTGATGTAGAGCTATTTATTAAACTTTAGACATTATTTAAAGCTATTAAACTATTGTTTTAGTAGGTATTGTTTTAAGACAATGTCGAAGATAGAACCAAGTGAAGGAGAAAAGTAAGTATACAGGGTACCTATTCCTACCATTCGAGATATTTTCTGGTCTTTGTCTATCTCGCTTGAAAAGTCGAGAGTGAAGGTGACCAGATCTCATCTCACGCGTCAAGAATAGGAGACTAGGCTGACGTCACCATGAGGGAGTAGGACATATAATGGGTAAGAGCGAGGTTAAGAGTGAGAGAGAATATTAGATTTATTTCTGTATGTTGGTGTAGGTGACACGTTGGTGACACGTTAGTGACACGTTGGTGACACGTTAGTGACACGTTGCTGAAGCGTTTGAATCTATGGGTAGGTTTTATTTTTAAAGAAACTAGAGTAGCGTTTTTTTTTGTTCTCCCGCATAGGGGAATTTGGCGTCGCACGTCTTGTGCATTTGCCAGTATCAAGTTAAAAGAGGAACGTTCAAACTCTACTTTTTCATTCACGTCATAGACAACATAGATTCCATAAATATTTAAATACCTGAATTACGGTTTAAAAGTCTGTGGTTGCAATGCCGTAGCCGGTGTAATATTGGCTTCTGACATGGCTTTATTATTATTGTTGTTACTTTGTCTACTAGAGCAAACAGCCGAGACCTACGGTTTAACGTGCCATCCGAGCTACAGTAGCACTCTGTTGTAAATGCCACTTGCGGTCACCCATTCGAACTCACGATGTCGTCTGTTGTATAAAATCGGTGATCGGTTATGAGCGCCCAGTACGTAGTAGAATTAAGCTGTGACCAGTACAACTTTACTGTAATATTAATTTGCTAAGTACATTGACATCCCATTTGGTTAGGTCTAAGCATTTTTTCGCAACCGGCCGTCCCAATAATTTATCGTTGCCGGTTCCAATAGCGGATAGCGTGCTAATAGCCTGATAGCTAAACTTCTTTGAAACTTCATGATTGATTGACTTTATCAACGACCAGTCCCTCAGAATAATAACTAAAGCAATAATAACTAATAACTACTGCTTCATGTTCTAACAGACTCACGTTTGCAGAAAAAATTGCTTTTGCTCTACCGGCGGAGCCTGGGTGGATCTAAGTGGCCTAAGAGATAACGTAACATGTCGTCAGAAAAAAAATAGGTCTGTTATATCGCCACACCCTGCCCTCTGATAAGGAAGGGGGACGTCACGCCTTTTCCTCGAAGAGGTTGGCAGTGGTCATATCGTGGTCATATTTCCGAAACTTATGGCTAGGTTAATTGTTAATTGTGTAAATTTTAATTTTTAATATACTTACTCGTACCTATTTAATAATAAAATACCTATACATACTTATCGTACTTAATTTTAAAATAACTGTGCATTTATTAAACTTGTAGGTAGGCCTTAAAAGACATATTTATGTCACTGTTAGATTTGTTATTGACATGGAAAAAAAGCAGCGTACTTATTTTAAGCATACTATCAATTTTTAGTAGTAACTACTCTACATAGTTTGTGTACGTCGTGATCCAAAAAAAAAAACAAGATTTAGCCATGGTAGCATTCCAGTCACGTGAGCAACACGTGGTGACGTCAATCAATGCCGAAATAAGAAATTTACAAATAGTATGAGAGACGTGTGACGAATGACGTCATACGTGTTTGCGCCTGGAATGCTAGACCTTGTTTTTTTGGATCATGGATCTAGCATTCCGGGAGCAAACACGTAATGACGTCACTCGTCATCGTCATCCATCTCTTTCGAACTATTTGTTAATAACATATGTCGGTCTTGCATCTGGCGAAGTGTATTATTATACCATGCATGGTGTACCTATGCCGTTCCGTAGCTGCACAAGAAGAACGTGCCATCCATGAGCAACGTTTAGCTCTTTCGATGTAATTTGAAAAATTTCGGGTTTAGCAGTCAAAATTGACAGCATACTTGAAAATGACATTAGAAATGAAAAGTAAGTAGGTATAACATAAGTGCCAGCGCAAATGCACAGCTTGCGTATGTACTATTGTAACTTGTATGTTGTCGCTGCGACTAGACGCATAGCTGTCGTTTGGATCTAATCGTCTTGCATGCGCGTGTCTTCGCAAATGCACCGTATGTCCACGCACCATGTCCGTGGCCGATGACCAACTACTCTGTTCTTGGCACTCTGCGACTCAAATGCCAACTGCGTAGAATTTTGAACAAAAAGTAAGAATGTTGTCGGCTGCAATCTATCATTGCGTTTAGTCGTCAAGCTGTTGCATAGTGTGCGCTTTCGCTAAGGGAAAGAAGTTCTTGTGTCAAATAAATCAGTGATGTATTCAGGTAAAGATAGGGGTAGGGGGCCTCTTCCTCTGCAATATGAGTCTGCTTTATTTTTACTCAGATAAAAATGTCTGAGATAGTGGTTGAATCAAGCCATTTTAATCCGCAGACCTGAAACCAGGGGCCCTATTCGGAGATTTGATATTTTCATCTCACTTTTTTTCGTCCTTGTTGCTCTCGTTTGAAACGTCATAGGTGTGAGAGTGACCAAAATAAAATTTCATCTCATCTCACGCGCAGGAATAGCCCTCCAGGCCTAGCGCACTCTGCGTTGTACACAGCGCCAATAATATAGGTTTGCCCTCTGCATGGACTCAGCTAAGAGTTACTCGCGCGTAGGACCTGGCGCGGGGCTAACGCTAGTAGAAATGTAATTCTTTTGCAGATTTTTATTAAAGAGTAGTCACTGGAAAAGCCAAAAAGTGCTGCATAGCACAAATACATAAAAAAAGCGAAATAAAGAATAATAGTAGGTACTTAGTTTATACTTACCTCCATATTAAACAACAACGTACTTATACACTACACCTTTAGGGCATTCTACTACCTATAATATTTTGCTTTCTCACAACTCGATAATACAGACTTACTTATTACATTAACCCGATAATACAGACTTGAGTGACAAAGGGCCCTAGACAACTTTAACATTTATAATTTAAATTTCTGGCATTGCTAATGTTTTCTAAATGTTTGATAGGTTGAAATCTTTTCCAAGCGATTCGGTTTCTAGAATCAGTAAAGCTCTAACGTCACCAGCAGACCTAGCATGCGCAACGCGACAACGGTAAGTTGACTCTTTTTATCGAAGACAGACGTATATTTAGACATAGCCTTGTCACGTTCTCACATGACAAAGTGACGAGAAGAATTTTGCCGCGCGCGCATGCTAGAGGTGCTGGTGATCGGACGAAATACGAGCTTTAAAAATGTCACGTTAACTCGTCCAATCAACAACTAGTCTTATAGCGTTAGCGATTCTAGAAAGAGAATCGGTAAACGCTATGAGTAGGTTTAAATTCGCATACTTACTGTGTCAGCATGATTCTTCTGTACCTACCTACTTGTACTGTTATTTATTCCGAAACGAAAACACAGTAAAGCCAGTTCATAGGGTTTTAAAATACTCATCGAGTCATAGAATAAGTTAATTACTAACCCTACGGTTAGGTTAGAGGCGCCCTGCATGCAGTCAAGTGGAATGGACAAACATTAGATAGGCTGATGATACCTAATGATGATATAAAATGCGAAAATAAGTTTTTCAGTAAGTATACAAATAAAATAAGTAAGTACTTTTACTAAGTACATGCTTGAACCTACTAATTTATCATTTAAGCTTCAAACAGATTGACTCGAGATGCTGGAATTGTTGCGAATCTGTTCGTAGAATACAAGACGAATACAGACGCAACTATTCACGATTTGCGTCAGTATGCTTAAAGCCTTATACTAAATAATTAGCACATACAATAGTAAATCTTTGGTGTAGGTATTATTGCAATTGTATTAAGATGCAAAGAGCTAGATACAATTTTATGGAATTGAGGTGGCCCCAGTTAAACGCCCCGCAGTAACATCCTAGCTACGTAGCAGTGACGTCAGTCGTTTTTAACCGGGCGGAGCAGCGGTCGAGCTCTAGCTCACACGCTTGTGAACCATTAATGATGCTGAGCCGTTCACCAGCCGTCTTTTTTTTGACAAACGCAACGTCAACGGTTCAGTTAAGCATCGGCTATGATTAACTGAATCGCCCCCCAGTGCTCCATCGAAAACAAGTAACAAAAGAAAAATATAAAAAAACCAGCTGAAGAATGTTGTACCCCATGTCACTTCCACTATCAAGACGATTCAAATGACACCTCACATGTCGAAATCCATGAAGCTGTCGGGCGTGCCAAAGAAACCTCATACGCGCATACATACATACGTACCCACATACACACATGCATACTTACATACGAAAAACATAACCCTCTTTCTTGTGCAGTCGGGTAAAAACAAGGTCTAACGTTCCAGGAGTGACACTCAACTACGTCACTCTCAGTATATCGTCATAGTTTTTCTTTTGGACTAGTTGCTAATTATATTATTCAGGTCTTGCTCAAGGTAAGTCTAACAATTATACAAAAACTAGCTACGCCCCGCAGTTTCACCCGCGGTCCCACAGGAACTGTTTATTTTTTCGGGATAAAAAGTACCCTATGTCCTTTTCTGTACCACAGACAACGTGTATGCAAAATTTCAAGATGATTGGTTGAGTAGTTGAGACGTGAAAGCGTTACAAACAAACAAACAAACTCACTTTCGCATTTTTATTTTTTTATTTTTATGTAGAAATAGGTCGGCGTTTGACCACCAATTCGCCTAATGTTAAGCGACATTGTGGTCTAATATGGAGCACGACGACCTATAAGGTACTTGTTCACTCTATCCTTTAAGATACCCAGGTTGTAGTTAGTCGGGAATACAGACGATGACAAGGTGTTCCACTCCCTAGCGGTTCGTGTCAGAAAGGTGGAGGCAAACTGTTTAGTACGAGTTGGTGGAATGTCGACTAAGTAGGGATGGTACGTATGCGTTTTCCGGCTTGTTCTGCTATAAAAAGGGGAAAAGAGGATTAGGTCATGCAGTTTCAACGTACACTCGCCGAAATGCAGCCTGTAGAATATAGCCAACCACGCCACTTTACGTCGATGTTCAATTCTCAGAAGTCTCGTAGCGACTAGCTTTTCGTCGCATATGAGCCTCCTAGCCCGCCGCTCAACAGACTAGAGCCTCAAGCTGCATGTATGCAAAGGTTACCTGGAAGAAATCGCTTTAGGCGATAAGGTCGCCCTTGTACTGCCGAAAATGTATTTTAGTTTTTAAGATTTTCATGTAGTTTTTGGTGTGCAATAAAGATATATTGTATTGTATTGTATAATATGATCACGTAGGCAACACGCAGATTGTCGTCAGACAATCGTTACATAAGCAAGACTGACATAAGGCATTTACAACAACAAAAAAATCTTAAGAGATTTTTTTTTTCAAAAGAGACAACGACGATGAAGAATGACGTCATTGAGTGTTAGCTCCTGAAACGCTAGACCTCGTTTTGTCTTGGCGGAGTATATCATTATAACATGGTCCATTGTATAACCCAATACCTGTACTAAAGTATCTAATGTCCTCGAGCAAAATTGGTTCGTATACACTGTTATACTCGTTCTCGCTCAACACTGAGTTCTAAACTTACAAACACTCTATTCTTCAACTTAATGGTCCGTGTTGAGCTGGCACACTTCCCGACCACGGCTGGATTAAGGACGGGAGAGAGGGGCTGCGGGGGAGTGTTGAATTTTAGCAAGGTTTTGTAGAAAATGTTATATTTTAATTCTTAAGCGGTCATCAATCTGAACCTATTCTGTTAGTAGTACTTTGTTTTTTTTTTAACTTTCTTTCAACGTAAGACTAGTTAAGGCAGCAAATAAAATAATAAAAAAGTTATGCTTACGTTAAAACACGACGTAAACGTTCTTTTGTTGTATTTTTTTTAAGTTCTATATTTTTAATCGAATCCAAAAAAGGAAGAGGCTCTCATTTCGTCGGAATCTTTTTTTTATGTATGTTCACCGATTATTCGAAGACGCCTTAACTAATTTGTTTTTTGTTTTTGTTTTTGTTTTAGAGGTATAAAAGTACTTCCCAAGTCCCATTTCAATTTTATCGAAATCGATCGAGTTGAATTAATAAAAAAAAAACTACATAAATCTAGAAATTGTTTACAAAACCTAATTCGAATGACGAAATCTAACACGAAACTCTGACATGGAGGCATAGGGCATAGGACTAGTGGCTATACGACCTCGCTCGCTTGTTTTACGGTAAGTCGGTTATATATTTAATTTTAAAAGATTATTGCAATGCTTAAAAACTTTTCCTTTACCCCCTCCTCCATCCAACTATCCCTACTCCGCCCCTGTCCACCGCAGCCGTCTCAGCGGGCTCGCTTGCCAAACCACCTGTGTTCCCGCGGGCTGGGTTTTAATCTCCCATCTTAGATACTATCGGTTTTCAGGTGCAGACCGTACCTATTCTCGGAGTACGGTCAGCAACAAAAGTTTCTGAACATTGTAACACTTTTAGCTAAGAATAAGCTTTAAACTTTATGTTAGCTAAAAATATGTACAGAGCTTAAACGTGAACCGTAAATCACACACTAGGAGGTCCTGTGCTGTGGAAAGAATTAAGAATGTAAGTATAGACTGATTTAAACTTAATGGCTGTGAAGTGCGCCGCAAGTGAGACTTTGCGACGTCTCGCGTCTCTGTCGCTCGCGCAGACCTTCGTTTTCGCTAATGTGAAGCGTTTTGCGCCTAGCTTCACAGTTTATTGTATTATATGTATTAGGTTTTAATCGGCCTGTAGCTACGTTTATACTAGTACCTACCTACGTAAATACGTTTTATTTGTTACACTAGCTGTGACCAGTTGTGTACCCACTGATTAAGCACATCATTTAATTGTGGACAATGAAATGCCTTTGTACTTAATTAAATTTAAATCTTTTTTTTAGTTTTTAATGATTTGTTGTTTGACTAGTAATTTAATGCAATGCTGACCACGCTATTTGTATTAGGTTAATTCTGTAAGAGTAGACGTATGTAATGAAAAATAAATTAATTTAAAAAATGTTTCCCATATATGTATCCATCCAGGATATAAGGTATCTTCATAGCATTTCATCAAAATCCATCCATCCGTTTGAGCGTGAAGAAGTTACAAGCAAACATACACACACATAAACTTTCGTTATTCTATTTTGAAGTAGGATAGGGTAAGTTCTAAAAAAAATGAGTTTAAAATTAAAAAAAATAGGTATTTATTTATTTCGCTGACTGTACACTAATGTGGCTAAAAGCTTTGGTGTTGCTGTAAAAATATTACAAAATTTAATATGGCTTTTACTCGTAGAACGACTCGTGTAAAATAAGATTGAAAAGCTTAACGTAAAACGAATGTGGAATTTACCTACTCCAAGAAATAAAAAAAACTGTATTTCTTTACTAATTAATACAGAACCCTGCTTTACAGTTTGTAAATCGTCAATTTTTAACCGCCGACGCAAAGACAACGGGTTGTTATAAGTATCACATTTGTCTCCGTGTGTGTGTGTGTGTATGTGTGTGTATGGCATCGTAGCTCCCAAACGGATGAACCGATTTTGATTTTGTTTTTTTTTGTTTGTAAGGTGAATCAGTCGGTAGTGTTCTAGCTACACATGTTTGTTACTGCTTTATGCTGAAACGGCTGAACTAATTTTGATAAAATTATCTACTTTGACAAATTTGATGTTATATGTAGGTAGTATTTGAAACCGCGGGTGCAGACACTTAATACGTCTAAGACTAATAAAAAAAACAATATTGAGCACAACAACATGCAATCTAGAGCTGCTAAATCAATAATAAGAAATAGGTATTTTAGATTTACTATGATCGCAAAAAAAACTACTGATAAATTCAAGACATAGCAAAAAAGATATGATCGTCTTAATTCACGTCTATATTACAGGGCCGGATCGTAATTTGCTTACAAACTAGGCAAACGTAGCAGACCAGAAAATGAAATGTCTAGACGTACCTAAATCCCTTAATCCGGACAACTCTTGAAACACCCAGATTTGTACCGGCTTTTAGGCACTTGAGAAGTCTTGAGCGTCTTAATTCTGCTATTGGCAAGAATTTTCATGTACCACTCACTGACAAGAGACCTATTCTTACGCGTAAGATTTATCTTGGTCACTCTCGCTCCTATGACTTTTTAAAATTAGGCCCTGCGCCATCTGCGCTAGCCTAATGCCCGGTACGCTGTCGAGGCCTCAGTGGCCAACAGCATAGAGTCATCCATAAAAAAAAAGACTTTTTAAACAGAGAGAATGAGTAATTAAGCAGCCTGCAAGACAGGCTCTGGCGAAACCCAGTGCAGGGTACCCATTAACCTTTAAATATAAATATAAACCATTAAATATAACCCTTATGGTACCCATTATAAGCTCTGTTTACTTGTAAGAAATATAATAATGTTACCGACACCCTTGTAAAAATATCCATAACATAACATATCGAATCCAGCCAACGGCACGCACCAATTTGTTCATTGTGTGAACATATCTGCGTATTGCATGTCATCTGCTACATGACTGGAGCCCGGTGTATGGCGACAGACTCGCCCCTGTCACATTTGGGACTGAATATCGTTCTGCGAAGTGTGGGTGTTGTATTACACCGTTGCCAGCTCCCTCGGGGGAAAGGCGTGACGATATGTTACGAGTAAGAATGGCCAGGAACTCTATGCAATTGCGTGAGATAATAATTAGTGTCGTGGTCACTCTCCCTCCTATGATTTTTTAAAACGAGAGAGTTAATGGCCAAAATATGTCTTACGGGTCAGAATAAGGGACAGATTACTTCTATCTGAATGTCGCAAAGCTATAAAATTTAAATTTAAATTTTAAATGAACTAGTAGTTTCTCACTTTGCGATTTCCATAATATCTCCACAATCTCTCGTCAGATTTCGCTTATATCCCAACTCACATATTTTGTGACAAACGAACTAAGTGCTTCTCTAGAAAATGTAAAGATTTCACGTGTTCAATCGCCGTTTTTCCACTTATCGGCACTACATGGTACGGAAGCCGGGGACGCTAAAATGTATGACAATTAGGGTCAGCGAGGGCAAACGCGTTTGTAGGGCAATTGCGTCTTTCGAGAACTACCGACAAACCCTTCACAAATTAGACGCTACCTACAAGGCACTACCTAAATTTTTTTCCTATCTTTAGTTGCAATATTCTGTACGAGATGGCGATAGTCGCCTGATTTGTGAAGGGTTTGTCAGTAATTCTCGAAAGACGCAATTGCCCTACAGACGCATTTTCCCCAGTTGACCCTATATCAATCAATATAACTAGACACGGCATCCACAAGCACTTAAGTCAGTTTTTTCTCAAAATGCTAAAAACTCGCAGGGCTTTGCTTTTTGCGTTATCCGTCGACGGGAATAAGCAACTAAGTCACAGGGCTTCAATACACGAGGTGACAGTCTTACGCACCATACAACTTATGTTATTGGGACCCTTTCAGCGCCGGTTAAGAGCACTTAAGTCGACTTAAGTTGTTTTGATCGAAGCAGTTACGACTGTCATTTTGACTTCAGGAATCTGACTTAAGTGGTCTGGTTCATACATGATGTTCAAGTACCCTCTTTTTTTTAAGCATTTTAAAATATTATAAGAATTTTACTACACAAAAATGTGAAGTGCCTCTTGAAGATTTTGTTTTGAACCAGCATTATAGTTTATTCTGTCCTCTGCTGTAGATGTGTTGTGCGATTTGTGAATAAGTTATTATGGAATCGAGGGGAAGAAAGTTACTGAAACTTGTTCTAAATAAAAAAAAATCTAGTACTAGTGACCAAGATGCTACTACTACAACTGTGCAAGCAAGTACGTCTGGGATGCAGGAGCCACAAAACGAACCTTTCTCTGACGTTGACTATATGGCTAATCAAAATAAATCACCATTAAGCCCCAGTCTGCTAACAGAAAATAACGATCAACTAAATAGAGTAACAGGTGATCAATGTATATTAATCGATCCTGAACCATGCACATCTGGAACACAGACACATAAACCTATTAACGAAATACCAAGTGACTTTTCTAGTGATGACTCTGTGGCTGACCCAACATACTCTGTGCCCGACCATCACGGTTCAAGCCCTAACCTACCTGCAGAAGACGAAGAACTGCCACAAATGCTGGAACAAGGATCAGTACACAGTCAAAAAAGAAAACGAGCAAATATGTTGAAACGAAATCTTGGTCTTTCGTATGTGACGGCTTCAGGAAAAAATATAAAAGAACGCAAAATGCAAGAGTTACCCATATGTCGTAATAAATGCCCAGAAAAGATAAGTGATGTGCAACGTGCTGTTATTCATAAGGAATTTTGGAATCTTGGTTCATATGATTTAAGAGCAGCCTTTGTTTCATCTCTGATCACCATCCAGGAAAAACAAACAGAACGACGACGTGTCGCGGATCCTGAACGGCAGAAATTTAGACAGTGTACCTACAGCTATCATTTAGACATTAACAGTGATAAGATATCCGTTTGTCAAGGTTGTTTTTTGAAAACCTTGTCAATAACCGACAATTTTGTAAAACTGATAGGTTTAAAGAAACGAAGCACTTCTAGTGGAATAATACAACCAGACAAACGCGGAAAGAGAACCCCAACAAATAAACATTCCGAACAAAAAATCCTTGAAGTCATTAGTCATATTAACTCGTTCCCGTTATATGAGAGTCACTACACGAGACGAAGAAGTAGCCGGAAGTATTTACCATCACATTTAACTATTTCAACCATGTAATCTCTGTATTAGGCGTCTCATGAAAACCCCGTCAGTGACAAAATTTATCGGAGAGAGTTTCATAAATTAAATCTCAGCTTCAAAAAACCAAAAGTAGATACTTGCCACAACTGTGACGTCATTAAAAGGAAGATAAGTGTTGCCGACGACGAAACTGTTAAATCGACCCTAGAAGCGGAACGTGAGTCACATTTGCTCGCAGCTGATATGGCCTATAATGAAAAAAAGTACGATAAAATGACTGCATCTTCAGATAAAACCATAAAGTGCCTCACTTTTGATCTCCAGCAGTGCCTACCTACTCCAGCTTTAGAGTCATCCGTAGCTTTTTATAAAAGGCAGCTTTGGACATTCAATCTTACCGTCCATGACAATGCAACGGGATTGTCTACCCATTACATGTGGCATGAATGTATCTCGGGTCGAGGTGCTAATCAAATAGCATCTTGCTTGTTTATTCATCTCAAAGGACTACCTCAGGATATTGCAGAAGTTATTTTGTATTCTGATACATGTGGAGGTCAGAATAAGAATTCCCACGTGGCTGCAATGCTGACTTACTTAATGACACTGAAGCCCTCACTAAAAAAAATTCACCACAAATTTATGATGCCAGGCCACACTCACATGGAAGTGGATTTAGATCACGCCATCATTGAAAAAAAAAAGAAAAAAACTTCTATTCAAGTGTTTCACCCCCACGATTGGATGCAATTAGTAAGGTCAAGCAGTAAAAAGTTTACTGTTCATGAGATGCAACAAGCGGAGTTTATGGACTTTGCGAGTTTGCTAAAGGGCCCACTAATCGCCCGAAAAAAAAACACCATGAACAACGTTTTCAAGTGGCATGATGTGAAATGGCTGTGCTACGAAGCGGACTTTGGCTTGATAAAATACAAAAACTCACTTCTCAGAGATGATGATTTCAGTGTCATAAACTTTAAAAGGAACACACGAACTGGCGCCACTATAAATCTAAATGTATCGCCTATTGCAACGAACCCAGTGCCCATAAGTGTCGAAAAAAAGAGAGATATCATTTCACTCTTACCTCTAGTCCCGGAATGCTTTCACAATTTTTATCAAAACTTAGTAACCGCTGCAGATGTTAGGAACGTTGACCCTGACTTGCATTGTTCCGAAGATAGTGAATTTTAATGTTTTGTTTATGTTTTTATGTTTGCACTAGTGATTAGGTTATTTTATTGTAGTTAGTTGTTTCACAGTTAAATTTAAGTAAACACAGTATGTGAGACTTTCAGGACATACTAGTACTTATTTGTAAGAAACACTTAAGTCCTATGTATTAACCTACATTAAACAAAAGTTGAGGCAGTCAAATAAACTTAAGTCAGATTATATTATGTTCTAATAAACATAGGGCAATAAACTTTATTAAGAGTATAACTACTTCTCAAGTGAGTAATAATAAGTAATAAAAACTACCATCTCCATACTTTTTTTTTATACCAGTCGTTAAAAACATCGTCCTGTAAACTTCTCAAAATATTTGAATGTTGACTTAAGTGCTTATGGGTTTCGGGTCTAGATAAATAATAATAATTTTTTATTTCAAAAGTACATGGTAAAGATAAAAACTATCAGACACAAACATTTTTTTTAGAAACGATAAAATAATTTTGCCTGAACTAGGTAGTCCTGTTTGTCAGGCGATAAATACGGCAAAAACTTAACTTAATATAATCATTGCATACTCACTAAAATTCTAATTAATTTTAAACTATAAAATTAACTTACTGTAAATTTAATATTAAACATACAAATTAAACACAAACAAATAACAACTTCTCTGTATCTTCGTAGGACATATTTTGGAGAGCTTCTTTAACAGTTTGCTTACATTTTATATAAGTAAGGGAAAATAATTGCCCGAGAGAATTAAGTCTATTAGTTGTAAAGAAGCGGACCTAAAAACATGAAACATTTTCTTGTAAAAGCATGCTTTGTTGCTTTTTGAGGGCACAAAAATATAATTGTATGATCCCGTCGAAGCCGTGCCGTGTCGTGCCGGCAAGTGCCTAATTACTTTAAGATTTATTAAACCGGAATTACTCACGTACGATTTAGTCGATTATTCCGACCATAGTTTCAACCGCGTTCGGCGGTCTTCATCAGGGAGAGTGCGCGCGCGCGACTGCGTCTCGCATAGCCTAATGACTTCGTAAAGATTTCGGTCAACTTTTGTTACAGTATTGGTCATGTTCACAACGAAAACCCTGGGAAAATGTCGGCAAGACATAAACGCTGCAGACAAAACTGCGGCACGCAGCTAGCCCATCATAAAATAGATCGGGACATTTCCCAGCCGCAAACTTTTGCCACAAAAGTGTGTCTTCCAGAAAATATTAAATGTCACTTACTGCGTTCTTTTGTCCCTCGGACAAAACAATTTCTTGGATATAATTCACTCTGTGTAGAGTTGTGCCTTGCAGTTTTAGCCGGTTGGTCAGCTTTGAGTATGCAACTATTTTTGTCGGAATATTTGAGGATGGGTTTTCATTTCTTAATTTAAACTATAAGTGATGCTTGATTGGTATACTGTTTTTGTTACTGTTTAGAAATGTATTTTTTTGTTTTGTTTTTCTAAATTTTGATTGCCTATATAACACATTTTTGTGCAACGACGAACTATCTAATTTACTTAAACGATGTATTCTCATGTAAGTGATATAATAATCTTGAATGAGAATCAATGTCTTTAAACCTTAACCTATTCGATATTATAATGTAACAGAAATAAGTACAAAGTAAAACATAATCAATACAATATTGACAGCCTTAACTAAAACTAGTAGTTCGGTTCGAACTTGCTTATCTCTATAACCCCTCGTCCAATTTAGCTCATAGACAAACTTAAAATTTGAATTGAGGTAAACGACATGTTTGTAAGATTCAATGAAGATCGGATTCATCTTGAGAACAAGACATTTTAAGAAAGAGACATTTTGCGATTGTGACTTTTTCAGAACGAGACATCTTGCGAACGTGACATTTTGAGTGTGACATTTTGAGACATTGTGCCCTTATGAGTACGTGACATTGTGCGCCGAGAGGCGGACGGATCAACAATATTCAAGTTACCGACAAACAAACAAATGTTAAGCTGACCCAGCTGGCTCTGAGACCTCGCTTTGCCAAGCCAATTTATATTTACTATACTAAAGAACATGTCATATAAGCAGTCAATTTAAGTGATTTTTATTCTTTCTACCACCTACACAAATCACTTTTTATTTTCTTCCAAATACTCGTGAAAAACGTAATAAAGAGAATGAATGCGTGCAAAGCTTTCCACTCTTCTCATTTTATTTTTGCAGCTGACTATAAACGTACCACCTAGACACACAAAATTAAGAATTTTGACGTAAAACGAAGATAAAAGAATTTATTTAGCGTGTGTTTCTTCAGGGTTTTGTGTTTTACTGAGTTTGTCCTGATGCTCAATTTCTTTTTATCTCTACAGAAAATGCTTTGACTAATGAAACGATTGGAATCTATATGATAATGTATTCGCTTACCATTAGGTGGTGCGTTAGCTTATTTACCATCTATATCTAAATAAAATACCTGTCTGCAAATGCTAGTCATGCCATGTAATTAATTTTCTCATTTAAGTGGGTTTCCATTACACGTACATTTTAAAGGTTATCACTTATTAGAGCCACCCAGGACCTGACACGCACCGCCGCGCCTTGTGCTGTTAGGTATTCTTTATATGTACTGCTACGTACATGCACTCACTTCATCAACTCCGGATCTGTCCGAACTGACAGAGTACTTAGAAATTCGTTGACCACGCGAGGTTCACTGGATGACCACGCGGAGTCCACGCGTTGACCACCAGTTGACCACCAGTTGATGCGCTCCCGAGTCGCTCCAATTTCCTTATAGCATAAGTATGATAACCATGTATGAGGTATGATATAGGCTATTGGGCCAGTTGCCACAAATACGCCGGATAGAAGCCGGAAAGCCCCATCACTAAGCGGTTCTTTGTGGCTGGTGTATCATTTGTTAAGCTGCGTTCCTATCTCCGTTTGTTTGGTCACGCATTTACTCACTGTCCTTTGTATCTATTGTTTTTATTTAGTTGTTTGTTCCTTGCTAGTTACCTTTTTGGTAACGCCCCTTCACATTACTGAGGGAGCATTGAGATGAAAAAAATTGGATTGAGGTCACGAGTCTCACAGATCCAAGATGTCTAAAAAAGTTAAGGTCTCTCGCTCGCTTGCGACACTGTAAAAGTAGAAATAAAATTATAGAATGCATTTTTGTTAAATTTGCCTCTAACTCTACTTTGAAAACAGTATGTATGTATTACAAAATATTTAGAATAATTTTCATGTTGATATATTTTATATTGAGTGCTCAGAGAAACGAAACACGTATTTTTTTACGTGGTAAGGTTTATTTTGACCAATTGGTAGGTTACATTCCTGCCCAAGCTGAACTGGAGCAAAAAGCTCTCAGTGGCCTCTTCTGTGCTTGACAGACGGCTCTAGGATCTCTATAGAAATGAGAATCTATAGAATACTGCTACATGCTTTACCAGCATGTAGCAGTGCTTAAATCTATAGTCTGTTCACTGTAATTTGTCCTTAGATAAAATATCCCTGTCTCTGCCTGACAGTTGGCATTACCTGGTGCCAGAGCGAGAGGCAATACTGTTGCTAAGGTACTTTTTACAGTAAACTGTCAGTAATGCTAAAACTATTGGCTGTAGGGTCAACTGGGGTAAATGCGACTGTGGGGCAATTGCGTCTTTTGAGAATTACAGACAAACCCTTTACAAATTAGGCTCTACCACATCTTTTTTTTTATCTTTAGTTGCAATAATCTGTACAAGATGGCGTTGGTTGTTGGGGGTTGTTTAGGGATGCAATATTGTCACACAGACGCATTTGCCTCAGTTGACCCTATTTCTAAGAGCGATATATGCAAGCTCTTTAGGCTTTCCTTTTGCATTTTCAAAGGCATTGTGTATAAACATTTTGTTCCTTGAAAATTATATTGAAATTCCTAAATATTATTTTCGTTTCCCAGCCAAATATTCTAAAGCCGGATTCAGTGTACTTTATTGTTATGTCCCGCTATTTTAATTAGATAGTTAACTACGACGTTTTTATTAAATAATAAAATTTAATTAGTTTTCATATTTATTTGCTGAAATAAAATTTAATGTTACTCGTGTGAAAATAGTTTTTTGAACGTCTACCTAACGTCTTTGGATTTGGAACGAAGTGCCGCGGCCATCTATTGGTCATATTTGTACCAATCAAGCCTTTGGACCAAGGCGCCAATATCGTATCAGTCAGTGGTTCTAACAAAATTGAAGCCAATGTGTCTCGTAATAATTTAAATATTGGCCCTTCCAAATTAAAGACGAGCTTGGACCAAAATCGTTGCAACTGTTTAGGCTGTAAGACGTGCCAAAGAAACCTCATACATACATACATACATACATACACACAAACATACATACATACTTACTTATATAAACTCGAAAAACATAACTCTCTTATCTCCCATATTTCTTGCGCAGTCCGTTCGTTCAAAAGATCCGTTTTTTTCTGTGAAAATTATTCAGACGCAAACATTTCTCTTTTGCCACCCAGAGTGAAAAATAAAACTTTATTTTCTTTACTGGTATTTTGACCGAATTATTTTCCAGAATGGCCGATTCAGAATCGTAAATAGCTCTAATAAAGTTTCCAATCGTCGTTCAATATACAGCCAAATAAAATATTGACGTCTACACAACTGAGATCTTTCGGCTACGTTTCCGGTGGCTGATGCATTTATGATGCTACGATTTAAAGTACTGTGTGTGCGTGTGTGTGTGAGTGTGTGTGTGAGTGTGTGTGTGTGTGTGTGTGTGTGTGTGTGTGTGTGTGTGTGTGTGTGAGAGTGAAGTAGTTTTGAAGGAGAACTAGGAAGTCTCAGTTAGACATTCTCATTTCTTATTCATATCTGTAGAGGGAAATATAAAGGCATAACATATCGTCACGCCTTTCCCGCGAGGGGGCAGCAGAAGTGTAATACAACACCCACACTTCGCCGGACGATATTCAGGCCCAAATGTGACAGGGGGCGAGCCTTTCGCTATACACTGTGCTCCAGTCATGTAGCAGATGACATACAATACGCACCTATGTTCACACAATTAACAAATTGGTGCGTGCCGGCGGCTGGGTTTGAATCCACTCCCTCTGGCTTGAGAGGTGAGCCTTCTCCAACTAGGCCATCATTGCTCAAAAGCAAAGCTTAAAAACCGATCCATGTAAGCAGTTATTAGATATTGTTTTGTTGATATTAAGAACTGCTTGATCGATTTTTTATAAAACTTATGTGGGACCACCTCTAAAGTATGCTCTACCCAAAAAAAAAAAACATTAAAATCGATTCATAATTGACAGAGTAATCCCGTAACACACTTACATACAAAAAAAACATACATGCCAATGAATTAAAAAAAAAAGACAATCGCTATTGTCTTGTTTTTAATGTTATGCCATATTTGACTTTTGTGAAGCTTAATACATCCCTACAATTTTTTTCATATTTTTCTTGCGGTTACTTGTGAAGTTGTAAAACAATGTAAGTAATAATATTCTAAGTTTTTTATAACACGTAAAATTACCAGACTGTGTGGTCAACATTTCTCAACAATTTTCAAAATGGTAAAATCATTTGCCATAATATTCCCGTTCAAAGAAGTCTGTAAAATAGCGTAATGTATTGTAATTTTATTCGCGAAAAATATGTCTTCGTTCTATTCGACTATGTTTCGTTGATACACATCTTTTATTATTAAATTATTATATTTAGTTTATTAAACAAGAAGTTTTAATTTGAAAGCAGGAATAGCAGTCTAAAGTTTTATTTTCATACAAACAATATTGAATATTTGCCAGAATATAATGATGAGTTACCATAATTTTCATTACTTGAGACCTTACTAAGCATAGAAGAAAGTAATAAGGTAATATTTATTCCGCGCTTGGAGAAACCGAGAATATAAGGATAAGAGATAATAAAACTATTGACGCTGATTATTTTTTGCGTATTATCTTATTTTGTTAGTATCTATTTAATTTCTTATCTCATGAATCATCTACTAAAATGAAAAGAATACTTTAAAAATTAACTTGAATCTGAACTATTTCACTGTTAATAATGCCCAGTGATTCAGAAGCAATTAACAAAATTCAGTTTTTTATTTTTCCTGAAAAGTAGACTTTTTGCAATTGTCATTTTGTTCTCCGGGGACAGCTAATTGAGAACCTCTTCCTTTTTTAACATATCGTTACGCCGCCGAAAGGGCTGGCAGAGATGTAATACAACATCCACACTTCAGACGACATTCAGTCCCAAATATAAACATTTAACAGGGGCAACACGGGGTAACAACACCCACACTTCGCCGGACGATATTCAGCCCCAAATGTAACAGGGGCCTGTCACCGGCCTCCAGCTATGTAGCAGATGACATCCGAGTACAAACTTTTCTTTAATTGTTTAAAAACGGATTGCCTCGTAAACGACACGAAACTCTTTAACATTCTAACAAATACGAAACAGAATTTATTTCACCGCACAAAAGCTCATCAATTTCTATAATCCCTTAATTGATATTGATATTGGAAAACATGTCGACCATTAACTTGGAACAGAGTTTTATACTCGCACATGTACAGATATAAATTGACATAGATTTATTCACCTTTGCTTTTGGACGGTACAAGGCGTAAAATGGTGGATGGATTAACAGTATGGGAAGTCGTGTTCGTTGTTTCAGTAGTACTTTTTACCTGACTGCCTTTAATGGGTATGGTTTGGCCTTGAATGGTTTTTTTTAAAAAACGTTCTCAAGCTAAAATAGAGCTATGAAAAATTTCCGCATTTGTAAGGGGTCATTTTTGACTGATTTATTCAATAGACAGACAAAACAAATCAAAAATCCCTTTACTTAGGAAGGTTGCCTACATCATTAGCTTTTAAATAAACCCATAATACAAGGAACATTCTTAGTTATTTAAGAATGATAAAAGAAGTGCAAAAGTCATAAAAATAACACTTTGTCACTCTGTAGGTAACTTTAAAGGCTCGTCAGTATCTCTACTTGCTCTCTTCGCTCGTCATCTTCTTCTAGACGAAATGGTTATGGAAAACCTTAAGCCCATGCGAAGTTAGTCAAAAGTGGTCGCCAGACTCTTAATGGTCGACATTAACTCGGCTCGGCTCGGCTTCCAAAAATATTTTTTGACAGGTGCCCGTGGAGTTGTTTGGTTTGTGAAAGGGGTCCGTGTTTGCAGAAAGTTGGAAAACTACTGCTTCGAGAAAACTAAAATTCTTACTACTTCTAGAAAGTTAAGTAATCAAAAATTATACCTACTAGCCATCTACTAGCTAACTCAGTATGATAACAGGCATTTATAATATTCTGTAGACAGCTTTCACGAGACCCAACAAACATAAATCTTCACGCCTTTCCCCGAGGGGCTAGCAGCGGTGTAATACTACACCCACACTTCGCCGGACAACATGCAGTCCCAAATGTAACAGGGGGCGAGCCTGTCGCCATACACCGGGCTCCAGTCATGTAGCAGATGACCTCTGACCCTCTGTCCCTCCGGCTTGAGAGGCGGGGTTTCTCCAACTGGGCTATTATCGCCTCAACCATCTAACAAGAGCATCTTATATTAACGAGATAATATGATTCCTGTTTGAAATGAATATGACTTCAGTCGCGTAGTTTCCCTTAGCATATCCATAGTATATTATTATACTCCGCCAGATATGACATTCAACAACACGTAGTGACGTCAATCGATACTTAAGCAAGACCGAAATGAGTCGTTTACAACAAGTTCAAAAGAGACGGATGAAGATGACGTCATTACGAGTTCGCTAAATGCTAGAACTTGTTTTTTTGGATCATGAGCCTACCCATACTGTTTCTATAATCCCCAGTATCACAGTCACAGTACAAGACATAAACAGTGAGCCGAGACAGCCGGCAGTAAAACGTTATAGCTGTTTTGTGTCCGCGAGCATCGGATGCTGTATTAGAACATAAATTGGCTTCTATTATATTTAGGGCGGTGAGATGTGTTTCTTAAATTGAACGAGTGTTTCTTTATTACTCGATTACGGGGAAATGGATCGCGAAAAAAAAAGGTTATTCGAAATAGGTCATAATTATCCTAAACCTGTCCCTTTGACACCTATAGCTTTGACACCTGTCACTTTGACATCTGTCATTTTGACACCTGTCTCTTTGACACCTGTCGTAAAACTATTTTGTTTTGAAGTTAGGTGCCTACATAACTTGATTACACATATTGTTTTCAAAGTCATCGACATGACAATGGGGCAAATTTAAAAAGAAATCAAGACTACATTGTAGTCTTGATTTCTTGGGACGATGGGCCAAATTTGAAAAGAAATCAAGACTACATTGTAGTCTTGATTTCTTTTCTTTTCAAATATAAAGGCAAATTTGAAAAAAATTGCCCCATCGTCAAGAAACTTAAGACTTTATTTTTTTACTAGCTGCGCCCCGCGGTTTCACCCGCGGTTAAAAAGTATGTGCTAGTCTAGGAGTATAATCTATCTCTGTGCCAAATTTCATCCAGATCTGTTCAGCCGTTTTGACGTGAAAGAGTAACAAACATCCATCCATCCATCCAATCTTACAAACTTTAGCGTTTATAATATTAGTAGGAAGTAGGAAGGATTTTGTTTTAGTATACACAAACTTCACAGCCCATTATAAACCATAAAAATACCTACAGCAAGTAATGAATGTATTGTATACTAGCTTTTCGCCCGCGGCTTCGCTTGCATTTCATAGCCGATGGCACTCAGGAATAATGTAATTTTCAAGAAGTGAAATAATTTTTAGAATCTGTTCAGTAGTTTCGGTGATTATTACCTTTAACCTCAGATCAATCTAGAGGAAAAGATAGAACACTGCGTTATATCTCGCTGAAGCCACTTCTTTTTCAAGTGTGTGCGTGGTAATTTTGCCATGACAATCATTTACAATTGCACGAAAACTACTATTAATTCCCAAACTCTACGTTAGCCATTTCCGTTCCAATATAATTATAACCTTAGGAGATTTAATATTTTAAAACAGCACATATTTGTAAGAATTTAATGTTACAGCTTTTTTTAAAATTGACTTGTAAGAAACTGCACAATTTTTAAAAAGAACCTTAAAATGTAGTCCTGGCCACATTTTTTGAACGCCCTATGGATACATTTAAGTACACAAAATTATACCATAAAGCAATAGATATAATGTCGAGGTAAGTATGACCAAGCGAGTAGCGTAGTTTTTTGCGTGCGTGTTGTGTACATATACGACAGTAGCGTAGTTTATGGATGGTTATTGGCTTCACCTAAATCATACGCCGTGCGCCATCTTATTCTCTAGGTTGATCTGAGCCTTACTAATTATAAAATCGAAAGGAACTCTGTCTGTTTGTAGGCTTTTCACGGCTAAAAGGCTGAACTTATCTTCATGAAATTTGATAAATAGGTGCAGTATGTCACAAGGAAGGTTTTTGGATACTTTTTTCTGAATAAATAAATATATTTGTCAAGACATTCTGTAAATTAATAAAAAGAACGCGCCGCTTACCAAAAGCGTCAGACAACATCACAGAATAGTATGTAGTTGGTACTAAAATAACAACTGACAACTAAAATTAAAGCTCCGCTCAAAACCAGCCAGTATTTTTTTTTTAATGTAGGACTCTGATCTCTTTGGTAACGGATTACTATTCATAATTTGATAATAAAATTAGTTACAGTATATCACGAGGGGGTTTTATGGATACTATTTTCTGACTATACGCGAACGAAGTTGAGGGCAACAGAAATGAAATGAAATGAAATGAAATGAAATGAAATGAAATGAAATGAAATGAAATGAAATGAAATGAAATGAAATGAAATGAAATGAAATGAAATGAAATGAAATGAAATGAAATGAAATGAAATGAAATGAAATGAAATGAAATGAAATGAAATGAAATGAAATGAAATGAAATGAAATGAAATGAAATGAAATGAAATTTATTCACTAAAAATAGGGTAGGGTACAATGGTCTTAGTTATTTAAAATATGTTCTCCTATTTTGCCGTTTTTCGGCATGTGAATTTGGTCACATCTAAAAATAATATGTTTGTAACAGCCGGTGTGTACCTCGAGACTCGCAAGTTCGTGAGGTATTGGGTTTTCAAACTTTGTCGTGGTTAGGTATCTAATGGTTACGGCCCGTTGAATTTTATTATCTACCAGCTATTCTGTTGTTTACAAATTATCTGGTTCTAAAAACTTCCTGTTATAGGTATAGTGTTAAGAGGATAATAATTCAAATGGTTTCTCTCTACCTAAAATTATGAAGTTTTGCTAAGCGTATCAATATACTTGACCTAAGATATCGTATTGAAAAGTATAATTTCAATGTTTGTGTAGGCATTTATTCTAAAAAGAATTCTTCGAAATAACCAAGTATAAAATTATGTTTATAACTAATTAGGTAGAAGCCATTTTTTTTTTTTTTTTTGGTTGGTTTTTATTTGGTTTTCGTAAAAAAAAATAAGCTCGTAAGATGATTATAAACATTACTTAGACTATCGAATTATTATATTATCGGTGTTAAAATATATTGTATGACGATATGTATATTTTATACCCTATTACCTACCTAAATAAATAAATAATAACTAAATAAATTCGGGACATTGTCACACACGGTCGCCTGACCCCAAACTGAGCAAAGCTTGTACTATGGCTGCCAGAGACTGATATACATACTTAGATATTTTTAAATACATACTCAAATAGATAATAACACCCAGACATAGAACAAACACAAATGTTCATCACATAAATGTTTGCCCTAGGTGGGAATCGAACCCACGCCCCCAATTGTGTTCCTTTCGATTCACTCGAGTCTTGAAGACACTATCTATTTCAAAAATTGGTAACAGTTTCTGTACAAGTTAGTTAATGTTATGTAGTTCTCTTTGTCTTAGTAACAAGTAGACCAATTTAACCAGCCTCCAACTTTCTAAGTACGATATGAAATCCAGTCTGTCACATCACAGCTTTAAAATAATCATTTTATAGCACCATTATCCTAATTTAAAGGTGTTTGAAACCAATAAGGGTGTCCGTTCACCTGCAAGCTGAGCTCCAGACCGCCTCGCTTTGGCATAAATGGAAAATGAACTTTATTCTTTGTGACATAAAGCCCTTTCAGATCGACTCGAAAAGTTGCCAACAAGCGGTAAACGCGGGTAGTTCACACGCGGCCTGCTCTAAAAAAGACGATCTAAAAAGACCTTATGTCACAACCAGCTGCGCCCCGCGGGTTCACCCGCAATAAAATGTATCCTACCTATTCCGAAGACGGGTCTGAGCAGTAACGCACTTGTAGCGCCTCACTCAACTGCCGTCTTTGTACTTCTTAACTCTACAAAACTTCAAGGCTAGAGTGAATAAGTACCTTATAGGTCGTCGTGCTCCATCTTAGACCACATCAGCCGAGTTGGCGGTCAAACGCCGACCTATTGTACATAAAAAATAAAAATAAATCCTATTTTAGATTATAATCTATCTCTGTGCCAAATTTCATCCAGATCCGTTCAGCCGTCCTAGCGTGAAAGAGTAACAAACATCCATTCATCCATCCATCCATTCTTACAAACTTTCGCGTTTATATGTAAGTAAGTAGTATAGTAAGTAGGAAGTATTGAGTTCATTTTACATTAACACCATTGCGTAGTAATCAGGCGCTGAGCTTGTCGGCTTTAGGTAGACGGACACCCCTAAGCGTAACGCGCCGTCATTTAAGAGCTATGGTGCTTTTTAATGAGAATTAATCGCAAAAGACCCTCGACAAAGCGCTTTACGCCCTAATAGGGCTATTTGAGGGCCATTTGTGAAGTAACGGGTTGAGTTATTGAAGGATTGTGAGATTTGGATAACACTGGTTCTGATAAGTGTACTTAATTTTAAAACCTTTTTAACCGCTTTTTTGAGCGATTATAGCCTAGCCGGAGAAGGCCTGCCTTTCAAGCCAGAGGGAGCGGGTTCGGACCCAGCCGACGGCACGCACCAATTTTGTTCATTGTGCTGAACATATGTGCGTACTATATGCTATGTGCATCTGCTACATGAGCGTATTTAGGTACTTACCTATGTACTTTATGTATGTAGTTGTTTGTGCATTTATGTATAATAATAATATTATGTAAGTGTGTGTCAGTGTGTCGTTTATTCCAGCAAAATATCTTCATGTCATAAAAATACAAAGTCTTCGCCTTTCTAGAACTTTAAAATTCATACTTTTACCAAAACTATAAACTTAAACTTAGGTAGTGTCATCTCGAGGGAAGAGTATAAACTTTGGCAAGCAGATGCAAAATACGAATGCAGAAGTTTGTTTTGAACCGTCCAAGTGTAAACTGTTGAATCGAGATTTGTTCGAAGAATTTTACGAAAAACTTTAAGGTTCAAATCCTGATCGTAATTTACAAGATAAATGAAAAACCTAAAGAGCCACCGACCAGCTAAAACACTCCTTACTAATTCACCTTTTATTTCAAACAAAAAAGAAACAATACCAAAATCGGTTCATTCGTTCGGGAGCTCGTTACGATGTTATAGACACACGCACATACACACATATAAATAAATCTAAAATTAACTATATATAGTATCTATATATATAAAAATGAATTGCTGTTCGTTAGTCTTACTAAAACTCGAGAACAGCTGAACGGATTTACCTTATCTTAGTCTTAAAATGTTCGTGGAGGTCTAGGGAAGGTTTAAAATGCGAGAAAAAATCGAATAATTTCCGGGAAAACCCTAAAAACGGCCCTTTTCTATTTCCCATACAAACGTTTTCTAAATAAAAATGTAGAGTCAATTTGAACTTTATTGCTATTCAATCACTGTTGTCTAAGCAAATTAGGTGTGTTCCTAACGTCAAAGAGTCAATTTGTAAAGTTCACTATTTACCCATCACACGAAACACAAAACAAAATAAAAACAACTGAAAGTTTGTAAGAATGGATGGATGTACATATGTTCTTTCACGCCAGAACGGCTGAACAGATCTGGATGAAATTTGGCACAGAGATAGATTATAGTCTAGAATAGCACATAGGATACTTTTTAACCGCGGGTGAAACCGCAGGGCGCAGCTAGTAAATAATAAATAAACTAACTCTGGATACTTTCACACACGGTTGCCTGACCCCAAACTAAGCAAAGCTTGTACCATGCCAGAGACTGATATACATACTTAGATATTTTTAAATAAATACTTAAATAGATATTAACACCTAGACATAGAACAAACACAAATGTTCATCACATGAATGTTTGCCCTAAGTGGGAATCGAACCCACGCCTTCAAGCTCAGATGGCAGGTTCACTACCAACTGAGCCACTGAGGCAGTCGTACACGGAGGCATATACACGTCAAACTTATAACACCTCGTCTTTTTGCTTCTGGGGTTAAAAAGGGGGTTTCATGTTTTGCCCATTTTAATGTATGAAGAAACTAACGTTGATCAAAATTACATACAAATCGTCACGCCTTACCCCCGAAGGGGCTGGCAAAGGTGTAATACAACACCCACACTTCGCCGGACGATATTCAGTCCCAAATGTGACAGGGGACGAGCCTGTCGCCATACACTGGGCTCCAGTCATGTAGCAGATGACATACAAAAACTAAACCTACAGTATTAGCTGTTCCGTCATCTATCGCCATTTGAGCTTTTTGAGACTTTGAAGTAACGTGTTAGACAAACTTCTGGAAGCA
Organism: Peribatodes rhomboidaria; assembly: GCA_911728515.1. Classification (NCBI taxonomy): domain Eukaryota; kingdom Metazoa; phylum Arthropoda; class Insecta; order Lepidoptera; family Geometridae; genus Peribatodes; species Peribatodes rhomboidaria. The sequence continues at coordinate 10,702,726 of OU452189.1, forward strand.
AATCGAACTTCTGGACAGCTTGAACTTGTACTACTAAACTTAAACGGACAACGTAAACTTTTGGAGACAGTTTGAAGTGGCATTCAGGGACTCTTATCTGATGCGTAAAATGTTATCTTGGTCACTCTCACTCTTATGACTCTTCAAATGAGAGAAACAAAGACCAAATGATATCTTACGTCTCCGAATAGGGGCTTTTATTGTAGATGTCCCTTCATGATTCTTATTGTTATAGTGATCAAGCCAGAGGAAGCGAGAATGGCGTGAGTACGTTGGCACGAGCGAGATAGCACGCGATCCCTATCTCAATTCAGATCTTGAAATAGTAATTAGCCAGCAGATTTGGAGCATCGAGCATTTGGAGCTTACTAAACTCTAAGTAGCAAAATGAAGTCAATTCCGATGACCATTCAGTTACAAAACAAGGACAGAGATTTCAACACTCCTACTTATAATTTAAAGGATAAATTGTGTGTGTGTATGTGTATTACTTCTTCAAGCTCTAACGTATGGATCGATTTTGTTTAAATTTGGTATAGAGGAAGGTTATACTCTTGATTAGCAAATAAGCTAATTTTTAAACTCCGCGGGGCTCAGCTAGTAAACTAATTAAGTTCAGTTAAAAACGGAAAAAAAAAACAAATTAATTTTGAAACGTATATTTACCATGGGAATCTATAAAGACGAAAAGCTTATCCTTTCTCCAAGTACACTCTGTCACATTTGGGATTGAATATAGTCCGGCGAAGTGTGGGTGTTGTATTACACCTCTGCCAGCCCTTTCGGGGGAAAGGCGTGATAATTTGTATGGAACCAAACGAAAACGAAAAAAAAATCGTAACATACAAAACTCGTGTTGAACCTCCTGTATGCATAATTCCATGACGTAGTTAAGACGTGAAAGCTTAACAAACAAACTAACTAACTCACTTTTGCATTTATAATATTAGTTAGGATTAGGATAGGTAGAAAATTAGGATAGGATTAATTATGAAGTAAGAAGTTAAGATTGGAATAGCCACTGCATTACAATCTTTGTAGCAAACAAGAACTTAATGCAAGCTTTCGCCGAGAGGGTTTAAATGTCAGAATATACTACAAATAAATATTACAATTGAATAGCCCGCTCTTGCATGAAATCAGCCGGTTGATTGTGCTCCAAACAGCGAGCCGCATTTCGCCTACGACATTACACGCATGGACGGCGTTATGCAAATGTCACTCGGAAATAATTCAGTTTGATTCGAACGGCAGTAATATTATTTATCGAACCGTAATTGCAATTATAATTAGAGCGATAATATCGGAATTGGCTGGAATAATGTCGCATACAGAAGATAATATTTCGCCGTTGTTATTAGTTAGCTCGTTATTTTGCTATAAATATGCAATTGTGATTTTTCTATTCTGATTCCCTACACGTGGTCCCCGGGTAGTGCTAACCAGGTAGCTCTAAAACTAAACTCTGGTGGGAGGCTTCGGCCGTGGCTAGTTACCACCCACCGGACCAAACCATGCCGTGAAATGACCTAGTCGTGTTTCGGGATGTAGTCCGGTGTAACCGTTCTGAAGACGGGTCTGAGCAGTAGCGCACTTGTAGCGCCTCACTCAACGGCCGTCTTTTTACTTTTTCACTCTACAAAACTTCAAGGCTAGAGTGAATAAGTACCTTATAGGTCGTCGTGCACCATCTTAGACCACAACGTCGCTTAACATCAGGCGAATTGGTGGTCAAATGTGGACCTATTTCTACATTTAAAAAAAAACTAAATTATAAAGAGGTAACATTTGTAAGTTGGTAAGTTTGTTCGTCGTGGGTACTCTCCGAAACTACTGAACCAATTCTAAAAATTAATTTACTAATACAAAGCTACATTATCCTTCAACGCCATTGGCCTCCATAATTATATAAAGGCGAAAGTGAGTACATACGAGTAAGTGCGTATGTTTGTTCTTCTTCACACTCAAACAGATTCATGGGTTTTGATTAAATTTGTTTTGGATGTAGCTTATACCCTTTTTCAAATAGTCACTAGCAGTTACCTGCGACTTCGTTCACGTTTATTCATGTAAAAAAAAATTCAATACCTTCCTCGTAATGTACTGTAACTAATTTTCAAATTTCATTAAGGTTCGTTCAGCCGTTTAGCCGTGAAAAGCCTACAAACAGACAGGCAGAGGTACTTTTGATTTTAATTTATAAAAAATACATATGTCTAAGGAAAGGATAAGGATAAGGTCAACTGGGGCAAATGCGTCTGTAAGGCAATTGCGTCTTTCCAGAATTACTGACAAACCCTGCCCAAATTAGGCGCCACCTACATTTATTTTTATCTTATATCTTTAAATGAGCAATTCTTGTATATATATATAATTGGAATCTCGGAATCGACTCCAACGATTTTCATACAATTTAGTATATGGGGGGTTTCGGGGGCGATAAATCGATCTAGCTAGGAATCATTTTTAGAAAATGTCATTTTATTCGTGTTTTATCGATAATCAACTTAAACATAAACTTGGAAGAAAAATAACAAAAAGGAGGCGCTTGAGTAGTCTCAACTGAAAAATATGACTCTTCCTGACATCTATTGGCGAATAATAATACTATTTTTTGTGAGCAACTAATTGCTTTAACGACACAACAGCAGATGGCGTTGTTAAGTAACACGAAGTCAATGAGTGTTTGCTTTGAGGTTAGACTAAAATCAATTGTTTATTTTCCAAAAAACACAATTAAAAAAAAAATCATCCATCATCCAGGTACTTGGAAATAAATCTGTACAAGATGGCGTTAGTTGCCTAATTTTTTTAAGGGTTTTTCAGTAATTCTCGAAAGACGCAATTGCCCTACAGACGTATTTTCCCTAGTTGAGCGTACTTTTTAACTGCAGAACCAGCTTTTAGGTAAATATTTTCAGCCCCAGTTTAGTGAAAGTTTGTTTGTTGCCACATTTTCAAAGTTTGGGAACCGCTTGATGGATCGATGGATGGTCTGATAAAACTTTGGACAGATTTCCACGTGCATTTAATAATCAAATTATGAAATATTAGAAAAGTTAAAATTGCTATTTGAAAATATGGCTGGACTGTGACATCAAATATTTGGCAGTTTTGAGGTTTTAGTCTTTTTACCCGACTGCGCCAGAAGGAGGTTTATGTTTTTCGGGTGTATGTATCTGTGTATGTATGTAAGTAGGTATGTGTATGAGATTTCTTTGGCACGCCCTACATCCTAAATAGCTTGATGGATTTCGAAATGTGAGTTGTCATTTGAGTCGTCTTTACAGTGGAAGTGACATAGGGTACACAACATTTGAAGTGTCATATAAATATTTTTTTTAGGCGGTTATTTTTGGTTTTCTTTTGATAATGTTGCTTGCTGTAGAGCCGATTTCACCAATGGTATCATTATCTGAGAATAACTATACCAGGTATAAAATTACTCCCTGCATTTAATCTCAGATTAACTCTTACTAGCTGCGACCCGTGGTTTCACTCACGGTCCCACAGGAACCGTTGATTTTTCCGGGATAAAAAGTGCCATATGTCCTTTTCTGTACCCTAAACAACATGTATGCAAAATTTTAAGACGATCGGTTGAGTAGTTCAGACGTGAAAGCGTTACAAAGAAACAAAGAAAATGAACAAAGACTCACTTTTTCATATTATATGTAGTACCTTTGATTTTAGTCTAACCTCAAAGCAAACACTCATTGACTCACAGTTGCTCACAAAAAATAGTATTATTATTCGCCAATAGATGTCAGGAAGAGTCATATTTTTCAGTTGAGACTACTCAAACGCCTCCTTTTTGTTATTTTTCTTTTAAGTTTATGTTTTTCAAAGTCAAAGTCAAAGTTGATTATCGATAAAACACGAATAAAATGACATTTTCTAAAAATGATTCCTAGCTAGATCGATTTATCGCCCCCGAAACCACCTATATACTAAATTGTATGAAAATCGTTGGAGCCGATTCCGAGATTCCAATTATATATATATGTATAAATATACAAGAATTGCTCATTTAAAGATATAAGATTACATTTCACCACTTTGTGACGGTACAAAGTTATTCCTAGTATAACTATTCTTCGGGTAGTGTTTTTTGTTTTCTGTACTTACCATGTTCATTTCTTGACATTCAGTGAACTCATGAACGAATGAAAGTGAACGCTGCCAAATTAAATAGGTATGTAATTTGGCTGTACGTGTAATACAGAAGGACCTTTTTAATTTAGCTGTCAACTTTAAATAACTCGGTAAATGAATGATCCAAACAAAGAAGGTCTGGCATTCCGGGAGCAAACACGTAATGACGTCACTCGTCATCAGTCTCTTTCGAACTATTTGCAAATGACTTATTTCGTTCTCGCTTGAGCATCGATTGATGTCACTACGTGTTTGTTGCCTACGTGACCGGAACGATAAAAAAGTAAACTGTCTTAATTTTATCCATAGGTATCTCAGATCAGTCTAGAGGAAAAGATGGAACACTGCATTATATCTCACTGAAGCCACTTCTTTTCAATGTGTGTGCGTGGTAATGTTTCCATGAAAAACATTTACAATTGCACGAAAACTAATATTATTTCCCAAACTCTACGTTAGCCATTTCCGTTCCAATATACAACATTAGGAGATTTAATATTCTAAAACTATTTGTAAGAGTTTAATGTTACGGCTTTGTCAAAATTGACTTGTAAAAAAACTGTGCAGTCATAATGTCGAGATAAGAATGACCAAACGAGTAGCGTAGTTTTTTTGCGTCAATGTGTGAGTGTTGTGTACCTATACGACAGTAGCGTAGTTTTTGGATGGTTGTTGGCTTCACTTATATCATACGCCGTGCGCAATCTTATTCTCTAGGTTGATCTGAGATAGGTATGTACACATTCAATAATCAACACTGACAAACACTGACAAACAGAACAGCTGACAAGTAGAAAGATGCCATTTTGATTTTATCTGAGGAATAAGCTTCTTATTCCTCCAAAATTGGTGGGATAAGAGTTACTCTCGTATAACTTTGATATTCTCAGGAAAAGTGGTTGGTGAGACGAAAACAGGGTAATCCGAGAGTAAATATTAGTTTTTACTTGGAATAAGACTTATTCTAGTTTGGTGAAATCAGGCCTTTGCATAGACATAGAGTAAAGACCCCTAATCGGTCAAAAATAATGATTCCAAAAAAAGTAAACCAAACCATTGAAAGTTCACTAGTCAGTCTTCGATGTCATCCAGTAGCGGTTACGTCTCCCCACTAACCAATAAATATGGTGAACTGTGTAGTCCACTCATGCCGAAATTTCAGAATATCCAAAACAGTAAAAAAAGGCAACGTCACATATCATCCGTAAGTCTTAAATATATTTTTATGTGCTTTAAAAAGCTAATAATATTGTCATTAATTCTTAATGTCAACAGAGCGAAAAGTTGCTGAAAAAAGTGTTGCCACAACGTATTTTTATATTTTCCCTTTAATAAACTTTAGGTTTCTCAAGGATCCAGTTTAGCCGATCAGTGGACAAAAATAATTCGACAAAGTTAAAATGAAAATTAGTGAAAACTTCGTCGCCCCTATAACAATTTGCTCTGTGCACCTTCGCAAGAAAGAAATATACGTAACAGTGAAATATCCTGACAAGCAGGCGTCAGTTTTATTTTTATGTAAATGTAATGTTATTTTATTGCCGAAAAAATAACTTAAATGTATGATGTAAATAATAATAGTGTGTAAATTATTGTGTAAATAAGATAAAATCAATAGTTAAAATCAATAGTAATCCCTTTACTATTGATTTTAACGCAAATTCGTACTCTTGATTTTTACTTAAATTCTTACCTTTTACCTACTCTGATTTTAGTTAAGGTTTACATACAATCTATAATATTAGTTTGTAGAATAGTGTCATGAATGGATCTGGGTAAGGCTTTGTGTGTAGTTTAGCTCTGGCCTAAGCTGGCCTAACACTTTGTTTCCGGTCTTGTGATTTCTTTAAACTCTGATCGTTATATAATTTACCCAACTAAATCGGGTAACCTCTTTTAATGGCAAGTTCATCACGTATAGAAAAAAAGGTTTTAATAAGGTACCAAAATAAATTTGACACGTTTCGAAATCGTGTTTTGTATGAAGACTATCCTTCTGGACCTATGTAATAGAGCATATTCTGTGGGCCTTTGTTGTTTAGCTGGTTGTATTTTTAAAAAATCACATTGTTTGAATATTTTCAATTTGGGAAATATTTATAGTTTTGTTAGTGTTTTAATAACTGCACTTAAATTGTTTCTTGTCCTTAAATGAAAATACAATTCTTCTTCTCTTAGTAATAATTTTAATATACCTACTATTTAAATACTTGGTTTACACACATACATAATTATATTAAACATACACTCGAAAAACAAAGCCCTCTTATACTGTTTTCAATAAATAAATTAACATGACATAACATATTATTATCGTCACCCCTTTCCCCCGAAGGGGCTGGCAGAGGTGTAATACAACACCCACACACGGACGATATTCAGTTCAAAATGTGAGAGGAGGCGAGCCTGTCGTCATACACCGGGCTCCAGTCATGTAGCAGATGACATACAATACGCACATATGTTCACACAATGAACGAATTGGTGCGTGACGTCGGCTGGGTTTGAACCCACTCCCTCTGGCTTGAAAAGCGGGCCATCTCCAACTACGCTATCATCGCTGTTAAATAAAATGTCTTTATTATCCGCTTTGAACCACTTTAAGCCGCTATTTTAGCAAAAATGTAGTAATTTCTTTCGCTAGCCTGATTTTTAATCGCCTCTTCAGAATGTTTCACTTCACTTCTAGATATTTAAATGAGGCGCGCAATAACTTTTTTATTACACAATTTTGTAAGAATATTGTTTATGATAAAGAAAACAATAAAGGTTGAAGTGGAGGATCGTCTTATTACTGAACTAGTTAGAACACGCGGCTTCCTGACTACATATTTTAAGTGACCGGAAAATAACAGGGCTCACTGAGAGAAAATTCAAATCACTTGTAAAAACTACAGCAATGAAAAGAGGGTATTATAAGGTTAAGAATTATTTAGAAGATAAAGATGTCTGGAGACTTCCACTTCCGCCAAGTAGCCACTAGTATTTATAGATATTACCTAGTTGTAAGCCAAAGTTTGTGAGACTGTAATTTATTAATTATTTGAAAAAATAATGCCCCTCAGTTTCTTGCCTGTTCTTCCGAGTAGAGGCTCTTTATCCGAACAAGGCGGTCGAGTCTATTTAAATAACTTTGACGTTCATAAGTGTATCTTTGATACCATAAGTGTATGTTTGATACCTAAATTGAATAAAAACATTTTGACTTTTTTTTTTACTTTTCCCTTGCTATGTTTCCAATTTTGTGGTATTTTTACATAGCTAATGGCTATTTATGAAAAATTACTTGGCTATCCATAAAAAGGAGGTGCCATATTTTTTACAGTTTATTATGTAACTATAGACCCGGCCCGGCTCTGCGTGGTGCTTATAAAGCGCTTTGAAAAAAATATCTAGCTAATGGTGAAAACTGCATTAAAATCAGTTGCGTAGATTAGGAGGAATAATCTACAGTACCTGGATGGCCGAGCTTTGCTCGGTATTTTTTTTTATTTTTTAATTGTGTTTTTTGGATAATAAACAATTGATTTTAGTCTAACCTCAAAGCAAACACTCATTGACTTCGTGTTACTTAACAACGCCATCTGCTGTTGTGTCGTTAAAGCAATTAGTTGCTCACAAAAAATAGTAGTATTATTATTCGCCAATAGATGTCAGGAAGAGTCATATTTTTCAGTTGAGATTGATTATCGATAAAACACGAATAAAATGATATTTTCTAAAAATGATTCCTAGCTAGATCGATTTATCGCCCCCGAAACCCCCTATATACTAATTTGTATGAAAATCGTTGGAGCCGATTCCGAGATTCCAATTATATATATATATATATATATACAAGAATTGCTCATTTAAAGGTATAAGATATACAGACGATATATATATATATCTACTAGCTGTCACCCCGTGACTTCTATCTGTTAAGTTAGATCGAACTGCACACGATGTGCAAATTTGATTGAAATCGGTTAAGTAGTTTAGGAGTCTATAGCGGACAAACAACGTGACACGTAATTTATATGTATTAAGATTATTTATTTGACGAATACATATACAGACAGAGAGACAGATACAGACGCAGAGTCTTTGTTTCTACCCGACTGCGCAAGAAGGAGGGTTATGTTTTTCGAGTGTATATGTATGTAGGTATGAGGTTTCTTTGGTACGCCCTATAGCCTAAACAGCTTGAAGGATTCCGACATGTGAGGTGTCATTTGAATCGTCTTGATCACAGGTCTTGATAGTGGAAGTGACATAAGATACAACATTTTGCAGCCGGGTTTTTTTTTTAATAATGGTACTTGTATACCTTGTAGGTATTATGTAGAGCTGGAGATAAAGAAAAGAAGAAGATGGAGAAGATATTGGCACAGTTACGCCCTTTTTGAAGGTTTAATTGACTCATTTAAAGTTAGGTACTAAAATTATTATTGTCCTTGTCTAATAGGCAGCAATAATAAAGACAACTATATTTTAGTAAGATAGATATGTCACGTAAACCTTCAGAATAGGGTGTAGTAAGTTGCTACACGTAGCCGTTGCTACGAAGGGTTGCTACGAAGGTGCTACGAAAGGTCGTAGCTACGGGTTGGGTTACAGACAGATAAAATATAAGAGACAGACGGAAATATTATTAAACTATTTTGCTATTACAGTAATATTTATAACTAGCTGCGCCCCGCGGTTTCACCCGCGGTTAAAAAGTATCCTATGTGCTATTCTAGACTATAATCTATCTCTGTGCCAAATTTCATCCAGATCTGTTCAGGCGTTCTGGCGTGAAAGAGTAACAAACATCCATCCATCCATCAATCCATACATACAAACTTTCGCGTTTATAATATTAGTAGGATAGCGAAACTTTGTGAGTGTGTATGTTTGTTACTTTTTCATGCTCTACAGTTCTATCCAATTTTAACGAATTTTGGTATGGAGGTAGTTTATATCCTGGTCTAACACATAGGCTACTTTTTTTCCCGAAAAATCGAACTGTTCCCGTGGGAGAATCTTCTCTCTTTATAATGTTTTATTATAAATTATAATATTACTCGTATTTAGGACTGACTGTGTCTGTGTATAACACTATTCCGAGGTTATACTACGTTAGTTAGGGAATATATCCTACTAATATTATAAATACAAAAGTTTGTAAGAATTGACGGATGGGTGGATGGATGGATGGATGGATGGATGGATGGATGGATGGATGGATGGATGGATGGATGGATGGATGTTTGTTACTCTTTCACGCCAGAACGGCTGAACAAATCTGAATGAAATTTGACACAGAGATAGAGTATAGTCTAGAATAGCACATAGGATATTATTTAACCGCGGGTGAAACCGCAGGGCGCAGCTTGTTAATGCATAAGCTATTTTGCATCCTGTGAAGATTTACGATTCCAGGCCAAAAGCGGATAGTTCTAAAAACCGTTCTAAGTAGATGGAAATGAAAATATTTTTACCTACTTAGTAACAAGTATGAATAAAAAAAATCATAAAATTCCCCGACATCAATTCTCATCAAACATAGCTAAGACTAATAAAATTCACACACTTCTGACTAATTCACCTTTCAATCCAAAAAAAGACAGACACGTCAAACTTATACCACCCCGTCGTTTTCGCCTCGGGGGTTAAAAATATATTTTGAACCGAAAAAACAAATGACCCTTAGATAGATAGATAGATAAACTCTTTATTGTTCACACCACAGATAACAAAACAACAAGAGAAAAATAATTGATAAAACTTATTAAATAGTGTAACAACTGGCGGCCTTATCACTAAAAGCGATCTCTTCCAGGCCACCTTAGGATGGAGAGGATACGACAAATGAGTATGGGACAGGGTGTGCAAAAAATAACAAAAATAAACATAAGATTGATACAAAGAAACAACAAAACATCGAGTATTATACCTATACACCTACATAAACTATTTAAATAAAACTTACATAAAAGTACATCATACTAATATATTACATTCTAGTACTTAAAATACCTATAGTTCATAAAATATACTAATTATTACATACATATATCACTAAATACATATAATTATTACATACATACAACACTGATAAATAAAACAATCAAGGCAATTTTGATAACTACAGCTTTTTTACGGCGTCCTTAAAAATAGCAAGTGAAGGAGCATGTCTAATAGCGACGGGCAGCTTGTTCCACAGTTGGACTGCCTGAAATGCAAACGACTTACCATACCTTCTGAGGCAATCGCTTAAAAATAACTAAAAATCTCGCCAACCTTAACATATTCAGGTTATATTGAAAAGCTTGTTTAATTTCCATAATCCGACGCGACATAATGAATATTTACAGTCCTTTCTCACGGTTTGTTATATTCAAATTGGGAGCCCCGTTCTACGCTCATTTACATCGTGTAGACGCGCCCTTAGAATTCTGAGTCGTTTGAAACGAGCCTGCTTGATTTAAAGTATAATATTAATGTTTTGCTGAATGTCGAATACATAAATTAAAAGAACCGGCCAAGTGTGAGTCGGATTCGCGAATGAAGTGTTTCGCACCATCATACTCTATTATACCTATCCTACTAATATTATAAACGCGAAAGTTTGTAAGAATGGATGGATGGATGTTTGTTAATCTTTCACGCCAGAACAACTGAACAGATCTGGATGAAATTTAGCACAGACATGGGTTATAAGTAGTATAGAATAGCACATAGGGTACTTTTTAACCGCGGGTGAAACCGAGGGGCGCAGCTAGTGATACATAAATATCGAATATCCAGCCAGTTATCTGCAGCCCGAATCATGCTGAGTAAGATACAAAAAATAAAATAATAGGGCAAAGATTCATGTGATGAACATTGGTGTTTGTTCTGTGTCTGGGTGTTAATATCTATTTAAGTATGTATTAAAAAATATCTAAGTATGTTTATCAATCTCTGACAGCCATAGTACAAGCTTTGCTTTGTTTGGGGTCAGACGACCGTGTGTGGAAGTGTCCCGAATTTATTCATTATTATTTATTATTTACTGTTTCTACGCTATACTTTTCATTTTATTTGAATTGTGTTTTTTGTTGCAAATAAAAATAAACGATTCTCCATCACCGAAATAAGAAAACAAAACAACAACATTAAACCAACAAACAACATTGACCCAACAAAGTCATTTACACAAATAACATCACTTTCAATATAAAGTACACTACACAAAATATATTCGGAAAACTAGTTAACTTATATTACCATCACTAAAACTTCATTACTGCCTTGAAACGCAATAAAACCATCTCAAACGATACAACGGCGTAATTTTTCACTAAAGTACATTATTCCTAATTTAAATCGCCTTCATTAATCCAAGCAACACACGGGACGGTAAGTGGATTGCCGCACGCGAACATTCGTCGCGTCGCTGCGTCGTGTGGAGCGGACATAATTAGACATGGCGTTAGAGATGCGATGTTTACGAAAATAAATATTTCGAAAAACAAAAGTGACATTATATAACTTTGACGTTCATAAGTGTATCTTTGATACCTAAATTGAATAAAAACATTTTGACTTTGGCTTTGAATTTATGACGATGTTAATGTGTTCATGCTGTTTTTGTTCCAGGTTTTATGATGTCCATATGCAAGTTTTTTTAACCCTCACACAAAAACGACGGGATGTTATATGTTTGACGTGACTGTGTGTGTGTGTGTGTGTGTGTGTGTGTGTGTGTGTGTGTGTGCGTGTGTGCGTGCGAGTGTGGCCAATTTTGATTTTGTTTTTTTGTTTGAAAGGTGAATCAGCCGGTGTGTTCATAGCTAGGTGTTGAAGAAATTCGGTGTCGGGGGTTTCTGAAATCTTTGAGTTATACTTCTTACTTATTAATTTTAAAAAAATTAACTAATACTGTAAATGCGAAAGTCAGTTTGTGTGTTTCTTATACACACATCACAGGTCATCATGAAATTTTGCATACACGTTGTCAGGGGTACAGAAAAAGATACCTTGAATCCCAAAAAAATCAACGGTTCCAGTAGGACCACGGGTGAAACCGCGGGCGCAGCTAGTGATAATATAAAGAACAGCTATCTAAAATATTTGAATCAAGGGACTTACATTATAAATTTAAAAAAAAACCCGACACTGATTTTTATCAACACCGATTTCTGTCTAACATAGCTACGAGTATGTTAGACAGAAGAGCACTCCCGACTAATTTACCTTGTAAACAAAATATTCAAATCATAATCAGTTCATCCGTTCAGAAACTACGATGCCACAGACACACACACACACACACACATACAGACACATCAAACTTATAACACCCCGTCGTTTCTGTATCGGGGGTTTATATAGAAAACGAATAAAATAAATATTTTTTTTATCAGACTTTGTTGACGACTTGACGAGTTGACGAATGACGACAAAGGATTTTCCCCCAAGTTTTTGTATACAGATGAATAAACAACGACTTTTGTAAGATAACGAGTCAAGGTGCTAAAATAATAATCTGTAACTAGCACGCACCAATTTGTTCATTGTTTTTTTTATGTAGAATAGGTCGGCGTTTGACGACCAGCTCGCCTGATGTTAAGCGGACGGATGTCTTAGACCACAACGGGTCTAAGATGGAGCACGACGACCTATAAGTTACTTATTCACTCTAGCCTTGAAGTTTTGTAGAGTGAAGAAGTACAAAGACGGCAGTTGAGTGAGACGCTACAAGTGCGCTACTGCTCAGACCCGTCTTCGGAACGGTTACACCGGACTACATCCCGAAACACGACTAGGTCATTTCACGGCATGGCTTGGTCCGGTGGGTGGTAACTAGCCACGGCCGAAGCCTCCTACCAGAGTTTACTACCCGGTTAGCACTACCCGGGGACCACGTATATGGAATCAAAATAGAGTACCTACTTACACTCCTACGGACGTGGGTAGCTCAGCCCCCAAAATTGTGTGAACATATGTGCGCATTGTATCTCATCTGCTACATGACTGGAGCCCGGTGTATGGCGACAGGCTCGCTCCCTGTCACATTTGGGACTGTATATCGTCCGGTGAAGAGTGGGTGGTGTATTACACTTCTTCCAGACCCTTCAGGTGAAGGGCGAGACGATATGTTATGGTAGGTGCTACTAGCTAGTTCGCTTCGAATGGAGACTTAGCGAATCTCTATAACTTCTCGTCTGATTTCGGTCATATTTAAACTTAAATTTTTTTTTTGCATAAACTACTCGCCCGCAACATTTTATGAAGTTCGGATCAACGATATTCAAGTTATATCGTCGAACCAAGAAATGCCAACATGTCTCAACTCAGTAGATTTTGGGAGCTTGCTTGGCTCGGATAAATTAAATGTTTTTGTAGAGAGATAATTTAAATACCTAAGGCAGCTTAGGTTGTCTGTTTATCTCAACAATGTAAACATGTCCGATAGGAATACCCACTGTTTCCTACACGCAAGAAACCGAGTTCTAGATAAGACTCAAAACGATCAATAAGTAGGTATCTATATTTTGTGCGTATTGTATGTCATCTGCTACATGACTGGAGCCCGGTGTATGGCGACAGGCTCACCCCCTGTCAGATTTGGGGCTGAATATCGTCCGGCGAAGTGTAGGTGTTGTATTACACCTCTGCCAGCCGCCTCGGGGAAAGGGCGTGACGATATGTTTTGCATGTTATGTTATGCAATATTTCGTATTAAAACAATTGAATAAAAATACTAAAATATTGACCGACCGAAGTATCTTCGCTTCAGCTTGGGTAAAAACGCTTTTGTATGTCCGAATTTTCTTTTCTACAGATCGCATTTCTCAACAGATTCTTGTGAAATTTAGTAAGCAGGTACCTACGATCTGGTTTTTTTTTTCGATTAATTTCCTTATTCGATTTTTTTTTCAAAATAGCGGAATAGTAAGAAATAGACTTGCGAGGTCTTCGACTCACGGAACCACTAGTAATAAGTACTAAATTAAGTAATAAATAAGTAATTTAAGTAATAAACTAAGTAATAAGTAAGTAATAATATACAATACAATACAATACAATACAATATATCTTTATTGCACACCAAAAACTACATGAAAAACTTAAAAAACTAAAATACATTTTTCGGCAGTACAAGGGCGACCTTATCGCCTAAAGCGATTTCTTCCAGGTAACCTTTGGATGGACAGGAACTTACAGAAATACGAAAAGGGTAGGTGGTGTACATAAAACTAAATTAAAATTTAAAAGATAATAATAAGTAATATTAATAATAAGTACCTACTTAAATAAATAACCAAAAATAAATATAATATATATGAATAATTATAAATATTATAAATAAATATAATAAAATATCAATACATATTTATAAATTAGTATTATGCGTACCGAATTAATATATAACTGAGTAATAAACTCATTTTCTTTCAATTTTTTTTTTTTTTTGTAAATTTCGAATATTTTTCAACAGAATGTAAAAAAATAATAAAATCTAAGATGTAAACTATTCCTGTAGGGAGGGTATTTAAAACAACCTAAATGTAAATGTAGACAACTAATACTTCTAATTATCCAAACCATGTATAATTATGTGAGTAATTTCAGTATGAATCGAATGGACACCAAGATCAATACGACAGAAAGACGCGAATGAAAACCCAATGAGATCCGCCCTCTTCCGTACTCCAGCGCAAAGTGCCGGTTAGGCGGGCGGGCGACTCAGGCGCTACTTTACTGACATTCCTTTGACAATTGGCTCTAAAAACGTGACACAGTAGAGCATAGACTGCATATTGCATATGGGGGCTGAGCTACCCACGTCCGTAGGAGTGTACTCTATTTTGATTCCCTACACGTGGTCCCCGGGTAGTGCTAACCGGGTAGCAAACTCTGGTGGGAGGCTTCGGCCGTGGCTAGTTACCACCCACCGGACCAAGCCATGCCGTGAAATGACCTAGTCGTGTTTCGGGATGTAGTCCGGTGTAACCGTTGCGAAGACGGGTCTGAGCAGTGGTGCAGTTGTAGCGCCTCACTCAACTACCGTCTTTGTACTTCTTCACTCTAGTAAACTTCAAGGCTAGAGTGAATAAGTACCTTATAGGTCGTCGTGCTCCATCTTAGACCACAATGTCGCTTAACATCAGGCGAGTTGGTGGTCAAACGCCGACCTATTCTACATAAAAAAAAAAAAAAAAAAAAATTTTTGTATGTGTTGCTAACAAAGAATTGCGTGGTTTTGTTAAAAATAATAAAATCTGTTTTTTATTCTTATTCGAATAATAGCCAAAAACGTTCGAGCGAACCATTGCACGTATCTCATCTCTAATACGTCGTAATTAGCCACGGTACAGTTTTGTGTGAATGATGAATGTTTCAAGGCATTTGTTGTAATGTTTTCCGGGTTTTTTGATAGTTTCATTTTGAAAGGGTGAAATTTATACACCAATTTACATCCGAGATTGTGTATATAACCTAAGATTACACATCGTCACACCTTTCCCCCGAGGGGGCTGGCAGAGGTGTTGTACAACACCCACACTTCGCTGATCGATATTCAGTCCCAAAATGTGATATAGTAAGCCTGTCCCCACATACTGGGCTCCAGTTACGTAGCAGATGACATACAATACGCACATTTGTTCACGCAAGCGATGATGGCCTAGTACAGAACATAGAGAACATAGAGAACAGGCCCGCCTCTTAAGCCAGAGGGAGCAGGATCAAACCCAGCCGACGGCACGCACCAATTTGTTCATTGTTTGAACATAATTATGTGCGTATTGTATGTCATCTGCTACATGACTGGAGCCCGGTGTATGGCGACAGGCTCGCCACATTTGGGACTGAATAAAAAAACAAAAAAAAAAAAAAACAACCAAAACAACCAAAACGTTTCGTTCGTTTCAAAAAAATTTAGAGGAGCTAGCTAGGAGTAGATTAAACTAGTTAGGCAAGGACTTAGGCAATTCTTAAATTTAGGGCAAGTGGCCATATTATGTCTCTTTCTGTACCTTTGACAACGTGTATACAAAATTTCACGATGATTGGTTGTGCAAAAAGGAGAGTTACGATTTTCAAATGTATGTAATGACATCTCACATGACGAAATCTATCAAGCTGTTTAGCTATAGGGCGTGTCAAAGAAACCTCATACACACACCCCCATGACCATACATATACAAACATACATAAATTCGTACACACAAAACATAACCCACCATCTTGCGCAGTCGGGTAAAAATAAATGCCATATTTTTCTGCAAAACAACTTTGGCCCCAAAGTCACAAAACCGTTAAAATAAACTAACTTACAATCCTGAACTAAGTTTGGTGACGTCACTTCGGCCACCTCACGACAAATTGGCCTGTTTACATAAAAAACTCTCCCTAAATATTAACAATTCGAACAACACCCTCCTCCCCAGCATTCTGCCAGTCGGAAGGAGACTTTCCCCCTGTAAAGTGCGTGACAAACTTTAAGGTGTTCTCAAACGCAGCAGTATTTCTTTCTCGTGCAAAAGACGTAACTAAATTCTTTTACGACAAACACTGCTTCTTTATTATTTATCAATCACCATTAATGGTGATGATAATGATGTTGTATGGCGCCGCAATCCTTACTTATTATAAAATCGAAAGTAATCATCGAACAGTCGTCTGTCTGACTGTCGATTTGTAACCCCAACGACTGATGGAATTTGATGATTAGCTACACAGTAAATCACGAGAAAGGTTTTTGGATACTATTTTTTGAATAAACGCGGACGAAGTCGCAGGTGACAGCTAGTACTGTATGAAGCCGAATTGAAGTAACTTCTTTAACGTGACAGTCATGATTTTATGCTACACATTAAAATATCTGTTACTCTACGTTTCGCGATACTATATTGCGATTAAAAACACTAGAAATAACACATTATAACACTAGAAATAAGAATAGGATAGCTGTACCGAGATTTAGACTGACTAAGTCAAAAAAGTCATTTTTAGGCAACTGCGTTAGTTTTTACAATAAAATCCCGAAAAATATAACAGGGCTCACCGAGGGAAAATTCAAATCACATGTAAAAACTACATTAATGAAAAGAGGATATTATAAGGTTAAGAATTATTTAGAAGATAAAGATGTCTGGAGCCTTCCACTTCCGCCAAGTAGCCACTAGTATTTATAGATATTACCTAGTTGTAAGCCAAAATTTGTGAGACTGTAATTTATTTATTATTTGAAAAAATAATGCCCCTCAGTTTCTTGCCTGTTCTTCTGAGTAGAGGCTTTTTGTCCGAACAAGGCGGTCGAGTCTATTTAAATAACTTTGACGTTCATAAGTGTATCTTTGATACCTAAATTGAATAAAAACATTTTGACTTTGACTTTGACTTTGAAAAATAGCCTATGTGTTCATCCATTTTTAAATCCTTATTAAAAGAAAAACAAAACCCGACTTCAAAATGTAGCCTGATGAAATTAAAATGGTGTACCCTGTGACCTGTGTTACTTCCACTATCAAGACTATTCAAATGACACCTCACATGTCGAAATCCATCAAGCTGTTTAGGCTGTAGGGCGTGCCAAAGAAACCTCATACATACATACATACATGCACCTGAAACACATAACACTCCTTCTTGCGCAGTCGGGTAAAATTAACGTTTAATAGGAGACCAACCAAGAAATTGCGTAACAAAAATCAGCAGTTCCATACAAAATGTAACCGACCAGCGACAAAATGTATTGAAAAGCTGATTTTGTTTTGCTATATGGATTGGTCCCGTAGTAAAAGTTGTTTGTCATGATGAAGAGAATCAACCTATAAAATGTTGCTAGTAGGAATATTAACAAGTAACATTGTTTAAAAGAAACCGGCTGTTAAATATTGTACCTTATGTCACTTCCACTATCAAGACGATTCCAATGACACCTCACCTGCAAAATCCATCAAGTATTTTAGGCAGTAGGTGGTTCCAAAGAAACCGCATACATAGGTATTTACATACATACATACACACAAACATACATACATACATACATACATACATACATACACACATACATACATACATAGCCCTTCTTCTTACGCAGTCAAGTAAAATAGTGGTGTGCAGAAGAGCGGTTACAAAGTTCGGCAGGAACTCTACAGAGATGTTAGCTAATCGTACCGATACCCTTTTAATCAGGCTTCTGGGAGCGACTGACGGATTGTAGTGAATGGAAATTTACAGAGTTGTTAAACCCTTATAAAGTGTAGATTGAAACAATTTCACCATGAAAACTGTTACATAATCTGTGGCTGAGGATTGAATTTAATTTTGACATTGTTGCCTGTTTATGATTGGGCTATCCTGCAAAGATAGGTTGAGAACGAATTACTATTACTGTTACTTGCGTATTTTTTTGACGCAGCGCGAAACAGACTAGGCGATCATTTGTTATTTGGTATTTGCCTATTTAATTTTCTGACAGCTTCGGCTTACACACAGGTTTATAACACACAAAGCAGATAATAATACACTTTAATCTTAAATAATTTTGCTTTTGAAAGCTTCAGATATCATTAAATATTGCATAGTCTGTTGCGTTCTTTATGATTCAATCAAGTCGCGTAGTAAGTGGTAAGTAGGTAGGTCAAATAGGTAGGATGCATGATACAAAAAAACAGGGTCTAGTATTCCGGGAGCAAACACATAACAATACAATACAATACAATACAATACAATACAATACAATACAATACAATACAATACAATACATCTTTATTGCACACCAAAAATACAAAGTAAAACAAACATAAAGAAAATATTAAACAATAAAATATCATTCGGCAGTACAAGGGCGGCCTTATCGCCTAAAGCGATTTCTTCCAGGCAACCTTTGGATGGACAGGACAGAACGAAATATGACAAACGGTCGGTGGCATACATAAATACAATAGTAAACAAATAAAATATAGTAAAAATATATCTACACATATACCTTTAGGTACATATAATACATAAATTAATATATAGTTTGTAAATATATATAAATAATATATATATATATATGTACGTACCAATTAACAAAGAGAGAGATAATGTTTAAAAATAAGATTTTTGAAAATAGGCAATATAACGACGTCATTCGTCATCCGGTACTTTCGGACTATTTGTAAATTACAGAATTCGGTCTTGCTTAAGCATCGGTTGACGTCACTTTGTACGTTATCTGTACTATGGTTGCCCACGTGACCGGAATGCTATAGTAGACGGAGTATATTATTATACCATGGTAGGATGCGTCCTACCTACTTACCTATTTACAAACCTACCTACTTCATTAACAGAAAAATCGATCTATCTATTTACCAGTAACAATACACGCTTTATCATTATTTCCTGCTAAATGTTTACTGATATGAATTCCAGGAAAAACAAGAATTGAATTACGCACATTTATGTATAGGTAATGTAAAAAAGTTTGCACACCGAAGTCACCAACAGCCGCCCCGACTAGATTTCGGTGGCGGTGTTCTATGTTTCTTATCGGTGGGCTGTTTTGCAGGTTTCAGAGGGATGAAAATGGTATAAAAAGAGAGAGGATTTGTCCTATCAAAGGGAGAGAAAAGGCTGTAGATGATGATGATCACATTTGACACTAAACATGACTATACATTATAATTCTGGAAGTACTCATAATTCGTTATCTGTCCGGTTTGTCGCTTTAACAAATTTTGGTTTTTCTTATTTTGATTTGCAATTTTAACGTGATAATGTCTAATAAATCGATGAACGCCAGCTGCACGCACGAAAAAGGATGACTCGTTGTCCCGTTACGCTCATTGTAACGTTACGATCGGAGCGAGAGCACTACATGAACGAGCGAAAGGCACGATATTCTTCAGGTTTGGCTTGCGCCGCATCTATCTCTCTTTCTCTCTTCTTTTGTTATGACGTTGTCACGTTAAACTATCGCCCGTAAACCGACTTTACAAACAACCAATTTTTAACTTGCAAAGTGTCTTGGTAAAAATATGATTACAATAGAATAGGGGTGCCCTGCGGGTTACCCACGGTACCGCAGAAATCGGGATAAAAGAAACCTACCAGATAACCTACCAGAGTAGGTTATCTCTGTACTTCTGACAACATGCATGCAACAGTGCTTGACGTGTGAAACATTAACACAAATACCTATATAGGTACTCAAACAAAAGAAAAACCTCACTTTCGCATTTATAATATTGGTAACAAAGTTAGAATTAAGATAATGTTAAAACATTTTTACATGTAACTTTATAATATATTTTAATGTAAAAGGCCGTTGGCAGAGGGAAAGGTGCCCAGAATGCTAGCAGCATTGCCACGCTGGATGGCAATGCTCAATTTCTGGCCGAAATAAATGCCAGCATTCTGAACACCTGACGCCTCCACCAACCGATTAGCCAGGTCAGGGACCTGGAGATAGAGAGATAGATAGAGAGGGACCTAGAGAGATAGGGCCGAAAAAAAAGATAATGTAACAATTTCAATTTTTTATCAATTGACACAAATTGTTCTAAAATCAAGATGATCCCATTAATCATCAATTACCGCAGATAGCACACCTTCGCCAAAAAACCGTGACAGCGAAACCGCTGCTATGGTTTTAAAAAAATCTTAACCATAAGATAACGGGTAAAACTGACGAGCTAGCTTATCTTACCTATTGAACGGTCAGTGTCACATCATTTCAGAATAATTGGGGAAATACGTGCATTATCGAGCAATTGTTGTTGTATTGTAATCATTAACCTAAGTAGGCAAATAAATTGTTCAGATAAAATTTATAAGAGATATATTCTGGCTGAAAGGATTTATCTGGCAGTGTTGCTCCAGACGTCTGTTAATCCAGACGCGTTATAACCATGGCAGGAAAGTTCAATTTCCTTTGTATAGCAGCGATTTGTTATGTGAAATGCGTCGCTGCTGGTCAAAGCAGTTTGACGTTTGTCATAGATCATACATTTTCTATGAGGAATGACTTGGCCCATGTCAAGAGTGGGGCCAGCGCCATATTTGATACGGTGATGTTTCATAAAGACGAATCGCAAGTCGACAATTTTGTCTTAGTTACCTTCAATGATCGAAGCGATTCTGAGTACCAGCCAGGTGAGTTTATCCTTACTAATTATACCTATAACTACATATGTCTGATTGTAGGCTTTCACGGCTAAACGGCTGAACGAACCATGATGAAATTTGATAAATAGTTGCAGTATGTCACAAGAAAGGTTTTTGGATACTTTTTTCTGAATAAACAAATCTTTTTGTCATGAAAATCTGTAAAGTAATAAAAATTAACGCGCCGCTTGTTAATGCTATTGTTATTATATTGTTAACGCTTGTAAATGTTGATCTGGGGGGCCATTCCTGCGCGTGAGATGAGATGAGATTTTATCTTGGTCACTCTCACACCTATGACGTTTCAAACGAGAGCAACAAGGACGTAAAAAAGTGAGATGAAAATCTCAAATCTCCGAATAGGGTCCCTGATCTCTTCGGTTACGGATTATTATTCATAATTTGATAATTAGTTACAGTATATCACGAGGAGAGTTTATGGATACTATTTTCTGAAAACGCGGACGAAATTGCGGGGAACAACTAGTCCTACTTCCTACTAATATTATAAACGCGAAAGTTTGTAAGAATGGATGGATGGATGGATGTTTGTTACTCTTTCACGCCAGAACGGCTGAACAGATCTGGATGAAATTTGGCACAGAGGTAGATTATAGTCTAGAATAGCACATAGGATAGAGGAGCACTTTTTAACCGCGGGTGAAACGCGTTTTTTTAACAATTTTTTGGTACTTATATACTTACTTGATTAGGCTGCGGGAACTTCCAAAGGAACGGTGAAACCATCAGCATCAGCTCGTCCCGGGACAGCTATGTATATGTTGTCCCGTTACTCCTCCACGAAAGACAACGTAGGCCACCCAACGCTATCCTCCCAGCCTCGTTTGAGTTTACACCCTCACCTTAAACCACCCCCGAGCTCAGAGGTCTTTTTAGTAAGCTCTTACGACAGACAAAGAATACCGACGCCGTGTTCCAGTGTCCTGGCTTCAGTGAAATTAAATCCATGCCCTTTTAGTATTGCGTAGTAAACTATGAGTAAATTAGAGAACAATAAGCCCGTATGTTAAAATGGCACTCAGATGTAAATCTGGATCTAAAGCTGTTTTTTTATGTACGGTAAACATAACGTAACATAACATATCGTCACGCCTTTCCCCCGAGGAGGCTGGCAGAGGTGTCATACAACACCCACACTTCGCCGGACGATTTTTAGTCCCAAATGTGACAAGGGGCGAGCCTGTCACCATGCACCGGGCTCCAGTCATGTAGCAGATGACATACAATACGCACATATGCTCACACAATGAACAAATTGGTGCGCGTGCCGTCGGCGCTCCCTCTGGCTTGAGAGGCGGGCCTTCTCCCTTGGCTGCCATATCTTTTATGGTAAAACCAGATTTACTGAGCGCGTTTTAGCATAAGGGCCTTACAGTTTCGCCATGATCATCTTCCTGTCTGAATCTCTGTTCATCTGAATGTCATAGTATTTTTTTTTCAGATGTAAGACTGAGGGCAAAAACTAAAGACCGCGACGAATTTATGTCAGCTCTTTCGGGAATAACTGTCAGTGGTGGTGCATATTCTTGCGCGGAGCTACCCCTGGCTGGTATCAAGAGAGGCTTGGAAGAGAGTCATCCCAAATCTAGCATATACGTGTTTACAGACGCCACAACTAAGGACTATGACGCATTTGAAGAAGTGAAGAGAATTGCTCAAGAGAAACAATGTCAGGTATGAATCTACTTTTTTTCATGTCGTTAGTAGTCACCTCCTACATGACTGGAGCCCAGTGTATGGGCTCCAGTCATGTAGGACCTGTCTACCACATTTGGGATTTAATATCGTCCGGCGAAGTGTGGGTGTTGTATTACACCTCTACCAGCCCCCTCGGGAAAAAGGCGTGACGATATGTTATGTTAGTAGTCACTTTTGAAAGAAAAAATAAGTTAGGAAAGTAAAGTTATCCATATTTTTTCAATGTATTTCTGATTCAGGCTCCTTACCAAAACAAAAAATTTCGTAAAATTATTTGTACTATGATACTCACGTAAAGGAGACTTGACGGCCAATGTTTTTACCGTAATGTATGTCTGCAATACTGTTGCTAGCAATATTGCGACAATATTTAGAGTGTGGCCCGGCCAATAGTCAAACATTTCTATAATGGCTGATGATGTTTATGTTACGGGTAATTTGATTAGCCGGGCAGTATTCATATGTACAGGTCATTACACTAAACCAAGAGTGTCTCTTATGCCCGACTCCCTCTGCCAGAGCAAATCCGATTTGGATTGGTTAGGTTTTTTTTTTTTAAACAACCCAAAACTTCCCCTACGTAAATGACTAGGCTAGGCAAGTAGTCAACGTTGACCAGACTTTTCATATTGCCCGTAACATCTGTATAGTCACACCTTTCCCTCGAGGGGGCTGGCAGAGGTGTAATACAACACCCAGATTTCGCCTGACGATATTCAGTCCCAAATGTGACAGGGGGCGAGCCTAACGCCATACACCGGGCTCCAGTCATGTCAAAGTCAAAGTCAAAGTCAAAATGTTTTTATTCAATTTAGGTATCATAGTGATGATCGTCGTTCAATTTAGGTTATGAACGTCAAAGTTATTTAAATAGACTCGACCGCCTTGTTCGGATAAAGAGCCTCTACTCAGAAGAACAGGCAAGAAACTGAGGGGCATTATTTTTTCAAATAATAAATAAATTACAGTCTCACAAATTTTGGCTTACAACTAGGTAATATCTATAAATACTAGTGGCTACTTGGCGGAAGTGGAAGGCTCCAGACATCTTTATCTTCTAAATAATTCTTAACCTTATAATACCCTCTTTTCATTACTGTAGTTTTTACATGTGATTTGAATTTTCCCTCAGTGAGCCCTGTTATATTTTTCGGGATTTTATTGTAAAAATATAGCAGATGACATAATACACATACATATACGTACATTGTAGTAAAATAATATATTGTCCCGTCTAAGGACACCTTAGTCTACAACCGAATCTCACTGCTACGACATCGCTTGTACGACAAGCGATGTCGTAGAAGTGAGATTGAGTGAGAAGTCGAAGTAGCAAAACAACTGGGTTTTTAGAGTAGTCAACTCACTAACTCAATCTCAGACACCAGCTTAATCGGCCACATTTAGGCCGACTCACCCATACTGTAGGGTGAGTTGACCACTTCACAAATTTGGTAGGAGTTAGTGAGTTGACCACGTCATGCAGTTTTTTTTATAGATGAGTTTTTGAGTTGGTAAGCTCCCTCCTAAGCATTTTCCGGAGCTCTGCAACAAAACGAGTTAGCCCAGCCGTGTGTGGGCTCATTCGACTTAATTCTACTATTAGTTTCCCATTCATTTTGTCTTAATCCTAACCCTTACGAATATTATAGATGTGGAAGTGAGTTTTTCAAAGTATTTTTACCTGACTGCGCCAAAAAGAGGGTTATGTTTTTCGAGTGTATGTATGTATGAGGTTTCTTTGGCACGCCCTACAACCTAAACAGCTTGATGGATTTCGACATGTGAGGTGTCATTTGAATCGTCTTGATAGCGGAAGTGACATGGGGTACAGACTGATTAAGCGATAGATCATACGGTAGGAACTACACGGTAGTAGTATTGTTGTCCTTGACTAATGCGCAGTAATAACAAGGACAGCAATACTACTACCCGCGGTTCCCGCCATTTCAGAACTAGAGCTTAATCTTAATGTCGGCTGTGAAGTGCGCCGCAAGCGAGACTGCGGCGTCTTGCCTCTCTGTCGCTCGCGCTGATCGTTTTCACTACTGCGCAGCGTTTCGCGCCTAACTTCACATCCACTATTAAGTTCGAATCGGTAATGTTCGTTAATTTTACGCCTCAGTTTCTTGCCTGTTCTTCTGAGGTGAGGTTCCCTTTCCGAACAAGGCGGTCGAGTCATTGTTATTAATAATTAATTTTGTTTTTAACCTTAACTTCAACCGTCCCCGTTAGGGCCCTAGAGCAAGCCCCTTCTGGGCTGCCAGGGCAATTCGACGCCCCTCCCTCGGCGACAGCCCAAGCCGAGGCCCCTCAGAGGTGCCCTTGCGCTCGTCGCCCATAGTTTGTAAGCATTTTTGAGGCCTTGTGCCATCTGCGCTTGCCTAATGCCCGGCACGCTATCGAGGCCTCAGTGGCCAACAGCATAGAGTCATAAAAAAAAAACAAAGTTTGAATCGGCCTATACAGCAGCCGGGTTTTTCTTTTTCTTTTAATAATGTTATTTGTTTACAGATTGTATTTGTACTAACGGGAATTTGTGAAAGGTATATTCGGCAGCCGTTAAAATCGCCAGGGTACCAGGTGTTTCACAAACTGGCACAGGCCACGAACGGTCAAGTCTTCCATCTGTACAAATACGAAATTTGGAAGGTATGTTTATTTTTCAACTATTTTCAAGAAAAATGTTCGGTATATTCTTGCACACAGGATTGCCTGAATAAGCAGAGCTTGTAATATGGCAGCCAGAGACTGGTATACATCCATATATATATTTAAACTAGCTGCACCCGCGGTTTTACCCGCGGTTAAAAAGTATCCTATGTGCTATTCTAGACTCTAATCTATCTCTATGCCAAATTTCATCCAGATTTGTTCAGCCGTTTTGGCGTGAAAGAGTAACAAACATCCATCCTTCTATCCATCCATTCTTACAAACTTTCGCGTTTATAATATTAGTAGGATACATACTTACATAGAACAAACACAAATGTTCATCATGTGGGAATCGAACCCACGCCCCCAAGCTCAGAAGGCAGGTTCAATACCAACTGGGCCACCAAGGCAGTCTAAAATATTGTTTTCAAATCTTTTTGAAAAACGAATACTTTAACTCTTTAACCGAGTGTTTTTGCTTTTTTTTTTATAACAAACTAATCATACGTTTGACCACTGACTCGCCTGATGGGAAGAGTTGCCGTGATCGAAGGTGTAACACGCTTGCCTAGGAGATACCTATTCATTTTACTCTTAAACACTCCCGGATTGTATTTAGGTGGAAAGACAGACGCAGGCAACGAGTTCCACACCTCTGCAGTTCTTACAAGAAAAGTTGACTTGAAACGCTTAGTGCGTTTTGGCGGAATTTCCACCATGAGAGGGTGTCTCTTACTGGTGCGCCTGGTACAATTATAAAAGAACAGTGATGGCTGGATCAGGTCGTGCAGTTCTTGCTATAATAATTTAAGGTGCAGGGTAAAGCGTAGCAGCTCGTTCGACTTTGTAAAATTATATACTAGCTAAGAAAATAATATCCAAAAACCTTCCTCGTGAAAAACTGTTAATAATTATCAAATTTCATCAAACTCCATTCAGTCGTGAAAAGCCTCCAAACAGGCAGACAGAGTCAATTTCGATTTTAAAATATTAGTATGGATAAAATGTATCCTATCCTACTAATAATATTATAAACGCGAAAGTTTGTAAGAATGGATGGATGGATGTTTGTTACTCTTTCACACCAGAACGGCTGAACAGATTTTGATGAAATTTGGCACAGAGATAGATTATAGTCTAGAATACTTTATAATACATAGGATACTTTTTAACCGCGGGTAAAACCGCGGGGCGCAACTAGTTTTTAATAAAATATGCCTTCACTAATGCATTCAAAACAGTAGATATTAAAAATATTCTGTCTTTTTTTTACAGGTATTGGAATATGTCAAGGCTACAATAACTGGCCGAAGAACAGTTTTAACCAAAACGAAACTCAGTCCCGGGCTACACAATATTACTGTAAGTCAATCACAATAATAATTCCACTTCACTAGTTGACGCTGTATAGCCTCGGAATAGCTGTACAGTATTTTACCAGTTTTAGACAGACAGTATAGTTTTTTACAGTATTAGAAAGTATTATGACATGTACATATGTTTATGTAAGTATAATTCAAATAGTATTTAAGTAGGTGTATCAACACTCTTATTTTTGTTAATTTTTGCACACCCATGTTCCATACTCTTTCAAAAGTATCCTCTCCATCTTAAGGTTGCCTGGAAGAGATCGCTCTTAGTGATAAGGCCGCCAGTTTTTACACTACAGTTTAAGATTTTTCTGTTTTTTTGTTTTGTTATTTCTGGTGTGAACAATAAAGTTTTTATATATCTATCTATCTATCTATTTTGTTTTTCCAATCGAGTTAAAAAATCAAAAGAAAGAAAGAGAAAAAAACACTGAGTAACTAATCCGAGGCTATCCAATGTTTGTTAGGAAGGAGGGTATGTGCATCTAAATAATGTTTGAAGGTTTAAAGACATTTATTCTCAATAAAGACATTACATATCACTCGCTTGAGAACAATACTAAACATCAACAAAATTACAATGTCGTCGTATCTAGCAAGGCAACCAACCCTCTCAACGTATTCATTTACTTAGAAGACTGTGATCGGCTATCAGATATTGAGCAAGTTGATTTTGAATACGTTAAAAGAATTCAAATTTTTAATGCGTAAGAGAAACTTATTATAAAGTTATGCACCTTCAAAGTAAGTGTTTTTTTGCCGTAGTTAGTTCTAGCTTTTGGCAAGACTAAAAGGCTAGCTCGTCGGGTACTTCGCTTTGTAGTTTGTTTAATTTTTATAAATGAAATATTAGTGTGAATGCTTTATTTTATTAGTGTAAATAATGTTTGGTCCCGGGTATCCCCAGCACTGAGACATCAAAAGCAGGTGCAGTCCGTATGCATTACGGTCCGGTTCGCGAAAACCAGTAAAGTCTGAAACTCTATGAAAGACGTCACGTCAAAAGCAGTCCGTTTCCAGTCCGTTACAGTAGCTGCGTGATGCAATGACTGCTCGTTGACAACGAAAAACTGACAGCACGAAACGGAACGAACTGCAACTGGATTTGGTGTGCTTCAGCTCTTAGTTTCAACATAGCCTTTATATAAGCTCTTATTGTTTTCTCGCGTTTCAGATCGATACAGACGCGTTGATGGGAGAGTTGCTGCTCTCATTCGCATCGGTTTTATCAAATAGTCCTTCCGTGAACATAGAGGCCCCTGACGGTACTGACGTCTTAACGAAACTACTCTTGGAAACGCTTTACGCTAAGGCAAGAATAATATTTACTTCTTCTAATAATATGTATCTAATAACTAAAGACTAATCTTATACCTTTAAATGAGCAATTCTTGTATATATATATGACGGCGCGAGATATCATTGGATAAAGAAAATCAGTTTATTTTGAGAGTTGTTAATCGATGGTATTATTGTTCTGTGGTTTTTGACGATTAATCGATTTGTTTATGGTAATTTAGAGCGGTTAACACCGAATGGAGTTGCGTTTGGGATTTCGGGCGAACGTCATGTCTGTCAGTCAGTGTTTGACAGGACTGGGCTGAAAGCGGTCGCACGCAATGGTCATTCGTAAACCCATGACTCTAAATCGCCAACTATCTTTGTGATCATTCACTAAATAAGTAGTCTAAGTGACTGTATAATTAAAATAGTGAAAAGCCTTCAATGCTGTCCCCTTATTTCAACGTTCCTGAAGTTTGACGCCGACCATAAATGATAGCGAGTTCACGGATGAGAAATCAGACACAACACCTCGGCCTACTAGATTTTCTCCGTCACCAAAAGTGGAAGGTTACAGCGCGGCGGCCTTTCCTATGTTTCTCCGACATCAATGGGATCAGATGCGACGGCGTGGCTCCTCTTTCCTACATTACCCCGATATCAGGAGTGAGATGTGAAGGCTCGGCTTCCTATTTCTCTATGTTTCCCCGACATCAGAAGTGGGATAAGACCAACGCCCACAGTTAACAAGATGAGTGCTGAAGATGATGACGAGGACCACCGCCCTCTACCCCCGACATCAGAATTGGGATCAGAATAACGTCCACAGCAACAAGATATGGCTCCGTCTTTGGCTACAATTGTGCAATGACCTGGAAGCGAAGTGGCATAGCAACAGACTGCTGATAGGGTCGCCCCTACGTGCTATTATTGTGGAGTGTGAGGACTGTTTCTTCGTGGTGCATGAAGGGCAGCAGAGCGGCAACGAGAGAGTGAGCATCGAGTAGACGTCTGCATTATCTCGACGGCGTTTGATTACACCTAGTCTATGCTATGTGACGCAACTAACAAACAACGAGAGACGAAGGATAGCAGTGTACCGAACAAAACGTCGACGCCTACGTGTTACTACTGCAACGAGGTTACATCGCCACTCGTTGATCGAAAAAGGGCACCAAAATTAGCAGCAGCAACGTGCGAGATCCGGTCAATGCCTGGAGGGCTATTCTTACAACTCGAGATACCATCTCATCTGGAAAAAAATGCCTAAAATCGAGATGCCTTATTCAATTCGCTCGAGATCGAGATAATCTCGATGGCATTGGTGCGAGATGTCGTGAGTAGTCGGAGGTAGTCGAGACTTCCAGGAATCGAGATCGAGATGAGATGAAAATCTCCTATCTCCGAATTGGGCCCCTGCACTATGAAGCAGCCGTTGATCACCTACGAGTAGCAATTGAATCCGGTGAGAAGTTTTCATTTTGTTTGATATTCGTAAACGATGTATGTCAGAGTGTTATTTTCTATTGGAGTTGTTTTAAGTTTAGAAATACCCACAAACAGTTTAGTCAAACTGTCGCTTGCGGCACATGTGAGTCATGCAGTTAATAAATAACTTACTAAGTGTCAATGCTTTTGGTAAAACTAAGCCTGGAGGGCAGTAGCCGGTAGGACAGTAGCCTGTGTAGTAATAGCCTGTGTGGCAATAGCCTGTGTGGCACTCGCCTGTGTGGCACTAATCTGCAAGGCACTATCCTATGTGGCACTAGCCTGTGTGGCAAGCCGGTGTAGCAAGCCTGTGTGGCAAGCCTGTGTGGCAAGCGTATGTCGTTCTAGCCTGTGTGGCAAGCCTGTGTGGCAAGCCTGTGTGGCAAGCCTGTGTGACAAGCCTGTGTGGCAATCCTGTGTGGCAAGTCTTTGATGCAACCCTACTTTTGTTGAATTATAGTCTGAGTGACGACCTAGCCTGTGTGGTGAGCCTATGTAGTAAATTCCTCCCGGTGTTTCATTAAAGTACCTACGAGTAAAATTTAAAAAATCTCAAAATGTTGACTTTCGTACTATTTAAAGTTATAGTCACCCTGAGGGATCTAGCCTGTGTGGCAAGTCTAAGTGACAACTTTAATGGCATGTTATTTGGTTGAATTGGACACAGCAGTTTTCATAAGTCCAAACCGCGTATGTGTACCATCATTGGATTTTTAATGTGGCTTGATTAAATTCTTGGAACATTGGATGTATGATTAATAAGTTAGTTTTAGCCTCGATTATTCGATTGGTCCCAATACAATTTATTTTACTAAAAGTCAAGTTGCTTATTTCAATTATCATGACAATTTATGGGGATAGGTAACGAATATGAAGTTACTGTTGGAAGAGTCGATAATACTCTGGTACGATGTTTATGGTTGGTAGAATTGGGTTTAACTGTGTTTTGTGTTATCACATAACTGTGTTCGCTTTCTGTGAAATTGTGGAGGTAGATTTGAGACGGTCAGAATGACCGAGCGTTAAGTGGTTACTTGAGCACTTTTATGATTGTCCACAGATGATGAGATGAACTATTCACCCGAGGACGTGTGAAAATGCAGGATGGCCGTGACGGCGCGAGATATCATTGGATAAAGAAAATCAGTTTATTTTGAGAGTTGTTAATCGATGGTATTATTGTTCTGTGGTTTTTGACGATTAATCGATTTGTTTATGGTAATTTAGAGCGGTTAACACCGAATGGAGTTGCGTTTGGGATTTCGGGCGAACGTCATGTCTGTCAGTCAGTGTTTGACAGGACTGGGCTGAAAGCGGTCGCACGCAATGGTCATTCGTAAACCCATGACTCTAAATCGCCAACTATCTTTGTGATCATTCACTAAATAAGTAGTCTAAGTGACTGTATAATTAAAATAGTGAAAAGCCTTCAATGCTGTCCCCTTATTTCAACGTTCCTGAAGTTTGACGCCGACCATAAATGATAGCGAGTTCACGGATGAGAAATCAGACACAACACCTCGGCCTACTAGATTTTCTCCGTCACCAAAAGTGGAAGGTTACAGCGCGGCGGCCTTTCCTATGTTTCTCCGACATCAATGGGATCAGATGCGACGGCGTGGCTCCTCTTTCCTACATTACCCCGATATCAGGAGTGAGATGTGAAGGCTCGGCTTCCTATTTCTCTATGTTTCCCCGACATATATATATATAATTGGAATCTCGGAATCGGCTCCAACGATTTTCATACAAATTAGTATATAGGGGGTTTCGGGACCGATAAATCGATCTAGCTAGGAATCATTTTTAGAAAATATCATTTTATTCGTGTTTTATCGATAATCAATCTCAACTGAAAAATATGACTCTTCCTGACATCTATTGGCGAATAATAATACTACTATTTTTTGTGAGCAACTAATTGCTTTAACGACACAACAGCAGATGGCGTTGTTAAGTAACACGAAGTCAATGAGTGTTTGCTTTGAGGTTAGACTAAAATCAATTGTTTATTATCCAAAAAACACAATTAAAAAATAAATAAAAATACCGAGCAAAGCTCGGCCATCCAGGTACTTAGAGTTAATTTAAGATGAATCGCTAGACTTATACTTACTCGTACCTGCTGCAATGGGATACTAAGCTAAAACAATTATGATACCCCATGACCCAAAAAAACAAGGTCTAGTATTCCGGGATCAAACACGTATGACGTCACTCGTCATCCATCTCTTTCGCACTATTTGTAAATGACTTATTTCGGTCTTGCTTCAGCATCGATTGACGTCACTACGTGTTGCCCACGTGACCGGAATTCTTTACCTTACGGAGTATATTATTATACCATGTGATACTCTATGTTTTAAACGCCGAACCAAGAATAGAGGTGTTGTAAGTTTGTGTGTATCTGTAGATGTATCTATGTGCTTATCTTTGGCATCATAGTTTTTAAGCAAATGGACCCTTTTTGACCCATTTTGATGGTTCTTAGCTACATTGTCAGTTTTTTTATATGTCTGTATAATTATTTTGACTCTGACTCCACAGTGAGTCGAAAGTGGTTGATGTTGACGATATAAACTTCATATTTCAGGTATATTCAGCAAACGTGACTAAGACAGGGCAGCATACAGTTCATGTTAACAGCCCGAGGGCGGCTACTACAGCGATGGTCACAGCCAAGACCGGAGTAGACTTTCAACATGGGTTCTCAACTTTCATACCTTCTACCATTGACGACACCAGCACTAGACCTGCACCAGGTAGATAATAATATAATACATACCTACATATCGTCACGCTTTTCCCCCGAGGGTGCTGGCAGAGGTGTAATACAACACCCACACTTCGCCGGACGATATTCAGTCCCAAATGTGACAGAGGGCGAGCCTGTCGCCATACACCGGGCTCCAGTTATGCAGCAGATGACGCACATATGCTCACACAATGAACAAATTGATGCGTGCCGTCCGCTGGGTTCGAACCCGCTCCCTCTGATTTGAGAAGCGGGCCTTCTCTCAACTAGGCTGCCATCGCTTATACTATAATAAGGAAAATAGGATAATGTACATATATTATAATTATACCACCAGCAGGGCATCATTTTTTTTCCGCTTCGATGTGAAAAAGTTAGAATACCAGATATGTTTGTCCTTTTCTCGCGAGATAAAGTCGGTGGAAAGATAAAATTTGTATCTGACCCGTGCTAGCCCTGTAAGAGCCTTAGAAAAGTTGCATCGCTTCCGAGCGATTCTGTCTCTACAATCGCTAATGCTCGAACGTCAGCTGCTGATTGGACGAAGTACGAGATTTAAAATGTCACGTGATTATTTTGTCAACTTGTCCAACCAGCATTATTCGAGCGTTAGTGATTGTAGAACCAATCACTTGGAAGAAATTCCAACTTGTCTATGCTCCAGGTTTTAGTATGCTTATGGCTAGATAGATAGATAGATAGATAAACTCTTTATTGTTCACACCACAGATAACAAAATAACAAGAGAAAAATTACGGTAAAACTTATTAAATAGTGTAACAACTGTATGTGTATGTGTATGGCTAGAGTGTGAAATGCTCTGTTTGCGTGGTGTTTCCATAGTTTGGGTGTCTTTCAAGTCTCGAGTGATCGGTCTCGGTCGGTATCTTCTAGACAAGTTCGCTCTATCGTAAGCCTCGTCATCATTCATCATTTCTCATCATTATTGTCATAAGCCAAGACCAAGCCATGCCGTGAAATGACCTAGTCGTGTTTTGGGATGTAGTCCGCTGTAACCGTTCCGAAGACGGGTCTGAGCAGTAGCGCACTTGTAGCGCCTCACTCAACTGCCGTCTTTGTAGTTCTTTACTCTACAAAACTTCAAGGCTAGAGTGAATCAGTACCTTATAGGTCGTCGTGCTCAAAGTCAAAGTCAAAGTCAAAGTCAAAATGTTTTTATTCAATTTAGGTATCAAAGATACACTTATGAACGTCAAAGTTATTTAAATAGACTCGACCGCCTTGTTCGGACAAAAAGCCTCTACTCAGAAGAACAGGCAAGAAACTGAGGGGCATTAGTTTTTCAAATATGTAATAAATATATATCAGTCTCACAAATTTTGGCTTACAACTAGGTAATATCTATAAATACTAATGGCTACTTTGCGGAAGTGGAAGGCTCCAGACATCTTTATCTTCTAAATAATTCTTAACCTTATAATATCCTCTTTTCATTAATGTAGTTTTTGAATTTTCCCTCGGTGAGCCCTGTTATATTTTTCGGGATTTTATTGTAAAAACTAACGCAATTGCCTAAAGACTCCACCTTAGATTACAACGTTGCTTAACATCAGGCGAGTTGGTGGTTAAACGCCGACCCATTTAAACATTAAAAAAAAAAAAAAATTGCTCATCACCATCATCATTGCTTAACAACGGGGAGATACGAGCCAAATGTTCCAAAGGACGCAAAAATTTGTGGAACCTGCTCGTAGACTTCATAAAGTCCTGGGTATCATAAAGCTCAATCATAACAAACCCATTGTTAAAAGAGTTTTTAGTAAAATTTATAGGTCTAGAATGGCTTAAACCTCCCCGAAGCGCTTCCACTCCCACACGTTAACCATAACGACAAGTATATCAATGTTCTAAAATGGCAATTTTATTTTACAGGTATTAAATCTTACCTATCAATAAAACTCACAACCGGTAACATTGATCTGAGATCTATTAAAATTCTGGACATGGATAAGAATGAGCTGCAGGATCTACCACTGGCTGTTACTAATAAGGAAGATAAATTCTACACGACAGAAGCTTTCGATCCTCCGACCACTGATTTTATAATAACTGTGAGTAAAACAAATCTATAAAATAGAATAGACTTTATTTTGTAATAGATAACAACAACAAAAAATAAAGACTTCCTGTCACAAACCAGCTCCAACTCAGCATAATGTAATTGAAATCAATTAATCAAAGAGAAGATCGGCATAGGACCGGGATGAATGGCGTACAAGAAGAAAGGCCTGTGCTCAACTATAGGCCATTACGGGCTGAAGATGATTATAAAGATACTATAATATAAGTACCAATATGTTTAGGAATAATGTACATTATTTTAATAAACATCGAAAACAGGAGGAGACTAACGTAGACCGTCATTTAGGAAAAGTAGAAGAAAAAAAGGACGGGAAAGACCGAGAAGAATATTATAGAGGCAGCAAAAATAAAAACCATGCACAAAGTAAACAAACTATTCTTTATTGCAACAACCTAAATGTATACTAATAATTTTCAGGTAAACGGTTTTGATCCAGTGAGTAGAACCATTATAATCAGACAAGCAAGTACTCCAGTCGAAGTCCAAAAAACATTACCAGGTATCAGCAAATCCTACTCTAAATTAATACAAAACAAAACATACACATAAAACACAACATAGAGGCACTTAAAACTTCCTCTTTTTACCCGACTGCGCAAGTATAAGGGTTATGTTTCTCGAGTGTTTGTATGTATGTATAAGGTGTCTTTGGCACGCCCTAACAGCCTAAACAGCTTGATGGATTTTGACATGTGAGGTGCCATTTGAATTGTCTTGATAGTGGAAGTGACATAGGGTACAATATTTTGCAGCTAAGATTTTTGTTTAACTTTTAATACTGTTATTTGTTTGGAATTAGTTTATAATTGAAGAGTTCCACTAATAAAAAACAATATTTTAAAAAATATTTTTGAAGTTTGTATGTTTCTTACTCAATCACGCAAACACCACATTTAGATGAAATTTAATTTGAAGGTAGCTTAAACCTGAATTTACAACTAGAGTACTTCTTAATAGATTGACAGTACTTGTAGGTTACTAAGTGAAACATCGAGACACAGTGCATCTCTATAGAAAAATTAACTAGACATCACATAGTATAAAACGAAGTCGCTTTCTCTGTCCCTATGTCCCTTTGTATGCTTAAATCTTTAAAACTACGCAACGGATTTTGATGCGTTTTTTTTAAATAGATAGAGTGATTCAAGAGGAAGGTTTATATGTATTATAACATCCATTAACAGTGGAAAAATACTGTTATTCTTGAGGTTTCTAATGTGATGTCGTTAATTCATCAATTTCAAATTAATTTCAAAAAATTCAAAAAATCAATCAATTTTTTTCCGCTTACATTGCAAACGCTGGCTAAATCCTACAAGATTTATTAAAATAATGTACTAATTATTTGTACACATTGAAAAGGTCTACAGAAAACTACACGATGGTATATGTCCATCTCATATGGATATCCCACAATAACATTTTTTTGTCATTTACTTTTTACGACAAGCAGAAAAACTTTCTGCAGTGTATTTAGTATCAGCATTGCACCCGTGCGAAGCCGGGGCGGGTCGCTAGTTGAAAATAATTGTTGTATATTTTCAGGTGAAACAATAACCAATAAAGCCCCATCCGTAGTAATTGAAGGTGAAAATACAATCAAAGCCACTTTTGGTGAACCGTTGCAGCTGGTTTGCAAAGTAGAAGGGTATCCAAAACCGAATATTGTTTGGAAAAATAAGGCCACTGGACTAATTCTGTCAAACAAGGTAATTCAAATCGAGAATAAAATTTGAAATTAAAAATAGACTTCCCGTGATGCTTTTTTTTGGATTTTGTAAAAAATGAGACCAATCTGTTAGCATATACTTTCAAATAAAAAAAGGATTTTTAAAATCGGTTTATAAATATCGGCGTTAAACGGTAACAAACCTATACACAAAAAAAAAAACAACTGACCTGAGAACCTCACCCTTTTTGAAGTCGTATAAAAAGATGACGGCTGATCTTCCAGCTCGACTTGCCGGAGACACTACCGTGCCCCCAAATTTGCTATTGTTTCTGTTTTGTGCGACTAAGATTTTTATTTTGTTATTGAATTTTTAAATTGGTCACCAAGTCTACTTGTGACCAAATACCTACTTAAAAAGTTAAATTCTGTTAGATAACATTGTTAACCACGGAGACGGTAGTCTCCCAAAGGGCTTTCCCTGGTTCACAAACAAAAGTTTATAATTAGGATAAAATAAAATACTTTTTTTTTAATGACTCTATGCTGTTGGCCACTGAGGCCTCGACAACGTACCGGGCATTAGGCAAGCGCAGATGGCGCAGAACCTCAAAAATGCTTACGACTATGGGCGACAAGCGCTAGGGCACCTGTAAGGTACGGCCTGGGCTTGGGCTGTCGCCGAGGGAGGAGTGTCGAGTTGCTCCGGCAACCCAGAAGGGGTTTGCTCTAGGGCCCTAATTGGGACGGTTGAAGTTAAAGTTTGATTTTAAAAACAAACAAAAACAACTTTATTGAAATTATTGGTACTTATTTGAAGAATTACAGATTTTTAAAATCTTTTTTATTTTTAAGAAAACAGATGAGACAAGAGATTGTTTTTTTGCAGGTGTCGCCTGGAAAAAATTACCAATACGACTACATCAGTGTCCTAACTCTCGGAAGCCCAACAGAAGACGCCACTTACATTTGTGAAGCAAAGACTCGCTTTAATTCTGATTCAAAGGAAATAACAGTTCAAGTAACAAGAAACAGATTTTTGAAAATCAAGAATGGGTTTACGAGTGAGTATGAATTACTATTTTTAACCGACGAAACGGAGGAGGTTATACAGTATGTTACAAAAACCCTGTTGTATAATTGGAAAGCATGTATACATACTTATTATTCATGCAAAAATACAAAAAAAAAAAATTGGAAAAATTAAGACCGGTTTAAAAACGCAAGAAAATTTTACAAAACTGTTAACAAATCTGTATCATATGTTGGCGGCTTTTATTCTAAGAAAGTAGCGGCTCGACGCGAATCTTAATATATATAAATCTCGTGTCACAATGTTTGTCCTCAATGAACTCCTAAACCACTTAACCGATTATAATAAATTTCGCACACCATGTGCAGTTCGATCCAACTTGAGAGATAGGATAGTTTAAATCTCAAATTATAGTCGCAAAATTACGCGAACGGAGTCGCGGGGTGACAGCTAGTAGTTTATAAATAAAATCGACGCGATAAGTGGCTGCGTTCACGCTTTTTAGAGGGTGGAGCGCAATGTGTGTTCAAAATTTTTAGAGTCAATATTATATTTAAACTAGTATTATTGCATCCTCTAGTCAATACTGGATGCGCACCTGGCGGAAACAGGGGTTTGCGTAAACAACGTTTATGCAAAATTTCAAGATGATCAATTGAGTAGTTGAGACATAAAAGCGTTACAAACAAACAAATATACAAACAAACAAACTCACTTTTGTATTTATTTTATTTGTTAGGATTACGTAATATATTTTTCGATTTTAAATGATTAAAATATCTAAACATATTATTATCTAGTCAATAAGGTAACAAATTTTAATTTTAATTCACAGACATAGTCATGGAATGTGAGAAAGACGCCAAGATTTTCTGCGCGGTCGAGGCTTACCCTCCCGCCGTAATTACTTGGTACAAAGATGATGTCCAACTCAAAGCAGATGAACATATCAAAATATCGACCGACTTATACAACAATTCTGTTGTGACAATTAAGGGCGCGATGCCCAGTGACAGCGGGAAGTATACTTGTGAAGCGGAAAATGAATACGTAAAACAGACTGTTGATAATTTAATCGTTGTTGGTCAAGGTAAGTTTGTTTTGTGTGTTACTAATCTAGGGTCAACAAATATTCGTGTATGGGTTTTTGTTGTGTATTTAGCGATGATAACCTAGTTGGAGAAGACTCGCCTCTCGAGCCAGAGGGAGCGGGATCGGACCCAGCTGAAGTCACGCACTAATTTGTTCATTGTGTGAACATAATATGTGCGTATTGTATGTTATTTAACTTTCCCAGGTAGTATAATTTTAACACAAACAATTACTACAGCCAAAACCAGCACGTTGTAATATACATATAGTTATATAGAAGATTATGTCTCTTGACGTGGCTGTAAGTAAATTCTTTTTGTTTTCAGAGAATGTCGTAATAGACAAAAGTGTTTCCAATGTTACTGTTACAAAAGGACAGCCCACTACAATCCAATGCAAGTGAGTATACTTCATGAGTACTTTTTCTAAAGTTTTATAATCACAATAATAAAGTTATATTTTAAACCAATATACAAAAACGGATACATGTCTTTTTAAGCTAAGAATTAGCTCGTGCTAAGAGACCCTGCTTTTTCTTATCATAGAACATCATTTAATATTAATTTTAATGCCAAGGCGTGCTTGCGTGAGTGTGTGTGTGTGTGTGTGTGTGTGTGTGAGAGAGAGAGAGAGAGAGAGAGGGAGAATCGCTTTTCTTGGAGTAATCTGAAAATAACCCTTACAAAGAAGGACGATCGGTTCTTTAGAAAAAAATGTTTTTAACTCCTTTTTTTTGTTTTTTTTTTCATAATACACTTTAGTACTGTAATCACTTTAGTTTTGTAATCAGTTACAATTGTAACTGATGTGTGTGTGATTGTGTTGGCATCAAGCAGGCGGCCTAAAAAAACCTTAACCAAATCTTTTATAGTAAGTCTGATGCCAAGTTAATTTATAAAAAAAGTCACTGTTACGTAGTATGCCGACCCTACCAGAGTGGGATAAGGGTAGAAAGAAGAAGCGTGTGTGTGTATGTGTGTGTGTGTGTATGTGTGTGTGTATGTGTGTGTGTGTATGTGTATGTGTGTGTGTATGTGTGTGTGTGTGTGTGTGTGACAAATTTACTTGTCATTAACTGCGCCCCGCGGTTTCACCCGCGATCTCACAGGAATCGTCATTTTTTCGGGATGAAAGCTACCCTATGTCCTATTTTGTACCTCTGACAACGTGTATGCAAATTTTCATGCTGATCAGTTGAGTAGTTAAGGCGTGAAAATGTAGCAAACAAACAAACAAGCTCACTTTCGCATTTATAATATTTGGATTAGGATATTTTGTTTTTGTCCCTATAAATTATAATCATGATAAATTTAAGCGATGATAGCCTAGTTGGAGAAGGCCTGCCTCTCAAGTCAGAGGGAGCGGGTTCGAACCCAGCCGACGGCACACACCAATTATTTCATTGTGTGAACATACATTATGTGCGTATTGTATGTCATCTGCTTCACGACTGGAGCCCGGTGTATGGCGATAGGCTCGCCCACTGTCACATTTGGGACTGAATATGGGCGAAGTCTGGGTGTTGTATTACACCTCTGCCAGCCCCCTCGGGGGAAAGGCCTGACGATATGTTATATTAAATTATAATCATCACCAGCTAAGCTTTTACAATGTTAAAAGCTTACCAAAGCAATGTAAACCTACCAAAGAATTTATTAATTTATTTTAATCTTTTCAGAATATTAAAAGGCAAGCCGAAACCTTCAATAAGATGGACGCTCGAAACTCCTCTGAATTACATCTTCAACGTTGACAACTGGAAGGATAAAGAGAGCAACGTCATAAGCAGTGTGAAAGAAAACGACGCGGGGAAGTACCGGTGTCACGCAACAAACGTCTTTAGCCAAGACAGCCATGCGGTTCACTTAATTGTCAATTGAGTTGTTCAATAAAGGTCGATTTACATCAAACGAACATA
The DNA here is from genome assembly GCA_911728515.1 of Peribatodes rhomboidaria. Classification (NCBI taxonomy): domain Eukaryota; kingdom Metazoa; phylum Arthropoda; class Insecta; order Lepidoptera; family Geometridae; genus Peribatodes; species Peribatodes rhomboidaria. The sequence goes on from OU452189.1 coordinate 10,743,083, forward strand.
GAGCTAGAGCTAGAACAAGAGCATTAATTCGTAATCTTTTAGTGTAAACGAAAGCTAGACGTATCCATTTACATCAAACTAACAGAGCTAGAGCTAGAGCAATCACTAGAACACTAGAACGCTTTGATGAGACCGCTCAGTGGCGCGAGCACGTCCGAAGACGCTAGAATGCTCTAAGCAACTGTTCTCTCGCTCTTGTGCCGTTTACATAGCGAGCGAGCATTCTTAGAACATTCTATAGAATCTTTGCGAACGCACTAAGAACAACGAAAGAATGCTCTACGCCTGTTTACACTTGAAGAATTTGATGTAGTGGGAATAGAATGAGCATTCGCTCGTTTGGTGTAAATCGACCTTAACTCAAACGCGCGCGCGGGATTCGCGCTGTCGTGTGGCACCTCCACATTTAAACAATTTTTTTTGTCGTTAACTCGCGTATACGAGGAAATTTAACGTATATATTGTCAGCTACAAACACGTTTTAATTAATTTAATATAGGTAAGCATCCACTTCAAATGTATAAGACACTTTATTATTTGATTTGACGACAAAATAAAAGATCTTACCTATATTTTTATGAAAACGTTTTTGTAGCTGACTGTACTTAAAAACGTAAAAGTTTCTCCATCACGCGAATTGACGACAAAAAAAAAGGTAAAATCGAAAGGTGCCAACTCGTGCGAATGCACGAGTTTCGCGAACGCGAGTTGACAAACAACTCTGTCAGAAAGAATGGTCTAGAATGTAGCTTAGGTTTCCAACGCGAGCGAGAAGAACCCATACAGGTCCTCACGCTCATGCTCAAACAGCATGCTTAAAAGCAAGCTTTAATGTAGAATGAGTAAGCTAATCGCGATAAAATAAAACTCACTCAACTGCCGTCTTTGTACTTCTTCACTCTACAAAACTTCAAGGCTAGAGTGAATAAGTACCTTATATGTCGTCGTTAGACCACAACGTCGCTTAACATCAGGCGAGTTGGTGGTCAAACGCCGACCTATTCTACATTTAAAAAAAAATCTTTCAAGGTTTTATAAATATGCTAAATACTGGCAACACTTCAAATAGACATGTCATTAATGAGCAATTGGTCAATAGTGGCATGCTTTCATGCTAGTAATGAGCATACGAGTATGTGTTAGTAGGACACAGGTAAATAGTAACAGCAAACTGAATACAAGCAATTGCATGCAAACTGAATATGTAAGCAGTGCAATTGAATGTATGTATTTACCTGTTACTAGCTCAGATCAACCTAGAAAATAAGATGGCGCACGGCGGGTGATTTAGGTGAAGCCAAAATCCATCCAAAAACTACGCGACTGTCGTATATGTACACAACACGCACACATTGACCCAAAAAACTACGCTACTCGCTTGGTTGAAAACTGTGCAGTTTTTTTTCAAGTCAATTTTGAAAAAGCCGACTCAACTCTTACAAATATGTGCAGTTTCAGAATATTAAATCTACTCAGGTTGTATAGAACGGAAATGGCCAACGTAGAGTTTGGGAATTAATATTAGTTTTCGTGCAATTGTAAATGTTTTTCAAGGCAACATTATCACGCAATTTAAAAAGAAGTGGCTTCAGCGAGATATAACGCAGTGTTCCATCTTTTCCTCTAGGTTGATCTGAGGTTACTAGTAAGTATCGTGTCTTCTCTCTGTCTCTCTATTAGCGATGAAAACACCACATTAGAAGGTATAATTTATTTTAGTTGTGAATAAACTAATAACCAGGGCTTAACTTAACGTGACATCCGAGCCACGGCAGCGCTCAGTTGTAAATGCCACCCGCGGTCACCCATCCTAGGACTGACCGTGTCGTCCGTTGCTTAGCATCGGTGATCGACTACAAACACATAGTCAAGCCATGTCAGAAGCCATCGAGCGGCCTAGAAACTCTGACATCAGGGCTTGCTACTCAGCCTATACAAATATGCTTGTTTTCTTATTTTAGTTGTTTACTCACTTATATTTTAAGGACATGACATGTTTTGGTAATTTTGTACCTACTAATTATTTAATAATAAAAATATATTTTTCACAATAAGCACATGCTTTTTTTTTTAAACATGTTTTCTGCGGATTTAATCTGCTGTAGATGTGATCGGTTACTAGTTTACCATTTAAAAAAAAAAAACATTTTTACAATCAGAAATTCAGAATTTATTGAAACCTCATATGGTTAAACTTCACAGTTGATTTTGAACCAATAAAGAAAAAATACAAAACAACACTAAATATAATGTATAACTACTGACTCAAATTTAAATATTTACTCAAAAAGCCTTATAATTTTTTTTTTTTATTCTGTTGGTATTCCATAAATAAATTTTACCTGGATTCTTCCAGGCGTTCTTCGTGGCTTTAGAATCTTCAGTCATGGTTCAATGCATTGAGATATAAGCTAAAGCGATTTAAAATAAAAAACGTCATGCAACTTGATGACGGCGAGGCCTGCCCACGTGAAATGACTACAGGGTTTGCTGCAGCGCTAAAACATTCGTTATGTCTTCCAACCAAACTATTTAGAGTCCCGCGACGCTCTGAAATTTCCATATAAACGCGCTTGTCAAATTTCTTGGAAACCATTTGTCAGAGTATGATGAAATTTAGCATGTACAATTAAATGAACTATATTTCCGCCCCAATGTTCTTGTTTTTTTTTTTAAAAAAACGTCCTCAAGAGAAAATAGAGCTATGAAAAATATCCACATTTTTAAGGGGTCACTTTTGGCTGATTTATTCAATAGACAGACAAAGTAAATTAAAAATCCTTTTACATAGGGAGCTTTCCTACATCATTAGCTATTAAATGAATCCATAATACAAGGTTCGTAAATAGTTATTTAAGAATGATCACAGAAGTGCAAAAGTCATAAAAAAAAAACTAAAATTGTACTTTGTCACTCTGTAGGTAACTTTAGAGGCTCGTTAGTATCATTACTTGCTCTCTTCGCTCGTAGTCTTCTTCTAGGCGAAATGGCTATAAAATACCTTAAGTCAATGCGAAGTTAGTCTTAAGTAGTCGCCGGACTCTTAAATCGTGCAGCGCTGGACCGCACATTTCTCGCTGCGATTACAAGCACACGGCGTGCGTGTTGAAGCCACTCTAATGTAGGGTGTACGGATTGCAGTACAGTTTAGTGGAAGAAAGTCAATATTTGGATGATGAAATCTAGTACGTAGTAGGTACATAAATAATACCGATGGTTCAACGTGAGTACTAGATCCCTGTTCTATGGTAATAATGTCCAACATTAGAAGAACCCTAGTGATGTCGACTTCCGGTAGGAGATGGCACCTCAAGAAGATGAAGGAATCAAAAGTTAGATGATGTCTAAAATGCAAGCTCATATACCTAGCTATATAATATTAGCTAGTGTACAATGTTCTTCATGTAGTTACATATCATGTCATATCGTCACGCCTTTCCCCCGAGGGGGCAGGCAGAGCTGTAATGCAACACCCAGACTTCGCCGAACGAAATTTAGTCCTAAATGTGACAGGGAGTGAGCCTATCGCCATACACCGAGCTCCAGTCATGTAGCAGATGACATACAATACGCACATAATATGTTCACACAATGAACAAATTGGTGCGTGCCGTCGGCTGGGTTCGAACCCGCTCCCTCTGGCTTGAGAGGCGAGCCTTCTCCAACTAGGCTATCATCGCTTAAACTTAGCTCAAATAGAGCAAAATCCTAGGTAAGTGTAGTAAATTGGCGAAACTTCGGAGATAGAACTTTTGGTTCTTAACTTGGCAGTTTTGGCCTTCTTTTTAGTCGATGTTGAATGTATTTATAAATCAGTTATTCATTTATTTAATTATAGGCGGGCAGGCTAGGGCTGATGTGCCTACATCACACTGTGTTGAATTAAAATTGTCCAAATTCACTAAAAGTTCACACAAATATTGTTTTATACACATTTAAATGTTTGTCAGAGACATTTGCTTTTGGTGCAACCAGCCATCAAGCCGGTTCTTAAATCAAATCAAATCAAATCAAATTTCTTTATTAACGAATAGTACATTGGCAAGTTGTATACGCTGAGGGCCCCAAACTCGGCGCAGCCGGTATCTTGGGGTCCGATCAAAGCATTACCAAAGTAGAGTGGTCGCGCGTTTATACATAATATTAAAATTGCTAACATTACATTTTAGTTAAAATAAACAAAATTAAAATTTAAAAATAAATGGAATAAAAATAGACAAAAATATGCATATTACATTATTACAAAAATTAAATTCATAAATCAAAATTAAAATTAAATCGGACAAGAGGAGAAATAATATTATCATAATCATAACATAAAATTAATTGAAATAGATGGATTATCAACACAAAATAGACTTAAAATATTAAAACTCAAATTAAGAATTACCAATTAGTTAAATAAAATATTGTCAATACCGATTAAAAATAGTGTAAATGTCAGAATTGTACGTGTGGGTGTTCATGTGCTGAAATGCGTTGATGGATTTAGCAGTGACCACATCTTCAGGCAACCGATTCCATGTATGAAAAACTCTGTTGCTGAGAATGTGGCGAACAGTATTTGTGTTCGCTGATACACGTTAGGGCAATCATTTATGAACACGTCACAATACATAGCATTTGTAACTGCTCTATAAGCTCCTATCCGTCCACCGCTCCGTTGCGGTCACTGCACGAATTTCACGTCATTTCCGAACTAGCCAATAACCGTCAAACGCGTTTATAACCCTTTGACCGCCACAAAGGACCAATTTTGTCCACCAATGCTCTAATTTTGCTCGATTATTGGAAGCGATGATTGCTTAGTCGGAGAAGGCTCGCCTCTCAAGCCAGGGGGAGCAGGTTCGATGTCAGCCGAAGGCTCGCACCAATTTGTTCTCTGTGTGAACTTATATATGTGCGTATTTAATGTCATCTATACTGAAGTCCGGTGTATGGCAATAGGCTCGCCCCCTGTCACATTTGGGACTGAATATCGTCAGGCAAAGTGTGGGTTTTATATATGTATATATTATGTATATCTGCCAGCCTTTTTGCGGTAAAAGCGTTACGATTTGTTATGTTTGCGTGTCAATATTTTTTTTTCCGTACCTACTTATTTGTAATTAAAACAAAAAGGTTATTAAAACTATGGTATACTAATACGAGTATACTCCACCAGGTCTAGCGTTCAGAGTAAAAAACGTGGGCAACACGCAGTGACGTCAATCGATGCATGAGCAAGACCGAAATAAGTAATTTACAAATAGTTAGAAAGAGACGATGACGAAGACGAGTGACGTCATCAGGTGTTGGCTCTCGGAACGCTACAACCTTGTTTGGATCATCATAAAACCACGTCAGTTATTTTATACAGCCTTTAATTCCTATCCACTAGCAAAAGATACGGAGTCAATTCTTAAACTCAGGGTTAATTAACTCAGAGTTATAATGTTATAACATTTAACTTTACTGTAACTCTAGTGTTGTGTTAACTCAACGTTAGCTTCTAAATCTTTTTTTTTTTTTTTGTTACATAATAGGCTTGCGTTTGGCCGCCAACATGCCTGATGATAAGCAGTGATGCGGCCTACGATGGAGCACGCTTGTCTAGAAGAAACCGATTCACTCGAGACTTGAAGAGACCCAGATTATAAGTGTCAGGGAACACACACTCTGGCAGAGTATTCCACACTCTAGCGGTCCGTATGAGAAATGAGGAACCAAAGCGTTTCGTGCGTGTTGTAGGTATGTCAACCATAAAACGATGCCGCTTTTTCGTACTCTTGGTTGTTTTATAGAAGAACGGGCTAGGAAGAATAAGGTCATGCAAACCAGATGCACACTCCCCAAAATGTATCCGATAAAAAACCGATAGACTAGCAACCTTGCGCCGATGATCCAAACTTTGAAGTTTGGCCTGGACAAGGCCTTGAATGATACGATTTATAAGTACGAACTATTAGCTACGAGTTAAAAAACAGCTATCCTGAACAGCTTCTTACCCTGTATCAAGCACAGGTTCGATCTTGTTTGGAGTATTGCTGCCACCTATGGCATGGTTTCGCCAAGTATCAGCTGGACGCTCTGGACTCCATCGAACAGCGCGCCAAACGGCTCATTAACAATGACTCGTTGGTTGAATCTAAGCTTCAGAGCTTGTCACACCGGCGTGAAGTGGCCAGTCTGTCGGTATTCTACAGAATACACTACGGCGAGTGTGCACAAGAACTGCACGACTTAATCCAGTCATCGCCGTTCTTTTATAATTGTACCAGACGCACCAGCAAGAGACACCTTCTTATGGGGGAAATTCCGAAACGCACTAAGCGTTTCAAGTCAATTTTTCTTGTAAGAACTGCAGAGGTGTGGAACTCGTTGCCTGCGTCTGTCTTTCCACCTAAATACAATCCGGAGGTGTTTAAGAGTAAAGTGAATAGGTATCTCCTAAACAAGCGTGTAACACCTTCGATCATGTCGACGCTTCCCATCAGGCGAGTCAGTGGTCAAACGCATGCATAGTCTATTGAAAAAAAAAAAGGCTTTTGCAAGTGGGCCTTATTGGGTGGGAAAACTCTGGAGATAAAATGGTCGAACTGCACTTCACCAGCACGTAGGACGTATACAGGTATTTAACCCACATTAATCCTATCCTACTAATATTATAAACGTGAAAGTTTGTATGTATGGATGGATGGATGGATGGATGTTTGTTACTCTTTCATCCTTCCTACTAATATTATAAACGCGAAAGTTTGTATGTATGGATGGATGGATGTATGTTTGTTACTCTTTCACGCCAGAACGGCTGAACAGATCTGGATGAAATTTGGCACAGAGATAGATTATAGTCTAGAATAGCACATAGGATACTTTTTAACCGCGGGTGAAACCGCGGGGCGCAGCTAGTATGTCATAAATCTCAAATGACAGATGTCACATTAAACTTAATGAAATTGATCAGGTGGTTTCATCAACTCTCTACATTAACATTCAGTAATGCGGTCAGTAGTTCGCAACAATGAAATGTCATGTCACGGATCCGGTGCCAATAACCGTTGAAATGTTTCCATGAATTATTAATGGTTTTCCAGTTAATATGTTTTTTTATAACCCGCAAAGTGATGCAGCATAATCGGTTATAGGTCAGCTAATGGGTTTTAGTTGTAAGGGCAGGCGAGGCTTGTTGTAGTTGATGGAGAAACATGGGAGTATAATGGGGTTACAGGGTCTGGATTACCCCCTTCCTTAACATGATTACGTCAAAAAAAACCTTACCCAAACCGAATCTTAATCTATCCTAACCTAATCCTAACCAATATTATGAACAAGTCTAAGATACATAGGAGAACTATAATTATCCAACTGTGTACTCAATGAGATGTGTCTTATTAAAACTTAGTGTGTTGAATAATATTTTGGGAATGGGTTTCAAAAACGAAAACTGATGATCGTTCTTTTCCTTATCTCCTAGTAAACGTGAAAGTGTGTTTGCTCGTTTGTTTGTTTGTTATGCTTTCACATCTTAACTACTTAACCGAACATCATGAATTTTGCATGCACGTTGTCAGAGGAACAGAAAAGGACATAGAGTAACTTTAATCCCAAAAAAATAACGGTTCCTGTGAGACCGCGGGAGAAACAGCGCTGCTAGTTATGGAATATTGGAGAGATGGCACAAAAAATACCACGAAGTATTATGTGCAATAGTTACGTTTTGTTTTCGAAGCTGCGCGACCATGAACCTTATTGCGCGGCGATACGATTAGCAGTCGCGGAGCGTCGAAAACAAAACATAACCATCATGGCAACAATAGGTCATGGTATGCAGCGATGGCAGCCTAGTTGGGAGAAGGCCCGCCTCTCAAGCCAGAGGGAGCGGGTTCGAACCCAGTCGACGGCACGCACCAATTTGTTTATTGTGTGAACATATGTGCGTATTGTATGTCATCTGCTACATGACTGGAGCCCGGTGTATGGCGACAAGCTCGCCCCCTGTCACATTTGGGACTATGTACTCGTAGGTGTTGTATTACACCTCTGCCAGCCCCCTCGGGGGAAAGGCGTGACGATATGTTTATGTCCTCTTCTCTCAGTTAAAATAGCAATGGAAAAGGTATGATACAAACTAAAGTACTTAACGAGCCATCACAAAATCACAGATGAAACTTAAATTTGAAGTCAAGTGGAGTGTACGTGGAGGAAACAAAGAAATTAATGTAGTGTGGCGCACTTAACCGCACCTGGGCCCTAATGGCTTTTACATTCACTGGGCATTCTTGCGGCTTACGGGTTTTCGATTCTCAATTTTACTATAGTATATAATATATATATATATATATATTATATACTATAGTAAAATTGAGAATATATATATATATAATATATATATATATAATAATATATATATATATATAATATAAAAAATACAGGGCTATTTTTGAATTCCTGTAAAATCTCTCACGGGTAGTTTTCCTCCATTGTCGTCAGTAATTATCATCGGACAAATATCTGTATCTTTTCTTTCTTTATCTTAATATACTCGTAATATAAATTACGAGTCACGTTGTTTGTCCGCTATAGACTCCTAAACTACTTAACCGATTTCAATCAAATTTGCACACCGTGTGCAGTTCGATCTAACTTAACAGATAGGATAGCTCACATATCTTAATATATATAAATAACTAGCTGCGCCCTGCGGTTTCACCCACGGTCAAAAAGTATCCTATGTGCTATTCTAGACTATAATCTATCTCTGTGCCAAATTTCATCCAGATCTGTTCAGCCGTTCTGGCGTGAAAGAGTAACAAACATCCATCCATCCATCCATCCATCCATCCATCCACACATACAAACTTTCGCGTTTATAATATTAGTAGGATAAACGCGAACGAAGTCGCGGGGTGACAGCTAGTGTTAGTATAAAAAGACGTTTTCCTGTATCGTACTCGTATATATCGCGTCTGTCTGTATTTCCGCTCCTCTGTTTTTAACTCCTAAATCACACTACGAATTTCGATTCGGTTTTCACCCTCAGTTAGATATTTTTTCAAGGAAGGTTTATAGGTACTGTGCAAGTCTAGGGCGAGTGCTAATTACATTTAAAAAGACATAATAACTACAGTACCTGGTTAACCGAGCTTTGCTCGGTATTTTTTTTTTTTTAATTGTGATTTTTGGAAAATAAACAATTGATTTTAGTCTAACCTCAAAGCAAACACTCATTGACTTCGTGTTACTTAACAACGCCATCTGCTATTGTGTTGTTAAAGCAATTAGTTGCTCACAAAAAATAGTATTATTATTCGCCAATAGATGTCAGGAAGAGTCATATTTTCAGTTGAGACTACTCAAACGCCTCCTTTTTGTTATTTTTCTTCCAAGTTTATGTTTAAGTTGATAATCGATAAAACACGAATAAAATGACATTTTCTAAAAATGATTCCTAGCTACATCGATTTATCGAAACCCCCTATATACTAAATTGCATGAAAATCGTTAGAGCCGATTCCGAGATTCCAATTATATATATATATACAAGAATTGCTCATTTAAAGATATAAGATAATAACTACATATAAAAGCCAATATGAAATCCCCTTAGACTCGAAAACAAAATCACTCGCATAAATCGTCGCTCAATGAAAATAAGTAGGTAAAGATTTTAAGCGCGCTTTTGACTGGCTTGCTTAATAAAAAAATAAAAGGATGTGTTGTGGATGACACAAAGTTAAGAGAGCCGCGACGCTCTGAAATTTCCATACAAACGCACTACTCAAATTTCTTGAAAACCGTTTGTCAGATTATGATGAAATTTAGCATGTACAATTAAATTAACAATTTCTTCGCCCCTATGTTCTTGTTTTTTTTTTTAAAAAAACGTTCTCAAGCGAAAATAGAGCTATGAAAAATATCCGCATTTTAAGGGATCACTTTCGACTGATTTATTCAGTAGGGAGACAAAGCAAATCAAAATTTCCATTACATAGGGAGGTTGTCTACATCATTAGCTGTTAAATGAATCAATAATACAAGGGAAATTGTTAGTTACTTAAGAATGATTACAGTAGTGCAAAAGTCATAAAAAAACACTTTGTCACTCTGTAGGTACGTTTAGAGGCTCGTCAGTATCATTACTCGCTCTCTTCACTCGTCTTCTTCTTCTAGACGAAATGGCGATAGAATACCTTAAGCCAATGCGAAGTTAGTCTAGGTCGCCTAGGTCGAAGTTAGTTAGGTCGCCGGACTCTTCAGTACGGCTTCTTAGAAGGTGGATCGACGATCTGGTTAGGGTTGCGGGAAGCCGCTGGACGCGAGCAGCGCAAGACTGGTCATTGGCCGGTTTTTCACTCAAGCCACGGCGCGACATCGGTGGGATCAATAAAACAAAGCCGCCGCGCCGTGCCGTGCCGTGCCGGGCCGTGCCGTGCCGTGCCGGGCCGTGCCGTGCCGTGCCGGGCCGTGCCGTGCCGCGACGAGCAGTGCCGTAAAATGGAAAAGGGTGCTTTTCCATTGTGGAAATCACCAGATACAGTGTGAAGTATCTGGTGATACTTATTACGATATTCCCGATACATTTGTTTCGTTTTTATTTCTATATTTTTAACATAATAGTTTATGTTTTTAAACGCGTATGTTTTTTTTTATTTTTTATGTAGAATAGGTCGGCGTTTGACCATCAACTCGCCTGATGTTAAGCGACGTTGTGGTCTAAGATGGAGCACGACGACCTATAAGGCACTCATTCACTCTAGCCTTGACGTTTTGTAGATTGAAGAAGTACAAAGACGGCAGTTGAGTGAGGCGCTCCAAGTGCACTACTGCTCAGACCCGTCTTCGGAGCGGTTACACCGGACTACATCCCTAAACACGACTAGGTCATTTCACGGCATGGCTTGGTCCGGTGGGTGGTAACTAGCCACGGCCGAAGCCTCCCACCAGAGTTTGCTACCCGGTTAGCACTAACCGGGGACCACGTGGGAATCAGAATCGAGTACACTCCTACGGACGTGGGTAGCTCAGCCCCCAAAAAAAATGTTTAATAAGTTTATTTATTTCCTTACTACTTTCTTTCACTATCTTTTTCAACAGTCCCGTGCGTCTCAGAAGGTTAGTGCTGAAAACCAGCGCTGCTAAGAAATTAGCAGCACCATGTTGAGCACTAACCTTTTTTGTCGCATTGGACACTGCAGCGACAACTGAAACTTAATCATCTAAATATTTGTTTATGTCTTAATGTAAGTATTTGTAGAAGTTATTATTTTTTGTCTGTTAATGTTTTATTGTGTATTTTGTTTGTTGTTGTTGTAGTGTTTTGTGCGGTGAAATAAATGGTTTCTTTCTTTCTTTCTTTCTTTCTTTCTTTCTTTCAAGTACCAAAGACGAGTTACAAAGCACACAATGAAAGCCTACGGACTCAATGGAGAGAGGGGTTTGCAGCACAGGCGGCTGAAAAGACACGATGTCCCCAACCTGCCAAACAGATATAACAGGACAGATTCATCAGAACGGAGAGAGGCTTCAGACTAAGATCAACCTCACCAAGATGTAAAGCCATATACAGATGAACAAACACCATCAGTCCAAGTAGTGGCTTAATCTGTTGAATACCTCAGATTTGCCAACAGATTGCCACGATGCAGTACATAGAAGAAGAAAAAAAATGTGGAGATCATTGGGGAAGGAAGGCCTTTGTCCTGCAGTGCACGTTTCTCGGCTGAGTTGCTGTATAAGGTACATAAATGTTGTACCATGTTAATTTTCCTTTTTTTTATCGGCCTCATCTATTTCGGACTAGGTTAATATGACGATGATGATAAAAAATTCTTGGCTACTTTTATGAATTTGTTTTTTCTTTCATGCCAGCAGCAAACTTTAAGTGCCAATATAAAAGTTTTTCCATTACTTGTTCATGCTTATTTAAAGCTTATTTGCAGCCTAAGAACTCATCAAAACAGCATTAGGTCGCAATGGCTGCTTATCGCCAAGGTCGGCATTGTGCTTAACAGCTCAGGGCGACATTACTGGTGAAAACACGTTGAAAATAGCGAAGGGTGGACCGAGAAATGCACCGGAGAGTTCCGTATATTTCGTATAAAATATCGATACGTATATAACTCCATAACCGAATTTCTTCATTTACTCGTGGTAAATGAAGAAATTCGGTTATGGAGTTACGTATATCTTGCAAAAAAACAATAGTTGAAAATATATTTCAAATAGTTTATTAATTAGTTCAATATTCTGGTGCCAAATTATACATCATTTATTTAACTACAGTTTGAAAGACTTTTACAAATTATTAATAAAAAATAAAGAAACGGTAGCAAACTTGAAAACAAACAAAATGCAAATCATAATAATATAGTTATATTTATCCCAAACGTATAAAATGTACTAAATTGTAGAAACAAAGAAGTGTTCTTTGATCTGCAGTGAGACGAACTTATTTTTTTGATGGCCTCTTACGAAAATCCTTTTAGGTTTTATTTTAGGTCATTCCAGCTAAGTCTACCAAACCCTAAAAAACTGTTTGCCATTTTATTTTACAATACCTAATGACTATAAAATTATTACTCCTACTATACTATAATTGGTACTATAAAATAAAATAAAAATTATACACATTTCCATCAACAAAACGTATAATAAAACCTAATCATCAGAACACTAGCAATCCTGCAAGCACCTATCAAAATCAAAATACGATACGAATATTCAGGAATTCGCTTCCATTGAAGTGCGACACTCATAAATGACATAACAAATCGTTTTCTGTCGCCGGGAACCCTAAAATAAATACCATAGATCATCAGCACGACGCAATTCGACGGAAATAACGCGAGTGACTGGAAGTTGTGTGTTACTGCTATCTGATTCAGGTTGGAACAAACATGGCTGTCGCGGTTCAATGTTCAAATATTCGAACAAATAATGACATGAAAAAGTGTTTGCATCAACAGTGTTGTATGGATCGGTGGTGCGAAGACTGAAGCGGCTTTTGCACAGTCCAATTTGCAGTATGCTAACTGTGGCGATGCCCGTGCGATAGAAATAAATTGTATTGCTAACTGTCTAACTGCCATTACACCATCCAAATTTAGCACGCTAGCTACAGTACAGTACACAGTACAGTGCAGTGCACTACTGCAAATTGGATAATGTAACGAATGCTTGACTGATAACGTTTTGTTGTACCATATCGGGCTTGCGTATCGTATATCTTATTCTTATTCGAGGTAAGGGCGATAAGTCCTGCACTGACGTCCCGCTTCGGGTGTATTGTGTACAATACGTATCGTGGATGTCATTATAATAATAATAAATTTTTATTTCAAAATGTACATGGTAAAGATAAAAACTAACAGATACAAACATTTTTTTAGAAACAATAAAATAATTTTGCCTTTGTATGCGTAACAGTTCGGCTGTCGCAGTGAGCCTTGATACGTAACGACGATACAGCGGCATCGAGGTGAACGGCTCGCCTCAAGCACCTTGGCTTGAAGTTCACAGCGAGCGTACTTTAAAGGGGTTGAAAAAAAGCCTGCTCGCGGCCAGCGGCTCGGCTCTTTGAATTGATACGGCCAACTGTTAAGTTCATGAATGTCGTGTAGCAAACCAATCGTGTCTTACCATTCTTATGGTGGTAGTAAGGCGTGCCAGTAGACGATCCGCTGCCAGTGGACGAGCCCTGCTGCTGGCGCGCCTCCTCCTCGGCCTCCGCCGCCGGCTCCATGATCAGGCGAGCATCACTCACTGCACTGCACACTACCTGCAAAGATAGATGAGATGACGTTTAGTTGCTGACAAACTACGCAATGCAAGGCTCCTAATCGCCTAAAGCCGTAGTAACACAAAAAGAGGATATCGGATGCAAGCAGACCAGTGTCTTGACATGCTATATTTAATTTGCCTGTAAATAAATTGTGTGACTTTCGCCTCTCGAAAGCAGTTGTCGCAGGAATGTATACATAGGGTCAACTGGAGCAATTGCGTCTTTATGCTTTTTTTTTATTCTTATTTATTAGTTGCTATTTTTTCAGTCGGTGTGTCGTTGACGCCCTGCCTATGCTCTGCGGCCGAAGTGGCAGACGGCGAGGCCACTCATTTGGTCCGTCGCATCGGACCATGGGCGCCTAGACACGGGTGCTGTCTGGCGCTCACTGGCAAAATTGGTCCCCGAGGAGGTGGATGATGACGATGTGTCTGGTGTTCGACACACTGTCATCGAGAGGAAGAGAGCGCAAGCTCGAGGAGTTGCCCAAAGGGACTGGCGCTGTAAGGGCTGCGGAAGAGTGCGAAAGCGTCCCCGTAGCCCCGACATTTTGCGTCGAGGTGGAACACCCTTGAGTTTTTAGTGGGTAGGCCGTCAGTGGCGGGATTCCCACATAACCACTCTGTTCCCGCACCCGGGCTGTTGGTGGTATCCATAAAGGATATTCAAAAGATTAAAAAAAAGAAAAGGAAACGGGGGTTGCCGACGAACTAAAAGGATGTCGCAGGGAGTCCTTTTCCATCCGATCTTTTTGTTGTTGCCATTTTTCGCGTTCCAAATCTAATTATCATCACGCATCTCGTTTCGGTCCATACAATTTTGACTTTAGTCCCTTAACGTTCCCGCCAGGGGCGCTATATAGAAACGTATGGAGCCAAATTAAAACAAATAAGTTTACGTAAGTATAACTATCAAAAATAAATAATTAAGTACATTTTTCTTGCATTTAGTAGTATATATATTATAAACACGCACTCACATTTATCAAAGTGAGTAGGTATAACTAGGCCTAGCCAAAACTTTCTAGTAAACTAGCTTCGTTCGCGTTTATTCAGAAAATATTATCCATAAACCCCCCTCGTGATATCCTGTAACTGATTATCAAATTAGGAATACCTGACTGCCTCGGTGGCTCAGTTAGTAGTGAACCTGCCTTCTGAGCTTGGGGGCGTGGGTTCGATCCCACCTAGGGCAAACATTTATGTGATGAACATTAGTGTTTGTTCTATGTCTGGGTGTAAATATCTATTTATGTATGTATTTAAAAATATCTAAGTATGTATATCAGTCTCTGGCACCCATAGTACAAGCTTTGCTTAGTTCGGGGTCAGGCAACCGTGTGTGGAAGTGTCCCGAATTTAAAAAAAAAAAAAAGAATAAAAAAATAATCCGTTACCAAAGAGATTAGAGTCCAGCATTTAAAAAAAATATTGGCTGGTTTTGTGCGGAGTTTTAATTTTAATTGTCAGTTGTTATTTTAGTACGAACTACGTACTATTCTGTAATGTTGTCTAAAGCATTTGGTAAGCGGCGCGTTATTTTTAGTAATTTACAGAATTTCATGACAAAAAGATTTATTTATTCAGAAAAAAGTATCTAAAAACCTTCCTTGTGACATACTGCAACTGATTATCAAATTTCATCAAGATACGTTTAGCCGTGTAGCCGTGAAAAGCCTACAATCAGACAGACAGACAGAGTTCCTTTCGATTTTATAATTAGTAAGAATACTTACGAACACGCATAGAGATTTGGTGTTCCTACGTATTATTCGATTGATTTTTGTGCTATTGGTATTATTGAATTATTAGGAACACGGTTTGAACGCCAGTTCCTACGTCCTATGTCGTAGGCACAGAATACCTACGAGTATTACACATGTGTTTATATGAGCTCTACAAAAACAGAGTTCTGATAAAGGAAATTCGAGCAAATAACCGAATTTCTATTATAGATAACATTTCTTTTGAATTTTTAAAATGTATTTTAGTCGTGGCTAAGCTTGATGCCATGTCGCAAAGCTAATTTAACATCAAACAAACCCATTTAATTAAGGTCGTATCGTATCATTGTCATGCTCAGATCAACCTAGAGAATAAGATAGCGCACGGCGTATGATTTAGTAGAGCCAAAAACCATCCAAATACCACGCTACTATCGTATATGTACACAACATGCACAGATTGACGCAAAAAAACTACGCTACTCGCTTGGTCATTCTTACCTTAACATTAAGTGCATTGGTTTATGGTATAATTTCGTGTACATAACTACACATAGTGCATTATAAAAGTGTGTCCAGGACTACATTTTGAGGTTCTTTTTAAAAACTGTGCAGTTTTTTTTCAAGTCAATTTTGAAAAAGCCGTAACATTAAACTCTTACAATTATGTGCAGTTTAAGAATATTAAATCTACTAAGGTTGTATATTGGAACGGAAATGGCTAACGTAGAGTTTGGGAATAATTCTTAGTTTCCGTGCAATTGTAAATGTTTTTCATAGCAACATTACCATGTGCACACTTTTAAAAAGAAGTTGCTTCAGCGAGATTTAACGCAGTATTCCATCTTTTCCTTTAGATTGATCTGAGTTGTCACGTCTATCCGATCAACCCGCGTGTGTATTGTCACGATTCACTATAAACTTTTAGGTAAGTAGCTACTTATTGTATTATTTTTGCATTCAAATAAGAATTCTCAGTTTGAATTCAAAAAAACGCGCCAGTCAAAAAACACATTGCACAAATTCCCAATTCAAATTGGGAACAATATTATTCAGATGGACCGACGCGTTCGAAAACCGCGGCGTATTCAAATTCGGAACGTACTGTTCGAATGAACTCGGTTGCTTTCGTTGCGCGTCGTGCAATAAACTGATGCTGCGCTTGGTTTTTGAACGGAACTATTTTTGTATGGGGTAGGGCTGTCCCTTGACTGATTCGTGTTCATCCTTGTGTTATATTTTTTACCTTTTTTTTAGTGATGACTAAACTCGTTTTTAAATTATTACTCGTGGATAGGAAGTGGAGTCATGTATTAGGTACATCATTAAGTTTTAAGTTATAACAAAATGAAATCATATTTTGACAAGTTTCGTAGGTACGAAATTTGTCAAAAACCGTCTTGTTAAATCTAAAGATCATCAAAAGAGACAGAAGTGTTTGAGAGGGATATATAACCCACATCATCAAGCGAGAAGGCGGCGTCGATGCGGCGTCGAGGCGGCGTCGAGGCGGCGTTGAGGCGGTGTCGAGGCGGGGGCACGGAAGCGGCATGGCCCTTCTATGTTTAGTTTATAAATGAAAGGTAGCACGTTCACTTACTAGAGTCGCTGCGGCGTCAAGACAGGGTCGACGCGGCGTCGAGACAGGAGCACATCGAAGTCGCGTCAGAAGCGCGCTTCGACTCCGCCGTTGTTTTATCATTATTTTCATGTTGTTTCAATTGAAATGTGAGAAGAAAGCAATGGCCAAACATTGACGTCGCCGCGACGCCGCCGCCGCCTCGACTCCCGAATGAGCACACGCCTACACGAGCAACAAATTTTAACACTGACAAAAATGTATATTTTTGTAGTGTTTGACAACCCTAGCAGGACGGTAATAAATGTTATTTTTGAATGTCTTTCATGCTAATGTGTGTTTTGAAGCGCAGCTCGCGTATTGTACATTACAATACGAAACGGCTACTATTTTTGTTTCATTTTTATTACTGGCCAGTTCCTTCATTTTAAAAACTCTAATTATTCTATCAGAGCCTTTTTAGTTGTGACTTTTAAGTCTGAATTCTTAAGAACAAACCCTGCCTAAGTAACGTACATACTGTTAATAATAATATCCCTTCGGCAGTCTACAAAACCGGAGTTTAGAATATCTTTTGTCCCAAGACCACCAGAGAACAAAAAGACCACACTTGACCACTAGGTGGGCTATTGGTCATTTATCATTTAACATAACAAAAATAACTATCGTCACGCCTTTCCCCTGAAGGGTCTGGCAGAGGTGTAATACAACACCCACACTTCGCCGGACGATATTAAGTCCCAAATGTGACAGGGGCGAGCCTGTCGCCATACACCGGGCTCCAGTCATGTAGCAGATGACATACAATACGTACGCAATATGTTTACGCAATGAACAAATTGGTATAGAATAGAATATAATTTATTAAGATAAGTATTTAAAAATTGATTTCAAATTGTATTTTATTGTAAAATTTAATGTACTGCATACATACATACATACATACTTACATACACACTTACATACATACACTCGAAAAACATAACCCTCCTTCTGCGCAGTCGGGTAAAATGGACAGGGAACTCACTATGAACAGCTCTACCCTATTCTATTCTCCCATCCTATTCTTGACGCGTGAGAAGAGATCTGGGCCCTTACCATGAGTTCTGAACGTTAACGAAAACTTTTTTCATTTTCGTTTGGCTCCATACATTTCAAAACTCGCGGTAAGCCGCCAGGTCACTTTTACTCCTATGACTTTTTAAACGAGAGAGACAAGGACCAGAAAATATCTCGAATTGAAGGAATAGTATCACTAGCATAGCTAATGTCCCAGAAACGTGTTACTAGGGGCCCTATTCGGAGATTTGAGATTTGCATCTCACTTTGTTTCGTCCTTGTTGCTCTCGTTTGAAACGTCATAGGTGTGAAAGTGACCAAGATAAAATCTCCTCTCATCTCACGCGTAGGAATAGCCCTCCAGTTGTCTAACTGGCACGTTTACGTGAGACATCAGATTATGAACCGTTTCTCGTCCGTGTTTTAGGGTTCCGTACGCAAAGGGTAAAACTGGACCCTATTAATAAGACTCCGCTATTCGTTTGTCTGTCTGTCTGTTCGTCTGTCACCAGGCTGTATCTCATAAACCGTGATTGATAGACAGTTGACATTTTCACAGATGATGTATTTTTGTTGTCGCTATAACAACAAATACCAAAAACAAAACAAAATATAATAAATATTTAGAGGGGCTCCCAAATAACAGACATGTTTTTATAGATAATTGTACAGAATCCTTCATGCGCGATTCCGACTTGCACTTAGCCGGTTTTTTATAACTCACGCAAAGTAAACTTTCAGTTGAGCATTAGCTATGGATACCTGAATTGCCTAAGGTTGAACCAGGGGTACTACCATGAGACGGTGAATACTAGCGCGACCCTATCTCACCCCACCTTGGCGGAGGACTGCTCCCGGGGGAGGAGTTTAGTGGGTTCGATTCCCACATATCCCCTTCCGTCACCCCTTGCGGCGGAAGGGAAATGCGAGGGCATTTACCTCCCCCTTAACAAAAAAAAAAGGGGTACTACCATGATATCTCAAAGCCATTATGTTTTCGAATCGTATCGCCGCGCAATAGGGTCCATGGACGCGCGGCATCGAAATCAAAACATAACCTTTTGGGGGCTGAGCTACCCACGTCCGTAGGAGTGTATTTGATTCTGATTCCCTAGACGTGGTCCCCGGGTAGTGCTAACCGGGTAGCAAACTCTGGTGGGAGGCTTCGGTCGTAGCTAGTTACCACCCACCGGACGAAGCCATGCCGTGAAATGACTTAGTCGTGTTTCGGGATGTAGTCCGGTGCAACCGTTCCGAAGACGGGTCTGAGCAGTAGCGCACTTGTAGCGCCTCACTCAACTGCAGTATTTGTACTTCTTCACTCTACAAAACTTCAAGGCTAGAGTGAATAAGTACCTTATAGGTCGTCGTGCTCCATCTTAGACCACAACGTCGCTTAACATCAGGCGAGTTGGTGGTCAAACGCCGACTTATTGTCCATAAAAAAAAAAAAAGGTCCATGGTCGCTCGGCATCGAAAACAAAACATAACCATCCGGCCTTCTTTTAAACACGAAAATAACTACAAAAATTGCAGCCAGAAAACCCAACTTTTTGTACAGTATTTTGAGTACATACGCCAATTTTAGTCACTAATAAAAAAAGTGTTTTATTACTTATATTCCAACACATACTTGCGTCTTTATTTCTTTAGTAAAATTGTCATTATGTTTTAAAGCACATACGCCATTATTCCAGTGGTTATGCAGTGATGATGTCCACATGTCGTTCAAATTACTTCTCTCTGGCAGTCTTCCACGACAATTTTTTTTATGAATATGAAAGCTAAAAAAGTACTGACATGGTCATTAATAGCTTGAATGCGTGCCATTTTGAGCATTTATTGTTACATAGTAGCAATTGCTCGTAATCCTTACTAATTTTAAATCGAAAGTACTCTGTCTGTCTGTCTGTTTTTCACGGCTAAACGGCTGAACGTATCTTGATGAAATTTGATAAATAGTTGCAGTATGTCACAAGAAAGGTTTTGTATGCTTTTTTCTGAATAAATAAATATTTTTGTCGAAAAATTCTGCAAATTAATAAAAAATAACGCACCGCTTACCAAATGCGTCAGACAACATCACAGAATAGTACGTAGTTGGTATCAAAATATTAACTGAAAACTGTCTAAAACTCCGCTCAGAACCAGTTAGTACTTTTTTATGTTGCACTCTGATCTCTTTGGTAACGGATTATCCTATCCTACTAATACTATAAACGCGAAAGTTTGTAAGGATGGATGGATGGATGTTTGTTACTCTTTCACGCCAGAACGGCTGAACAGAACTGGATGAAATTTGGCACAGAGATAGATTGTAGTCTAGAATAGCACATAGAATACTTTTTAACCGCGGGTGAAACCGCGGGGCGCAGCTAGTTATTCATAATTTGATAATTAGTTACAGTACGAGTATATCACGAGGAGAGTTTATGGATTCCATTTTTTGAATAAACGCGAACGAAGTCGCGGGTAACGGCTCGTGCATAAAAAACTGGCAGTTGATTGACTTTGAGCATGTTAGCAGTACAAAACGGTAACCTTACAGCGAGCTGTCTGCTAACATGTGTTGTCAATGTAAAGTATGTCTAATGAGGACGCTCTGAAGCTCACATTTCAATGAACATTATTTTGGCGTGTGCTTTGATGTTCATGTCGGCTACGAACCTAATGTAAGCCCCTCCTTCCACTTGGATCTAGAGCTCGGCTCCACATGTGGATCCACGCATACTTTTATGTCCTCTTAAATCCACCGGTGGATCCATGGATGCTTCTGTTTCCTCTTAGGTAAATCCACCGGTGGATTCATGGGTACTTCTGTTTCCTCTTAAATCCACCGGTGGATCCATGGATACTTCTGTTCCCTCTTAAATCCACAGGTGGATTCATGGATACTTCTTTTTTCTCTTCGATCCACCAGGTGGATCCGTGGATATTTTTATTTCTTTTCTTTTTACCTACGTATTGCCTGAAATTAATTATTGTTCTCTTTATGTGCCACTTGAGAAGCACTTGAGCAAAAGGTCCTCAACCTGAGCACTTGAGAAAGTTCCTATTTCATTTTGATGTTTTACCTTTGTTTTCAAAATAAATAAAAAGGTTTAGTTTTGGGGGCTGAGCTACCCACGTCCGTAGGAGTGTACTCTATTCTGATTCCCTACACGTGGTCCCTGGGTAGTGCTAGCCGGGTAGCAAACTCTGGTGGGAGGCTTCGGCCGTGGCTAGTTACCACCCACCGGACCAAGCCATGCCGTGAAATGACCTAGTCGTGTTTCGGGATGTAGTCCGGTGTAACCGTTCCGAAGACGGGTCTGAGGCAGTAGCTGTAGCGCACTTGTAGCGCCTCACTCAACTGCCGTCTTTGTACTTGTTCACTCTACAAAACTTCAAGGCTAGAGTGAATAAGTACCTTATAGGTCGTTGTGCTCCATCTTAGACCACAACGTCGCTTAACATCAGGCGAGTTGGTGGTCAAACACCGACCTATTCTACATAAAAAAAGTTTAATTAATTGTTAGTTAATACTTAATTAATAGGTAGTTTAGTTAAATTAATAGATTAGGAACCCTCCTCTTTCCAGGAAGTAAGGAAGTGGGCCAAGTGCAACACTTGGTCCACTTCCTAACTTCGTCCATTTCCAAAAGTTAGAGAGGGGCGCGTCATCGTGGCTGGCGCGGACTATACTTCCCTCCTACCTCCCTTTCTTGCCCAACTTCCTTATTACACATATCCCTCTTTTATTGCAAAAATAAAAACCACGCTCTAAAAATAATATAAAAAATCGTAACAAAACACAACCCGTATCAATCCATAAAATATTCTTCCGCCCCAAATATTTTCAAAAGACATTATAAACAGTGTATCCGTGTTTCGTGCATTGAGCAATGGAAATAGAGTTGCTATCGCGAACACAATTTGTCGAACAGCTATCATTCACGCGGGAACACGAGGTGGTAAATATTTTCGCGTGTTTTTTACGAAACATCAGAACTTACTTGTAATAAGTAACTCTGTTTTTATTTAATGTTCCTTTTTTTTGGTGTCGCAATTTTAAAGTAAAGTAAAAGTTAATTTTTATTGCTTAATACTGTGTACATGCCAAGGTGAAGTAAATATGTAAAAGTAGTCTCATCAGTTTATCGTGCAACGTGTAATATTTAAGATTACAAAATTAGGTAATATTTACTAACATTATTACTAGATTTTTACATTTAATTCATACTACAATAAAATAAACATCAAACAAAATTAACAGAAAGCGCGTCTTGTCTTTTCGAGCGCCAAACTTTGTGGTGTGAGTGAGAGTGTGCTGGCTAGTGGCTGTCATCCTCGCGGGGTACTACTAAGCTAGTTCGAGAGTTCAAGTCTAGTATGAAATACATGATCATGTCAATGTTTCCGTAGCGGAGGAATAAAAACACCGTCATATGGCGCGCGGCCATGCGGAAGGGGCTCGTGACACTGACTACGCCAGGGTTAAGGGCTGGGAAAGGGTTAACATTTCACTACATGCAAGAATTGAGTTTGCAAATAAATTGTCTGTTTAATAATTTTAATTGCTAAGCTTTGACCTTTAGTCAGATTTGTAAAATGAATGTCGCGGACAGCCATTTTAGGATTAATGGCAATGTTGATAAGGTTCATTTGTTTTTTCATTGAATTGAATTTCTAATTTAAAAAAACAGCTACTTATAGCTGTTAAAGCTGAAACAAATTCAAAAATTAGTTACAAAAAAAAAAACCGTACTCAGAGTGAGTACGGTTTTTTTATACGACGAGAAGACTTAATATAAATCGAATACACAACAGTTTTTACTCAAAAAAAACCTACTAATAAATTAAAAGAAAGAGTGATTTGTCAGAATGCTCTATCACTATCGTTCATTCTCGTTAGTTAATAACGACCACGCAATCACTATCGTTCATTCTAATCCGTTAATAATGACCACATAATCACTATCGTTCATTCTAATCCGTTAATAATGACCATCATGATCACTATCGTTCATTCTCGTACATAAAGAATGACTAACCTGTAAACTACAGTGAGACATATTTTCACACGAAAATAAAAATTAATATATAACCCAGATGAGCCGAGACAGACAGGCTATTGTGTTATTGTCGTGTGTAAATATAAACTCACATACTTGGCACGAGTGGAGTAGGTAACTATCACTTGTGAATGAACTGTGGGAAGTGATGCATTCAACAGTGTGGTCAGTATGGGCAATGAAAAAAGAGAACAAACACCTTTTCACGGGATCATTTAGGAAGCGATGATAGTGTATAGAGGGATCGGGTTCAAATCCTGCCGACGGCACGCACCATTTCGTTCAATGTGTGAACATATGTGCGTTTTGGATGCTATCTGCTACAAATACATGACTAGAGCCCGGTGTACAGCGACAGACTCGCCCCTGTAACACTTGGGACTGAATATCTTCTGACGAAGTGTGGGTGTTGTATTACACCTCTGCCAGCTGTGACAGCTCTTGCCGTGACGCCGTGAAAGGCGTGAGCGTGATATGTATTCAGTAGGCAATACCACTATTATACAGGGTGATTGGAATTCAGACCGTATCCTTTCATGGGGTGTTTCTACTCTGGAATAAGTCCCGTCCACGCGATAAAAGGACACTAAGAAAAGGCGTCGAAAGAGTGGGAAGTAAACAGGTGGTAGGGCCTGCCACGCCCTCCTACTTTGATCCCTTTTGCCGATTGACCTCCACGCCCATATACTCGCGGGCGAGAACTCATTTCAGCGGTACAACTACCCTAGGCTGCCATGAGATGTAACCCAGTTACATCTCATGGCAACCAGGTATTCTGTGATGATTTGGCCCGCGTAAAAGATAAAGATAAATATAATTTAATTAACGAAAGACACTTACAAAGGAACTTAAATACAAAAAGTAAAATGTACAAGTACATGGGACAACAAAACTATAAGACACGGAACTGCTGTACGGTGAGCCCCAAACTAAGCTCGAGGCTTGTAACTCGGGGCTCGGGTGCGAGACAAAATGGGTTTCTATGCGTGTTCCGTCGTTAACACTAATAAGAAAAATGTGTGTGTGAGTCTGAAAAGTTATGGTGTGTAATGTGTGAGTGTGCGGGAGTGAATATGTGTGTGTGAGTGTGAGTATGTGTGTGCGTGCGTGACTTGATTGCTTGCAATGCTAATCGCGGTATATACTATGGATAAGTTCCTCGGTCTCTACACGAGACAGTTTTAGAAGCCATTCTCTAAGCTTATTATCAAGGACCGAATTATCAAGGCTTCGATGACATAATCTAAGTGTGACTAACCACAGAACATATAATAATACTACGTATAGAATGGACACGGTTACACCCCCCGACTCGGGGCTTCCTCACCCCGCCACTAACTCAGAGCTGTCGAGGAGCTGACTTGAGCACGGGACGCGCAACACGCGCAGAACACGACGATGCAGCGTAACAGTTGTATTTAAAAGTTGAAGTTTGTTGCTCGATACCTACGGTTGACTTGACAATGTCACACGGCTGGCATGGAACATTTGTTCTCGTGATTATTTATAAACAAGCATGTACGAGTATACGAAAAGAACAGTTTGTATTATAGTAATTGAAATTAGTATTTATTTATAATTTAAACATGGAATGATACATTTGGAGGGGTAGGTTAATTCCGTGGCACGCAGGAATAACTGAACATCGCAAAAACGTCAATTTTTCAGGGCAGCCATTTTAAAGTTTGACATTTTCTGTTTAGTCGGTAAGTTAGTTAAACGATGATGTCAAAGTTATTTTGAGGGTTACTTGAGGCCCTCTTTCGTATGGTTTCAAGAATTTAACGAAACAACTTATAGTTTACATAATAATAGACTTGTCAAACAGCTGAAATGCCTTGAATAAGTTGATAACTCGACTTGTAGACCAAGTTTTGGCTTTTAAGGACATTTATCCAGTTATTCACCATCTGAGTACGGATCATTTTTATCGGTTACTTTAGTTATTTCAATGGAAAAAGCATTATTTCTCATTAGTAAACCAATGACAACTTCAAACAGATATAGTTTGTCAAGTAATTATTACTACTTTACAAGATATATCTTACTTTTCAGCATATAATGCAAAATGTAAAAAAAGTCTTAGTATTTAAAATATATTTTTTTTAGAATTATACGCTCATTTACATTCTAAAAACTGTTTTCGCTAACTTATTAAAATTATTTTTTAAACATATGGGAAAAACACAATGGAAACGCATTTGTTTCTAATTAAAATGAATTATTTAGAGTATACACTAAATTAACACATAGGCTAGACTTATTATCCCGAGAAATCAACAGTTGGCAATCGTGGAGTTCTACAAATAAGAAAATATTAATCAAACACACTACAAGACATAAATACCTACTTATAAAAGGTCTTATTTAAAAAGCTTTTCTAATTATTATTTTAAACGACTTCAAAAAACCGTTTTAAAAAAATCTTTGAAAATTTTCGTAATCTTAAGTGGCTGTAAAAAATCTGTAAAAATGTCTGATGACACACATGCTTAATACATGTTTTGTTAGATTGCTTACACATTACTTCGATCAATAATAATACTAATGAATAATAATAAAACCCTTTTTTCAGACCAACTTAGTATATATTTACAAAGTATTAAGAACTAAAAACTATGAGTGTGGATTTACAAGTATATTTTGGTAGTAAATCTTAATCTATTCTAATACTTAATTATTTTTTGTAGGTCTGTTTGCCAATCGGCAAAGATCTCCTCCAACCTTTTTCATTCCTGTCTATCTTGGGCCACTCTATTCCAAGTTACTCCTGCTACCTGTCTAATGTCATCATCCCACCATTTCTGTGGTCTGCCCCTTTTCCTTCTCCTAGGGCACCATCGTGTCACAATTTTGCTCCATTTCTCTTGGCCTCTTATCATATGCCCTACCCATTGCCATTTGAGTCTTCTGATTTTACATTAAAACAGGTAGTACGCAGCTGTTGAAAAGTTTTTTCTTTACATTAATGTGAAGAGTTTTATCTTCCATGGCTTCTCTCAGACTCCAGTATCTCTTTCAGCCATTTGTTATTCTTCTGTCAACTTCTTTGCGTATAGGGACCTCTTGTGTTATTAGCTGTCTCAGGTAGATATATTCATCAGTGTAATCAATTTGGTTATTTCCTAGATGTATGGTGGTTTTCTTCCCATTTGTCCTTACCTTTGTTTTCTCTGGGTTCTACTTTAAACCTTTCTTCTCACTTTCATCCGCTAGTTCAAGTATCATTTGCTACATGTTTTTAGGTGTTTCAGCAAATAACATTATATATATATATCATCTGCGAACCTCGATTGTGTTAGGGAGACTCGGTCGACAGTGATTCCGATGTTTTCCCAGTTAAGTCTCCTAAAGATTGTTTCGACAACCGCTGAGAATAGTTTTGGAGGTAGAGGGTCTCCATGTCTGACACCCTTTCCTACTCTAAATGGTTTACCTTTCTTTTCTAGTTGGATTCTCGCGGTGCTATGACTATTATTTTAATTAAATAAAGTGAAAAAAAGGAACTTCTTATTCTGATTGGCCATCATTGGTGTTTTTCCCCAAAAACCTTAAAACACAGATTTAAAAAATTGTCAGACTTCGTCTTAGACAACCATGGCTCTAAAGGGTCTAAATGATCTATGCTAGCGTCTCTTTACGGCTTTGCACCCCGCTATCAATCAACCCTGTATTGATTTGAATCTTTTGTGTAAGTAGGAATGTGGGTAGGTACATAGTACACCAATGATAGTAATAGTCACCAATAATGTACAGCATTATAATATATTTTTTATATTTACTTCACGTTGTTGCATGGCATATTTGTTGGCGTTTAGGCTCCAGTAGGTACATAAAAAATATCCAGCTCGGGTAGATAACAACTTGATATCTTGCTATTGCAGATGAAAACTAAATCACCACGGCAAAGGTAAAAGTGAACATGTGATAATGTCACTTTTTAAACAAAAATATTTGGCTTGCCATAACTTGACATCTCGATTTGTCAATGGAGGCAGAAACAGGCTATGTGTATAAGTCGAGATATCCAGTATTTTGGATGTGAGTGTAAGTTGATAAATCAAGATGACAATTATACATACACAAACTTATGCTTGACATCTCAATTTGTCAAGTTAAAATTATTTTTTGCAGAAAAGGCTTAGGTGTATAAGTCGAGATCTTCAATATTTTGAACATGTGTTGATGTTGATGATTCAAGATGTCAATATTAGTAAGCAAACACACACTTGATAAGTCGTTTTATCAAGTAAAACACCATAAAATGCAAGGGTGTCGAGATGTACAAAACGCGATTGCTCTAAAACTATTGTATATTTCGGGCTGATTTTTTTATACATAGTAAAGCGCATACGAAGGAAGCGTTTAAGCCAATAAAAAAAAAAATCATGCAAGTCGAGTTGTTCAGTTATTCCTACGTGCCACGGAATTAATGTATAGGAAATGAAATGAAATGGGAGGTAGGTAATGCAGTAATGAATTACCTACTCGGTTGTGTGTTGACTAATAATGATGTGTTTCATATGCCTAGAAAGTATAATGATTATTCATATGACAACCTTAGACTTCACATACACACAATTGCGCGTGTACAAAAACGACATGTATGTGGTATCTGTGTAATAGGTAGTTAGAACGCGGATTCGGATAGAGATTTAAGAGGGCCGCGACGTTCTGAAATTTCCATACAAACGCACTACTAAAATTTCTTGAAAACCGTTTGTCAGATTATGATGAAATTTAGCATGTACAATTAAATTAACAATATCTTCGCCCCTTCGTTCTTGTTTTTTTTAAAAACGTTCTCAAGCGAAAATAGAGCTATGAAAAATATCCGCCTTTTAAGGGGTCACTTTTCACTGATTTATTCAATAGAGCAAAATAACAAAGCAAATCAAAAATTCCATTACATAGGGAGGTTGTCTACATCACTAGCTGTTAAATGAATCAATAATACAAGGGAAATTCTTAGTTACTTAAGAATGATTACAGTAGTGCAAAAGTCAAAAAAAATAATTAAAATTGCACTTTGTCACTCTGTAGATAAGTTTATAGGCTCGTCAGTATCATTACTCGCTCTCTTTGCTCGTCTTCTTCTTCTAGACGAAATGGCGATAGAATACCCTTAAGCCAATGCGAAGTTAGTCTAGTTCGCCTAGGTCGAAATTAGTTAGGTCGCCGGACTCTTAATAGTCGAGTGTCCGGGGTATGGTGTAACGATCATTTCATATTCCAAAGCTGTTTGACTGTGTACAATTTGTCCTTACTGTTTAAAACTGCTGAAAGACTGATGTCACTTCATCTCGATGACGTCAAAGGAAATGGGAAGTTGAAGAAGAACAACCGGTGTTTTATAAGAGAGTGTGACGCAGGCGACTGTTTCTAATTGCGATTTAAAAATTGAGACCCAAAAAAACTGCTGTAACTATTTGTGATGAATAAATCCTCTTACTAATAAACTTTGTAGAGCATCAGAATACTTATACAAAAACAAACCATAATCCATTTTAAAAATCTCCAAAAATTGCCTCGACCAAACAAATATCTTTTAAAATTTTCGAATCTACTCACAAAGTTTCAAAAGAATCGGTTAAGAAATGCATCCTGTAGAGAAGGACAGACGCTGGTCACGAGTTCTCCAGCTTACAGAGCCATGCACTAGTTACTATAAGGAGGACACAGTTGTAGATATAAAAAAAACAATCGTTATAGTTTCAGACGATAAACTAAACAACAACACATTAAATGAATGACATGATATGACAATACAAAGAAATAAAATAACAAAATGTATAATCTAACTTCTTACCACAATTCATGTCGTAAAAGACATGGTCGGTCATGTCTGTTGTATGAGGATAAACCGATGCAAGATAAAAACCATATTTTCAGACTGCCCCGAATTCACAGTTGAACTCAACTGGGCCGCGTTCAGAGGCTACGTCGGAGCGCACCCAGAGTGGAACATCATCATATAACACTGATGCTTTGAATGGC
Organism: Peribatodes rhomboidaria; assembly: GCA_911728515.1. Taxonomy (NCBI): domain Eukaryota; kingdom Metazoa; phylum Arthropoda; class Insecta; order Lepidoptera; family Geometridae; genus Peribatodes; species Peribatodes rhomboidaria. The sequence goes on from OU452189.1 coordinate 10,772,257, forward strand.
GAAGTTGCACTCTGGGTGCGCTCTGAACGCAACCCTTGTGTTACAGAGTCCTAGGTATAACTGCAATGAAAGAACTGCAACAAGTATTATCTTGTATACTAATCCTACCCTCATAAATAAAACGAGGACGTCCAGCCCAAAATACCGAACATACAAGCGTTAGAAATGCATAATTTATTGGAACAATCTTAATTTCACAACCGTAGCGATTGTCATTCGCGCATTGCGAGGATTCTTAAACGAGACGTTCGGAGTTTATCGTTTGGAACGTTTCCAAAGCGTTTGGGTTTGCATTCTCGTTATTGTTTTCATAAGCGTATGCGCTTAGGTGAATTATTGTCGAACCTGTTGAGTGTTGAGTACTTCATCTGACCGAAAGAAGATACATAGATAGATAAACTATGTATTTATTGTTCACACCACAAATAACAAAACAACAAGAGAAAAATATATTTTTTTTAATCATTAATTATTTGGTGCTCATTTCGCTATTTCATTTCATTTATTAACAATTACTTAACACACTTACAGCAACGCCAAGGCGTGTGAAAAGCTAATGACTAAAAAATTTAAATACATAAAAATCAATTTACCTAAAGCAATTAAAAAAAATAACAATAATAGTAAATAAGTAGTCAAATTATACAATTCGTTGGTTAAAAATTAAATCAAATTAAATTAGATAGTAACTATAAAAATGTCAAAACAAAAACAAAAATAATAATATAGCAAAGAAATGGTCAAAAATCAAATTACAATTAAAATACAAAACTTAAAAATAAAAAAAAAATGTCAAACAATAAAAATAAAACAATAAGTAGGTACAAAATAATTAACTCAAAAATTGCACACACATATAAAATTTAATGTCAAAAATGTCAACATCTGGTATTTGCGCGATCAAGGAGTTGAGCAGAGATTGCTTGCGCTGTTGGAGCGTAATGGGAAGTGCGCGAGCGCGCATACGAAGCCGCGCTATGCGACTATGTCAGCTCCATTGTGTACATTATCTTGTCACCTACTTCATAATGTTACACATTAATTAAAAAAATGTTTGAGCCGCTTTTTTTTTTATGCAGAATAGGTCGGCGTTTGACCACCAACTCGCCTAATGTTAAGCGACGTTGTGATCTAAGATGGAGCACGACGACCTATAAAGTACTTATTCACTCTAGCCTTGAAGTTTACTAGAGCGAAGAAGTACAAAGACGGCAGTTGAGTGAGGCGCTACAAGTGCGCTACTGCTCAGACCCGTCTTCGGAACGGTTACACCGGACTACATCCCGAAACACGACTAGGTCATTTCACGGCATGGCTTGGTCCGGTGGGTGGTAACTAGCCACGGCCGAAGCCTTCTACCAGAGTTTGCTACCCGGTTAGCACTACCCAGGGACCACGTGTAGGAAATCAAAATAGAGTACGCTCCTACGGACGTGGGTAGTTCACCCCAGTGAATCAGACAGAACACTTTGAATCACACCGACATCGAGAAAATTGTAACCGTATTGAGTGAGCATGGCAGATACAACAGATTGCGCACGCAAACTTTCCACCAGGATGTGATACACGTCCTCGAGGCATCCGCATATGTCGCGGGTGTCAGAATCCACCAGGAAAAGTTATAAGATAAAACTTATTATATGTATAGTGTAACAACTGGCGGCCTTATCACTAAAATCTCCTCCAGGCAATCTTAGGATGGAGATGATCCGACAAATGAATATGTGACAGGGTGTGCAAAAATTACAAGATTATTCTTGACATGAATATGTGACATGAATATTGACTTGAATATGTGACAGGGTGTGCAAAAATTACAAGATTATTCTTGTAATTTTTGCACACCCTGTCACATATTCATTAATTACAAGAATAAACTTAGCATTGGCTAAGTTTATACTTAGCCAACGCTAAGTTTATTCTTGTAATTTTTGTAATATTAAAACAAAACGTCGAATGCGATAGAGAGTAGTCTCAAAATCTTCTAGGATTTAGTCCGCGTTTGTATGTAAGTATTTATTTATACAAGATGCTGGTTTTGGGTGTAGTAATACTTAAGAATGTTGTTCAATCCGTCAAAGTGCACAACTTAAAAAACTAAGTTTGCAAAATTTGCAAGGAACATATTCGAGTCTCTATAACTAGTAAAGTGATCAATTTTGTTTCTCGAATTTTCCAAACTTTTGTTTTAAAAGTTTGTCACTTCGACTGGTAGAAACACCTATATGTAGAACTACACCTGAAACCAGCACCTTATATAATAAAGTAGTACCTGGATGGCCGAGCTTTGCTCGGTATTTTTTTTTTTTTTATTGTTTTTTTTTGGAAAATAAACAATTGATTTTAGTCTAACCTCAAAGCAAACACTCATTGACTTCGTGTTACTTAACAACGCCATCTGCTGTTGTGTAGTTAAAGCAATTAGTTGCTCACAAAAAATAGTATTATTATTCGCCAATAGATGTCAGGAAGAGTCATATTTTTGTTATTTTTCTACCAAGTTTATGTTTAAGTTGATTATCGATAAAACACGAATAAAATGACATTTTCTAAAAATGATTCCTAGCTAGATCGATTTATCGCCCCCGAAACCCCCTATATACTAAATTGTATGAAAATCGTTGGAGCCGATTCCGAGATTCCAATTATAAATATATATATACAAGAATTGCTCATTTAAAGATATAAGATACAAGCGAGAGTAGATCATTCATTCATACACTCACTAAATAAACACAAAATAAGAAGATTCTAGTTTCAAGTTCAAATATGAGTAAAAAGTCATGTTGTGGAGACATGCCTAACAAATACTATGAATGCGAAAATGAGTTAGTTTGTTTGTTTGTTACGCTTTCAATACAATACAATACAATACAATACAATACAAAAACTCTTTATTGACACCAAATATAAATAAATCTAAACTAAACACTCAAAAATAAAGGCGCAATGGGCGGTCTTATCGCTGAAGAGCGATCTCTTCCAGACAACCTTTGGATGGAATAAAAACATTATGATTTAGCATGGACGGTATTATGATTTAGCATAGCTTTCACGCCTTAACTACTTATAGGTACTGCATTTTGCGTAATACACGTCGTCAGAGATACAAAAAAAGATACAGCGAGGCGCAGCTAGTAATTAATATGAAAGTCACAAAGTCTAAGTTAATTATAATTTTCTAGCATAAAAAAAATTAATTACAATCAGACTCTAATTAGTTTTCAATATAACTATCAATTAAAGATTAAAAAACCCCAACACCGATTTTCATCAAACTCAATTAAGAACACTCCCGACTAATTCACATCATAATTAACAAACATAAAATTAAATTAATTACTACTTTTAGTGATAAGGCCGCCAGTTGTTACACTATTTAATAAGTTTTGTCATTATTTTTCTGTTGTTGTTTTGTTATCTGTGGTGTGAACAATAAAGAGTTTATCTATCTATCTATCTACCTTATAACTAAAAAAAAAAACAAAATAAAATCGGTTCATCCGTTCAGGAGTTTCACCCACACCCACATACACACACATACACATACACACACACGCACACAGACTAGTCAAACTTATAACACCTCATCGTTTTTGCGTTGCGGGTTAAATAGTCACAAAATCTAAATTAATTCAAATCTACATACTAAGCTTCCGGCGACCACTTTAGACTAACTTCGCATTGGCTTAAGGTATTCTATAGCCATTTCGTCTAGAAGAAGAAGACGAGCGAAGAGAGCGAGTAATGATACTGACGAGCCTCTAAAGTTACCTACAGAGTGACAAAGTACAATTTCAGTTTTTTTCTATGACTTTTACACTTCTATAATCATTCTTAAATAACTAAGAATTACCCTTGTATTATAGATTCATTTAAAAGCTAATGATGTAGACAACCTCCCTATGTAAAGGGATTTCTGATTTGCTTTGTCTATCTATTGAATAAATCAGTCAAAAGTGACCCCTTAACATTGCGGATATTTATCATAGCTTTATTTTCTCTTGAAGACGTTTTTTAAAAAAACTGAGAACATAGGGGCGGAGACATAGTTAATTTAATTGTACAGGTTAAAATTCATCGTAATCTGCAAATGGTTTCCAAGATATTTAACAAGGCGTTTGTGTGGAAATTTCAGAGCGTCGCGGGATCCTTAAAATAAAATTAATTACTATCGGACTCTAGATTTCAATAAAATCAACCAGTACTCCGTAGGTAAGCAATTACCTACATTTGTGAAGAATCTTAGAAGCAAAATAAGTACCATTAAATCCTATCTTATCGGAGAAAAGCTCAATCTTCTTAATAGGGCCATTGATTAATTAGATCCTTTTCCGGCTTTTTGCCGCCAATCGGCTTCGATGTTCTATCATTCGAGAAATCAATTGAGATTTCTCTACTTCTTTGGTTGAATGGTATAAAAAAGACCAATGAGCTTGAATGGTCGCGGCTAAATAATACTTTCATTAGATGGTTTTAAATGTTATTACCAAGGAACAGAACTGTTTTTGAATAAAATCACCATACTATCCTACTAATACTCGTATTACATATAATTATATCGTCACGCCTGTCCCCCGAGAAGGCTGGCAGGTGTATTACAACACTATTAAAAAAATAAAATAAAATTATAAATATTTATAATTATAATTGAAATTTTTAAATGTAATTTTATCTTTAATTATTGTAAAATTTTGAAATTTTATTTTAATCTGACATTTAATTGACATTGATAATTATTATTCGTTTATCATTAGTGTAATTCGTTTTATCGGTGCTAATTTGAAAAAAAAATATCAAAAAAATACACCCACACTTTGCGGGACGATATTCAGTCCCAAATGTGACGGGGGCGAGCCTGTCGCCATACACCGGGCTCCATTCATGTAGCAGATGACATGTATGTATGATTATTGTAGTACGCACATATGTTCACACACTGGGTCCGAACCCGCTCCCTCTGGCTTGAGAGGCGAGCCTTCTCCGGCTAGGCTATCATCGCTTAATGTGAGAACACAATAAGCCATTATGTAGCCATAGTCAAGTGACTATGTCTTTCTCACATTCCTATACTGGTGTCAAATCTCTCTGTCAGTGTAGGAATACTATGCCTCTTCAATCTGGAGTGTGTGTGGAGTCTGTGCCTACGAGTTTTAATGCCAGTTCATTGACGTGACTTGACATTCTTGTCTGAAATCTTCCGATATGATAAACTTTTTCTAGATTGCCTCTTGCCTTCTGAGCGTGAAGGCGTGGGTTCGATTCCCACCTAGGGCAAACATTAATGTGATGAACATTAGTGCTGGGTGTTAATATCTATTTAAGTATGTATTTAAATATCTATGTATGTAAACCAGTCTCTGCCAGCCATAGTACAAGCTTTGCTTAGTTTGGGGTCAGGCGACCGTCTGTGAAAGTTTCCCGAATTTATTTATTTATTAGTTAAAAGTTTATGTGCTTTTATAAATTTGACACGTGCTCTTACGGTAAGGAAAACATTGGGAAGAAACCTCCATGCTCTAGATCTCTAGCAGAATAATTCGAAACACATGTGACATCCACCAACCTGCATTGAGCCAGCGTGGTGGATAACGGTTCAACCACACTCAATGTGGGGTAGGTCGGTGTCCCTGCAGTGGGACGTAAAAGACTGCAATGATGATGATGATGATTGTAGAAGAGATCTCCTAGAGACCTATTGTTTCCATTTCAAAGTTTCTGATTTCGATGGTTCGTACTTTTTTACCTGGCTGCACAAGAAGGAGGGTTATGGTTTTCGAGTGTATGTACGAATGTATGTTTGGATGTATGTATGAGGTTTCTTTGGCACGCCCTACAGCCTAAACGGCTTGATAAATTTCGACATGTGAAGTGTCATTTGAATCGTCTTGATAGTGGAAGGTCACTTCCACTATCAAGACGATTCAAATACTAGTCAATACTATTCAAATAATAGTACCATAGGTCAATAGGGTACAACATTTTGCAGTCGAGTTATTTTGTTTTTCTTTTAATAATGTTTGTGGTCTCAAATTATGACCATTATTATGGTCAAACCAGCTCAAACCAAACAGCTCGTCCAGGTTTGAGGAAGTGGTTTGAATGGCTACAGACCGGAACAAGTGGAGGATGCAGACAGATGGCTAGGTGAAGGAAAATGGTGTTCGCGATCTTCAGCCATGAAGGATCGACCAGAAACAGAGATACAGTTGTCTTGTATTGTACAGGCATGTTTTCTATTTTCCAACTCCGTTTTAAAAATGATCTCGCTGTCTCCATTGCAAGCCAGAGAGCAACACTTGCGTTTGAACCGGGCGCCTTGTCGGGTGTAAGGGGACGAGTGTCGCGAGCGTTGCCTGTCACCTCATTAGCGCGACTAGACAAGCGTGCTACTACGAAAACAAGTATCAATTTAGAAAGATTTGAAAAAAAAAGTTAAAATAACGTATGAAAATATTTTTATTTTTTTTGCAAATTTATGTGACTTTGTTTTGTTGTTGTTTTTTAATGTCATCTGCTACATAACTGGAGTTTGGTGTATGGCGCCAGGCTCGCCTGCTGTATCATTTGGAACTGAATCGTCTGGCGAAGTGTGGGTGTTGTACACCTCCAGATACACACTTAACAAACTAGATGCTCTGTAAGCTAAATACCTCCTTAAAACGTATAAATCTAAGCCATCTAACATCTAAGCCATTAAAAAAAAATCCTCACAAAATTTCACGAGAAATGGTTGAGAAATGCGACTGCAGAAGAGAACAGCCAAACATGGAAGCTCCTCCTAAGGAATAGCTTCAGGTTCGTAGCTCCTCCTAAGGAACAGCTTCAGGTTCATGTTAATAATTTCAGTTAGGAGCTAACTAGGAGTTGATTAAACCGTTCAGGCTGACAGCATCTAGTCCTAGAACGTCTAGTTGGCCAAAACGTCCACGTCCTATGCATTATTACGTCTAGTTCAAAAACGTCTAGTGCTTCATAATAGTTAAGCAACGACTTGGGCAATTCCTATATTTCGTGCAAGTGGCCATAATTATTAGTCTTATAGTTAGAGTTAGAGTTAGAGTCTTATAGTTAGTTAGCTAAGAACTTAGCTAAGCCACTTAAAAAAAAAAAAAAAAAAAACTTAGCTAAGAACTCCTTTCTTAGCTTCTCGTCTCGAAGCCAGAGGTACCCGTACCAAGTATTATACCATAGAATAAGGAGGTACTCTTACCAATAGAATAAACTGCAATGCACTTTCACTCCTTTGAAAACGATCGCTACAAAGTCCTAACGAATAGTGAGAGAGCACTCACAAGTCAAAGACTTCACAGTAGCCCCTCGCTGAATTGTATTTAGTTTCGAGTAATTGAAGATACAAAGCTAGTCAGTGTTACAAAGGTGCTGTTAAAACTGGGGTGGGTTTTGGAGTGTGAAATTTGGACTCTGTTCTGCGGTGAGGTTAATTGTTACATCACAGCGATATTGGGGTGAGCTCTCTGTCAAATTAGTGGTACCTACAGACTGTGTGGAGGTAGGAGTTGAAGGGAAGGAGTTTTGGCGCAATTGACATTATTGTCTTTGTTGTTTGATGTTTATGAGCGTGGATGACGTGAAAATGAATGACTATTTCGAGTAGGTTAGAACCTCAAGTGGCTTAGATCATTTTTAACCGCCGATGAAACCCCGGGGCTCAGAGAATAAGATATGCCTGGAAGAGATCGCTTTGAGTGATAAGGCCGCCCATTAAAAACTTAGTTAAGCCTTATTTATGTACTATTGTAAGTATTTTTAATAAAGAGTTGTTGTTGTTGTTGTATATTTATGTCCGTTTTCGGTTTTACTTTGACTTTGACTTTGACATAAGCCGGGTCTAGACGGCTTTAGGGAAAGTCGGTCTCGGATATTGTAACTGGTTGTCACGTGTTAAGGGCGGCCACCCCTTGACATTTGATTTCCGCACCTATTTAACTTCGTAATAGCCTTTTTCTGTTAAGAGTCCCGCGACGCTCTGAAATTTCCATACAAACGCGCTTCTCAAATTTCTTGAAAACCTTTTGGCAGATTATGGTGAAATTTAGCATGTACAATTAAATTAACAACATATCCGCCCCTATGTTCTTGGCTTTTTTAAAAATCGTTCTCAAGCAAAAATAGAGCTAAGAAAAATATCCGCATTTGTAAGGGGTCACTTTGGACTGATTTATTCAATAGATAGACAAAACAGATCAAAAAACCTTTACATAGGGAAGTTGTCTGCATCATTAGTTTTAAATAAATCCATAATACAAGGGACATTCTTAGTTATTTCAGAATGATTAGAGAAGTGCAAAAGTCATAAAAAAATTGCTTAAAGGCTCGTCAGTATCTTTACTTGCTCTCTTCGCTCGTCATCTTCTTCTAGACGAAATGGCTATGGAAAACCTTAAGCCAAGCGAAGTTAGTCTAAAGTGGTCGCCGGACTCTTAAGCCATCCTACACGGTGACTAGCGTGCTAACAGTAAGTATGTGTGTATTAGATACTAGCTGCGCCCCGCGGTTTCACCCGCGGTTATAAAGTATCCTATGTGCTATTCTAGATATAATTCTACTCTATCTCTGTGTCAAATTTCATTCAGGTCTGTTCAGCCGTTCTGGCGTGAAAGAGTAACAAATATCCATCCATCCATCCATTCTTGCAATCTTTCGCGTTTATAATATTAGTAGTAAGGAAGTAGGACTAGCCGAATCGCGCAGTGCTTTATAAGAAGAGTGGCAAACAAGCAGACAGCCCGCCTGATAGTAAACGCTAACCGTCGCTTATGGACACCTGCAACGGAGCTGTTGATGCCCTACCTTTTTTTTTAAACTTCTTTTTTGTTCTTCGTCAGGCTCGCCCCCTGTCACATTTGGGGCTGAATATCGTGCGGCAAAGTGTGGGTGTTGTATTACACCTCTGCCAGTCCCCGCGGGGGAAAGGCGTGACGATATGTTTTTTTGTTGCCCGCTAATAAGCGGGCTACAAAAAAACTACTTATGCTACGTATGCTACTTGTAATAACAAGTAGCATACCTACGTGTTAACCTAGAGTAAGCTATGTCTATTCCCAACTTTATCAAAATTATCTGAATAATTATAATCGGCTTCATGTGTCAATTTGTAGTTTATTAATTTAATTAATAAGCTGGTGGTTAAATTAATAAATAAATAAGTTAAATAATTAATACGTCCATCCGCTTGAGCATGAAGTAGTACAAACAAACACAGACAAACTCATAAGCTGTCGCATTTAATGCAGAATATGCTTGCAAGTTGACTGATGCAAAGCGACGTTGTGGCTTAGGATGGAGCACGAACACTAAAGGTTAGAGCACACCAAATGCAGTCCAGTCCTACGGTGAGAAGGTAATTTTCTTCTGTAACGCACTGATGACGGACTGCATACTGTATTCATCTTTCAAACGGCTGCTTAAATCTTTTATTTTAAACTAACTAACTAACTATTCTTTAAAACTAACCAAATAAAATAAAATAAATCAATAGAACGTAAATGTTATGTATGAAATAAAATTTGTAATTTGTATTTTTCAACATGATTCACATTAGTAAATAGTAATTTAAATTTTGATTTTATTAGTGGTAAACAATCAATTGTAAATGTTTAAAATTTTATGTACTTACTTAAGCATGACGAAACTCACTGTAGTAAAAGTAGTAATAACTGGAAGAACTAATCCCCAAGATACAGGTGGTTAATTTTACCAAGTTTGGGGATTAGCGCTCCAAAAAACAAGTGTAAGAGCAAATAAAGAATTTGAATTTGAATTTTATATGGCTTCATACAACTTCCATAGATTTTTATACTTTACTAGTCCTTGCAACCGGCGGCGCGCGGCGGGCCGATTACGTAAATATTTGTTAAATTATCGATAGCTACGCAACGCAAAGCGACAGCAAACATTACACGATTGGGCGCATAATGTCACTATAAATCGTATTACGGAAGCCGATCGCCCACCTATTGCCCGCCTGTCGCTTTGGCCATCGATTACATCGTCACTATGGACAGGACAGCAATATATGGAAACAAATTAGTTGACAGCAAAGCTCGCGCGATTTACGCCTGTCGCAGGCCTGTCGTGCGTAATTTGCCAGCTGATTTGGTGTGCCCCAGCCTTTAGGAGACCTTTTTCTGTGAACCATCCTGAGTCGATCGTAGCGTGCTAACTGTATATATTTAGGTATCGTTGGCCGCTAGCCAACGATAATTTACGCGCAGTCAACCCGCCACGCTGGGCCGGCAGTAAAACTTTTATGATTTCTGTCTTTATGCCGGGTTGACTAGGATGAGCTCGCGGTTTCATCCATACTCGGTACTTAAGAAAAGTTCGATGATCTGTGATTTTTATGGTAAAGAATTTGTAAGTAGGTAGACAGGAAACTTGATGGTCAGGTCAATACTCTTGCAGACGATAGTCAGATAAGTTTCGATATTTCTGCCTATTTTAGTTTAGAAAGTTAATAATAATATTTTTTTAAATAAATTTGGGACATTTCCACACACAGTCGCCTGACCGCAAAGCTTGTACTATGGCTGCCAGAGACTGATATACATAAATATACATATATTTTAAAATACATACATAAATAGATATTTAACATCCAGACATAGAACAAACACAAATGTTCACCACAGAAATGTTTGTCCTATAGTCTGTCCAACGAAACGAGCTAATAGGGAAATCAAGCGCGGAACATCATTGGTTGGAGATAAAGAACTTAGGGCGCGTTTACATTGCGACCAAATATCAGTCCGATTCTGTATCTCGTACGGTGCGGACGTCTTGTTTGGTGCTCTTCTCAGTGTGTTCACAGTGTTCGGTTTTACGTTGACCCTGCTTGTTTACTGGACTGATTCCTACTTACCTGTTGACTTGGCGTGTTTTTGTTCATAAATGATTTTATGTTTTATGTTTATTATGTTTATATTCGTTTTGTACACAACGAAACAAAATAAAAATTATTATATTCCATTTTTTTGTTTCAATTGAAGATTATTTAAGTAAAAATATTATTATTAGATGATAGAATTGCCTAGCAGTGGGACAATTAAGGTTACATAAAAAAAAAATAAAAAAAATTAGTGAACGATTTAGTTAGATTTAGTAGACGGCAATGTAAACGCAGCCTTACATTTTTAAGAATTAGTCACGCCCACTGACCAATCCTGGCAATTTAAGTCGATGCTGCGTCCTTATCACTTTCATACGATTGTGCAAGGGAGAGGGCGCCATATTAGCTCGTTTCGTTGGACAGAGTATAGGTGGGAATCGAACCCACGCCCCTAAGCTCAGAAGGCAGGGTCACTACCAACTGAGCCACCGAGGCAGTTAGAAAGTTAGAAAGAGGCAGTTTTGAAATTGTTGGCAAAGAGTGAATAAGACTGGTATCGCAGAGAAATCGACGCAAAGCTCAGAGTTCAACTTATTACTATTATAACCGATCTACCTCTGTAGATACCGCATTCTAAAAACTATCAAAGTATTTGTAAAAATATAGGGTCAACTGGGGCAAATGCATCTGTGGGGTAACTGCGTCTTTCGAGAATTACTGACAAACCATTCACAAATAACGCCATCTTGTACAGATTATTGCAAATAAAGATAGAAAAAAAAAAGTAGGTGAAGTCTTATTTGTGAAGAATTTGTTAGTAATTCTCGAAAGGCGCTGTGGGGCAATTGCGTCTTTGACCCTACGTATAGTACATATACAAATATACTTTTAGTGAATTTTGTACGAATCACTTTAGTACGTGCGAGGACAAGAACGGCTGCGCGAGTTTTGGATGATGCATTGTTCTGAGCAAAGCAATGTGCCCCTTGAGGCCTTAGTCCCCGCTACCAAGGGGCTTAATAATAACCGCTTTAATTGCAATTGCGATGCGTTTTGCCAGAAATAAGATCTCGAAATGCTTTTACGGTATCTATAACGAGTGATCTGTGAATTTTTTTTTTAATGTTCAATAGGTCGGCGTTTGACCACCAACTCGCCTGGTGTTAAGCGACGTTGTGGTCTAAGATGGAGCACGACGACCTATAAGGTACTTATTCACTCTAGCCTTGAAGTTTTGTAGAGTGAAGAAGTACAAAGACGGCAGTTGAGTGAGGCGCTACAAGTGCGCTACTGCCCAGACCCGTCTTCGGAACGTATAGTATAGTATCAGACTATTTTTTTTTTTAGTAATATAGAAGCCTCCCATACTGTCCGCTTTGACCGTTTATCCTAACCGAGAGCCTCGAATGCCCAGAAGAACCCGAAGGCCTTTTCACCGAGGTACGACAAGGAGCATTATAAACTTGTTACATTATTAAAAGAAAAACCCGGCTGCAAAACGTTGTACCCTATGTCGCTTCCACTATCAAGACAATTCAAATGACACCTCACATGTCTAAATCCATCAAGCTGTTTAGGCTGTAGGGCGTGTCAAAGAAACCTCATACAAACATACAAGCATACATATACTCGAATAAAATAACCCTCCTTTTTTGCGCAGTCGGGTAAAAGCGGTGTTTACGATCTTCTTTCCAGGTCGGCAACGTCTCAACAGCACCGCCAGTGTTGCAGGTGTCCGGTTACCGGTTACCGTTCGACATCAGGCAAGATCATCATCCATGCATCCATCCATCAGCCATAGGACGTCCACTGCTGGACATAGGCCTCCCCCATATATCTCCAATAAGACCGGTTGGTAGCGGCCTGCATGCAGCGCGATCCTGCGGTCTTGACAAGGTCATCTGTCCACCTTGTGGGTGGACGTCCTACGCTGCGCTTGCCGGTACGTGGTCTCCATTCGAGAACCTTTCGACCCCATCGGTCATCTGGCAAGATGTCAAACGGTAATCAGGCAAGAGTGGCCAACAAGCCATTATCATAAAAAAAGAAATACAGACACACAGACAGACAGATGTTACTCCAACTGTAGAGATTACATAAAGACCAACAATAGTCCAGTAGCTACTCCTATAGTATTCTATTTAGACATTTCATTAAAACATTTAGGCACGGAACGTTGCGATAAAAACTCTATAAACATTTTCACGTAATTAAACGTTCGAGACTTCAAGAGAATAAAATAATATTCAAATTTTATTGTAGGAAATAACCACACTGTACGAAAAAGAAAATTTTGCAAAAAAATATGTAATTCTGGAGTTACATTATCGCGCGCAATTCATGTCGCGTTGTCGCGCTAAAACATCGTGTATCGGTTTTCGAAAATGTCTTTGTTTACATAATGTGGAATAAGTAAGAACTTTATTTAAAAAAAAAATAGTGCGTGGAGTCCCTGCGCGCGGAAGAAGTGAAACTTCTGTGTATCTATTATACTTCGCGCATGCGTTCGAGTGCCACGCATTCATTCTCGCTCTGTCTCTTTCTGTTCCCTCTCCTCAGGAGCGTTAAACGTTTAACGCAACATTGTTGGAAGTCGCATTATAAGTTTCACTTCAATAATATGAATTTTTACTATTATTTTTTTGTGTGAACGTTTTTTTTTTTTTTTTATTTTATTTAAAAAATTACACTCCACGGACTCCGGGGACCGTGACTTTTTTTAACATAATTCATAAATTATTATTTAAGGGAAATACAGGTAGAGGGGGGTTAGTTATTAAGTCTTAATCTAAGGTTAGGTTAAAGGTTTTCAGATTTACTTAATGCATTGTGAGTACACCACGAGCAGACCAGCGACCCGCAAGCAGCACCCGATCACGAGTATGACGCATGTGCCAGCCATCGCTCTCCTCAACCATATTTGAGGGAAGAGAACGACCCGACACACGACGCCGCCGCAAGAAGGTGCCTTCGATAGTGAGCATGAATGCTCGAGATGGACCCACAATTTATATAAAACGATAACAAAATAAAAACTATAACGAGAACAGAAAGTATTACAATTTTTATAACAATTAATATTTTTATAACATCATGGCCTCCTCCCGACTCAGAGCCTCCATCACTACCGCGTTCCGATCTCTGATGGCCATCTGCAGGTTATATTCCTTGATGGTCTTCGGTGATGCAGCCGATGCTCGCCGTAAAAACCGGCTGATGGCATCGTCTTCGATGTCATCGGCGTAGTAGGTGAAAGTCCCGGTGTGCCGTGATATTGCGACGACTGCGTGGGACATGCTCTCATGCAGCTTCATTTTGGGCTTGGTCTTTATGGCGATAACCGACTCGTACGTTAGCCCCTGAGCTTCGTGGATGGTTAGGATGCGTGACCCTGCGCCTCCCCCATACCCTTGACTTTTGAGGGTCTCCTTTTCTTCCTGCGTATGTACTAAGAAAAGGGTGTTGGGGAGGGTGGTGGGAATTTGTGCTCCCTTGTACCTTCTTTGCTCGACGGACTTAATACGAGGAGCCGAGGAATAAATACCCGAGTAAATTTCCCTCAGCGCATACGCGACGTCCATTGGGTTCCTGTGTGTGCAAAGCAACTCCTGGCTGATGTTTGTGACCAGGTTTGGGCGTTGGTACCTCATTTCGAAGAGATTTTCTCTGTCAATAAAAGGTAACTGATTTACATCTCCGATGAGGACAAGCTCACCAGCACCAGACAGCCGTGCAACCATTATTATGGCTCCAAAATGGTTCATGAGCGCTTCGTCTACCAGGAGGCGGTTGAAACTCTCTCTACCAAAACCATTTACGAGAGAAGAAGCCATTGTTCGTACCCTGGATTTCACCAGGTCTCCGATACGGTGCGATAGTTTCTCTCTTAGATCTTTTGCTGCCTCTGTTGTTGTGGTGATGATGGCGTCCCTGTCCACATCGAAGTGACGGATCACCCATGTTGTCTTGCCACACCCTGGCACCCTGTGTGAACGTTTGCTATGAAGTGAGTTAAATATATATAGGCGGATTGCAGTAGTTCTCGACACAGGTCAACCTAGTGAGGACTATTTTGCAAGCTTGCTATTTTTGGCTCTCATATTTGTTAGATTAAGGTGTAATAGCTAGGTCATAAATTTATATCTTTTGTTTGTATTGCGTACTTATTCTTGCTTATTCCGCAAAATGAAAATTTATAATGTTTTACTACCCATTGACGCGCGCCAGTATACCGACATATCGTCACGCCTTTCCCCCGAGGGGGTAGGCGGAGGTGTAAAACAACACCCACACTTTGCCAGCGATATTCAGTCCCAAATGTGACAGGGGGCGAGCCTGTCGCCATACACCGGGCTCCAGTCATGTAACAGATGACATTACAATACGCACATATGCTCACACAATGAACAAATTTGTGCGTGCGTGCTCGTGCTGTCGCGCGTCGGCTGGGTTCGATCCCGCTCCCTCTGGCTTGAGAGGCGGGCCTTCTCCCAACTAGGCTGCCATCGCTTTTTACAGTTTTCAGTTTACCTACAATGCCGCAATAACCATTCGCCCAAACACATTGCGATAGCTACTTGCCCACTTGTCGCGATACCTCAAATATTCGCCGAATCCCGCTAATGTAGTCTTGGCACAAAACGTCAACATTGCCCGACTGCAAAATGCAGTTCCATCAGTTTTTATGTTCGACAGTGACATAAAAATCTAACAACGTCTTGCACGCTACAAAGTATAAAACTGTTTGTTTTACAGACAGTTACATCTGAGACAATTTAAACCGAATTATGCTTTCTAACACATAGTTCAACTTAGCGAAATTGAGGGACACAAAATTATAAAAAAAAATAAGGTTTTTTTTACCACTGATATAAAATGGGAATAACTCACGTGTGAGTAGCACATTACTAACATTTGAGTCAGTTCCTCCGATTACCTTTTACCTAAAAAAATGGTTAATGTTTGTAATGCACCGTGATTGTAGATGAATACGAGTAGTTAGAAAAATAGTTCTAAGTATCGTTTACCAGCTGCGCCCCATTGTATCTGCAGCTAATAAGTAGCCTATTTGCTATTTCATATTATAAACTATATATGTGCCAAATTTCATCCAGCTCCGTTCAGGCGTTCTAGCGTGATTGACCAATCATCCTTACATCCCGCCAAACTTACGCGTTTAAAATATTAGTGACATTCTTAAAACTATTGTTTCTCAAACTTTCCCGGCCATCTCACTTCCCAGTAGCATCGCAACAAGAGATTTGATAAATAGAAAGGAAAAAAAATGTGTTAAAATTATAAATAACACAGATAGAGAGACACAGTTAAGGTAAGATGTCGTTTCTAGTTCATAATGTTACGGCTAAAGACGGGTGTGGAAATAGATTTATAAAGTTTAGTCAGTAAATTTAAAGTTCAAGTTGTTGCCACATAAAGCTTAGTCAGAAAATTTAAGATTTGTTGCCGAGAATAAGCTTAATTTCTTTAATCTTGAACCGACTAACCTACAGTATCTATCTATTCCAGAACCCACTAAATAAATCCTTCTCATACCTTTCAGCAAACAAACAAAATAAAGACATAAATTATGTAAGTGGATATATTTTTCTCACTCGCTCCTGACACGAAGATTGATTTAAACATTCTGAATGTGGACCACACAAAATATTTTTATAAACGTAGGTGTGTATTTTGGCGGAAACATTTAGAATTGATCTTGGAATAGATCTAAGTGGGTGACCCTCTTTGAGTCACCAACTGTCAACGTCACTTCCTGTCAAATTTAATGTTCAAAACAACACTAGTTCAAACATCGCTAGTTGTGATGTTTTTTTACCCAACTGCGCAAGAAGGAGGATTATGTTTTTCGAGTGTACGTATGTGGTTATGTGTGTATGAGGTTTCTTTGGCACGCCCTACAGCCTAAACAGCTTGATGGATTCCGACATGTGAGGTGTCATTTGAATCTTCTTGATAGTGCAAGTGACATAAGGTACAATGTTTTGCAGCCGGTTTTTTTTTTTGTTTTTCTTTTATATTACTTGTTTTAAAGTGTTTTCGTAAATGAAAAACTTTAAAATAGCATCCTTTATTTAATGAGCAGTTTAACAAAAATCAATCGGCTTACTATTATGTAAATAAATACGGTTCTAAAGTTACCTAATATTTTATACTAATACTATAAATGGAGGTAAAGTTTCTAAGTTTACGAGTAGGGGGTTATCTCCGAAACGACTGGTCTAATTATAAAAATTACTTCACTAAAAGAGAGCTACACAATCACTGACTGCTATTGCTAATAAAACGTGAGCAAATTTGCAAGCAGGTGAGCTAGTAGAAAAAAAAATTGAGATTAATTATTTGAACATAAACATATCGTCACGCCTTTCCTCCGAGGGGGCTGGCAGAGGTGTTATACAACACCCACACTTCGCCGGGCTATATTCAGTCCCAAATGGGAACGGGGGCGAGCCTGTTGCCATACACCGGGCTCCAGTCATGTTGCAGATGACATACAATACGCACATACGAGTATGTTCACACAATGAAAAAATTAGTGCGTGCCGTCGGCTGGGTTCGAACCCACTCTCTCTGGGTTGAGAGGCGTGCCTTCTCCCAACTAGGCTGTCATCGCTTTAGTTTTTTTTATTAATTATTTGAAGTGTCCAAATAAAACCTATTCTGATTACTTATCACTAACTCAATAAAGCTGATTACATTTTTAAGAACGCTGCTTGACAATCAATACTAATATATTTTAAAAAGAAAGTAACTCTATCAGTCTATCCGTTTGTAGGCTTTTAACGGCTAAACGACTGAACAGATTTTGATAAAATTTAATAATTTTTTACAGTAAATCATGAGAAGGTGTTTTGGATACTATTTTTGAAAGCGGTGGCAGCCTAGTTCCTCTCAAGCCAGAGGGAGCGAGTTCGAACCCAGCCGCAGCACGCACCAATTCGTTCATTGTGTGAACATGTGCGTATTGTATTCCATCTGCTACATGACTGGGCCAGGTGTATGCCGACAGGCTCGCCCCCTGTCACATTAGGGACTGAATATCGTCCGGCGAAGTGTGGGTGTTTTATTACACCTCTGCCAGCCCCCTCGAGAGAAAGACGTGGTGATATGTATGTATGTATTTTTTTAATAAACGCAAACGAAGTCACAGGTAACAAACAGCTGGTAAAATAAGAAGCATCCAATTTAGTTGTTAATTAGTACTTGATAAGACATACGAGAGACAGATTTATTAATCAAAGAATTATACTGAATATTATAATTGACAGTATAAATGTCAGTCTGTTGGTTGCTCAGTTTATATAATTCCCCAACTTATCGCAAGAATTTTGACCCGCACGTCCAATAGGAGAGTAGTTTTTTGTGTTTATGTTAGTATATGAGTTTGTTAGTTCCTAATACTACTTCTACTTATGATCAAAAAAAACAACAAGGTCTAGCATTCAGCAAACACGTAATGACGTCATAGTCATCCGTCTCTTTCGAACTTGTTGTAAATGACTTATTTCGGTCTTGCTTAAGCATCAATTGACGTCACTACGTGTTGCTGAATGCTATACCTGGCGGAGCATATTATTATACCATGCTTCTATAATTATCCAAAAAACCAAGGTCTACCAGTCAGCAAACACGTAATGACGTCATTGTCATGCGTCTCTTTCAAACTACTTGTAAATGACTTATTTCGGTCTTGCTTAAACATCGATTGACGTCACTAAGTGTTGCCCACGTGACCGGAATGCTATTCCTGGTGCAGTATATTATTATACCATGCTCCTACTAATCCTACTTTGAAGAGATTGAAGCCATAAAAATCTTACTGTTTCATGAGAGTTTTGCTTGTTAATTATACAGTGACAAAAAATGCAAGAACGCGGATACTCTCAAGTGAAACTCGACTGCCTCGGTGGCTCAGTTGGTAGTGAACCTGCCTTCTGAGCTTGGGGGCGTGGGTTCAATTCCCACCAGGGCAAACATTTGTGTTTGTTCTATGTCTGGGTGTTAATTTCTATTTATGTATGTGTTTAAAAATATACAGGTTATAGGTAACTCACCAAAAACCTTTTAAGGGTTCATTGTACTCATCAATATGAACATCTTTTGTGTTGTTGTGAACAACTTTTTTGAAGCCAATACTGAAATAGCTAAAAAAAACATACAAAAAAATTCATTGGCCTGAGACAAAATATATGGAACATCTGATTTTTTTTAGCAATTTCAGAATTCACCCCATAGAAAAAGTTGTTCATATTGATGAGTACGATGAACCTTTAAGAGATTTTTGGTTAGATACCTATAACCCTGTATATGTATGTATATCAGTCTCTGGCAGCCATAGTACAAGCTTTGCTTAGTTTGGGGTCAGGCGATCGTGTGCAACAATGTCCCGAATTTATTTTATTATTTACTTACTCTCAAGTGAAACGGAGTGAAACAGCCAGTCTTCTACAGTTGGCTACATAACGAATTCACAAATAGCGTACAGGTGCAGCTCGCCTATCAAACGGTGACCTCTTCATCTGATACCCCGCTTCCTGCGACGCTCATTTAGGATCGTACTAGCTTCGCGCTGCGGTTTCACTCGTCGTCTCTCAGAAACTTATTATTTTTTCGGGGTGAAAGATACGCTATACCATTTTCTGTTCCCTTAACAACGTGTGTGTAAAATTAGATGATGACCAGTTGTGTAACAAACACACAAACTTTTACACTTAAAATATTATAACTATTTATTTATGTATTTATTTGTTTACTAGCTGTTACCCGCGACTTCGTTCGCGTTTATTCAGAAAATAGTATTCAAAAAAAATTGGTTGCCTGTAAAGTCGGTATACGGGCGAAAGTTTTACGTGACAACGACTTTTTATGTCTGTCTCTCTCGCTCTTAGGCGGGCTAACCATGCCCGAGTGGAAGGGACGCGTGCCTCTCACTCGCTCTCATTGTGAGCGCATAACGTGAGCGGAGCGTAACGCAGTTTCTTGAAGTGTCACCCGGCAAACCAATTTATAAGACGTTGTCACGTCAAAACCTTTTTAGCAATACAATGTACCAAATATCATCCAGATCCGTTTAGTCGTTTAGCTGTGAAAAACCTACAAACAGACAGACAGACAGACAGAGTTACATTCGATTAGATAAGCTTTTATATAACTTGCAATGTTAAAAAATAAAAGTTTTTCCCCATATCCTACTAATATTATGAACGCGAAAGTTTGTAAGAATGGATGGATGGATGGATGTTTGTTACTCTTTCACGCCAGAACGGCTGAACAGATCTGAAAGAAATTTGGCACAGAGATAGATTATAGTCTAGAATAGCACATAGGATACTTTTTAACCACGGGTGAAACCGCGGGGCGCAGCTAGTACAATAATAAAAAATCTTGCGCGAATTACAATTGAAATATTAATGTCAATCTTGGGATTTATTTATTTGCTTTTCACTTGAAACATTGCCTGCGATCCAAATATTTGCACTACTGTTCAACGTGGAATCAATGTCAGAAACATGTGCTCCTTCCCAGGGCCCTCCGTCGAAAGCATGGTAAATATACCTGACGGAGAAAGTAGGGAATGAACCGAGCCGTCACATCCCACTTCTGATGACAGAGAAAGTAGGGAAGGCCGAAGTGTCAAGTCTGATTTCTGATCCGTGAACTAGGTTTAATGCATAATAATAAAAGTAATTATTAATAATAATTCGGGACACTTCCACACACGGTCACCTGACCCCAAACTAAGCATAGCTTGTACTATGGCGGCCAGAGACTGATATACATACTTACTTAGATATTTTTAAATACATATTAACACCCAGACATAGAACAAACACAAATGTTCATCACAAAAAGGTTTGCCCTAGGTGGGAATCGAACCCACGCCATAAAGCTCAGAAGGCAGGTTGACTACCAACTGAGCCACCGAGGCAGTCTATGTATGTCAATGTATTTAGGGCCAAACGAAAACGAAAAAGTTTTCGTTTGGCTCTAATCAAACGAAAACGAAAAAGTTTTCGTTATCTATCAAAACTTGCGGTAGGTAAGCCCCCAGTAAAAGGTGTACTAAGCCAAAAGTGTCATAAGGTCATAACGGCCAAAAGCCTCATTGTACTGTTCATAATGATCAAATTTTGTTGGGGTCAAACCTGCAAACGAAAAAAACAAACAGCTTTCCATACATTTTGTAGACATTCAATGAACTTTTTGTATGGAACAGCTGATTTTAATTTTGCAATCAGGGTTGGCCTCATAGTGAGAGTTGTTCCTAATCATCGCATCATCCTATCATCCTACTTAGTAGTACTCATCATTAGGTCCTAATGATGAGTACCACTCAGCGATAATAGCCTAGTTGGAGAAGGCCCACCTCTCAAGTCAGAGGGAGCGGGTTCAAACCCAGTCGAAAGTACGCACCAATTTATTAATTGTGTGAACATTTGTGCATAATATGTCATCTGCTACATGATTGGAGCCCGATGTATGGCGATAGGCGACAGGCTCGCCACCTGTCACATTTGAGACTGAATATCATGCAGCGAAGTGTGAGTGTTGTATTATACCTCTGCCAGCCTCTTCGGGAGAAAGTCGTGACGATATCTTAATATATATAAATCTCGTGTCACTCGTGTCAATGTTTGTCCTCAATGAACTCCTAAACCACTTAACCGATTTTAATAAAATTCGCACACCATGTGCAGTTCGATCCAACTTGAGAGATAGGATAGTTTAAATATATATATATATATATATATATATAAATAATAAACGCGAACGAAGTCGCGGGGTGACAGCTAGTGTTAATATATGTATGCTGTTTTCGTATGCCATCTGCCTTCCCTTGCAATATTCAGTAGGTGTAAAATTTACAATTTTTCCAAATAAAAAGACTCCTTTATTTACAGCGCTTTCGTTTCAATTCAGTGTGATTGTATTGAGTGCGGTGAGATTTGGACACCCTGGCGATCTATCCTGATGTGGACACCCTAGCGATATATCACAATGGTGGCCATCAATTGGAACCACCTGGGATTGTAAGGACGTGGGTTACGAGGAGAGATTGTTTGTTTTACAGAGTCGGTACTTACACGTATTACTATCCTTTTTAACCGACATCCAAAAAGGAAGAGGTTCTCAATTCGACGGTTTTTTTGTATGTATGTATGTTACGCGATTACTCCGTCAATTCTGAATCGATTTTGATGATTTTGTTTTTGTTTGGTAGATCATACTTTGGAGGTGGTCCCAAATAGATTTTATCGAAATCGGTCAAGCATTTTTTAGAATATCAACAAATGTCTAAACATTGTTTCCTAGATTGCGAATTACAGGATAGGTAGTCGATTTTTAATATTATTAAAGTAACTATTATTTGTTACTACTATAATACATTATCATAAATAACACATACATACACACACACGCATACACACACACAACATATACATAAAACCTATAAAAATCATACAAACAGTGGATAAATACTTCAATTGCTTACTAATAATGGATTTATTATTCTTTTTTTAAGTAGAATAGGTTGACGTTTGACCACCAACTCGCCTGATGTTAAGCGACGTTGTGCGATGGAGCATGACGACCTATAAGGTACTTATTCACTCTAGCCTTGAAGTTTTGTAGAGTGAAGAAGTACAAAGACGGTAGTTGAGTGAGGCGCTACAAGTGCGCTACTGCTCAGACCCGTCTTCGGAACGGTTACACCGGACTACATCCCGAAACACGACTAGGTCATTTCACGGCATGGCTTGGACCAGTGGGTGGTAACTAGCCATGGCCGAAGCCTCCAAGAGTTTGCTACCCGGTTAGCACTACCCGGGGACCACGTGTAGGGAATCAGAATAGAGTACACTCCTACGGACGTGGGTAGCTCAGCCCGATATGGAAGAAAGAGACTAGATTTCGCGACACAAATCCGCCTATATAGTGCGAAATCTAGGGTACTCTAGTTATATTTTCTCTTTTTACTCCAATCTCTATATTTAGATGTACATTATACTTGTACTATGTGTGCTAAATAAATATAATTCGTGCGCGTACAGTTACATAACTATTTAGCTATTTACCATCAAAAGACAGAAAACTTTGCGCTCGCTAACAAGTTTGAAAATTTATGAAAACTTCACTTAGAAACTACGGCTGTACCGGAGCTATCTTTTCCAAGAATCAATATGCAAGACAATCGACTAAAAACAAGGGCAAAAGTACCAAGTTTCGAACTAAAACTTCCATCTCCGAAGTTTTGCCCATTTACTACACTTACCTAGGATTTTGAGTGCTCTATATGAGCTAAGTTTCAAGTTCTAGAAGTGTTCTCATAATATTTTATTAAGTTGCTCTATGGGTCTCTAGAGTTAAGTAATAGGTTCCAAGAAGGTTATACAGGGTGCCACATAACTAAAGGCCACCCGGGCTGTTCGTGATGGTATCCTTATAGAAATTTCCAAAGGATAAAAAAAAGGAAAAAAAGGGTGTAAAATACAAATATTTAGTAAATGTTTAGATACGAGTATCTATGCGTGCAGGCGTTGGCGCGGGCGAGCGGGCGCGCGACAACGGAACACGACATCGCTAGCTTCAATACCAACGACAAAAACATTAAAAAAAACACATTCCATTAGTCCTAATAGGTATATGTTGGTAAATAATTGAAGCAATAGATAGATAGATAGATAAACTCTTTATTGTTCACACCACAGATAACAAAACAACAACAGAAAAATAATGATAAAACTTATTCAAAATCAATAGTGTAACAACTGACGGCCTTATCACTAAAAGCGATCTCTTCCAGGCAACCTTAGGATGGAGAGGATACGACAAATGAGTATGGGACAGGGTGTGCAAAAATAACTAAAATAAACATAAGATTGATACAAAGAAACAACAAAACATCGACTATATAATATAGACTGTATAATTGTTTTTTTAGCAGACTAGGCATGCGTTTGACCACTGACTCGTCTGATGGGAAGCGTCCACGTGATCGAAGGTGTCGCTTGCCTAGGAGATACCTATTCACTTTACTCTTAAACACCCGCGGATTGTATTTAGGTGGAAAGACAGACGCAGGCTAGGAGTTCCACACCTCTGCAGTTCATTACTACGAGTAGAAAAGTTGACTTGAATCGCATAGATTTAAGATGTTTAGATTGAGATTTTATTTAGATATTATGACAAAATAATATTGGGACCGTTAGCGGTTAGATTCATCCGTTCGTGTAGTCGTTGGTTTGAAGCTTGCAAAGTTGTTTCCCGCAGGTTGACACCCCGGGCGCCTCCTCATCCCGCGCTGACGTCGCCAGATAGCCTGTATATGTCATTATCACCACCGACTAGTTTTCGGGCACATGCTGAGCTTAAGGCTCATGATTAAGTACCTATAATCTATCTCTGTGTCAAATTTCATCCAGATCCGTTCAGCTGTTCTGGCGTGGCTGAGTAATGAACATGCATAAAAATAAAAATCAATTAAAATTTTTTACTACATTAGACAAAACTTGCTTCTTAAATTTCCTTAACATTACCACCAAAACATTCACAAAATAAACCACAAATTAAGTATAATTGATGGAGTCCATCATTGTACAAAAATAAAAAAACCGGCCAAGTGCGACTCGGGCTCGCGCACGAAGAGTTCCGTACAATTATCTTTAAAAACGGCAGAAAATCTGTCTGTTGTATGGGAGCCCCCCTTAAACATTTTTTTTTTCTTTTTCGTATTTGTTGTTATAGCGGCAACAGAAATACATTATCTGTAAAAATTTCAACTGCCTAACTATCACGGTTCATGAGATACAACCTGGTGACAGACGGGCACACAGACAAACGTGCGGACTGCAGAGTCTTAGAAAGAAAGAAAGAAACAATTTACTTTATCGCACAAAACACTACAACAATAAAATACATAATAAAATAGTAACAGACAATAATTATAACAATTATATTTATCCAAAAAATACATATAACAATTATTTAGACGATTAATGTTTCAGTTGTTGCTGTAGTGTCCAATGCAACAAAAAAAGTTAGTGGTTAGCTAATTTCCTAGCAGCGCTGGTTTTCTCAGTTAAAGGGTCCCGTTTTACCCTTTGGGTACGAAACCCTAAAAACATCTTCAAAGCCAAAAATCTCAGATTCCAAATTCAAACTCGATTGCGACCATTAATTTGGAAAAACGATTCCCATTTGCAGTCTACCCTCATTAACCTTTTTCCACGAACGCCATTACACCCCATATTGGCTTAAGAACAGAATTAAGATTTCATTTCACCTCTTAAATCGGCATGATATTAAAAATGTATAATGAGTTTTATTTTTATTGGAAATTGTACTCTATTTCACTTGCGATAAGATTTTCTGTTGGAAAAGATCCCATCCTTTGTTGTAAGACCAGTTGAAGGAAAAGTAGAGATTGTGCTATTGTCTATTTTTAATTGACTGCAATTTTCTGTTTGACTGAGAAGCTATTAGCGTTCGAGAGCTAGGAAATGCAAGACTTTATTATTACGAATACTTTTTATTAATAAACGATGATAGGCTAGTTCGAGAAGGCTCGCCTCTCAAACCAGAGGGGGGGTCAAACCCAGCCGACGGCACGCACCAGTTTGCCGATTGTGTGAGTTAATGTGCGTATTGTATGTATGTCATCTGCTACATGACTGGAGCCCTGTGTTTGGCGACAGGCTCGCCGCCGGTCACATTTGGCACTGAATATCGTCCGGCGAAGTGTGGGTGTTGTATTACATCTCTGCCAGCCTCGTCGAGAGAATGGCGTGACGATGATTTGTTCATTAAAATTTGATGATAGATTAAAAATAAACTCCTTCCTTATTTGGAAAAGGAGCCACTACTCAGAAGAACAGGCAAGAAACCGGCATAATATTTGTAATTATCATTATGAAGCATCCATCCATCCATCCATCAGCCATAGGACGTCCACCGCTGGACATAGGCCTCCCCCATAGATCTCCAATAAGACCGGTTGGTAGCGGCCTGCATCCAGCGCGATCCTCAATCTTGACAAGGTCATACGTCCACCTTGTGTGGGGACGTCCTAAGCTGCGCTTGCCGGTACGTGGTCTCCACTCCAGAACCTTTCGACCCCATCGGTCATCAGTCCTTCGTGCTATGTGCCCTGCCCACTGCCATTTGAACTTGCCAATCCGCAATAATTATAAAATTATAATTATAAAGCAGAATGCAGTAAGAAAGAATGACGTAATAAAAAATTAAATTGTCAACAAACTGCTTTACAATACATAGTATTAAGGTTTTAAACTCTTGCAGTCAACTTCATTCTTAACATGTTAAAGTTATTATTATTTTTAATTTATTGGTTTTTGACAAAGTCATTCGTACGTAACCTCATAATGCTTCGTTGTAACCACATTATAATGTAAATATGAAATGAGAGTATATTTCTGCCTACAAACTGCTACGCAGTTTGGCAGAGTTGTATTTTAATACATATGTATGTTATTAACTTAGATAATTTAATAAATAAAAATTAATAAAAAAAATTAAAGCCCCCGTCACCGGTTTTCATCATCACCGATTTTATCAAACATAGCTAAGAATTCACTTTTCAAACAAAAAGCAAATCAAAATCAGTTCATCCGTTCGGAAGCTATTATGTCACAGACACAAACACACACAGACACGTCAAACTTATACAACACAAACTTCGCTTTATAGCGTCGGGGGTTAAAAACAATTTATTCCAGGCAACATTAATATTGGATATTTCTTTAATGTAAGTACTTTCTTCGGCTAAAGACGGAAATGAGCGTAGAGTAATATTTTACGTGGCGGATAATAATGTAATACAACATTTTTACAACTCACTTTATGTCGGCGTCTACTTCCAATGTGGGTTAACGACAGCCCAACTACGTGACTACTTAGACTCAAGTGTCTATCAAATGTGGTTTAGCATCTCTTGGATGGTGACAATGTGGAGGATTAGTAGGGGTTTTTACAAGCTCTAATTTAACTTGTAAAGTTCGTATGTTTGTAAGTGGTCCGTTTCTTTGGAAAATATTTTTCAAAATCGGTAGTATCTGACCCAGCCGACGGCACGCACCACCTTGTTCATTGTGTGAACATATGTGACTGGAGCCCGGTGTATGGCGATAGGCTGACCCCCTGTGGCGTTTGGGAGTGAATATTGTCTGATGAAGTGTGGGTGTTGTATTACACCTCTGCCAGCCCCCTCGGGGGAAATGCGTGACGATATATATGTTTAACTTGTAATGTTCGGATGTTTGTAACAGTATTTTTGAGTGGCAACCACGAGCTGGAAGACGAAGCCTGCGAAGGCCTCCCACAAGGTCGAGTGACGACCTGGTGAGGGTCGTGGGAAGCCGCTGGATGCGAGCAGCCCAAGAGCGGTTGTTGTGAAGATCATTGGGGGAGGCCTTTGTGAACGGAGGCCTTCCGGGCTGACATGATGATGATGATGTCCGTTTCAATATTTGCAAAAAACCACTCGCTGGCAATCAATCCGATTGAGCTTAAGCAATTTAGTGACAATGCAAATTATGGTATCATCGTGCCACGATGATGAGATATCTGCAACATAGTTAAGGCTTCTTTTTAAAAATCAATTCATTCCTTGATAAAATTGATTTTGACTGCCAATCAGGCAATGAAATTGCCTACGATGAAATACGTCTAGAAGAAACCGATTCACTTAAGTCTTGAAGGCACTTACTATACTCGTACCTTTCCTATTTTATCCCAAAAGGGAAAAGGTTTGGATGATTGAAAGCTTGAATGGAGCCATATTTTAAGTGTTTTACTAAGAAGAAACCGATTCACTTAAGTCTTGAAGGCACTTACTATACTCGTACCTTTCCTATTTTATCCCAAAAGGGAAAAGGTTTGGATGATTGAAAGCTTGAATGGAGCCATATTTTAAGTGTTTTACTAGATTAGCTGTTAGTTTCTATTCAGAAACGTTCTGTAAGCTAATACAATACAACTACAATAATACTTAAATTAGGCCAAACTAAGTTTTTAATGGGCGGCTTTAGCGCTCAAACCAATCTCTTCCAGGTAACTTCTATTCTTTAGAATGGTTCATCAAGTTCTCTAAGTCATTTGAGTTCTCGGAATCCTCATTTTTGTACCGAAATCATAAGGAGCAAATTTTGACATAATAATTTATTAACTTTCTTCTTTAACGAACAAATACTAGTATGATACTTTTTTCTTTTTAATTTTAACTGTTTACCTAATTTTAAGATATTTTTGTAAAAATGACTTGCCAGTGACATTGAATGTTTATTATGGTCAATAAATATTTCTGATTTCTGATTAATACTGACAAAACATGTTGAGCGTGAGAGCGAAATCAAAAAAATATTTGAACGAAGCGATGGTTCTAATAAAAAGGTAAATAAAGATTCAGCTCAAAATATGATGAAATAATTAAATATTGAAAGTATTAATTGATTGATCCAATTTTGTCAGTCTTCTCCGTGCCACCAATTTTAAAAAAAGTTCAAAGCCAGCTAATTCCCCAGGTATGCCTACATCGATTTTATCATTAACCGATACTGTCAGCGGGGAGAATTGACCCCTTTAACCCCTACTTTTTCACCCCCTCTCTCCTACTTTCACCCCCTCGCCCCTTTTGGCGGAAACAGGAAATGCGACTTTTTTGTATTCTGTAAGCGAGCAGGAGTTTGATTAATGGTTTTTTTCTTTTGTAAGCTGTAAATATTGAGGTATTATAATTTTAATAGCTTTGGAAGTTTTTGAGGGATGGGAGTTTTTCAAGATCGCGCTGAGGTAGCGCGTCGCGCCGTTGTGTTTCTGTGGAGTTTCTGGTTTCAAAGTCAAAATGTTTTTATTCAATTTGGGTATCAAAGATACACTTATGAACGTCAAAGTTTTTTTTTAAATAGACTCGACCGCCTTGTTTGGATAAAGAGCCTCTACTCAGAAGAGCAGGCAAGAAACTGAGAGGCAAAATTTTTTCATACTTTTGCCAGACCAAATTTAATCCAAAAACTCCTACAAAAATCTTTGCGTAAACAAATTAAAAACCGACAGAAAATTAACATGTTCGATTAACTATTGAGAAAGAACCTAACCGAACATATCTGGAAAATATTGTGGTCTTATGATACTGCGATAAGACCGTTCTTTTTTATAATATATTTATCTAATGTTTTCCGGCGTATTTGTTTCCTCCCATGTGATTTCAATAAAATATTATTGTCTTGTACAATGTACAAGACATTTCCTACGAATAATAGAAATGTGAAAGTTTGTGGTTTTGTATGTTTGTCATTCACTCACGCAAAACCTGGTAAACAGATCTGGATGAAATTTGGTATGGATGTAATTTATACCCTGTATATTAAACTGGAAGTAGCTTATACATAGATTAATTTTCCTTTACACAGTTCCTGGACCCAGTCCATGACATCTTATTAAGATGTTTTTTAGGTTCAGCCGCCGACGCTGAGCGACCATAAACCTTATTGCGCTACGATACGATTCGCAGTCGCGCAACATCGGGGGCTAAACCCAAAAATTATCGC
This sequence comes from Peribatodes rhomboidaria, assembly GCA_911728515.1. NCBI lineage: Eukaryota > Metazoa > Arthropoda > Insecta > Lepidoptera > Geometridae > Peribatodes > Peribatodes rhomboidaria. The sequence continues at coordinate 10,801,696 of OU452189.1, forward strand.
AATACGATGTCACAGTACGGGCCCTGATAATGCATCAAACCGCGAGACTCAACCGCGTATAATAATTCTAATCCTAACTTTCTAGATAATATTAGGTATTCGTAAATAAATCGTAACAAATTCACACACAAATTTGTTACACTTTCAAGCCTTGACCTATTCAATCTGCACTAAAATAAATGCACACGCACACATTGTCCGGGGTACAGAAAAGGATCATAAACTCAAGTGTTCCATTCACGTTGTTCAGGGTACAGAAAAGGGTGGAATACTCTGCCAGAGCGAGTGTTCCCTGACACTAATAATCTGGGTATCTTCAAGTCTCGAGTGAATCGGTTTCTTCTAGGCAAGCGTGCTCCATCGTAGGCCGCATCACTGCTTATCATCAGGCATGTTGGCGGCCAAACGCAAGCCTATTAAGCAATAAAAAATTGGTTGTCTGTAAAGTCGGTTTACTGACGATAGTTGAACGTGACAACGTGCTCACTCAAGTAAGAGAGAGACGGATGTCGAACGCTGCCGAACGCAAAGGCCGATTGTGCTTCTTTGTCGCTCGTTCCGCGCTCTCGCTTGCACTTCAAGCCTTACATGGAACGCCTCAGAGCGAGGTAACGCCGCATTTTTTCGTGCGTGCAGCCGGCTCTACCGAATTATAAGACGTTGTCACGTCAAAAAAGATCATAAACTGAAATATTCCATACACGTTTTTCAGGGTACAGAAAAGGTATCTCAAAGTAAGGTAAGGTAAAGGTTACCTCTCAACCCGGAAAAACCAACGGTTCCTATGGGACCGCGAATGAAACCACGGGAAGTAGCTATATCCCTGATAAAAGCATCGTTTCCACATTGCTCCACATATCCACACAGTTTCTTCATATCTGAGGCCTTTTAAGCCGGTTTCCGCGCTAATATCGCGGAAGCGAAACCAGTCGGAAGCGAAGCACAGCTCGCTTGCTCTGGGACTATCTAACCTACTTTCAAAGGCGTATTATCGGAAAACTCTGTGAAAATCTGCATTTATTATACGTTTTATGAAGTAAAACAGAAATTTAAATGTATCTATTTATGAGGAAATACATTTTTGATCGTTATAAAAAAACTCGTAACTAGAGCCCGGTGTATGGTGACAGGCTCGGCTCCTGTCGAATTTGGGACTGAATATTGTCCGGTGAAGTGTGGGTGTTGAAATACACCTCTGCCAGCCCCTTCGGAGAAAGGCATGATGTAGCGTGGCGTGGCGTGACTCTATTTCAGGTATCAAAATCAGGTAAGGAATGAATTAGTTGAAGAGCTTTGAACTTCCGTTTTTAATCTCTCGATCGAGGACCCATCCAGGACTGTGAGTAGTGATACTCATAGGTTACACTCATGTTCTTGTGCCACAACTGGAGCAAATTCTTTCTCCCCTTTAATTTAAGTATAGTTAGACCTACTCGTATCATAATATATCTTATATTTTTAGTTTTTTTATTTTTAATTTAAAAATTACACTCCACGGACTCCGGGGACCGTGACTTTTGTTAACATAAATCTTTAATTATTATTCAAGGGGAATACAGGTAGAGGGGGGTTAGATATTAAGTCCTAATCTAAGGTTAGGTTAAAGGTTATCAGATTTACTTATTGCATTGTGTACACCACGAGCAGACCAGCGACCCGCAAGCAGCACCCGATCACGAGTATTATATTTTTAGTTTCCTACATTGTATTTTAAACATCATTATGTATTATATTCTAACTCAATAATGTATCTAAGTACTTAAAGTGTGTTTTGTAAGCTTGATTCCATTACTGAAGCTATATCGCGCACATGGTCTGAGTTACAATCCAGATCTAGATTTTCTCTGGTGGAAGGCTTCGGCCGTGGCTAGTTACCACCCACCGGACCAAGCCATGCCGTGAAATGACCTAGTCGTGTTTCGGGATGTAATCCGGTGTAACCGTTCCGAAGACGGGTCTGAGCAGTAGCGCACTTGTAGCGCCTCACTCAACAGCCGTCTCTGTACTTCTTCACTCTACAAAACTTCGAGGCTAGAGTGAATAAGTACCTTATAGGTCGTCGTGCTCCATCTTAGACCACAGCGTCGCTTAGCATCAGGCGAGTTGGTGGTCAAACGCCGACCTATTCTACATTAAAAAAAAATCTAATCTGTGTTTCTGGCGATCCATTTGGATCTCTAATTAAGTACTCTTAGATTTTAATTTGTTTTGGTGTGTTAAATAAATAAATAATAAAAATAAAATAAAAATCTGAATTTTACTGGATGTTTCTTTAAACGACGCCGACGGTCATGTTTTAGGATGTTATTATGATCATCGTCATCACCAACTTTTTTTAGAGGACCAACACTGAAATTGTGAAGTTGTTGCAATGTTCCATAATTTTTATTTTGTCGAGGTTGAATTAAAAATGCTCCATGGTTTTTGTTTTTCGATATTTGATCATTATGAGTACAACAATGTCCTAGAATAATATGTCCGTCTCTTGAAGAAACGCACAATATTTGTATGAAAAGAAATGCTCACATTTATTAAGTAGGTATTTGCGATTTTTCAGATTTTATAATAGGCATATTTTATGTATATTTTGTTGCGTTGGTTGATATATTTTGTTGCAAATGGTATCGTCACGCCTTTCCCTCGAGTGGGTTGGCAGAGGTGTCCACATAATTACTTTAAAATGTTTTCAAAATTGGTTTAAAAGACGCGAAAGTGATAGCAGATAGTTTTTTGTTCTATTAAAGTCTTTAAAAATAACGCACGTAATATTTTTTAACTATGCATAATTTTTGACTTATTAACATTTGAAAGCACTTAGCATATTGCTAACTATTATTAGGTATAAATATTTTTATAAATATAGGCTCCATCGGTCTACGCGTTACTATAGTGGAAATAATAAGGTGTTACATAAAAAGGATAGTCTAGAAGCCGCTGGAATATTTTATTACTTGAGAACTTCGATCATATTTAGGAAGGATAAGGTATGAAAATGCGCAAAAATTGGGTGCATGCACACAATTTACCGTAGTCACAAACAACCGCAACCATTCGTAGCAGTGATAATTATTGTGTACTAGAAATTAGACTCGTGCCGCTTCTTCCTCATATTATTTTGATACTTAATAACGAAATCTAGCTAAGCTAGATTTTTAAAAATGAATTAAAAATAGAAGAACCTAACCTTTTTTGTTAGGATATTTTATTTTACTAAGTTTACCTATTTTTCACAAGATAACCATATTAATAACTAAACTAAAGTTATTAATTAATTTTATTTAAACAGCTATACATAAACCTTCATGCAGTTTCATTTAATGAAAATGAAAGTATTGTACTACTTTCATTTTCATAAAATTGTAGACATCGTGCTGTTTTGCATTCCATCGGAATTGGTAGAGGTAGGTATACTCCACTAGCAGATATGAATAAACTATGGGGCTACCTTGAAATCGAAAATTAAAACAGCTGTTTCATTCAAAAAATTCGTTGATCGTCGACAAAATCTATACAAAATGTAAATAAAACCCTTAATAAAAATCCTAACGTCCAACAATACAGCTAAGTCCACGTCAGACTATCGATAACTATCGCTCAATCTCCTACCGTGACTTAATACTACCTGCACTCCCAGACTAGCTACTTGATTATGTGACACGCAACCACCAAATACAGGGTGTTATTTTGTATAATTAGGGCTCGTAATATGATAGATAAGACGGTGTATTCATAAAAACAAACTGCCTGTGATTTAAAAGGGGTTTTATTAGATATTTCAGGGAGTAAAAGATTTTTTAGGCTCCTAACTTTGACATTTATCAAAATTATGTTCAGATGAACTGAAAATAATTGCACGGGCAAAAAAACAATAACAGCCAACTGTTAGGTTCTAAATGAACAAAATGTATGACGAAACCTAGTAAAAGACGTACCTGTCACGCACACTAGTGTAAAAAAAATGGCCTTTTCACTTTTCGTTCATAAACAGTACGGAACTCTCTCTAGACATATAGCTACTCATAGAGTCCTAATTACTTTGTACTTCCAAGTTATATATACTAGCTGTGCTTTGCGGTTTTATATACCCGATATCCCAGCCTTACTATAAGTTGTGATCGTTACGAAAAATTTTATGGAAATGTATGGAGCCAAACGAAAACGAAAAAAGTTTTCGTTAACAATCAATCGCAGTAAATCCCCTGAACCGTTCATTTTTTCAGGCTTATGTGGAAGTGGCCTAGCCGGAGAAGACTTACCTCTCAAGGCTGAGGGAGCAGATTCAGACCCAGCCGAAGGCACGCATTAATTTGTTTATTTTGTGAACATATGTGCGTATTGTATGTCATCTGCTACATGACTGGGGCCCAGTGTTTGGCGACAGGCCCGCACCCTGTCACATTTGGGACTGAATATCATCCGGCAAAGTGTGGGTGTTGTACACCTCTGCCAGCCCCTTCGGGGGAAAGGCGTGACGATATGTTATGTTATGTGTACGTCCCGCTACCCACCAAAAACCCTAATGTCCAATCTCGGCGCTAAATGTAACAAGTAACATTATTGCAAAATGTTGTACCCTGTCACTTCCACTATCAAGACTATTCAAATGACACCTCACATGTCGAAATCCATTAAGCTGTTTAGGCTGTAGGGCGTGCCAAAGAAACCTCATACACACATACGAGTACATACACTCGAAAAACATAACCCTCCTCCTTGCGCAGTCTGGTAAATAAAAAGCCTAGCCACTCGACGAAACTGCTAGCTATACTTTTTATTTAAATCCGAAACCACGTTTTTCCTAGAACAGTAGGTAAAATAACGAGGCAGCCAGATTATAATTATAGTAAACCAATGATCACCCAATAAATTACGGTACAGTGTCTTGGCTGCATTGGAACTATTTATTATTCAATCCTATTACAATGGTCGGACTTGTTGAAGTAATGTATAGTGCTATTAAAACACTATTGCACTTGGAAAAGAACCAAGCTGTGGTGGCGGAGTAAGGATGGAATTTAGGGGCAAAAATTCATTTTTTTTTTGCTGAATTCAAAAATGTTTTAGAGTTAATGTTTCATGAAAGGATAGAGAGAGAGAGAGAGAGAGAGAGAGAGACAGAAAGAGGTTTAATTTTAAGGAGAGAGATTCAGTATTTTCTTGCAATTATTTTGGCTACAAACATGGCATTGTTTTAATTGTAAGAATAATTGTTTTAATTATAATAATAATTTTCTGAACACTTGCACACACGGTCGTCTGGTCCCAAACTAAGCAAAGCCTATATACTATGGCAGCCAGAGACATATTTAAATGCATACATTAATAGAAAATTAACACCCAGATGTAGAACAAACACAAATGTTTATCACATGAATGTTTGCCTTAGAAGGAATCGAACCCACGTCTCCTAGCTCAGAAAGCAGGTTCTCTACCGACTAAGCCGCCGAGGCAGTCAAATTTGTTATATTGTTTAGCTAGGCCTAATTACTCGTATTTGCTTGGATTTTCTCCAGTAAATTAAAAACTTAAGAATGCGCCTAATGCTAGAAAAAAATCAGATTTCACCCGCGCGTCGCGCTTACCCCGCTCTAGTGCGAAAAACAGCCACGAGGGTGCCACTGTGTCGCGAGTAGACACGAGCCACGCGCACTCAAGGTCATTGTGGCGCTAGCGCACAATATATGCTTTACGTTCAGATAAATCACATAAACTCAACGATTAGGAACGAACGTGCTTAGACAAATACAAAGTGTATCAGTTTTATTTTTGCATAGTAGGTACATAGTAGAATATAATAATAATTTAATAACTTGTGTCACAATAGTTGTTCACTTTGAAGTATAGAAAAACACCCTGCACCTTGCCGGTACACCTTGTTTACAACATTTCACATTTATTTGAACAGTAATAAATACTAGAATTCATCTATAGATAAAATGTTATGTTTTTCCTTTGAAGTTTCAGGAGTACTTTCAGAAACATCTAAGCAGAATTGTGCTTCTGGTGACTTTGATACTTGTTGTTTTATAGAAGATGATAATGGCTGTCTCAGTGGCATGTTTCTTGTTTGTCGTGGATCAACTAACTCTGGCAATAAATGGTCTATGTAAAATTCAGTTAATTTATTAATCATTTTTTTGTTCCAAAACTCGATATCACGATCAATTACTTCAACGGTAACTTTCTGGTTTTCACCGGACCAAACAGCAAATAGACATTTACTCTTTTTGGTTATATGTAGTTGTCCTTGCACTTGAAAAAACCATGGATGGTTTTTGTTAACTACCATTTTTTTATTTATGTAGGTCCAAAATTTAATTTTCTTTTTTTGCACGGCTTCTTCAACAGGTAAATTGAACGCAGAACTTGGACATTTGATTTCTACTATAGTATCCGTATCAATTAGCCCATCAGGTGTGGCAGCTAAGAAAGGTATTTCGTCATCTATGAATAATCCACAAGGGCTTATTATTACACTTTCTTGTTCTGCAAGTTGTTTTAGACCAACAGCTTCATTGTCTATGCCATGTTTTATTGAAGCTACGTTTGATATATTGCTTTTACTGTATAGCAAAGCTTTGACAATACTTGCGCTAGTAGTAGGGCGGCGATTAATTATTCTACCAAAATTGGAAGCCGTAAGCAGGTTTCTTCTAAGCTCCAACCACTCGCTACTATCTCTTTGTAAAACAGTCGCTCGCTCAATTTGCGCTCTTTCCATGTCAGTTTTTTCCAAATTCCTCAAGAAACTTCGCTTTGATAATTCGTAAGTATCTTCATCCATATCAGGCTTTTGACAACTGTCTGATCCATAGTTCTTATCAGCTACTGGCGTGAGTGTTTGAGTGAACGGCAATTTTCTGACTCTTTTTATTTTTTTTCTTAATGAATTTTTTTCTCTTCTCTGGTTTTCAAAAGCTTTTGCTTTTGTTTTAGGGCTTTTTCCCAGCAAAGACTTTTGCACATTATATAGTGGCGTCTTCGTACGCCACGACTGCAGCTGCACATCTGGACTGGTAGGTCTTTCTTTGAACTAAGTTTGTCCTTTTGCCACCTACGAATTTAGCTATTATGCCATTAAACTGTTCCACAGCATTGCTGTCACAGTCATTTATTAAGCTTCGTGAATGTGACGCAACCGAACCAACAATGTATTGCACTCTAGCCCAAAACGCAGAAGTACTGACTTTCAGCACAAGGTCTTCGTTTTGTTTTTCACTGCGGCAATAATGATGTTGGCAATCGTTATGATGACCAAAAGCATGATTGTGTGAATTAGAAATGTCCACAAAAAGTTTATTTATTCGCTCTCCTATTTGAACATCACTAGTGGCAGTATAATTTTTATGCTGCTTTATAGCCAAACAAATAACTTTTCTGATGGCCAGAATTCTCTGTGTCGTAAGCATCTTTCGCAATGTCAATGAAAACTTAGTATCTTTACTTAGGGAGACCAATTTATTACACATATTGCGTAGAATGTGATTTCTGCACTCAATTTTCTCTACGGTTACGTCTTTGTAAGGTCTCGTTTCTAAGATTCTTGCATACGTGCTTGAATCGCCATCTGCTATGAGTCGTCCATAGATGACATTATACATTTCAATTGAATGTTTAAATGCTTCAGCAATTATTTCCGCCTCCATTCCAGATGAAGCTCCCGTATAATTTTTGTAGCAGGTATGATTCTTTACTGGTTCTTGTTTATTTTGAGCACGTGCACATATGCAACAAAATTTGTTCCTTACGCCTAGGTATAAAACTTCTTTGTATTTACGACCTACAATGGCGGCAGCACCGGAAAGGGCAGAGTAATTATTTTTGTAAGATCGTTTAGACCAGCATCCATCAGCAATCACATCAATAATGGCAATTCCATCTTTATTAACTCTGCCTTCTTCTATGGCAGCCAATCTTTCGCGTTCGGCAGCAGCTGCCATTGTCTCTTGAGCAGTTTTCTCCCAATGATAGCATATTTCATCGTGTTTTTTTTTGTAGACTTGTTCAGATAGCGTAGAAAGGTTCATTGCGGCACACAACCTTTGAAATTGCTCCAATCCTATGCCGGAACTTGTTATGCCAGAAACTGCAGCGGCATTTACGTCAATGTTTTGGGTTGGATGTGGATCAGTTGTGTTAAGAACAAACGTGGCTTTACACATATTACACGTCAGTTTGAGCTTTGAAATCAATCCTACCTTTGTTTCACCAGTAATGTCTAAGTTTGACAATGTGCAGCCAAATTGAGGTGCGTGATTAGATATAAGTTTCAGGGTTTCAAAAAAGTAAGATTTGTCAATAATTAATCTTTCTGCAGCGTCATACTCTATCTTATCAGCATTTGACGTTTTTGTTTTCTTGCTTTGGCGCTCATAAGCGCATAGTTCTGGTCTTCTGTAACAATTAGTTTTACAAATTAAGAAAGCAGTAGCGATTAATATAATTATTATACTTTATGAGTAGTTTTTTTTTAAATAATGTTTCTACATATTTGACCATTTGTGTTATGTATTTGGAGGCGCATGTGTATTTGTTCATTTTCGAACGCGCCTGTGTTTGCGTAGAGAATGAGATACGGTATATTTTATGTATGTGTAATGCAAACTGTAAGAAAATACTTACTGTTGGTTTTCGGCATCTGTGTCATTATTTGACACAAGTACCACTTCGTTGTCGTTGTCCATTACACTATCTGCCGACTCATGTAATGCTTGCATAGAAACATTTTCCAACGCAGTAAAAACTGGTCTGAAAATAAATAACAACAAAAATAAGTCATCATAACATTCCACAGCTTTCTTTACCCCATTGCTGGGCCCATTGTAGGCTTTTCTGTTACTACGCCACACTCAGAGCACGTTTGGAGCGTCGATAGATAATGACTAGCCTACTATCCTTCCCGTAAAAAATAACCTTCCCGATGGTAAAAAAAAACGTATTTCAATCCGTTGAGTGGTTTAGGATGAGCTCTCGGATATACAAACAAACTCGGAAACCGACTTCAATTTATAGCATGTGATGATATTTATATAATATGAATATTATTGAGTTATACTATTGACTAGCGACCCGCCCTGGGTTTGCTCGGTTGTTGATAGTTTTAGAGTAAGTATCCTTTTTGGAAAAATTATACACCCGATGGTGAAAACCATATCAAAATCCGTTGAGTGGATTAGAAGTTCGCGGAAATACAAACAAACACGGAAACCGACTTCAATTTATACTATGATAATGATATACTAAGATTTACAAGGTTTGCCACAAGATATACTTACTCTCTATCTATTATTGGCTCTGCTGAGGTACCAGGTTGGGCAATTTCTGCATCAAGTTTGCGCTTCTTTGATCTGAAATAAAAGTTTAAAAAAACAAATAAAAAAAACAAGCTTTTATACGCAGACCTCCGTTTATGTTATATTTTTCTTTTTGAAACGCATTGTCTTATTTGACATCAAAAAACTATTAATTAATTATTAATATGACATGTGTACTTGTGTACACAATGAATTGTTTGATTTTTTTGCATGTACTACAAGAAATTGCCGTGGAGCAACCCGCCTGGCGCACGCTCTATTTGACTTAGTACTCTCAAAAATAGACTCTATTTCTAGCAAGATAGGGTGTTACATTATTTCCAAACTATTGTTTGCGTTTCAATAGTAAACTCTATTACCTATCATTGTGTTTGTTGATCCGATCTGTACTGCAGCTATATAAATTTATGTTTTAAAATAATTATAAGAAATCATAGGTAATAAATTAGTGTCTAAGCTGAAAAAAAAATAAGAATAAAGTTAGTAAATCTACTAAATTACGATTTTATAAACAATAATTTAACAATATTTCAAAGCAAAATTCTACTTACCCAAACATTCCATCATTTCTTTTAGTTCTCCTTTTTCGCAAAAAAGTTACTTCCCGCTTTTTATTTTTTCGTCCCATTTTTCCAATTCACTTCACGCACTAAAAAGTTTTTTAAATAGTTGCCAGTCAGAGCGTCCGTAACCAACCTCGCGCGTCGAGCGCTGCCCGACAACTGACCAGGACATGACGACTTATTTTATCATCTAATAGATTTTTATAAAGTCGAGAATTGCATGACATAGTTGAGAATGAAAATTGATTTAAAATCCGCGGTGTATTTATGACCGAGTTTTATTTAATTACTCAAAACTTTCACATTAAATTGAAAAAGTACTAGGTGACTTTACTAAAACATAAGTGTAGCTATTTTTTACAGAAAAAATAATGTATGGTCATCGCTGATAATTTCGAGTATTTAAATTAAAACAGTTTTTTTCTGAGCATTCGTGGTTTTTTTTTTTGTGAAAAACTCTAACATTTTTTTTAAATTCTATGCGGTTATTGTACTTCTTCAGGATTATATTTATACTTCAATTTTTTTTTGTTGTAATGTTTAGTTTCTTAGCTACAAATTAGTGGCATCGAAAATACCCTTTTTTGCGGTTTTCTGGCATTAGGCGCCCTCTTAAGTATAAAGTTTTCTTTTAGCTTACAGTTTTACAATTTTACCTATTATTATTCCTAAGCATTTTGTTTTGTTTGCCCCCATCCTTAATCCTCATTACGTCCGTTAGGTAATCCTACATTTCCCGAAGCAATTGACCTACACAACTCACAACTCAGACCAGAATAGAAAATGCAGTTGTGAAGTAAAATTCATATAACTGAAGAAAAGCTTTTGCTATTGTTGCGCTGTTCAGAAATCAGAATGAAGTTAAAGTTGAATATTTGTAGTTAAAAACGAATGTCAGAACAATAATAATTGGTACTTATGTCAAAAAAAAAAAATTCATTAATGTCATAATATAGTTAGTACGACTGCGAACAATATACGAGTACAGTAGTTGTAACCAAAACCGAATCTAACTAAAGTGTTAAATTGTATTACATTGCGTTGTATTGCATTGCAGTGTGTTTCATTGCGTTGCGTTACATTGCATTGTGTTTCATTGCATTTCGTTGCGTTGCGTTACATTGCAGTGTGTTTCATTGCATTTCGATGCGTTGTGTTGCATTGCGTTGCATTGCATTACACTGCATTACTTGTACTTATCCTATTAAGGCTCGATCATACCACGATTATTTATCTACTTACACGTTTACTTAAGCCGCTTCATTTAGAGTTCAAAATCCTTTCGCCATATTAGGGCTAAATATCGTCCGGAGAAGTGTGGGTGTTGTATTACACCTCTGCAAGCCCCTCGGGGGAAAGGCGTGACGATTTGTATGTATGTTTGTAAGACAAAATTTATATTTCAAAAATTATTGTCTTTTCTATCATTTTTTTTTACAACAGACTTGTCATACGTTTGACCACTGACTCGCCTGATGGGAAGCGTCGACGTGATCGAAGGTGTAACACGCTTGCCTAGGAGATACCTATTCACTTTACTCTTAAGCCTGGATTGTATTTAGGTGGAAAGACAGACGCAGGCAACGAGTTCCACACCTCTGCAATTCTTACCCAGTTTATTTGAGCTTCACTCGTCGTCCGTATGATATGATTGACTTCCCTATTATTCTGTTAAACCAACCGAGTAAACCCTTCCAAAGGTAACTTCCGTCAAACATAAGACAGTAATATAAAAGAAAATGTACCAAAAGAAAGTGTATTGCGTAGAAATTGCCTTTGCGTTTTGGCTTTCTTTGTTGCGGAGAAATCGAAGGAAACCGTGACTTGGCAGTCGTAAAGTAATGAAAAGCTCAACCCCTGTACAGTCTTTGGCCTCCTTACCCTTTTTCGAGACGTCTCATATTTGGGTATTTGATTTTATTAAAGGGTTGCGCGGATCGGCGGTGCTGAACTGAAAAGGGGACATTGAACAATAACAACAACAAAGTTAAAAGTAAACAAGTAACTTTTTTAGGAAAACATATCGTCACGACTTTCCCCCGAGGGGGCTGGCAGAGGTGTAATACAACACCCACGCTTCGCCGGACGATATTCAGTCCCAAATGTGACAGGGGGCGAGCCTGTAGCCATACACCGGGATACAGTCATGTAACAGATGTACACATACATATGTTCACACAATGAACAAATTGATGCGTGCCGTCAGCTAGGTTTGAACCCGCTTCCTCTGGCTTGAGAGGCGGGCCTTCTCCAACTAGGCTATCATCGCTCATTTTTAGAAGAAAAATAAAAAACCCGACTGCAAAATGTAGTTTGATAACCCGGATATAAATTAAATGTTATGTCACTTTCACTATCAAGACGATTCAAATGACACCTCACATGTTGAAATCGATCAAGCTGTACGCTGTTAGCTTAGCTTAAAATGTAGGGTGTGCCAAAGAAACCTCATACATTCATACATACACTCGAAAATCATAACCCTACTTCTTGCGCAGTCGGGTAAAAATGAGTAGCCTTACCAACCTAATAATTAGTAAAAAATATACAATTGGTCTTTCTCTGAATACGCGAAAAAACAGCTATATTACATTTTAAACATTTAGTTTAAGTTTTCATCATATTTTTCTCTAACACTGATGAGGTTTTTTTTGCAATTCAATGTTAATTACATAGTAAAAGTACAGCTATAATACAAGTACACCATATAACAAACGCAAATTCAAAACTTATGTAACCGTAATTAAAACTATTCCAACCAAATCCCTTCTAATTTAAATCCACCATTATACCCACTAGGGATGACCCGAAAAATATCCCGTAAAACCACTTTATAACTACACTCAGCCACTTCTAACCGCATCCAACCACTTATAACCGGTGTAAACTTGAAATTTCCTTAGCCCGATCTCCCCTGGCGCCATTAGGGCCGTTTCCGGGGGCATTTTTGCTACATTTTGTATCAATTCTGGGAATGGTCGGTTTAATGGACCTGATACAACAAGGGGTTACTACTAAGGGTTCGTTGTGAGATCGATTTTGATTTATATTTTGATTCTCGATTGAAACATTCTCGAGGAACCGAATCAAAAGAAAAACAAACATACAAAACATGCAGAGCCGTAATGTGTAACAACAGCCATACTTCGCTAGCCGATATTTAGTCCCAAATGTGAAAGGGGGCGAGCCTATCGCCATATCGCCATACACCGGGCTCCAGTCATGTAGCAGATGACATATAATATGTTCACACAATGAACAAATTGGTGCGTGCCGTCGGCTGGGTTGGAACCCGCTCCCTCTGGCTTGAGAGGCGGGCCTTCTCCAACTAAGCTATCATCGCTTCACTAAACAAAAAAAACAACACAAAAAATTGGTTGTCTGTAAAGTCGGTTTACGGACGATAGTTTTACGTCATAACAAAACAGTGGTAAAATCTTCTCCTCGGACGCATAGGCCAATCGAGTGGAAGAGAGATAGATGCGGCGCAAGCCGATCGTGCCTTTCGCTCGCTCGTGTAGCGCTCTCGCTCCGATCGACCGAGCGTAACGGGACAATGAGTCATCCTTTTTCGTGCGTGCAGCCGGCGGTCATCGATTTATTAGACGTTGTCACGTCAAGAACAACACAAAAACATAAAGAAATCAACACTAAAACAGAAGGAGAGCAACACTAAAACAGAAAGACAAAGAACAGATCCTTCTTTCTGGGGGGCTATTCCTGCGCGTGACATGAGATGAGATTTTATCTCGGTCACTCACACACCTATGACGTTTCAAACGAGAGCATCAAGGACGAAAAAAGGTGAGATGAAAATCACAAATCTCTGAATAGGGCCACTGCTCTCATCAAAGATTTCCTTGCGTTTTTTTTTTTTCTATCCACGTTGAATTGTAACATGATAGCAGAAGCACCCCGATTTTCTCGATCGCCAAATAGCTCTCGAGTTTCCACAGTACTCTCGGATAATCAACGATAAACTTTACCCATTTTCCCCCGGGCTGTGTAAAATACAATATTTTAGTAAAATCACTGGACGCGCGGAATAACGAGCTGAATTTTAGTGACGAAGTTATTTGAAACCGTTTGTTTATTTTTAATATTTCAGATAGCAAAATATTTTTGTAAAATCTGGTGGAATGTGGAATCATAAACCTTTTTGAACTGGTCTCAATTTGTACATACAATATTCTGAAATTGATATTTACGCTGATTCCACACCGACGCGGCGAACCGCGATAACGTAGCGATACGTATAGCGGCATCTCTGTCGTCACAAGACAGAGATGCCGCTATACGGAAATCACAGACAGACAGAGTGAGATGCAACATAGTATCGCCACGTTACCGACGTTAAATGTACCTCCGCCAGGTATAGCAGTCAGAACCACGTAGTTACTTCAATCGATGCTTAAGCGAGACCGAAATAAGTCATTTACAACAAGTTTGAAAGAGACGGATGACGATGACGTCATTATGTGTTTGCTGAATGCTAGACCTTGTTTCTTTTAAAGTCAAAGTCAAAATGTTTTTATTCAATTTAGGTATCAAAGATACACTTATGAACGTCAAAGTTATTTAAATAGACTCGACCGCCCTGTTCGGACAAAAAGCCTCTACTCAGAAGAACAAGCAAGAAACTGAGGGGCATTATTTTTTCAAATAATAAATAAATTACAGTCTCACAAATTTTGGCTTACAACTAGGTAATATCTATGAATACTAGTGGCTACTTGACGGAAGTGGAAGGCTCCAGACATCTTTATCTTCTAAATAATTCTTAACCTTATAAGTAATATCCTCTTTTCATTAATGTAGTTTTTACATGCGATTTGAATTTTTCCTCGGTGAGCCCTGCCGTCTTTGTATCATGGTACCTATATCATAAATATCTCTATTCCAATCTGATTTTGCTCACTTATTTTTATATTAAGCGTGACATTAAAAAATCATCTACTCGTAGTGCCGTCGCGCTCGCCCGTTTGACGCTACTAGTTGGTGTGAGCGGGATGACACGCGTTGACCATTGTCATTAGGCTTACAAAATAAGGCCCCAGTTAGGCCATTATTCTGATGCGAAGTTATCTTGGTCACTCTCACTCCTTTGATTTTTCAAACGAGAAAGACATTGACGTGAAAATATCTCAGGCGTATGAATACGAATAGTCTCAGGTTTGTGTCACAACAGTCTTGAATAGTTTCTTTAACCAACTGCTCAAGAAGGAGGGTTATGTTTTTCGAGTGTACGTACGAGTGTATTGTACGTCTGTATGCATGTATGTTTGTATGTATGTATGTACCTAGTCTAGCCATCAGTTCTGTTACAAATGAAAATGCATTTATTTTTTTGTACAGTAATGTATATAATGTTAATAAAAGTTATATATACACATGTTTTGAAGTCTTAACAAAAATATAACTATTATTTTATTCAAAATGATCACCTTTGGCGTTGCTCAGATGTGACAGGGGGCGAGCCTGTCGCCATACACCGGGCTCCAGTCATGTAGCAGATGACATACAATACGCACATACTTATTTTTTAAGGTTTATCTATAAGGAAAATTTGTAAGCTTTTCATAAATAAAAATTTGATTTGACATAATAATAATATGATGTTCACACAATGAACGAATTGGTGCGTGCCGTCGCCTGGGTTCGAACACGCTTTCTCTGGCTTGAGAGTCGGGCCTTCTCCAGCTAGGCTATATCAATACAGTACAATACAATACAATACAAAAACTCTCTATTGACACCAAATACAAAATAAATCTGAACTAAACATTCAAAAATATAGGCGCAATAGGCGGTCTTATCGCTTAAGAGCGATCTCTTCCAGACAACCTATATCATCGCTAGCTTATTTTTAGCAGTGGGTGGAAAATGAATGATGATGATAATGATGACAATAATATTGATTATTAGTTAGTTCAAGTAGTGGTGTGCATTCATCTCCTCATTACACCTAACATGATACTAGCGCGAATCATTGGCATATTTCCATCTACAAGAGATGATTTATGTCACGTCCGAACCAGAAACGAATATGTGCTCTGGCACAAATAATCTAATTTAACAGTCGCAGTCACATTTTTTCCAAATTGTTGGCATTGGTTAGGTAAAAATGTAGTGTAAAAATGTAATAGTGTGCGTGTGTATACTAAAATGAGTTACTAATATTCTCTCTTCTATTAAATAGTAAAAAAAATCGCTTTTCGTATCTGTTTGATTCCGCTTACTTTTCCTACACCACGCATCGGATTTTGATGCGTTTTTCTCCAGCATTTAGAAGTTTTCACGTAAGATTTACAGCTTGGAATACAGGAAAAGACCGTATTCTGAGGTTTATAGGTATCTACTGCGAAGCTGG
This sequence comes from Peribatodes rhomboidaria, assembly GCA_911728515.1. Taxonomy (NCBI): domain Eukaryota; kingdom Metazoa; phylum Arthropoda; class Insecta; order Lepidoptera; family Geometridae; genus Peribatodes; species Peribatodes rhomboidaria. The sequence goes on from OU452189.1 coordinate 10,817,943, forward strand.
GGCTAGTACACTATTTATTTTGATTATATTTGCCAATATTACAAGGACCGAGCATGCTAAATATTACAAGTAAATAAATAATACATGAATTCGGGCCACTTCCACACACGGTCGCCTGACCACAAACCAAGCAAAGCTTGTACTATGGCTACCAGAAACTGAAATATATACTTAGATATTTAAAATACATACTTAAATACATATTAACACCCAGACATAGAACAAACACAAATGTTCATCGCATAAATGTTTGCCCTAGGTGGGAATCGAACCCACGCCCCCAAGCTCAGAAGGCAGGTTTACTACCAACTGAGCCACCGAGGCAGTCGTTTATGTACATTATATATTTTTATTTGTGATGGTTAGTACATGCTTCATCATACCTATATACAGGTTGTTACAAAAAATCTGTTATATATGTGAGGTGTGCATCGAGTATTGACTGGAGGATACAGTTATGCTACTTTAAATTAAATATTGACTAAAAAAAAATTACACACATCGGGTTCCGCCCTCCTAGAGCGCGAACTCAGACTCTAATTACGTCGGTTTTATTTGCAAACTATTCGCGTCGTGCCTCTACTTTCTTAGAATAAAAGCCGCCAATATAAAATAGAGATTTGGTAGCATTTGTGTAAAATTTCCTTTTTGGCTTGCGTTCTTAAAACCGCTCATAACTCTTGGTATTTTGAACGTGCATTTTTTTTTGGTTTTTAGAAGTGTGTAGGTAGATACACACACTCATTATCCAACAGGATTTTAATAACTCCTTGTATAAAAGAGTGCATCATTGTGTCATCTTTGTATTTTAATTTGCACCGAGCATTTTAGTTTTGATAAATTTTGAATCTTTGATAAACAATTAGCAAATATTTTTAACCGTCACATCTGATTTCCAAACAATTTTTTTGCCATGCAATAAAATAACATTTTTAGAAAAATCCTATTAAGAACCTAGTAAAATACGGCACAGGAAGGTGATTCCAAACCGATTTAGAATTCAATAATCTGCGATCGAATCGTACTCGATTCCACGCGAGTCGCTATCGTTATAGCCCGTGGAAATATTTAGAATCGATTTGGAAAAGCAATTGTTATCATGTGTCAAGAATTCAGCGTGCCCGAACGGAGCTCTGAGCTAGAAATTCAGGAATTTGTTAAATAAATGGGGTTTTCACTTGGATCCACTTGGCCGATTCGAATCTGGCAAGTATGTAGGTAGGTTCAGAGCTGTTCATTGGAATCGTGTTATTATTTTATGACCCACTTCGAAAATTGGGTTCGCAATTCGATTGTATGTTGTTGACGTGTAGGTAGCCGATGAAAAGTTGAGTTCGATATGTCGAAATGTGTTGCCAAACAAATACACACAGACGAATAGGTAGGTGCTGTATTCGTAACCTCCTTGCACCACAAATCTAAGAGCAAAAATGGTTTTTAGGTCTGTGGTAGGTACTGTTAAACAGTACCTATAAGTAGGTTCCTTTTTTGAAACATACATTTTAAAATTTATACTCTATACTGATTTCATAAAATCGTAAGTAACTCTATCTGTCTGTCTGTTTGTAGGCTTTTCACGGCTAAACGGCTGAAGGGATCTTGATAAAATTTGATAATTTGTTACACTATGTCACGATTGAGATTTTTTTATTAGATATATCGAGGGGTGAGTGATAGAACCCGATAAATCGAAAAAAAACTAATTTTAGTTTAAAAGTCTGCTGTACCCAAAATCCTACGCTCTTTTTAGCTATAAAATCCAATAGGTCATTTTAAGGCTCAATACAAAAATATTCATTCCAAATAATCCAATAAGTGCTATTTTTTTATTTTATTTTAGGTTACAATACTGTAAAACAAGTTATACGAAGAAAAAAAAGTTTTGTTTTGTGAAACAACCACAATACCCTACTTATAATCACCATATATGAAGGTAATGCTTATGGTCAAAATGGCTAATTTGGTTTATCGGAGTTTAACACTGAGGTAAATTTCCAAAAAATCGAAATTAAGCTAAAGTTAAAACCTATCAAATATAATTTTCGGGATATAGCTCTATGTGATTTTTTTTAAATACAACGTGTTTTAAAAATCTAAATCCAATAAGTATATTTAATGTATTAAATAACTGAAAAATATCGTAAAGAATCATATTATATTTACTTAGTGGGTATTCGCACTATCCGGAATCAAGCGCTTTACTCAAACTCTTGCGATACAAAACCCAGTAAGGTGTCTTTAAGCTTTGCGCCCGTGACGTCATGCGAAGTGGAGCGTCTCCCGCCAATCGCAGCCGAGCGTCGCGCGCGATACTGCGCTAGATTTCGCGTGCCGGGCGGTCGGCTGCTGCAGTTGCATGATAACACGCGCCATGATTACGCGCCCCGTGGTTTTCTCTGCTAGTATTTTAAGCAAGGAGTTGATTTTTTTTATTTAAAATTTGCCTGCACGGACTCCGGGGACCGGGACTTTTGTTAACATAAATCTTTAATTATTATTTGAGGGGAATACAGGTAGAGGGGGGTTAGTTATTAAGTCGTAATATAAGGTTAGGATATGTAAAAGGAGATTTAAAGATTCACTACAGCTATATCCGTCAGTTGCCTAATTTTACGAACCGCATAAGCAGCAGAACTAAGTCTCCCAGACAGCGCATTAATATGTGGACCCCATTGCAGTTTGGAATCAATGCTTATATTCAGGAACACCTTCCCGATAGTGAAGCAGGTTGCCGGATTTTAAGGTAATCGTGTCCTCACCCTCTCTACGGACTTCGGATAACCCCACAATATCCCAGCGCAACCTACTCAACTCTTCCTCCAGCTCAGCAACCTTCTCGTCAGTCCTCATTGTGCGCACGTTGTGCGTTACCAGGGCCAGTCGTCGTTTGGTGTGACAGCCGTGCATCTGCCAGCGATTCTTAGCACCCCCTGCTACGCCGTTACCGGGGCCGCTGTCGTAGCCCGGAATAGCATCGCTGCTGGGGACTGGGGGCCTGGTCGTATTTGTGCTCGTCATTTAGGGGGGAGTTTGCCCGTAATCGCCACGCTGGGCAGGCGTGGTGGCGATCGCAGAAACGTAGCTTCGCGACAAGGATGCTGCTGCCCATCCCTGCCCTGTGCCATTTTAGCTACGTTTTATTTCGAATGGTTATACCGCCATTTGTCGGTTCCGCTGTACCTCAGTCGGCTCTTACGACGCCTGGTACTAGAGGGGGGTGCTATTCTACTCTGCCGGCACACCACGGCAACCGTCTAAAGCGAGCGGTCCGCGCTATCTACGGAATGGGTCCCCGCGAATCATTGAGAGATTTATTTAAAGAAATAAATATATTAACTTTACCTTCTTTGTATATCTTTGAAAATATTATGTACGTTCGCAAAAATCTACATAAATTTAAATTGAACTGAGACTGTCACAATAATAACACTAGAAATAAGGATAGGATAGCTGTACCGAGATTTAGTTTTAGACTGCGTTCGTTTTTACAATATTATCCGAAAAATATAACAAGGCTCACTGAGGGAAAATTCAAATCACATGTAAAAACTACATTAACGAAAAGAGGGTATTATAAGGTTAAGAATTATTTAGAAGATAAAGATGTCTGGAGCCTTCCACTTCCGCCAAGTAGCTACTAGTATTTATAGATATTACCTAGTTGTAAGCCAAAATTTGTGAGACTGTAATTTATTTATTATTTGAAAAAATAATGCCCCTCAGTTTCTTGCCTGTTCTTCTGAGTACAGGCTCTTTATCCAAACAAGGCGGTCGAGTCTATTTAAATAACTTTGACGTTCATAAGTGTATCTTTGATTCCTAAATTGAATAAAAACACTTTGACTTTGACTTTGAATCAAAAGGGATATTCCAAAAATTGAGAATATCTAAATATTTGACGAAAAAAACGAATACAAAGATGCAGTTGGAATCTATAGACGGCCACTACTTTTCGCCTGAAAAATTGAAATTGTTTCCCAAACTAACTAACTTTTACCAATTTTAATCATTCATATTCACCTAAATATTCTTAGTACGTACGGAACCCTCAGTGCACGAGTCTGACTTGCACTTGGTCGGTTAATTTTAAGCAATAAAGTAGATTTTAAGTTTGATTTTCATACTAATAAACCGTGAAATTGTAAAATTGTCTATTTTATTTTGTGATGTAATCCAATAAGCTCATCCTTTAATTTACTTAAGTCTGTTTTTTTATAAAAGCTACATTACTACTTTTGGTAATCATGATTAATAATAAAATACAATATGTAATCTTCATAAATAGTTAAGAATTTACACATGGTTTTCACAGAAAATCATTTTTTTATTGGCAAGAAACTTTAACATGGAATATCTCGCAACTCACTTTTATGAATTTATCGGGTTTTATCACTCACCCCTCGATATATAGATAAATAGATTTATATATGATACTATTTTCTGAATAAACGTGAAAGAAGTCGCGTGTAAAAGCTAGTTTAGATAGATAGATAGATAGATAGATAAACTCTTTATTGTTCACACCACAGATATAGTAGTATATAGTTTTATGTAAAATCACGTTTTTTTCCGTAAGGGTAGGCAGATACCACTTCTTTCCACTACGATCCTGGCACACATCTTTTGCTTCTTCTACTTCCATAATTCGTTTCATACATGCTCGTCAGTTATGGGTACTCCTGACCTGGCCATTCTTCAGACGTCTTGGAACTGAACTGAACTTTGGATCTTCTTAAGGTAAGGTTGCAGACTCAAAGAAGTCTTTTGCAAAACGTCTTGGTTTTGATCCTGCTACGTTTTCCTATTTCGTCTCTTACCGACTTGACCATTCAACTTACCTTGTAAATTTGTTCCGTCAATCTTCTTTGATCCAGTCTATCTTTCATGCATTAATGAGATAATGTTTTATCTTTAGTGATTATGTACAAGTAGCCCATCTACCCGCGGCTTCGCTCACTTTTCATGTCGTAAGGCGCTCAATGATTATCAAGGTAGGTAAATAGAATGTATTTTCATGTTCTAACTGCGCAGAGATGTCTGAAAATTTATTTCATACCTATAATATAATTTTTTTTTTAATTTAAAAATTACACTCCACGGACTCCGGAACCGTGACTTTTGTTAACATAAATCTTAAATTATTATTTAAGGGGAATACAGGTAGAGGGGGGTTAGTTATTAATCATAATAATAATATAAATTTAATTTAATTTAACATAATAATATAAATTTAAAAGGGATAAGTTATATTTTAACGTGTCGTTTTTGCAGATTGACCAAACTTCTATTCTTCGATCATAGTAAAGGAAACCTTACCACATTTTCCTGGTATTTCACGGTATCATTATGATAACATCATGATAGCCGGAGCAGAAGGTTCGAGAAGAAATAGCTCTCTTGGGCGAAATTTAATAATACATTACCCCGCGTGGGAAGAACTTTCCCTTCATTTCGGGGAAAATCATGTAGGGTTGGGAAATATCGATAACTCAGTACGGTTGGGTAAATTGATGAATGAATGGATTTCGGTAAAAAGTATTATTTATTCTGTGGTATAATAAGGTCGAAAACTTTTGCGGGTAGTTTTAGAGCTCTATCAATGGCGATTTGCGAGCGATTTCAAAGCAAGGTGAGCCGCAACGAGCGCGCAGCGATTATGGCGCGATCACACCGCTGGCCCTCAACCACTGATTAGTAAATAGTTACCAAGACGCCGCGTTCTCGCACCCAGTTATGTTAAATACTAAATAATTACTACATCATAGCATCTTGTAAAATCGCGGGGTGATCGCCGCACGCTCATTGAGAACTTGCGGCGACCTCGTTCGCCGCTTTGAAATCGCTCGCAAAGCGCCAGTTTGATAGAGCTCTTAGGTTTTCGACAAAAAAAAAAACGAATATTTCAAAAAGATACGAACGGTATGTGGTAGATTGAATACGAAAACTTTGGGTTAATAAATATATTTATAACACAAGAAATTGGAACTAGGATTATTTTCCAAGATAAGTTTCTAAGTTTTTGAGAAAATTCGCCTTTAACGTGTCCACCCAAACTAAATCAATCCACCAACACTAAAATAAAATTATCCCCTTCTCGTTTCAACTTGAAAATGATTCCAATTTTAAAGCTGTCAATTTGAGTTAACTTTAAAAATGGAACAACAGCATCGAACTCGTCTCGAACTTTCTCATCCATTATCTTTACTCGTCGGCTTTAGTTTGTTCGAAGCAAACTGAATTTTCGGTACATCTCTAGTTTAGCGTCGTTCGGACAGCGATATTTCTTCAAGAAAAAAAAACAAAATTCCTGTAAAATGGGATTGAAGAAATACAGGCGTCTTTGTTCGGTTACGTTGCTATTATGTGAGAGGATTGGCTATACATACGTAGACGTTTGCCATAGACTAAAAAAGTGCAGAAGGTTAATTTTGTTTAAACTTTAACTGTCTTACTATTAAACGTTGTATAGCATTGGAGTAGTTTTACAGTGTTTTGTCATTTGCTCTCCTTTAAATTTTTAAGCTCGATCAAAAAAAAACATAAGATTGTGTAACTATTCCGAGGTTATACAACGTTTATTGCTAAGAGGGTAAATCTGTGGATTTAAATCGACGGCTTGTTTACCACTTATAGCAAGAAAAAAATTGCTTGGGTCATTTCTCAAAAGGCCAAAAGTTCAAAAAAATAAAATTATTTAGTTTACATAATAATATGTAGGTAACAAAAAAGAAATGTTTTGAAATACCGATAAACTAATACACTCATAAAAAACAAAAAAAAAATAACGTCTGCTTGAGTACCTTCCTCTTTTGTGTAGGAAGCACTACAAAATACTCGTAGGTAATCTGAAAATTAGTGACTAAGCTCGAAGTTCGTTAAAACTTGATGACAATTAACGGTTAAATGTTAATCTGACTATTTTTGACAGCTCTACACTGAGTTAAATATAAACAGTTAATAGTCAAAAAAATAATCGCCTAATTAAAGTTCGGTGAATATGGGCATGAGTTTTTGGCGGAAACCGAATAGATGTTGTCGTAATTTTGTAGTATTTTCTGAAACTTGTGATTCTACGAGTGTTAAAGTGTAACAATGGTGGACTATTAACTTTATCAGTTCGTAAACGTGCACGAAAAGTTTCAGTAAAGTATCCATCACTTTACTGAAATGAGGAAAGGGGAGGAGTTTCATCATTGTCATCATCACCTTGCCATCATCACTCCATCATTTGCAAAAAACTATTATAACTTGACACTGGCAAATGCACAAGACGTGCGACGCGAAATTCCCATGGATAGGGAACCAAAAAAAAACGACCACGGGCATTTAACCATGGGCACGAAGTGAAATTTAGGAACAACTTTGTTCATATTTAGCGCCGTTTACATTAGTATATGTCCAGCCATAAGTTCTGTTACAAATGAAAATGCATTTATTTTTTTATACAGTAATGTAATGTTAATAAAAATTATATGTACACATGTATTAAAGTCCTAACAAAAATAAAACTATTATTTTTTTCAAAATGACCATCTTTGGCCTTGATACAGGTCTTTAGTCGGTCTGGCCAAGAATCTATGGATATACGGACTGTTTCCATGGGAAATTTAGCCACTGCTTGCTTCAAAGATTTCTTAAGTGACTCTATGTCGGCGTGTCGTTTAGGGCAGGCCATGCCCTCTAAAACTGACCATAATTTGTAGTCCAGGGGGTTTAGATCTGGGCTAGAAGAGGGCCAGTCTTCAGCCCTTATAAAGTCCGGAACATTGACTTCCAGCCAGGCTTGGGTAGTTCGCGCCTTGTGACCAGGTGCAGAGTCTTGTTGGAAACTCCACGGTGGATTTTTAAAAAGTGTATTGCTAAGGGGTTTTACAACACCATCTAAGACGGTCTCTTGATACACTTTGACTAAAGTTTTCACCTCTTTTTCTCAAAAATGAAGCTTTGTGACGCCATGATAGGATACCTCCCACCAAACTATGACTGACGCAGGGTGATGACCACCCTGTACCTTTCCAACCACTTCCGTAGCTTCTTTAGAGCTGTGAGCGTACACTTTGTCGTTTTGCTTGTTGTAGTGCTCTTCTATCGTGAAAATTTTTTCGTCGATAAAAATAATATTTCTGTAACTTTCACCTGCGTAACGGGGTAGATGACATTTTGATCTATCCACTCTCTTTAACTGCAGCTATTGATTAAGAACATGTCCTGTATATTGGTGATAATCACCAAGCTTCAGGTCTTGTTTTATTATACGCGATAGAGTCCTAGCGGGTATCTTCATTTCTCGCGATAAGATTGTTTGTTTCCTCATTGGGTTTTTTGGGAATTCTGGCTTTAACAGCATTAACAGCCTTAGTAGTTCTCATCGCACGCGGCTGCCCCGATTTTTTATGGTTTTCAACAGAGGAAGAGTCGTTATATCTGTCGATACTACGATATACGAACATACGGCTAATACCAAGATTTTGAAGAGTCTTGAAAATGACCGACGGTTCCATACCCCCTTCGTGCAACGAAATCACTTCAATCCTGTTATCTTTGACACGCCATCCCATATTGTAAATTTAATAATAATCACGAAAAATATATGTGAAATAACGGGAAATTGATTGTAGTTTTCAAAATAATAAATGCATTCCAAATTTAAATGCAGAAAAAAAAAACGTAGGAGTTTGTATTGTAACAATATTTATGGCTAGACTATGTATTTATTGATTTGTTGTTTATATTAGTATATTTATTGATGTAGGTACTTGTGTATGTTTATGACTGGGTAGTTTATTTGTATATCTATTTAGTAATTATTTATGTAGGTATTAGTATGTAGTTTAGTATAATTCTCAAATTAGTAAGTTTAATTTTAATATTATTTGTAATTTGTTATTTTTGTTTGGTTTATTTTTTGCTGCAAATAACAGTCTTGAAAAATTAATGTTACAACATTTTAATATTTATTTAACCTTTATTATTATTATTTTTCTTTAGCACACACCACCGTCCATGCTGAATCATTATGTTTTTATTTCATCCAAAGGTTGTCTAGAAGAGATCGCTCTTAAGCGATAAGACCGCCCATTGCGCACTTATTTTTGAGTGTTTAGTTTAGATTTATTTGTATTTGGTGTCAATAAAGAGTTTTTGTATTGTATTGTATTGTAATTTTAGAATTTTTTGTATCTTTTGTTTGTAATTTCGTGTGTAAATAAAATAAATAAATAATTGTCCCGCTGTCCGAAGTTCTACATCTGCTCTCTCATATCCTCTGTACACACACGACATAGGATTGTGTTGTGATTTCTAATCCGTATGAGAAAAGACTCGTTTCGTCCTCGTCTTGCTTTTCTTTGCATTCTAAGGCGGATTTATGCACAGAGCTTGTGTAGAAATGTTTCCCGTTTGCTGATACTGTTGAGGTTTAAAAGTCTTTCATGACTGTAAAGACTGTACCATACAATTGCTGCGAACGCCGAAAGCAACACTTTTGCGGACGTTTGACCAATAGCTATTGTTGTTAATGGTCTTTTGATCAATGTCCCACTCATATTTTGAAGAAGGTTAGATTCGTCACGCGTTCAAGTAAATACTTGACAGTGCTGTTATTAAGGAAGGGTAGGTAGGAAAATGGTAAATGCATCAAAATTAAAAATAGAATTAAATTATCATGATCTGGCGTAACCAGGAACGATGAAATAGAATAGATGTTTTTGTGGGCACTTATGGCATTGGTGTGTAGCTAGTGTAAAATCAGCGTCTTGCGGATTAACGGTCAGTGCAGATTGGCGGACGGCGAGAACTAAAAACGGAATTAAAAAATCTATGCTTTTTTTAAATTTATGCACGAAAACCGACCTCAGATTTCCGCTGTCCGGCGAACTACGTTGACCCTTAAAAAGTTCACCAAATCTTTAACGAACAATTATAATTATAACCATCTGATATATCGGCCAATTAAAGTTCAGCTTTCTTCGCCCCTAACATATTTAGTTTTAGAAATGTCACTAATTCATGTCAATCACTCATGGTCACCCATCTGAAAAATGTCCTCATTGTTCAAAATCCTATATCTTTAAATGAGCAATATATAATTGGAATCTCGGAATCGGCTCCAACGATTTTCATACAATTTAGTATATAGGGGGTTTCGGGGGCGATAAATCGAAAAAATATGACTCTTCCTGACATCTATTGGCGAATAATAATACTATTTTTTGTGAGCAACTAATTGCTTTAACGACACAACAGCAGATGGCGTTGTTAAGTAACACGAAGTCAATGAGTGTTTGCTTTGAGGTTAGACTAAAATCAATTGTTTATTATCCAAAAAACACAATTAAAAAATAAAGAAAAATACCGAGCAAAGCTCGGCCATCCAGGTACTGAATAAATGGAACAAGTATAAACTCGATTTCTTTTCAATTTAAATGGTTTTTTAATCGTATAATGCTATATATTGTCACGGAAACTAAATGCTTGTGCAAAGTTTAAAAAGAATCGATTTAGTAGAAGTATAATAATAATTGGATAACCTGTTGCTTGATTTGCAACTAGAAACAAACCAACTCAATACTAAAGACAAGTAACATAATTAAAAGAAAAAAAATCCGGCTGCAAAATGTTGTACCCTATGTCTTGCAGATTGCTGTTTTGCTGTTGCTGTTTTGCAGAGGTCAAAGTAACGCTCTTCCGAGCGTTCTGTACATGTGCAGCTTGTGGGCTGACTATTCTAAAAGGAAATATAGTGACCTCCGGGTCCTTTATAACAATGCATTTAGGGTGTTGTTGGGGTTGCCTCGATTTTGTAGCGCTTCAGGCATGTTCGCGGATGCACACATGGCTTGTTTTCACGCGACCATGAGGTTGCGAGCCTCGTCCTTGGTGCGTAGAGTGCGGGCCAGCACCAACACCGTCCTAAATATGATCGCGAACAGATTAGACTGTACTTATCTCCGGCACTGTTGCGAGAGACATTTACCGGTACCGATGCCGGAGAGAAAGTACTAGTAATTAATAAGAGTATAGCATAATTGATTTCTTCCTTGACTTCATTTTGAATTTTTAATGTACTTACTATTTTATTTGACATTTAATTTATTCATTTTTAATTTTTTGTTGTAATTGACATGTTTTTTTTTAATAATTATTGATTGTTTTTATTGTTATTCCTAATTATTCAATTGTTATAAATAAGTTCCGTTTTTAATTTTACGCATTACCTACAATTATATTAAATCAAATGTAATTTACAATGTGTGCTATTATGGGTGTCATGCCTGAAATAAATTAATTTTGAATTTGAATTTGAATTTATGTCACTTCCACTATCAAGACGATTTAAATGACACCTCACATATCGGAATCCATCAAGCTGTGTAAGCTTTAGGGCGTGCCAAAGAAACCTCATACATACATACATACACTCAAAAACCATAACCTTCCTTCTTGCGCATTCGGGTAAAAAGTAGTAAACAATGTCTGTTACAGACAAAGTTTGATGGTTCGATAGATGGATGGATCATTATTGCGCCAGAATGGCTGAACAGATCTGGATAAAATTTAGCACAGCGATAGATTATAGTCTGGAATAGCGCATAAGCTACTTTTTAACCGCAGGGCGCAGCTAGTAAGTAATCCATTTAAATGCTTAAACCGAGAGACATCTCCAGACAATCTTACGTCTCAATCGCGCCAGCCACCGATAGTACGCTAAACGACACGATGACAGATCACAGAGCTGCCGAACCCGACACGCTATCTCATGCTAAAGGAGCGGACTGAGGACAGGTTACACGGGGGCAGTCTCAATCGCTCCAGCCACCGTGAGAATCCTAAACGACACGATGACAGATCACAGAGCTTCCCAACACGACATCCTATTTCATGTGCAGGGGTGAAGTCAGGGGCGGTTACACAGGGGTAGTCTCAATCGCTTCAGCGACTGATAGAATGGTAAACGACACGATGACAGATCACAGAGCTTCCGAACAAGACACACTATCTGGTGCTACAGGAGCGAATTAAGGAGCGGTAGCACGAAGGCAGCTACTGACAGAATGCTAAACGACGCCTTACAGATCACACGGCAACCAAATTTAACACACTCTATCTCACGCTATAGAGGTGAAGTAAAAAAAAATAATGGTGGTACTAGGGAGATAGACAAGCTCATTCGCACCAACAAAGCTAGGTTTGTTGTAGAATAGAATCACCAACAAATCTAGATTTGTGTAGATTAGTATATTAGAGTAGTGTGTATGTGTTGTGTAGATTTGTGTAAATAGTAGAGTATAGACAAAGAAGCTCTTTACTCCGTGTACTTAAACCGATGCAATCGGGTTGTGCTGATCACGCAATGCTTATTGACGCCTAAATTATATTTAGCACTTCATGTTAAAAGGGCCAGAGGACCCTGCTTTAAATTTTATTTCCCGTAATATGTATGCAGAGTAGTTTTTCAGAAGCAAATGGAGGCCATTAAGCACAAAATCTAGCTTCGCTTGCCCCAAGCCCCAGCCTGTCGCCAGCCCTGCCATCCACGGAACGCTGATGGATGGAAGCGTCAGCAAATAATGTCAGTTCAGTTGCCCCCATCCATTACGCAGGCTTTGTCGAGGTAAGGCAGCAGGAGTGACAGGTTTCGATGACATGGCCTACCGTGCCTAGAATAGCAGATTATGCACAAGGAATGGATATTGGATATTGGAAGTGAGAACCACCTGGTTCTCACACTACTTTGTGACACATAACGGTGCGCGGGACAACAAACCCTAGAAAGTAGAGTAGAACGTGTAGAACGCTTACTGAGCTAGTATGCTAAAATTGGATAGTCAGTACATTATCCAGTTTGTAGAACGCTTACTGAGCTAGCATGCTTAAAATTGGATAGTCATTACATTATCCAATTTGTAGTACGGTAACTGAGCTAGCGTGCTAAAATTGGATAGTGCAATGGCCGTTTTTGATCTTGTAGTAGACTAGTAGCGGATTTTGATACGGCTTTTACTCTTATTCATATACTAGCTGCGCCCCGCGGTTTCACCCGCGGTTAAAAAGTATCCTATGTGCTATTCTAGACTATAATCTATCTCTGTGCCAAATTTTATCCAGATCTGTTCAGCCGTTCTGGCGTGAAAGAGTAACAAACATCCATCCATCCATCCATTCTTACAAACTTTCGCGTTTATAATATTAGTAGGATTTTTGCCAGATGGTAGGTTTACAGAGTGTTACAAAAATCCAGTTGTTTCCGCGAGGCGTGCATCCAGTATCGACTGGAGGATACAATTATGTTGCTTTAGTATAAATATTTACTGTAAACATTTTGAAAACACATCGCGCTCCGCCCTCCTAAAAGCGCGAACGCAGCCACTAATCGCGTCAGTTTTATTTGTAAACCATCCGCGTCATGCCGCTACTTTCTTAGATTAAAAGCCACCAACATATGATACAGATTTGTTAACATTTCTTTTAATTTCCTTTTTTTATTGCGTTCTTAAACCGGTCATAACTATTGCTAATTTTAACGAAACAACACGCACGAAACGTTTTGGTTCCTCATTTCTCATACGGACCGCTAGAGTGTGGAATACACTGCCAGAGTATGTGTTCCCTGACACTTATAATCTGGGTGTTTTCAAGTCTCGAGTGAATCGGTTTCTTCTAGGCAAACGTGCTCCATCGCAGGCGGTCAAACGCAAGCCTATTAAGTATTAAAAAACAGAGCCCGAGATGGGGTGTAGCCCAACCTACCTACTTTCTGGCCTGTGGCAAGAGGGGCCCGCGCCGACTGGGGCCCGGCTGGCAAATGCCATGCACCCTGATTATGCCAGTTCGACCCTGTATGCCAGCACTTCCTGTATGAAGCTTCATCTAAGTACTTAAACAAATCTCCGACGTATTCAAGTTTTTAATTAGAATCTTGTAGGATCAGAGTCAATATTGCTTCAGAGGGAAGGAATAACAGCTGTGTGGAACGATGAGCTGTACTCCACTCAGACTCGTCTTTACTACGACAAGTTAATAATAGATAGATAAAATAGAATTAATAATCACTACATAGTATAAAACAAAGTCGCTTTCTCTGTCCCTACGAGTATGTCCCTTCGTATGCTTAAATCTTTAAAACTACGCCACGGATTTTGATGCGGTTTTTTTAATAGATAGAGTTATTCAAGACGAAGGTTCACATGTATAATTACATCCATAAAATAGTGGAGAAATACTGTTATTTTTGAGGTTTCTAATGTGATGTCGTTAATTATCTTTTTTTTTCCGATTACATTGCAAACGCAGGCCGAACCCTACGAGATTTAGCAAAATAATTTACCAATTATTTGTACACATTGAAAAGGTCTACAGAAAACTCCGCGATGGTCTATCTCTTATGGATATCCCACAATAACATTTTTTTGTTTATACCCGTGCGAAGCCAGCTATGTTTTTATATACAACGTTCACAGTTTTTCTGTAGTGTATTTAGTTTCAGCATTGCACCCGTGCGAAGCCGGGACGGGTCGCTAGTATTAGATAACTTGGTTATCGTTCCGATTATCTTGAAATTTTGTTGGCAAGTAGTTTGTCTCAGTACAATATTTAAGCTCAAATTTGAGCCAAATCGGTTTAGGGGTTGTGAAGATATGTTTGGTTATAAAAGTTATATGGTTTGAAAGGTTTTTGTTCAAAACGAACTACAATACAATATAATAAAATACAAATAAATAATATTCGGAACACTTCCACACACGGTCGCCTGACCCCAAACTAAGCAAAGCTTGTACTATGGCTGCCAGAGACTGATATACATACTTAGATATTTTTAAATATATACTTAAATAGATATTTACACCCAGACATAGAACAGACACAAATGTTCATCATATAAGTGTTTGCTCTAGGTGGGAATCGAACGCACGCCCCCAAGCTCAGAAGGCAGGTTCACTACCAACTGAGCCACCGAGGCAGAGAGTAGTTAGGGCGTGAAAGCGTTACAAACAAACGAACAAACTCACTTTTGCATTTATAATATTAGTTACGATTAGGATACTTGGTAGAGATGTAGAGATGTAGAGATACAGATTTACTGATATAAACCTATAGGGAGATACTTGTAGATCTTATCCTACTAATATTATAAACGCGAAAGTTTGTAAGAATGGATGGATGGATGGATGGATGGATGTTACTCTTTCACGCCAGAACGGCTGAACAGATCTGGATGAAATTTGGCACTGAGATAGAGTATAGTCTAGAATAGCACATAGGATACTTTTTAACCGCAGGCAAAGCTAGTTTGTAACTAAAACTTAGCTACAAGCAAAATGTCTTCATATTCTTAAACCACATACTTGATGTAATATTCATCGCGAACAGTCTCTCGTCTCGTTCCTTCAATCAAGCACATAGCGTCGAATATCAATATTAGTTAAACGAACGCAATATCCTGCAGACTTTATGAAGATTGAATCTTTCTCTATGGCGAACGAACCGATTTCTTTGGAAATATAACATTGTGGATATCATAGATACGCGCCCTTTGATTATTTAGCTGTACGTCTGAAATATATGCGATGATAGCCTAGTCGGAGAAGGCCTGCCTCTCAAGCCAGAGGAAGCGGGTTCGCACTCAGCTCACGACACGTAACAATTTGTTCATTGTGTGAACATATGTGCGTATTGTATGTCATCTGCTACATGACTGGAGCCCGGTGTATGGCGACTGGCTCGCCCCCTGTCACATTTGGGACTAAATATCGTCCGACGAAGTGTGGGTGTTGTATTACACCTCTGCCAGTCCCCTCGGGGGAAGGCGTGACAATATGTTTTTTATATTAAAAATTCATTTTTTTTTTCAAATACCCATTTTCATCATCAGCTTGAGTCTGACTATATTCTTTTATAACTACCCCCTTGTCAATAAGTCTTACATAGACTCGGAATTAGCGTTTTTACGTAATGCCTAACCTATTTATGTAAAATTTTACTTTGGTTACATTCTACTTACCAGCCACAGGTGACGTCAAAAACCAATCAAGAACCTTCAAAAAGGAAGAGTTTTTTATTCGGCTATGCCTACTTGTTTTTAAATGTTTATACCTTTAAAATTCTGTCAATCAAAAACCGATCAGTAAACATATTTTTTTTATATAAAGGAATATTGGTCCCGTTTTTTGAAGTTGGTTTTAATTGATATGCTAGTTAATATTTTGTAATTATTTTCATTGCTGTTTCAGATAGGCAGTTTAACAATTTTCGGTGACTGACAGGCCTTGAACCTAAAACTTTTTTAATCTGTGGAAGAGTGGCTACTTGAACCTGTAACTTTTTTAATCTGTGAAGAGTAAGTATAATCTGTAGCATGTAATTATTAAAGATTAGTACAGAGCGTCGCTTCATTAAACCAGAAAAGCTTTCCGCTGTCCGAGAGATGGACCAGACGCAGTTGAGAATTTGCATCGCAAGACCATTTGGGATGCGGCCTGAAGTACAAACTTGAGCGAATAATTGTAGTACTTTATCAAAGTCAAAGTCAAAGTCAAAGCGGGCCTTCTCCCAACTAGGCTGCCATCGCTTTTTATTAATATATTTATATATTTTTTTATTATTCCTATTCAATTTAATGTTTCATATTTGAACAATTCTTTTATCACATAGTTTTCTTTATTTTCGAAAGATGCTATCTTTTACTTAGATTAGTTACTGAACTATTCTTTTAAATAATCGTCGGACGAGGGCGTTGACATTTGCGACTCAGTTTTAAACTTCTGCAGGTGTCATCTATACTCATCTTTTGTAATACTTTATTACTTACTATTTTTATTATTTTTTAAATTGGCTTAAATGTCACCGACGACAAAGGAAGCGACGTCAATTCAAAGAAAATGTATAAGGACCAGCAGTGATGTGGCGTCACTGATGCGGTGCTCTGTCGCTGGCGACACTGAAGACAATGCTGTAATTGAGTCTGTATGCTGATCTTAACAGATTAGTGTGAAAATACCTACCTTGACGGATTCGACGTTTTGATATGACATGTTGAAACATACCTGGAACAAATAAGAAACATATTTTATAAAAACACTGAAGTAAAAAGAATCTACTTATCTACTAAATGCCTTATCAAGGCATTATTTTTAAGTTAGCACTACAGCATACTCCCTATTATATTACAGTTTGTCGATTTTTTCAAAATAGCGGACGTATGATAGTAACAAACTCACGAGGTCTTCAGTTAGCAGTTAGCTGTTTACTACATAGAGAATATTTTTAAAATTTAAAAAAAAATGTATTGCGGGCATTAAAAACCCATAGGAAAATGTTTAAACTAAATCTAAGTAATAATAATAATAGTAATTTTTAACCCTCACAGCAAAAACGACGGGGTGTTATAAGTTTGACGTGTCTGTGCGTGTGTGTATGTGTCTATCTGTCGCATAGTAGCTCCCGAACAGGCTCGATTTTGATTTTTTTTTGTTTGAAATGAGAGTTATTCGATAGTGTTCTTAGCTATATTTGGAGAAAATCGGTGTCAATGAAAATAGTTGTCAAGAATGTTTTTTAATTTTTAATAGTAATTAATCTTTTTCAATTCGCTCCCGCTTATAGCACACACCCTACAGCGAGGCACAGCGTGGGCCGGTAAAAGAAACAGCGGGGGCCATCCGTACCTCTAAAGAATACAAATCGTCGCCAATGAAGAACGTGGACGGGGAACGTTCTAGAACCGGTAACTTTACACGGGAAATGTCACTGTTTATACCAACTGGAGAAAAAAGTGGGAGGGTTGTGACGGGAATAAAGAAAAGCCATGTCTGATGAAAATTGTTGCGAGTTGGAGCTGGAGGAGGCATTTTATTTTATTTATTTCTTACAACGTCTTTAAAAGCAAATCTTCCTTCCTACTAATATTATAAGATACGAGTAAGATATTATAAGATAAGATTGGAATTATTCAGGAACAACTGCATTTACATGGCATCTCTCAATTATAATTCCCCTTCAAACAAAATAGTACTTACATAGATTTGCCTTTTAAAAAAATTAGTACGGAATTGAAAAAGTGACTAGTGAGCGAAAGTTTTTACACAACAAAAGAATTCTTGGACAGAGCATCGTGTCGCTACCATAATTATTTATCACGATAAATATTAAGTTTTTTTTGCCAACATTCTCATTATTTAATTTTTTTAATTAGTATTTATAACTAGTCTGGCCATAAATATTGTTACAATACAAACTCCTTCGTTTATTTTTTTTCTGCATTTAAATTTGGAATGCGTTTATTAAGTTGGAAACTACAATCAATTTCCCGCCATTGTACATATATTTTTCGTGATTATTATTAAATTTACAACATGGAATGGGGTGTTAAAGAAAACAGGTGACAAACGGTGAAAAAAGGTGAAACAGGTTTTTTTTTGCACCTGATCATCACAATTCTTTTTATCAAACTAACATATCGTCACGCCTTTCCCCTGAGGGGGCTGGCAGAGGTGTAATGCAACACTCACATTTCGCCGGACGATATTCAGTCCCAAATGTGACAGGGGGCGAGCCTGTCGCCATACACCGGGCTCCAGTCATGTAGCAGATGACATACAATACGCACATAATTATGTTCACACAATGAACAAATTGATGCGTGCCGTCGGCTGGGTTCGAACACGCTCCCTCTGGTTTGAGAGGCGGACCTTGTTTTCGTTTATTTCGGGTAATACCTGGTCTTACGTTAATAGATTGTTTACCTATCTAACCCTTCCTGGCAGTCAAGTAAAAAAACCTGGGAAAATGAAAAGCCGCTTCTATACTTTCTTAGCTTCTGGCAGAAAAAGGCATCTTTAGGGAAATAATATGTATCTGAATATCCGATCTGAGCTTTTAACCCTGTATAATGCTTTTCGAGATAATTCGACTAAATTAAGCTCAGATCCAAGAGAAGTTACCGAACTTAAGTAATTCTTGGTAATAGAAAGACCTATCTTACTACTTTTCCGGTCAAAATATAATTTTGCGGAGACTCTTCCTAAACCCGATTTGGTCGTTCCAGGTTATATGAGTCGAATAATAAGATGGTTCTGTCTAGGCATGAGCCGTGTTCTGCTTTGGCCGGATAATATAATACAACACAATACAAAATCTCTTTATTGCACTAAATACAAAATAAATCTGAACGAAATACTCAAAAATAAGGCCTTATCGCTGAAGAGCGATCTCTTCCAGACAACCTTTGGATGGAATAAAAACATTATGATTAAGCATGGACGGTGGTGTATGCTAAAGAAAAAAAAAATCAGTAATGTACTTACAAATTTGAGAATTATAATTAACTTAAATACTAATACCTACATAAATAACAGATAATAACAGAGATAATCAGCAAAGCATAAAATTAAAAACTGATGGATTGTGTGAGATTTGAATAGGTACCTATGTAAGTGTAATGGCATAATATTGTACTCCAAAAACGCAGAATAGGTAACACGTCGTCACGCCTTTCCCTCGAGGGGGAAGGTAGTTGCGTGTCAGGAGGTGTAATACAACACCCATACTTCACCGGACGATATTCAGTCCCAAATGTGACAGGGGGCGAGCCTGTCGCCATACACCGGGCTCCAGTCATGTAGCAGATGTACAATACGCATAAAGACAATAGACAATAAGATTCTATTTACCTAAACACAAAACAAAGTCATTATTTTCAGACCCTAGTTTCAGGACCGAATCGCGAATATCTTTACTAACTTTTTCGGCAAAAAAGTGTCCGGACCACCCCATCACCAGACGTAACGACTCAAACGCGAAACGACTCCATAGCGAGATTATCTCAAAATTGAGTCGTTACCTCGTTGCGCTCCAGCTAAGAGCGATTACAAAAACTGGGCCTAAAGTTGGGTATACACGATGTGAATTTAACACTTGTATAGTTTCTTGTACATCAATTCTTCTACGCTAATATTATAAAATTTAGACGTAAAGTTTTTATGAAGGGGGTAATCTCTGTAGCCACTATATTGTATACTAGCTGCGCCCCGCGGTTTTACCCGCAGTTAAAAAGTATCCTATGTGTTATTCTAGACTAAAATCTATCTCTGTGCCAAATTTCATCCAGATCTGTTCAGCCGTTTTGACGTGAAGGAGTAACAAACATCCATCCATCCATCCATTCTTACAACTTTCGCGTTTATCTTAATACATGTAAATTACGTGTCACGTTGTTTGTCCGCCATATACTCCTAAACTACTTAACCGATTTCAATCAAATTTGCACACCGTGTGCAGTTCGATCTAACTTAACAGATAGGATAGCTTACATATAAGTATATATATACATATATATATATACATATATATATATATATATATATATATATATATATATATGTATATATATATACATATATATATATATAAATAATAAACGCGAACCAAGTCGCGGGGTGACAGCTAGTAATATTATAAAGTAAGATAAGCCTAACAAGTATCAGGTATACAGGAGTCATCCTTTACACTTCATGCCTTAAGCAAACACAGAACAACGCAGTAAAACGCTCGTTTTAAAATTTTAGTACGAAAAATATTAATTATTGTCGTCTTGGCAAATGTCGCGAGGCTATTGCAGGTTTCACTGCCAGGTGCCACCTAGTTTCAACGTGCCCTTAAATGACTACATAACAGGGCTCACCGAAGGAAAATTCAAATCACATGTAAAAACTACATTAATGAAAAGAGGATATTATAAGGTTAAGAATTATATAGAAGATAAATAAAGATGTCTGGAGCCTTCCACTTCGGTCAAGTAGCCACTAGTATTTATAGATATTACCTAGTTGTAAGCCAAAATTTGTGAGACTGTAATTTATTTATTCTTTGAAAAAATAATGCCCCTCAGTTTCTTGCCTGTTCTTCTGAGTAGAGGCTTTTTGTCCGAACAAGGCGGTCGAGTCTATTTAAATAACTTTGACGTTCATAAGTGTATCTTTGATACCTAAATTGAATAAAAACATTTTGACTTTGACTTTGACTTTAACATTATAATTATTATGTATTATACTTACACTTCGCCGAACGATATTTTAGTCCTAAATGTGACAGGGGGCGAGCCTGTCGCCATACACCGGGCTCCAGTCATGTAGCAGATGACATACAATACGCACATATACATTGAGCAAACTGGTGCGTGCCGTCGGCTGGGTTTGAACCCGCTCCCTCTGGCTTGATAAGCGGGCCTTCTGGGCTATCATCCCTTCATCTTAAATTACTATTGTGTATTTAAATTAGATAAACAGCATCTGCGTTGTTTATACTTGTATACAGGACATAGCCACACTGAGTAATCTGTTTTCACACAGGATTAAGAGTATTACTGCGTAACCCTGCAACACTAGGGTTGGCTTCTAAGCCTAACGGATTATAACTATATGACAAACTTAAACAAGTCTACACGGAACGGCGGTACTAAGCCAAAAGGAGCTTATTGTATTCGTCTCTGAAAAACTTTGACAATGGAACCACCCTCTGAAATTGTGGAAAAAAACAGCTGTTCCATTGAAAAATGCTACTATTGTCTGCGAATTGAACGAAATAGTTAGTATTTTCGGCGAGCTGTACGAGCTTAAAAACCATCAAAATTTACCTTAAATATTGTTGAAATTTTAAGGAAAATTTTTGACTATGACTTTGATTTTTGAGGTTTATAAGGTTTATTGATATGACTGCCTCGGTGGCTCAGTTGGTAGTGAACCTACCTTCTGAGCTTGGGGGCGTGGGTTCGATTCCCACCTAGAGCAAACATTCATGTGATGAACATCTGTGTTTGTTCTATGTCTGGGTGTTGATATCTATTTAAGTATGGATTTAAAAATATCTAAGTAAGTTTATCAGTCTCTGGCAGCCATAGTACAAGCTTTGCTTAGTTTGGTGTCAGGCGACCGTGTGTGGAAGTGTCCCGAATTTATTATTATTTATTTATTATTTGCAAACGATATAGCGTGGTCTAAGTCTGGCCCTTAGGCTACTTTCAATTTAATTCGCTAAGGTAGCCTTAAATAAAGTAGCCTCAGGCTACTACTAAGGATTGCCCCTACACATGCGCAGAGGCCTACCTGGGGGGCTACTCCTGCGCGTGAGATGAGATGAGATTTTATCTTGGTCACTCTCACACCTCTGACGTTTCAAACGAGAGCAACAAGGACGTAAAACAGTGAGATGAAAATCTCAAATCTCCGAATAGGGTCCCTGGACCTACCGCCGTGGCGAGATGGTGACTGCTAGCGCGACCCTATCTCTCCCCACCTTGGCGAGGGACTGCTCACGGGGGAGGATTTTAGTGGGTTCGATTCCCACATGCCCCCTTCCGCCACCCCTACAGCGGAAGGGAAGTGTGAGGGCATTTATCTCCTCCTAAACAAAAAAAAAAGGCTACTACTAAGTACTATACTTTTAGTCGTTGCGGATAATAGTCGTTACTCTATGAACTAGTAGCTCGGTGAGCTTTAAACCTCGCGTCAGACGTCTGTACTCCTCTACAGGTTGCATTCCTTAACCTTGATTTTTTGTTCACTTCTCCACCATTTTGAAAAATGGCTGACTCGACAACAACATCTATGTAATTATTGAACCTGCTCACAAAATTTCACGAGATACGGTTAAGAAATGCGACCAGCGAAATTAATAATTAATTATTTCAAATACAGAGATATTTAAAATCTAATGATAAAATTTTTAATGATTTTAAATGAAGCGGATCCGTTCAAATTCCAAAAAAAAAATCTCTAATTATTCGCATCTCAGTCCGTTTTTATGTGTTTTTAAACGTGATTCGTTCTCTAGATCGGATTTATACTCAAAACTAGCTGCACCCCGCGGTTTCACTGCGGCCCCATAGATACCGTAATTTTTTTTAAAAAATAATTTTCTTTGCTATAAACCTCACGGAGCCCGAGACCTTTCCAACGAATGCAAAACCGTGGAAATCGGTTCGTGCGTCAGGAAGGAAAACCCGACTAATTTTTAAATAGTAGATAATTACCTATTGCAAAATGTATAAAAGTGGACTGAGATAAGAACAATTATAGTTTGAAATTTGTGGGATCCGATCGGAAACGTTTCCGAATGATTGTGAATAGCACCGCTGTGAAGAAAGACAGAGATCCGGACAGATATCTAGATTTTTGAAGATAAGACTTTTTAAAGAAGCAATTTTGTCGAAACTGAAGCATAGACACTTCGTTTACTCGCGCGGTCATCAACACCAAACTTCTAGCTAACCTAGCGCTGCAAAAAAAATCGTATGTTTTGTTTGTTAAAAATTATTATAGGAGCTTTTAAACTTGATAAAACCAAATTAATACATGGCACAAATATTTCATAATTATAATCATATTCATCCCACTCTCACACTTTTACACATCCACACACACACACACACACGACTGCACATATTATTTAATTCATTAATATAATATACATTCTTTATTGGCTGTAAGTTTAGTTTGTTACTGTTGTATTTTGTTTTTTAAGGGCTGTGAATGTTAAATAAAAAAAAAAAATATCAAATACGATTTTTTTTTTGCACAAATCGTAATGCGCGCTTACCTTTATCGTTGAATTGCGAACGGGAAATGTTATCGCATATTTTGTTGCTACGAGTATATTGGAATTGTAAATAACACACGGAAATGAGACCCGCGGTAAGCATCGTTTTGAATATCATTTAGGGGCGTCTCCACGCGCGATTGTGTGGTAGAGAAACCTATGAAAAATGCAGTGGTCCGAAGGAGGTTGCATACTTATTGAAAGGATTTACAAGATTGTACTTTATTTCGACTAGTTTTGAGTTTAAAGTTGTAGTTCGCCTTCTTTAGAACACTCGCTACCTCTGCCTCTATATCTTAAACTGGGGCTTACTCCCAACGTCCACCACCAAAACGGACATCACTGATGATCGTTAAAACAATATTTAAAATTTTGTCGCCAGTGGGGCTCGTTGGACATAAATTATTTTTGTGCCACCACCAAACTGCTACCACTGGTGAAAACTACAGTCAAACCGATAGAACTCTAACATGGTAAACCAATTTTTAATATTTTTTTACACTGTAACACAGCTTAATTATATGATTACATTATAATGACAATAGCCTAGTTGGAGAAGGCTTGCCTTTCAAGCCAAAGGGAGCGGGTTCAAACAAAGCCGACGGCAAGCACCAATTTGTTCATTGTGTGAACATTTGTTCGTATTGTGTGTCATCGGCTACATGACTGGAGCCCGGTGTATGGCGAAAGGCTCGCCCCCTGTCACATTTGTGGCTAAATATCGTCCAGCAAAGTGTGGGTGTTGTATTACACCTCTGTCAGCCTCCTCGGGGGAAAGGCGTGACGATATGTATGACAAAACGCTAAATATAATTAAAAAAAATTATGATACAATGAGCCCCACTGGTGGCAATTGAGACAACAAATAAAATTTTGTCCCAACTTCCACCACTCGTGGCTGTTTTGGTGGTGGTCGTTGGGAACAAGCCACAAGTACTCGATTTGGCTGAAATCCGAACATAAAATTCGTGTTGAAATGAATTGAATGAAACTGGATTAATAGCATTCCAGTTTTCGTCGGGCAAATTTACAAGGTGTTGTTTTTAGGAGTGTTGCTCTACCCGTCAAAGTGAAGCTTTAAGAACCTAAGATTGCAAATTCGCAAAATTCGAAAGAAATGTAATTGAGACTCACATGCTGATTTTTTTTTAAAGAATAAATTGAGTTTCAGTACAAAATTGACTGACAACACAAACGTGACTACATATAAAATAACTAGTCACGTTTGTGTTGTCAGCCAACTTTGTACTGAGACTCAATTTTTTCTCGAATTTTGCCAACTTATGTTCTAAAAGATGTTCATTTTCACGGCTGGAACTACACCTTTAAGTGTTACGACAACCTGCACTTTATATTTATACATACTAATAATCCCAACAGGCTTCAAGCGACAATTTCTATCTATACAAAATATATAGAAATTGTCGCTTGAAAATCGCTCGTGAAAACTACTCTCGTGCTTCTCTTTAAGGAAACAAGGTAAACATGGATTGCCATTAAACTGAAATATGTTTTAAGGTGACTTTAATAGACTTTTCTCGCGGCTAAGTCAGCACCATAAAAATACGGCCTACTTATAAGCGTTGCTTAAATTTAGTACTGAGCCCGTACCGTCACATCCGTGACATCTTATTGGGATGATTGTTAGGTTCAGCAGCTGACGCTACGCGACCGTGATTCGTATCGCCACGAAATAAGGTCCATAGTCGCACAGCGTCGGCGGCTGAACCTAAAAATCTTGGCAATAAGATGCCACGGTACGGGCCCTGTTCCTTTTTACTTCACAGACAAAGGCGTGACTTTCAGCTTGAATAAATTAAAAATTAAAAAAAAAACCCGACACCGATTTTCATCAAACATAGCTAAGAACACTCCCGACTAATTCACCTTTCAAAAAAAATAAAAAAATGAGGTACGATGCCACAGTCACACATACATACATACACACACACACCTCAAACTTATACCTCGTTACACCCTGTCGTTTGTGCGTCGGGGCGGGGATTACGGTTTTAGTATAACAATAAACTTTATAAATACATAGTTACTCGTCCTTTAGAATTGACACAATACACAACTCACCATTTTTTACGTATTTCTAGGTTCGTCAAGTAGGAATGGTTTTAGATAAACGCTTAAAGTAACCCACTGAGCACTTTAATTTTGTTTTACACTAATATAACGCCGATTATCCGAATTAATTGGGACCGGGGTCGATTCGCATAATTGAAACGCGAATCACAACGCGAATAGTTTACTACCAAAATCGGCGCAATTAGTGTCTACGCTCGCGCTTTTAGGATTGCGGAGCGCGATGTGTGTTAAAAATTTTTGGAGATAAAATTTAATTTAAATTAGCATAATTGCATCCTCCAGTCGATACTGGATTCGCAGCTCGCGGGTATCTGGTAACAGGGTTTTTGTAACACCCTGTAGAACCCCACTCAACACCGCTTTAGTCATGAGTGCCACTGCCAGTCCAATGTGAATCCGGCTTTAGAATAACACAACGTATAATTGAGGTACCATCTCCCCCGACAAAATAAACAGAGTGGTTTTATTAAAACAGAAATTATTTTTTATTTTTCGTAACGTCATGATTGTGTTTACCGTTTTATGAAAAAACACGGTATTCATGTTAAAAATACTGAAGTAAGTCTGAGTTTTAACGGTTTCTCGGGAAAATTATATTTTAATGCCTTAATCCTTGGTTCGGGGATCCTGGCTAAAAGTTTCGGAGTCTTTGTTATTTTGACAAATTTTCTTGGAGAAAATTATTTTACAAAGCCATTACAAAAATTGGGTTTGATAACCGAGCGCAGCCAGGTCTCTGAGTGTACTGGGTCATGTTGGCATTCAATTTTCTCTGTTCGATGCATCACTAGAGTTTCTTTGATTCGATCTTCACGTTTTCACAATTTTGTTTATCCTACTAATATTATAAACGCGAAAGTTTGTAAGAATGGATGGATGGATGGATGTTTGTTACTCTTTCACACCAGAACGGCTGAACAGATCTGGAAGAAATTTGGCACAGAGATAGAGTATAGTCTAGAATAGCACATAAGATACTTTTTAACCGCGGGTGAAACCGCGGGGCGCAGCTTGTTATGATATAAATTTCATGTGCCCTACGATTTTATATTTGTCTGATCAATTGATGAGAAGATTGGTATTGGTACTTACCGAATTATTTTTTACCTTTTTATACAAAAACTTCATAATTTTTATTTTAATAAAACCGTTTAACAAAAAAAAAACATTTTTTGCAGGCAAGTAGTTCATGCAAATAAGGAGAAATGTGAGATCTCCGTTCGAGGGAATTTTTAGCTAGTTTTAGGGATGGTGATGTCATCTGCTACATGAATGTAGCCTGGTGTATGGCGACAAGCTGGCCTCTGTCACATTTGAGAGTGAATATCGTCCGGCGAAGTGTGGGTGTTGCATACTTCTGCTAGCTCCTTCAGGAGAAAGGCGTAACGATGTTATCTTTTATGTTTTGATAGTTACATGATTATATCGTCACGCCGTTCCCCGAGGGGGCTGGCAGAGGTGTAATACAACTCCCACATTTCGCTGGGCGATATTCAGTGCCATATGTGACAGGGGGCGAGCCTGTCGCCATACACCGGGCTCCACTCAAAAAGCACGTAACATACAATATGCACATTTGTGTTCATACAATGAACAAATTGGTGCGTGCCCTTGGTTGGGTTCGAACCCGCTCCCTCTGGCTTGAGAGGCGGGCCTTCTCCGGCTCGGCTATCATCGCTCTATATGATAATTACAATAATAATGAATAATGTCACTACCAACATTTCATAAAATATTTTGTTTTACCAATTTCCTGCTTATTTTCCTTCCGCTCACTTTTTCCGTTGTTTTCAACCATTTTCTAAATGAACTAAATTCTCCCGAGCGCACATTCCTTTTTATGAAGGAAACAATTATTATTGGTGCAAATGACAACTCTTCATAAACTCACTCGGGTTATTTGGAGCATGAAAATAAAACTCCGAACGAATTTCTCTGTATTTTTTATTTTTGTGACAAAAATCTGTGATAGACGTTTTAATGGGTTTTTTTATGTTTACTAAAATTTTATAAGGATTCAGGATCAGATTTTTCCCTTTTTTGGATGATACAACATTAAACACAAAGCGCCTAACCATGTGAGAGTGGTGGCCAGCTTCCTCGGGGTGTGTTTATATTTCTATATACATTTTTACTTAAAAGGCTTGCGTTTGGCCGCCAACATGCCTCATGATAAGCAGTGATAAGGCCTACGATGGAGCACGCTTGCCTAGAAAAAACCCATTCACTCAAGACTTGGAGACACCCAGATTATAAGTGTCAGGGAACACACACTCTGGTAGAGTATTCCACACTCTAGCGGTCCGTATGAGAAATGAGGAACCAAAGCGTTTCGTGCGTGGTACGTGGTATACCACTAGGTAAGCCAGTCCAAAATGTCAAGTTTAGTATGAAATAGGTACATATTTTGTCTATGATTATAGCCGACTCTTTGATTATTGACTTTTATAACAGACTATATCTTTCCTGAGACAGTGATATAGCCGACTCTTTGATTATTGACTTTTATAACAGACTATATCTTTCCTGAGACAGCCGCCACTTCCCCACTGCTCAACTACATTGCACAACTAGTTGAGAGTTGAGATGTAGGACATAGTTTGTATTGCCAAACATTTGATGTTCTATGGTTAAACTTATTGCTCATTGAGTTGAGCAAAATAAAGTTGATCTACTGAGGTTGAGCAGTGGGTCATCCTATCATAAAATCCGCTTCTTCCCCACTGCTCAACTAAATTGCTCAACTAGTTGAGCAGTGGGTAATACTCTGATCAATTAAAACTACATATCTTTAAATATATAGAAATAAAAACACCAAAGCTGTGTGGTACGAGTCTGACTGCCCCAAACACGTCAGTAATATAATTGTACTTGTATCGGGTGGTTAAACTTCAAGGGCCGATGTTGATTTTGAATAAAACACAAACTATTTAGGAAATTATTGTTATTTTATTTTATTATGATATATTGGTATTACTCAATTATGTATGGAATAAAATATCGGCCAAATGGGCGCCGCGACCACGGCGGCACACCTCCATCCGATGGTCCAAATTTTCGATGACCCTGAGGCATAATGGAGGTTCTATGCCGTTAATGTGCCGAATTATCTCATCCTTTAGCTCTTGAATTGTTGCTGGCTTATCGACGTACACCTTTTCTTTCAAATAACCCCAAAGAAAAAAGTCCAACGGTGTCAAATCACATGATTTTGGCGGCCAATAAAATTGACATCGCCATTACGTGAGATAACACGGCCATTGAATTTGTTGCGCAAAAGAGCCATTGTTTCGTTAGCTGTGTGGCAAGTGGCACCGTCCTGCTGAAACCACATATCGTCCACATCCATATCTTCCAATTCGGGCCATAAAAAGTTCGTTATCATCTCACGATAGCGAACACCATTCACAGTAACTGCCTGACCTGCCTCATTTTGGAAAAAATACGGCCCGATGATGCCGCCAGCCCATAAACCGCACCAAACAGTCACTCTTTGTGGGTGCATTGGTTTTTCGACAATCACTCTTGGATTCTCATTCGCCCAAATGCGGCAATTCTGTTTATTGACGAATCCACTGAGGTGAAAATGTGCCTCATCACTGAAGATGATTTTCTTCGAAAATTGATCATCCACTGTTGCCATTTCTTGCCACCATTCTGCCCATTCACGACGTTTGGAATGGTCAAGAGGCTTTAGTTCTTGAGCCAATTGCACCTTGTAAGCGTGTAAATGCAAGTCTTTATGCATAATGTTCATCAACGACGAGCGTGAGAGGTGCAATTGTTGGGCACGACGACAAGTTGAGGTGGACGGCTCTTCAGCCACACTATCGCGAACAGCAGCAATATTTTCTGCAGTACGAGCTGTACGAGCATGCACTGGTGTTCTCACATCTTTTACAGACCCGGTTTGCTCGAATTTTTCCACGATTTTTGCGATTGTACGCACATTTGGACGACCAAATTGACCAAAAAAATCACGAAGTGCACGATATGCATTTTGATTTGAACGCCCATTTTCATAATAAGTCTCGATAACTTTAACACGTTGTTGGATTGTGTATCTCTCCATGGTTCAAATTGAGTAAGTCTGAAATAGAGAAATCTCAAATAAAATTCGGAAAAAAACTTGGCGTTTAGGTGTGGTTCACATTCAACATCGGCCCTTACAATTTAACCACCCATTATAAACATTTTAAAACAATGTCGGTGAGTGCGCCCACCCGCGCGCATTATTCTTCTTGTTGTGCATTTCTTTCTTTTTTATTAAATGTTTAACTTAAATTCGTCTTCAAAATATTATTTTTCTATTTATACATATTATCTTGAATTACAATCTAGATCATAAGTTTATTTGTTGGTTTTATGTTTTGTAATGATTGTAATTTGTGTTGTGTACTTAAATAAATAAATAAAATAAAATAAATAAAAGCCTACGATATAGCAAGCTAATTAGATATATAGGTACCAAAGGCGTGCGTGTCGAAGCTACACTGAAATAAGGTGTACGGATTGCAGTACAGTTCAGTGGACGAAAGTCAATGTTTGGATGATTAAATCTATTACGCTGTCGATGATTTAAAGAGTCATCTTAGAGTAATCTTCCAACAGATAGTTTGCACAAAAACAGGTTTTTGCAAACTATCTATTAGAAGAAAACAGATAACTGGCAAAGGTTATTCATGTTTCAAAGCCAGATATAACCTATTGGGATTGGTATAATATTATTGAGATTAGATAATCTTAATTGAGTTTGTAAATGTTAAGGGTCCGGCGACCACTTTATACTCTTCTCTGGTGGGAGGCTTCGGCCGTGGCTAGTTACCACCCACCGGACCAAGCCATGCCGTGAAATGACCTAGTCGTGTTTCGGGATGTGTTCCGGTGTAACCGTTCCGAAGACGGGTCTGAGCAGTGGCGCTCTTGTAGCGCCTCACTCAACTGCCGTCTTTGTACTTGTTCACTCTACAAAACTTCAAGGCTAGAGTGACTAAGTACCTTTTAGGTCGTCGTGCTCCATCTTAGACCACAACGTCGCTTAACATCAGGCGTGTTGGTGGTCAAACGCCGACCTATTCTACATAAAAAAAAAAAACTTCGCATAAGCTAAAGGCTCTATTGCCATTTCGTCTAGAAGAAGACGACGAGTGAAGAGAGCAATTAAAGATACTGAAGAGCCTCTGAAGTTATCCAAAGAGTGACAAAGTGCAATTTTAATAATTTTTCATGACTTTTTCCCTTCTATCACTACATAGTATAAAACAAAGTCGCTTTCTCTGTCCCTATGTCCCTTTGTATGCTTAAATCTTTAGAACTATGCAACGGATTTTGATGCTGTTTTTTTTAATAGATAGAGTGATTCAAGAGGAAGGTTTATATGTATAATAACATCCAATAAATAGTGGAGAAATACTGTTATTTTTGAGGTTTCTAATGTGATGTCGTTAATTACCATTTTTTTCCGCTTACGTTGCAAACGCAGATCGCAAAAGTTTGTAAGAATGGATGGATGGATGTTTGTTACTCTTCCACGCAAGAACTGCTAAATAGATCTGGCACAGGAAAATCTAGGAAAATCTAGGAAATATCTAGAATAGCACATAGGATACTTTTTAACCGCTGGGCGCAGCCATCTTATATAATTTGAAAAATAATCCTTTTTATTATGGATTAATTTAAAAGCTAATAGACAACCTTCCTATGTAAAGGTATTTTGATTTACTTTGGCCATCTAATAAATAAATACCTTACAAATGCGGATAATTTTTATTGCTCTATTTTCTCTTGAGGAAGTTTTTATAAAAACCAAGAACATAGGGGCAGAGATACAATACAATACATCTTTATTGCACACCAAAAACTACATGAAAAACTTAAAAACTAAAATACATTTTTCGGCAGTACAAGGGCGACCTTATCGCCTAAAGCGATTTCTTCCAGGAGATATAGTTAATTTAATTGTACATGCCAAATGTCATCATTATCTGACAAATGGTTTACAATAATTGATTGAATCAGGCGTTACTTTGCGGAAGTTCATCTTCAAGTTTGAGGTTTACAATAAATTTGAAAGGCGAAAATGGAAAATTCATAGAGTCGCGGAACCCTAATGTACATTTTAATAAAAAAAATAATTAAAACTGTTTTTTATTCAATTTCAAATCTAAGAAAAATTTCAACCATCCATACTAGGTAGGCACTGCAGTAACTTTTATCTATATCGATATTTTGTTATTCGCATCACTACTCGTTTCTCGTTTTCTGCCATGGATTCCGCACTATTCGTTCTTTCACTATTTTGACGGTTAATTTTCTGTAGGTTGGCAGCCAGTGGGAAACGTTAGCTTTTTTAGTTTTTTTGTTAGCTCAGTTTCATGCCTGTTCTTCTGAGTAGAGGCTCTTTATCCGAACAAGGCGGTCGAGTCTATTTAAATAACTTTGACGTTCATAAGTGTATCTTTGATACCAAAATAGAATAAAAACATTTTGACTTTGTCTTTGACTTTTAAAAAACATTGTACTAACCATGATAAAATAATGTGACAAACAAATAGCATTCAGAAACACGTAGTGACGTCAATCGATGCTTAAGCAGGACCGAAATAGTCATTGACATCAAGTTCGAAAGAGACGGATGATGATGACGTCATTATGTGTTTGCTGAATGTTAGACCTTTTTTTTTGATCATGATACTAACTTACGCCTCTTCCTCAGCATTTTTATTCTCTTTGATAGGTAGGTACCTACTCTATTCACCATAGCACGGTGCGGATGACAGCCGTTTTTTTTTTTATAATTAGTGGCTTCTACGCCGTATTTACGCCGTTACGTTACGTTATACTACGCCGTTGTTGCTTAATTTACTACAGTTAGTGATAATTTCGTATTTTAGTGTAATTATAGCCCGGTGTGTGGCGACAAGCTCGCTCCCTGTCACATTTGATACTGAATATCGTCCGGCGAAGTGTGGGTGTAGTACACCTCTGCCAGCCCCTTCAGGGGAAAGGCGTGACGATATTTGTTAAGACATGCATGCATGACATGGCAGCCTAGTTGGGAGAAGGCCCACCTCTCAAACCACAGGGGGCGAGTTCGAACCCAGCGGACGGCACGCACCAATTTGTTCATTGTGTGAGCATATGTGCGTATTGTAGGTCATCTGCTACATGACTGAAACCAGGTGTAATGCGACAGGCTCGCTCCCTGTCACATTTGGTACTGAATATCATCCGACCAAGTGTGGGTGTTGTACACCTCTGCCAACCCCTTCGGAGGAAAGACGGGCCGATAAATGGTATGATATTTAGGGTATAGCTGAATAGTTGCCACGATATACGAATAGAACTAAATAGTTCTATTCGTATATCGTGGCAACTGTTAAGGAACGATTTGTCTGATCTCACCCGCACCATCAAAGAATGAAAATACGAGATACGTCTGTATGAAATGACAGCGCCAGGCCAGGCTCAGCAGATATGTGGGTTAAATAACATGACAGTTCACGCATCACCTAACAGTATTATCTCCTCACGGACACATTAGCTACATTAAAGCGAAACCATCTCAATTAAGCCATTCTAAACTTAAATAAACTGATAAGTTTTAAAATAGACCCCACTGCCTTTGAAACTCGTATCCCGGACTAGTCCCGGGCCGGATAACCCGTCCTTTGTATCCGGGGTCGGGCCCGGAAGTGAAACATGGGTTAAACAAGATAACAATGATAGGAAAATGATCGTTTAGCATACAAAAATAAAGGGACTACTCTCTATTTTGGATCTGAATTCACTTTGCATAAGCAGATATCGCAGTAAATTTTGTTTGGTAGCAAAATGCACAGCTTATTTTGGTTTTACAGCTTATTTTAAATTGGTTGTCTGCAAAGTCGGTTTACGGACGATTCAATCTAGAACATTCGGACAGTACAAAAGATTTAACTAAACACCCTGTTATTTAATAGATGAAAACATCATAAAAACGGTGCACAATAATTGCTTACCAGAAAGATTCCTTTTGTTCCGGATTTTAATAATGGGACGCGCGCGACTCGAGCGGCTACTATTGTCTAATCTGCGTTACCTATCGGTAGTTGTAAACAACATCGCCACAGATTAGCGTATAGTTTCTTCATCGGCCGCGACTGGCGTAACAATAACAAGAATAATACCGCCTTATTAAATTCTGCAATAGTTGTTGTAGATGGCGTTGTTGAAGCACGGAAAAGGTCTGTCAAATACAAATTAGTGGTTATTAATTTATGACTCGATAGCCAAATTATGGCCATCGATTCCCTAATCTTAGGGTGAAAATATGACTTTAAATAATTAGCAAGGTTTTGGAGATTGTTAACTTTTCATATGGAAAAATGTTTGTTTTTACAAAATAACATGATCATGGTGATACTTTAGTACTGATCTTAGTATTCTTGGAAATCAGATGGTTAATTGTCATATTTGTTGGTAATAATTAGTTGATCCACTGGCAGCTCTAGCTAGCTAATCAGGAAATAGGAGTTTTTGGCGGGAACCGAAAAGATGGTGTCGTGATTTTGTATTATTTTTTAAAACTTGTGATTCTTCGAGTGTTAAAGTGTAATAATTGTAGATTATTAACCTTTGCCGGTTCGTTAACGTGCACGAGTGTGGGCAAATGATACAAACATTAGGAAATGCTACTTTTCGTGTTCTCTACAAAACTCGACTTAAAGTTTCAGTAAAGTATCTACGGCTTTACTGAAATTGGAAAAAGGGAGGGATTCATCTCAACTTTCACCACCCTCTCCTTTATCATCTCATCATCATCATTATCAGACATGACAATTACTAAGTTAGGCATTAAATAACTTTGTATCCAGTTGCCAATAAATTATAAAATAAAAAATCAGAAAATATTTTTGTAAATCTCAAATTGAATATTTATGCCAACGTCAAATATTTATTTTAATGTCAAATTGCCATTGGTTTGTACATTTTTTTTATCAAACACTCTAACGCCACTGAAGAGTTCCAAATAAACAAAAAACAAGAACTTACAGTTTAATTGAGAATGTCCTCCTTTTTTCGAGGTCGGTTAATTTACCCAAACAGTTTTTGGTTATAATTTACTAATTTATTGCTTGACTTTGATAAACAAACAAAAAAAGTAGAAAAAATTAAAATACGTTTTTCTTTATAACTTCGTGAAAAATATGCTGTGAGGTAATTTTTTTGCGAATAATGTTTTGCCATACTCTATAAAGAAAGCTGGATTTCAACTCAATCTTTCAATAACACTTTGAAGTAGGTACGAGTATGTATGAATTTTCTCTTTTTTTTTTCAATCATTTATTTGATTTTGACTTGGAAGGTTTACTTCACATCAAAGATTCAAGCTAGCTTGAGAAGACTTGTAATTTTATTTGATAATTTTATTTCATAATAATATGTGAAATATAATAAACTAGCTGCGCCCCGTGGTTTCACAGGAACCGTTCATTTTCTCGGGATAAAAAGTACCCTATATCCTTTTTTGTATCCCAGACTACATGTATGCAAAATTTCAAGACGATTGGTTGATTATATAGTTAGAGACGTGAAAGCGTTACAAACAAACAAACAAACTTACTTACGCATTTATAATATTAGTTAGGATGAGCTAGGTTCACCCCGCGGCTGCACCCGCGATAACCGTTTTTTTTTAAAGACCTTATGCCCTTTGTAACCGACTTCCAAAAAGGAGGAGGTTCTATGTTCGTCAGTATGTTTTTTTTGTATTCCTCACAACGTATTTACAAGACAACTATTTGAGTAGAAGGCGTGAAAGCGTAACAAACTTTCGCATTTATAATATCAGTTAAGATTATGTATCCTACCAACTATTATTACAAAAAAATCACTGAGTGTCATACTTATGCTATGAAAAGAAGCGCGAGCGAAGCGTCTACGTTTTGGTTTGGTCTAAAATGCTTTTGTCTGTCTGATGTCGGATTTCAGGCTGTACTCCTCTTTTGGTCGCATTTCTCAACCGATTCTCGTACAATTTTGTAATGTTGTTAGGATTACGTAACGGATTTTTTTGCAGATTGAGTTTTTTTTTCTCAAAGTAACGGAGGGTTGGAAAGTCATCAGCTCACAGAACGACTAGAAATAGTTGTTTATTACTTTGATCTCATAATATACAGTCTGTTACAACAACCCTGTTGTACAATAAAAGGGCATGTAGACACACTTATAAGTATTCATGCAAAAATACTAAAAAAATGCACGTTAAAAATAGCAAGTCATGACTGGTTTAAGAACGCAAGAAAATAAGGAAATTTTACAGAAATGTTAACAAATCTGTATCATATTTTGTTGGCGGCTTTTATTCTAAGAAAGTAGAGGCACGACGCGAATAGCTTACAAATAAAACTGATGCGATTAGTAGCTGGCGATGTGTGTTCAAATTTGTAGAGTCAATATTTAATTTAAACTAGCAAAATTGCATCCTCCAGTCGAAACTGGATGCGCACCTCGCGGACAGGGTTTTGTAACACCCTGTATACGGGTTATAGGTATCTAACCAAAAATCTCTTGAGGGTTTAATGTACTCATCAATATGAACAACTTTTACTATGCGGTGAACTCTGAAATCGCGAAAAGAGAATCAGCTGTTCCATACATTTTGTCTCAGGCCAATGAACTGTTTGTATGGGCCGTTCCGAAGACGGGTCTGAGCAGTAGCGCACTTGTAGCGCCTCACTCAACTGCCGTTTTGTGCTTCTTTACTCTACAAATATTTAAGGCTAGAGTGAATAAGTACTTTATAGGTCGTCGTGCTCTTCGTCGTCGTCGTTCGTCGTGCATCTTAGACCATAACGTCGCTTAACATCAGGCGAGTTGGTGGTCAAACGCCTTTTAAATTCTATATAAAAAAAAAAGAACAGCTGTGTTTTTTTTCGTGATTACAGGATTGTCTTAATAGTAAAAGTTGTTCATATTGATGAGTACAATGAACCCTTAAGAGGTTTTTGGTGAGGTACCTACAACCCTGTATGATTGCGAAAACCAGTCAAGCCATGATGGAAAATTATGGTCTTTTCCGCCCCGGTGCTCAACCAGCCAGTGAATACAACAATGTGCTTTCTCTCCTATCTCTCTAATTCAATTATTCCCCCTAATTCCATCCAAGAGAGTAACAATACCAATCCACTTCCACAATAAACCCTAGAGAGAAAAATAAATTAAATCCGTCGCCCTCTTCACTCGAAACGGGAATAAAAACGGAAATAAATTATATTTCCTTGATTGTCCGGGTTACCCGTCGATATGAGAGGAATTAACACGTCCGGCGCCGGTCGCGGTCGGAATAACAATGAGACGGGTTGGATTGTGGTGAGTGATATAAATGATATAGGTCACTAGGTGAATCAATTTGTCAGTCACTTTAGTTTATTAGAGACTAGCTGCGCCCTGCTGTTTCACCCGCAGGAACCGTCTCTTTTTTCAGTATAAAAAGTACCTTATGTCCTTTTATGTATCCCAGACAACATGTATGCAAAATTTCAAGACGATTGGTTGAGTAGTTGAGACGTAAAAAACGTTACAAACAAACAAACGGGTGAGCGCGCGCGTGATGTGCGATATCTATATACTTAATCAACAACAACAACAACAACTCTTTATTAAAAACATAAAATAATTACAATAGTACTTAAATAAGGCTTAACTAAGTTTTTAATGGGCGGCCTTATCGCTCAAAGCGATCTCTTCCAGGCAACCTGAATGGACAGGAACATTTATATAATAGAGGCCTTGAAGGTTCTAAAACATAATTTTACAAGACGTAAAAAATAATGAGTTAGAAAATCATTGTTTCTTTAAGTATTTATATTTAGGCATAATATGGCATATTTAAGCAAATTAAAGGTGAGAACTGTAGTTAGGACTAGCTGCGCCCCGCAGGTTTACCTGCGGTTAAAAAGTAGCATATTTGTTAATCTAGTATATAAACTAACTCTATACCAAATTTTATCAAAATTCCTCCATCCGTTTGATCGTGAAGAAGTAACAAACATACACACTTACACGCTCACAAACTTTCTCTTTAGTCAAATTAGTGTGGCTAGCAGCGCCCCACCGTTTCACCCGCGTTCCCGTAGGAACAGTTATTTCTTTCGGGGTAAAAGGTATCCTATATCTTTTTCTGTACCTCTGACAATGTGTATGCAAAGTTTCGTGATGATCGGTTAAGTAGTTAAGGCGAGAAAGCGTAACAAACAAACGATCAATCTCATTGTCGCATTCATAATGTTAGTACGCATTAGTACAATGCATACTATAGTTTTCTATAATGCATACAATATAGCATTGACTTAGTTTGGATGAGGACAAATCACTTTGATTAATGAGAGCAAATTTGCATGCAACAGCTAAGTTGAGTTGGTATTTTTTTTTGCCATTGATGGAAAAGAAGCAGACGGGCCGCCTGATCTCAGATCAATCTAGGGGAAAAGATGGAACACTGCGTTATACCTTGCTGAAGCCACTTCTTTTTCAATGTGTGTGCGTGGTAATGTTGCCATGAAAAACATTTTACAATTGCATGAAAACTAATATTAATTCACAAACTCTACGTTAGCCATTTCCGTTCCAATATACAAACTTAGGAGATTTCATATTTTAGAACTGCACATATTATTTGTAAGAGTTTAATGTTACGGCTTTTTCAAAATTGACTTGTAAAAAACTGCACAGTTTTTAAAAAGACTCTCAAAATGTGGTCCTGGTCACACTTTTATAACGCACTATGTTTATTTAAGTACACGAAAATATTATACCATAAACCAATGCACATAATGTCGAATGACCAAGCGAGTAGCGTAGTCTTTTTGCGTCAATGTATGTGTGTTGTGTACCTATACGACAATAGCGTAGTTTTTGGATGAAATTTGATGATTTTTCACTTAGATCATACGCCTATTCTCTAGTTTGATCTGAGTCCTGATATTACGAGGCCGGTCCGCTAAAATGCGTCTGCCGCCCGTCACGCGTCCCTAACACGTGCGCAGGTCAGTTAGTACCGCTTATAAAATTTATCTAGTTATCTACCAACGAGATTAATGTTCTACGTACTAGAGGAGCTTATCCAAACAAAAAGAGTTACGCGGCTTAATGAAGTGAAGCCTGTCCACCGTGGGCTGACCGCAGGTTTGCTGCAGCGTTGACTACTGAATTGCTAATTTACGTCCGTCCAGATTCACACTTTGTTTCCAGTAAATTAGCGCCGCTCCGTACACAACCATACTGTACGCGTGTCGGGACCACACTAATGCAAGGCGTAAGGATTTCAGTGAATTGGAGTGGACGAAAGCTTTGTGTTCGGATGATAAAATCTAGCACGTAGTACATATATCGATGGGATCTAGAATGTATTTCCCATATTGTCGATAATTTTTGATCAAGCGATGATAGCCTAGTCAGAGAAGGCTCGCCTCTCAAGCCAGAGGTAACGAGTTCGGGCCCAGCCGAAAGAGGCACCATTTTGTGAATTTTTACAGTATCTAGCTGTTATTGAGTGAACATAATGTGCGTATTTCATGTCATCTGCTAAATAACTGGAGTCCGGTGTAAGGTGACAGGCTCGCCCCTGTCACATTTGGGACTGAATATCGTCCAGCGTAGTGTCGATGTAGTACTCTTCTGCCAGCCCCTTCGGGGGAAAAGCATGACGATATGTATGTATGTATGTCCATTTTTAACGAACACCCTCAGCGATGATCGTCGCTTCTGTAACACCAGAAGCATCTCGGAAACGTTGGACTCACTTTGTAGTCCAGGGGGACAATGACATCTTATTGTCATGATAGTTACGTTTTGTTTTCGTATTGTAGATTCGCGGTAGCTCAGTGACAGCTACCGCGAATCTACATGATTTGCGGTAGCTTGGTATATACAGGGTGTTACAAAAACCCTGTTGTATCCGCGAGATCCGCACCCAGTATCGACTGGAGGATGCAATTATGCTACTTTAAATTAATTATTGACTACAAAAAAATTAACACACATCGCGCTCCGCCCTCCTAAAATAATAATAATAAATAAATTCGGGACACTTCCACAAACGGTCGCCTGACCCCAAACTAAGGAAAGCTATGGCTGCCGGAGACTGATATAATTATATACATATATGTTTTTAAATGCACACTTAAATAGATATTAGGCATAGAACAAACACAAATGTTCATCACATAAATGTTTGCCCTAGGTGGGAATCGAACCCACGCCCCCAAGCTCAGAAGGCAGATTCACTACCAACTGAACCACCAAGGCAGTCAAAAGCGGGAATGCAGACACTGATGGCGGCGGTTTCATTTGTAAACTATTCACGTTGTGCCGCTACTTTCTCAGAATAAAAGCCGCCAACATATAATACAGATTTAATAGCATTTCTGTAAAATCTCCTTTTTTTCTTGCGTTCTTAAACCAGTCATAACTTTTGCTATTTTTCACGTGCATTTTTTTTTGGTATTTTTGCATGCATACTTCTAAGTTTGTGTACTTGCCCATCAATTATCCAACAGGGTTTTCGTAACTATAAGGTAATATACAGGTATATAGCTGCACAAAGGATCATGGTCGCGCAGCGATGCAATGCAATGCATCATCATCAGCATGCCAATAAAATGTTATGATAGGCCCCTTATCTTTACCTACTTGAAACCACCGTTAAAATTTTTTTTGCAAAGGGAATCTTCAAAAACTTCAAGTATAAAACTTAAAGCTTGGTCAAAATTTTCTTTGCTATCAAAAGCCTCCTCTCCCTCTCATTCCTCTCTCAACTTGCAAAAACAACCCCTACCCAAAATCCGACCGTGTAGAACAATAAACAACTCTCGCATCCCTTTTTTACGATTCTTTCCCAATTCCTTTTTACAGTATCTTTGAAACATCAATAGTTCAAGATAAGATCTGGCACCTGCTGCATAAATTTCTGGAACAATGTCCTAAGCCCCGGCCTGCATACTAAATGTAATCTAGGCGTGGTCTAGACCAGAATGACTTATGAGGGTTGGATTGAGGAGAATGGTACTTGCCGTTTACTTTGTGCTTCTGTTCAATAAATTGAGTAATGTATTTGTAGTTGAGTTATTTGGCAGGACAAAGTACCTACTTTACAAAGCCAAATAACCTATCAAAGAATAAAGGTCAGAAAGTAACATTATTAAATTAAAAGACAATCAAAAACCCGGCTGCAAAATTTTGTACCCTATGTCACTACCACTATCAAGACGATTCAAATGACACCTCACATGTCGAAATCCATCAAGCTGTTTAGGCTGTAAGTCGTGCCAAAGAAACCTCATACATATATACCCACATACACATGTACATACATTTATACATACCTACATGCATACACATACATACAATCGAAAAACATAACCCTCCTTGTTGCGCAGTCGGGTAAAAAGTATTTTAGCATCCATTTATTTGACTGCTCTTTGTGGCTCAATTGGTAGTTTGGTAGTGAACCGGGGTGGGCGTGGGTTCGATTCTCACCAAGGCAAGCATTCATGTGATGAACATCATTCATGTGATGAACATATTAGTGTTTGTTCTATGTCTGGGTGTTAATTAATTTCTATATAGTTACATAAGTATTTTAAAAACATAGTATGTCTTTTTATAATTATGTTTATCAGTCTCTTATTTTGGGATCAGAAGACCATATTTGCAATAATGTGCCGATTTTTTTTGAAGCTGAAATTCGTTCACAAAATTTGGCAAATTATTTGATCCTAAGCTGTCAGCTTGATTACCAGCATGGTTAAGTTGGTATCGTGTCTAATTTTTAACCGACTTCCAACAAGGAGGAGGTTCTCATCTCAATCCGAATGTCTGTTTTTTTGTGCGATGGCAACCTAGTCGGGAGAAGGTCCGCCTCTCAAGCCA
The DNA here is from genome assembly GCA_911728515.1 of Peribatodes rhomboidaria. NCBI lineage: Eukaryota > Metazoa > Arthropoda > Insecta > Lepidoptera > Geometridae > Peribatodes > Peribatodes rhomboidaria. The sequence continues at coordinate 10,859,538 of OU452189.1, forward strand.
GAGGGAGCGTGTCCGAACCCAGCCGACGGCACGCACCAATTTGTTCATTGTGTGAACATTTGTGCGTATTGTTTGTCATCTGCTACATGACTGGAGCCCGGTGTATGGCGACAGGCTCGCCCCCTGTCACATTTGGGACTGAATATCGTCCGGCGAAATGTGGGTGTTTTATTACACCTCTGCCAGCCTCTCGGGGGAAAGGCGTGACGATATGTTATCTAAGGTTTTTTTTGTATGTATTTTATGCGATTATTCCGCCAATTGCGAATCGATTTTAATGATTCTTTTTTGTTTAGTAGATCTTACTTGAGAGGTGGTTCCATATAAATTTTATCGAAATCTGTCAATCCGTTTCTAAAATATCAACAAAAACTAAAAAAAGTCCTGCCTGCTTACCTGCCTTCTGAGCTTGGGAGTGTGGGTTCGATTCCCACCTAGGGCAAACATTTATGTGATGAATATTTGTGCTTGTTCTATGGCTGGTTGTTAATATCTATTTAAGTATGTATTTAAAATATCTAAGTATGTATATCAGTCTCTGGCAGCCATAGTACAAGCTTTGCTTAGTTTTGGGGTCAGGCGACCGTGTGTGGAAGTGTCCCGAATTTATTTAATTGTTCACATGGAAGACGAATTACAGGACGAGTCGGTTTTTTTAGTTTTGATTTTTGTAAAATTAGTAATAACATTGGCAAACAAGCATACAGCCCGCCTGATGGTAAACGATAACCATCGCCTATGGACGCCTGCAACACTAGTAACTTAACCTACCCTAACCCGGAAAGGTTAACCTGTCCGTGTTTTAAAGGGGCTCCGACGACCACTTTAGACTAACTTCGCATTGGCATAAGGTTTTCTATAGCCATTTCGCCTAGAAAAAGACAATGAGCGAAGAGAGCGAGTAATGATACTGACGAGCCTCTAAAGTTATACCTGTAGAGTGACAAAGTGCAATTTCAATTTTTTTATGATTTTTGCACTTCTGAAATCATTCTTAAATAACTAAGAATGTCCATTGTGTTATAGATTCATTTAACAGCTAATGATGTAGACAACCTCCCTATGTAATGGAATTTTTGATTTGCTTTGTCTACCTATTGAATATATCAGTCAAAAGTGACCCCTTAAAAATGCGAATTTTTTTCATAGCTCTATTTTAACTTGAGAACTTTAAAAAAAAAAACAAGAACATAGGGGCGGAGATATTGTTAATTTAATTTACATGCTCTATTATGATATTGTTGAGATATTGTTAATTTAATTTCATCATAATCTGACAAATGGTTTTCAAGAAATTTGAGTAGCGTGTTTGTATAGAAATTTCAGAGCGTCGCGGCCCTCTTAAGGAACTCCTTTTAAAGACAGGGACTGCATGATTAAAAGGCGAGCTATCAACTAGGCCAGAGGAGTCGGCTTTCCACGTCAACCCTATACTTGCACTGTATTTTTCAGGAGATCGTAAAATACGGTCCTCCTAATTCATTCTTTAGACGAAACACAACCTTATTTCTCACTTGATCAAATATGCATGCGGACAAGAATAGTGGGATTCGAACTAGATTCCTTATCCACGGAGCAAATACAAACAAGAGATGGTTTAAACTGTTAATCGTAATTCCAAGCGATGATAGCCTAGTCGAAACAGACTCGCCTCTCAATCCAGAGGGACCAAGTTCGAACCCAGCCGTGGTCACGCACCAATTCGTTCATTGTGTGAACATATTTGCGTGTTGTATGTCATCTGCTACATGACTGGAGCCCGATGCATGGAGACAGGCTCGCCTCCTGTCACATTTGGGACTGAATATTGTCCGGCGAAGTGTGGGTGTTGAACACCTCTGCCATCCCCTTCGGGAGAAAGGCGTGCCGGTATGTATGTTATGTAATTCCAAGCGATAAGCCCAATGAAATATCTTGCTTTGTCTGTTGTAAAATGTCAAATCAGCCTTCAGATCACGCTGTTATACAGAGTTAACGAAATCAACTTTAAAAGATTTAACAACTTTATGGCGTCTAATTTTGAATTAAAACATTAGTGCCCCCACTCTTTAGCATGCAGTTGAAAAAAATGGTGTAGCAAAGCCCTAGTCTCTCACATTGCTGAACAGTAAATAACCACCTCATCTCCTTTCTATATCTACTCCGTGTTCGAAACCCATGAATAAGAGAACCGGTTCAAATCGCTTCGAGGTGGTTTAAAGCAGTTCAAACCGGATCGCCTTTGATCTGATATGCCTTCATTAAACGGTGGATCGATTGTTTTTAACGAGGTGTTTTGGAAAAAGAGTTGATAGGGAAAACTTCTGTTAGTAGTGTTAGAAATAGTTTTATTTTAATATCAATCACTGATTATCTTTACTCATAAGTTCCTACCTAAGTATGTATTAAACCATATTGGAGTCTATATAGCTTATTCACAAAAACTAAATAGGCGACTATAGCCGCATATTTCATTTTGATATATGAGGCTCCATGTTATAAAACCTATTTGCTTCAAAATACTCACCAATAAGTTCGAATAGAGCTGGTGTATTTAAAAAGTTACGGTTGGAACTTAAAAATAGAAAAACAATTGAAGGCGGGTTTGAAGGGATACGAGAGCAGGATTTGGTAGAAGGACTCGATAAAACTAAATAAACTTTATTTTACGAAGCAGAGAGTTTTATTAAATATCTATTAAACCATCGAGCTTTTAGTAGTTATTGTTTTTAATTGATGACTGATTTTGGTTTGGAAAGAGGTTGATACAGCTAAGAGTAGGGTTTCCCAAAGATACGATCGATCGATCGATTGATTGAGACTGCCTCGGTGGCTCAGTTGGTAGTGAACCTGCCTTCTGAGCTTGGGGGCGTGGGTTCCATTCCCACCTAGAGCAAACACTTGTGTGATGAACATTTGTGTTTATTCTATGTCTGGGTGTTAATATCTATTTAAGTTTGTATTTAAAAATATCTAAGTACGTATCTGGTAGCCATAGTACAAACTTTGCTTAGTTTGGGGTCAGGCGACCGTGTGTGGAATTTTGCTATAATATCTACCTATTAAATACAACATATCGTCACGCCTTTCCCCCGAGGGGGCTGGCAGAGGTGCACAACACCCACATTCGCCGGACGATATTCAGTCCCAAATGTGACAGGGGGCGAGCCTGTCGCCATACACCGGGCTCCAGTCATGTAGCAGATGACATAATTATTAAATACTCCTTACCTATTTCCTTTTAATGTGAATCTGAAAGTCTAGTTAGCCACCAACTTCACCATAACACTATTCAAAGCACTAAAACCAAAGTCCTTCGGTTAAATTTAACAGCCACTCTGAGGACTCCCTCAAAGCTGCTATTAAAGTTTACATCTTTAATGGCCGCACAAATAGAAGACGCAGTACAAAGATTGGCAGTATGGGCATTTTAACTCTCTTAAAATAAGAATTTAAAAAAATTTAGGTATAAAACATTTATTGTTTATCAGTGTAAGCTTCCCTCAAAAAGAAACCTGCATAGGTATTCACAATCAAAATTTAGGATCCATTTTAGGATCCAATTAAAATTTAGGAATCCAATCCAAGGTTTCTGAAAGGATATAAATTTTAAACTCAAATATTAAAAAAAGTTATCAGTTCTTCAGTTTTTAAACGTGATTTATTCTTCCGATCGGATTTATACCCGATTCTCTATTCCAAATTTTACAGAAGTAGACTAAGATCCGAACATTTTGAATATGACATTTGTGGGATCTGTTTGGAAACGTTTCCGAATGATTGTGAATAGCACTGCTGAAACCTGAAAAGTTTTATGTCGGAGAGATTTTTTTCCAAACTCCAGTGAAATCATTAAATTACAATACTTACAATTATAATAAAATAACACTAACGGTCTAACTAAATCCCAAAAGCGTCTGTCAAAAGTGCCCAATAATTTCAGTGATAATTCTAAATTTTGACTCGGCTTAGTAAGTAAATCTGTCTAATCAAGGCTATCTATATAACAAATTTGATAAACATTGCTTACAGATTGCCACGCCATCTAGTTCAAATCAAAGAAACTAAACGTATTGACGTAAGCTGTCAATAATATAAAAAGCAAAGCATAAAAAACCGACTTTCCGGCATCCATTTAAACAATTTTTTAGACATTTGTTGATATTTCAAAAACTGCTTTTCTTTTGAACCTTTTCGATTCAATTAATATGGGGCCACCTCTAAAGTATGATCTACGAAACAAAAACAGAATCATTTAAATCATTTCATATTTGGCGGAATAATCGCGTAACAAACATACATACAAAAAAAACATACAGACGAATTGAGAACCTCCTCCTACTTTTGAAGTCGGTTGAAAATTAAAACGCTTCAATAATCGCCGTGAACAGCGTCCATACTGCGACTACTTCAGTTATGGTGCAGGAAATGCACCAGCATGAAAGTTAATGCCGTTGTTTGGACATCGGTTATGAACTTTAAAGCTAGTATTAATTATTGTCCTTCGGCTTTTATTTGAACCGTAAATAATAATGTTACGGCTGCTTTCTTTTAGAAATCATATTTATGGCGTTTTTTATTGTAAAACTGTGACTTATACTCTTTTGAAAGTATATTCATAGAGCTCGCTTGTAATAGGAGTGAAAAGAAAAAGGTATCAACAACCAACGACGAACCTAGTACCAAGCGCGTTTACTTTTCTTATTGAGACTAACCAGATCTAAATATATAGGTAATAGGTAATAGTTAATAGTTAATAGGTAATAGGTAATAGGTAATAGGTAATAGGTAATTGGTAATAGGTAATAGGTAATAGGTAATAGGTAATAGGTAATAGGTAATAGGTAATAGGTAATAGGTAATAGGTAATAGGTAATAGGTAATAGGTAATAGGTAATAGGTAATAGGTAATAGGTAATAGGTAATAGGTAATAGGTAATAGGTAATAGGTAATAGGTAATAGGTAATAGGTAATAGGTAATAGGTAATAGGTAATAGGTAATAGGTAATAGGTAATAGGTAATAGGTAATAGGTAATAGGTAATAGGTAATAGGTAATAGGTAATAGGTAATAGGTAATAGGTAATAGGTAATATATATAAAAATGAATTACTGTTCGTTAGTCTCACTAAAACTCGAGAACGGCTGAACGGATTTATCTTATCTTAGTCTTGAAATGTTCGTGGAGGTCTAGGGAAGGTTTAAAATGCGAGAGAAAATCGAATAATTTCCGGGAAAACCCTAAAAACAGCCCTTTTCTATTTCCCATACAAACGTTTGCTAAATAAAATGTAGAGTCAAATTGAACTTTATTGCTATTCAATCACTGTTGTCTAAGCAATTTAGGTGTACGAAACACAAAACAAAATAAAAACAATTGAAAGTTTGTAAGAATGGATGGATGTATGTTCTTTCACGCCAGAACGGCTGAAGAGATCTGGATGAAATTTGGCACAGAGATAGATTATAGTCTAGAATAGCACATAGGATACTTTTTAACCGCGGATGAAACCGCGGGGCGCAGCTAGTAGGTAATAAAAATAACCAAATTTAAAATAACCAATTGTAAAATAACCAAAAATATATTTGGTCAAATTCGGTAAGCTAGAATAAGCGCGCTTGGTATGGTCTTAAACCTGCGTACAAAAAATTAAGTTCTTGAGAAATATTTTATTTGTCTACCAACAACAAAATCTTACTATAGTACAGTAACATTATTTTACATACAATTATTAAATTCTAGTATATTATCATTGTCCTATGAGTGATCCAAGTGACCTAATCTATCTTAATTTATATATTTTGTCGACGATCAATGAGCTTTATGTCCGTGGTTTGAGGGTTGGCTCTGTAGTAAAAAAAACATATTTTAAGTACAATGATATCTTAGAATATGTTCTTAACAATGGAATGGACATAACATATGGACATAATAACTTACTTAAATACTGATATATGCTACGAGTACATTCATAACATAACAGTACCTGGATGACTGAGCTATGCTCGGTTTTTTTTTTTTATTGTGTTTTTTGGAAAATAAACAATTGATTTTAGTCTAACCTCAAAGCAAACACTCATTGACTTCGTGTTACTTAACAACGCCATCTGCTGTTGTGTCGTTAAAGCAATTAGTTGCTCACAAAAAATAGTATTATTATTCGCCAATAGATGTCAGGAAGAGTCATATTTTTCAGTTGAGACTACTCAAACGCCTCCTTTTTGTTATTTTTCTTCCAAGTTTATGTTTAAGTTGATTATCGATAAAACACGAATAAAATGACATTTTCTAAAAATGATTCCTAGCTAGATCGATTTATCGCCCCCGAAACCCCCTATATACTAAATTGTATGAAAATCGTTGGAGCCGATTCGGAGATTCCAATTATATATATATATATACAAGAATTGCTCATTTAAAGATATAAGATAAGATTAAAATAATGCCCCTCAGTTTCTAGCCTGTTCTTCTGAGTAGAGGCTCTTTATCCGTACAAGGCAGTCGAGTCTATTTAAATAACTTTGACGTTCATACGTGTATCTTTGATACCTAAATTGAATAAAAACATTTTGACTTTGACTTTCTAACAAATCGTCACGCTTTTTCCTCGAACGGATAGGCAGTGGTGTTTTACAACACCCACATTTCACCCGACGACACTCAACACCAAATGTCAGATGGCGAGCCTGATGGCTTTAAATCACTTGACAAATTTTACCCTCTTTAGCAGACCTAAAACTCAAGCGAAATTTTTTACGACCAGCATCCTAAAACAAGCCAGGTAAGTTCGTACCTACTTAAACTTCTAGCAAAGACAGGCCATTTGGGATAAAAATGCTTAAAACTTTTCACTAGGTGCTTAGACTTGGTCGTGAGAAATGCGCGCTCCGTGAGTCTATGAAGAGTTATCGACTGAAACCGCTATAGACTAGGATCCCTTTGAACGAAACTATTACCTTAAGATACCAGACTAGAGTGTGATATAGCGTTAGCGATATTGTAGGATTACCACATATCTAACCGTAGAAGGTTGCCTTTACTCAACCTAAAAAACTGGTTTTGTTTATAACCAAAACCAAAACTCGAGATACATTTTCTAAATATTTGGAAAATTTATCTCGAGTTTTCGCCAATTTTTAACTCTGTTTTACTGGTAGAGCCAAAGATGAAATTCGGAACGAATATAGCCTATGCCCTGTATTAATATACACATACTTAGGCGATGATAGCCTAGTTGGAGAAGACTCGTCTCTAAAGCCAGAGGGAGCGGGTACGGACCCAGCCGACGGCACGCACCAATTCGTTAATTGTATGAACATATGTGCGTATTGTATGTCATCTGCTACGTAATTGAAGCCTGGTGTATGGCGACAGGCTCGCCCCTTGTCACATTTGGGACTGAATATCGTCAGGCGAAGTGTGGGCGTTGTATTACACCTCTGCTAGCCCCCTCGGGGGAAAGGCGTGACGATATGTTATGTAATACGTGTGCCATTTAACGTATACTTCTTACCGCGAGGAACACTGCGAGGCGAAGCTAGCAATGTCACAAAATTATAAATTGAATTCTAGATCAAAGTTGTTTTTTGGACTTTACATTGGTTTGACTTTCAAGTTTGACTTCACATTGAAACAGCCAATATTGGACCTACGAGTAACTACTGCGTGAAACAATGGCTTCAATATCAACTTTATATCCAAAGAAGACTGTTATACACATTGGTACCTTGGCACCAAGATCTCACTCGTCCAAATATGACCAATGTGTAAGCGCAGCCTTATGACGTAAGTAAATGATCTTTCCGCAGGAGCTTAGCCTACAATGGACGAGGTAATCTATTTTTCTAAGCCGATCTATAACTTGAATAGGGAACAAATGAGATAGGCTTTTAGAATTTTTACCCGACAGCCCAAAAATAATGTAGGTTATTCAATGGTAAAATTATTTATCGAGTCGGTCAAGCACGAATCTATTCGCGATAAAAAAAAATTGAACTCCAAAAGTATTAAATAATCATATCAAACCTATATTTCTCGTATCTATTTGTACATAAATTTATTATAAGGAAATATGTATTTGGATCCTAAAACGTTTGTTCGCCTCAATTTAAATACAGTGTAAACTCTTTATAACGAAACTCAAGGGACTGAGCATTTTTTGTCGTTATAGAGAGTTATCGTTATATGGAGTGAAAAAAAAACAACCAAAATAACAATAAAATTTAACATGTATGTCTTAGTTAATAAATGCTTATAAATTACTTAGTTTCAAAGTAGGTTTACGACTGATAATACGATAGGTACCCAGTCTTGGTCGAAGACCATCACTTCCAGGAAAACAATGCGTCATACTGCATGTGTTCAAGGCAATTAAGGATAACAAAAGCTAGACCGACCTCGGGTGTTTCGGAGCTTCAAAGTCTTTTGTTACCTGATAACATAACATAAACAATAATACCGATAATAAATATTTACTGTCTAAAAATATGAACACATTTCTTCGTAATAGAGAATGGCGTATCGCTTTAAAGAGTGTTTCAATATGTGGGTTTTAACGCAAACCAACCAAGTTGGGCTTACTTCAACGTTACAGGGAGTTTATTGTTATAAAGGATAACGTTATAAAGAGTTTACACTGTATTCTAACACCTAGCTGCACAAATTTTAATGCCCCATTACGTAATAAATCATTAATGATAATGAGTTTATTAATTAGATGATGTTGCACAAAACAACTGCCACAAGATAATGTTCCAGATTACCTAAATGAACAATTAGTAACATTTCCAAAGAAAAAAAAACACCCGACTGCAAAATGTATTCTGATTTCAAACTCCGGATAAAATTAAATTGTTGTACTCTATGTCACTTACAGTATCAAGACGATGCAAATGACACCTCACATGTTGAAATACATCAAGCTGTTTAAGCTGTAGGGCGTGCCAAATAAACCTCATGTCACACATATGTACACTCGAAAAACAGCTCTCCTTCTAGCGTAGACAGGGACAAAATATGACAGATATTTTTTGGAAATCGGTTAAATTTTATATTTTTATGCGTGTATATCAGTCTCTCGCAGTCATAGTACAAGCTTTGCTTAGTTTAGGGTCAGGCGACCGTGTGTGAAAATGTCCAAAATGTATTTATTTTTCTTATCTTTAAGGACATTTAGTGATAAAATCTCCCGCCAATAAATTGTAACTAAATATCTAATAACGAAATAAATATTTCGAATATCTTCAGATCGCTGCAAACAAAGTCGTTGAAGAAAATTAAATATTTCCTTCCTCCAAACAAAATACAAAATGTTAAGGAACGAAAACAATTCAGCAAACAGAGAGAGGCGTAATTGACAGTTTTAATTAGTTTAGAAATGAAACTGGCAATTTGCCATGAAAGATCGATTGAGCCTCAAGCCTTAACAAGTTCAGGGTTTTTTAACCGGTTGACCTTAAGAGTCCGGCGACCTAACTAATTTCGACCTAGGCGACCTAGACTAACTTCGCATTGGCTTAAGGTATTCTATCGCCATTTCGTCTAGAAGAAGAAGAAGAGTGAAGAGAGCGAGTAATGATACTGACGAGCCTCTAAACTTACCTACAGAGTGACAAAGTGCAATTTTAATTTTTTTTATGATTTTTGCACTACTGTAATCATTCTTAAGTAACTAAGAATTTCCCTTGTATTATTGATTCATTTAACAGCTAATGATGTAGACAACCTCCATATGTAATGGAATTTGATTTGCTTTGTCTATTCTATTGAATAAATCAGTCAAAAGTGACCCCTTAAAATGCGAATATTTTTCATAGCTCTATTTTCGCTTGAGAACGTTTTAAAAAAAAAAACAAGAACATAGGGGCGGAGATATTGCTAATTTAATTGTACTTGCTAATTTCATCATAATCTGACAAACGGTTTTCAAGAAATTTGAGTAGCGCGTTTGAATGGAAATTTCAGAACGTCGCGGCCCTCATAACTCACCTAAGCCCTTGAAGAAAACGTAAAATTTATATTTAACCCCCGACGAGTCGTTATAAGTTTGACGTGTCTGTGTGCCTGTCATCGTAGCTCCCGAACTGATAAACTGACTTTTTTTTTTTGATGGGTGAATTTGTCGGGAGTATTCTTAGATATGTTGAATGAAAAGTATCAATTAAAAAATTTAAAGAACATTTTTTGAACAACACAAATTAGTCGTCGGTGTCGGGGGTTGTTTTAATTTTAAATTTTTACTTGTTTAATACTTTTACTAGCGAACCGCCCCAATTTTGCACGGTACCTCTTGAAAAAACTATCTAACTGATAGTGAAAACCGCATCAAAATCAGTTGCGTGGTTTAAGAGGAGGTAGCGGATATACCTACAGACAGAGAGACAGACAGACGCAGAAAGAGACTGTTTTTAACCCCCCACGCAAAAACGACGGGATGTTATAAGTTTGACGTGTCTATGTATATGTGTGTGTGTTCTGTCTGTGGCATCGTAGCTCCCGAACGGGTGAACCGATTTTGTTTTTTTTTTTTTTTTTCGAAAGGTGAATTTTAAATTAGGTGAGAGTTAGAAAATGTTTATTTTAGCTATACTTTTTTTTGTTTACTTTAGCTTTTTTACTATAGCTAAGAACACTCCCGACTAATTCACCTTTCAAACAAAAAAAAGAAATCAAAATCGTTTCATTCGTTCGGGAGCTACGATGCTACAGTTAGATACACACACTATGGGGGCTATTCCTGCGCGTGAGATGAGATGAGATTTTATCTTGGTCACTCTCACACCTATGACGTTTCAACGAGAGCAACAAGGACGAAAAATAGTGAGATGAAAATCTCAAATCTCCGAATAGGGCCTCAGGTTTAGCCCCGACTCGAAACGACGGGGTGTTATAAGTTTGACGTGTCTGTGTATGTGTTTGTCTGTGACATCGAAGCTACCGCTTATCATGCTTTCTACAAAACTTCACTTGAAGTTTCAGTAAAGTATGCATCACTTTACTGAAATGGGGAGGGTTTTATCATCATCACTTCATCATCGACACTGTGATAATAACTATAGGTAAAATAGCGTGAACAATAACGCTGTTGAACAACTTTGATAGGAGAGGGTTTTGTACAAAATTCTACTTAAAGCTTCAGTAAAGTATCCACTACTTTACTGAAATGGGAAAGGAGAGGGTTTCATTATCATCACCTCATCATCGACACTGTCACAATAACTATAACATAGCGTCAACAATAACGGTTGAACAACTTTGATAGGAGAGGGTTTTTTACAAAACTCCACTTCAAGTTTCAGTAAAGTGTCCACCACATTACTAAAATAGAAAAAGAGGGTGTTTCATCATCATCACCTCATCATGTCATCATCATCATCACACTGTGACAATATCTTTAACAATAACGGTTGAACAACTTTCATAGAAGAGAAGTATGCAAGGCGGAGTGAACCAAACGTTGAGTAAAGCCAAATACGAGTATCCAGTAGCTCATTAAGCGCTTTCAAATTTGCTAGCTCAAGTCTAGTTCTAGTCTAGTTGTAATTCAATATATAGTTCTACCTAATATTATAAAAGCCAACGTAAGTTTGTTGAAGTGAAACTTCTAATGCGACTGCCAACAAGGTTGCGTTAAACGTTTAACGCTCCTGGGGAGGGGGAATAGAAAGAGACAGAGCGAGAGTGAATGCGAGGCACTCGAACGCATGCGCGTAGTATACCTGTTACAGGCCATCACGAGCGTTAGCAACGAGTAGCGTCGATATTACAACGCAAGAGGGAGAGAGAAAGAAAGATACATAGACGTTTCACTTCTTCCAAGAAAAGGACATAGGGTACCATCCTACTTTTTAAACTGAAAAAATGAACGGTTGTTTCGGACAGCGGGTAAAACCGCAGGGTGCAGCTAGTAAGAAAAAAAAACTAGAAAAAATTTAACTTATCTACGAATCTCGCTCTCTCTAGGGTTTTTTGTGTCAAGAATGTATGGAACACTATACAACTAATTGTTTCACTAAACTTCAAAAAAAATTGTCCTTCGTCAATTGTTCCCCTAAACTTCGCCTACAAACGCCTGAGCTTTAGAACAATTTTCTTTGTTTATCCACTAATTTTCAACAATTTTGGTAGAAGAGCGTACAATTCTGTTTAATGTATTTAACTTTATAAACAGACGGAGTTAACGACAGTCTTTAGAAGACTAACTTTGACTTTGGATACAAATTGACGTTTGGAAGTCGAGACAGTGATTTTAGGAGGTTAATGAAGACAAATGAATAAAGTTAACCTACTGGTACTAAAATACCTATCCAAGTAAATAAATTTTCTATCAGGCTAGCGATTTCGGAGCGATTTCAAAGCGAGGCGATTGCGAGGCGTGATCGCCGATCGCAAGGAGCGCGCGGCGGTAACGCCGCGATTTTACTAGATGCTACGACATAGAAACTATTAAGTTATCTGTAGCTTTGTTCCCTTGGCGTCATCACGCCGCACAATCGCCTCCCTTTGAAATCGCTCCGAAATCGCTAGTGTGATAGAGCTCTATATATATCGTCTCGCCTTTCCCCCGATGCACAGTGTGCGCTGTAGAACAAGCCAGGTGGACAAAAGTCGTAATCAAATTCCCGGAAATGAGTACTATGTACCTGTAAACAAAACCCCCAAACCCCCAATTCCAAGAACTATTTATGTCTAACATTCCATACTAATGAGTCATTGTTTATCAAAGTGAGCTAATGAGGTAAATGTAATTTAAAATATAGGTCAGTTGCATTTTAGCGACACTTTCACTAGCACCTCATTGTGGCAGTTTTTAATTTTGTGGAAAGTTTAGTGATGGATTTCAATTCTGAAGGTATGTATAATAATATTTTATTATTAGAATCTTTTAATGAGCCTTAAAAATCATTAGAGTAGATTATCAACGAAAACACAAAAAAAAACATATTTTTTCTTTGATTTCAAACTTATCGAGTATGGGAAAAGCATGTATCCTCTTGTATCCAGGCTAATTTTTTTATATGTTTTAGCTGCATGACTATAGATTATTGTGACATATATTTTACGTAGCACAAATGAGTACAACTATTTTTTTTTCTCTTTTTTGCAGAAAAGCTTCACTCTATTAATAAAATAGAGTTTTTCGAAGAATGGCTTAGACACGAAAAATACGAAAGAAATGATCGTCTATTTGAATTTATTTTGTCTAAGTTTGAGTTTTCTGAAATTTCTGAAGATAGTCAAAGAGACATTAAGATGAAGTTAGCCAGTATTTCTTCAAAAATCGCTTCCAAATGGGTTGCTTCAGGAAAGTCAAGGGAGCGTTTTCTTACCAAGAATAAGTTGTGGCTAGAAGGCGAAGAGTTAGAGTTCTGCGTGCGGTCAATTCAACCGCAACCTTCTACCTCATCCACTGACCACTCTCGACCCGGAAGACCCAAAAAAGACTTCGAAGATTAGTCTTTCAAAACTAAAAAACGTAGACTTGAAGATTTAGTTTACTCGCGGAGTGTTGGCGAATTGATGACTGCTGCAGAAGTAGCTGCACGATCTACTGGACACAAAAACGTGTCCAAAAAGGACGTTGTCAGGGCTATAAAGGACATTGGCAAAAATCCGAGTTCTGCGAGTGTATGCATTAGCCTTCAACAACCCAGTGCTGTGCAGAATAATAGACCACTAAGTAGTGACGAGGCATTAGCCTACTATATAGACTCGACTCGAAGTCGACCACTCACTCCTATAAACAGACTAGGAAATGGACTATGAAGGTCGGGCACCATGTGTTTCCATCATATAATTGCATTGTTAAATCAAAAAAAGCACAAAAGGAGCACATTGTTGTAACACAATCTCGAGCAGAAATTGAGTTACAAGCTTTACTCAACAAAACAGCGGAACGGTGAATAGAAGCTCAGAAAGAAGTTGTCACAAGTGTGTTCCCCAATTCATCATTTACTCTTTTAAGTAAATGGGGTTGTGACGGGAGTTCCGGTCATAGTGCTTACACACAGAGATTTGAGAACAGCGAAGACACTGATGAGTTCCTTTTTGTTTATTCGTTTGTTCCTCTTAGGTTAATCGACGAAGCTAACAATATCATCTCGCAAAATCCTCGTCCATCATCGACGATGTTATCGACCAAATAAATAAAGATTCAGAGAGCACAACACGAGAAAGTGCTCGCGTCAAGCCACGAAAGAGATTTGCTCAATATGTTGATTATAACATCTGATCCTCTGATCAACAGCCTGCGAGAAGTTCCAAAAAAAGTCGAATAAATTGTGTGCGGAGGTCCTAAAGCTCATTATAGCTCCTACTATAGAGCCTCGACTTCCACAGCAACTAAGACCTCCACAAAGTCAGGAAGACTATCTTGTATCGGAATCATCCGATACAGAATCCGATGATTCCGATATTGACAATTAGTTTTAATGTACCTGTAGTGTATTATATTACCTTTTAGTGTTAGTATTTGTAATTTTTGTAAATAATGTAATAGTCTAAGGTTGTACATATAATTAGCGGTAATATTTGTAGAGATTAAGGTAATTGTATTATTATTTCAGTATTTTTTTCTGTTTTATAATAGTGTAAATATAAAATATTTTTTTCTTATACATAAAACTATGTATTTTTTATTTTTTTTATTTTATATTATTATAATATATTTTCATGGTTCCGAAACAATGAAAATATATTTTTGTCCACCTGGCTTGTTCTACAGAGAACACTGTGCGATGGTGGCTGGCAGAGGTGTACATCACCCACACTTGTGACAGGGGACCAGCCTGTTGACATACACCGGGCTCTAGTTATGTAGCAGATGACATTAAATAATAAATAAATAATAATAAATTCGGGACACTTCCACACACGGTCGCCTGACCCCAATCTAAGCAAAGCTTGTACTAAGGCTGCCAGAGACTTAGATATTTTTAACATACTTAAATAGATATTAACACCCAGACATAAAACAAACACAAATGCTCATCACATGAATGTTTGTCCTAGATGGGAATCGAACCGATGCCCCCAAGCTCAGACGGCAGGTTCACTAGCAACTGAGCCACCGAGGCAGTCAAATACGCACATAAGTTCACATAATGAACAAATTTGTGCGTGCCGTCGACTAGGTCCGAACCCGCTCCCTTAGCTTGCAAGGCGGGCCTTCTCCGACTAGGCCATCATCGCTTTAAGAGATAGAACTCTAAACATTATGATACCCTGAAAGTTAGACATGTGCTACTTTTAAGCACGCAATACACCACTAGGTTCAAAGGCTAGTCTGGAAGAAAAATAATATTCCATTTCATAGCCTGTTCAAGTCGGAATCCGAAATCGGTCTCACATACCATTTAAATAAATAAACAAGTATAAATTAAAAATTAAAAAAAAACCGACACTGTTTTCATCAACACCGATTCTCATCAAACATAGCTAATAACACTCCCGACTAATTCACCTTTCAAAAAAAACAAACAGAATCACAATCGGTTCACCCGTTTTACCGGCTGCCCCCGTTTTTCACATTCGGGGGCAGATGGCCATAAGTGTTACCGTCTGCCACCGCGTGGGGGCAGGCCGCGGGGGCAGACGGTAATATACCTTCAGGAGCTACTATGCCACACGTCATGATCGTGAATGCCGTTCCCAAAACTTACTACCAAAACGTAGTATTACAATATTATTCATTAACTAGCTGCGCCCCGCGGTTTCACCCGCGGTTAAAAAGTATCCTATGTGCTATTCTAGACTACAATCTATCTCTGTGCCAATTTTCATCCAGGTCTGTTCAGCCGTTCTGGCGTGAAAGAGTAACAAACATCCATCCATCCATCCATTCTTACAAACTTTCGCGTTTATAATATTAGTAGGATACCACCATGCTGAGTGCTACGTGCTGCTAGCATTCTGGGCACCTTTCCCTCTGCCAACGGACTTTTAGATTAGAATTTAGTTAAAGGTTTCTTCTTCTTCTTTAAATCGTTCCCTCATTACTGAAGATCGTGGTCACTGGACCCCTTTAAGCGGACAATCTGCCTCCATCTATTCCGGTCCAAAGTTGCCATCACCACCTGCTGGAATTTGCTTGAAGACGTACTTAGCTTCTTTCACTTGGTCAGACCATCGTGTTGGCGACCGGCCTCGTGCTCTTTTCCCTTCGGTATTGCCAACAATGACCAGTTTTTCAACACAGTCTTAAACACACAGGACAACTCTTACAAATACAGGAGTTAAAGGTTTATGCATGTAAAAATGTTTTTAAAATTTTATATTGAATTTAATGCAGTAGGATACCATTATCAATAAAGTATACTTTTACTTTGCTACATTCATATACCAATCAATCACTTGGTTAATTTGTTGATGTCAAAAATCATTTCATTTTTTTAATGCACAAAATGTTAAAGTATTAAGTATTTATTTAGAAATGTTTAAAATGAGTCTTGCACAAAATACTCATAACGGACCTACTATAATGAACTGTATAACTTAGATACACGTAACATCCATGTTTTATCATAAATCAAAATTTAACTTTTTGTTAATAAATGATTTAAATAGGCCAGTTTATCCTAATAGTTAATTTAAATACCCATTACTATCTACATTAATAGACTGTGTCTGTATTGTTAGTATTTAATTGTTAAGTTAATAAAACATATCGTCACGCCTTTCCCCCGAAGAAACTGGCAGAAGTGTAACACAACACCCACACTTCGCCGGACGATATTCAGTCCCAAATGTGACGGAGGGCGAGCCTGTCGCCATACACCGGGCTCCACGTTAATTAAGTTAAAAAAGAACTTTAAAAAATAAAATAAAAAATAAGACACGTCAAAGTTAAGCCTCTAAGTTAAGTTAAGTCTTAGTTAAGCCTTATTTAAGTACTATTGTAATAATTTTATGTTTTTAATAAAGAGTTGTTGTTGTTGTTGTTGTTGTTGTTGTCAAACTTATAACACGCCCTCGTTTTTGCGTGGGGAGTTAAAAAGCCATTGTTGAACAAAATCAATACCCAGTTAACTGCAATTTTCAGTAGTTAAGTAGGTCATGAAAGACAACTATACATTGCTAACTATCGAGTAGGAGGCTTCGAACAATAAATCGATTTGAGAACCTCATTACCGATTTAATTATCAATGAAGCCAACGTGTTCAAAGGAAAACATGAAGCTAGAAAATGCATAAGCTATTAAGGCTTCGTCCTCATTAAACTGGCTGTGGCTGTCTGTTTAGGCAAACAGAATGAAGGCTCATTTCGTTACTGTATTTTAAATGAAGTGTCTAAACAGTGCGTACTGTATAGACTGTATACAGTACGCGCTGTACGCAAGCTGCGTATACGTGAAATGCGTAAATGCAGTTTGTGTATCGCTTACCGAATTATTTAGTCAACGGCTGATTTCATCTTCGGAAGTGAAGATCACCCTATTTAGGTCTTTCTGTCAGTCTTTTTACACTTGTCAACTCTGGACAAAGTACACCAAAAAGTCATTAGACGGTATCCGAGTTGCCTATAACAACATTTTAGGCAACTAATGGGGCTCAAACGCTATTGCAGTGCCTCTGGCATGTTCCTGGAAGCGCGCGTTAATTCCATCCAGGCTATACAGAGAAGCCGAATAGCGAAGTTTATGTCCAGAGTTTTCAAGTGTAAAAGCACTATTATTAGGAGTCTGTCAGAAAGAATTTTTTTGACACCTGTGTATGGACGATGGCTGCAAATTGCAGCTTAAACGTAGGGAACATGTACGAGTACATGTACTATTATTGTACCAATTTTAATTTTAATAATTTTATTTTAATTTAATTTGAATTTGACTGTTACTTGTTATATATGTAAACAAATATTATGGATCTCGTGTCTGAAATAAAGCTATATTATTATTATTATTATTATTAAAGCAAAACTACGCGCGCAATTTGTACCCGACCACAGTGTGCGCTGTAGAACAAGCCAGGTGGACAAAAGTCGTAATCAAATTCCCGGAAATGAGTACTATGTACCTGTAAACAAAACCCCCAAACCCCCAATTCCAAGAACTATTTATGTCTAACATTCCATACTAATGAGTCATTGTTTATCAAAGTGAGCTAATGAGGTAAATGTAATTTAAAATATAGGTCAGTTGCATTTTAGCGACACTTTCACTAGCACCTCATTGTGGCAGTTTTTAATTTTGTGGAAAGTTTAGTGATGGATTTCAATTCTGAAGGTATGTATATCAATATTTTATTATTAGAATCTTTTAATGAGCCTTAAAAATCATTAGAGTAGATTATCAACGAAAACACAAAAAAAAACATATTTTTTCTTTGATTTCAAACTTATCGAGTATGGGAAAAGCATGTATCCTCTTGTATCCAGGCTAATTTTTTTATATGTTTTAGCTGCATGACTATAGATTATTGTGACATATATTTTACGTAGCACAAATGAGTACAACTATTTTTTTTTCTCATTTTTGCAGAAAAGCTTCACTCTATTAATAAAATAGAGTTTTTCGAAGAATGGCTTAGACACAAAAAATACGAAAGAAATGATCGTCTATTTGAATTTATTTCGTCTAAGTTTGAGTTTTCTGAAATTTCTGAAGATAGTCAAAGAAACATTAAGATGAAGTTAGCCAGTATTTCTTCAAAAATCGCTTCCAAATGGGTTTCTTCAGGAAAGTCAAGGGAGCGTTTTCTTATCAAGAATAAGTTGTGGCTAGAAGGCGAAGAGTTAGAGTTCTGCGTGCGGTCAATTCAACCGCAACCTTCTACCTCATCCACTGACCACTCTCGACCCGGAAGACCCAAAAAAGACTTCGAAGATTCGTCTTTCAAAACTAAAAAACGTAGACTTGAAGATTTAGTTTACTCGCGGAGTGTTGGCGAATTGATGACTGCTGCAGAAGTAGCTGCACGATCTACTGGACACAAAAACGTGTCCAAAAAGGACGTTGCCAGGGCTATAAAGGACATTGGCAAAAATCCGAGTTCAACAACCCAGTGCTGTGCAGAATAATAGACCACTAAGTAGTGACGAGGCATTAGCCTACTATATAGACTCGACTCGAAGTCGACCACTCACTCCTATAAACAGACTAGGAAATGGACTATGAAGGTCGGGCACCATGTGTTTCCATCATATAATTGCATTGTTAAATCAAAAAAAGCACAAAAGGAGCACATTGTTGTGACACAATCTCGAGCAGAAATTGAGTTACAAGCTTTACTCAACAAAACAGCGGAACGGTGAATAGAAGCTTAGAAAGAAGTTGTCACAAGTGTGTTCCGCAATTCATCATTTACTCTTTTAAGTAAATGGGGTTGTGACGGGAGTTCCGGTCATAGTGCTTACACACAGAGATTTGAGAACAGCGAAGACACTGATGAGTTCCTTTTTGTTTATTCGTTTGTTCCTCTTAGGTTAATCGACGAAGCTAACAATATCATCTCGCAAAATCCTCGTCCATCATCGACGATGTTATCGACCAAATAAATAAAGATTCAGAGAGCACAACACGAGAAAGTGCTCGCGTCAAGCCACGAAAGAGATTTGCTCAATATGTTGATTATAACATCTGATCCTCTGATCAACAGCCTGCGGGAAGTTCCAAAAAAAGTCGAATAAATTGTGTGCGGAGGTCCTAAAGCTCATTATAGCTCCTACTATAGAGCCTCGACTTCCACAGCAACTAAGACCTCCACAAAGTCAGGAAGACTATCTTGTATCGGAATCATCCGATACAGAATCCGATGATTCCGATATTGACAATTAGTTTTAATGTACCTGTAGTGTATTATATTACCTTTTAGTGTTAGTATTTGTAATTTTTGTAAATAATGTAATAGTCTAAGGTTGTACATATAATTAGCGGTAATATTTGTAGAGATTAAGGTAATTGTATTATTATTTCAGTATTTTTTTCTGTTTTATAATAGTGTAAATATAAAATATTTTTTTCTTATACATAAAACTATGTATTTTTTATTTTTTTTATTTTATATTATTATAATATATTTTCATGGTTCCGAAACAATGAAAATATATTTTTGTCCACCTGGCTTGTTCTACAGAGAACACTGTGCGTCGGCGCGAAATATGCTCGCTACGCCGGCGGAGTCAGGAAGTCGCTTCTCTTGGTACATTGTTAGCAGCTGAGTACGTCTTCTTTGGCAAGTGTTCGCCGGTGATTCGCAGGTAATTTGTTATAGTTCGCTGCTTACTCATCATTGAATTGACCTAACTCGGCACTCAGTCAGTCTGTGGACAGTCTCACTACACACTGTTTGCTTAGTGAGAACGAAGCCTTAGTCTTTAAAGCTATAAAGAAATCATGCTTTGTGGTTTTTCGGTCAAAACAATTGTGTTTGAAAATAACGCGATAAAATATACTTATAGATGAATGGTGTACTGCCTCGGTGGCTCAGTTAGTAGTAAACCTGTGCTGAGCTTGGGGGCGTGTGGGTTCGGTTCCCACCTAGAGCAAACGATCATGCGATAAACATTTGTGTTTGTTCTATGTCTGGGTGTTAATATCTATTTAAGTATGCATTTTAAAATATATAAACGTATGTATATCAGTCTATGGCGCACTGTACAAGCTTTACTTAGTTTGGGGTCAGGCGCCCGTGTGTGAAAAGTGTCCCGAATTTATTTATGTTTTTGAAGTTATACTTCTTTTGGCGCGATAGAGAAAAATGATGAGAGTGAATTTTTACGATGCGCGCGCACACCCACACCTAAATTCTACATCGTGAAGTTAGTTCTAGGTGGCATGAAAACTGATAACTATGTTCAGGTTGTATATTCTAGTATTTTTTTATTTAGAACACGTGTTTCGTAAGAGTACAATTAAACAGTGAATAAATAGATATTATTTTGGTGTTTTTTATTTAAATAAAATCTTTATGATTAATTTTAAAATGTATTTATCGTTAATCACTACTACATTTTAGTTTTTTTTTTTCCATACGCCAAAAGAAGTACAACTTCTAACGCGTGTACATAAGTACACACACTCTTTTTTTATTTAGGTATTTGAAAATTTTGCGATAGAAAATTGTATTAAAACTATAGAGCTACTATGTGCAACGTACTAGAGATGGTTTTTAATTAAGTTACTCGACTTCACTTAGTCGCTTGCTAGACGTTCGCTGAATACTCGTACCTAGGTCATTTGTTCATCACAATATCAACTCTAATATTATATGATAGGAACATTGGTTTCTACAATGTCAAAAATAACCCATGTTATTATAGAACGTCACTTGATTCAGACATCTCCGTAAAACAACGTATTATGTTTACAACGGATCTCCGGTGTTCCGTTATAAAACATCTTATGTTGATATGGAACTCACTATCTCGTAAAATAGACTGATAATAAATATACACTACTAAGCATGTAACTAGGCTGAGGCGTTGTTACAACATACCAAAAAACCAAAACGTCAAATCTCACCATTTAAAAGTTACACAAGTCAACAACTTCTCTAACCTCTACTTAAAACTATCAACCCTACAGATCGTACTTTATTCTACGGATGAGTCGATTTGTTCATCACAATATCAACTCTAATATTATATGATAGGAACATTGGTTTCGTGTAGAAAACTACTATTTAAACTAAAACTACGTACTTCAAAAGATTTGCGTTTATACATTTTAGTTTGAGAAAAGAACTGAAAACAGATTTCGACAACCAAGTTTCCCAACGAACTACAAAACTAACACTAAGAACTAAATACCTCGCGCAAACGTAAAAAAAAACGATAATTATAGGTAATATAGCGATGATAGCCTAGTCGGAGAAGGCTCACCTCTCGAGCCAGAGGGAGCGGGTTCAGACCCAGCCGAAGGCAAGCACCAATTTGTTCATTGTGTGAACACATGTGCGTATCGGTTGGCAGTGAACCTGCCTTCTGAGCTCGGTGGCGTTGGTTCGATTCCCACCTAGGGCAAACTAGTGGTAAATATTTATTGAAGACTGTGCTTAAAAATAAATATGTATGAATATCAGTCTCTGGCAGCCATAATACAAGCTTTGCTTAGTTTGGGGTCAGGCGACCATGTGTGGAAATGTCCCGAATTATTATTATTAAGCCGCGGGCAATACCGTGGGTCACAGCCAGTTACATAATTATATCTAATTGGAATTTAAATTTCCCTACTTTCATTGCAAACTTCCATAATTTGGTCGACAACAAACGTCGACATATTAGATACCTACTTATCTACATGGTTATATGTAACTTACCAAAAACCTATTAAGGGTTCATTGTACTCATTAATAAGAACAACTTTTACTATGGGGCGAACTCTGTAATCGCGAAAAATAATTCACCTGTTCCATAAATTTTGTCTCAGGCCAATGAACTGTTTGTATGGAACAGCTGTTTTTTTTCGCGATTTCAGGATTGGCTTCATAGTAAAAGTTGTTCATATTGATGAGTACAATGAACCTTTAAGAGGTTTTTGGTTAGTTACCTATAACCCTGTATAACACACACAACTACACTACATGTTTCGACAACAACGTTACCGCTAAGCTCAACTAAATCAAAGGCAAGTCAAGTAAAGAATGCCATTGTGGCCGACATCGAAGCTTTGTTTACGGCGCGGGAGACCACAGAACGTGAAACTACCCCTAAATTCTACCCTTTACTGTTTATTTGTAATACCCTGATACTGTATGGTAGGTGGGTAGTGGGTATTTGTAGAGTGGGGGCTGAAGTTGTGTCGATTATCGATATGTTATATCGACATCTTTACGCAAGAAGTATCACTTAAGTACCTACCTAGCTACTTGATCAATAGTTAAAAAGTTAGAAAGCTGTGTCACTTTTTTTTTACTAAACATGAAGACTTTTTTCATAATACAATTTCGGCAATTGTAAACAACTATTAAATGTTTAATAGACTTTTTGAAAACAACCTAAGCCGTTGCCTTTCGAATGTGTCTAATTTCGACGGCAAAATCAAAAAGTGGTCAAGTGCGAGTCGGACTCGAAGGGTTTCATACCATTATCTTTGAAGACGGCAAAATACTATGTTTTTTGTATGGGAGCCCTCTTAAATATATTTATTTTGTTTTTTTGAGTATTTGTTGTTATAGCGGCAACAAAAATACAACATTTGTAAAAAAAATAACTATCTAACTATCACGGTTCATATACAGCCTGGCGACAGACTGCCAGACGGACGGATAGCGGAGTCTTAGTAATAGGGTCCCATTTTACCCTTTGGGTACATAACTCTAACAATTAGACACATTTAATGTTAACTAAACTTCCAAAAAATACGTATAAAAATAAAATAGGTATTAGTGTAAAAAATAAAATAAAAACATGTAATAATTACTTTAAATTACTAGACAGACTCAAAACTTCTTCGACTCGACTTTTAATAGTTGATTGAGTTACTTTGCGGAAGTTCATCTTAAAATTATTATTAGTTTAAGTAACAATTTTTATCGACTTAAAAGTAAAAAACCATCGATAATTTCGCAACTCTACTCTCTGCCAACTGCGGCCTATCTTAACTGCTTACTTGTAATCCTCCTAAACTATAACGCTAATGCTTAAAGCAGTCAAGAGGGTAAATAGCCCTCCAAGTTTTGCTACATTTCAGAACATCAATTCCTTAGAAGCACCTTTTAAGTAGCCTGGATGTGGTAAGAGAGAGCGATTTGGATGTGGCAACTGTACTTTTACCTCTTAGAAATACATGTTGTATGACCTTGGAATAGTTATACAGTTAATAATAATAATATAAAAATATTTGACACGACAAAATTGTATAGTGCTTGACAGTAGGATACCCTGTGTTGTGGTAGCTAGTATTCTTTCAGTTGTTTGCATTATATTTGCATTTTTACATAATTTGAACACTAAACTACACATAATATAATTAACACATGAATTATTAACTCCAGTCTTTTGTCTTTTTCTTTCTTTTACATTCTTGAACTCGATCGAAAAAGACAAAAGACGGTATGGCTATTCCGAAGCTATACCTACAACGTTTATTGCCAAACGGGTTAGTCTTTACCAAAAAATAATGAAAATATTACACAGCTCTATAGTTGATCGAATCGGGCGTTATTTTGCGGAAGGTCGTATCTGTTTTTTTTTAAACAATTTTTGATATGATACAACAGTTTTTGTTTAAAAAACAGTTGTATCATACAGCTTTTTAACAAAACTTACAATCCTTAATAAGAGCCCTGACAGGCCCGGGATTAGTTACGTCGATCCGATGATCCGATCTGACTGAATCATGCAGAGGTGGCTCTTGGTTAAGCGAACAAGCATTTCATACCTGTAACAAAACAGAACAATTTTGTTAGTAAATATAAAAACTAACCTTTAGGGCACGATATTGACAGACCATGAAAAACATGGTAAAGAAAGCGATGGCAGCCTAGTTGGGAGAAGGTCCGCCTCTCAAGCCAGAGGGAGCGGGTCGAAACCAGCCGACGGCACGCACCAATTTGTTCATTGTGTGAGCATATGTGCGTATTCTGTGTCATCTGCTACATGACTGGAGCCCGGTGTTTGGCCTGTCACCATACACCCCGCTCCAGTCATGTAGCAGCTCGCCCCCTGTCACATTTGGGACTGAATATTGTCCGGCGAAGTGAGGGTGTTATATAACACCTCTGCCAGCCCTCTCGGGGGAAAGGCGTGACAATATGTTATGAATAACATCATAGCAGAAAATGTATAGTCATATTGTTTGCTGATTAATCTTTTAGATTTTTTTAATTTTATTAAGACTAATTTATTTTATTAAAACAATTGTAATTATGTCTCTGTCAAAACACTGTCAGGTGATGCTACAATTGAATTTATCGACAATTAGGTCCAACATTCTAAACGCTAGAGACACAAACTGCTTTCAGATATTAAGTTGCATACCGTTTACAAAAGCCAAAAGCCAAGTTTCCAACGAAATTACATGTCATAAAGACATGGTGACAAGCATAATGCAATATCGCTGAGCCCTGAACTTTGTATAATTCTGAGTGGTACTTAAACTATAATAGGCAAGTAAAGCGCTTTACTATGACTCATAAAAGCTGGGGCCTATTCTGGAGCTTACCGATATTATCTCATTCCCTCCTAACTTTACATTCACATAAACCTTTTCAACTATCGAGATGTTGTTTTGCTTGCCCTTTGCAAGCATGTGACATTACTCTTGCTGGCTACACCCCAGATTTGAATACTGTATGTCCATATTGGTTTCGAGATAGAGTTGTTAATTAAAAGTTTATTATCCAGGTAGAGCACCGAGTTTCTGCCTACCTACAAAATTTTGAAAAATATTGTAAATGCTCTATGGTTTGCTAGGAATGATGAAATACATGAGGATCTGAACATGGCAACAGTGACCTCAGAAATAGAGCAATATAAGAAACACACTTTTAACGACTCACAAATCACCCTAATTCACTTGCCATTGGATTACTGGACAATAGCAATGTGGTTAGAAGACTAAAACGGAACGGCATGATCTGAAGTGAGAGTCATGCATCGGCCTGCTGCTCACTACGAATCCTACATTCAGTCAACTTAGCACTCACGAATATCGATAAATACATTAACCACAAACCACAAACCACAAACCACAGTCTCAATAGTTCGTCGCAAAAAATGTAGATAGCGCTCTCAAGTAAGAACAAACTCCTAAAACGCGCAAGCGAGATTCTCCAGACAATTATTGACGCTTCGTAGGTTTTTTACTTATTTGAGTTTTAAGATTTGGTGAAATAAATCATACGGTTTCGGTTTCCGATTTTTGGGATAGTAAAAGTCTGGCGACTGATTAGTTAGATACTGAAAAGTAAAAAAAAAAAAACTATCGAGATAAAGCTTCTATATTATCGTCGTCGATATTTGATATCATCTTGTAGTCACTAGATTATACCATAATGAATATTTGCTTTAAAAAAAATATTGTAGAGAACCCAAATTACGGCTTTAACATACCAAATCTTATATAAAATATAAATACAGCATGTTACAAAAACCCTGTTGTATAATTGAAGGGCATGTTTACACACTTAAAAGTATTCATGCAAATATACAAAAAAAAATGCAAAATAAAAATAGCGAGCGTTATGACCGGTTTAAAAACGCAAGAAAAAAAGGAAACATTACAAAAATGTTAACAAATCTGTATCATATGTCGGCTTTTTATTCTAATAAAGTAGCAGCACGACGCGAATAGTTTACATAAAAAACCGACGCCATTAGTGTTTGCGTTCACGCTTTTAGGAAGGCGGAGCGCGATGAGTGTGCAAAATTTTTACAGTCAACATTTAATTTAAACTAGCATAATTACATCCTCCAGTCGATCCTGGATGCGCACTTCGCGGATACAGGATTTTTGTAACACCTTGTAACCAAATATCTTGTTTGTTTACCATTAACATTGTAACCATGTGACATTTTCTATAATTACCGCCTCCAAAACCCACCTCGATTTCCACTCCCTGACAAATTAAACTTGCGAAAGTTGAAATCTCCTGAGTGTAATGGATTTATTACGACGTTTGTGCACAGCTGATTACGGCGTCCGCGGCGCAGAGTAGACCGGGGCAGAAGGTGAACTAAGTATAATAGACTAAATCGTACGTGAGTAATTCCCGTTTCACAAATCGTAATGTGTGAAAACCACGTCAGTTTCCATAATAAAGAAGGCGAACTGTTTAAAATGCGTGAGAAAACTGGACAAAGGCTTATATTATCCTCTAGTTAACGATGCGGCCACCACTTAAGTCTAACTCATGATTCAATAACACAAGGTCTAGCATTCCAGGAGCAAACACGCAATGACGTCACTCGTATCGTCATCCGTCTCTTTCGAACTATTTCTAAATGACTTATTTCGGTCTTGCTTAAGCATCGATTGACGTCATTACGTGTTGCCCACGTGACCGTAATGCTATACCTAGCGGAGTTTATTATTATACCATGGGCTAGCTCAAAGGAGACGACGAGCGAAGATACCAAGTAAAGATACTTATGAACCTCTAAAGTTATCTACTGAGTGACAAATTGCAATTCAAATAATTTTTTATGACTTTCGCACTTCTCTAGTAAATTATAAATAACTAAAAATGTTCCTTGTATTATGTATTAATTTAAGAACGAATGATTTGGACAACTTCCCTTTCCAAAGCTATTTTTGATTTGCTTTGTCTATCTGTTAAATAAATGAGTCAGAAGTGACCCCTGACAAATTCGGATTTTTCATAGCTCTATTTTCTCTTGACGAAGTTTTTTTTAAACCTTGAATATAGGGGCGGAGATTTAGTTTACTTAATTGTACATGGCAAATGTCATCATAATCTGACAAATGGTTTCTAAGAAATTTGCCAAACGCGTTTGTATGAAAAATTCACAGCGTCGCGGAACCTTTAAAGCGGTTACGCGCCTGAACCTTGTCCGCGCAGCACCGTTTTCGCCTTACCTCCGGCTTACTTACGGCTGTAAAATTTGCGCCTCAGACAGCTCGATATGAAAAGCAGCCTATCGAGGAAAAAAACAATGACGTGATCAACAAACTTGGCAAGATAGATGAAGTTCGGACAAGGGTATAGGTTATCTCAATTAAACTTTATAATTTTCAAGGGAAAGATTTCAAATTAAGCTTCGAATAAAAAATAATGGGGCAGCTAGTAGTTATTAGTAGTCCTACTTTTAAATCTAATTTTTTCATACAGTTTCCTATCATGTAAATACGTCATACGTACCTAAAGCGTACTACTAGCGTAACGTCGCGTACGTTACGCTAGTGGTACGTTGTAAATCAATTCTAACTCAGCGTTTTTTTTGGCTCCCAAAATCACGCTAATATTGTAAATGCGAAAGTTCAGATAGATGTTTGTTACTCAAACACTCTAGAACGGCTGAACAGATCTAAATGAAATTTGGCACAAAAATAGATAGTCTAGTGATAGAGAGAAATAGTCTGGACTGTCTGGAGTAGGTCATAAGCAAGCTACTTCTAGGGCGCAGCTAGTGATATACTATAGTAGTCGGTCTTATTAAAGTAGCCAGTCTTTCGCCACCCACATCCAGCGTACGTTTACTTCCCCCTTACTTTGCAGTTGTACCTCTGCTCTTCCCTCTTCCTCATCCACGGCCTCTTCTCACTGCCTCTTTGGCCTCTTCCCGTAATTTAATTCCGCGTCTCTGCTTTAGGTAATTCTATGTGCGAAATATGGAAACGTTCACTCTGTGTTGGGCTTATCAAGTCAACGAGTGCGTGCGGGATGAGCAACGAGCGGCGGGTGATTTGGGGCCCTATTCAGAGATTTGAGATTTTCATTTCACCTTTTTTCATCCTTGTTCCTCTCGTTTAAAACATGATAGGTGTGAGAGTGACCAAGATAAAATCTCATCTCATCTCACGCGTAGGAATAGCCCCATTGGTCGGATAATTGACTGGGGAGGCGAGGATTCAGAGTATGTGGGACAAGTTGGCACTGTTGTTGACTGCCTCGGTGGCTCAGTTGGTAGTGAACCTGCCTGCTACGATTGGGGGCGTGGGTTTGATTCCCACCTAGGGCAAACATTTGTATTTGTTCTATGTCTGCGTGTTAATATCTATTTAAGTATGCATTTAAAAACATATCTGCATATATATCAGTCTCTGGCAGCCATAGTACAAGCTTTGCTTAGTTTGGGGTCAGGCGACCGTGTGTGAAAATGTCCCGAATTTATTATATTGTGTATTTGTCCGATAATGTCGATACTAATGAGCCCTCCGCTTGAGTACGGTTAATCCGTACTTCTTGTATTTTCGCAGGCAGTTAAGCCTTTTATTTTTGGCTGGCAAGTAGTTTCTAGTAGCAGTAAGCTACTTACGTGGCTTTGCTATCCCTAATATGTTTAATCTTAACAGCCCCATGATCTATTTTGTTTAAATTCTAACTTAAAAAAATGCACAGGCATTAACTGGATAGGCAAATGGTGACCACAATCTTTGTGGGTAGGGCGCTGTACGCCGAAACATAGGCGTAAAGCCTAGTTCGGCAACAGTAAACTTAAAACTAAAGTCATTAAGCTAGCCTTAATCTTTATACAAGATTAATTGTACACTTTTTAAGATTTTTTTTAATTATTTTTTTTGTAGAATAGGTCGGTCACAGTATCCGACCACAGATGCTAAGCAACGGATGACACGGTCATTCCTAGGATGGGTGACCGCGGGTGGCATTTAGAACTGAGCGCTACCGTGGCTTGGATGACACATTAAATTGCAGACCCCGGTAGCTTGTTCAATGACAACAATCGTCAAGCCCTGTCAGAGGCCATCGGGCGGCCTAGAAACTTTGACATCATGGCTATCCACTCGGCCTATACAAAGTTGCTTGCTTGCTTGATTTTACTTCTTAATCAATCGCTCGTCGCAATTCGAAGCATGAGCACATGACTCCGACCCATTTTAGTACAAATGAAGCTAAAACGGGAACAGGTGTAGCAACTGGAAATCATAATTAACAACCATAAACAACCGTCTGACAGACGAGATTTATATTCGAGTCCGTTGTCCGTCCGTCTGTCATAGTCTAATTTAACTCGGTGACATTTCAATGTAGTCTTTTCGCACACTGTATCGCGCCACAAGACAGTACCTATGATACGCGAGACCATAGTATCCTACTAATATTTTAAACGCGAAAGTTTGTATGTATGGATGGATGGATGTTTGTTACTCTTTCACGCCAGAATCGCTGAACAGATCTAGATGAAATTTGACATAGAGATAGATTACAGTCTAGAATAGCACATAGGATACTTTTTAACCGCTGGTGAAACCGCGGGGCGCAGCTAGTATTATAATATTTTAAAGCTTTCTAGCACTGCGTGTTTGTACTGTGTTGTTAGGGGACTAATTATTGTTGCAGCGCTGCAGCAATCTTTAGTATAAACTCTTAACAAAATGGAGCTCGACCTTTCCTTAAGATAGCTACTCTTAACGTAGAAATAGAACTCAATGGTTGTTAGTTTGTTGTACCGCGTGTCATGTAAACAGGCTAAATCACAAACTTATATAATAATGCGGTTTTTCATGGCTCTCGCGCGGAAAGCTCTCCCCGCCGCACCATCCATCGTACCGCAAAGCAATGTGAGACTTCCTGATTTGGGTGTCTACCATCGAAATATTTTTAATATATACTAAATTTCATAATCCAAACATTGACTTTCGTCCACTATACTGTACTGCAATCCACACCTACACCTACGCTACAACCTACGCTACACCTTACATTAGTGTGGCTTCAACACGCACGCCGTACGGACGTACGGAGCGAGAAAACTGCGATCTAACACTGCATGATTTATTAGTATGGTTCGACGACATAACGAATGTTTTGTCTAAAAGTCTCTTTTGTAAGGTTTGTATTAAAACCTTATGTCACATGAATTCAAGTAAAGAATCAAACCAAGATCTTTTAAATCTAAAATCAACTTCTACTGAATCCATCAACGAAGTGAATAATTACTTTGCGAATATTGGCTAATCTAGACTAAGCTAATCTGACTTGGCTAACGAAATTATAACTAGGAACCAGAACAAATTGAACCAGGAACAACCAAATAGTAATCACTCTATCGATAATCTTTCTAACCCCAACTCCTTTGTTCTTCTTCCAACTGTCACAGAAGAGATTAAAAGAACCATAGTTAGCCTTAAAAATAGCTCGAGTACAGGTTGGGATGGAATTCCATCAATCTTGTTTAAATTAGGCATTAACACACTTGCACACCCAGTGACACTACTGTGCAATAAATGCTTCGATGAAGGTTGTTTTCCCGAACCACTAAAGCGTTCATTGATAATTCCAATTCATAAGACGGGAGACAGAGACCGTATTTCTAACTACAGGCCTATTTCGCTGTTACCCACGCTATCAAAAATTGTAGAAAAATTAATAAACACCAGACTTAAAAAAATTCTTGAACATAATAAACTACTATCAAACAACCAGTTCGGCTTCCGTAACAAAAAATCAACATCTGACGCAGTGCAAACATTAATTGAGAGGATTGTTAACAAATTAGATAATAAAAGTAAATGTCTAGCAATATTTCTCGACTTAGCAAAAGCCTTTGATACGGTTTCTGTCCCCCGGCTGCTCAAAAAGCTACACAGTTTAGGAATCAGAGGCTTACAACACAGACTTTTTAAAGACTACCTAACAAATAGAAAGCAAACGACGAAAATAGACCAATTTACTAGCGACGAAGCAGATATTGCATATGGCGTGCCGCAGGGCAGCATTCTAGGGCCGACTCTATTCCTCGTCTATATTAACGATATGTGCAACCTTAGCCTTGATAATGGTAGCGTAGTGACATTTGCCGATGATACGGTCTTATTTTTCTCGGGAAAGTCTTGGATCGATGTGAACTATTTCGCAGAAGAAGGGTTCAAAACTGCTACTAATTGGCTAGACAAAAACTTGTTAACGCTAAATGTAGCTAAAACAAAATACATTACCTTCAGCCTAACAAATACAGATTTACCACTAACATCTAGTATTCACATTAAAGCACACCACTGTAACAACAATGATATCTGCAACTGCTCCGAATTGGTTTCTACTAAAGAAATAAGATACTTGGGTGTCATGCTCGACAACAACCTAAATTGGAAAACACACATTAAAGTATTGACAAGAAGGATCAGGAAGTTGCTACATGTATTTAAAACCCTGAGACACATATGTGACAGAACCCAAATTATTTCGGTATACCATGCATTATGTCACTCTATCATCACGTACTGCATCTCATCGTGGGGTGGATGTCCAAAATGGACCCTAATAGCGGCTGAACGCGCTCAAAGGGCAATACTGAAAGTAATGACATTTAAATGGTTCCGTCACCCAACCCAACAACTTTACACAGAACTACCTATTCTGTCAATTAGGAAATGCTTTCTACTAAAAATACTACAAGACCAGCACAGTAAAATCCCCGATCTTACACTAAACCCTAGAAGACAGGACAGAGTTTACAAAATTCCAAATAGTAAAACTAAATTTTCAAATCGATTTTCAAATTTTTAGGCCCATATATTTATAATAAAATCAGTAGGTGTATATCCCTACGCACTCTGAATAATCATGAGTTTAAAAAAGTAATAAAAGAATTCGTTAAAAATATGTCGTACGAAGAAACTGAAAAAATTATGAAAACTATAGATTGAACCTCTTACAATATTTCACGATCGCTCACACGCAATTTCTCTCTTTTTCGCACACACACACACACACACACACACACACACACAAACACACTCATAAACGCGAACATACACACAACGCAAATATTGGACACAATACGGCACATTTTGTGGTAATATAATTAATTAATTAAGCAAAACATATATTATTATTATTATTAGTACCTGGATGGCCGAGCTTTGCTCGGTATTTTTTTTTATTTTTTAATTGTGTTTTTTGGATAATAAACAATTGATTTTAGTCTAACCTCAAAGCAAACACTCATTGACTTCGTGTTACTTAACAACGCCATCTGCTGTTGTGTCGTTAAAGCAATTACTCGTAGTTGCTCACAAAAAAATTGTATTATTGTTCGCCAATAGATGTCAGGAAGAGTCATATTTTTCAGTTGAGATTGATTATCGATAAAACACGAATAAAATGATATTTTCTAAAAATGATTCCTAGCTAGATCGATTTATCGCCCCCGAAACCCCCTATATACTAAATTGTATGAAAATATTTGGAGCCGATTCCGAGATTCCAATTATATATATATATATATACAAGAATTGCTCATTTAAAGGTATAAATAACAAAATAGTAACAATACTATCAAAATATATATTTCATAAAATTGGCATAAAGCTTCAGAAATTTCAAAAGTCGACGGATATTTTATGAGCGTAGGCGCACTACAATCCGAGATACAGTTCTAACTAGTTCGGAGGGTAGGGTGACATGCTTATTTATGTTGCGTGTTTATTTAATATTATTATTCTAATTTTTTTTATAAGTATCGAATATTGAATTATCAATTGTACACGGTATATAAATTAAACAAAACACAATAAAAACTTGTACAGATTCTATGAGAATATTGTGAGCGTTTCCAAAATCCTGTAATTTTTCCACAAATGAGTTACGGCATTTTACGTTAGAGGCGTCGCTTTCCAACCCGAAAAATTTACTTGCAACGTACCTGTAATTCACATTCAATATCGCTGAACATCAAGCTCCAGTGAAAGGCCAAATCAACCGGATTGCTTCCATAACCTAATTTCAAATGTAAATGAGATTTACAGCGAAAACATCCAAATTGAAAAACTGCTTCCATTCGCGCGAAAATGAAACGAAAATCGCTGAAAGTTCGCACGAAATTCGCGGAAACTTTTCAATCCTGCAATCTCCCTAATGTAGCTACGCGAAATTGGTAAAACTTCGCGCAGGAATTAAAATTGAAAAGGAATTAATGAGTGAAAACGTTAAAAAACTATGACCAGAGCAAAAGTTGTACAAAAGTTGCGCAGTTGTACAAAACTTGCGCAGTTGTACAAAAGTTGTGCATTTGAAACTTGGAGTTTAATGTTTTACAAAGTGGGACATCAGAGTTTCCGAAGTTTCGACGATAATGTTGGTGAGAGAGCGTTTGGGTTAAGCTTTAAGAAATCGTACCTTAATGTAAAGTACCTTTTAACACTTAGCTAACTTTCCACAGTAAAGTTTCTGTGCTTACTTTTTAGACGCTGGTAACAATCATCAATAAAGAATGCAAGATTTTTAGCATTTTGCATGTCGATGGTAAATTATGAAGCTTTTTTTAGCCTCTAGAGCCAGAGGGAGCGGGTTCGAGAGCCAGCCGACGGCATGCACCAATTTCTTTATTGTGTGATCATGTGTGCGTATTGTATATCATCTGCTACATGAATGGAGCCTGGTGTATGGCGACAGGCTCGTCCCCTGTCACATTCGGGACTGAATATCGTCCGGCAAAGAGTGGGTGTTGTATTATACCTCTGCCAGCCCCTTCGGGGGAAAGGCGTGACGATATGTATGTTTTTAGAAAAATAGACTGTTATATTTAATTTAGAAGAACATTAGAACGCTACTGGATAACAGTTCGTTTGCTCTCTCTCTGTCAGCCTGCGAATTGGGGCGACTACAAACGAGTCCCACCATTGCCATTGCAGAGCATGTGGACCTTCAGGGATATCACGGGCTTTCTTCCCACCAAAGCCCTGGCCGCCAGTCCCGACACACCTCTCTGAACGTATCATTCGGAAGGCTCTTACCACCGTAAACGTGCTGGCTATACTTGAGCCGAACGGTATAGCACGAGACGATGGTAAGAGACCTGACGGAATGACATTAATTCCCTGGAGCCATGGTAGGTCACTGGTGTGGGATGCCACATGTGTCGAAACACTAGCGGTATCCCATGTAACATCTACTTACCTCTTGGACGGCGGGAGCGGCGGCGGAAACCTACAAGAGGCGGAAATATGAATCCCTTGGTGATGGATACATATTTCTGCCTTCTAGGGTAGAAACTTTGGGCCCTTGGGGTCCAAGCGCATGGTCGCTCTTTAATAAGCTGTCAAATAAGCCGCTGATAGAGAGATCAAACGACCAAAGGGCTGGTGCTTATCTCGGTTAGTGAATTAGCATTGCTATTCAGCGAGGTTACGTTGCCAGCCTTTTGGGTACTTAACCCGCGGATACTGACTTGAGCTCTGTTTATTATTTGTAATTTGTTCCATAACGTAGGTTTATATTTTTCTTAGTAGGAGAAGAAATTAAGTCAATTACCACGCATATATAAAAGTATTAAATTGTGATGTATCTGATCTCTACAGTTAACAGTACGATGAGGAAGTTGAGTACGACTTTTAAACTCATAACGATAAAATTAATAACGATAAAATTGTTTGGTGATTGGAGTAGGCTCAGCGCTGTTCTGCGTAGACGAGGTCCACGCAGAGCTGGTTTTCAGCCTACCCCATTGCTTGATAATAATTGCATTGCTCATAAATTATGGAACTAAAATTAATGACAAAAAATAATTACTGACATCTAACTAAACATCTCATTTTCTATTACCAGTGACAGAGATCATTAAGATCAGTGTGACATCAAACTTTTGATACTTAGAATTCGTACAAGGAGATGCGGGACGTTGCGCGTCGCGTGCAGCGTCGCGTCGCGCGGGCACAATGTTTAGTTTTTAGAGCACGCGTCACTCAACGCCTGCATTTCTCCGAGCGAGCTCATAATCATTCATTGGATGATAATTAAACTAAACGCAAACCACTTTCACTTAGACCACAGAATGAGGAAAAATGCAACAAAGCCCAGCCGTAGCACGTGAGCAGTTTAACAGATGACTGCTCTTCAGAAAAAGGGATTTAAAGGCTGAGATACACCAAATCTAGTTGCAGTCCAGTCCGTGCAGTGTAGTCTATTTGCAGTGCGGGAGGAGTCTGAGAGCCGTCACACCAAACTGCACGCACTGCACGTACTCGGACTGCACTGCACATGGATTGATGTATTGTCAAGTTAGAAAGTCCGTTAAATAAATAAATAATATTCGGGACACTTGCACACACGGTCGACTGACCCCAAACTAACCAAAGCTTGTACTATGGACGCCAGAGACTGAAATACGTACATTTATTTTTTAAATACATACATAAATAGATAATTGACATTCAGACAGAACAAACACAAATGTTCAGCACATGAATGTTTGCCCTAGGTGGGAATCGAACCCCTAGCTCAGAAGGCAGGTTCACTACCAAGTGAGCCACCGAGGCAATCAAATGATAAAGATAAATATAAATAAATAAAATATATTAGAAATATAAATTTAGATAAGGTAAATTTATTTTCTGGCTACATTATAATCATTAAAAAAAACTACAAATAGAAAGGACATTTTAATTAGGATCACTAGCCACCGCGGTAGTATACCCTGTGTGGCGGTAGCTAGTAATCTTCCTGGGAACAATTTTTATCAATTACATTAATTTACAGATTTACATTTATTTACATATAAATCTTACGTTACTCGCACTGTAACTTTTTTTTTTGATGACTCTATGCTGTTGGCCACTGAGGCCTCGACAGCGTACCGGGCATTAGGCAAGAGCAGATGGCGCAGGGCCTCAAAAATGCTTACAAACTATGGGCGACGAGCGCAAGGGCACCTCTGAGATTCGGCCTCGGCTTGGGCTTTCGCCTAGGGAGGGGCATCACATTCCCAGGCAGCCCGGAAGGGGCTTGCTCTAGGGCCCTAACGGGGACGGTTGAAGTTAAGGTTAAAAACAAAATCAATTATTATTAACAATGACTCGACTCGACCGCCTTGTTCGGAAAGGGACTCGCAGTGTAACTGTTCTGCACGCACTCATTCCATATCTGCAGGCGTGCTGTCACTTGGCCGTCGCAGACGAGCAGCCTGAGCGTCACGCAGCTACCGCAGACGGACTGCACCTGACGGTATGACGTCTTTCATAGAATTTCATTAAAGTAGGACCAGTAAATGTCCATGCTTAATCATAATGTTTTTATTCCATCCAAAGGTTGTCTGGAAGAGATCGCTCTTAAGCGATAAGACCGCCCATTGCGCCTTTATTTTTGAGTGTTTAGTTTAGATTTATTTGTATTTGGTGTCAATAAAGAGTTTTTGTATTGTATTGTATTGTATTGTATTGGATTGTAAATGATCCTCCCAAACTGTGTCTGAACCAGAGCGGACTGCACACGGACTGCACCCGGATTTGGTATATTCCAGCCTTAACTCTTTTTCATATATGTTGCAGACTTGGAAAAATTAGATTAGAGGAACTAGAGCGAACAAGAACTGTTGAAAAAGTCTGGTACGAACGAGGTGCGCAGGGCGGGGGAGCGCAGTTTTAAATTGACATAATTTTTTCGCTTGAAAGAAAGTACAGTGTTTAAATATTTCCATCTGAAAACCAGAAGCACTCAACTTGCTTTTACTTATTGTTTGTTTTTAATTGACTACTCTTTCTTTGTTTTTGTTTTCAGTATTTGTCCTATTTCTTACCCTATCCTATTTATTGTAGTACTTAGGTATACCTAAGTTGTAATACCTACATCGTCGCTTACCAACAGGCGAGCTGATGGTCAAACGTTATTCGATACGATAAAAAAAGGTATACGTATTTTTGTCGAATTAATTTGAATAGTTTTCGTTCTCAGAAATCAGATTTTTCCCACGCTTGTAACCTTCAGAGCTAGAAGCCCACCCACGTATAGTTTGGTAAAAACTCACTCAACCAAGAAGTAAACAGGGCAAGTATTTTCACTTATCCCCAGTCCCGTCCTCTTTCTGACCGCGTCTAGACAACTAATGAAAGCATTAAGACAACGACGCCCTCTAGGTGCGCGTTATAGAGAGCCGCAAACGCGCGGATTAAAAAAAGGCAGATGAAAAACTATTCGCGAAAACCACATCAAACTATATCGCGCGCGACTAAATTCTTCTTGGCACTTTTTGTCCTGCAAGAAGGTGAAAAGACTACATATGTAAACACTAGCTGCACTTCTCGGTGCTACCCGCGGGTAAAAAGTTTACAATACTGGTATAAATATACATTTTAAGGGATAAAAAGCCTATGTGCTAATCCATGGTGTGAGCTAACTCCATACCAAATTTCATTTAAATTGGTCCAGCCATTTGAGCGTGAAGAACTAACAAATATACACACTTACTCACTAACATACACACTCACAAACTTTCGCCTTTGTAATATTAGTGTGATACTTCTGTCTTGATAAAAAAAATGTCTTGATAAGTCGACATACCGTTTCGCGTTGCGGACCTATGCTAGGCTATCAAGGGAGCGCGAAACGTTTCTGTTTTATAACATAACATATCATCACGCCTTTCCCTCGAGGGGGCTGGCAGAGGTGTAATACAACACCTACACTTTGCCGGACGATATTCAGTCCCAAATGTGACAGGGCTCGAGCCTGTTGCCATACACCGGGCTCCAGTCATGTAGCAGATACCGTACAATACGCACATATGTTCACACAATGAACAAATTGGTGCGTGCCGTCGGCTGGGTTCGAACCCGCTCCCTCTGGCCTTCTCCAAATAGGGTTTCATCGCTTCAGCTTCTTCTCTGTTTCAGCTTGGGCGAAAAATGTTTTTGTGTGTCTCTGTGTGTGTGTGTGTGTGTATGTGTATGTATGATCGGTTGCCTGGCTATCTACAAATCGCATTTCTCAACCACTTCGCGTGAAATTTTGAGCGCAAGTCTGAAAACTATGTGGACTTATTTTGTCTATTCAGTTCGAGTTTCGAACATTTTTCAAAATGGCAAAGATATGGGGAAGATAGACTCTCAAGGTCTTTAGTTTACAGAGCCACTAGCGTAAAATGTGCTTATCGATATAGTACCGTATGTGAACTTCACATTCAAGATATTTTCAGACTTCGTACTTCTAAATTCGTGCAGCTGTTAAAGCTAAAAAAAGACTAGGGGCTTACCATAAGTTTTGTTAGTTACGAAAACTTTTTTCGTTTACATTTGAATGAAAGTGCCCCTGGCGGAAACGTTAGGGAACTAGGCTAAATGTATGGAGCCAAACGAAAACGAAAAAAGTTTTCGTTAACGTTTAAAGTTCGTGGTAAGCCCTGATGTTAAGACCAGACAAAAATACAATGTACAAATAACTTTATAGTGAATAAATAAAAACTTTTTTTTAACATAATTTAATTCAAGTTTTCCTTCTGTATTATTTCCGTGGCACGTAGGAATAACTGAACAACTCGACTTGCATGATTTTTTTTTTATTGGCTTAAACGCTTCCTTCGTATGCGCTTTACTATGTATAAAAAAATCAGCCCGAAATATACAATAGTTTTAGAGCAATCGCGTTTTGTACATCTCGACACCCTTGCATTTTATGGTGTTTTACTTGATAAAACGACTTATCAAGTGTGTGTTTGCT
The DNA here is from genome assembly GCA_911728515.1 of Peribatodes rhomboidaria. Taxonomy (NCBI): domain Eukaryota; kingdom Metazoa; phylum Arthropoda; class Insecta; order Lepidoptera; family Geometridae; genus Peribatodes; species Peribatodes rhomboidaria. Next base: position 10,898,523 of record OU452189.1, read on the forward strand.
TACTAATATTGACATCTTGAATTATCAACATCAACACATGTTCAAAAAATTGAAGATCTCGACTTATACACCTAAGCCTTTTCTGCAAAAATTAATTTTAACTTGACAAATTGAGATGTCAAGCATAAGTTTGTGTATGAATAATTGTCATCTTGATTTATCAACTTACACTCACATCCAAAATACTGGATATCTCGACTTATACACATAGCCTGTTTCTGCCTCCATTGACAAATCGAGATGTCAAGTTATGGCAAGCCAAATATTTTTGTTTAAAAAGTGACATTATCACATGTTCACTTTTACCTTTGCCGTGGTGATTTAGTTTTCATCTGCAATAGCAAGATATCAAGTTGTTATCTACCCGAGCTGGATATTTTTTATGTACCTACTGGAGCCTAAACGCCAACAAACATGCCATGCAACAACGTGAAGTAAATATAAAAAATAAATTACAATGCTGTACATTATTGGTGACTATTACTATCATTGGTGTACTATGTACCTACCTACATGCATACTTACACAAAAGATTCAAATCAATACAGGGTTGATTAATAGCGGGGTGCAAAGCCGTAAAGAGACGCTAGCATAGATCATTTAGACCCTTTAGAGCCATGGTTGTCTAAGACGAAGTCTGACAATTTTTTAAATCTGTGTTTTAAGGTTTTTGGGGAAAAACACCAATGATGGCCAATCAGAATAAGAAGTTCCTTTTTTTTTCACTTTATTTAATTAAAATAATAGTCATAGCACCGCGAGAATCCAACTAGAAAAGAAAGGTAAACCATTTAGAGTAGGAAAGGGTGTCAGACATGGAGACCCTCTACCTCCAAAACTATTCTCAGCGGTTGTCGAAACAATCTTTAGGAGACTTAACTGGGAAAACCTCGGAATCACTGTCGACCGAGTCTCCCTAACACAATCGAGGTTCGCAGACGATATATATATATAATGTTATTTGCTGAAACACCTAAAAACATATAGCAAATGATACTTGAACTAGCGGATGAAAGTGAGAAGAAAGGTTTAAAGTTGAACCCAGAGAAAACAAAGGTAAGGACAAATGGGAAGAAAACCACCATACATCTAGGAAATAACCAAATTGATTACACTGATGAATATATCTACCTGAGACAGCTAATAACACAAGAGGAAAGAAATATTTGCAAAGAAGATGACAGAAGAATAACAAATGGCTGAAAGAGATACTGGAGTCTGAGAGAAGCCATGGAAGATAAAACTCTTCACATTAATTTAAAGAAAAAACTTTTCAACACCTGCGTACTACCTGTTTTAATGTAAAATCAGATAAAGACTCAAATGGCAATGGGCAGGGCATATGATAAGAGGCCAAGAGAAATGGAGCAAAATTGTGACACGATGGTGCCCTAGGAAAAGGAAAAGGGGCAGACCACAGAAAAGGTGGGATGATGACATTAGACAGGTAGCAGGAGTAACTTGGAATAGAGTGGCCCAAGATAGACAGGAATGAAAAAGGTTGGAGGAGATCTTTGCCGCTTGGCAAACAGACCTACAAAAATAATTAAGTATTAGAATAGATTAAGATTAGTTTAACTACCAAAATATACTTGTAAATCCACACTCATAGTTTTTAGTTCTTAATACTTTGTAAATAGATACTAAGTTGGTCTGAATAAAGGGTTTTATTATTATTTATTAGTATTATTATTGATCGAAGTAATGTGTAAGCAATCTAACAAAACATGTATTAAGCATGTGTGTCATCAGACATTTTTACAGATTTTTTACAGCCACTTAAGATTACGAAAATTTTCAAAGATTTTTTAAAACGGTTTTTTGAAGTCGTTTAAAATAATAATTAGAAAAGCTTTTTAAATAAGACCTTTTATAAGTAGGTATTTATGTCTTGTAGTGTGTTTGATTAATATTTTCTTATTTGTAGAACTCAACGATTGCCAACTGTTGATTTCTCGGGATAATAAGTCTAGCCTATGTGTTAATTTAGTGTATACTCTAAATAATTCATTTTAATTAGAAACAAATGCGTTTCCATTGTGTTTTTCCCATATGTTTAAAAAATAACTTTAAAAAGTTAGTGAAAATAGTTTTTAGATTATGTAAATGAGCGTATAATTCTAAAAAAAATATATTTAAATACTAAGACTTTTTTTACATTTTGCATTATATGCTGAAAAGTAAGATATATCTTGTAAAGTAGTAATAATTACTTGACAAACTATATCTGTTTGAAGTTGTCATTGGTTTACTAATGAGAAATAATGCTTTTTCCATTGAAATAACTAAGGTAACCGATAAAAATGATCCGTACTCAGATGGTGAATAACTGGATAAATGTCCTTAAAAGCCAAAACTTGGTCTACAAGTCGAGTTATCAACTTATTCAAGGCATTTCAGCTGTTTGACAAGTCTATTATTATGTGAACTATAAGTAGTTTCGTTAAATTTTTGAAACCATACGAAAGAGGGCCTCAAGTAACCCTCAAAATAACTTTGACATCATCGTTTAACTAACTTACCGACTAAACAGAAAATGTCAAACTTTAAAATGGCTGCCCTGAAAAATTGACGTTTTTGCGATGTTCAGTTATTCCTGCGTGCCACGGATTTATTCTGTTTAAGAGGCCAGCTTCTTTAATTAGCAACCTAGTAAAAGGTAGAGAACCGCAACGTCTTAATTAAAACTAAACATTAAGGATTCGTGCCCAAGATGTTGTTTAATGTAAGAATTTGCATTAATTTATTTCATTTAGTTACGTTCCATTTGGATCTAGTAGATGATATCTTTGTCTTATTTAAATTTTGGTTCGGCTTAAATCAAAACAAGAAACATTTGGTGGTTTTTTTTTTGTTTTTGTTTAAATATATCGCCGTCGAGCTTTATGCTAAAAGTTAAATAATTTAAAAAACAAGTAACATAATTAAAAGAAAATAAATGTAATGTATATCTATACACGTAACGTAACGGCTGCAAAATGTTTTACCGTATGTCACTTCCACTATCGGGACGATTCAAATGACACCTCATATGTCGATCCATAAAGCTGTTTAGGCTGTAGGGCGTGCCAAAGAAACCTCATACACTCGTAAAACATAAACGCTTCTTCTTGAGCATTCGGGTAAAAAAGGAACCCATGGTATGGTATGGGTAGTCGGGGAGACACAGAAAGAGATAATTATGGCATAAACGAGATAAACTCGTTTAATTAAATGTTTGTTTTGATAAATAAGAGTTAGATCGCGTTTGTTTCATATTACTATGTTTACATGCCAAAAAATGTCCGACTTCTGTCTGACAGCAGCAAGTGTTGTCCGACAGCACTTGCTGGCGCTGTCATTTTTGGTTAAAGTTTACATGCAAGTGGAAAAGGTGCTTAACACTACATCATAAATAATTAGAAAGAAAGAAAGAAAAAAGTTTATTTGTGACCTTTTGAAATTAAAAACATTGAGGGAATTTTACAATATACAAGGTCACAAAACGGCCCCAACTCAGCATAATGCCGGCTGTTAACCGGCGCTGGTCTTCCATAATTAGGTTAATAATAGTAGATTATGCACGCACCAATTTGTTCATTGTGTGAACATATGTGCGTATTGTGTGTCATTTGCTACATGACTGGAGCCCGGTGTATGGCGACAGGCTCGCCCCCTGTCACATCTGGGACTGAATATCGTCCGGCGAAGTGTGGGTGTTGTATACCTCTGCCAGCCCCCTCGGGGGAAAGGCGTGACGATATGTTATGTTATGCACCGAAGGAACAAAGCAGTTTTTCACATCGCGGACGGCTTATTGAACCTCTAACGTAACGAGGGACTCTAGAGTTAACTCCCCAGCGCAGCGAGGGAGTTATTTAGAGTCCTGAGTGAAGCGAGGGGTTCAAGCCGCCCAAAACAATGACACTGCTTTATCCTAGAGGTAAATACTCTACTTTTCACACGTTTTGTGAGGCAATAAAAAGGAGCTGTGAAAATATGTTACACCCATGGTATACTCCACTACCATGGTATAATAATATATGTACGCCAGTCACGTGGGCAACACGGAGTGACGTCAATCGATGCTTAAGCAAGACCGAAATAAGTCATTTACAAATAGTTCGAAAGAGACGGATTACGATGACGAGTGATGTCATTTACCTAGTTTTTTTGGATCATGGTTACACCAAACACCGCTTTTTGGTTTAAACTTCGCGCAGCTACACCTCCTGCGATTTTGTCCTTGGTGGCCAGTTCAAGTTTCGAAAAAACTCTTCTTACAATGCCCGTAAGCTGAGTCTTCATTCAATTTTAACCTCTTTGCTCGAATACTCCCTTGGGAGTTTCGTACAACTTTATCTCCCTATGGAGGCAATGCCTTACTATACTTTACGTTGAGACTACGTGATTCGTAATCGGTTACTGTCGAGGAGGTGGTGTGAAAATATCTGATAGCGCTTATTCGACACATATAGAAAGTCAGATGCTATTTCAAAATTATTTAGGCAATAATTTTTTATAATTCTTTGAAGTTGAATGTTGACAAATCACGTATTTAAATTTGAATTTGGAGAATATTCAGTACCTACAAAATTTGATATTATAACTAAACAAATAGAAATCTTCATCGTAGAGAATCTATTAGTTAACGGTTAGTACATTTCGTTGCTAAGCACCACTTGATCCATCAGCCTGTATAAGCACCCTGTATAAATAGCAACTCGCTGTATAATCCTGCGGAAGGCGTAAAAACAATATTAATATTACGGCTTAGGTCGCTTGCAGACGGGCGTTTCTTATATGGTATAGGAACGTTTTAATTGCTGTTTCTAACTAAAATAAAATCAGTATAACAAACTAGTAGCTAGGGTCAAACTGACCTCGCTTAAACTCTACATTCACTAAACTGATTTGGTACATATTTGAACTCAAAAATTGTTTTAACATGATATGTTGGGGACTTGGGACTGGTGTTGGATAAACAAGATATAATAAGTGAAAGCGACGTGGCAAACAGATTTTTCGGAATCGGAAAACTTTCAGACAGTAGAAATTTATTTATTTGTTTTATTATGGAAACTGACGTGGTTTTTAAACATTATTTATTAGCGCGCGCGGCTGCGTCTCGGAGCAGCAGCAGGAGGAGCAGCCGCGCGCGCGCATTTGCCTTGATAAAGATCGCCGAATGCGGTTGAAACTGTTGTCGGAATAATCGAATAAATCGTACGTAAATAATTCCCGTTTCTTAAAAACAAAATTTATTCGTTGCAAAAACACAAAAATAACAAGTAACAAGTAGCGTTTTTTTTGCCACAAACCCAGCACAACTCAGCATAATGCCCGGTGTTGTATACAACCGGCGCTCGTCTTCCGTTGGGACCGGCAGGTGACGTCACGCGCGGACGTCACTTTACACTTGTGCGTTTTGCACGCTCGTCTGCAAAGCATCTAGCAGTATTTAATGTTAATTTTAGGGCTTAGGAAGGGATGAAGTCGTAAATAACTAGAGAAGGTAATAAATGTTAAAGTCTTAAGGTGAAGATAAAGTATCTCTGAATTTTACGTGGATCATTTTGGATTGCTTCGCCTTAAGTGAATAAGTGGTTGCTTTTTCTTTAAAATTTCTTTGAAGGTAATTGAGGAAAACGGCCTTTGCCGTTTTATTGTTTGGCTAATAAAACCACTGGCTTACATTTTGTTAGGTTTAGTCAAAGATGTTTAAATCTATGGATTTAGAGTTGAGTACATAGCTCACGTCCAAAAACTGTCTTGAGATCACTCACGCTTTGAATACATGTTTTTGGAAATATCTATTTAAACCAATTTGCATACATACATACATATCGTGACACCTTTCCCCCGAGGGGGCTGGCTGAGGTGTAATACAACACCCACATTTCGCCGGACGATATTCAGTCCCAAATGTGGCAAGGGGCGAGCCTGTCGCCATACACCGGTCTCCAGTCATGTAGCAGATGACATACAATACGCACAAATGTTCACACAATGAACAAATTGGTGCGTGCTGTCGGCTGGGTTCGAACCCGCTCCCTCTGGCTTGAGAGGCGTACCTTCGGCCAACTAGACTGCCATCGCTCTAACCAGTTCAAATCTTATGTTAACCTTAGTTTACGTTTTATCAATACCTTATAGCTATCAAAAGTATAAGTATGTGCTCAAGACTAAGTAGGCTACGAGTATTTATACAGAATACCAAAAATAAGTTTGGTTAACATTTGCCTCAGTAATTTTTCAGCACTGACCCGAAATCCACAGCTCAAATATCATCTATTAAAATGCAAAATTTGAGGTAAAATAACTGGCCAAAGCAATAAAAACAATGTATGCATGTATAAACGAACCTTGCCTCAGTCCCACATAATTTGTAAATTTACAACCGACTATTACAAATTTGCGAATTTGGAAACAACAAATTTACTTGCTCGTACATGTGACTAAAGGGGCTTACATAACTAGTACAGTTAAACATAGTAGTAGGTTTTCATTTGAGTACGCCTCAAATTAAAACCAGCAATCTTATGTATATTATATATGTAATAGTTATGGGTATTTCCTTATCAGTTATCAGAGAGCAATATGGTATTTTTGACAGGTAGATATTTTTGTCGTGTCATGCTCGGTTTCACCATTCTCAACTAACAGTTTTTTTTTTTTTTTTTTTTTTTTTTATTTATTTATTTCGTAAAATATTTACATTTTAAGACACAAAGTATTGAAAAACTAAATAGTTTGTATCAATACCCTTATCGCTACACGCTACAATTATTAATGCAAACTAAACTACTGCAAGTTAAAATATACATAGGGTCCGCCACATAACTTTTTTTTTAAATTTAAAAAAAAAACTACTGCATACTTTTTTTTTTATTTGAAAGTACAATCCTTCCGGTTAATAATGAAAAATAATTTCATTCAAACGGCTGCCTCGGCTGGCCATGCAGTAGCCTACACGATGAGGGACACACGAACAGGACGGCGCTACATGCTACACAAGCATACATGCTACAGGGCGCAAAACATCGAGTGTAGCTTCGGCCGTGTGGCATGTAATTACGTCAAATATAATAAAATATTCATTAATGTCAAAAAAATAATAAAAGTTCAAAAATATCTTATTTTGAAATAAGCTTCAATGTCAGCAAACATGTTTTCTAGTAACCAAGCTCTCAGGTTGGTTCCTAGAAAATATGTAAAGCTACTTGTATTTGTATAAATAAACTAAATTTCGAACACTTCAGCTCTGGCAAAGCAGCCGTACCTCTAGTAACTATTAAGAGTCCGGCGACCACTTTAGACTAACTTTGCATTGGCTTACAGCTATAGCGCTATAGCGATTTCGTCTAGAAGAAGACGACGAGCGAAGAGAACAAGTAATGATATTGACCAGCCTCTAAAGTTACCCACAGAGTGACAAAGTACAATTTCAATTTTTTTATGACTTTTGCATTTCTGTAATCATTCTTAAATAACTACGAATTTCTCTTGTATTATGGATTCATTTAAAAGCTAATGATATAGACAACCTCCCTAAGTAAAGGGATTTGCTTTGTCTATCTATTGAATAAATCAGTCAAAAGTGACCCCTTAACAATGCGTATATTTTTCATAGCTCTATTTTCTCTTGAGGACGTTTTTTAAAAAAAACCAAGAAAGTAAGGGTTGAGATATAGTTCATTTAATTGTACATGCTGAATTTCATCATAATCTGACAAATGGTTTCCAAGAAATTTGACAAGCGCGTTTGTATGGAAATTTCAGACACCCTTAAGTGGACACCCGCGATACTGGGTTTTCCAAGTGCGGAGTCGACAGTGTTTGTAAATTGTGTAACTGGTTTGTCAATAAAGATATTTGTATTTTGTATAAGTAAACTAAAATTCCAACACTTCAGCTCTGGCAAAGCAGCCGTACCTCTAGTAACTATTAATTAATCTGCGCTACAGTTCAGCTCCAGCTTGAAACCCGGTCGAGGGTCTCTTGAACTACCGGCGAGGCTTGCTCTCATATCGGTGAGAGGTAACTCTATACCGTGTGTAACGGAAAGCCAGTGGCCACTGGAAACGTGCTGCGGTTGCTTCGGACAGATTTTGGATGGGTAACCACGACGATAATGATTGGAATCCAATAACAATTTACAGCGGGTTATGGGGATTAAGGTATTAAGGTGAAAACAGGTGTATTTTGAATATGACTTTTATTAAGGTACCAATACAATACAATACAATACAATACAATACAATACAATACAATACAATACAATACAATACAATACAATACAATACAATACATTACAATACAATACAATACAAAAACTCTTTATTGACACCAAATACAAAATAAATCTAAACTAAACATTCAAAAATATAGGCGCAATGGGCGGTCTTATCGCTTAAGAGCGATCTTTTCCAGACAACCTTTGGATGGAATAAAAGCATGGACACACCAATTTTGAAAGCTAGAGAAAAAATCAACTGTTTCATAGAAAAATGTCATTGACACAAGCTCTACACATTGGCCCCAACGCAACGGCACTCGCCCAACGTTGGGGCCAATTCTATTTTATTTATCCACTCGTTGGACCATTGGCGCTGGTCACATGGACAACACGCAATGACGTCAGTATAAGCATCATGTACAGATAGTTCAAAATTGACAATGACGATGACGAGAGACGTCATCAGGTGTTGACTACCGGAACGCAAAACCGACGAGGTGTTAAAAGTTTGACGTATTTGTGTGTGTGTTTGTACATGTGTCTGTGGCATTGGAGCTCGGATCAACCGATTTTGTTTTTTTTTATCTCAAAACTCCTTCCTAATCAGAACTGCCTGGGGAACACCGAGGCAGGAAGCGCGTTCCACGCGCTTCCTGCCTCGGTGTTCCCCAGCAATAGATACAACCTGGGTCTCTTCAAGACAAGAGTGAATAGGCACCTCATGGGCAAGCGTGCTGAATCTTAGACCACATCGTCACTTTCCATCAGGTGTGTTGTGGTCAAACGTGGGCACAGTCAATAATTAAAAAAAATGATTTTTTTTTAATATTTAGTAGCTGTTTGAAAGGTTATTAGTCTGGAATGTTCTTATCTACAGGAAATCGGTGTTGAGTTTTTTTTATTTTTGTTGGATCATGCTTACACCTACCTGTTTTCGGCTTAGTACTTACCCCTATTTCCCGTAAACCTGTATATTGTTGGAATCGCTATTCTATAAATGTCTGATTATGATAGTAGCAAATAGTAGCTGGTAACACAGATTGTTATAGTGATTGAGTGCGAGCGGGAATGCGTATGTTTAAGTAGGTTAGTGCGAACGGGATGGCATGCGATCGTAATCATAATTCCGATCACGATCAAGATTATTAGGCGGGGGTATCCCGAAAAGCAGTTCCGATTGCTTAGACATGCTTGCACTGCGAACAGACTAATAATTATGTTTTTCTGTACTTATTTCTTCTGTATATACCTACGTACACTAGCTGTCACCCCGCGACTTCGTTCGCGTTTATTCTTTATCTAAATATATGAGCTATCCTATCTGTTAAGTTAGATCGAACTGCACACGGTGTGCAAATTTGATTGAAATCGGTTAAGTAGTTTAGGAGTCTATAGCGGACAAACAACGTGACACGTAATTTATACATGTATATTAAGAAGATATATAAAACTGAGTGGTCAGAGCTTTTAGTCGTTCAAAAGCCTTGAAAATAACATAATAGTTGTTTTTTACCCGACTGCGCAAGAGAGAGGGTTGTGTTTTTCGAGTGTATCTGTGTATGCATGTGGGTACAGGCCGATTTAAACTTAAGGCCCCGTAATACACCAAGTCACCAAAACAAATATTTTTTTGCGCCTAGTTTGATTAAAAAAAATAATTATGATCAGTTGCAAAAAATATACAGCTGGTAGAAAAAACAACCAACTAAAGTTTAACCGAAGTACAATTTTGAAAATCATTCTCATTTTGGAAAAAAATAATTACAAAAAGTATCTTCTTAAAAAAGCTATCAGAACGTAGTTATCTAAATTTTCAGCGTTTACACCCCAATTTTTTCGATTATTAAATAGCCAGATTTAACCTAAAGTTTAACTGAGCTAATTATTCTTATTTGTGTCCTTATTACGATTAATATCAATACAATTGCAAAACAATGTATTTCTAAACACTGATCTCATTTTACCATCACAGTCATTTGATTTACGATTTTCAACTCTAAATAAAGCGGGTTATGTAATGTGTGTTAAATGTGTGTAAACGTATGTGTGAGATAATCGTGCAATGACCGAGCCTTAATAGTGGCCGTGAAGTTAGGCGCGAAACGCTGCGCAGTAGCGAAAACGAAAGCACGCGCGAGCGACAGAGAGGCAATATAACGCAGTCCCGCAGTCTCGCACGGCGGTGAAGTGAGCCGCAAGGCTCACTTCACCGAGCGTTCGGTTCGTTCGGAGCGTTCGGGAGCGAGCGTTCCGCATGCAAAAGCGTGCGGTGCGTTGCATCGCCAAAGTACCCTGGAACACACCAGCTCGTCCATATTTCGTTGAACTAGGAATCCTGACGTTGCCTGCCATATTGATTTATCAAGTGGCAGTGTACGCCAGGATAAACCACGGAACGTACGAAGACCGAGGTGCGAGGCATGGACGCGACACGCGCGGCCGTCATAAGCTACTTTCCATCCCACGGTCCCTCGTGAAGTCCTCTAAGTTGACGCATGTCATGGCCCCGACTGTCTACAACAACCTGCCAGACGATGTAACTGCAGCTATTAGCTTGCAATCTTTTAAAACCAAACTTAAAAAATGGCTCATTGAGCAAGCTTTTTATGATTTTGATGAATTTGTATAAACTCGGACATAAGATTCTAATAATAATTTTAATTCTTAATATTTTTATTTTAGTTATGTGTTCTTGTGTTGTGTAATTTTTGAATTTGACATTTTTACTGTATTATTTAATATATATTGATTGTATTATTATTTTTTAAATTGACATGTAAAATTACATTTTATGAATAAAATGAATATGAATATGAATATACTAGCTGCGCCCCGCGGTTTCACCCGCGGTCCCACAGGAACTGTATATTTTTTCGGGAATAAAAGTATGTCCCTATGTCCTTTTCTGTACCCCAGACAACATGAATTCAAAATTTCAAGACGATTGAGTAGTTGAGACGTGAAAGCGTTACAAACATACAAACAAACGAATAAACTCACTTTCGCATTATAATATTAGTTAGGATGTCAGGCGCTCACCGGTCGAGCAAGGTAGATGATGATGACGATGTGTCTGGTGTTCGACACAGGCGAGGAAGAGCTCGGGGAGGTGCCCAAAGGGGCTAGCGCTGCGGGGGGCGTGGTCGTCTATGAGAGCGTTCCCGTAGCTCCGATATTATGCGCCGAGGTGGAATACCCTAGGGTTTTTAAGGTTTTTAGGGGTTTTAGCGGGTATGCTGCCTCTGGCGAGCTTCCCACATATCTACCCAGCCTGCCCCCGGGGTCAGTAGGTAAAAGGTATTCCCTAGAAAAACTTGCGTGACAGATCACCACGTTCAATTCGCGTGCGGTTTTACACAGCTCAAACGACACCGCAGCTTGCATTTACTTCACGGATGCTTTTGGTTTGCCGGGCTAGACGAAGCTGAAGGTAATAGAAGGTATCTAAAGGCTAGGTAAACAAAAACATTACCATTTAAAACGGAAATTTTGACTATTGTTGAGTGTGAATTATAGCCTATGTCCAAGACGTAAGCTATATCTGTGCCAAATTTTATCCAGATCCGTTCAGCCATTCTGGCGTGATTGAGTAACAAATATCCATCCAAACTTTCGCATTTATAATATTATTTCGGGTTTAAAAGAGTAACAAATTAATATATTTAGATTTCTTGCTGAAGAGCTGATGATCCCGTGGGATGCCACGGGAACACTATATTTTTACGGGATAAAAAGTAGCCTATGTACTAATCCAGGATGTCAGCTATTTCCACACTAAGTTTCATTAAAATTGATCCAGCCGTTTGAGCGTGAAGAAGTAACAAACACACACACTCACAAACTTTCGCCTTTATAGTAATTAATACTATTGTACTTTATAGTAATTAATTAATATTATACGTGTTTCCTTGCTCATCCCGCGGGAACACTATATTTTTAGGAAATAATAAGAAATTGTAGGTACCTATTTATGAAAAAGTGCGTTAAAAACGTCAAATTAAATCTACTTTAAAAAAGCGTATATGAGTAATACTTTTTTTAAATTCCCTGCTCACGGGAACACTATATTTTTAAGGGATCAAAAAATGTGTATAAAAAACAAAAATGCGTCCAAAACGTGTAAATCTATAGTGGTTTATACGTTTTAGACGCATTTTTTAGCCCACGCGAACAGTTAAATTTTCCGGGATAAAAAGTAGCCTATGTTCTAATCAAGGGTGTCAGCTACTTCTGTACTGAATTTTGTCAAAATTGGTCCAGCAGTTTGAGCGCGAAGATGAACGATCACAAACTTTCTCCTTTTTAATATTAGTGTGATCACTATAATGGCTTACGCATAAGATATAGATTTATACCGCGGCGGACTTTTTGTAAGCCTATTTAAGATGAATATTTCCAACATACATTACACATGTGTACTCGTAACTCTAGCGGTTTTTCCAGCGCACGCCAGAATAGCTCGCTGATGGTAGATTTTTTCCTACTTACTTGACTCTAATCGTCATATTTTGGACAATTCACACAATATCTTTATAAATTGTAGCCTATGTGTTATTCTGATGTATAAGCTATATTATTGTAAAGTTTAATTAAAATCATCTCCAAAGCTTTTGACAGGGTTTGGCATGACAGTCTTATCAGCAAGCTCACTTCGTTTGGCTTGACCGCTAGGTTTGTTGCGTGGATTTCGGATTTTCTGAGGGGCCGATCCATTCGAGTTGTCATTGACGGTTGCTCGTCTGATCGAATGAATATAAATGCCAGGGTTCCTCAGGGATCCGTGCTCTCTGCGACACTCTTCCTGGTGCACATTAATGCCCGGTATCTTTGGGTATGCAGATGACAGCACTGTTGTGGAAAGCAATAAGTCTAGCGCACAGTCTAGTGGGTCTCAAATCCGGTCTCTAAGGGCTGACATGGTCGAGCGCTTGAACTTGTCCCTCCAGGCAGTCTCCAGTTGGGGTGATGCCAACCTGGTCAAGTTCAACGCGGCTAAAACCCAGGCGTGTCTGCTTTCCGCAAAAAGGAGGCCATTCGAACTGGGTCCTACTTTTCGAGGTGTATCCATCCCGATTAATAACAGCCTGGAGCTTTTAGGCGTTTCTTTGACTTCGACCCTCAACTTCGGCTCCTATATTGAGTCTAAGGCTCAATTAGCTGCTAAAAAGCTGGGTATTCTCTCGAAGGTGCGACGGTACTTCACGCCGGAACAGTTGCTGTCATTATATAAGGCACAGGTTCGGTCGTGCATGGAGTACTGTTCGCACCTTTGGGATGGATCGGCCAAGTACCAGCTCGAGGCGTTGGAGTCCATCGAGAAACGTGCGAAGAAGCTCATTGGCAACGACTCCCTTGTCCAGACCAAACTTCAAAGTCTAGATCATCGGCGCAAGGTTGCTGGTCTATCGGTTTTTTATCGGATACATTTCGGTGAGTGTGCATCTGGTTTGCATGACCTTATTCTTCCTAGCCCATTCTTTTATAAAACAACCAAGAGTATGAAAAAGCGGCATCGTTTTATGGTCGACATACTAACAACACGCAAAAAACGCTTTGGTTCGTCTTTTCTTATACGGACCGCTAGAGTGTGGAATACTCTGCCAGAGTGTGTGTTCCCTGACACTTATAATCTGGGTGTCTTCAAGTCTCGAGTGAATCGGTTTCTTCTAGGCAAGCGTGCTCTATCGTAGGCCGCATCACTGCTTATCATCAGGCATGTTGAAGGCCAAACGCAAGCCTATAAAGTTTAAAAAAAAATAATCCATTCAGTAGTTTTACGTGAAAGAGTAACAAACATCCATCCAAACATACAAACATTCGCGTTTATAATATTAGTAGGATTATTATGGCTGCTGTGTTATTATGTCATCTGCTACATGACTGGAGCCCGGTGTATGGCGACAGGCTCGCCCCCTGTCACATTTGGGACTGAATATCGTCCGGCGAAGTGTGGGTGTTGTACACCTCTGCCAGCCCCCTCGGGAGAAAGGCGTGATGATTTGTTTATTTACATTATTAAAAATGAACCAAAACAACCAAAAAAGGACCAATTACTTACCTACCTAAAACCTATCTAATGTTATTTAAGTAAAAACGAAGAAATTCTTCATACTCGTAACTAACAGGTAAGTAACCTATCTATGATAATAAAAAAAAAAAATGATGTATATTTTTGTACGTGCTCCACCCCAAACTCCTCACAAAAAAATATCCTGCCAATATTTAACTTTGGGTCTATATTACTTTAAATACAATGCGTTTTTAACAAATTGCTAGTGCCTTGAAAATTCGTAAAACAGACACAACCGTCAACAACGTCTGCCCCCACGCGTCTGCCCGCGTTCGGGTCGCGCGCAGCGATGAGTGACTTCTTCCCCCTCCTCACCTGCCGTGCGTCGGACCGCCCTTTACTTGAAACTTTTCGTTATATTTTGGTCAATTCACACAATATCTTTATAAATTGTAGCCTATGTGTTATTCTGATGTATAAGCTATATTATTGTAAAGTTTCATTAAAATCCATTCAGTAGTTTTTACGTGCAAGAGTAACAAACATCCATTCTTACAAACTTTCGCGTTTATAATATTAGTAGGATTTATATGGTTTTTATTTTTGTTTTAGATTCTATAGAATACGTTCGAAATATAGAATAGATTCGATAATTATATTTTAATTATCGAACCTGCTCACAAACTTCACGCGAATCGGTTGAGGTATGCGACCTGTAGAAGGAAGACAAACATCGGCCGCGAGGTCTACATCTCACAGAGCCACTAGAAAAAAAAGGTACCAATATGCAGCCTCCTTAACATTTACAACCGGAGTAGTTTTTACAAGCGGCGACCGCGGTCTCATTTCCTGTTTTTTAATATTTTACTTTTCATTTGGATGACGCTTCCGTGCTGTGAACAAGCACAGAATTTTATTTTTTACAGAAACTTACAATTTATGTTGCATTCAATTGTAAGTTTCTGCAAAAATAACTAAAAAACTAAAATTTTTCTTGAAAATACATCTTTTTTTTCATATTTTTTTAAATATTTTTTATAAAGAATAGGTCAACATTTGACCACCAACTCTTTTTTTTTTACTTAATAGGCTTGCGTTTGGCCGCCAACATGCCTGATGATAAGCAGTGATGCGGCCTACGATGGAGCACGCTTGCCTAGCAGAAACCGATTCACTCGAGACTTGAAGACACCCAGATTATAAGTGTCAGGGAACACACACTCTGGCAGAGTATTCCACACTCTAGCGGTCCTTATGAGAAATGAGGAACCAAAGCGTTTCGTGCGTGTTGTAGGTATGTCGACCATAAAACGATGCCGCTTTTTTGTACTCTTGGTTCCTTTATAGACTCGCCTCTCGCCTCGCCTGATGTGAAGCAACAGCGTAGCCTAAGATGAAGCACGAAGACCTAGTAGGTACTTATTCACTCTGGCCTTGAAGATACCTGGGTTGTAGTTAGTCGGAAAAACAGATGGTGGCAAACGATTCCAGTCCCTAGCCGTTCGTATTAAGAAGGTGGAGGAGAACCGCTTAGTACGAGTAGGTGGTATATCGACTAAGTAGGGATGATACTTATGCGTTTTCCGACTTGTTGGATTGAATGGACACACGTTAGACCACGACACACCTGATGGAAAGTGACGATGCGGTCTAAGATGGAGCACGCTTACCAATGAGGTGCCTATTCACTTGAAGAGACCCAGGTTGTATTTATTGCTGGGGAACACTGGACAGAAAGTGCATTCCACTCCTTGGCAGTCATCATCATCATCATCATCACAGTCTTTTACATCCCACTGCAACGACACAGACCTACCTTACGTCGAGGAAGATTGAGCCGTTATCCACCACGCTGGCTCAGTGCAGGTTGGTGGGTCACATGTCCGAGAATTATTAATTCTAGGACATGTCGGTTTCCCCACGATGTCATAGTAATACAGTTGTCAACAATTTTAAGAGGTTTGTTTCTCTTCCAGATGTGTGAAGTCAGTAGTGGGTTTCCCCACGATGTCATAGTTATTAATAGTAGACGTGGAAAATGTCAACAGATTTCTCTTATAAAAAAGTGTCTAGTCAGTACATTTTTTTTATTTCACAACAGAGTAGGTAAGTACATTTACGTTTGACTACTGGCTCGCCTGATGGGAAGCGACTGCGTAATAGAAAGTTTAACACACTTGCCTTGGAGATACCTATTTACTAAAGTTATTTTAGGTTTCTCCAGCCACCATTCTCAAGCCGCATTCTCAAGTCGCAAGGTCGGAATTAACTGCTGCCTCTGCAGCAGTTAATTCCGACCCAGCCGAAGGCACGCACCAATTTGTTCATTGCGTGAACATTTGTGCGTATTTAATGTCATCTGCTACATGACTGGATCCCGGTGTATAGCGACAGGCTCGCCCCCTGTCACATTTGTATGTGGCGTAGTGTGGGTGTTGTACACCTCTGCCAGCCCCTTCAGCCTCTTTCGGGGGAAAGGCGTAACGATAATTATATTAGGTTTTAATTTAAATTTACTTACCTCCTAAATCAACAATCAACTTGCGAGTCCAAAAATACGAATAGGCAGGTAGGCTTGCCTAAAAGTTTTAGCAAAATCACGTAATAGAATAAAAAAAATCCTTTTTTTATGTAAAATATTTTTTTTTCGCTAAACATCTTTAGTGACTTTTCCTGTCTGTACGTACATAAAATACTTTTATTAACTTATACCAACTTGAAAAAAACTAATACCAAACAGGTTAAAGAGCGCGATCATCATATGTTTTAATTATTTGTTATTATAATGTTCTATTTTGTTTATGTTGTTACATTGCCTGAAATAAATGAGTTATTATTATTATAAGGAATTTTATGGTAAAAGAGGCATCTTAAAATACATGCCTATGAAATACATTTATTACACTTTCTTCTTTCCAAGTGGCTACTCAGATAAGGATAGTTCTAATAAATTTCTCTCGGAAAATTGCCACAATCAATGCTCTAATCGTTTTCCTTATTACCAATATATTACATAGTTTCAGTAGCGGATCCAGGGGAGAGGGGGGGGAGGACTCAAGGGCTAAGTCCTCCTCCCACGCAAGTATCTACGATAGTATCTGATTAACTGAATATTTATAAATAGTTAAAAAATATGTGTCTTTAATGATATTGTTCTTACCCGACTGCGCAAGAAGAAGGGTTATGTTTATAGTTATGTATGTGTGAGGTTTCTTTGGCACGCCCTGCAGCCTAAACAGCTTGATGGATTTCGACATGTGAGGTGTCATTTGAATCGTCTTGATAGTGGAAGTGACATAAGGTACAACATTTTGCAGCCGGGTTTTTAGTTTTTCTTTTAATAATATTACCCGTTACCTTTCTTGATAAAGATTACTCTCAGCTAACTCAAAATGTACCCTACCTTGATAAGCCTTTCTGTCACCTAAGTCAAGCCCCCAAACCAAAATTCTGGATCCGACACTGCGTAGTTTTCTCTATAATACTCGTAATAAATCTAGACTCTTCTCAAGTTATCTGGGATCAAGTAATTTCTTGACTACATCTCATTTGTAACCATGTTAGTTTTTGACCTTTGCTCTGAGCTTATGAAAAGCTTTTATTCTCCTTTCGTCCAATTCGGGCTATTATTTTGATCATTTGCAGTTCATTGTTATTCTATGCTGTTCTAGCGAATGCTACATTATTTGTTAAAAGAAAATATAAAGCTGATTGCAAAATCTAGCTTGTTGCACCTTGAATTAATCAAAACAAATGTAACGAGAGCTTCGAGGCCCAAAATTTGTCAAGCCAGCACATAATTATTATTGTTGCTTATACGTAGTGTAAAGATTAATAAAATATTTTGTCAAGTAGTTTTGTTAAGAGGGCCGCGACGTACTGAAATTTCCATACAAACGCACTACTGAATTTTCTTGAAAACCGTTTGTCAGATTATGATGAAATTTAGCATGTACAATAAAATTAACAATATCTTCGCCCCTATGTTCTTGTTTTTTTTTAAAAACGTTCTCAAGCGAAATAGAGCTATGAAAAATATCCGCATTTTTAAAGGGTCACTTTTGACTGATTTATTCAATAGGTTGACAAAGCAAATCAAAAATTCCATTACATAGGGAGGTTGTCTACATCATTAGCTTTTAAATGAATCAATAATACAAGGGAAATTCTTAGTTACTTAAGAATGATTATGGTAGTGCAAAAGTCATAAAAAAAAATGAAATTGCACTTTGTCACTCTGTAGGTAAGTTTAGAGGCTCGTCAGGTATCATTACTCGCTCTCTTCACTCGTCTTCTTCTTCTAGACGAAATGGCGATAGAATACCTTAAGCCAATGCGAAGTTAGTCTAGGTCGCCTAGGTCGAAATTAGTTAGGTCGCCGGACTCTTAAGCCCCGACGCAAAAACGACGGGGTGTTATAAGTTTGACGTGTTTGTGCGTGTGTGTGTTTGTGTCTGTCTGTCTGTGACATCGTAGCTCCCGAACGGATGACCAATTTTTTTTTTTTTTTTTGTTTGAAATGTTTGTTAGTCGCGCGGTAGTGTTCTTAGCTATGATTGATGAAAATTAGTCAATCATCAATCAGAAAATCATCAATTTAGGCTGAGAACTCACACTGCGGTTTTCGCCCGCGCCTGCTGCGGCGCCTCAAGTCAAGAACGCCGATAGAAATCAGAAATCGGAATTTATTGATAACTCCTATAGTTACACGTCACAGTTGAATATTTATAATTAAAAATGAATGCCAGAACAATAATCCTACTAATATTATAAACGCAAAAGTTTGTATGTATGGATGGATGGATGTTTGTTACTCTTTCACGCCAGAACGGCTAAACAGATTTGGATGAAATTTGGCTCAGATATAGAGTATAGTCTAGAATAGCACATAGGGTACTATTAAACCGCGGGTGAAACCGCGGGGCGCAGCTAGTAATTGATAATTATGTCAAAAAAAAAATCATTCATGTCATTATACAGTTAAGTATAGTAAAAATAGTTTAATATTATGTATAGCTATTATTATACAAAATAATAATAGTTCAAAAATCTCTTATTTTAAAATAAGCTTCAATGTCATAAAACATATCCGTGGCACGTAGGAATAACTGAACAACTCGACTTGCATGATTTTTTTTTTATTGGCTTAAACGCTTCCTTCGTATGCGCTTTACTATGTATAAAAAAAACAGCCCGAAATATACAATAGTTTTAGAGCAATCGCGTTTTGTACATCTCGACACCCTTGCATTTTATGGTGTTTTACTTGATAAAACGACTTATCAAGTGTGTGTTTGCTTACTAATATTGACATCTTGAATTATTAACATCAACACATGTTCAAAATATTGAAGATCTCGACTTATACACCTAAGCCTTCTCTGCAAAAATTAATTTTAACTTGACAAATTGAGATGTCAAGCATAAGTTTGTGTATGAATAATTGTCATCTTGATTTATCAACTTACACTCACATCCAAAATACTGGATATCTCGACGTATACACATAGCCTGTTTCTGCCTCCATTGACAAATCGAGATGTCAAGTTATGGCAAGCCAAATATTTTTGTTTAAAAAGTGACATTATCACATGTTCACTTTTACCTTTGCCGTGGTGATTTAGTTTTCATCTGCAATAGCAAGATATCAAGTTGTTATCTACCCGAGCTGGATATTTTTTATGTACCTACTGGAGCCTAAACGCCAACAAACATGCCATGCAACAACGTGAAGTAAATATAAAAAATATATTATAATGCTGTACATGATTGGTGACTATTACTATCATTGGTGTACTATGTACCTACCTACATGCATACTTACACAAAAGATTCAAATCAATACAGGGTTGATTGATAGCGGGGTACAAAGCCGTAAAGAGACGCTAGCATAGATCATTTAGACCCTTTAGAGCCATGGTTGTCTAAGACGAAGTCTGACAATTTTTTAAATCTGTGTTTTAAGGTTTTTGGGGAAAAACACCAATGATGGCCAATCAGAATAAGAAGTTCCTTTTTTTCACTTTATTTAATTAAAATAATAGTCATAGCACCGCGACAATCCAACTAGAAAAGAAAGGTAAACCATTTAGAGTAGGAAAGGGTGTCAGACATGGAGACCCTCTACCTCCAAAACTATTCTCAGCGGTTGTCGAAACAATCTTTAGGAGACTTAACTTGGAAAACCTCGGAATCAATGTCGACCGAGTCTCCCTAACACAATCGAGGTTCGCAGACGATATATATATATAATGTTATTTGCTGAAACACCTAAAAACAAATGATACTTGAACTAGCGGATGAAAGTGAGAAGAAAGGTTTAAAGTTGAACCCAGAGAAAACAAATGGGAAGAAAACCACCATACATCTAGGAAATAACCAAATTGATTACACTGATGAATATATCTACCTGAGACAGCTAATAACACAAGAGGTCCCTATACGCAAAGAAGTTGACAGAAGAATAACAAATGGCTGAAAGAGATACTGGAGTCTGAGAGAAGCCATGGAAGATAAAACTCTTCACATTAATGTAAAGAAAAAACTTTTCAACACCTGCGTACTACCTGTTTTAATGTAAAATCAGAAGACTCAAATGGCAATGGGCAGGGCATATGATAAGAGGCCAAGAGAAATGGAGCAAAATTGTGACACGATGGTGCCCTAGGAAAAGGAAAAGGGGCAGACCACAGAAATGGTGGGATGATGACATTAGACAGGTAGCAGGAGTAACTTGGAATAGAGTGGCCCAAGATAGACAGGAATTAAAAAGGTTGGAGGAGATCTTTGCCGATTGGCAAACAGACCTACAAAAAATAATTAAGTATTAGAATAGATTAAGATTAGTTTAACTACCAAAATATACTTGTAAATCCACAGTCATAGTTTTTAGTTCTTAATACTTTGTAAATAGATACTAAGTTGGTCTGAATAAAGGGTTTTATTATTATTTATTAGTATTATTATTGATCGAAGTAATGTGTAAGCAATCTAACAAAACATGTATTAAGCATGTGTGTCATCAGACATTTTTACAGATTTTTTACAGCCACTTAAGATTACGAAAATTTTCAAAGATTTTTTAAAACGGTTTTTTGAAGTCGTTTAAAATAATAATTAGAAAAGCTTTTTAAATAAGACCTTTTATAAGTAGGTATTTATGTCTTGTAGTGTGTTTGATTAATATTTTCTTATTTGTAGAACTCAACGATTGCCAACTGTTGATTTCTCGGGATAATAAGTCTAGCCTATGTGTTAATTTAGTGTATACTCTAAATAATTCATTTTAATTAGAAACAAATGCGTTTCCATTGTGTTTTTCCCATATGTTTAAAAAATAACTTTAAAAAGTTAGTGAAAATAGTTTTTAGATTATGTAAATGAGCGTATAATTCTAAAAAAAATATATTTAAATACTAAGACTTTTTTTACATTTTGCATTATATGCTGAAAAGTAAGATATATCTTGTAAAGTAGTAATAATTACTTGACAAACTATATCTGTTTGAAGTTGTCATTGGTTTACTAATGAGAAATAATGCTTTTTCCATTGAAATAACTAAGGTAACCGATAAAAATGATCCGTACTCAGATGGTGAATAACTGGATAAATGTCCTTAAAAGCCAAAACTTGGTCTACAAGTCGAGTTATCAACTTATTCAAGGCATTTCAGCTGTTTGACAAGTCTATTATTATGTGAACTATAAGTAGTTTCGTTAAATTTTTGAAACCATACGAAAGAGGGCCTCAAGTAACCCTCAAAATAACTTTGACATCATCGTTTAACTAACTTACCGACTAAACAGAAAATGTCAAACTTTAAAATGGCTGCCCTGAAAAATTGACGTTTTTGCGATGTTCAGTTATTCCTGCGTGCCACGGATTTATTCTGTTTAAGAGGCCAGCTTCTTTAATTAGCAACCTAGTAAAAGGTAGAGAACCGCAACGTCTTAATTAAAACTAAACATTAAGGATTCGTGCCCAAGATGTTGTTTAATGTAAGAATTTGCATTAATTTATTTCATTTAGTTACGTTCCATTTGGATCTAGTAGATGATATCTTTGTCTTATTTAAATTTTGGTTCGGCTTAAATCAAAACAAGAAACATTTGGTGGTTTTTTTTTTGTTTTTGTTTAAATATATCGCCGTCGAGCTTTATGCTAAAAGTTAAATAATTTAAAAAACAAGTAACATAATTAAAAGAAAATAAATGTAATGTATATCTATACACGTAACGTAACGGCTGCAAAATGTTTTACCGTATGTCACTTCCACTATCGGGACGATTCAAATGACACCTCATATGTCGATCCATAAAGCTGTTTAGGCTGTAGGGCGTGCCAAAGAAACCTCATACACTCGTAAAACATAAACGCTTCTTCTTGAGCATTCGGGTAAAAAAGGAACCCATGGTATGGTATGGGTAGTCGGGGAGACACAGAAAGAGATAATTATGGCATAAACGAGATAAACTCGTTTAATTAAATGTTTGTTTTGATAAATAAGAGTTAGATCGCGTTTGTTTCATATTACTATGTTTACATGCCAAAAAATGTCCGACTTCTGTCTGACAGCAGCAAGTGTTGTCCGACAGCACTTGCTGGCGCTGTCATTTTTGGTTAAAGTTTACATGCAAGTGGAAAAGGTGCTTAACACTACATCATAAATAATTAGAAAGAAAGAAAGAAAAAAGTTTATTTGTGACCTTTTGAAATTAAAAACATTGAGGGAATTTTACAATATACAAGGTCACAAAACGGCCCCAACTCAGCATAATGCCGGCTGTTAACCGGCGCTGGTCTTCCATAATTAGGTTAATAATAGTAGATTATGCACGCACCAATTTGTTCATTGTGTGAACATATGTGCGTATTGTGTGTCATTTGCTACATGACTGGAGCCCGGTGTATGGCGACAGGCTCGCCCCCTGTCACATCTGGGACTGAATATCGTCCGGCGAAGTGTGGGTGTTGTATACCTCTGCCAGCCCCCTCGGGGGAAAGGCGTGACGATATGTTATGTTATGCACCGAAGGAACAAAGCAGTTTTTCACATCGCGGACGGCTTATTGAACCTCTAACGTAACGAGGGACTCTAGAGTTAACTCCCCAGCGCAGCGAGGGAGTTATTTAGAGTCCTGAGTGAAGCGAGGGGTTCAAGCCGCCCAAAACAATGACACTGCTTTATCCTAGAGGTAAATACTCTACTTTTCACACGTTTTGTGAGGCAATAAAAAGGAGCTGTGAAAATATGTTACACCCATGGTATACTCCACTACCATGGTATAATAATATATGTACGCCAGTCACGTGGGCAACACGGAGTGACGTCAATCGATGCTTAAGCAAGACCGAAATAAGTCATTTACAAATAGTTCGAAAGAGACGGATTACGATGACGAGTGATGTCATTTACCTAGTTTTTTTGGATCATGGTTACACCAAACACCGCTTTTTGGTTTAAACTTCGCGCAGCTACACCTCCTGCGATTTTGTCCTTGGTGGCCAGTTCAAGTTTCGAAAAAACTCTTCTTACAATGCCCGTAAGCTGAGTCTTCATTCAATTTTAACCTCTTTGCTCGAATACTCCCTTGGGAGTTTCGTACAACTTTATCTCCCTATGGAGGCAATGCCTTACTATACTTTACGTTGAGACTACGTGATTCGTAATCGGTTACTGTCGAGGAGGTGGTGTGAAAATATCTGATAGCGCTTATTCGACACATATAGAAAGTCAGATGCTATTTCAAAATTATTTAGGCAATAATTTTTTATAATTCTTTGAAGTTGAATGTTGACAAATCACGTATTTAAATTTGAATTTGGAGAATATTCAGTACCTACAAAATTTGATATTATAACTAAACAAATAGAAATCTTCATCGTAGAGAATCTATTAGTTAACGGTTAGTACATTTCGTTGCTAAGCACCACTTGATCCATCAGCCTGTATAAGCACCCTGTATAAATAGCAACTCGCTGTATAATCCTGCGGAAGGCGTAAAAACAATATTAATATTACGGCTTAGGTCGCTTGCAGACGGGCGTTTCTTATATGGTATAGGAACGTTTTAATTGCTGTTTCTAACTAAAATAAAATCAGTATAACAAACTAGTAGCTAGGGTCAAACTGACCTCGCTTAAACTCTACATTCACTAAACTGATTTGGTACATATTTGAACTCAAAAATTGTTTTAACATGATATGTTGGGGACTTGGGACTGGTGTTGGATAAACAAGATATAATAAGTGAAAGCGACGTGGCAAACAGATTTTTCGGAATCGGAAAACTTTCAGACAGTAGAAATTTATTTATTTGTTTTATTATGGAAACTGACGTGGTTTTTAAACATTATTTATTAGCGCGCGCGGCTGCGTCTCGGAGCAGCAGCAGGAGGAGCAGCCGCGCGCGCGCATTTGCCTTGATAAAGATCGCCGAATGCGGTTGAAACTGTTGTCGGAATAATCGAATAAATCGTACGTAAATAATTCCCGTTTCTTAAAAACAAAATTTATTCGTTGCAAAAACACAAAAATAACAAGTAACAAGTAGCGTTTTTTTTGCCACAAACCCAGCACAACTCAGCATAATGCCCGGTGTTGTATACAACCGGCGCTCGTCTTCCGTTGGGACCGGCAGGTGACGTCACGCGCGGACGTCACTTTACACTTGTGCGTTTTGCACGCTCGTCTGCAAAGCATCTAGCAGTATTTAATGTTAATTTTAGGGCTTAGGAAGGGATGAAGTCGTAAATAACTAGAGAAGGTAATAAATGTTAAAGTCTTAAGGTGAAGATAAAGTATCTCTGAATTTTACGTGGATCATTTTGGATTGCTTCGCCTTAAGTGAATAAGTGGTTGCTTTTTCTTTAAAATTTCTTTGAAGGTAATTGAGGAAAACGGCCTTTGCCGTTTTATTGTTTGGCTAATAAAACCACTGGCTTACATTTTGTTAGGTTTAGTCAAAGATGTTTAAATCTATGGATTTAGAGTTGAGTACATAGCTCACGTCCAAAAACTGTCTTGAGATCACTCACGCTTTGAATACATGTTTTTGGAAATATCTATTTAAACCAATTTGCATACATACATACATATCGTGACACCTTTCCCCCGAGGGGGCTGGCTGAGGTGTAATACAACACCCACATTTCGCCGGACGATATTCAGTCCCAAATGTGGCAAGGGGCGAGCCTGTCGCCATACACCGGTCTCCAGTCATGTAGCAGATGACATACAATACGCACAAATGTTCACACAATGAACAAATTGGTGCGTGCTGTCGGCTGGGTTCGAACCCGCTCCCTCTGGCTTGAGAGGCGTACCTTCGGCCAACTAGACTGCCATCGCTCTAACCAGTTCAAATCTTATGTTAACCTTAGTTTACGTTTTATCAATACCTTATAGCTATCAAAAGTATAAGTATGTGCTCAAGACTAAGTAGGCTACGAGTATTTATACAGAATACCAAAAATAAGTTTGGTTAACATTTGCCTCAGTAATTTTTCAGCACTGACCCGAAATCCACAGCTCAAATATCATCTATTAAAATGCAAAATTTGAGGTAAAATAACTGGCCAAAGCAATAAAAACAATGTATGCATGTATAAACGAACCTTGCCTCAGTCCCACATAATTTGTAAATTTACAACCGACTATTACAAATTTGCGAATTTGGAAACAACAAATTTACTTGCTCGTACATGTGACTAAAGGGGCTTACATAACTAGTACAGTTAAACATAGTAGTAGGTTTTCATTTGAGTACGCCTCAAATTAAAACCAGCAATCTTATGTATATTATATATGTAATAGTTATGGGTATTTCCTTATCAGTTATCAGAGAGCAATATGGTATTTTTGACAGGTAGATATTTTTGTCGTGTCATGCTCGGTTTCACCATTCTCAACTAACAGTTTTTTTTTTTTTTTTTTTTTTTTTATTTATTTATTTCGTAAAATATTTACATTTTAAGACACAAAGTATTGAAAAACTAAATAGTTTGTATCAATACCCTTATCGCTACACGCTACAATTATTAATGCAAACTAAACTACTGCAAGTTAAAATATACATAGGGTCCGCCACATAACTTTTTTTTTAAATTTAAAAAAAAAACTACTGCATACTTTTTTTTTTATTTGAAAGTACAATCCTTCCGGTTAATAATGAAAAATAATTTCATTCAAACGGCTGCCTCGGCTGGCCATGCAGTAGCCTACACGATGAGGGACACACGAACAGGACGGCGCTACATGCTACACAAGCATACATGCTACAGGGCGCAAAACATCGAGTGTAGCTTCGGCCGTGTGGCATGTAATTACGTCAAATATAATAAAATATTCATTAATGTCAAAAAAATAATAAAAGTTCAAAAATATCTTATTTTGAAATAAGCTTCAATGTCAGCAAACATGTTTTCTAGTAACCAAGCTCTCAGGTTGGTTCCTAGAAAATATGTAAAGCTACTTGTATTTGTATAAATAAACTAAATTTCGAACACTTCAGCTCTGGCAAAGCAGCCGTACCTCTAGTAACTATTAAGAGTCCGGCGACCACTTTAGACTAACTTTGCATTGGCTTACAGCTATAGCGCTATAGCGATTTCGTCTAGAAGAAGACGACGAGCGAAGAGAACAAGTAATGATATTGACCAGCCTCTAAAGTTACCCACAGAGTGACAAAGTACAATTTCAATTTTTTTATGACTTTTGCATTTCTGTAATCATTCTTAAATAACTACGAATTTCTCTTGTATTATGGATTCATTTAAAAGCTAATGATATAGACAACCTCCCTAAGTAAAGGGATTTGCTTTGTCTATCTATTGAATAAATCAGTCAAAAGTGACCCCTTAACAATGCGTATATTTTTCATAGCTCTATTTTCTCTTGAGGACGTTTTTTAAAAAAAACCAAGAAAGTAAGGGTTGAGATATAGTTCATTTAATTGTACATGCTGAATTTCATCATAATCTGACAAATGGTTTCCAAGAAATTTGACAAGCGCGTTTGTATGGAAATTTCAGACACCCTTAAGTGGACACCCGCGATACTGGGTTTTCCAAGTGCGGAGTCGACAGTGTTTGTAAATTGTGTAACTGGTTTGTCAATAAAGATATTTGTATTTTGTATAAGTAAACTAAAATTCCAACACTTCAGCTCTGGCAAAGCAGCCGTACCTCTAGTAACTATTAATTAATCTGCGCTACAGTTCAGCTCCAGCTTGAAACCCGGTCGAGGGTCTCTTGAACTACCGGCGAGGCTTGCTCTCATATCGGTGAGAGGTAACTCTATACCGTGTGTAACGGAAAGCCAGTGGCCACTGGAAACGTGCTGCGGTTGCTTCGGACAGATTTTGGATGGGTAACCACGACGATAATGATTGGAATCCAATAACAATTTACAGCGGGTTATGGGGATTAAGGTATTAAGGTGAAAACAGGTGTATTTTGAATATGACTTTTATTAAGGTACCAATACAATACAATACAATACAATACAATACAATACAATACAATACAATACAATACAATACAATACAATACAATACAATACATTACAATACAATACAATACAAAAACTCTTTATTGACACCAAATACAAAATAAATCTAAACTAAACATTCAAAAATATAGGCGCAATGGGCGGTCTTATCGCTTAAGAGCGATCTTTTCCAGACAACCTTTGGATGGAATAAAAGCATGGACACACCAATTTTGAAAGCTAGAGAAAAAATCAACTGTTTCATAGAAAAATGTCATTGACACAAGCTCTACACATTGGCCCCAACGCAACGGCACTCGCCCAACGTTGGGGCCAATTCTATTTTATTTATCCACTCGTTGGACCATTGGCGCTGGTCACATGGACAACACGCAATGACGTCAGTATAAGCATCATGTACAGATAGTTCAAAATTGACAATGACGATGACGAGAGACGTCATCAGGTGTTGACTACCGGAACGCAAAACCGACGAGGTGTTAAAAGTTTGACGTATTTGTGTGTGTGTTTGTACATGTGTCTGTGGCATTGGAGCTCGGATCAACCGATTTTGTTTTTTTTTTATCTCAAAACTCCTTCCTAATCAGAACTGCCTGGGGAACACCGAGGCAGGAAGCGCGTTCCACGCGCTTCCTGCCTCGGTGTTCCCCAGCAATAGATACAACCTGGGTCTCTTCAAGACAAGAGTGAATAGGCACCTCATGGGCAAGCGTGCTGAATCTTAGACCACATCGTCACTTTCCATCAGGTGTGTTGTGGTCAAACGTGGGCACAGTCAATAATTAAAAAAAATGATTTTTTTTTAATATTTAGTAGCTGTTTGAAAGGTTATTAGTCTGGAATGTTCTTATCTACAGGAAATCGGTGTTGAGTTTTTTTTATTTTTGTTGGATCATGCTTACACCTACCTGTTTTCGGCTTAGTACTTACCCCTATTTCCCGCAAACCTGTATATTGTTGGAATCGCTATTCTATAAATGTCTGATTATGATAGTAGCAAATAGTAGCTGGTAACACAGATTGTTATAGTGATTGAGTGCGAGCGGGAATGCGTATGTTTAAGTAGGTTAGTGCGAACGGGATGGCATGCGATCGTAATCATAATTCCGATCACGATCAAGATTATTAGGCGGGGGTATCCCGAAAAGCAGTTCCGATTGCTTAGACATGCTTGCACTGCGAACAGACTAATAATTATGTTTTTCTGTACTTATTTCTTTTGTATATACCTACGTACACTAGCTGTCACCCCGCGACTTCGTTCGCGTTTATTCTTTATCTAAATATATGAGCTATCCTATCTGTTAAGTTAGATCGAACTGCACACGGTGTGCAAATTTGATTGAAATCGGTTAAGTAGTTTAGGAGTCTATAGCGGACAAACAACGTGACACGTAATTTATACATGTATATTAAGAAGATATATAAAACTGAGTGGTCAGAGCTTTTAGTCGTTCAAAAGCCTTGAAAATAACATAATAGTTGTTTTTTACCCGACTGCGCAAGAGAGAGGGTTGTGTTTTTCGAGTGTATCTGTGTATGCATGTGGGTACAGGCCGATTTAAACTTAAGGCCCCGTAATACACCAAGTCACCAAAACAAATATTTTTTTGCGCCTAGTTTGATTAAAAAAAAAAAATTATGATCAGTTGCAAAAAATATACAGCTGGTAGAAAAAACAACCAACTAAAGTTTAACCGAAGTACAATTTTGAAAATCATTCTCATTTTGGAAAAAAATAATTACAAAAAGTATCTTCTTAAAAAAGCTATCAGAACGTAGTTATCTAAATTTTCAGCGTTTACACCCCAATTTTTTCGATTATTAAATAGCCAGATTTAACCTAAAGTTTAACTGAGCTAATTATTCTTATTTGTGTCCTTATTACGATTAATATCAATACAATTGCAAAACAATGTATTTCTAAACACTGATCTCATTTTACCATCACAGTCATTTGATTTACGATTTTCAACTCTAAATAAAGCGGGTTATGTAATGTGTGTTAAATGTGTGTAAACGTATGTGTGAGATAATCGTGCAATGACCGAGCCTTAATAGTGGCCGTGAAGTTAGGCGCGAAACGCTGCGCAGTAGCGAAAACGAAAGTACGCGCGAGCGACAGAGAGGCAATATAACGCAGTCCCGCAGTCTCGCACGGCGGTGAAGTGAGCCGCAAGGCTCACTTCACCGAGCGTTCGGTTCGTTCGGAGCGTTCGGGAGCGAGCGTTCCGCATGCAAAAGCGTGCGGTGCGTTGCATCGCCAAAGTACCCTGGAACACACCAGCTCGTCCATATTTCGTTGAACTAGGAATCCTGACGTTGCCTGCCATATTGATTTATCAAGTGGCAGTGTACGCCAGGATAAACCACGGAACGTACGAAGACCGAGGTGCGAGGCATGGACGCGACACGCGCGGCCGTCATAAGCTACTTTCCATCCCACGGTCCCTCGTGAAGTCCTCTAAGTTGACGCATGTCATGGCCCCGACTGTCTACAACAACCTGCCAGACGATGTAACTGCAGCTATTAGCTTGCAATCTTTTAAAACCAAACTTAAAAAATGGCTCATTGAGCAAGCTTTTTATGATTTTGATGAATTTGTATAAACTCGGACATAAGATTCTAATAATAATTTTAATTCTTAATATTTTTATTTTAGTTATGTGTTCTTGTGTTGTGTAATTTTTGAATTTGACATTTTTACTGTATTATTTAATATATATTGATTGTATTATTATTTTTTAAATTGACATGTAAAATTACATTTTATGAATAAAATGAATATGAATATGAATATATTTATATGGTTTTTATTTTTGTTTTAGATTCTATAGAATACGTTCGAAATATAGAATAGATTCGATAATTATATTTTAATTATCGAACCTGCTCACAAACTTCACGCGAATCGGTTGAGGTATGCGACCTGTAGAAGGAAGACAAACATCGGCCGCGAGGTCTACATCTCACAGAGCCACTAGAAAAAAAAGGTACCAATATGCAGCCTCCTTAACATTTACAACCGGAGTAGTTTTTACAAGCGGCGACCGCGGTCTCATTTCCTGTTTTTTAATATTTTACTTTTCATTTGGATGACGCTTCCGTGCTGTGAACAAGCACAGAATTTTATTTTTTACAGAAACTTACAATTTATGTTGCATTCAATTGTAAGTTTCTGCAAAAATAACTAAAAAACTAAAATTTTTCTTGAAAATACATCTTTTTTTTCATATTTTTTTAAATATTTTTTATAAAGAATAGGTCAACATTTGACCACCAACTCTTTTTTTTTTACTTAATAGGCTTGCGTTTGGCCGCCAACATGCCTGATGATAAGCAGTGATGCGGCCTACGATGGAGCACGCTTGCCTAGCAGAAACCGATTCACTCGAGACTTGAAGACACCCAGATTATAAGTGTCAGGGAACACACACTCTGGCAGAGTATTCCACACTCTAGCGGTCCTTATGAGAAATGAGGAACCAAAGCGTTTCGTGCGTGTTGTAGGTATGTCGACCATAAAACGATGCCGCTTTTTTGTACTCTTGGTTCCTTTATAGACTCGCCTCTCGCCTCGCCTGATGTGAAGCAACAGCGTAGCCTAAGATGAAGCACGAAGACCTAGTAGGTACTTATTCACTCTGGCCTTGAAGATACCTGGGTTGTAGTTAGTCGGAAAAACAGATGGTGGCAAACGATTCCAGTCCCTAGCCGTTCGTATTAAGAAGGTGGAGGAGAACCGCTTAGTACGAGTAGGTGGTATATCGACTAAGTAGGGATGATACTTATGCGTTTTCCGACTTGTTGGATTGAATGGACACACGTTAGACCACGACACACCTGATGGAAAGTGACGATGCGGTCTAAGATGGAGCACGCTTACCAATGAGGTGCCTATTCACTTGAAGAGACCCAGGTTGTATTTATTGCTGGGGAACACTGGACAGAAAGTGCATTCCACTCCTTGGCAGTCATCATCATCATCATCATCACAGTCTTTTACATCCCACTGCAACGACACAGACCTACCTTACGTCGAGGGAGATTGAGCCGTTATCCACCACGCTGGCTCAGTGCGGGTTGGTGGATGTCAAATGTCCGAGAATTATTCATTCTAGAACATGTCGGTTTCCCCACGATGCCATAGTAATACAGTTGTCAACAATTTTAACAGGTTTGTTTCTCTTCCAGATGTATGAAGTTAGTAGTGGGCTTCCCCACGATGTCATAGTAATTAATAGTAGACGCGGAAAGTTTCAGCAGGTTTCTCTTATAAAAAAGTGTGACTAGACATTTTTTTTTATTTTACAACGGAGAACCTGTCGCTATAACATCATTCGAAACTACGTACGGGAACCGGTAAGTACATACGTTTGACTACTGGCTCGCCTGATGGGAAGCAACTGCGTAATACAAAGTTTAACACACTTGCCTTGGAGACACCTATTTACTAAAGTTATTTTAGGCAGTCGTTTTAATTTCTCTAGCCACCATTCTCAAGCTAGAGGGAGCGGGTTAATTCGGACCCAGACGACGGCACGCACCAATTTGTTCATTGCGTGAACATATGTGCGTATTGCATGTCATCTGCTACATGACTGGAGCCCGGTGTATAGCGACAGGCTCGCGCCCTGTCACATTTGGGACTGAATATCGTCCGGCGTAGTGTGAGTGTTGTACACCTCTGCCAGCCCCTTCAGCCTCTTTCAGGGGAAAGACGTGACGATAAGTATATTAGGTTTTAATTTAAATTTACTCACCTCCTAAATCAACAATCAACTTGCGAGTCCAAAAATACGAATAGGTACTTGGCTTGCCTAAAAGTTTTAGCAAAATCATCTAATAGAATAAATAAAAACCTTTATTTATGTAAAATATTTTTTTCCCTCTAAACATCTTTAGTGACTTTTCCTGTCTGTACGTACATAAAATACTTTGAAAAAAACTAATATCATACAGGTTAAAGAGCGCGATCATCATATTTTTAAATTATTTGTTATTATAATGTTTTATTTTGTTTATGTTGTTACATTGCCTGAAATAAATGAGGTATTATTATTATAAGGAATTTTATGATAAAAGAGGCATCATAAAATACATGCCTATGAAATACATTTATTACACTTTCTTCTTACCAAGTGGCTACTCAGATAAGGATAGTTCTAATAAATTTCTCTCGGAAAATTGCCACAATCAATGCTCTAATCGTTTTCCTTATTACCAATATATTACATAGTTTCAGTAGCGGATCCAGGGGCGAGGGGGGGAGAGGACTCAAGGGCTAAGTCCTCCTCCCACGAAAGTATCTACGATAGTATCTGATAAACTGAATATTTTATAAATAGTAAAAAATATGTGTCTTTAATGAAATTGTTCTTACCCGACTGCGCAAGAACAAGGGTTATGTTTATAGTTATGTATGTGTGAGGTTTCTTTACGCCCTGCAGCCTAAACAGCTTGATGGATGTGAGGTGTCATTTGAATCGTCTTGATAGTGGAAGTGACATAAGGTACAACATTTTGCAGCCGGGTTTTTAGTTTTTCTTTTAATAATATTACCCGTTACCTTTCTTGATAAAGATTACTCTCAGCTAACTCAAAATGTACCCTACCTTGATAAGCCTTTCCTTCACCTAAGTCAAGCCCCCAAACCAAAATTCTGGATCCGACTCTGCGTATTTTTCTCTATAATACTCGTAATAAATCTAGACTCTTCTCAAGTTATCTGGGATCAAGTAATTTCTTGACTACATCTCATTTGTAACAATGTTAGTTTTTGACCTTTGCTCTGAGCTTATGAAAAGCTTTTATTCTCCTTTCGTCCAATTCGGGCTATTATTTTGATCATTTGCAGTTCATTGTTATTCTATGCTGTTCTAGCGAATGCTACATTATTTGTTAAAAGAAAATATAAAGCTGATTGCAAAATCTAGCTTGTTGCACCTTGAATTAATCAAAACAAATGTAACGAGAGCTTCGAGGCCTAAAATTTGTCAAGCCAGCACTTAATTATTATTGTTGCTTATACGTAGTGTATAGATTAATAAAATATTTTGTCAAGTAGTTTTGTTAAGAGGGTCGCGACGTACTGAAATTTCCATACAAACGCACTACTGAATTTTCTTGAAAACCGTTTGTCAGATTATAATGAAATTTAGCATGTACAATAAAATTAACAATATCTTCGCCCCTATGTTCTTGTTTTTTTTAAAAAATGTTCTCAAGCGAAATAGAGCTATGAAAAATATCCGCATTTTTAAAGGGTCACTTTTGACTGATTTATTCAATAGGCAGATAAAGCAAATCAAAAATTCCATTACATAGGGAGGTTGTCTACATCATTAGCTGTTAAATGAATCAATAATACAAGGGATATTCTTAGTTACTTAAGAATGATTATGGTAGTGCAAAAGTCATAAAAAAAAATGAAATTGCACTTTGTCACTCTGTAGGTAAGTTTAGAGGCTCGTCAGGTATCATTACTCGCTCTCTTCACTCGTCTTCTTCTAGACGAAATGGCGATAGAATACCTTAAGCCAATGCGAAGTTAGTCTAGGTCGCCTAGGTCGAAATTAGTTAGGTCGCCGGACTCTTAAACCAATGCGAAGTTAGTCTAGGTCGCCTAGGTCGAAATTAGTTAGGTCGCCGGACTCTTAAGCCAATGCGAAGTTAGTCTAGGTCGCCTAGGTCGAAATTAGTTAGGTCGCCGGACTCTTAAGCCAATGCGAAGTTAGTCTAGGTCGCCTAGGTCGAAATTAGTTAGGTCACCGGACTCTTAAGCCCCGACGCAAAAACGACGGGGTGTTATAAGTTTGACGTGTTTGTGCGTGTGTGTGTTTGTGTCTGTCTGTCTGTGGCATCGTAGCTTCCGAACGGATGACCAATTTTTTTTTTTTTTTGTTTGAAAGGTTTGTTAGTCGCGCGGGAGTGTCCTTAGCTATGATTGATTAAAATCAGTCAATCATCAATCAGAAAATCATCAATTTAGGCTGAGAACTCACAATGTGGTTTTCGCCCGCGCCTCTGCGGCGCCTCAAGAACGCAGATAGAAATCAGAAATCAGAATTTATTGATAACTCCTATAGTTACACGTCACAGTTGAATATTTATAATTAAAAACGAATGCCAGAACAATAATAATTGATAATTATGTCAAATATAAAAATAATTCATTCATGACTGTCTCGGTGGCTCAGTCGGTAGTGAACCTGCCTTCTGAGTTTTGGGGCGTGGGTTCGATTCCCACCTAGGGCAAACATTTATGTGATGAACATTTGTGTTTGTTCTATGGCTGGGTGTTAATTATCTATTTAAGTATGTATTTAAAAATATCTAAGTATGTATATCAGTCTCTGGCAGCCATAGTACAAGCTTTGCTTAGTTTGGGGTCAGGCGACCGTGTGTGGAAGTGTCCCGAATTATTATTATTATTATGTCATTATACAGTTAAGTATAGTAAAAATAGTTTAATATTATGTATAGCTATTATTATACAAAATAATAATAGTTCAAAAATCTCTTATTTTAAAATAAGCTTCAATGTCATAAAACATATTATCTAGTAACCAAGCTCTCATCTTGGTTTTGAAGCACGCGGTAGAAGGCGCATCCCGAACGGAAGTTGGTATACGGTTATAGACCGCCGGCCCTAAAATATACATTGACCTCTTCGACTTGACGAGACGATGTGAGGTGGTTACTATTTGGTCCTTCTTTTTATTACTACGTAAGTTGAACGTACTATGGACGCCCCTACGTTGAAAAATATCTAGGTTTACATGGGTGAATAGGTGAATATGTATGTAAGTAGTTTAATCAGAACTCACGACGTGATTTTCGCCCGCAGCGGATGCTCGAGGCACCCGTCACGTCTACTGCGTGGCCCTCAACCACCTGCGTGCTTCGAAAACGTCACCCGCGAGCTTTGAGGTCGGTTCGCGAGAGACTATGCAGCGCCTGCCGCAGCTGCAGGATCGCAAAAATCAGCGGTGTCGCGAACCCTAATCCTAACTAATATTATAAATGGGAAAGTGAGTTTCTTTGTTTGTTTGTTTGTAACGCTTTCACGCCCTAACTACTCAGCTGATCGTTATGAAATTTTGCATACACGTTGTCTGAGTGACAGAGAAGGACATAGGGTACTTTTTATCCCTAAAAATATAACGGTTTATTAATGATTAAACGAACTTACCTGTAAGTGAAGTTCTATCATAATTGTACAAGCGCCGAGTCCGAAGAGATTAGTACTGTAGGTAGATATTTACACATGTAGTAACGCATAGTTTTCACCACTCATATTGCGATTAGTTCAGAG
The DNA here is from genome assembly GCA_911728515.1 of Peribatodes rhomboidaria. Lineage (NCBI taxonomy): Eukaryota > Metazoa > Arthropoda > Insecta > Lepidoptera > Geometridae > Peribatodes > Peribatodes rhomboidaria. The sequence goes on from OU452189.1 coordinate 10,934,580, forward strand.
TTTTTTTTTTTTTTTTTTTTTTGTTTGAAGGTAGTGATCTTGCTTATTTCCTTTCTTAGTTGTCCGTCGCCAGTCATTAAGTTTGGAGCTAGTCCTGATCCTTAACGTCATTGATATATTACCGAAGTAAACAGGGGCATATGTTGTACCTAGGTGCAACGTTGGGTGGGTGGGATGTACTAATCTCTTCGGACTCGGCGCTTGTACAATTATGATAGAACTTCACTTACAGGTAAGTTCGTTTAATCATTAATTGTACGAGCGCGCCGAGTCCTTCGAGATTAGTACTGTAGGTAGATATTTACACATGTAGACCTTGAGAGTATTATCGGGAATATCATCAATGATTTATAAACTTATTTGGATAATAGAGATATTTATTCTCATAGCAACTTATAGTATTAATTGACAAATCACAAAAATGATTATGATTGTAATGATGATTTATTAGAGCCTAGAAATAAATTATTTTTCTATATATTAATATTTCTATATATAAATTATTTATGTGAGTAGGTACTCATTTACCTGTGTTTGGATTGCCTTAAATCTAGAACAAATCACTGTACAATAATTATTCTTTTAATAACTATTATAGATCATTTTATTTGAACAAAATATCGTCTAATTAAGCTCTTTATGAATTATGATCACAGCCAGAACCTAATTTCGATTTTGGTTAATTATTGAATCAGCTAAGGCGGTCTTATTAGAATCATTATTAATGATTCTTTAATAAAATCTAGCGAACGTTGTAGAATTCCTACTCCACCCGGCAGTGTTACGTATGGTGTCCAGGCTGACACTGAGCAAGTACGCCCGCGACACTGCTGCGTGTCGCGTGCTGTATGCACTTAGCACGGTCGTGTCGACTCCGCACTCACCGAGCGTGCGTTTTATCCACCGACTAAGCGTTTGTGTCCCGACCGGTTTATGTGGTTTCCTAATTCCAATGAACAAAGCATCAGATGTTCTTAAAGACGAAGTACGTTCTATATAGCATAAGAGAATAGTGACTGGGCATACTGTCGGATTATCTACAAAATATGGCAAGTATAAAATAGGCTGCTGACTACCCGTTCGTGATGTTTTAATTAAATCTGGTATTTTAATTATTATTCGATTTGAAATGTTTTGAATATTGCTAAGCTTGATTTTTTTATAAAGTTTGAATTCTATGAGCTGTAGACAGAGCTAATAATAAGGTAATTGTTTTGAGCGTAAGCTTTTCTAAAGAAAAAATTTCATAAGTATGCCATGAACTTCAATTGTCTAGTACGAGATTAGTATCCTAGGTGGTATTATATTTAGGCCGCGGTGGTCTTAGTCGGAACCCTCCTTTTAAAAATCTTTTTAGCCTATCGTCATTTGTTAGTATTGGACCCAATATAAGACAGAGCGCCGATCTGCAAGAATTCAGAGTCCCATATTGACAACAATTGTTAAATAATTGAGTTAGGAAGTAAATAACAGAGGTACAAACGCGTTATAAACATCAACTGTATGTTCGTTACAATAGTTCCAGCATTTTTTTTTTTTTTATTTTTTTATTTTTTTTTTAGACAAACGTACTGTTTCATGGAGTTGGGTGATTATGATTTTAACATAAAATCTAATGATGCCTTTAGGATACTTCTTCTTGAAAATACGGTCCTGATAATATGCCTGCCACCAGGGTAATTGAGTCTTGTATCCGCCGGCTGCTGGAATGAGACAATAAGCCATTGCTTTCAGGAGGAAAAGTTATAAGTTCAGACACTAGAAGTGACCTAAACATAGGGTACCATGCTTGCTTCGGCCAAAAAGGTACCATCACAATACCTCGTGCATTGTCAGTTATAATTTTACGAAGAGTCTTTAATATGACCGAGAAAGGTGGGAACGCATATAAAAAGTAATTGAACCAGAATACTGTAAATGAGTCTATTGTTCATGCATTTGGATCTAGGTACCAGGATATATATGTAGTGCATTTTTTGTTGACAGTAGTTGCAAACAAGTCAATTTCTGCAAATCCAAAAGTGTGTTTAACGATGTCAGAGGCCCAATCTGACAACTCACATTAGGATATGGATTTGATATGAACAACATATGATATGATATGATAGGAAGCCACAACAAATATTTGTTTACTTTCACACCAATTCCAAATGTCACGAGTAACTTGAGTGAGATGAGGGTATTGTATACCTCCCATATTATTAATATACGCTATTGCCGTAGTGTTATCTATACGTAATAGCACTTGATCGCCGCAAAAGTTATTTTCGAAAAACTTTAGAGCGTTAAACGTAGCCAGCAGTTCGAGGTAATTAATATGCTAGCTTCGTTAAATATCTGACCATTGGCCACTAGCAGTGTTTCCATTACAGGCCGCCCCCCACCCCGTCGTTGAGGCGTCAGAAAATATCTCAACCTGGTAATCATCTACTTTAATTCTATGAATGGAATAATCTATTTTATTTAGCCACCATTGAAAATCAGTTTGTAATGATTCAGGTAAATTCATGAATCTATTACTTATAACCATCATGGCCTTTTAAGTTGAGATATTTACATCGTTCCATCTCTTTTGTGTGTAGCCACCCGTATTCAATGGCTGGACAACATGATACCAACGAACCTAACAGTTGTGCAAAGGCCCTGATTTTACAACGTTTTAATTTTGAAAAAAGTTCTAGTTGCGTCTTTATTCGCAATCTTTTATCTGTAGGTAAACAAAGTTGAAGATTACGAGAATCGATAACCATGCCTAGAAATTTGCATTTAGTTGAAGGTAGTAGATCACTTTTTGCTTCATTGACGATAAATCCAACCGAAGGTAATAATCTTTTAGTGATATCTATGTTTCTTAAGCATTTTTGATAAGAATTGGCTAGTAGAAACCAATTATCAAGATACAGTGTCGACATAAAACCCGTAAAACGCAACCATTTTACTATTGGTTTATCTTTGTAAAAATATAAGGCGCTGTATCCGAATGGTAAAGCAGTAAATTCAAATAGTTTATCATCAAATTTAAAACGGAGGTATTTTCGGGACTCTTTGTGAATTTTTAATAAAAAATAAGCATCTTTAAGATCGATTGTAGCCATCTGACAGTTGTGTGAAATGAGCTTTAGCGCTGTTCTAAGATCTTCTAGTTTAAAATGGTTAGTTTGAATAAATCTGTTGAGGTTTTTTAGATTTAAAATAAGACGCATGTTACCATTCGGTTTCGGCACGAGGAAAATACTTGATATGAATTGACCATCACTCGGAAGGCATTCCGAAGGATTTCCGAGGCTTTTATATAATGGGCCCTTTCGTTATCGTTATAAACGCGTTTAGGGGGTAACGTATGTTGTACAACAGGTGAAGTAAATTGAATCTTATGAATTGAATCCATGTATCCAAGATAATACAGTGTGATCATTTGTGATAAGAGAACACTGATGTATAAATTGAGATAAACGTCCTGCGTACAACGGCGACGTGGATACGTCGTGTTTTGCGCCTGAAATGACGTTCTCGATGATTGCACGTGCGTCGGCTGGTGAGGTGGTGGCGCTGATGGGCAATAAGGCGCGCGTGCTGCTACAGGCTCGCGGCTCCACGGCACCAGTGGCGCCGACCCCGCTGGCGGCCTGCGCGTCTGCGGGGGAGCCTTGCGGTTTAAAGGTCTAGGAGCCGCTCCCTTAATTGGCTTGTTAGGCTCCACTTTCATTTCAACGCCTGATCTAATAACAGCTTTTGCAGACTTCAAGGTCTCCGCCAAGTTTTCTCCGAATAGGTATGAGTCTATCTTGGTATTTTTGAGAAGTTCTTTTATATCATTCTCTAATGCGAATAAAATAAAATTTCTTCTTGTAATGGAGTCAGCGTGTTGAATGTCGCACAACAGTCGACTTATATCCATCAACTTTTGTAGCAATACATTGTTTCTTTGTGCAGCGTTTATTTGTGCGTTAATAGTTTCGCTTAAACAAGCGATTGCGGTGGTCATTTTTTTTTTTTTTTTTTGCTTTGTCTCAATGCCCATATCGCGTTTTGACGCGGTTTCTGGAATAGCCGCCTTAATTTCTGGATTAATTGAACACAGTTCGCAGGTAATACGTATTTGGTAATACATTTTTTCGTGTTTCTTTACTCAGCCCTTCTTTAACTAAGTGTAATAGGCGGTTTGCTAATTCGGAGCGTATCTCTGGGCCGAGTTTTTCGGTAGAAGACGGATCTTCTCCTAAAATTTCTAGAAGTTCGTTGTCTAGACCTTCTATAGTATTTTCTTCGGGGGGTACATCTGTCGAGGTACTAGGGCCTGGCTGAGGTACGAGAGTATTCTGGACAGGGCTTTCATGAGTGACCTGATCTTCTGGCCATTGCAATAACCAGTCATCTTGTCGTCAAGCAGGAGTACCTGCAAGTTACCATAGATATGATAACTCCGAGTGCGTAAGTACCCTCAGTGATTAGGCGAAAATATTAATAAATATATAATATTATCATATTATTATAATATTATATATAATATTATCATATTATTATAATATTTTCTTGGAATGGGTTGATACCCAAAGGTTGTTAGGTAAGTAACAATTATTCATGGGTTAGGTCACAATCCCCAATGGAAGGGACGCAAACCGTATTCAGTGCGATGAAACAGCCCCAATGACTGTCCCGATTGCATAATCTGGTTTGTACGTAGATACGTACATACTTAATTATTGGAATTTCTTACATGTGAAAGATAGAAATATGTAGGTAAATACCTGCTTCTACGTCTCCCTCCAGAAGTACTACCTCTGCTGGGTCCGGTTCCAATCCACCTGAATTGGTACGGTCGCGAATTTTTTGTTGAAGCTTTTTTACTTTGTTTTTATATCGAAGAGTTTCGTCGTCACATGATCTTTTACGCTTCGGCATGGTTAAAAGTTAAGTCAGTCGTTAACTCGTTATATATTTTAGTGAAAAACACTTAGTCTTGCAGACGACTAGAGTGGTTGAGCACTTGAATGCGAATGACTGGCGACGGACAACTAAGAAAGGAAATAAGCAAGATCACTACCTTCAAACAAAAAAAAAAAAAAAAAAAAACTCTGAACTAATCGCAATATGAGTGGTGAAAACTATGCGTTACTACATGTGTAAATATCTACCTACAGTACTAATCTCGAAGGACTCGGCGCGCTCGTACAATATATATATATAGGACCGCGGGTGGAACCGTAGGGCGCAGCTAGTTCTGAAATGAAGCAGCTGTCTCGCAGTCGCGGCTGGCACGGGCAAAACTGCACCGTGAGTTCATAGCCTTATGGTTGATAAGTATCTACTTTCAATTCTATCTAAATTTTCTTAGTACTCAAATCCTAATCTTACTGAATGCAAGCATTACCCATTTTCCACCTACTGCTAAAGAACAAAATGTGCGAACATACCTAAATACGTGCGTATTGTATGTCGTCTAGCCTAGTTGGAGAAGGCCTGCCTCACAAGCCAGAGAGAGCGGGTTCGAACCCAGCCGACGGAACGCACCAATTTGTTCATTGTATAAACATATGTGCGTATTGTATGTCATCTGCTACATTACTGGAGCCCGGTGTATGGCGACACGCTCGCCCTCTGTTACATTTGGGACTGAACATCGTCCGGCGAAGTGTACCCACACTTCGCCGGACGATGTTCAGTCCATTACACCTCTGCCAGCCCCTTCGAGGGAAAGGCGTGACGATATGAGCTAAGTATTTTATACTTCCTGTTCAGCCGCCATCTTTTCTGGCCTCATCCCACCCATAAAAGCTATAATTAGATAATAAAGTATCAATACGAATTCGGTAGATAATGATGGATGGCCGTAATCAGGAAGAAAGAAGCATTCAATCCGGTCAGCGCGGTGATGCATCAACCATTGTGCGACCAAGATTACTTTCGGGTGCGGACTCCATCGGTTACGGATTGCTCGGACATGAATAAATGTGACAGTGGCACACGTCACATTGAACGAATCGTAAAAAATACCGACCCGAAGACGGGTCTGAGCAGTAGCGCACTTGTAGCGCCTCACTCAACTGCCGTCTTTGTACTTCTTCACTCTACTTCAAGACTAGAGTGAATAAGTACCTTATAGATCGTCGTGCTCCATCTTAGACCACAACGTCGCTTAACATCAGGCGAATTGGTGGTTTAAAAAAATCGTTAAAGAATTACTTGCTTAACTGTTATTTTAACCTACTTCAAATAAGGAGGAGCTTCTCAATTCGAGAACTGTTACCGCACTTCGTCATTTATTTAGGGTCTGGGGCAAATGCGTCTGTGGGCAATTGCGTCTTACGAGAATTACTCACTAGTTAGTTGATAGTAAAGTGAGTTGATCGTTAACAAAATATATGGAACAGCTGTTTTTTTTGTCGGTTTCAGGATTGTCCCCATATTTAAAGTTGTTGATAATGATGAGTACAACGACCCCTTTCGGCTTAGTACACCGTTTCTTGATAGCCCTGTATAGATAGATACTTACTTGAATATTTATTATTGAAAGAAAAACAAAAAACCCAGCTGCAAAATGTCGTACCCTATGTCACTTCCACTATCAAGACGATTCAAATGACACCTCACATGTCGAAATCCATCAAATTGCTTAGGATGTAGGGGGTGCCAAAGAAACCTCATACATACAAACCCACATACATACAGCTATGACGCAAAAAGCGCTAACTAACTCATTACTAACCACTAACAACTCTGTTACTAATCGCGTAACTATCTGATAGCTGCAGCTGCTGTTAGCAGTAAAGTTGTTTGTTCTTTCTGAACTAAAAACTACCGCCACGTCCTGCTTAAGCTCGTAAAGCTGGTCACCCTGTGCTAATAGGAGCGTGTGATCGATGGGCGGTCAGGGGAATAATTCCATTGTCATGTGCAGTCCATCTTGGTGTTGTGGACAGACGGTATTGTTTTGGGACGTCATTTATGTGGAGGGTCGGCCAGGGGAGTTGTTTCGATAGACTGGAGTCAAGCGTAATTTAATCCAGCCGGAAAAGTTTTAAGGGGCATGTGATTTTTTGGTAAACAACAACCTGCAATGAGAGCCTAGTTGGAGAAGGCCTGCCTCTTAAGCCAGAGGGAGCGGGTTCAAACCCAGCCGACACAGCACGCACCAATATGTTCATTGTGTGAACATATATGAGTATTGTATGTCATCTGCCACATGACTGGAGCCCGGTGTATGGCGACAGGCTCGCTCCCTGTCACATTTGGGACTGAATATCGTTCGGCGAAGTGTGGGTGTTGTATTACACTTCTGCCAGCCCCCTCGGGGGAAAGGCGTGACGATATGTTATGTGATTTTTTGGTAATTTTTTTGGTGCTTGTGATTTTTTCGTAGTCCCTGTAAATGGTGATTGTCCTAGTACTTTCAAAATAATGGTTAAGCTAAGTTAGACCGTTGAATAGTAATCGATATATTTTAAACAAGCTGCGCCCCGCGGTTTCACCCGCGGTTAAAAAGTGCTATGTGCTATTTTAGACTATAATCTATCTCTGTGCCAAATTTCATCCAGATCTGTTCAGCCGTTCTGGCGTGAAATTGTAACAAACATCCATCCATCCATCTATTCTTACAAACTTTCGCGTTTTTAATATTAGTAGGATAGTTTTCTCAAGCACACGTTTCACGCTTTCCACATTTCGTAGCTCGGTTCACGTCAGTCTATCGACCAAAGGTCAAATTAACTATCAGAAATCAAACAAACCGAAACTAACCACACAAACGTTAGCATTTGCGGTTTGCTCCCCGGACCACGGAACCCTGGCCGTTTGAGTTGAACCACTGCCTGTGTAAGCAGTATGGATCATTGACTCTCTCTTCTACCGAGACAACATAGCATATCGTCACGCCTTTCCCCCGAGGGGGCTGGCATAGGTGTAATACAACACCCACACCCAATTGAAGTGTGGGTGTTGTATTACAGCTCTGCCAGCTCCCTCGGGGGAAAGGCTTGACGATATGTTATGTAATAGTTTTTCTTGAGTATTGTTCCATGACTCCTTGACTGATTTTGCCATGTTTGATTTTTGACATGTTTAGGCTAAATAAATAATTGTATTAAAACTTCCGACTCGCCGAGAAGGATCGCTAACCGAGGCTTCGTACATTACTTAAAAACATTCTGCGAAAAATCATCTAACTGATGGTGAAAATCGCGTCAACATCCGAAGGCTGGTTTAGGAGAAGTTAGCGGACAGAGACAGGAAGACAGAGACGGGAGACAGAGACGAGAGACAGAGACGAGAGACAGAGACGATAGACAGAGCCGAGAGACAAACGAGAGACAGAGACGATAGACAGAGCCGAGAGACAGAGACGAGAGACAGAGATGAGAAACAGAGACGATAGACAAAGACGAGAGACAGAGACGAGAGACAGAGACGATAGACAGAGACGAGAGACAGAGACAGACTCGAAAATCGACTTTATTTTATACTATGTAGAGAAGAGAAGATAGTCTAAATACTTGTCTACAAAACTGCGTAAAGATCGGATTAACGGTACCTACGTACGTTAAGGCGCGCTCAAACCACGATTTTCCACCCGCACACACGTTAACTTAACCCGCTTCATTTAGAGTTGGAAATCGTATTTCATATTTAATGGTAAAATGAGATCGGCGCCTAGAATTCTAAAAGAAGTTTATCACAGTTTTTTTTTTGGTAGGTGTTCATGCTAATAAAAAAGTTGTTAGGTTAAACTTTAAAGAAGTCATCTGGCTGTTTGATAATCGAAAATGAAAAATGTGTTTTGATCGCTGAAAGTGTAGAGCACCACGCTCAAACAGTTTTTTAATAAGATACTTTTCGTGAGTATTTTTTTCCAAAATTAGAATGATTTTCCAAAATTCTACTCCAGTAAAACTGATTTTGGTTGTTTTTTCTGCCAGCTGTATTTGCACCTGATCATCACAACTCTTCATATCAAATTAGGCACAAACAAAATATTTGTTTTCGTTGATTTCGTGATAATACCGGGCCTTAAGTTATTGTCGAAAAAATAATAACGTGTGAACATTTATGTATATTTTTTAGAATTTTACTTACATTTTATTGACATTCCTCGTCATTTACGAGGAACTCTTATAACTCGTAAATGACGTGAAAAACCTCCTCGTAACTCTTTATAATTATATTATTGCTATGCCTAGAAATTTACTGTACGATTATTTTTAATTTATTTTTATATTTTAGCTCTGTAACATTAGTTTTTCATGTAGTCGGTGCCTAATTGTGTTTGCATTTAGTTTTTGATTTTGTTTTCTATGTATTTTATGTAAATGTGTTAATATACATATAACATGTTGGTAACCTAATAAATAAATAAATATAGCAAAAGTTTTATGTTTCACATCGTGTTAATTTTAGTATTCTCTAGTCTAAAGTAATAGACTGCCCATACTGTTTTTCCAGCGCTATTAACCAAGCCACCAGAAGACAATACCCAGATGCTAGTAAATCATTGCTACAAAGGAAATTAAATCTATCTATCTTATTTTATCTTCTATATCTTTATAATTGATCTTTAACAGGCCATTTGTTACACTGGTACAAAGAAGTTAAATGGAAACAGAAGGGAAATGGCAATTAATCCTGTACTTACAAAATAGGCATTATTCATTAATTAACCACCAATTTGAGTTTCTTTCATAAAAAAGGAATTAAATTAAAAAATAACCGACTGTCTAAAAGACCCTAAAAATATATAACCAGCTTAATTAAACTGTACTCTTGTATTTATAGGTAATCACACTTTCTGGTTTCAACCTAAGTTGAACCCAGGAAACCATGACCATTTTAAAATGGTAACCAATAAAAAAAAAAGTTTTAAAAGTTTTTTTAAAATTTATTTATTTGTAAAAATGATACATTTTAAAACACAAAGTTTTGAAAAACTTAACAGTTTGTATCTTATCGCTACACGCTACAATTCTTTATGCAAACTAAACTACCTTGAAAACTTCCTAACCACATAAAATTAAGTAAAGTCACACACACGGAGTGTCGTATCATCATCCATCCATCCATCCATCAGCCATAGGACGTCCACTGCTGGACATAGGCCTCCCCCATAGATCTCCAATAAGACCGGTTGGTAGCGGCCTGCATCCAGCGCGATCCTGCGGTCTTGACAAGGTCATCTGTCCACCTTGTGGGTGGACGTTCTACGCTGCGCTTGCCAGTACGTGATCTCCATTCGAGAACCGTGTCGCATACAGACAAAATCACACAGCTCACTACATGTATCCGTCTTTGCTTCTAATATACGTAACTTTGAATGTATGTAGGTATACCACAAACATACACATACATACATACTCGTACACCCACAATCTCACAAACAAATCCTTCCTTTGACGAAGAGCCATGCGCCGTTGTGAATCATCCTTTACCCTTTTATGAAAGCTCACTCCCTAGTGCGGTGCTAAGTTAGTTGATGGACTTTGTGGATTTATAAACTTTCTACGTCAAGTCACAGAATAAAAAAATACAGAAGGCTTGCCTATTTACACAGAGATAGTTCCTCGTAAAGTTTCTCGTAAATAAAATCTTGATAGTTTCTCGTTTTTTTTTTTTTTTTGTAGAATAGGTCCGCGTTTGACCACCAACTCGCCTGATGTTAAGCGACGTTGTGGTCTAAGATGGAGCAAGACGACCTAAAAGGTACCTACTTATTCACTCTTAGCCTTGAAGTTCTGTAGAGTGAAGAAGTACAAAGACGGCAGTTGAGTGAGGCGCTACAAGTGCGCTACTGCTCAGACCCGTCTTCTATGTTTCCAATTGAGTCTACTATACCAGTGGTTCTGTAAGCTGAAGACCGCACGAATCTATCTCTCCATATCGTCCGGCATTTTGGAAAAAATCCGAAAAATAAATCTAAAAAGGTAAACATTAACTATAATTATCGAATCTACTCACAAAATTTACGAGTATCGTTTGAGAAATGCGAGCAGACCGGTAGAGAAGATTGAATTATGGATTAATTTAAAATTTTCTATTTAATTTTAAATTTATATGGATTATTTTTCGCACTTTGACTGCATCATGAATGCAGTCAAAGTGCGAGGCTTCAACACTTCCTATGTAAAGAGATTTTTTATTTGCTTTGTCTACCTATTAAATAAATCAATCAAAATCACCCCTTGCGTATATTTTTCATAGCTATATTTTCTCTTGAGGACATTTTTTTTATTCCATAAGTCCTATATATTAGTATATATCCACCCATTAGTTAATTAATTGGATTTATAATAAAATATAATTTAATAAAATAAAATTTAATTGTATATTCCAAATGTCATCATAATCTGACAAATTGTTTCGAATAAATTTGACAAGCGCGTTTGTACGAAAAATTCAGAACGTTACGGAACCCTCACACAAAATAGTGTCACTTACAACAGTTTAAAAAAAAGAGTTTGTGTACTTATGTACACGCGTTAGAAGTTATACTTCTTAACCTCAAATCTATAAATGCACTCAAAACAGTTTATTCAAATCAGTTTTATCACTAATATTCAATATATATTGATATACTAATAAATAATAAATTATTAGTAAATACTATCACCGTCGTATTTGAAATTGATTTAATAAAAACACCAAAATAATATTTATTTGTTCACTGTTTAATTGTACTCTTACGAAACACGTGTTCTAAATATAAAAATACTAGAATATACAACTTGAACATATGTAGTTATCAATTTTCATGCCACCTAGAACTAACTTCACGATGTAGAATTTAGGTGTCAGTGTGCGCGCGCATCGTAAAAATTCACTCTCATCATTTTTCTCTATCGTGCCAAAAGAAGTATAACTTCAAAAAGTTGTACATCTGTTCGTATTCTAATCTGTTACCGAGTCTAAGATACAGTTTATAGTTTTGAGTTTTGATTGAAAACAGTTATTTAATCAAGAGATCGGATCAACTTGAGCTAACTTGGCGGCGGAATTAAGTTGGATTGGCGGCTGGTGTAAATAAAATAACTTTACCAATTTGTATTCTTTGTCCGCTTTTGATACAAATTTCTCTAGATTTTTTATGAGTTATCTTTTATCAAGTATGTAATGTTTTTAAATCGTTTTAAAGTTATTGAGAGAAAAGCTTGTGCAAAAATTGTCTTAGATTATGTTGACTACAATCCTACTAATATTATAAACACGAAAGTTTGTAAGAATGGATGGATGGATAGATGGGTGTTTGTTACTCTTTCACGCCAGAACGGCTGAACAGATCTGGATGAAATTTGGCACAGAGATAGATTATAGTCTAGAATAGCACATAGGATTATTTGTAACCGCGGGTGAAACCGCGGGGCGCAGCTAGTAGAAAATAAAACAACTAGCTGCGCCCTGCGGTTTACTTCCCGTTTAAAATGTGTGGAATTAGGGTTTGGGTTACCTTCATACTAAAATTCATCAAAATCAAAAATTCTAATCAAATCAAAGCATTTTATTTCATGGATAAATTTTAATAATATGTGCAGCCATGTCTACCAAACTAGATGTATTAACACCTGTATTTTGGTGGATTGCCTTCCATCGTGTTCTTTTTGCTTGCTCAAAATCTGTTTGAGCATGAAGAAGTACAAACACACACACACACACATAAATCCATTTTTTTTTGGAGTATCGACTAATTTTCTTTCGAATTTCGAAAACTTATGTTCTTTTTTTTTATTATTACTTAATAGGCTTGCGTTTGGCCGCCAACATGCCTGATGATAATGGAGCACGCTCGCGTAGAAGAAACCGATTCACTCGAGACTTGAAGACACCCAGATTATAAGTGTCAAAAGTTCAAAAGATGTCAAGCGAAGCGTCTCTGCTTCAGCTTCGACAAAAATGCTTTTGTATGTTCGAAACTCTGCCTGGATCTTTGTCCGGATCTTCCTCTACAGGTTGCATTTCTTAACCGATTTTCTTCAAATTTTGTAATAGGTTTGATAATTATATAGATTTTTTTGTCGAGTCAGTTTTTGAAAATATTTTAAAATGGCGGAGATATGGCCTTTTTCGGAAAATTTTCAAGAGTCTCAAGCTTACAGCGCCACTAGTGGTTAATTAGGAACTTTTGGCTAGTATCGGGTCTATAGTATTATTAAAAACAGCGAACTAACATACATATATACCATTACACATATATACACACATACATACATACTCACACTGGTTCTAACACATTACACTTTCTTACCCATCTAACTCCTAACATTAAAAAATTTCACAATACGATTGTAATAATTTATTAAATTCATGTGTTAATTATATTATGTGTAGTATGGTGTCCAAATGATGTAAAATTGCAAATATAGTGCAAACAACTGAAAGAGTACTAGCTACCACAACACATCACAACACATCCTACCGTGGTAGCTAGGGGCTATCAAACACTGTACAAAATTTTTTCGTGTCAAATATTTTTTTTATTATTATTATTAGTATCGGGGTACAATTTGTGCAATCGCCCCGCTTTGAAATCGCTCGCAAATCGCTTGTGTGACAGAGCTCTAGTTAGACTTTAACTTAACCTAACTTAACTAAACCTCCTTCACCTTAACCTCCTTAATTAGTCACCAAATTCATCGCAGACAATTCAGTGCTAATCAAATATTAAGTCACTCAAAACAAAGCAAGAACTTAGATGCATTAAGTAAGTACGTTCAAACTAAGTTGGACTCAAACTCGCTGTATTAAGTTACCTACTCGTGGCTAATAAATGATGAGATTAGACTCTGGAAGTAGATTCCAAGTTGAGCCAAGTTCGTTTTGAGAGCTGATATGATATTCTTAGTTACTGACTTAATAGACAGGTACAGGTATATAGGGTTAGCAGAAAAGAGTATCCTAATTCGAAAGAAGATTCTTTCTCATCATTAATAACAACATTAACTTGCCAACCCTGAAAACGCGAAAAAATCAGCTGTTCCATGTAAAAAGTTCATTGGTAGTCGACAATTGTATTTAGAACAGCTGTTCCGTACCTAACGAGTCAAACAGGGCCCTATTACTAAGACTCCGCTGCCCGTCCGTCTGTTTGTCTGTCCGTCCGTCTATTACCAGGCTGTATTCCATGAACCATGGTAGTTAGACAGTTGACTTTTTCACAGATGATATACATATATCTGTTGCCGCTACAACAACAAATACTAAAAGACAGAATACAATAAATATTTGAGAGAGCTCCCAAGCAACAAACGTGATTTTCTTGCCGTTTTATGGGTAATGGTAAGGAACCCTTCATGCGCAATTCCGACTCGCACTTGGCCAGGTTTTTTTTTCAATATCAGGATTGGTCCTACAGTAAAAGTCATAATGATGAGTACAATGAAATCCTATACTATCAAATCAAATCAAATAACGAACAATAAGTACAACATAATATGATGTGAATCCACTGACTTCGAACTAGTGAAAACTGTGTTGAAAACTGTGTGTGTTAAGTTTGTTAAGTGCCTGATAAATCAAATGTAAAAACTATGTTCGTCGTTTAGAGAAACAAGCCGTATTGATTTTTTTGTCAAGTCATTTTTTAAATTATTTTTTAAAATGCCGGAGTTATGACTCTTTTTCATTTTAGCGTTTTCTTCAGCTCACAGAGCGACAAGTCTACTTTATTATTTACTCGACATGACCTATATTTTGTAACTTTTCCTCTCTAGCCTTCTTTGTCTCATTACTTGTCACGAAATGGGGTAGAACCCTTTTTCCTCCCTCAAGGGGAGGGTCTGCCACTCGTCACAGTAAGTAATGGCCGAAATAATTGTTTTTTAAACAATGCCTGATTAAATTTTGCGATACTCTTAAACACTGTTCGTAACAATTACTCAATGTAAAGAATTTAAGAGTCGCTAGGGTTGGTACGTTTTTCAATTACTCATTCAGTTTATTTTTTTAAGATCTCCAAAACTACTAAATCGGTTCTACAAATTGTTTTACTATTAGAAAACTACATTATTCTTAAGCGATAAGACCGCCCGTTGCGCCTATATTTTTGAGTGTTTAGTTTAGATCTTTTTTGTATTTGGTGTCAATACAGAGTTTTTGTATTGTATTGTATTATTCCTGAGTGCTATGGCTATGAAATGCAAGCTAAGTCGTGAGCAGAAGAGCTAGTGTGATTAAGATTAAGCTACCAAAAAAGCACTTTTCTAAAATACGGGTCATTATTATATAAAGCAAAAACAATAAGAACTAATAATATCAAACAATTATATTAATCAAAAAAAAAAATAGTAACTTTTGTAGTTTGGTCGAAGTTAGGTCTAGTGTAATATTTCTTAATCTTTGCTCATATTTATTTTTGAGCCAACCCTAAAAAAAAATGTATCTTATTACTTATTCTATGACGACGCTTACAAGTTTTCTTAAAGGACACTTTAGTAAACTTTTAATTTCCTCAGTGATATTAATCTTTGAGTATTGTTTAACAGTTTTGCAAAGATTTTAATTACAGCGTTTAGAAAACGCTGTATAAGAATTTAATAAAAACCTGACCAAAAGCGGTTGGATATAAAAGGCTATATATTAGAGATAATACTCTAATATATAATAATAATAATAATAGCCTTTTATTCAGATTCGTATTTTACATTGTTAACTTAGTAAATTAGTCGCTTGTGTCGTCGTGAATCTGTTCGTCCATCAGAACGTAGGCCTCTTCCAGCTTCTTCCATTTTTCTCTATCCCTTGCTGTTCTGGACCAAGCGCTGCCGGCAACCCTTTTTACGTCGTCCTCCCATCTTTTAAACTGTCTTCCTCTGCTGCGTTTCCCATTTCTAGGGTGCCAGTGTATTATTAACTTGTTCCATTTCTCCGTACCTCTGAGGGTGTGCCCTGTCCATCTCCATTTATATAGCACTCTAATATGTAGCAAGGGCTAAATATGATCTATCGCATTTGTAGTTCCCATATCGTTTCATTCAGGTCATCATAGAAGTATCCATCCCAGCCCCATCGTGGGGTCCCACTCTGTTCCCTAACTCGAAACTCTAAATTTAGGTTTTTCAAGTAAAAAAATAGGTACATTAACTTCTACTCCACACCTGAAAAAATCTTTACTTTTGCCCTATACGTAATAAAAATCTTGGTACGCCCATGGAAGGATCCGATTGGAAACTTATCGCAGAAGACCGCGAGAAGAGAAAAGTGACAGCAGATGGTGTAAAGTTGCATGACGGTATCTGGTTTGAAGCGTTAGCCCGTAAGCGCACAATTATGCACCAGCTAGAGAACATCCAGCTGCCACCTTTGTTGCAAGCTTAAACCACCTGAGCTACTCTCACCTGAGTTCTGGCCAAAAGGGCTAGTGTTCCGGCGCTACTGGGAGGCCGCACAGACAGCAAAAGCCCAGAAGACATAGTTAATTTTATTAATTTCATTTATATGTATGTTAGTCTGTAAGGTATTTATTTTCTATGGGCCTCTATAACTTGCATTGTATGCAAGTTATATTGCCTGAAATAAATGGATTATTATTATTATTATTAAACCTGCCAAATGTGTGCCCGTATCTGTAGCTGTCGTATAGGCTTGTTTAGCCACGAGCGCAGATGCAATCCATCGGACGCTACACAATAATCTCTTGTCTCTTTGGTCCAGCCACATTGGCTGGGCCAAAGACGGTAATGAGACAGGAACCACTTCTCTCAACTTACTACGATCCTGACACACATCTTTCTCTCCTTCTACTTCCATGAGTCTTCTCACACATGCTCGCCTTATGTGTCATAAAACATAATTATCCAAGCACCTAAAATAGCAACATAAAGCGAAGCTCGTCTAATTACGACCGTACATGTTGAATCATGAATTTCTATCAGGCAGCGCTGAATTAATAGGTTAGATTAGGTAACAACTCAAACGAGATGTGTTCTAAATTTACAATACAGTGGCGTAGATTTATATTTACTTAGTGATGTAGCAGGCTCCCCTACTAAGAATAAAAAAAAATAATATCCAGGACACTTGTACACACGGTCGTCTGGCTCCAAACTAAGCAAAGCTTATACCATGGCTGGCAGAGATTGATTTACATACATACATATTTTTAAACACATTTCAATCACAATTCTTGTATATATATCACAATCACAATTCTTGTAAATATTTATATATATATATAAATGGAATCTCGGAATCGGCTCCAACGATTTTCATACAATTTAGTATATAGGTTTCGAGGGCGATAAATCGATCGAGCTAGGAATCATTTTTAGAAAATGTCATTTTATTAGTGTTTTATCGATAATCAACTTAAACATAAACTTGGAAGAAAAATAGCAAACAGGAGACGTTTGAGTAGTCTCAACTGAAAAAATGACTCTTCCTGACATCTATTGGCGAATAATAATACTATTTTTTGTGAGCAACTAATTGCTTTAACGACACAACAGCAGATGGCGTTGTTAAGTACCACGAAGTCAATGAGTGTTTGCTTTGAGGTTAGACTAAAATCAATTGTTTATTTTCCAAAAAACACAATTAAAAAAAAAAAAACTGAGCAAAGCTCGGTCATCCAGGTACTAGATTTTAACATCCAGACATAGAACAAACACAAATGTGCATCACATAAATGTTTGCCCATAACTGTGAGAATCGAACCCACGCCCCCAAGCTCAGAAGGCGTGTTCACTACCAATTAAGCCACCGAGGTAGTCAAATACTTTTAAGGTCCACCTTGTCTTTGATCTTTAGCTCAATGCATAATTTATCTCGCGGCCACACATTGGTCATATTCGTACTTATATAGGTTGGCTCCAAGGCCAAGCCACCAATGTGTGTATCAGTCTTTGGACACTAAGTTGATACTAAAGCAAATGTGTGTGAGTGTCAAGCAGTTTGATGGTTCATTATTGGCCATTTCAAATTGAAGCGTCGTTTCAAATCTACTTTTCTTGTAAGAACTGCAGAGGTGTGGAACTCGTTGCCTGCGTCTGTCTTTTCCACCTAAATACAATCCGGGGGTGTTTAAGAGTAAAGTGAATAGATATCTCCTACACAAGCGTGTTACAGCTTCGATCACGTCGACGCTTCCCATCAGGCGCGTCAGTGGTCAAACGCATGCCTAGAATGTTAAACCATTAAAAATCTAATACCATAATATTATGACTTATCATAAACTCTCTCTCTCCTTCCCGCTCTCTTTCGCTCCCTCCCGCTCTGGCTCTCTCTCCCTCTCTCTCTCTTTCTCGAGCTATCCTTCTCTGCCTATCTCCCCCTCTCTCTCCCTCCCGCCCTCTGTCTCCCTCTCTGTCTATCTCACCCCTCTCTCTCTCTCCCGCCCTCTCTCTACCTCTCTGCCTATCCCCCCCTCCCTCACTCTCTCTCTCTCTCCATCTATCTCTTCCCAACTACATACCTCACATGGTGGTAGTTCAGCCTTCCTGATCTTTCTCCTACTTCACTCATTCCTAAACATCGCACTCTGAAACCTCACTCTACCTCAACCTCACCTCAAATGCCAAAGGCAGAATTAATTATTCCTACACATTTGGAAAACATGGTAGGGGTAACGCAACATGTTCCTAATACAAGATAATTATTATAACAATAATTTGCATAATTATTTCATACATTCGGGCACGTTGTTATTGAAATGTGGTACGCCATTTGACAAAATACCTTTATAACTATTTAGCAGGTATTATTCGATTCAATTATTCAATAATGAAATTGAATAGCTAAAGTGAATTAAAATGAAACTATAAATTGAATGAGCTTATTAAATGAATAATTCATATAAATAGCAGTTTGATAATTTCTCACCAATTGGCTCTATTTATTACTGGCTGTTGCCCGCAACTTCGTTCGCGTTTATTCAGAAAATAGTATCCATAAACCCTCCTCGTGATCACAGACATAGAGTAAGGATCCCTAATCGGTCAAAAATAATGATTCCAAAAAAAGTAAACCAAACCATTGAAAGTCAACCAATTCACTAGTCAGTCTTCGATGTCATCCAGTAGCGGTTACGTCTCCCCACTAACCAATAAATATGGTGAACTATGTAGTCCACTCATGCCGAAATTTCAGAATATCCAAAACAGTAAAAAAAGGCAACGTCACAAATCATCCGTAAGTCTTAAATATATTTTTATGTGCTTTAAAAAGCTAATAATTGTAATTAATTCTTAATGTCAACAGAGCTAAAAGTTGCTGAAAAAAGTGTTGCCACAAGGTATTTTTATATTTTCCCTTTAATTATCTTTAGGTTTCTTAAGGATCCAGTTTAGCCGATCAGTGGACAAAAATAATTCGACAAAGTAATAATGAAAATTAGTGAAAACTTCGTCGCCCCTAAAACAATTTGCTCTGTGCACCTTCGCAAGAAAGAAATATACGTAACAGTGAAATATCGTGACAAGCAGGCGTCAGTTTTATTTTTATGTAAATGGAACGTTATTTATTGCCGAAAAAATAACTTAAATGTATGATGTAAATAATGATAATGGGTAAATTTATGTGTAAATAAGATAAAATCAATAGTTGAAATCAATAGTAATCCCTTTACTATTGATTTTAACTCAAATTCGTACTCTTAATTTTTACTTA
Source organism: Peribatodes rhomboidaria (assembly GCA_911728515.1). Lineage (NCBI taxonomy): Eukaryota > Metazoa > Arthropoda > Insecta > Lepidoptera > Geometridae > Peribatodes > Peribatodes rhomboidaria. The sequence goes on from OU452189.1 coordinate 10,954,158, forward strand.
AATTCTTACCTTTTACCTACTCTGATTTTAGTTAAGGTTTACATACAATCTATAATATTAGATTGTAGAATAGTGTCATGAATGGATCTGGGTAAGGCTTTGTGTGTAGTTTAGCTCTGGCCTAAGCTGGCCTAATACTTTGTTTCCGGTCTTGTTATTTCTTTAAACTCTGATCGTTTTATAATTTACCCAACTAAATCGGGTAACCTCTTTTAATGGCAAGTTCATCACTTATAGAAAAAAAGGTTTTATTATGGTACCAAAATAAATTTGACACGTTTCGAAATCGTGTTTTGTATGAAGACTATCCTTCTGGACCTATGTAATAGAGCATATTCTGTGCTCGTGATATACTGTAACTGATTATCAAATTATGAATAAAAATCCGTACCAAAGAGATCAGAGCCCAACATAAAAAAAAATACTGGCTGGTTTTGAGCGGAGTTAAAATTTTTGTACCAACTACGTACCATTATGTGATGTGATGTTGTCTGACGCATTTGGTAAGTGGCGCGTTATTTTTTGTAAGTTTACAGAATTTCATAACAAAAAGATTTGTTTATTCAGAAAAAAGTATCCAAGTACCTTCCTTGTGACAAACTGCAACTATTTATTAAATTTCATCATACTACGTTCAGCCGTTTAGCCGTGAAAAGCCTACAAACAGGCAGACAGACAGAGTTACTTCCGATTTTATAATTGATAAGGATAAGGATAAGGATACTAAAAAAATAGGTTGTCTGTAAAGTCGGTTTACTGACGATAGTTGAACGTGACAACGTGCTCACTCAAGTAGGAGAGAGACGGATGTCGAACGCTGCCGAACGCAAAGGCCGATTGTGCTTCTTCGCTCGTTCCGCGCTCTCGCTTGCACTTCAAGCCTTACATGGAACGCCTCAGAGCGAGGTAACGCCGCATTTTTTCGTGCGTGCAGCTCTATCGAATTATAAGACGTTGTCACGTCAATAAACTTAAGAGTAAAAATTAAATTATTTTCGTTGATAAGCACATCACTTAAGAATGACTGGACCGATTTGATTAAAACTTTTTATAACTATAGTGGCTCTATGAGCTGGAGACCTCGCGGCCAACGTCTGTCCTCCTCTACAGGTCGCATTCCTCGACCGATTCTCGTGAAGTTTTGTGAGCAGGATCGATAATTATTATAGTTTTTTTTTTGTCATGTCAGTTTTTGTTTTTTTTCTTCAAAATACCGGAGAATTACTTTATTTTTGGAAAAAAAATTACGGCACACAAAATTTACGACACTAAAATTATTATTTAAGGGAAATACAGGTAGAGGGGGTTTAGTTAAGTCTTAATCTAAGGTTAAGGTAACTTTGACGTTCATAAGTGTGTCTTTGATACCCTATTGAATAAAGCATTTTGATTTTGACTTTAATGACGTCAAAAATTGCTCGAGCGTTTTCCCGTTTAGTCTGAACCGTTCCTAAGCGTGTGGTCGTAGCCCGCATTCACCGATCACGTTATCGTCTGGTGAGATGGCTGCCAAAGGCAAACCTATTGATGAGCAAAAAAACAGAGTTAAAGTCTACTACCCGCGGGTACACTACCCAAAAACTGCTGGCATCGTTACACCGTTCAATTAAATAGACAATAGACAATAGACAAATATTTATTTATAGCAAAAACATACAAAAACAAAATAAAAATTACACAGTTATAAAAAAAAAAAGTTTTTGCCACAAACCGGTCCCAACTCAGCATAATGCCGGCTGCTGTAGACAACCGGCGCTGGTCTTCCGTTGTGACCGGCAGGTCACGTCACGTACGGATGTCGCGTAATGTAATAAATAAATAATATATAATATTATATATAATAAAATCGTAATAAGAAAGGCAGTACTTTTTTAAACTCACCTAAAAACTTCCTTAGGCAGATTCGCTACGTCATACTTATATGCCTATGAGAGATTTTACATGTATTAAAATAGCCTCGAAGAATGTAGGCATATTACAAACGTGTATTAAAATAGCCTTGTATTTGATCAGATTTAAATAGATTTCAAGATTCATTAAAAATCAGTTCTCAACAGTGGCACCGCATCGACACTTAATGTTCTATTAAAATATTCAAACACATATTAAGTAACATCCGGTGAACGGAAAAAATAGAAGAAATTCTTTGAGTAAATTGCACGGGACTCAGGACCCAAAGACCCGAACAAATCCCCGGATCTTTGGAACTACTCGGAAGTACTCGACATCGGCCCTTTTCTAAGCTATTAATGTATATCAAATAACAGTCCACTTTATTTACTAAGCAATTAGGCTGAATTTATCCGAGTAACATTACTGGTCTTATGAACGTCGCTGTCTTTGTCACCATGACACCATTTTACTACGCACGAAGGCATTTTAATAGTTTTTTTACAAGTCATGACGAGACAGCAGCCCTGTTCATACTAAACTCGTTTGCAGTGTAGTTCATCACGCCCCGCCCATCGCAGTGTAGTTGGCGTTGGGTCATTATTTAGTGCTAGAAATTCTTCTGTTTTTTTCGTTCGCCGGTAACATCATTTGAATCCAAGAAATCAGAAATCAACCTTATCATTCCGTTAAACGTTGATGACATTTGCTAAAGTGTTTCTAGCATATTTGGGACCTCATGACGCTCAGTCATAGGATTTATGCCTAAACGTCGTTTTAGCATGTATTGTGGCCCTTAGACGTCGTGACACCGACGCCATCACACATCTCACATCTCACGAGCGACTGACAGCAAAACAAGGCTTACACTTGATCTAAGCCTAGTTTCCAAGGTGTCATATATTTTTCGGGTTTGGTTTTCGTTGAGACTTGATAATCTATTTAAGTATATTCATATCTGATCGAAGCTTGTAAGTATATTGTTTGTACTTAATTATCGTGTCTATTTTTGTCTTTCTTATTTCCTAAAGTAAATCGCAGGGACGCTAAAAAAATGAATGTGGTAAGTATTTATTTTCTTCTACTAATTAAGTTTGGTGGATAGAAAGGCCGGGCTCCACTAAAATGTGGTTTGCACAGTAACGAGATTTCTTAATGCCTTTTGTTTCTCCAAATTAATACTTGGGTAAGCTGATTAAATTTTGGATCCTTTTAATATAAGGATAGGGTTTATTTTAATGGCAGGGGTCGATATAAATTTTGATACACATAATGTTAAAATGAGTACTATTGTATGTGGCGACATATTATTATAGTTCAACTTTCTGAAGAAAACAGTTTGATAGATACAGTATTAATTTGGGATTTTTGACTTATTTAGTAAGAACTCAAGGCTAGATGTCAACTTATGTGACACCCCTAACATAGACTAAGTAATTTACTCTGTACAAATGCAACACAAACGCATTGTTTGTTACACGTAAAGTAAGTGCGTGAAAGCTTGTCACACCTCATGTTATGTCACTTAGGGGGATATCGCACTTTATATGTAACAGGTAGCATATTTTTTCCCAACGAGCAACTAACTCCGAGAGAAGAATTGCTAGTCCATCTGATTCCGTAACAAATAAGTGATTTCGCACACAATCTAAATCCGCATTGAAAAACACTCTTTGCTAAACGTCCATGTCCATTGTCCGTAACGAAACACAAATTCGATATCTATATTTTTTTTGCATAACGCATCAATGTCCCATCACTTTCGATCATATTTATGGGAGATGCGGTACGAAAACCTAAAAACGGATCGCATAAATTAGGTGCTTCACACAATTCACCGTAGTCACAAACGAAAGGTACCAGCCGCAGCGATGATAATTATTGTTGTCTCGTTCTCGCTAAAAGTCTATTGTTCGTCTATCTTTGTTATTGATACACGTAACATAATAATGTTGGTTAGTTATATTTGGTCCACGCACTGTGTACTAGAAGTTAGACTCGTGTCGCTTCTTACTTTGATTGTTTTTATGCCCATCACTATGACCTTACAAAATCCACACGTGGCATTGGCGCGTCATCATGCGCATCTATTTTATGGAAATTGATGGAATTGATTTCGAACAAACGTTTTGTCATGGCGCCTCTACAGGTTAGATGGTCGGTGGTCAAGCCATGATATTCACAAAAAAAAAACAATACCTTTTCAAAATTAAATTTATAGCTCAACTCTACGTATTCCTATTTTTTTACAAAATTAGTTCCCTAACAATCTCTATTTTAGTTTTACTTGTAAATATAACTTATTCTAACTAAGAAACTTCCAAAAATCAGTTCCTACAAAGTTTTAACTTTTGTAATTAATTTCTGAGAAATCCTTGGAAGTCACCAGGTCGTAGTTCTCGAGGTAGTGATTTAGCCATTTTCAGTTGGAAACTACGAAATATGAACAAAAAGTATAATTAAGCAGACTGGCACCAAACACTTTTTGTTAAAATGAGTTTGTTTTAGTTTATTGCCTCCCAAGGTAAGAAAATAGTTTGGGAGGCAAAACAATAATAATTAATGTCATAAACATAGCAAACAGCCATAGTAGTGTGTAATCCTTGGTCATGTTTTTTTTTTGCTAACTATGATTATGATTTGATAAGAACTGTCGTATACACAAGTTAAAAGTTCCGCGACTCTGAAATTTCCATACAAACGCGCTACACAAATTTCTTGAAAACCATTTGTCAGATTATGATGAAATTTAGCATGTACTATTAAATTAACAATATCTCCGCCCCTATGTTCTTGGTTTTTTTAAAAACGTTCTCAAGCGAAAATAGAGCTATGAAAAATATCCGCATTTTTAAGGGGTCACTTTTGACTGATTTATTCAATAGGTAGACAAAGCAAATCAAAAATTCCATTACATAGAGAGGTTGTCTACATTATTAGCTTTTAAATAAATCCATAATACATGGCAAAAAAGTACAAAAGTCATAAAAATAATTGAAATTGCACTTTGTCACTCTGTAGGTAACTTTAAAGGCTCGTCAGTATCTTTACTTGCTTTCTTCACTCGTCATCTTCTTCTAGACGAAATGGTTATGGAAAACCTTAAGCCAATGCGAAGTTAGTCTAAAGTGGTCGCCGGACTCTTAAGTTTAGCAATTAAGTTTTAAAAGGCGGTCCTAGCCTACAAAATAACTATTAATTTGTTTAAGATACAAGATCTTAGTTACTAACGCTGAGTGTCCAAAAAATTTATTTAAGTGTTTGTTAATAAAGAAATTTTAAAATCAATCAATCAATAAAATAGGTCAGAAACTAACTGTAATTACTTAAAATATCTAGATAGAGTCTCGTAATGTTTATGAACGCAAAGTGACAGGCCAATTTTCATTTTACTAGTGTGCGTGACAGGTACGTCTAACAATAATTAATATTTAAATTTAATATATTTTTTTATAATTAGCCATCTCTCCAAAATTTGCACGCCTCTTCAGGCATAACATGAAGCTCGCCTATAATTTACTATGACAACAAAATTATGTATTACTCGTGTTCAAAGCAAATAAATGTATCTTTATCTTTATCTTTATCTTTATGTAGCGTTGCGTTGCGTCATACTTTTTGTTCATTTAGACTAATTTCGAGGGTAATTTAATACGCCGCTATTTATTTCGATGCGTGCAATGTTATATTAGGCCACCTAGACATATAAGCTTATATGAGCTACCTAGCTACCTACCTAAAAAAAATCAAACCTAATTTTTTTTTTAAGCAATCAAATCCTAACCGTATTGAAATTTCTAGGTGGGTATTTAATTTTAATAATATTTTAAATACATTTAATTTTTAAACTTCTTGTTTTAAACATAGATTTTATAGTAGTTTTATTTAGTTTTAGCGATGATAGCCTAGTCGGAGAAGGCCGGCCTCTCAAGCCAGAGGGAGCGGGTTCAAGCACAGCCGACAGCACGCACCAACTTATTCATTGTGTGAACATAATATGTGCGTATTGTATGTCATCTGCTACATTACTGGGGCCCGGTGTATAGCGACAGGCTCGCCCCCTGTCACATTTGGAACTGAATATCGTCCGGCGAAGTGTGGGTGTTGTATTACACCTGTGCCAGCCCCCTCGGGAGAAAGGCGTGACGATATAAATAAATATATTATTTAATGTTAGTAATTAATATTTAATATTAATAACACATTGTGTGCAAACATAAAGAATGTAGTAATATATAGCAAGCAACCAAAAATGCCTCGTAATCCAATATTACTAATAACGAAGTATTAAGGGTCAGGCCACACACGCAGTACTAGGTAGGCACACAAGATATTAACTTTTTATTTTTACTCTCTGCTTTTGAAGCATTATCGCACAAAAATCGCATCTAAAATCAGTGATGGAAATAATAATAATAATAAATAATAATAATAAATTCGGGACATTGTCACACACGGTCGCCTGACCCCAAACTAAGCAAAGCTTGTACTATGGCTGCCAGAGACTGATATACATACTTAGATGTTTTTAAATACATACTTAAATAGATAATAACACCCAGACATAGAACAAACACAAATGTTCACCACATAAATGTTTGCCCTAGGTGGGAATCGAACCCACGCCCCCAAGCTCAGAAGGCAGGTTCACTACCGACTGAGCCACCGAGGCAGTCAATAACTGCCACATGTGACTTCCACAGAAAATTGTAAATGTCATCTGCTATATAAGTTACGCCCGGTCCATGGCAACAGCCTCGTCCCCTGTCACAAACGGAACTGAATATAGACCGGCGAAGTGTGGATGTTGTAATTCACTTCAGACTTCATTCAGGGAAAAAGGTGTGACGATTTATTTATTAATTAATTAAAACAGCACATGCTAATTATATTAATTAATTACAAATTATATCTACATTATTCATTTCACATTACAAAATTCAAATTTAACATTCCAAAATAACAAAAAATAATAAAAATGGCCTAGGAGATACCTATTCACTTTTTTATTGAACATCCTTAAGTTGTATTTAGGTGAAAGAATAGGTAGGTATCGCCTAGTGTGGCCGCACCCTAACAGAGAATTAAAAGGATATGCGATAGAGGACAAAGGGGTAGGGTACGGCCAGTTTCGCTCGTCATGCTCCGACAATTTGGGAATAGTTTCAGGACCTTCCTTCGACGACAGACCCTTAGGTTCTGTAAGGAGGGTCTGTTTGTTGTTGTCTTCGATGGAAAGTTGAATTGAGCTAAAGTTAAACTGTGATTATGGTTAATCTATGATCACACTAGCAGCGCAAGTAGTGTTACCTGCGGTTAAATGTGGTAGGTAGTTTCTAATTTGTGTAGAATCTATAAAATATGTACCATATCCAAATCTACTACTAATATTTTACAAGAATAATCCAATCCTACTTATATTGGGGCTTAGCTACCCACGTCCGTAGGAGTGTACTCTATTCTGATTCCCTACACGTGGTCCCCGGGTAGTGCTAACCGGGTAGCCAACTCTGGTGGGAGGCTTCGGCCGTGGCTAGTTACCACCCACCGGACCAAGCCATGCCGTGAAATGACCTAGTCAGTGGTCTGAGCAGTAGCGCACTTGTAGCGTCTTACTCAATTGCCGTCTTTGTACTTCTTCACTCTAAAAAACTTCAAGGCTAGAGTGAATAAGTGCTTATAGGTCGTCTTGCTCCATCTTAGACCACAACGTCGCTTAACATCAGGCGAGTTGGTGGTTAAACGCCGACTTATTGTACATAAAAAAAAAATTATAAACGTGAAGGTTTGTAAGAATGGATGGATGGATGTTTGTTAATCTTTCACGCCAGAACGGCTGAACAGATGTGTATGAAATTTGGCACAGAGATAGATTATATATATAGTACAAGAATAAATAAATTAAAAATATAATTTATCAAACATAGCTAAACATCTTTGAAAGGAACATTAGTCAATGCACCTTTCAACCAAAAAACACACACACACACACATACAGAGAGAGACACGTCAAACTTGTAACACCCTGTCGTTTATGCGTTGCGGGTTAAAAAGTGAAAGTTACTCAACAACAATGAGTTTGATAGAGAGAAAAAAAACTCATGAAAACCTTGGGGTGAAACTGCGGGGCGCGTATTATAACTAGAATATTATACAAGAATTTATGAAATAATTGGGATTCGGACCATTAAAAATAGTGTAGGCACATACATGACCTCTCCACATAATCTTACTTATATTATAAATGCGGAAGCTTGTACGTTTGTACTGTACTGTTCTTCTGAGTAGAGGCTCTTTATCCGAACAAGGCGGTCGAGTCTATTTAAATAACTTTGACGTTCATAAGTGTATCTTTGATACCTAAATTGAATAAAAACATTTTGACTTTGACTTTAACTTTGACTTGTGTGTACGTTTGGTACCTCTTCATCGACGTATTTGGATGAAATTCGAAACGAAGATAGCTTTTGACCTGGATTAGCAAATAGGCTACTTTTTACCGCGGGGCGCAGCTGGTACAAATATACTTAATACCCAGTCATCATTCGTCTACAATGACCTAGGTAAAAAAAACCCATTAGCACCTTTGTATAACTTAACAATACTTTATTGAATCCCCGAATGTTTGTAAAACACAAAAGAACCAATCACAGACAGCATGCTTAACAATCTACTACTGTACCTATTGAATATTTTAATGAAACTGGCTCCACACGGTGTCTACACTATTCAAACTATTCCATGAACATTCCAAAAGTATTTGCCTACGCACTTTCATTTGAAGCTTGAACTAATAACCCAAGGACGTGTAACGTCCGCAAACATAAACAGTAATAACGCAAACGTAAACAGTCATGAAATCTCGTCTGAGTTACCTTGTATGCGCAGTGAAATTAGAATTAGTTGAAATTAATTTATGTGGAAATAGCTCTGTTTATCTATCTGTCGAGCACTTTGTTTGTTAATAAAGGCTGAATTGATCTTGATGCAATTGGACTGGAATGGATTAATCGGTATGAGTACCAATGATAAAGTATGGTATACGATAAGGTATTTATTTTATTTTAAGTTATTTTCAAGAAAATATTTTAACTAAATCTTGAAATGGAACGCGAAATGTTTTAGAAAACTTTTGGTGAGTCCGTGCGTAACCTGTCTGGAATTCATTTATTGGAGATTTTAACTACGAGTACATACAGGTGATGACTGCCTGTATTAAAAACAAAAGTTTGCGCGCAAAATGTGGATAATATTTACTTCCTTGACCAAATCATTCACCTAGTTTAAAATTCTCAAGGCACACAAAATTCAGATGCAGTCCGTGTGCATTCCGGTCCGGTTTGCGAAGACCAGTAAAGTATGATATTCTATGAAAGACGTCACACCGAAAGTCCGCATCGAGTCCTTTATAGTAGCTCCGTGACGCACGGACAGCTCGTTACCAACGACGAACTGACAACATGCACATGGAATGGACTGCGGCTGGACTTGGGGTGTTTCAGCACTTCGTTTGTTTAAAAAACAGAGCTATGAAATCCGCAATTGCAGGTCCCATGTTTATTCGTCCAAGCCTATATTGACTGACTACCAATATGATGACTAAGTAGGATGCTATTGGTTGGAACTTTTCCTTGAAGCCTTTACAAAGTATTTGGTTTCGATCTTTCATGTCTTTTCTTTATTTTTTGGCATGGGAAAATATCAGCGATGGCAGCCTAGTTGGGAGACGGCCCGCCTCTCAAGCCAGAGGGAGCGGGTTCGAACCCAGAGCATTGTGAGCATAATACGTGCGTATTGTATGTCATCTGCTACATGACTAGAGCCTGGTGTATGGCGACAGGTTCGCCCCCTGTCACACTTGGGACTGAATATCGTCCGGCGAAGTGTGGGTGTTGTATTACACCTCTGCTAGCCCCCTCGAGGGAAAGGCGTGACGATATGTTTTGTGAAAATATTCTGAAGCTAACAGCATTTCGTTGTCAAAGAAATCAGTATTCCTAGCATTTTTTTAGAAATAGTTGTTAATTAATTTTGTTATGCTAGGCTGCAAAGTTGTTTTTTGGCGCGAGTTCTTGTATTGAAACCTGCAAGATCAAGCAACTTTAAGATTGAACCAAGTGAGTGGTTCAAATATGGAATCTTGAGCGTAAAGAAGGTTTCAAAGGTACGAGACGCAGAATTACTTTGCTGCCGAACGAAACCACAACTTTTCACCTTACTACAGATAGGAGCAAGTATAAATTCAAATTTCAAAAAATCTCCAAAACCGATTTTTATCAAACATAGCCTAAGAACACTCCCGACTTATTCACCTTTCAAACAAAAAAAAAAAATAATTAAATCGGTTCATCCGGTCGGGAGCTACAATGCTAGAGTCCACAGACACACACACACAGACACGTCAAACTTATAACACTCCGTCGTTATTCGTTAAAATTAAAAATAAGGTGTTTCAGTCGTCGTGCGATTGTTCTAAAAACGAGGCTGGCGCACTGACATAGATAGATAGATAGATAGATAGATAAACTCTTTATTGTTCACACCACAGATAACAAAACAACAAGAGAAAAATAATGATAAAACTTATTAAATAGTGTAACAACTGGCGGCCTTATCACTAAAAGCGATTCCAGGCATCTGGCGGTTTAGAAAATTACTGAAAAGAAAGGTTCGAATTTTAATAACTCTTTCCACGCTAGCGTAAAAATGCACTTTTGCATTAAGATTTCGTATGTTAAACAGTCATTCCGAGCTTCAGAGGTGAAAAAAGAAATTTTACAAATCGTTTGGACGTTTCTTAAGAGGGCCGCGACGTTGAGTACAATGAACCCTTAAGAGGTTTTTGGTAAGTTACATCTAACTATTTATATACTAGCTTGTGCCTCCTTCACCTCCCACCTCTTGCGCCCACGACGCACGTCTCACTCATTTCATCCAAATAAAAATATCGGACCGCCGGACGGTAAAATTACTTGTAGTGCACAAACGCCCTGATGATGGCCGGGCTACAGTCGGCAATATTAGCAGTATTGCCAGCAGCCAAAATATTGCCCGTCTAGGAGCACCTTTATATCACTGTCAGAATGTCCAGCAATTCATATTTTGCCGCAATGCTACTAAATTTTGAGGCCAGAAACCAATTTTAACATTCGGAAAACCGGATACAAAATCAAAATACCTTAGCTTGTGCAGCCTTGCCAAAGGTTGTGGTATAATATTGGTGGTTTGATATTCTGAAATTTACGATGGATAATAGCTGGGGTACCTTTATTGCATGTTATAGCACGCTGCATAAGTGCTCGTTTTCACGGACAATTTTGTCGTGATGTTACAGTACCACAGAAGAAATACTAGTCCTACTAGTACATACGACAATGTTTTGTGTTTAAAACCTAACCCCTTAGCAATACCGTAATAAAGTGTTTTCACTAGATCATTTTACAAACAACGCTCACACATCTCTTGCATACTGACATCACAGTATATTGTGTAAGTATAAGTATGGAGTTAATTTAAATAGGCTAAATGTATATACCTAAACTGAACACTAAGACTATTTTAAGTTATAGTTTAAATCCACTTTTTTTTTTAAATGTAGAATAGGTCGGCGTTTGACCACCAACTCGCCTGATGTTAAGCGACGTTGTGGTCTAAGATGGAGCACGACGATCTATAAGGTACTTATTCTTAGCCTTGAAGTTTTGTAGAGTGAAGAAGTAAAAAGACGGCAGTTGAGTGAGGCGCTACAAGTGCGCTACTGCTCAGACCCGTCTTCGGAACGGTTACACCGGACTACATCCCGAAACACGACTAGGTCATTTCACAGCATGGCTTGGTCCAGTGGGTGGTAACTAGCTACGGCTGAAGCCTCCCACCAGAGTTTGCTACCCGGTTAGCACTACCCGGGGACCACGTGTAGGGAACCAGAATAGAGTACACTCCTACGGACGTGGGTAGCTCAGCCCCCAAAAAATCATAAATCACTTTCCTACCGGATTGCTATAAAAATACAGCAATCCAGAAGTTAGGACTAAAAATTAATGGTGCAATTAAATAAATTATTAGAAGAAATACATTTTTGTCACATTATACAAACCTGTAGTATCATCAATACCTGTCTACAGGTTTGTACAAAACCCTCGGTGCGCGAGTCCGACTCACTATTGGCCTATTTTTTCTTTCTCCTTTCAATATTTTGGAAACGCTCACTTAGGTTTCTTAAGTTACTCATAATTAAGGAATTTGAACTGGATCCGTATTTCTTCTAATAACTTATTTAATTGCACCATTAATTTTTGGTCCTAACTTTTGGAATGCTGTATTTTTGTAGCGATCTGGTAGGAAAGTGATTTATGTTGTTACTTAATCATAAATTTTACTATCACACTAAAAAAAGGTATATGGGCCGAGTTGCAAGCCCTGGGGTGCGAGCACGGACATTTAAACTGACGTATAAAATCGAGTAAATTGGTAATTTCCATACAAATTTGTTGAATTAGGCGATTTGATATGTCAGTTTAAGGGTCTCGCGACGCTCTGAAATTTCCATACAAACGCGCGTTTCAAATTTCTTGGAAACCATTTGTCAGATTATTAAGAAATTTATCATGTATAATTAAATGAACTACATAATATATCTCTGCCCCTATGTTCTTGGATTTTTTAAAAACGTTCTCAAGAGAAAATAGAAAATGAAAAATATCCGCATTTGTGAGGGGTCACTTTTGACTGATTTATTCAATAGATTGACAAAGCAAATCAAAAACTCCTTTACATAGGGAGGTTGTCTACATCATTAGCTTTTACATGAATCCATAATACAAGAAATGGGACAATGTTTACAGAAGTACAATAGTCATTAAAAAAATTGAAATTGCACTTTGTCACTCTACTAAATTTAGAGGCTCGTCGGTATCATTACTTGTTCTCTTCGCTCGTCGTCTTCTTCTAGACAAAATGGGTTTAGAAAACCTTAAGCCAATGCAAAGTTAGTCTAAAGTGGTCGCCGATTTCTTAAATGTCCGTGCTCCGACTCTTGGTGTCATAGTTTTTAAGTCGCCTTAAAAAAGGCCTCTGATAGAGGCTTACACAACTATGTGATTGTTGTAAAAGCCGCCATCAGCAGAATTGGGGAGTCCCCCAATTCAACCAATCGTTTTTTTTTTATTGTTAATTAATTGCCCCAAACTGACAGTTTTTGAACGTCACAGGTGTCAAAAATAGGCAATTCATTCACAATTCAAAAACAATTTAGTACAGTCTAGGCTCTTGACGTATTCAGCACAAAACGTAACTCCTTTTTCAGTAATTGGGCCCTGGGCTCGGCACAAACGTGACTCTCCCTTTGGACATTAGACAGGAAACGTGTAAGCAACAGACGACACGGCCAGTCTTCAAATAGGTGACAACAACTGGCTTTACATCTGAGAGCTGACTCGAGACATGTAAAATCGTACCCCGTTGTTTGTCCTATGACAACAAACGCTGGGTCATGTCAGAGGTCTTAGGGCGGCCTACAGCCTCCGACTGAGGGTTAGCCTTTCAACTTAAATACCTTGTTACTCAATTACTTACTCCCTTATTAATTAAACACTAGCTGCAATCCGCGATGTTACTCACGGTTAACAAGTACAAATAAATAAATAAAAACGTTGATTTTCATCAACACCGATTTTCATCAACACCGATTTTCATCAAACATAGCTAAGAACACTCCCTAATTTTCGCCTTTCAAAAAAAAAATCTAAATCAATATCGGATCACACAGAGAGAGAAAAAGAGAGAGAGACTTTATATCCTTTTCTGTACCTCTGACCTATGAAAAACTCATTATTATCGGTTGACTAGTTAATGCATGAAAGCTTAGGTACGTGACGAACAAACGAACAAACTCGCTTTCGCATATAAAATACTAGCTGCGCCCCACGGTTTCACCAGCGGTTAAAAAGTATCCTATGTGCTATTCTAGACTAAAATCTATTTTTGTGCCAAATTTCATCCAGATCTGTTCAGCCGTTCTGGCGTGAAAGAGTAACAAACATCCATCCATCCATCCAGTCTTGCAAACTTTCGCGTTTATAATATTAGTAGGATTAGTTAGGATTACGATGATTATAACCTACAGAGGGTGCGAGCACGGACTTTTAAACTGACGTTTCAAATCGACTAAATCGACAAATTTATATTAAAATTACCGATTTAGTCGATTTAAAGTCTAAACTGACAGTCAGTTAAAATGTGTCATTAAGAGTGTAAATTAAAATGTGTTTAAACTGACGTTTCAAATCGACTAAATCGGTGATTTCCATACCAATTTGTCGATTTAGTCGATTTGAAAGGTCAATTAAAATGTCCATCGCACCCGCACAGTCCTACATTTCATTTGAGAGACTAATATTCTTGAACATTTTATGAATTTCCTGAAGCGATGGTCTCAGTACAATATTCTAGAGTAAAATTGGATTCAACTTGCAGGAGATATTCAAGCTCTTGCACACATTCTAATATAATAATATGCTCAAGCGGGATCTCACAAAATATGATGGAAGGAATTTTATGATTATGTTTTTTGTTAGAAAACTGACTTTGAATGGATTTTGATCATACTTATGTGTTAGGTTATATATAAATAATCTTCTAATAGGGTTCCGTACCATTTCTATATATGAAAATGAACCTCTATTTTCCCTGGTCACCGCATCACCCGTGAACGGGTGGAAAATATTCGTTATTCTTTTTTTTTGTTAATTATTGCCAGGAGAAGGATCTAATGAAAAAAAAAAATAAGACAATTATCCTGAAAAAAATAACGGTTCCTTCGGGACGCGGGTGAAACCGTGGGACGCAGCTAGTTATCTATTTAAATGGCATAAAAGTCACGTTTGTTGTATGGGAGCCCCCTTAAATATTTATTGTACCCCGTTTTTCAGTATGTGTTGTTAGAGCGGCAACAGAAATACATCATCTGTGTAAATTTAAACTATCTAACTGTCACGGTTCATGATGACAGCCTGACGGACAGACAGACAGACAGATAAACGGACGGACAGCGGTCCGTCTGTCTGTCCGACCGTCTGTCACCAAGAGTCTTAGTAATAGGGTCTCGTTTTACCCTTAGGGTAGGGAACCCTAAAAAACTGACTTCGCGTCATCTGAATTGGATTTTGAAACAATGAGAGTAGGCCAATTAAGCGCACTGCTTAATGAGACAGCAAGGTTTTGGAGTAAACGAAAATATCACCCATGTAAATACCATTTTTGGATTTTTGTTGATTTTTTTTAAACCACTCGACCGAGATCGTTAAAATTTTAACGAGACCTGGAAAATATACTCTTGGAAACAAAAAAAATATTTTTCAAATCGGTTCAGGCGTCTTTGAGTAATCGAGGAACATCCATTAAAAAAAAAAAAGATTCCGATGAATTAAGAACCTCCTCCTGAAGTCAGTTTTGAATTAACACATTTTGCTACCTTTTAAGCTCGCAAATAAACAGCTACCGTTAATTAATTAATGTCTCTTCCAACGTATAATTAAAAATTGCGAAGGTTTGTGTGTTTCTTTGCTACTTAGTGACGCTCAAGCAGATTGACAGATTTACATGAAATTCTGAACAGAGATAGCTTATGCCCAGGGCCTCTACGCCTAGGATTATATTAAGCAAATGTTTTTAAATTGTTAATTATTGTCTATTTTTGACACTTTTGATACAAAAAGTGACAATTTGACACAAATTAACAATTTATTGGTTCACCTACATTTTAGATTTTTTTTAAAACCTATGTACTTTATTTACTAAATAATAAAAAAGAAAAGCTTAAAAACTGACTTCCCGTCATCCATGTAAACAATTTTTAGACTTTGGTTGACATTTCAAATTGCAAATAAAACGGGAATTACTCGATCGTGAGTAGTTCCGCTGGCAGCCGAGTTGGGAGAAGGTCCGCCTCTCAAGCCAGAGAGAGCGGGTTCGATCCCAGCCGACGGCACGCACCAATTTGTTCATTGTGTGAACATAATGTGCGTATTGTATGTCATCTGCTACATGCCTGGAGCCCGGTGTATGGCGACAGGCTCGCCCCCGTCACATTTGGGACTCAATATCGTCCGGCGAAATGTGGGTGTTGTATTACGCCTCTGCCAGCCCCTCGGGGGAAAGGCGTGACGATATATTATGTTATGTTATGTGAGTAATTCCCGTTTCCTAAATCATAATGTGTGAAAACCACGTCAATTTCCATAGTAAAATTTCAAATGCTGCTTGACTGATTTCGATAAAATTCATACGGAACCACCTTCAAAATATGATTTACTCATTAAAATCGATTAATCATTGGCGGAGTAATCGCGTAACATACCATACAAAAAAAACAATAGAGACGAATTAAGATTCTCTTTCTTTTTTAAAGTTTAAAAAACAATGTACTTACTATTATTAGATACTTGGACATTTTATCTAAGCATCCCCATTTTCTTTCAAAGAAATCTTAACAATCCTCCAAAAAAATACATTAGTAATCAACCTTAATATCTCAAGACATCAATGTAGTATACACAATTTCATTAAACAGAATGCTCGAAAAGGTCCCCGAAATCGAGCATCCGACGCCAAAGACGAGCGACGAAATCTTACCTTTTCACTGATGATCTCTTAAACAGCACCAAATTTACCAAAACCAGCTCAAAATAAACACTTTTCTTAAACAAACTTTAGGAAAATATACAGAATTTTAGTACTAATCTGTCGGTTTAATTCACGAAAACTGATTTCCGCGAGCGCGTATCGGAAGCGACCGCCTGGTAGAGCGTAGAGCACGTCCAGCCGGTCAGAGCGTCGGGCGAAAACTGGCACTTGGCAGCGAGAAAATGATGGAAACACCTCTGTACTAAACTTTCAGTTTCACAACGTCTCATATCGTATACTGCTTCAATCTATTTTCAGCTCTATACTGTGCAACATTCAGAGTTGTGTTTTCTTTGCCGGTGAAGGCAATTCTGACCTTTAGATTTCTAAAATGTTAGCAGGTAACCAATCCCACATTTTGAAAAATTCGATTTACTTCCCATGAAAATTATTAATGACGTTTTTAATTGTTTATTAATCACTTTATATTCGGAAAAGGTCGATGCTATGTTATTTTTAAGACGGCTCCTTCTGCTATTTAGCGTGTTTTAGGGTGTTATTCTGTACAGGGGTATTTCATAATAGTTTGATGGTTGCACGCAATGTTTAGCGATAGCAAAGGTTTTATTAAAATTATCGGTTTCGCATCTTTATAATTGGTATTAATTATTATGCGTAGCGACTGCTTTTGATACAAGTTTGATAGGGAGGAGAAAGAATTAATAATGTATTAAGTTTTGGAATGAAGAGAAATATTAATAACTGTATACTTAGTATAATGTAATTTAGGTATTGTATGAGAATTACTGTGACTGAGAATTTGGCTTGAAATATTAGAGTAGAACTACGTACTAAGGCCTGTCGACCTACCTCAGTCGAATGAATCTCGATTTAAAACTAGTTTTACCGTTCTTAGAAACAACTTTAAATCGAGATTCATAATTGAGCGTCGTTTTTGAATACGGCCCATAGTCTGCTCTTGCCACGTCTAATTTAGTTTAATAATTATGATCGAATGGTTTACCAACATTATTGTTTTCCTTAATTTTCAAAAACATTCTTCCTAATTAATAAACGTTGTGTAGCCTCGAATTAGTTATACAGTGTTTTGACTTTTTCAATAGAGTTAAAAATTAAAAACACAAACTGTACTGATTGTCTGTTCCGATGCTATACAACGTTTATGGATCATGTATTTTTTACCTGACTGCCTCGGTGGCTCAGTTAGTAGTGAACCTGCCTTCTGAGCTTGGGGGCGTGGGTTAGATTCCTACCTAGAGCAAACATTCATGATTGTGATGAACATTTGTGTTTGCTCCACAGATCTCGGATGGAACAAAAAAAAATCTTAGGTCTGTGGATTGCTCTATGCCTGGGTGGTCATATCTATTTAAGTATGTATTTAAAAATATGTATGGATATTTATGAGTCTTTGGCAGCCTTGGTACAAGCTTCGCTTAGTCTGGTGTCAGGCGACCATGTTTGAAAATTACCCGAATTTATTTATGATTTATTTTATTTCTTTAGTTAAAAGGATTATGTTTGATCTTTGATCACTAGAGGTATTTGGGAATCTAAGCAATTACCTAAACTTTTTGGTTTGAGGAGTGTAGAGAGCCCTCATTTCATTGAAACCTCGCTATTCAGAGTTCAATGAATTTGATATTTAATATTAGTTAAGGTTGAGGATTTAGTATGCTTTACTATACCTTTGAAATCGGATATAAGTACCTTAAGTGTGAACTATTTCTGAAGGGAGGGTATCAAAACAACCTTAATGTAAATGTAAACAACTAAATACTTCTAATAATCCAAACCATGTACAATATGTGGGTAATTTGAGTATGAATCGAATGGACACCAAGATCAATATTACAGAAAGACACCAAAGAAATACAATACGAGATCCGTCCTCTACCGTGCTCCAGCGAAAAGTGCCGGTTGGCGCGGCGGGCGACTCAGACGCTACCCCACTGACATTCCTTTGACAGCTCGCTCGAAAAAAATCCCATAGCAGAGCATAGACTGCATTTTTTTGCACGTGTTGCTATCTGTTTTTGGGGGCTGAGCTACCCACGTCCGTAGGAGTGTACTGTATTCTGATTCCCTTCACGTGGTCCCCGGGTAGTGCTAAACGGGTAGCAAACTCTGGGAGGCTTCGGCCGTATATCATAAGTGTATCTTTGAAACCTAAATTGAATAAAAACATTTTGACTTTGACTTTGACTTCGATAAAATTTGAATGTGATCTGTAAAGTGTGATCTACCAAAAAAAAAAACATTAAAGTCGATTCACAATAGGCGACGAAATCGCGTACATACAAAAACAAAACATACAGTCGAATTGAAAACCCTCCTTTTTCGAAGTTGGTTGAAAATAAAATTGCCAGAACAGGAATCAAACTTTGAATATGCCTACACGAGTGATCGATATAGAAAGGATATTCGTTTACAAATATTTATCTACAGTTCCCTTTTTCTGCCGTTAAAAGTTAAGAAGTATGGAAACGGCTTTTAATTTTCCTAGGTTTTTTTGTTAAAACATTTCATTAACTTATGTTTTTTTTTTATGTAGAATAGGTCGGCGTTTGACCACCAACTCGCCTGATGTTAAGCGACGTTGTGGTCTAAGCTGGAGCACGACGACCTATAAGGTACTTATTCACTCTAGCCTTGAAGTTTAGAGTGAAGAAGTACAAAGACGGCAGTTGAGTGAGGCGCTACAAGTGCGCTACTGCTCAGACCCGTCTTCGGAACGGTTACACCGGACTGCATCCCGAAACACGACTAGGTCGTTTCACGGCATGGCTTGGACCGCATTACATTACAATCGTGTCAGTGTCAATGTGTCAAGTCGTGGCATTACATTTTAATAAATATTGACATACATTCTATTTCACACTTAACTATCAAATGAAATATGACTTGCGGTTCTCTTTCATCTGACATTATATTTAGGTAAGCTAATATATTCAAACGCTGACATTTCAACTTTAATATTGACATTTAATTTGTAGTATAGATTCATTTAAATTCAATTAGCCTTGATAATTTAATATATATTTTTTTCTATAATTAGCCATCTCTCCAAATTTTGCACGCCTCTTTAGGCATGAAGCTCGTCTCTAAATTACTGTAACAACAATATTTATTACTCGTGTTTAAAGCAAATAAATGTATCTTTATCTCTATCTTTATCTATTAATTAGAGACTAAAAGCCGAATTCACCATTTTTCCTACTAATCGAGATTTATGAAACTAAGTTTAGTGAATAGCAAAATGACTGTTTAACTTCAGTTTTTCATGTAAACCAAGTTTAAAATGAGCTAATCGTGTTTATATTCACTGGTGAAATCGGCCCTAAGGCCCACATGATAAAACGACGCTCAGTCATTCTTGACTGCGTCAAGACTTGACTGAGTAGAGTTAAACTAGTTTTAGTAATAATATGGAGGAAATAATATCGAGAAGAATCTCGATTTAAAACTAGTTTTACAAGAAACTTTACTTTTCACTAGAAACTTAAACTCTTTTTTAAAGTAGTGACGCTACTACTCTAGTTACTAAAGTAACTAGTAGAGTAAAAACTTTACTCTACTACTAAAATCGAGTATCATGAGTGAGCATCGTTTTAGAATGCGGTCCTGTGATCTGAATGGTTAATAGTACATTACTGCCGCAGTCTATAATGACTACTTTGCTGGTCGCGCTGATGATGGCCGACAGCGCAGCTCCAGACCGACACAGCGCGGCCAGCGTGCAGCACTTGATGGACTAGCTGAGATAAAGGCCCAGGCCGTAGGTCGAGGCCTTTACAGCGAGGACAGCAAGGACTGCAATGATGGCCAAGCTGGAAGGTCTAGAGCGTAGCTAGGCTAGCTCGAGGCAATCATAGCGTGACCAGCGAAGCAGTCATTGTGGGCTAAGGCTTGTGTAGTGCTTTACTCAAAAATGCAAGTACCTAACCTAAATAAAACCAACAAAACAAGTAATTTAAATAAAATAATAATTAATTAACTAGAAATGTAATCAAAATGA
Organism: Peribatodes rhomboidaria; assembly: GCA_911728515.1. NCBI lineage: Eukaryota > Metazoa > Arthropoda > Insecta > Lepidoptera > Geometridae > Peribatodes > Peribatodes rhomboidaria. The sequence goes on from OU452189.1 coordinate 10,974,709, forward strand.
CAATTATGAAAAGTACAGTTAGTAAAATTGAACACCGACTTTCCCGCGCTTTTGTTACTTAAGAATAAAGAATAAGAATAAGAATAGAAATAGTTTATTGACAAACACAACATAATTAAATTATACACAGTTGTACTTCTTTGTTTTTTTTTAGCAATGGTAGTTGGATAGCAGTTAGCAATGGATACAGCCAAATATGGAATTTTTTTTGTACCTATCTCTTTATATTCAAACAGTTGTGTTTTAATTAAAATCTTTTTGTATTTAGTTTTTGTAAAACGTTGAAACGTCAAAATAGCGGCCGACAATGTTTTGCCGGCCTGTTAGAGCGACCAGCAAAACTTTGCCGGCCGCTCCTTGAAACAGAACGGCAAGGTCGACTTTGCTCAAACAAGGTTGTCAAAATAATGACTACATTACATGCATTTTTGAGTAAAAGAAATAACACGACATCACTCGTCTTTTCAATGTCCCACTTCATCTAAATTTGGCTTCTCTATCCTAGCATGCACGCTGCGTCAAAATTTTTACGTCAAATTACGTCGTGCGAGAACGTGACAAAGCTACGTATTTGTACGTCTGTCTCGTACTAAAGAGTAGACAAAATTTTGTCTCAGCACGCATGCTAATTCTAGATCTAAATTAGACAAGTCTATATAAGACCTAGATAAGATAATTACATAATAAAGTTCCCTAACTTGACTTAACGACTATAATTATTAGAAAACTTTTCCACTGATGGAGATGATAAGCGAACGCGTTGTGTCATCGACTTGATAACTTATAGACATCCTAATCCTTACTTAAATTTATAAATGTGAGAGTGAGTTTGTTCGTTTGTTTACTGATATACTTTCACGCCTTAAGTTATAGATAGATAGATAGATAAACATTTTATTGTTCTCACCAGAAATAACAAAACAACAGAACAGAAAAACTTTGTAGTGTAACAACTGGCGGCCTTATCACTAAGAGCGATCTCTTCCAGTGCTGTATCGATCATCTTATAATTTGGCATACACGTTGTCAAGGGTACAGAAAAGGACATAGGATACTTCTATCGCGACATAATTAACGGTTTAAGAGACCGTAGGTGAAACCGTTGAGCGCTGCTAGTAACATATTATATTATGCAAACTTTATGATAATGACCAAGCCATGCCGTGAAATGACCTAGTCGTGTTTCGGGATGTAGTCCGGTGTAACCGTTACGAAGACGGGTATGAGCAGTGGCGCACTTGTAGCGCCTCGCTCAACCGCCGTCTTTGTACTTCTTCACTCTACAAAACTTCAAGGCTAGAGTAAATAAGTACCTTATAGGTCGTCGTGTTATCAGATCACCCCCAAACCAACACCTTTTTAACATTGGTGTGACCAACAGCCCTCTGTGCAGAGGATGCATGGAGGCAGAAGAAACGCCACGGCACGTGCTCATGGAGTTCAGGAGCGTGGCAGAACACCGGGCTCAATTTCTTAAATTCCCATCGTCACTCCCGGAGGCCTGCAGCAGCCTGAAAAGGCTGCTGGACTTCTGGAAGCACCTGGGGTGGTTGGAGTGAGGGGAGGGAAAGAGAAGTAAACTACGCACAATGGCCCAATCAAGTGGCTGAGTGCGGAAAACGCCCTGCTAAACAAACAAACAAACATCAGGCAAGTTGGTGGTCAAACGCCGACCTACATAAAAAAAAAAAAATGTCACGGGAATTACTCACGTACGAATTAGTCGATTATTCCGACTATAGTGTCAACCGCATTCGGCGGTCTTCATCAGGGCGAGTGCGAACGCGCGACTGCGTCTCATTGCACAGAACTATAGTCGGAATAATCTAGTAAATCGTACGTGAGTAATTCCCGTGTCATAATCATAATGTGTGACAACCACGTCAGTTTCCATAATTATGCAAACTTTATTGACCGAGGGAAGCGAGGTCTCAGAGTCTACTGGGACATATAGCCATTTGTTTGTTCGACCATAACTGAAGTAAGTATCGTAAATCCGATTTTCATGTAATTTTGCGAGCATGTACTTCATGTTAATTTAAGTTTTAAGAGTTCCACATATAACATAATAGGACCTGGATGACCGAGCTTTGCTCGGTATTTTTTTTTTTTTAATTGTTTTTTTTTGGAAAATAAACAATTGATTTTAGTCTAACCTCAAAGCAAACACTCATTGACTTCGTGTTACTTAACAACGCCTTGCCAGCAGATTGTTTAGTAACTCGTGTTACTAAACAATCTGCTGTTTTGTCGTTAAAGCAATTAGTTGCTCACAAAAAATAGTATTATAATTCGCCAATAGATGTCAGGAAACGCCTCCTTTTTGTTATTTTTCTTCCAAGTTTATGTTTAAGTTTATTATCGATAAAACACGAATAAAATGACATTTTCTAAAAATGATTCCTAGCTAGATCGATTTATCGCCCCCGAAACCCCCTATGTACTAAATTGTATGAAAATCGTTGGAGCCGATTCCGAGATTCCAATTATATCTTATATCTTTAAATGAGCAATTCTTGTATATATATATATATATAATTGGAATCTCGGAATCGGCTCCAACGATTTTCATACAAATTAGTATATAGGGGGTTTCGGGGGCGATAAATCGATCTAGCTAGGAATCATTTTTAGAAAATATCATTTTATTCGTGTTTTATCGATAATCAATCTCAACTGAAAAATATGACTCTTCCTGACATCTATTGGCGAATAATAATACTACTATTTTTTGTGAGCAACTAATTGCTTTAACGACACAACAGCAGATGGCGCCTAACACGAAGTCAATGAGTGTTTGCTTTGAGGTTAGACTAAAATCAATTGTTTATTATCCAAAAAACACAATTAAAAAATTTAAAAAAAATACCGAGCAAAGCTCGGCCATCCAGGTACTATATATTTATACAAGAATTGCTCAAGTTAAAGATATAAGATATCGTCACGCCTTTCCCCCGAGAGGGCTGGCAGAGGTGTAATTCAACACTCACATTTCGCCGAACGATATTCAGCTCCAAATGTGACAGGGGCCGAGCCTGTCGCCATACACCGGGCTCCAGTCATGTAGCAGATGACATACATTTGTTCATTGTGTGAACATACGCACATATGTTCACACAATGAACAAATTGGTGTGTGCGCTGTCAGCTGGGTCCGAACTCGCTCCCTCTGGCTTGAGAGGTGGGCCTTCTCCCAACTAGGTTATCATCGCTTCAGAGAGTTCCACAACGCTCTGAATGTTCCATACAAATGCGCTCGTCAAATTTCTTGGAAACCATTTGTCAGATTTTGATGAAATTTGGCATGTACAATTAAATTAACTATCTCTTCGTCCCATACTTCTTGGTTTTTTTGGTAAAAAACGTCCTCATGAGAAAATAGACCTAAGAGGTCACTTTTAACTGATTTATTTGATAATTAGACATAGCAAATCAAAAATTCCTTTACATAGGGAGGTTGTCTACATCATTAGCTTTTAAATTAGTCCATAATACAAGGGTTTTTTTAGTTATTTAACAATGATTAGACAAGTGCAAAAGTCATAAAAATTATTAAAATTGCACTTTTCACACTGCTGATAACTTTAAAAGCTCTTCAGTACTTTTACTTGCTCTCTCTTCGCTCGTCATCTTCTTCTAGACGAAATGGCAATAGAAAACCTCTAACCCATGCGAAATTAGTCTAAAGTAGTCGCTGGTCCCTTAAATTTGAGTATGAGCGAAATTGGACCTGAAGTTATGGAGCTAGCTAGTGTATAAAACTGTAGCGATATAACTTAGTAGTTGGCTCGTTCAGATCTAAAATTGCAGGCTTCAAACCCTATTAATTAGCTTGAGCTGCTTATAAAGGAAAACATCGTGAGAAAGCTATAGTATATCAGTAGAGTAATTTCTAGTTCACAGCGGGATTAAAAATTGCTGGAAAAATATAACTTGTACTTTTTAATGCATTAAAAATTCAAAAAAAAAAAACCAGCACTGGTCTTCATAAACACAGATTTTCGTCAAACATACCTAAGAACACTTCCCGACTAATTGACCATTCAAAGAAAAAAACAAAATTAAGATCGGTTAATCCCTTCGGAAGCTACGATGCCACAGACAGACAGACACACACACACACACAATACCACCATACAATCCTCACAGTTACACTTTCTCACATACACGCACACACACACACACACACACACACACACTCACAAACAAACACACACACATTTGCACACATACCTAAATTCACACACATCACTGCTGACAACATTTACAAAAGTACTCAATATGACATAATTATAGAACTTGCTGTAATTTTTCGAAATAATGTATAAAGTGAACACTCGCATGACTATACCCTCGACGAACATCTTAATTCGAGTCTAGGGGTAAGCTGAAAATCAGCCTTGCATAAACCGATCTAGTTTACGCAGCTCAGTGCTGAGCTTACACCCTTTGCCACCGTATTTATCTAACTATTGTATCTAATTATTTCTATTGTGTTTTTTTTTTCTTTGGCAATAAATATATTTTCATTTCATTTTCATTTCACACACACACACACATAGACACGTCAAACTTATAACATCCCGTCGTGTTTGCAACGGTAGTTAAAAACTAGTTGAAATGGGAATACTAAACGCTGATTTAACCACTTAAGAACACGACATCGACACTAAAACTTTTACAGGCTCAAAAAGTGCTAATGTGTTGCCTAATAGTGGTCTCACTTACATGTCTATTGAGTAGGAAGTCCTTCCGCCATATAGTATCGAAACTGCCTAACTTAACTCAAACTTAAGTACATTAAGTTAATTGTAAAAGTTCGCGTCGCTAAGAGAATTGTTCGTCGTGTGTTGTAGACAGGACACGCACCTAACTTAAATTGAACTTAGTTAAGCTTGGAACACACTAGAGCTATTTATGTAGCTACTTATAGCTAGAAAGTTAGGGTAATTGGCTTTTGTATCTACTTTTTCCTATAGTGAATATCAGGACAAATTCCTTTTAAACAAAGACATAACCCTCCTTTTTGCGGCGCTGTAGTTGGTTAAAAACATGCTACAGGCTAATCACACTGCCACTTGGTGTCGTAATAATCGATATAAGAAAAACATAGCTATCGTCACGCTTTTTCCCCAAACAGGTTGGCAGAGGTGTATTACAACACCCACACTTCGCTGGACGATTTTCAGTCTCAAATGTGACAATGGGCAAGTCTGTCGCCATATCCCGGGCTCCATTCAATTCATTTTTAAGGACCATAGGTAAGCGCAAACACTTGGCGGCTCAAGATTTTTTTTATCGTGAAAAAAATCGCGGATAACCAAGTATTTAATAAGCGATGAAAGCCTAGTCGAAGAAGACCCGTCTCACAAGCCAGAGGGAGTGGGTTCGATCTCAGCCGACGGCACGCACCACATTGTATGTCATCTGGGACGGAACTGCGGAACTGTGGAACGGAAGAGTTTGATAGCAGATGACATTGACATAACATATCGTCACGCCTTTCCCCGAGGGGGCTAATACAACACCCACACTTCGTCGGACGATATTCAGTCCCAAATGTGACAGGGGGCGAGCCTGTCGCCATAGGCTCCAGTTATGTAGCAGATAACATACAATCCACACTTATGTTCACACAATGAACAAAATGGTGCGTGCCTTCGGCTGAGTTTAAATTCGCTCCTTCTGGTTTGAGAGCCGGGGCTTCTCCAACTAGGCTATCATCGCTCTTTTTACATTAAATACGCACATAATATGTTTTTTTTATTTAAAAATTACACTCCACGGACTCCGGGGACCGTGACTTTTGTTAACAAAAATCTTTAATTATTATTTAAGGGGAATACAGGTAGAGGGGGGGTTAGAATCGGTTGAAAGCGATTGATTTATAAGGTACCTTGTCTAGAGCCCTTGGCGAGATGACGACCAAACGGAAGCCTAACAACGATTTTGATTTAATTTTGACCTTTTATCACTGGCCATTAGAATTAATCGTTGCACAAAATTTGTAACAAACAAATTTTCTTTAAAAAGAAATGGTAAGTTGCTGTTCCTCCCAACTACATAAAAACCATAAATTCGAAAGTGAGTTTGTTTGTTACGCTTTCACGCTCTAACTACTGAACCGCTCACCATGGAATTTTGCATTTACGTTGTCGGGGATGCAAGAAAGGACATTTGGGACCGCGAGTGAAACCCGGGGCGCATCTAGTAGGTTATAAGTGTGATTCCACCTTTAAGCGCACATTATAGATAGTATTAGAAAGGAAACAAGTTCAGAGTAAGCGCTACCTGAGAAAGTTCCGCTGGTTTCATGTTTCTGAGGGTTTTCTTCTATTTTTGTTACTTAGTAGGTAGAGGAGGAAAAAGTGACCTTTCCTCAAACAATGATAACAACGTTATATTGTATACACGTATATTATATATACGTTTTACGGTCTACTACGCGGATCTCGTGCGCGACGCGACCTGTTTCAGACGACGACTGTGCGAATTCGCGCACAAGTGGCACGCCGTACGCTCTACGTACGAAACACAGGAGCTGCCCGACGACAGAGGTCGTTTGTACCCTCATACAGCCCCAGAAGGTGGAGAGTGATAAAGGGGTAGAAAGGGACACATTTTGTAGAGCAGTCTGACGAAAGCAGGCTCACCGTTTCGGTCCGTACAACCGAAATGTTGGAAGGACCATGGGAGATGGTGGGAGTGTCCGTCTGGGGTCACCTCAACCTGTAACGATACAATATGTAACATTATAGCGGTGAGTGAGCACTCGTTTTGGCCAGAGGTCGGCAGCTATGTGTGTCGGACGTGTGCAGGGTTTTGCAAATACTCGTAGCAAAATAGATAAAGCATGTTTTCCACTTAGTCGATGTAAATCCAATAATAATAATGTACTCGTACAAATGCAGCATAAATTATAATATTCACCTTCGATTTAGATAGAGAGAATTAATAAGGCACATCGCAGCCATAGAGTAGGTGGAGTGAGAGAAGAGAACGAGCGAATGAAACAAAAACAACATGACTATACACGAAGCATTTTAAAAACCCCTGACACCGATTTTCACCAACACCGATTTTTGGTTTAGGTTTAAAGACTTTTTATTATCAACAAAGACAATTTGTCGCATAAGTGATAACATAGTTTAGTTAAATGCAGCTTAGCGTTCGTAGTCGCATCCATTAAAGTATTTATAAACATATTTATCTATATATATAAAATTCAAAGTCCTGACTGACTGACTGACTGACTGACTGACTGACTGACTGACTGACTGACTGACTGACTGACTGATATATCAACGCACAGCCTAAACCGCTGGCCCTAGAAACATGAAATTTGGAGGGTATGTTCTTTGTACAGTGTAGGCATCCACTAAGAAAGGGTTTTTCGAAATTCCACCTCTAAGGGGGGAAGAATATAGTCAATCGACCCAGAGAATAAAAAGTTTAATTCAAATGTGAACCATGGGGGGTTCACATTTGAATGAAACTTTTTATTCTCTGGGTCGATTGACTCAAAAATTGGCAGTAAATACTCTTCAATTAAAATTATGCGACACGTGTATCACAGTTTTTCAAAATCATCATCATCATCATCCACCAACAGAGTCTAATAGGGCTTCTTTTAACTCTGAAAACTTTGCTGAGAAAGTTATTAACCCACTACAAACGACGCTGATACTACTACTATTCCTCTCATTCCAAAGATAGTTTAGTTAACTAAAGAACTTCGTCCTTATTGCTCTGTTTGGGATATTGTCAGTTTGTGTATTCAATTGAGAGCGAGTGTGACCGCTTATGATATTTATGTCTGAAGATAAAACCAGAAATCAGAAATCAGAATTTATTGATAACTCCTATAGTTACACGTCACAGTTGAATATTTATAATTAAAAACGAATGTCAGAACAATAATAATTGATAATTATGTCAAAACGTCATTTATTTCCTGTAAGCCACTCGGGCGAAGCCGCGGGCAGAAGCTAGTATTAGTATAAAATTTATTTAAAAATTCTTAAGATTCCAAACTCATTTCACGCATTTCCTTATTCAAGATAGGGATCTGTCTTCCATAATATGTCGAGCTATTTTTTTCTTGAATGCGTGAAATGAGTTGACATTTTTTATGAGAGGGTAGTTTGTTAAAAAGCCGCGCTCCTTTATTAGTTAGCATTGTTTTGCCAAATTTTGTTCGATGCATGGGTATGACGATTTTCATCAACAATCCCGACTAATTCACCTTTAAAAAAAAAAACAAAATCGAAATCAGTTCATCCGTTCGGGAGCTACGATGCCATATACAGACACATACACAGAGAGAGAGAGAGAGAGAGAGAGAGAGAGAGAGAGAGAGAGAGACAGAGAGAGAGAGAGAGCCTCGTAAGCTCATAACAAAACGTCAAATTTACAAACCCCATCCGTAATTTTTGCGTCGACCATTCGCTGTACTGACCATAAACAGACCATAACGCTGTTGACTACGTCAAGCGTACTTGAAACTAAATAATTCTACCAGTGAAAAAAAAAATATGTGTAACATTCAAGCAAACGCTCACAGTATTGTAACGTCCGTTGTTAGATTATAAAGGGACCTGTACACAGGTCGGGCTGAGCTGGAAGGGCCCGGGTGGCTCCCCAGAAGCCAGGGGCCCGAGACGAGGTGTAGCCCCCAACCTACTTACAGTCTGGCTTGCGGCAAGCTCCCGCAAGCTAAGTCGCGCGCGCCGGCTGTGGCCCGGCTGGTAAATTTTGGGGGCAGAGCTACCCACGCCCGTAGGAGTGTACTCTATTCTGATTCCCTACACGTGGTCCCCGGGTAGTGCTAACCGGGTAGCAAACTCTGGTGGGAGGCTTCGGCCGTGGCTAGTTACCACCCACCGGACCAAGCCATGCCGTGAAATGACCTAGTCGTGTTTCGGGGTGTAGTCCGGTGTAACCGTTCCGAAGACGGGTCTGAGCAGTAGCGCACTTGTAGCGCCTCACTCAACTGCCGTCTTTGTACTTCTTCACTCTACAAAACTTCAAGGCTAGAGCTAGTGGATAAGTGCCTTATAGGTCGTCGTGCTCCATCTTAGACCACAACGTCGCTTAACATCAGGCAAGTTGGTGGTCTAACGCCGATCTATTCTACATTTTTTTTTTAAATGCCACCCTGACTGTATGGCCAGTCCGACCCTGCCTGTACAATACTTGCTGATATCCGTAGCTTCGTATCCGACCCGGTGCTCGGTCACAAATAGGTATCATACAACTGCACTGTTGCCGAGCTCCAATACAAAACTTCAAAAATCAACATTGACTCAGTTTTAATCCCGATAGCCCAAATTGAGTCCCTGGCAGTGTTACAGTGTAAAAACAGCAAATTGAACAACCCTATTTATTAGTGGTATCGACGGTACAGTGGAGTAGTTTTAGAAGGACAACATTTAGACTTTTTTATTAAATCTCAAAATTCCTAGAATGTACTATTTCTTGTTAAAAAAAATATATTTTTTGTATGAATAAAATGTTATTTAAATTTTTGGTTAGGAAGTAAAAAAAATAATTTCTTTTTTTGTCGATAATATTAGGTCCTTACGTATGAAATCAGCGTTTTGTCGTACTGATCAATTTGATCTGAAATATCTCCTCTTTGGTTAAGAATTCGAAACTCAAATTAATAAATTCATTTAGCTGGTTTTTTTTTCTTTGGAATACAGTCATTCATTTGTTATTTTCCTCATCATTTTTTTTTTGGCGTCGCTTATTACCGCGCAATGGAAAACATGAAATATCGGTATATTTACGAGTACGAGTTCTACCGTGGCACCAGTGCTGCAGAAACAGCTCGAAGAATTAATGATGTGTACGGCGCTGGTGTCGCTAAAGACAGCATGGTACGTTTTTGGTTTCAACGTTTTCGTTCTGGAAATTTCGACCTTAAGAACCAACCCCGTGGACGGCCGGAGATCAAAGTGAAAAACGAAGAATTAAAGGCTATTGTGGAAGCGGATCCATCACAAAGCACTTCAGAGATAGCAGCAGGCTTCGGGGTAAGTGACAAAACTGTATTAATCCACTTGAAGCAAATCGGGAAAGTAAAAAAACTCGAACGATGGGTACCTCATGAATTGAGTGAATCGAACTTGCAAACACGGGTCGCCTGCTGTGTTACTTTGCTCAACCGACACAATAATGAAGGGATTTTAAATCGAATCATTACTTGTGATGAAAAGTGGATATTGTACGATAATCGAAAGCGCTCATCGCAATGGCTGAACCCTGGAGACCCAGCCAAATCCTGCCCTAAACGAAAATTGACTCAGAAAAAGTTACTTGTAAGTGTTTGGTGGACTAGCGCCGGTGTCGTTCACTACAGCTTTCTTAAATCTGGCCAAACGATTACGGCAGATATCTATTGTCAGCAACTGCAAACCATGAAGGAAGAACTAGCTGTTAAACAACCGAGATTGGTCAATCGCTCTAGGCCACTGCTGCTTCACGACAACGCAAGACCACACACTGCACAACAAACAACCACTAAGTTAGCTGAGCTACAATTGGAATGTCTGCGACATCCACCGTACTCCCGGACCTTGCTCCAACAGATTACCATTTCTTCCGGAATTTGGACAACTTCTTACAAGGAAAAAAATTCCACTCCGATGCAGTAGTCCAAACCGCCTTCAAAGAGTTTATTGATTCGCGCCCCCATGGTTTTTATAGTAAAGGGATCAATGAACTACCCATAAGATGGCAAAAGTGCATAGATAACAACGGTGCATACTTTGATTAATTAAATATATTTTACAAAAAAAAATCGACTTTTTATTCCTCCCGTAGAAAACGCCAATTTCATACGTAAGGACCTAATAATAAGGACTTGGCAGCGCATGCCTAAGTAACCTTTATGGCGACTCGCCTAGAGTCTATATTTATTTAAAAGTCATCTCGTAATTGAGTTTCTGTACTTCGTAGTGTTTCTACTCTACGGTTACTTACTGCTAAAATGCACCGTAGTATGGCAAATACCGTAGCCATTAATCGTAGCACGGCTACGCTTCACAGTAGCACCTTTATTGTAGCCGTCCTACGACGCTACGAGAGACTATGTTCGACCGACTTTGAAAAGAGTGAATAAAATAATGAACCTTAATAAATGAAAAAGTATCACTTTATGTAAATGTCACATCACACTATCACATCAAATTATAATAGAAGAGAGACTAATTAAGACTAAGAGAGAATAAGGGTTAATAAGGGCCCGAAGTTTTTGATAAATGTAAACAATCATTAAAAAAGTACGAAGCCTCATTAAAAACTTTTGATAAATTTATTATTAATGCTAACCACACCAATACAGGGTTATTTGTACCTAATCAAAAACCTCTTAAGGGTTCATTGTACTCATCAGTACGAACAACTATTGGGCGAACTCCGAAAAAAAACAGCTGTTCCATACAAAAAGTTCAATCACCTTTGACAAAATGAATGGAACAGCTGATTTTTTTTCGCGATTTCGAAGTTCGCGCTATAGTAAAAGTTGTTCATATTGATGAGCACAATGAACTCTTAAGAGGTTTCTGGTAAGTTACAAATAACCATGTATAAATACCTATAATAATAATAATATATAATAATAAAGTCATTTATTTCAGGTATAAAAACCCATAGGCAAACAATTGAATTAGCTTAAAACTAGATTAAATTTAAGTGTAAAAGAGAACAAAAAAAAACCCTTAAAATAGTTACACCTGTAAAAGGGGTGCAACCACGTCCATAAAAAAAAATCGCCATACAATTTAATAATACATTGCAAAACTTTGAGCGTCGGTGAATGTGTATTTTTGTTACACCTTTATGCTAAAATATATTTTGAATTGTTTTTATTATAGTTAATTTAAATAGTCACAGTTATAATCGACCGAGCGGGCGTTAGAGAGCGAAGCGTCTCTGCTTCAGCTTCGACAAAAATGATTTCGTATGTCCGAATTCTGTCTGTGATATCCAGAGGCCCTATTCGGAGATTTGAGATTTTCATCTCACTATTTTTCGTCCTTGTTGCTCTCGATTGAAACGTTGTAGGTGTGAGAGTGACCAAGATAAAATCTCATCTCATCTCACGCGCAGGAATAGCCCTTCAGATCTCTGTCCGTACCTCCGTTCGAATTTCTGTTTTCCTCCACAGGTCTCATTTCTTAACCGATTTTGACAACATTTTGAGAGAATAAGATATGATTTTGTACAATTATCGAACCTGCTTACCAAATATCACGAGAATCGGCTTAGAAATGCAACCTGTAACGGAGACAGGCGTCGGCCGCGAGGACTACAACTCACAGAGCCACTATACACTATACTCCCATAGCACAGGATCACCCTAGTTTGGGAGACAGGAAATGTCATAAAATTGTATAACTATTTTTATAAGCAAATAAATGATTATGATTATGACTATTTCATAGGTTTTTAACCCGATGTCGTATAATTAACTGTTTCTATAGGACAGCAGGTAAAACCGCACGTCGCAGCTAGTTTCACATAATTAGAGACGGTTAAAATTAGAATTAGGCGTTAGAAACAAAAACAAGGTTTTTCACTCTAATTTGGAACATTTGCAAGTATTTTTGTAAAGAGTTCAGGTTTTTTACTTTAAGGCGCAAATTATACAGGCCGGAGGAAAGGCGGGATGCGACGCGGACACGGTTCAAGCGTAATTTTTTGAAGTAGCGTGTCGGAGGCGTGTCCTTTCCCTTGTGTATAATTGAAAACACATCGCTTTCATACATTTTATATGAACAAGTTTTGAAGCACCTGAACCTTGTTCGCGCGGCATCATTGCCTTATGTCTGGCCTGTATAATTGGCTCCTAAAAGGAATAATTTGGTCGCCAGATAATACAATACAATACTATACAATATTACTTTATTGCACACCAAAAACTACATGAAAATCTTAAAAACTAAAATACATTTTTCGGCAGTACAAGGGAGACCTTATCGCCTATAGTAAAAAACCGCTATATAAAAAAAAATATTAAAAAAAAAACTATAAAGTAAAAAATCGCTCTCTTTTGCTAAATAAAGATAAACAAGTAACATTATGAAAAGAAAAACAATGAACCCCGCTGCAAAATGTTGTATCCTATGTCACTTACACTATGAAGACGATTCAAATGACACCTCACATGTCGAAATACATCAAGCTGTTTAGGCTGTAGGGCGTGCCAAAGAAATCTCATGATACATACATACGTACATAATTATACTTATACATACATACACTCGAACATAACTCTCCTTCATGCGCAGTCGGGTGGCAACAAATTCTTTGTAGTATAGACTAGCTACACCCTGCGGTTTTACCTGCGGTTAAAAAGTAGCCTGTGTGTTAATCCATGATATAAGCTACCTCCGTGCCAAATTTCATCAAAATCTGTCAATCCGTTTGAGCGTGAAGAAGTAACAAACATACACACTAACACACACACACACTCACAAACTCTATAATTATCAAAGTCAAAGTCAAAATGTTTTTATTCAATTTAGGTATCAAAGATACACTTATGAACGTCAAAGTTATTTAAATAGACTCGACCGCCTTGTTCGGATAAAGAGCCTGTACTCAGAAGAACAGGCAAGAAACTGGCATTATTTTTTCAAATTATAGATAAATTACAGTCTCACAAAATTTGGCTTACAACTAGGTAATATCTATAAATACTAGTGGCTACTTGGCGGAAGTGGTGATTATCTTATGATGAAGATACCATTCTGCATATAAGTGCACTGTGTCCGAACGGAGAGTAAATATTTAAAAACCATCAGCGCTCGTTACCTGCCCGCTGACGTTCACAATTGCTACCTGTATTTATTTTTACGAAATGCCTCTCTGTTCAATGATGCCTCGGAGTGTTGACAGTTCACTCTACAGTTTTTTTACGCTAGCTGTCAAAACACACAATAGGCATTATAAAAAAAAAACAATGTCTCGCATTCCGGGAGCAAACACGTAATGACGTCACTCGTCATCGTCATCCGTAATCCGGCTATTTGATAATTGAAAAAAATGTGGTGTAATCGCTGAAGAATTCCAACGTAATTATGAGTAAACGTAACTATTGGAACGTAAGTTTTACGTTTTACGTAATTACGTAACGTAATTCTTTATGCCAGACTGTGTGTTCCCTGACACTTATAATCTGGGTGTCTTCAAGTCTCGAGTGAAGCGGTTTCTTCTAGGCAAGCGTGCTCCATCGTAGGCCGCATCACTGCTTATCATCAGGCATGTTGGTGGCCAAACGCAAGCCTATTACGTAATAAAAAAAAAAAAAAAATTATCATCACCATCAGGGCCGGATTTAGGGGAGGGCAGGCGGGGCTACAGTCCCGGAGCCTCCACAAGAGAGGGCCCCCAAAATAGAAATATAAAGAAAATACTTAAAAAAAAGATTTTCACTTACCTACATCTACAAATATGAGTAGTTAAATAATTTAATTTGTTTCTTACAATAAATGAAACTGCAATACAATGCTGTTTTTTTTTCAGTATATTCAAGCTATAATTGGAGGCCTCCACTTTTATGGTGCCCTAGGGCCTCCACATCTCTAAATCCGGCCATGATCTCCATCACGACAGGGTGAATTTTAAATCTTTAAATCATAATATTTTATATAATAGCTTTTTGTCCACGACTTCGCTCGTATTCCATATTCTAAGGCATTCAGGGAAAATGTAGCTTTCTAGTAAGTGGTAAAAAAAAATTTTAGAATCGGTTCAGTAGTTTCGGAGATTAACCCCGACAAACAAACTTACAAACTCACAGATGTTCTTTATATAATACTAGCTGGGCCCCGCGGTTTCACCCGCGGTCCCACAGGAATCGTTTATTTTTCGGGATAAAAAGTACCCTATGTGCTTTTCTGTACCACAGACAACATGTATGCACAATTTCAAGACGATTGATTGAGTAGTTGAGACGTGAAAGCGTCACAAACAAACGAACAACCTCACTTTCGCATTTATAATAGTAGTTAGGATTACGATGGATATAGATAAGAGGTTATCTTAAGGCCTACTGGATCAATTAAAAAAACTAATAGAAAGCTACTCACAATGGATCTTATGCCTAGATTTGCATCCAATCCAATCCCATGCCTGGATTTTATGCCTCTACACGTGGATCAGGTCCATATTTTTATATTAAAGATTATAGAAGGTAAATTTCTTTACTTACCTAATTTAATTAGCCACTAAAATCTGATCTCAGTTTTAATTTATAATTAAAATTAAGGCATTTTTAGATAATTTTACATAATAATGAAAAATAAGCCATTTTAATAAATTTAGTGTTAGTAGTGTTTGTTCGTTAAATTATTTTGTTTGATGTTAATTTTATTGAAGTGTGAATGAGATGTACGAGTACATTTCTAGTTTAGTAAATATTACATAATTTTCCAAAAAGTTAAATATTGCATGTCCGCTAGGACAAACTGTTGAGACTAGGTCCTTTAACATACTTACTTCACCTTTTTATGTACAAAGTTTTGAGCAATAAAATTTTACTTTACTTTACTTTACTTGATCGGAAATGTAGTAAGCATGTGTAACCTAAAGTTTTTTCATCCAAATGCTAAGAAAATATGTTAGAGGCTTTTAACGGGTAGAGTAATACCCTTCAGTATTACTAGACCCAAAACCAGCACCTTCTATACAGCATGTATACAAGCATCAATCATACAACAGGGTTTTTGTAAACCCTGTTGTATAATTTAAAGGCCTGTACAGGTAAAATACAGGTTAAAAACAGCAAGAGTTGACTGGTTTAAGAACGCAAGAAAAAGAAGTGAATTTTTGAAAAAATGTTAACTAATCTGTATCTTATGTTGGCGACTTTTATTCTAAGCAAGTAGCGGCACGACGCGAATACTCTACAAATAAAATCGACGCGATTAGTGGCTACGTTCACGCTTTTAGGAGGGCGGAGCGCTATGTGTGTTCAAAATTTTAGGGTCAATATTTAAATTAAACTTGCATAATTGCATCCTCCAGCCGATACTGAGTGCGTATTTCGCGGATATAACAGGGTTTTTGTAACACCCTGTATAGAGAGAGAGAGAGAGAGAGTTTATGTATCCAAGTCATATTACAGACACAAATGTCTCCAACGTCCGCTCATTCCTACATTTGTACAATACAGACGGCGGGCAATATGTGAACGCCTCACCGCCCGAGTCGGTAAATGTTTGCTCTACGCAGGTGTACTCAAATTGAGTCAAATTTGAGTGATATACGACGACAGGTGCCTTCAGCGTAGGCGGGGAGATAACGACTCAAAAAATGTTTCTCTATTACTGATTAGGTGGAAACGAGCTAGCAGATAAAAACATTTTGAAATTGTCAAATATGTATTCATTTTTGTCTATTTTATGCAATTTTGTGGATGGCATTTATTTTACTCGTAGTTTAGGAAGATATCTTTTACTCTAAGTTACTGTCATAATCATTTTACTTTTGTCACTTAAGAGGCCTACGATGCTCTGAAATTTCCATACAAACGCGCTTCTCAAATTTCTTGAAAACCATTTGTCAGATTATGATGAAATTTAGCATGTGCAATAAAATTAGCAATATCTCCGCCACTATGTTCTTGATTTTTTAAAAAAAAACGTTCTCAAGCGAAAATAGAGTTAAGATAAAATATCCGCATTTGTAAGGGGTCACTTTTGATTGATTTATTCAATAGATAGACAAAACAAATCAAAAATCCCTTTACATAGGGAGGTTGCCTACATCATTAGCTTTTAAATGAATCTGTGGGGTGTCACATAAATATAATACATAAAATAAATAAATAAATTAAAATATAAACTAAACTAAACATATAAATAAGTAAATAATAAAAACAAAGAAATACTTACCTGTACTTACCGGGCGAGTTTAAAACGCTCGTCGCTTATGGATAGAACGGTGCTCGTGCGCCGGCCGTCTCGATGCGCCGAGCCGTCAAGCGACGAGGCAGTGTTTTCTACCTAACGATTACGTGTGTTTATGCTCCGCGATATTTGTCCGGTTAAAATTGTTTGTCATAGTTTTTGTTTGTTTAAATTAATAGACTGTAGTAGTAAATAATCAATTGTGCTGTTACGATAATAAACAGTTCAAAATATACTGAAGTGAAGTGGTTTTCCTACTCAAATACCCAGACTCACGCCCATAAATCCCTAATACAAGGGACATTCTTAGTTATATAAGAATGATTACAGAAGTGCAAAAGTCATTAAAAAAATCCACTTTGTCATTCTGTAGATAACTTTAGAGGCTCGTCAGTAGGTATCATTACTTGCTCTCTTCGCTCGTCATCTTCTTCTAGACGAAATGGCTATGGAAACCTTACGCCAATGCGAAGTTAGTCTAAAGTGGTCGCCGGACTCTTAATTCTTTAACGCGAAAGTTCTGTGTGTGTGTTAGTTTGTTACTTCATCACGCTGAAGCAGATAAATAAGTTTTTACGGAGGTAGATAAACTAACACGCTAAGCTAAGACATCCCCACTAATTCACCTTTCAACAAAATCAAAATCAGTTCATTCGGGAGCTACGATGCCACAGAGATACACACACACACACATACACACAAACACGTTAAACTTATAACACCCCATCGTTTTTACGTCGGGTGTGAAAAACACTAGTAAGCAGACTCGTCGCCGGTTCCCAAACTAAATTTCAACAAAGCTGCAGGCAAGTGAAAACAGGTAAGTACATGATGGATGTGGTACCTCGCCGAGAACTCTGAAAACAACGTCATAATTAATTTAAACCTCTCCTTAAATATTCTAAACTGAACAAAATATTCATACGAGGGGAAATTGGTTTTCTACTCTAAGAAAGAAAACGCATCCGTAGATTACCTCCATTTTCGTATTAAAGCGCAAGAAGGATAAAGCTATAATATTTACAGAAAATGAAATAAAATAATGGTGTTTAATTACCTTCTGTATTAAATGATGTACTTAATGCTAATTAAAGTTGGTGTACTTATACTTTTTACCCGACTGCGTAAGATGGAGGGTTATGTTTTTGAGTGTATGTATGTATGAGGTGTCTTTGGTACGCCTTACAGTCTACACAGCTTCATGGATTCCGACATGTGAGGTGTCATTTGAATCGTCTTGATAGTGAAAGTGACATAGGGTACAATGTTTTGCAGCTGGGTTTTTTATTTCTCTTTTAATAATGTTACTTGTTATGTATGTACTTGTAATCCTACCTTCCTACTTTACACTTAACATTATTAGTGGCTTTGTGAGCTCGCGGCCGGCGTGACATGGCGACAGGCCCGCCCCCTGTCACATTTGAGACTGAAAATCGTCCGGCGAAGTGTGGGTGTTGTATTATACTTCTGCCAGCCCCCTCGGAGGGAAGTCGTGACGATATGTTTATATTATTTTATATTTATTAATTTATATGTTTTATGTAGCTCTACTGTATAGCTAGAGCTATGTCGATTTTCTGGTTGAAACTTAAATGAGAGAATATTAGATTTTCTGGTTGAAAGTTGAGAGAATATAGACTTCCCGTCATCCAAGTTGGATTTTGTAAACTTTTTGACTTATGTTGAAATTTTGAAAACCGCTGATAAGGTCTGGTATTACACGTAATCAACGAGAACAAGTATTTAGTTTTCGCCTAGTTTGAAATGAAACATTGTGATGATCAGGTGCAAAAAATACAGCTGTAAGAAAAAACAACCAAAATCAGTTTAACTAAAGTAGAATTTTGAAAATCATTGTCATTTTGGAAAAAAAATCACAAGAAGTATCTACTAAAAAAACTGTTTGACCGTAGTTCTCTAAATTTTTAGTGACTGCAACACATTTTTTTTTTCGATTATCAAATAGCCAGATTAGTTTTCTAAAGTTTAACCGAATAACTCAATCGTACTTGTGTTCTTATTACGATAAATACCAATAAAAACCGCAAAAAAAAAAAACTAGGCGCCGCCGATCTCATTTTACCATCCAATATGACATGCGATTTTCAACTCTAAATGAAGCGACTTGAGTAAATGTGTGCGTGGGTACATTATAGTGGTACGACCCCGAGCCTTAACCAAGTTCAGTAAAATTATAAGAGATTACTTTTAGAGTATGATCTATAAAACAAAAAAGAATCATCAAAATCAATTCATAAAAAATTGGCAGAGTAATCACGTAACATACCTACATACAAACGGATTGAGATCTACCTCCTTTTTTGAAGGCGGTTAAAAATAAGGTATGCCATGGCAGCTTAGTTGGGAGAAGGCCCGCCTCTCAAGCCAGAGGGAGCGGGTTCGAACCCAGCCGACGGCACGCACCAATTTGTTCATTGTGCGAACATATGTGCGTATTGTATGTCATCTGCTACATTACTGGAGCCCGGTGTATGGCGACAGGCTCGCACCCTGTCACATTTGGGATTGAATATAGTCCGGCGAAATGTGGGTGTTGTACACCTCTGCCAGCGCCCTCGGGGGAAAGGCGTAACGATATGTTATGCCCATTAATACGGGTTTTTTTCGTTTACACAGTTCACCCATACTTTCTTCGGTCATCCTTAAGCTCTAAAATTACTTGTGTATTTTGTAAATTACTTGTGTATTTTGTAAATCCGTGGCAGCGAGCTTGTATCGTGATACCGTTATGTTATTAAAAAATAACAACGTGGCACACCTGCACGCGATACGGCAAAGGCGCTCTAATATTCTATGAGGAGGCTATTACACCGTAGTGTAACGTTGGAATCGTGGAACAAACGGTGTTCGAAGAGACAGCGAGCAACGTTTGCTAGCTGCGCTTGTAAGCCGACTGCAGGTTAACATCATACTCAAACATACATAACTAGTAGAGAAGTTGTTGTGCTTTTCAATGCTTAATTTTATGTAACATTATTTTATTTTCGATTAATTATAATTTTTGCAATTTTTGTTTTCTGACATATCATAAGTGTACTCTGATGTACGAGTACCTATTTGAAATAAATATTTGAATTGAAGTAGAGTCCTGGGTGAAGCGAAGGGTTCAAGCTGCCCAAGACGAAGACACTGCTTTTTCCCAGTGGTGTATACTCTACTTTCCACACCTTCTGCGAGGCAATGAAAAGAAACTGAGAAAATATGTCAAACATCAAACACCGTTTTTTTAGAGTTTTGTCTGGAAACAAAAAAGGAGGCGTTGTGACATATTAGGTACTTGTTTTTTTTTAAACTTGTGATCCTTCGAGTGTTAAAGTGCATAATGTTGGGTTATTAACTTTTATCGGTTTGTTAACGTACACGTGTGAGGGTGAATGGTACAAACATTGCGAAACGCGACTTTTCGTGTTCTCTACAAAACTCAATTTGATTTGTCGTTTCAATCACTTGGTTACAACTGAGAAATGTGTAATTTACTAGACACTGGCAAATGCATACGACGTGCGGCGCCGAAAAGGGGAAGAAAAAAGAGCGTGCGTTTGCGTTTTTTTTTGTAGTGGCCAGTTCGATTTTCGAACAACTCGTCCCTCTGCCGAGTTTTTATCAAATTTTAACCTCATT
The DNA here is from genome assembly GCA_911728515.1 of Peribatodes rhomboidaria. Lineage (NCBI taxonomy): Eukaryota > Metazoa > Arthropoda > Insecta > Lepidoptera > Geometridae > Peribatodes > Peribatodes rhomboidaria. Next base: position 10,995,269 of record OU452189.1, read on the forward strand.
GCTCGAAAACCCCTTGGGATTTTCATACAACTTTATCTCCCTCGGAAGGCAATGCCTTGCTTTACGTTGAGACTATGTGATATGTAATTGGTCATTGTCAAGCAGGTAATGTGAAAATTTCTAGTATCAATTGGCAGCTTTGTTACTAAAATCTTTCAAGCAACAAGTCATTACGAATTAGTAAATTTTGCAGTACCAAAAATGTGGCAGCCTCAAGAAATGCATTTTGAAATTTTCTTAATAATATTTCTGTGTGAGCGTCGTCCATTATCTATTGAAGAGCAGTGACGTACAGTGACGGCTGTCGAGAGAAATTGCACTTTTCGCAACATGCTGACTGAAATAAATATACAGAGAAGATAGTACACTCCGTAACAGAGCTACAACTTGCTAGGCGCTTTTTTTTTTGCTCCCTCATCCAGGTGCGTTTGGCGTCGCACGTCTTGCGAATTTGCCAGTCATAAGTTAATATACTAATTTACAGATAATGGAGTGATGATGATAAGGTAATGATGACTATGATGAATATCTCCCCTTTCCCCATTTCAGTAAAGTGATGGATACTTTACTGAAACTTTAAGTGGAGTTTTGTAGAGAACATAAAAAGTTACGTTTCGCAATTTTTGTACTGTTTTCCCACACTCGCGCACGTTAACGAACAGATAAATGTTAATATTCCACCATTATTACACTTTAATACTCGAAGAATCACAAGATGTCAAAAGAAATCACAAGAAAAAGAATCATTAGAAAATAATACAAAATTACGACAACACCTTTTCGGTTCCCGCCAAAAACTCCTTTGAGACGTTGTAGATAGATGTGGTTGTTCCATCTGTACGTCGTTAGCCGGGCTGGTCTCCACTGTCCGAGCTTGCCTCGCGAGGCAAACTTTTACCTCAGTCTGAAGAGTGGTAAGCCTAACAGCCAGAGTGAGATGGAAGCGTGCCTCGCGAGCCATACTATCAGTATCATTTTCCTAATCAGAATCAACGGTATTAACCTGGCCCTGAGTCGAATTTCAGTAAATTTTTGAAAAGAGATTGCTTACCTAAATATTGAATAAATATACATACGAGTAGCATACATACATAAGGTATTTCATATTTTGGTGATATTTAATAACAATTTTTCAGTACGTTCGCAGGCCGCATTACAAGCCTATTTTTGAATAAAAAATTTTCCTTTTCACCATAATATTCGCTAATTTGTTATCTGCTATAATAATCTGCGCTTGCCTAACGTCCGGTCAAACCTAACGCTGTCGAGGCATAAGTAGCCAACACCATTTTTTTAAAATATTTAATTTCAATGTTTGACCACCAGCTCGCATGATGTGAAGCGACATTGTGGCCTAAGATGAAGCACGAAGACCTAGAAGTACCTATTCATTCTGTCCTTGAAACTACCTAAGTTGTAGTTACTCAAAGTCAAAATCTTTATTTGCATGTTAGTGGTACATGGTGGTTAATGGTAGTCGGGAACACATAAGACATCATCATACAGCATTATACTCGTATTAGACAGCATTAATCATTCACAAAAAAACGCAAGCTTGGTTACTGTTTGACTAGTGTGTTGAAGCTGATAGAGTGCGCATATTTGAAGTTCGTTGGAACCGGCCATACCTACACGGCGTGTTTTATTTATAACTTCCAAACGTATAGACGTGAATGATGGAGGCTTCATACAAGCTGACTTCCCTATCTGATTTCCTCACCTGGAACTCTGACACCAGCCTATGTATTTACATCATTCGGAAACGTTTCCGTTCGGATTCCAAAAATGTTAAACTCAAATTATGCGAATTTTTTATGCCGCACCAGGCCAGGACATGTGTACTACGAGTACCATATTTTTAGGATCTGTACGCTATCCTGTATGTTGTATACTAAACCATGTTCTCAATGAATAAATGAATCTTGAATCTTGAATCTCGGTTCGTATTGAAATGAAAATTAAATGAAATGAAATTGTTTATTTCCAGATTTGCATCCATCAAATTATTTCGTTAATTATTAAATGAATTATCTAATGATTAAAATTAAAATACAATGGTCAACATTAAATGGTGAACATGCCGCTCGCGCTGCACCACCGCGCACGCCGGAACATCGCGCGCCACGCGTCGTTGTACTGCACGCGCATCTCGCTCATCACGGCTTTGGTGTGGTTCGTCCACAGCTCAACCGTGTAGACGCTGGTGCAGTAGCTGATGAAGAGCTGCGTCTTCACTGGTTCTCTGCATCGGGCGAACCGCCTCGCCAGCATGTTGCCACGCACTGTGATAGCTCGCCTCTGCCTCTCGATGTCGGCGTGGTCCGATAGGTCAAGAGTCATGACATTGTTTATTCATAAGTTTTCAAACGTAATTAATTCTTCCGATCGGATTTATACTCGATTTCCTATTCCAATTTTTATAAAAGTAGATTGAGATTCGAACAATTTGAGTTTGAAATTTGTGGGATCCGACCGGAATCGTTTTCAAATGATTGTGAATAGCACTGCAGGAGCCCCATTCTCATGCATTCAAAATTGTTGACCAAGCGAGACGAGGTCTCAGAATCTACTGGAACTTCTTGGCAATTGTTTCATCATGACGCACCAGTTGAAAGGCTCTGTTAAAGTCATCGAGGATTACCCTAAGGTCTTCCAAGTCTGAGCCATGACTATAGTAGCCATCGTCGGGAAATCGAAGGAAAAAACCGTTACTTGAACCAATGTCTATTAAGTACGTCAAGGATTATGATTTTTTAATTCTATTTTTTATTTGGATTCTTTTAGAGAATTTAACGCAAGTTTATTTTTTATTTATTTTTCAATTTCTGTTATTTTTTTAATTAGATTCAATTAGCAAACTGTAGAAAGTTTTCTAGTAGATTTCATTAAAATTGGTCTCTTAAATTCATAAATTTCATTAAGTTCTTCATTCATTTAACTTTAAATATCAAATTGTGTAAAGTTTAAATTAGCTTCAATTATCAAATTTTATAACGTTTTCTAGTAAATTTCATTAAATTAATTTAAAATATTTCAAATTAAAAATAGAATAAATTCGGGTACTTAATGCGACGTTAGAGCGGAAATACACAAGAGATTGGTTCAACTAACAATTTTGAAAATGAACTTCCGCAAAGTAGCGCCCGATTCAATTAACTAAATCGAAGGTGAGTGATGTACTCGCCATGATGTAATTGACATTGATCCAACCCTTGAAGTCCAAAAGCTTGATGACGTCTTCCAATGCAGCGGTGACCAGTTTCGGAGATATGACATCTCCTCATCTCACGCCTCGCTGCAATTGGATAGGTTTCGAGTTCTTCAAAATGCATGGTTTGTTTGACGATAACTTGAGTATTGTTGATTCGATCCTCATAAAACTTTGCAGAAATGTCGTTTATATTGTGAAAATAGTGGAATTTTTAAGTTTGTTTATGAGCTAAGTCGGACGAGGGGTTGTAGAGATAAACGAGGTAGGTCAACTAGTAATAAATGGGTCACAATTACATTCATGCTTTAATGTGAAAGATCGTGATACAAAAAAACGAACATTCCACAATCAGGGCCTCAGCGGTGCTATTCTCAATCATTTTTCTTTTTTTTTTTTTTTTTTAGTTCACTAACATAATTATACTATAATCTAGACTATGGACTAATAGAAACGTTTCCGATCGGATCCTGCAAATTTCAGATTCAAATTGTTCGATTCTCAGGCTCTACTTTTAAATATCCTACCTTTAAGAACTGCATGTACCATAATGGAAGCAATAAATTATTGAGTATCGAGTATATTTGGAATACGGGATCGAGTTATCCGATCAGAAGAATGAATCACTTTTTAAAACATATGAATACGGACTGAGATTCGAATAATTTTATTTTAATTTTTTTGGAATCGAAACGGAAAACAGATCTCGATCTACTTGTAGGGATAGGTATAAGAGCTCTCTAATTACATTTTCAAAATAATTTATTTTGCTAATCTTTTACTTAAGTGCCTTAATCGACTGCCTCGGTGGCTCAGTTGGTAAACCTAAACCTAAACCTGCCTTCTGAGCTTGGGGGCGTGTGTTCGATTCCCACCTAGGGCAAACATTTATGCGATGAACATTTGTGTTTGTTCTATGTCTGGCTGTTAATATGTATTTAAGTATGTATTTAAAAATATCTAAGTATGTATATCAGTCTCTGGCAGCCATAGTACAAGCTTTGCTTAGTTTGGGGTCAGGCGACCGTGTGTGGAAGTGTCCCGAATTTATTTATTATTATTATTATTTAACTATGTATTGTATATCAATAGATAATCATTACATTCTCAATATAAAGATGCTGTCAATGCCTTAGAACTTAGAACTAATATTCGAAGTAATTTTCCGCCCAGCTTAACTCACCCCTCTTTACATACTTAACTTCTTCGGTCCGGTGTCAGAGGAGTCAACTTAAAACTCCCAACTAATATAAGTTTGGCTGTTTTCAGCTTTATTGGTGGAAAAAATGAAAAGGCGCAAAGTTTGGTAAGTGTTTGTGAAATCTTGTGGTTTATACAAGGTGTTGTTTGGCATTCCCGCAGTTTATATAGTCGATTGTACTACATAATATACCGAAACACTTAATAATACATACATACATATTGTCACACCTTTTCCCAAGGGGGCTGGCAGAAGTATAATACAACACCCACACTTCGCCGGACGATATAATCAGTACCAAATACACCGGGCTTCAGTCATGTACCTAGCAGATGACATACAATACGCACATATGTTCACACAATGAACACATTGGTACGTGCCGTCAGCTGGGTTTGAACCCGCTCCCTCTGGCTTGAGAGGCGGGCCATCTCCAACTAGGCTATCATCGCTTAATAATACAATTTAAAATCAACAATTCATTATGATCCGAATACTTGTTAATGTTATTCTTCAATAAATCAAAATTAGCCCCCATCATTACATTGGAGTAGACCCCACAGCGCACACACACGCACACTACCTTGTAAGCAAAGGCCTACATGTTCGGTTAATCATCGAACACAGCGTTTTGCCTCAAGTAGGTCGCACGCGCCGACATCAGTGGTTCGAGCGATTTACTTGAGTCAGTGCATCAGCAATCGCCGCGACATTCGCACTCATCCTACCATCAGCTATTATCAAAAGCGTCTTTCCTTTATCGGTCAGCAGCAGCATCCCCTGTAGGAATCAAACCCTACATACTACAAGCTGGCCTGTGTATACGCGTGTAAGTGTGTGTATGCGCCTAATACAGGGAAAAAGAATACAGGGAAGCCTGTTTTTATTCCCAAATCATTTCTTAGAAGTTATGCGCTGCACCCACTTTGGCGCGCGCTTTACGCGTGGTAGTCGGTAGGTTTTTTTTTAAATTGCTTAATAGGCTTGCTATTGGCCGCCGACATGCCTGCTGATAAGCAGTGATGCGGCCTACGATGGAGCACGCTTGCCTAGCAGAAACCGATTCACTCGAGACTTGAAGACACCCAGATTAAAAGTGTCAGGGAACACACACTCTGGCAGAGTATTCCACACTCTAGAGCGGTCCGAATAAGAAATGAGGAACCAAAGAGTTTCGTGCGTGTGATTGGTACTTCAAACTGAATTTATGGCCTCATAGTCAGCAATATGACACTGTAGTTGTTTTTGTCGAGACGTGCTTTAATGTGAGTCCGACTGCGAGGGCCCTCGGGGAGATGTTGCAGGTCTGTGAAGCCTATGCTGCTATACACGGCCTCGCGTATAATGTGAAGAAGACTGAGTACATGGTTTTTAAGGCCGCCGGCAAGAGTCCAGAGTCTATACCACCAGTCACACTAGGTGGCTTGAACATAAACAGGGTATCTCAGTTCAAGTACCTAGGACATATTCTTACCGACGACCTTAAAGACGATGTAGATATTGAAAGGGAGCGTAGGGCTCTGGCGGTTCGTGGTAACATGCTGGCCCGTAGATTCGCTCGCTGTACTGACCTGGTCAAAATTACGCTGTTTAAGGCGTACTGTCAGGGTCTTTACACGGGCGGGCTATGGGTCAGTCACACCAAGAAAACGCTAGATACCCTACGAGTCCAGTATAATAATATTTTCAGAATGCTGTTGAGACTACCTCGTTTCTGTAGTGCATCGGAAATGTTCGCACAGGCCCGGACCGATGGTTTTCACGCCGTTGTCCGTAAAAAATTGGCATCATTAATGCGTAGACTGCGGGGTAGTTCCAACGCCATAATTAAGACTATAGCAGAGGACCACTTTTCGCCCTTGGTTAGACATTTTGTGCAAACGATGATCAGAAAGGAGGAAACTAGGAAGTTTGAATTCGTCTGCACAAAATGTCTTAAACCAAGGTAAATACTATCTAATGTTTTAAGATTTAAGTAGTTTATAATTTTTGTAGTGTAATGTTAGTATAAGGTGTGGATTTTTGTTGTCCGAAATAAATAAATTATTATTATTATTATTAATGAACGCTTGTATTGATAGAGAATTTGTAAACATCTGTCGGATCTAAGATGAAACAAAATTTACTTTACTATTAATTTGCTTTGAGTTTTTTTTTACCCCTGTAGTCTAAGATTTTGTTCAGCAGACTTCGTTTAAATGAAATTTTTAAATAAAATATATTCCTACACCAAAGCTCGCTTGCTGATGCAAATCTCGATTTTAAACTGGTTTTACCGTACATAAAACCAGTTTTACTGAATTCAGTTGAAATTAACAGAATATGACCCTTAGTAAATGACTTTTTAAATATAAACTTACTAGGGACCTGGTTAAGCAGAAATGAAAAAAAAAAGAAACAAAATAAATAATTTCATACATACAATAGGAGCGCTCGACGAGCAAGTCAGTTACTTTTCCCCGTGCTATAAAATCAATCCCTAAGAAAGTCAAAGTCAAAGTCAAAATGTTTTTATTCAATTTAGGTATCAAAGATACACTTATGAACGTCAAAGTTATTTAAATAGACTCGACCGCCTTGTTCGGACAAAAAGCCTCTACTCAGAAGAACAGGCAAGAAACTGAGGGGCATTATTTTTTCAAATAATAAATAAATTACAGTCTCACAAATTTTGGCTTACAACTAGGTAATATCTATAAATACTAGTGGCTACTTGGCGGAAGTGGAAGGCTCCAGACATCTTTATCTTCTAAAGTAATGTAGAGACTCCCCATGTTTCTTTTGAATTAAAACGTTGCCTCTGACCCCAGTCTGCTCTACGCTGCAGAGCCACTAATGAGCGTAGTAATGAAACATCCGAGAGTCCAGTCTCCGAGAGAGGAGCCTTAAATAACATTGAATTATTAACTCGACGCCGACGTCTCGACGTCTTGTTGCAGGTCGCGCTGAGCTGCTTGTAGAAATACTTGGAAGACGTAAGGTCTGTATTAATTAAACTGAAAACAGAAAACGACCTCCCTACTCCTGTTATCCTGTTGGTACTGGCTGGGTGTTAATATCTATTTAAGTATGTATTTAAAAAAAAAGAGACAGAGAAGCGATGATAGCCTAGTTGGACAAGGCCCGCCTCTCCAGAGCCAGAGAAAGCGGGTTCAAAGCCAGCCGACGGCACGCACCAATTTGTTCATTGTGTGAACATATTATATGCCTATTGTATGTCATCTGTTACATGACTGGAGCTCTGTCACATTTGGGACTGCATATCGTCCAGAGAAGTGTAAGTGTTGTATTGCAACTCTGTCAGCCCCCTCGGAGGAAAATTAAAAAATATGTGTATCTATTATCCAATTAATATTAATAAGTAAGCGAAAATATGAGTTTTTTTGTTCGTTTGTTTGTTACACTTTCACACTCAACCGATCATCGTGAAATTTTGCATAGGTTCACGTCGTCATAGGTACTTATAGAAAATAGCCTGGTATCTTTCATCCCGAAAAATATAACGGTTTGTATGGGGCGAATTATCGCGCACGTCAACTCCGCAGAAAGGCGACGAGTTGACCGCTAATGTAGACATCGCCGATAACCGATAACGATAATTTTTAGCGCGACAACGCGTCACGAATTATAGCACGCTAATGTAGCCTTACCATAATCTAGCAACGCAGCGTTGCATGACAGAAGGTCGAGTTTTAGATACTTTAGAAACTACAAGAAATACGGGACTTGCGATAAGCAACGCTGCAAGGCTAAAGCGAAAGTCGATTTTTGTAAATTCTATACTCGCTGACCGCTCTATATTGCCATATTGCTGGGCCAGTATTGCAGATAAAATATGGCTCGTGTAGAAGCGCCTTAAGGCGAGAAGGCGGCGTAGGCAAGGTCAATGCATGGTGCCGCTTTAAAGCTCCTATGAACCCTTTAGACTATCTTTGCATTGGCTAAAAGGTTCTATCGCTATTTTGTATAAGAAGAAGACGACGATCGAAGAGAGCAAGTCAAGATACTAATGAGCCTCTAAATTTATCTACAGAGTTACAAATTGCAATTTCAATCATTAAGTCACGCTATGATATAGGTTCAGTTTATAGACTGGTCTCCTTTGTTTTTTTCAAAATATAGTTCTTATAACGGGAAGTCAGTTTTAAACTCTGGCCAGGGGCCCTATTCGGAGATTTGAGATTTTCATCTCACCATTTTTCGTCCTTGTTGCTCTTATTTAAAACGTCATAGGCGTGAGAGTGACCAAGATAAAATCTCATCTCATCTCATGCGTAGGGATAGTCCCCCTGATGCCCTGTGTCATCAGTACGATGAGATGAGATTTAATCTTGGTCACTCTCACACCTATGATTATTCAAACGAGAGCAACAAGGAAGAAAAAACGTGAGATAAAAATCTCAAATCTCCGAATAGGGCCCCAGTGATTCGAAATGGTGGGTCTACATATAGTCCAGTCAATACGTCGGAAAAATCGGGTTAGAAAAGAAAGTGAACCGAGAAAGCCAAATTTTGGATATGACGTGGGGAGTGGCTAGAAAAGCTTATGTTCAAATTGTCGACCAAAATAACCTTGTGCGTTTTCCGCCATCTTGAAAAAGGGTTAAATTCAGTTTTTTCGTCATAACTCGGTTCCCCGTTGAGATACGAAAATTTTGAAATAAAACTTTTTTGTTGCTTTTTGTACGATCTACAGTTAAGGTTCTATACATTTTTCACGTATCGATTATCGTTTTCGAGATATCGATCAAAAAAGCCAAAATTTTGGGGAGAAAAAATTGTTTTTCGTTATTTTCTCGTACAAGATATCGAAAATGTCCGAAATGAAACTTGTAGAGCGGGTTTAGACCTACAAATTTGTTTTTTTTTTTTTCGACAAGAATTACGACTTCTAGCGCGCCGCAAAGTCGGCCCCAGTCGGAGTAGTTTAAAGCATGAAAAGTCTGTTCTTGAGAACATTCTTTTCATTCATGCTTTCAGCGGTTGTGACACCACGTCGTCTTTGTACAATATCGGAAAGTCAAAATTCATCAGCACCCTCGAGAAGAACCCGAACCTCCAGTCATCGGTGGAATTATTCAAGCAAGAAAAGGTCGATCCGGAGATGCTAGCTTGCGCGGGAAGGCTATTTCTAATCGCTCTGTATGGTGGGCGTAAAGAGGATACATCAATGGATATTTTCATGATGGAGGGTTCAAGCCTCAAATTGGTATTTCGCTAACCCCATTCCAGAGGATCTTGGAAAATACCCGAGGTAAAAATATGGAAATGAGGAGGTCTTGGAAAATATGGAGGTCCCGAACCTCCAGTCATCGAGGGTGCATCTTCTCGAGGGTGCTGATGAATTTCGACTTTCCGATGTTGTACAAAGATGACGTGTGTCACAACCGCTGAAAGCATGAATGAAAAGAATGTTCTCAGGAACAGACTTTTCATGCTTGAAACTACTCCGACTGGGGCCGATTTTGCGACACGCTAGAAGTCGTAATTCTGGTCGAAAATAAAAAATAAAAAAACGAATTTGTAGGTCTAAATTCGCTCTACAAGTTTCATTTCGGACATTTTTCGATATCTTGTACGGGGAAATAACGAAAAACATTTTTTTCTCCCCAAAATTTTGGCTTTTTTGATCGATATCTCGAAAACGATAATCGCTACGTGAAAAATGTATAGAACCTTAACTGTAGATCGTACAAAAAGCAGAAAAAAGTTTTATATCAAAATTTTCGTATCTTAACGGGGAACCGAGTTATGACGAAAAAACTGAATTTAACCCTTTTTTCAAGATGGCGAAAAACGCACAAGGTTATTTTGGTCGACAATTTGAACTTAAGCTTTTCTAGCCACCCCCCACGTCATATCCAAAATTTGGCTTTCTCGGTTCACTTTCTTTTCCAAATGTATATTATGACTGGACTAATAGGCGCGAGATAATACGTGTCGCGTTATCGCGCTAAAATCGTCGTTATCAGTTATCGGCGATGTTCTTGTCTACTATAGCGGTCAACTCTTCGCCTGTCTGCGGAATTGACGTGAGCGCTGATGCGTCCGATTGGTCGCCGAGTGACGAACTGACCGGCTACACTTACCACGATAGCCCGAATTATCGCCAAAGGCCGCTTATCCTACTAATATTATAAACGCGAAAGTTTGTATGTATGGATGGATGGATGGATGTTTGTCACTCTTTCACGCCAGAACGGTTGAACAGATCTGGATGAAATTTGGTACAGAGATATATTATAGTCTAGAATAGCACATAGGATACTTTTTGACCGCGGGTGAAACCGCAGGGCGCAGCTAGTGTAGCGTAAAATACAAGTCTCAGTCGAGCTATGTTATAATATAGCTTGTCTAGCGCCATCGTAACGCACTACGCTGCGGTACGGGTCCAACGCAGCGTCACGATAAGCTCTTCACCGCTGACGCATACTATGAGATCAAGAGACCGTTCTAGACGTCTTTCATACAATCATGTGTCCGACCGCATACCGCGGACCGCAAAGTTGTGCGTTACGATTGCGACACAAAAGCTAAAGCTGGAAGTTGCGAACTCACGCGAAAATCTTTCTGTTGGTTATATAAAGCCATGGCAGCCTAGTTGGGAGAAGGCCCGCCTCTCAAGCCAGAGGGAGTGGGTTCAAACCCAGCCGACGGCACGCACCAAATTGTTCATTGTGTAAGCATATTATGTGCGTATTGTATGTCATTTGCTACATGACTGGAGCTCGGTGTATGGCGACAGGCTCGCCCCCTGTCACATTTGGGACTAAAAATGGTCTGGCGCAGTGTGGGTGTTGTCTGACACCTCTGTCCGCCCCCTCGGGGGAAAGTGACGATATGTTGCATTTATATATTTTATTAACTATAGGTATTTTAAGTACTAGGATGTATTATATTAATATGACATGTATGTTTATGTAAGTTTTATTTAAATAGTTTATGTAGGTGTATAGGTATAATACTCGATGTTTTATTGTTTCTTTGTATCAATCTTATGTTTATTTTTGTTATTTTTGCACATTTGTCGTATCCTCTCGATCCTAAGGTTGCCTGAAAGAGATCGCTTTTAGTGATAAGGCCGCCAGTTGTTACACTATTTAAAAAAAAAAAATTCTCTTGTTGTTTTGTTATTTGTGGTGTGAACAATAAAGGGTTTATCTATCTATCTATCTATCTATGTTATTAAAAGCTTTTTGAACTATAGGAAAGGCGTATCGGTGCTTGTGCTAGCGTTCGCAGTAATTGTTTGGTCTCTTAAACAATAGGAACAGTGTATAGGCAATTTCGCGGGCGTTCGGTGCAATTGTTTGGTGCCGGCTTTATGAGAGCTATTTAAGAATAATCAGTTACACAAAACCGGTCAAGTGCGAGTCAAATTCGCGCATCGAGGTTTCAGTACAAAAACCTGTAGATATCCATGAGGAAAGGGGTAGTAAGTTTAAAATTATTTAAAAAAAAAAATTAAATGATGGAACTAAATATTTATGCTTTTCGCAATTTCTCCTTTATCTGTGCTATAAAACGTTGCTTCGTACCAAATTTCAAGATTCTAAGTTCAAGGTACGAGTAAGTACCCTGTAGGTTTTGATTCTCTTGCGAGTGTCGAAAATATGCAGCATAAAAGGCTGTATCTTTTGATTGCGTTGGCTTAGAAATTTGATTGTTTCACAGCTCCAAGGGACTGCAGACCTGAGCACTTGATATGAATTTCACCTTGAAACCTCGACGCGTTCCTAAGAAAAAGGCTCTTGATAGACAGACAGACGGACAACAAAGTGATCTTATAAGAGTTCCCTTTTTCCTTTTGAGGTAAGGAACGCTAAAAACCAAGACATAGCAAACTCATGAAGTAATTAACAATGTACTTAACCACTTAAGTAAGGACCCATGACACATACAGCTACAGCTTGTTATAAGTTTCCTGTTTACTTGTACATGTGTCTTCCCTATGAGGAGTCTGTAGTAGTCCTCAAATCAGTGCTGTTTCCGTCTAAGGTCAGTCAAGCCAAAATATCGCGTGTATTAATTCATTCATCTGTAAAAAATTGTGCCTATATACTCGTACATAGTAACAGAGGAAAATCAAAAGACCAACAGGCTTTTGCTTACCTCGGTCAATATTAGTATTCTATATAAATATTAGCTATTCAACGAGCTAACGTTTTTCAGTGATTTAGGTACTTTTGCAACGAATAGTGATTTGAGCTTTACTTTTTAATCTGCTAATGTTTATGTATGTCATTGTAAATTAAAGTGGTTTTTTTATTAGTACTGCAATATTGTGAAACTTAAGGAAGTTGTGAACTTTGTGCAAATCAATTAAACGTTACTAACTTCACTTCAAGATGTCTATTAAGTATAAAAAGCTTAGGAAAAATCGGCATGATTCCACGTCTTCGTCGAACTTCCTCTGTCCTGAGGAAAAGTACAAAAGTTGTTCTTCTTCATGCGTCTGGCTGCCCATGGATCCTGGTAAAAATAACTTTTTTAAATTGTTAATAACCATAGAGAATAACACTAATGAAATTCAACGTAAGGTCCACGGACCAAATCACAGAGAGCAGCTAGTTATTTTGAAAAAGGCGAGGTCAAGAGTATCCGTAATCGACGAGCGTGTTTGAAAATACTCATGGAAGTACCTAGAAGAAGTGAAAGATGTGTACCAGAATCTTAGCAAGTGGAGAGAAGTGGTATCTGCCTACTCCTACGGGAAAGAGGTGTGATTGTATGGCATTTACGTAGGCTAATGTTTTGGTTATGCCTGTAAAAGTTACGAGCTATCACCGGTGCCGGTGGGATTTCCGAGTACATAGGGTTTTTCAAAAGGGCCGTCAATTGAGTTTGAAAAGCTAGGCAACGTACCCGTGATTCCCCTGGGGTTCCAGGAATTCATTCAAATTCGGGGGGGCAAAGAACTAACTGAACTAATTGCCCTTATAATATAATAATAATTCCTTTATTTCAAGTTGCAAGACTCATATACAGGTACACAACACACAAAAACACAAAATTGAAATTAAACACAAAATTAAATAGGTACGAGTACTTACTAGTCCCTTAAAACAACCTTATGTAAGTTAAGTTACCTTATGTACAACCTTACGTACATAATCCGTGGAATCCGAGCCATCTATGCATATAACCGGGAAGATTGGTGGCCCGAATAGCTGCCTTGTGCCTCTCAAATAGGAACCACAACTGCTTATCATTTAAACCTCTTAAAGCATGATTGCTCCTAAAAAAATCGTAAACCATTAGGCTTATTTGTTCCCTCTAGCATTAAAAACAGAGTTGTTATTCATTTCAGATTATTTATTAATCACTTTGTCAATGAAGAAAAAGCATAAAAATATGGGTGTCTGAAATCCGGAAAATCCCGTAAATTCTGGTTTCTAACCTCTTTTCCAAAAACTAGGTACTTATTGCAATTTTTTACCCGACTGCGTAAGAAGGGGGGTTATGTTTTTCGAGTGTGGGTATGTTTGTGGTTTTTTTGGCACGGCCTACTGTCTAAACCACGTCTAAACAGCTTCATAGATTCCGACATGCAAGGTGTCATTTGAAATGTCTTGTTAGCGTAACGTCAAGTGACATAGGGTATAACATTTTGCAGCCCGGTTTCTTGTTTTTCTTTTAATGATGTTACTTGTTATTTTAATGTTCTGATTCACAGTTGAGGCTGATGATTTACCCAATAATCAGCAAAATGCAGACAGTACCACCTCACGTACTGTAGCCCAAGCTGAAGTTCCTCCAAAAAAGGGCGCCCATTACAGTCTCCCAAAGTGTTACTTAACAGACCAGAGATGCGCCCACAATGACCACAAATCCAATCGCCACAATACCTCTGTTTTTCTCCAATTCGATGGCAGCTGCGACTCTGTGGACACTGATGAAAATCGTGAGAAAAACTACAGACATCTGTATGCTAACACGTCATACCTAACATTACCAGACGCTCACTGCACTCAAAAAAAGCCAAGATCTAAAAGTTACAACAAACAAGAGTTGAAGCGAGAACCTATTTGGTAAGTAAATGCCGTATACGAGTAAGTATATTGAATTGTGTTGTTTTGGAGACATAGAAAAATTACGTTGCTCTACTAATCAGTCATACCGTATTCAGGACCAACCATGGACAAGAGGATCGCAAGACTCCCGACGCTTGGTCTGTGACTGCCAACCGCGTGGGCCGCTTGAACACCAAGCTTTTGGACGCCATTGAATACCACAATAATGTTGAGGTGGAAAGGTAAAACATTATTTGAGTTTGGTACATAGCTTTGGCCATCGTTTCTGTTTAAGTTTGAGCAGAACAGACTGGAATAGAGGCACCGGTGGTAGCGATGCTGCGCCTGGACTCGACTGTTCGTAAGACTTATGTCAAGTCTTACTTGCTCCGGGTTCCAGCAAAGCAAAGGGCAACGCTACTCTCGCCTGAGTTCTGACCAAAGGGGCTAGTGTTCCAACGCTACTGGGAGGCGGCACAGGGAGCAAAATCCCAGTAGATATATTTCATTAAATTGATTTTATTTTTATGTATGTATTTATATGTAGGTATTTAATTTCTAGAGGCCTCTGTAACTTGCATTGTTTGCAAGTTATATTGCCTGAAATAAATGAGTTTAAATAATTGGATTAACCATGGAAATATACGCTAGAAATGAAATCTCAAACTAGGTCAAACGAGGTCAAATACGACCAAGCATACTCGTACCTGGAGCCCTATTCCTACCTGTCGAGATATTTTATGATCATTGTCTCTCTCCTTTGAAGTTTGTTGAATCAAGTGAGTGACCAAAAAACATCTCGTGCGTCAAGAATAAGGGACCTATCCTTGATCGGCGTTATGTACTCTACCCCTATACTCGCCTCATATCGGAGGTGTTTAATAGGTTTTGATCGTGCCAGTGCAGATTTTGTCATGTGTTTTGACCAAAATTTATGTCAGTGAAACAAAATCAGCTGCGTTGCCCGCTATGTTGTAAGTCAATCACTAGGCTTGACGGCATTTTTATTTTATTTCGATTATGGAATCTAGTGACAAGCTTTGTAAAGCAACTTTTTGTGTGTAGTTTACTTCAGGCTGGTGCGAACGCGAATGCCACGTGTCGCGTGGGTCACATCTCAGCGTGTCACGCGGCGGCGTACGCCAACAGTGACGCGTTGCACCTGCTGCTCAAATTCAACGCTGACAAACACAGGAAGGACAAATTCGGCCGCACGCCGCTGCATCTTGCAGCCTTGGCAGGCAGGAACTGGACAGTTGCTATGTTACTGGAGTTTCCGATTGGTAAATAGAGCTTAATTCATCAAGCTCAAAAGTCAGCTCTTTTTATTTAGCTTGTCCTATCTTTTGTCAATGAGATTATAATTATAGCCAGCAAGGCGTTAACTCCTTAAATTAAAGTCACTCACCTCCGATTCAGCAAATAAGAATCAATGTTAAACTTAACACCAGCAAACATTATAACTATTTAGTTTGATACATCTCTACTACGTTCATCTAAAACGTGTGAAATAATAATTACTTTTAATAAACTTTGTAGACTTGCAATATAAAGTAGTAATGAGAGTAACGCCAGAAGCTGAAGAAGAGATAAAGGCACTAAGACCTCGCTTGATGTCCATGATCGACGTGCCATGCGAACTGCCAATAATCTCAGTCCTGCCGCAAAACTGGAAAGACAGCATCGAGCATAAGTGTAGAAAATATATGACATTTGTAAGTTTATTTTAGCTAATATCTGTGCACTTAATAAAACGCATTTGGCATTCTCAGTCGCAAAAATGGCATGATGATATTTTCAACAGCTTCCAAAATTCTTCTCTGGCTGGACGCCCCTCCACATCGCGAGCTATGCAGCTCACCACGACGCCACGCGGCTACTGCTGGCCGCCGGCGCCAACCCAAACAGCAAGGATGCCATGGGACAGACTCCACTCGACATCGCTGGCGCTGCCTGCTACCTTGAGTCAAGCAGAGTGCACGTTGATGAGTTAGATTAGATTAATATAACTTTTCTTGAATTTGACTAAATGTTGACAAGTATAACATTTTACCTGTGTTTTGTAAAAGCTATAATGTAAATAATAAAGCTATGACTACTCAGCCCATATTAACATAGCGTAACTCTCTTTTTTAATTGAAATCTTTTTGAATTATTGGCTAAATAAATCCCAAAAAATAAGGAATTACAGGCTAAGAACAAGTCATTGTTATGTTGTAGATACGTAAAAACTATCAAAACCCTCGTCGAGTTTGGTGGAAAGCTCAACGTTTCGGATACCACTCCGTCTAACTCAGCACTTCATACAGCTGTGGAGATGTGCAGTGTAGAAGCCATCCAAGTTTTGCTGGCAGCTGGAGCACCCATTACCCATCATAATGCTAAAGGAAACACACCGCTGCATGAATGTGTGGTAAAATTATATCGGGAGCCACTACAGGTGCAACAACTTTAATTTATTATCATTAAGTATTTTAAAATAATTTCATTGAATTTGAAACAAATCAATTAATTACCTAAATTTTGTATATGTACTGTAGACTTACCGCACCTTCTTAAATAATTGCTCTACAGGTTCTAGCAAACCACTCTCCTGACGGCCAGTCTTACCCGTCAGTGGATGTGATGAACAGTTCTGGATACACTGTCCTGCATACGGCTATTCTTGCGTCGTGGGTACCTGGAGTATGCGTTGCTTTAGATGCCGGCGCTTCAGTCACTCTTGAAGTAAGTGTTGCTTTTTTAATTAAGACTTCATAATTACAAATACATAAAAACCTACTGAGAATATAATTGTGTTCAATGCCATTCAGTTGTCTATTTACTGAAAGCTATCTGGTGGGAGGCTTCGGCTGTGGCTAGTTACCACCCACCGGACCAAGCCATACCGTGAAATGACCTAGACAGTCGTGTTTCGGGATGTACTTAGTCCGGTGTAACCGCTCCGAAGACGGGTCTGAGCAGTAGCGCACTTGTAGCGCCTCACTCAACTGCCGTCTTTGTACTTCTTCACACTACAAAACTTCAAGGCTAGAGTGAATAAGTACCTCATAGGTCGTCGTGCTCCAATTTAGACCACAACGTCGCTTAACATCAGGCGAGTTGGTGGTCAAACGCCGACCTATTCTACATTAAAAAAAGCTGGTTTTTTTTTTACAGGCTTATGATGGTAAAACGGCCATCCACATAGCTGCGCTTGAAGGAAACGTAGATATCCTCGACGTAATCCTTCTCAATGCTGCACAGTATGAAAATGCTATTAACTACAACAAAGGGCGTACAGAACCACCTTTATTCTGCGCCATACGCTCTGGCAATCTAGAATGCGTTCAGGCGTTTCTAGACGCAGGAGTTATGTTGAATATGAGTTACTACAACGAACCAACACTCGGCGATACTACAATAGAGCCATATCTTTTATCAATGGATCCATTTGAATTAAAAACTTTGAACATGATCATTCACGCAACAGCAGAAGCTGGCAGTGTTGATATGCTGAAGTTGCTTCTTAGCCATCAGAAAAATCTTGAACATCTTCTTTGCTACAAATGTCCTTACTTAATGAAAATGAATCCAATTGAGTTTGCAGCGCATCATAATAGATTGGATACATTTAAATTTCTACTGCAAAAAGGTTTAGAGAGGTCGCACGAATTGCAAGAAACTTTTGATCATTCGAGACTGCTACATATGATTGCTACTGAAAACCGTGAGGAATTATTCAAAGAGCTAATCACACAAATTCCAGAAGCAGTTCGGAAGGCATATGGAAAAGGATATTACCCTTTACATGATGCAGCTAGAAACGGTAACAGAAACATGCTAGCGCAGTTGATTCATAACGGAGGTGACCTGTCTGAAACAGACGACTACGGTGTTACAGCTATGAGCTTAGTGATTGAGAACCTCTCCAAGCCAACTGAATTTCTGGCAAACATTTTAGATGAGTACATAAATACATCAAGTACGAAAGAAAAGACTGATTATCAAATCACCGTTGACTATCGAGTACTGATTCCTAAAACAGTGAAGAAACTGGAGAACAAAGGACAAATGAGAGTGCTGACAGCACTTTTGAAAAACAAAAATCGTCATAATCAAAGAAAGTTGCTAGCTCATCCTTTGGTAGAGAGTTTTTTATATCTGAAGTGGAAGACGTTGTCCACTTACTTCTACCTAATGGTGTTTCTTTACAGTGTATTTGTTTTGTCTCTCTCTGCTTTCACTGTCTCATTTTACTACCATAAGGATACCCATAATGAAACGGAAACAATCCATCTCATTGCTCCAGTCTTATGGAATCCAGAATGGTGGCAGTATGCCGTTTATTTTACTCTGATTGTTGTAATCGTTCAGGTGAGAACTGACAACATAATAAACCAACTAATAATAGAAATCAACAGAACTAAAGAGTCCCGCGACCATACAAACGCGCTTGTCAAATTTATTGGAAACCATTTGTCAGATTATGATGAAATTTAGCATGTACAATTAAATTAACTAAATCGCCACCCCTATGTTCTTAGTTTTTTTTTAAAAAAAAACGGCCTCAAGAGAAAATAGAGCTATTAAAAATATCCACATTTTTAAGGGGTCACTTTTGACTGATTTATTCAATAGACAGACAAAGCAAATCAAAAACCCCTTTACATAGGCTTTTCTACATCATTAGCTTTTGAATGAATCCATAATACAAGGGAAAATCTTAGTTATTTCAGAACGATTACAGAAGTGCAAAATTATATCATTAATCATTAAAAAAACTGAAATTGTACTTTGTCACTCTGTAAGTAACTTTAGAGGCTCGTCAGTATCATTACTTTCTCTCTTCGCTCGTCTTCTTCTTCTAGACGATATGGCTATAGAATACCTTAAGCAAATGCGAATTTAGTCTAAAGTGGTCGCCGGACTCTTAATAATAAAACAATGCAATTACTTCCAGGAGCTATCATCTACAAATTTGTTACCAAAAACTTGGGTACGCAGAGTATTTTCGCTAGAGTTTTGGGTAAAGTTTGTGGCCTATGCTTTGACTATAGCTACGATTCAAGTATTGTCTATGGATTACAAAGTGGAGTCAAATAGTATTGATTGGCGAAGACACTTAGCCACAGTGACGCTAGTGATGGCTTGGTTGAACATAATGATGTTGCTCTCAAAAACACCTATGTCGGGATTCTACATGCAAATGTTTTGGGTAG
The DNA here is from genome assembly GCA_911728515.1 of Peribatodes rhomboidaria. Classification (NCBI taxonomy): domain Eukaryota; kingdom Metazoa; phylum Arthropoda; class Insecta; order Lepidoptera; family Geometridae; genus Peribatodes; species Peribatodes rhomboidaria. The sequence continues at coordinate 11,014,892 of OU452189.1, forward strand.
TCTCGTCAAAAATAATTAAGGTAGTACCCTTTTTAATTTGTTTATAAACTTACCTTAAGAACCTTTATAAAGCGTGTTACAAAAACCCTGTTGTATCCGCGATTCGTCGCATCCAGAATGCGCACCTCGACTTCACAATGCAGTTGTGCTATTTTATATTAAATAGGATATTAAAAGTTGCACACATATCGCGCTCCGCCACCCTAAAGGCGCGAACGCAGCCACTAATCGTGTCAGTTCTATTTGTAAAATATTCGTGTCATGTCGCTACTTTCTTAGAATAAAAGCCGCCAACATTATGAGACAGATTTGTTAAAATTTTTGCTAAATTTCCTATAGCTATTTATAACGTGCATTTTTTGATATTTTTGCATGGATGCTTATAAGTGTGTACATGCCGTTCAATTATGCAACAGGGTTTTGTAACATGCTGTATAATAGTCAAGTTACGATCTCGATATGATTAAAATAAAATTCTCATATAATTTTTTGTTACAGATTCTTATCACATTCATATTTTTAATCCTGATGTTCTCATTCTGCTTCATGATCCAATTCCACTCGCAAGAACCTTTCGAAGGTCCCTGGGCGGCCGTTGTGAAGACCATTGTCATGATGACGTCAGAGTTTGACTATGGCGACACTTTTAATATAGAAAAAACTAAGAACCTCACTACTTCCATCCAGCTACTACGACTCGTATTTGTCGTATTTTTAGTCCTCACTGCTCTTGTGTTGATGAACCTAACAATTGGTGTGGCCGTTCACGACGTACAAAACTTAGTCCAAGATGGCAACCTCAAGCGGCTTGACAAGCAAGTAGGCTTCCTGAACAGACTAGAAGTGTCTAGAGGAAAGAAGTCGTTTTTCCACTTCCTGGGCCTATACCGATGTTTTAACTGCAAAAAGGTTCCTCAGACTGTGACAATCAAACCAGTTAATGATGGAGAATGTGATTATAGCTCACATATTAAAGACGCAATAACCAATAAAGCTCAGGAGAAATTGAACCAGATTGAGAGAGAAGCGGGATCCAACAAAGTCGAATTGAAGTTGGAAACGATTTCGCAGGCTGTAAAAGACATTGAACTAAATGTTTTGAATCACATATCTGACTTGAAACTAAGTTTGCAGCATGTTCCAAATACCCCATGCATGGAACATGTTCAGCGATGTACGCGTAATTCAACAGGAAATCATCAATATATCTGAATCAATTAATTTAAACTTATACAAACTTGAAAGAAAAAGATCTTACTGGCCTTTGACGTTATCTTAATAAAACAACATAACATAATCGTCAGGTCTTTGCCACGAAGAAACTGGCAGAGGTGTATTACAACTGCCACACTTTGCCGGACGATATTAATTTCCAAATGTGACATAAAGGGGTGAGCCTGTCATCACACACCGGGCTCCAGTTATGTAGCAGGAAAAGACAAGAAAGATGACATTTTTGTTATCAGTAGTTAGGTAAATAACAAACTATGTGTGTAATAGGGAGTATTCTGTGTTAACAACTTAAAAATAAGTCCATAAATTAAGTTAATCTTTATTTTTATCATTGTGAAAATATAAATCATTGTGAAACTCTTAAAGCTTTTTTTGTGAACCTAACAACCTGGAGCTTGAAAAATACTACAACTGTGCTAGACTTGGTTTAAATTATTTGTAAATATAATTATTTAATACTATTAATCTTATATCTTTAAATGAGCAATTCTTGTATATATATATTATATAATTGGAATCTCGGAATCGGCTCCAACGATTTTCATACAATTTAGTATATAGGGGGTTTCGGGGGCGATAAATCGATCTAGCTAGGAATCATTTTTAGAAAATGTCATTTTATTCGTGTTTTATCGATAATCAACTTAAACATAAACTTGGAAGAAAAATAACAAAAATATGACTCTTCCTGACATCTATTAGAGAATAATAATACTATTTTTTGTGAGCAACTAATTGCTTTAACGACACAACAGCAGATGGCGTTGTTAAGTAACACGAAGTCAATGAGTGTTTGCTTTGAGGTTAGACTAAAATCAATTGTTTATTTTCCAAAAAACACAATTAAAAAAAACCGAGCAAAGCTCGGACATCCAGGTACTATTACATAATAATACAATAGTATAATATTGGTGGAATTAATCCACCGAGGGAGCGTCAGCGAGCGAAGCGTCTATGCTTCAGTTTCGACAAAAATGCTTTCGTACCTATATCCGAATTCTGTCTGGATTTCTGTCCGGACCTCTGTCTTAATCTACCTCAGATCAGCCTAGAGAATAAGATGGCGCACGGCGTATGATCTAAAACATTGACGCAAAAAAAACTACGCTACTCGCTTGGTCATTCTTACATCAACATTATGTACATTGGTTTATGGTATAATTTCGTGTACTTAAATATACATAGTGCATTATAAAAGTGTGGCCAGGACTACATTTTGAGGTTCTTTTAAAAACTGTGCAGTTTTTTTGAAAAAGCCGTAACATTAAACTCTTACAAATATGTGTAGTTTTAATATATTAAATCTCTGGTTGTATATTGGAACGAAAATGGCTACCGTAGAGTTTGGCAATTAATATTGGTTTTCGTGCAATTGTAAAGGGTTTTTCATGGCAACATTACTACGCACACACATTGAAAAAGAAGTGGCTTCAGCCAGATATAACGCAGTGTTCCATCTTTTCCTCTAGATTGAACTGAGTACGTATTACGAGACTGGGTTGAGGAATACGACCTGTAGACTTCTGTACAGGTTCTATACAGACGTCGGCCGCGAGGTTTCCAGCTCACAGAGCCACGAGTAACAAGAAGTTCATATCATTAATAAGGGATTAGTAAATAGCTACCAACTTCTCGCAGGCAGCTACTCTTCATTGTACCCTGACAACTTTATTTCCATGGCAAAAAATATTTCCTGGTGGCTTTGCGGATGCCGCATGCAAAACACATTAGACCGCTAAACACTGAACACGCCGCACCGCCGCCCCCCACTGCATGTCGCTAGCACTGAAATAAAATTATCATGTCTCATACTCGGAAAGTAGTGTTGTTTTGATCAGTGGCCCTATTCGGAGATTTGAGATTTTCATGTCATCTTTTTCCGTCCTTGTTGCTCTCATTTGAAACGTTATAGGTGTGAGAGTGACCAAGATAAAATCTCATCTCATCTCACGCGCAGGAATAGGCCCCCTGATTATTGGGTGGAAAATGCCGCTTCCCGCCATAGAGAGGGAAAAACTCATACAAAATACTTCCCATCTAAGGGCCGGAATGAACTTTAAAAATAGAATTGCTGTCAGCTGTGAAGAGTTTTATGCACAAAAAAAAACTAATTAAAAAAAATGCTGCGGCCATGTGACTTCTTAAACAGCCAGTGTCAACTTAGCGCAAACTTCTTTGAGCGGAATAAGCCGCAACAATTACGCGGTGAGTTCCATAATTAAAATTTAAAAAGTCGACATAATTTGGCGGGATACTAAAATGTTATGTATCTGTGACGGAATTCAAAAAAATAGGTAATCATCTTAAAATAGGTACTGCTAATATTATGATATATTTATCAACTAGCTGCGCTTCACGGTTTTACCCGCGGATAAAAAGTATCTCATGTGCTATTCTAGACTATAATTTATATTTGTGCAAAATTTCATCCAGATCTGTTCAGCCGTTCTGGCGTGAAAGAGTAACAAACATCCATCCATCCATCCATCCCTTCTTACAAACTTTCGCGTTTATAATATTAGTAGGATAAATAGTTTAGATAAACAACTAGTTTTAGTTTCCTCATATTCGAAATGAAAAGTAGAGTGTTTAACACGGGTAAAAGAATCAATTTCTACTAAGACTAAATACATCGGGAATTGAGTCTTTCGCCCCTCGCTTAACAATCTACTATTACACTATAACTGGCGTGTTGAACGTGTAAAAAATTCGTTGCTTTTACATGTACTCGTATGTACGATATGTATGCTTGTATTTTTACCAAAAAAACACGTTAAGAAACTTTATCCTGTTGTTCGGTTTGTTTTTACTAATATACAATGCTCGAAAAACAGGAAAACTGCTTACAGGTCACCAACAACATGGAAAGTACGACTGTGAATAATGCAACATAAGATTATCTGACGTCGTTTTAGCCGACTTCAGGAGGAGGTTCTCAATTAAATAAAATAAATAAATAAATAAATTCGGGACACTTGCACACACGGTCGCCTGACCCCAAACTAAGCAAAGCTTGTACTATGGCTGCCAGGGACTGATATACATACTTAGATATTTTTAAATACATACTTAAATAGATATTAACACTCAGACATAGAACAAACACAAATGTTCATCACATAAATGTTTGCCCTAGGTGGGAATCGAACCCACGCCCCCAAGCTCAGAAGGCAGGTTCACTACCAACTGAGCCACCGAGGCAGTCAAAATTCGTCGGAATATTTTTTTTTTTTATTTATTTATTAGGGTACCAACAGGTTATACATTAAAACATTCTCATAAAATACATAGACAACAAAATCAAAAACTAAATGCTAACACAATTATAGGCACCGACTACATGAAAACCTATGTTAAAGAGCAAAACAAAATAAAAATTAGAAATTTAAAAAAAAATTAAAAATTAATCGTATAGTCAATTTCTAGGCATCGCAATAACATAATTATAAAGAGTTAAATTACGAGGGATGTCAATAAAATGTAAGTACAATGTCAAAAAATTTAGATTTAAGCAATAATATGAATACTTAATAATAATGTAAATTTAAATGTTTTTATTTGAAAAATCAAAATTACAAATGTCATACCAGTAAATACGTCCAATGAGTGATTATTATACAAACTATTGATTTCTATGATTAATCTGTTGAGAGAAGCGTTTTTGCCAAGATTGGAATATTTCAAATATGTTCGCCAATTACTCGAAGATGTCTGAATAGTCCTTTTTTGTTTTAAGGGGTATACTTTCATCATGATCATGACACTTTTGTCATGCGAGAACGTGACAAGGTGTCCCAGCACGCCGCTCCACGCTTCACACGGTGTCCCGCCACACTAATCGATGAAATTCCCTATTTTAGTCCCAGCACACCGCACGTAGCCCTCTACGTAATCCCACAACTAAAATTGCTTGTACCTTTAACGGAATTGAATGCCTCCTCCTTTTTTGGGACGTTTTCTCGTGGTCCAACTAGGTTTCCAAACTGATTTGGCTACGAGGAATTAAAATTCTTCGTGGTCTAACTGCTGCATCTCAGAAAAATAACACGTGATTAGCTCATCCTTTGTTTAAAAGCATAGTTGAAGTCGGTTAATTATCGGCTGTAAATTGAAACTCCATACATATCATTTTCTATAGAATGTGTTGATAATAATACGAGTAGCTTTTCGTTTATCTGTTTTGAGTACCTAAAGTTTTTCAGCGAGTCTCTCATTATCAAACAAAGACTGGTGTACTTACCTATTTCAATTTGTAGTCATAAAATAACCAATTATTCTGACGTAAATAAATTAAAAACAAGGAAAAGTATTAATATAACCTAATTAAAAGTTATGTGAGATAAGATTTAGGAGGAAAATGATATTGCAGCGTAAGTTGAGCAAATTCTTAGTTTAGTTAGTTCAGTATAGTTTGGAAGTAGAGTACAATTCGTTGTCATAACATTAAATGTTGAGTAGCCACTAGCGAAAGTTACGCAAGCTCCAGTTAGAATTGAGTTGAGTAACTACTTAGTAAATCTTCAATGGCACTAGAATTAATGCCACACCAGACGGAAAGTAAAAGCTTCTCGTCCGTCTACATATCTGTGGATACCGGTAAGATATTCTTTTTTTGGTAATTTCAGCTTTTTTTTTTTAATAATTTTCAGTTCCTCAGTTGCCTGTTCTTCTGCGTAGTGGATCTTTTTCCGAACAAGGCGGTCGAGTCTATTATAGAACTTTGACTTTCATATAACCCAAATTGAATAAAAACATTTTGACTTTGAATTTATATCAATTACTTTTTGGATTTAAGATACTAGCTGTTACCAGCGACTTCGTTCGCTTTTATTCAGAAAGTAGAGTCAAAAAATCTTCCTCGTGACATACTATAACTAGTTATCAAATTTTATCAAGATCCGTTCAGCCGTTTTTTCGTGAAAAGCCTACAAACAGACAGACAGAGTTACTTTCGATTTTAAAAAAATTACTAGCACATTCGCGTCTTACCCGGGACTTAATGAGCTAGATTATAAAAGAAAAAATTAAGAAATTATCCCGAAAAAAATAATCGTTCCTGTTGGACTCGGGTGGAACCGCGGGGCATAGCTGGTAAATTATAAACTAAAAATATAATACTAGATCTAACAACTGATTTAATTTTTTAAATAGTGTAGGCATATATTAGGTCCTTACGTATGAAATTGGCGTTTTGTCGTACTGATCAATTTGATCTGAAATATCTCCTCTTTGGTTAAGAATTCGAAATTCAAATTAATAAATTCATTTAGCTGGTTTTTTTTTCTTTGGAATACAGTCATTCATTTGTTATTTTCCTCATTATTTTTTCTTTGGCGTCGCTTATTACCGCGCAATGGAAAACATGAAATATCGGTATATTTACGAGTACGAGTTCTACCGTGGCACCAGTGCTGCAGAAACAGCTCGAAGAATTAATGATGTGTACGGCGCTGGTGTCGCTAAAGATAGCATGGTACGTTTTTGGTTTCAACATTTTCGTTCTGGAAATTTCGACCTTAAGAACCAACCCCGTGGACGGCCGGAGATCAAAGTGAAAAACGAAGAATTAAAGGCTATTGTGGAAGCGGATCCATCACAAAGCACTTCAGAGATAGCAGCAGGTTTCGGGGTAAGTGACAAAACTGTATTAATCCACTTGAAGCAAATCGGGAAAGTAAAAAAACTCGAACGATGGGTACCTCATGAATTGAGTGAATCGAACTTGCAAACACGGGTCGCCTGTTGTGTTACTTTGCTCAACCGACACAATAATGAAGAGATTTTAAATCGAATCATTACTTGTGATGAAAAGTGGATATTGTACGATAATCGAAAGCGCTCATCGCAATGGCTGAACCCTGGAGACCCAGCCAAATCCTGCCCTAAACGAAAATTGACTCAGAAAAAGTTACTTGTAAGTGTTTGGTGGACTAGCGCCGGTGTCGTTCACTACAGCTTTCTTAAATCTGGCCAAACGATTACGGCAGATATCTATTGTCAGCAACTGCAAACCATGAAGGAAGAACTAGCTGTTAAACAACCGAGATTGGTCAATCGCTCTAGGCCACTGCTGCTTCACGACAACGCAAGACCACACACTGCATAACAAACAACCACTAAGTTAGCTGAGCTACAATTGGAATGTCTGCGACATCCACCGTACTCCCCGGACCTTGCTCCAACAGATTACCATTTCTTCCGGAATTTGGACAACTTCTTACAAGGAAAAAAAATCCACTCCGATGCAGCAGTCCAAACCGCCTTCAAAGAGTTTATTGATTCTCGCCCCCATGGTTTTTATAGTAAAGGGATCAATGAACTACCCATAAGATGGCAAAAGTGCATAGATAACAACGGTGCATACTTTGATTAATTAAATATATTTTACAAAAAAATATCGACTTTTTATTCCTCCCGTACAAAACGCCAATTTCATACGTAAGGACCTAATATATATATAGTATACTTAGCTGTCACCCCGCGACTTCGTTCGCGTTTTGAGCTATCCTATCTCTCAAGTTGGATCGAACTGCACATGGTGTGCGAATTTTATTATAATCGGTTAAGTGGTTTAGGAGTTCATTGAGGACAAACATTGTGACACGAGATTTATATATATTAAGAAGATAAGATAGTGACTGCCTCGGTGGCTCAGTTGGTAGTGAACCTACCTTCTGAGCTTGGGGGCGTGGGTTCGATTCCCACCTAGAGCAAACATTTATGCGGTGAACATTTGTGTTTGTTCTATGTCTGGATGTTAAATATCTCTTTAAGTATGTATTTAAAATTATATAAGTATGTATATCAGTCTCTGGCAGCCATAGTACAAGCGTTGCTTAGTTTGGGGTCGGGCGACTGTGTGTGGAAATGTCCCGAATTTATTATTATTTATTTATATTTTTTTAGTGTTGTCGCAATCGAAGGTTTTTTTCGTGCGCAAGAGATTATATCTTGTTCAATTAGAAAACTTTCATATTGTTTACGTACCTATTACGTATTTTTGGATTGGCTAAGAATTACGAGCCAAGTGTATTGTCTTAAACAGATCATTTTTAATTATACATCTCATTAACCAGCAAATATATCCCAAGTTATACAAAAGCTTTCTGCCTAAGTCTAGCTTAACATCTAGATGAGACTAATGACCACTTGCACTAAATTTAAGAATTGCCGAAATCCTTATTTAACTACATAAATAAAATAAATAATAAATAAATTCGGGACACTTCCACACACGGTCGCCTGACCCCAAACTAAGCAAAGCTTGTACTATGGCTGCCAGAGACTGATATACATACATATATACTTTTAAATACATACTTAAATAGATATTAACACCCAGACATAGAAACACAATGTTCATCTCATAAATGTTTGCCCTAGGTGGGAATCGAACCCACGCCCCAAGCTCAGAAGGCAGGTTCACTATCAACTGAGCCACCGAGGCAGTTAACGAAATATTCGCTTTTTTATTATTTTAAGATGCTCCTAAAGAATAGCTTAAAGTTCGTGTGAAAAGATATATGTAGGTAGGAGTTAGCTAGAAGTAGATTAAACTAGTTAAGCAAGGACTTAGGAAATTCTTATGTTTAGTGCGAGTAGCCATAATTCACTTTAGAAATCGGGATTTTATAGTGTATTTTTTCCTGCAGATACAGTCAGTACGGATGTATGTAGCATGCCTATTCATTTAGATAATGATATCAGCTGTAACTCTTTAAGCATCCAAGATGACCCATACATTATCAAAAACAATGGAGAAGAACCCGATCAGTCAATATGTTACAATTTTGTACCAAACACGCGCATTGCTAGTCAAAATAGTAGTAGATTCGAAAAAATTGATTTAACGGTACCCAAGCAAGTAAATGAATGGTAAGAATAATTATTTATACAGATCCTACTTTTAAAAAAATGTTCGTTAACATGTTAGGTGATGAATAAAGCCAAGAAAGAAAAACATATGAGAAAGAAGAAAGAAATATAAACAACAGCTATATTTGAAGAGGTTATGATAAACAATTTACTAGAAGCTCAATCAACTTTGCAGACCTCCCTAACCATCAATCAGCAAAATAGTGAACATTTGCATAAAAATGTAGGTAACAAAATTCCATCACGTTCACAGCTCCAGCAAGTCTCAACGTGTATCCAAATGGAAACTTGTGAGGAGTGTCGTCCCTCTCCTGGGCTATAAGCGTAGAACTCACTCAACATGGTCCGCGACGATCAATCGCATCAATCGCTTCAACACACAGCTCCTTGACGCCATCGAAGAACACAATAATGGCGATATCGAAAGGTAAAAAATACTTATTAATGAAGAAGATTAGCTTCCTTATGTTTTCCTTATTGATTATGTTCGTGGTATTTTCTCGGAATGAAATATGTTGTGTATTGGGCGGGATAAGTAAACTTAATCGATCAATCATCATTTGGCTACAACTACATTGCTTTTTGGGGGCTGAGCTACCACGTCCGTAGGAGTGTACTCTAATCTGATTCCCTACACGTGGTCCCTGGGTAGTGCTAACCGGGTAGCAAACTCTGGTGGGAGGCTTCGGCCGTGGCTAGTTACCACCCACCGGACCAAGCCATGCCGTGAAATGACCTAGTCGTGTTTCGGGATGCAGTCCGGTGTAACCGTTCCGAAGACGGGTCTAAGCAGTAGCGCACTTGTAGCGCCTCACTCAACTGCCGTCTTTGTACTTCTTCACTCTGCAAAACTTCAAGGCTAGAGTGAATAAGTACCTTATAGGTCGTCGTGCTCCATCTTAGACCACAACGTCGCTTAATATCAGACGAGTTGGTGGTCAAACCGACCTATTCTACATAAAAAAAAAATATATCTGTTACAAAGGATTTAATTGTAACTATGTAGTGGTTACTTTTACCTAATTTGCACTTCATTTCTGACTCTACACACATACCTAGTAAACTAGCTTACCTGCCTTCGGCTCTATTACTAACTAGCTGCGCCCCGCGGTTTCACCCGCGGTTAAAAAGTATCATGTGTGCTATTCTAGACTATAATCTATCTCTGTGCCAAATTTCATACAGATCTGTTCAGCCGTTCAGGCGTGAAAGAGTAACAAACATCCATCCATTCATAAAAACTTTCACGTTTATAATATTAGTAGGAAGTAGGATTAGTAGGAAGGAAGTAGGATAGTAGGATGGTGCAGCTACATTAGCGCGCGATAACGCGTGTCATGTCGCGCTAACTTCATTACTATAATTTTCTTATCGGTAGCGAATCCAAAAGTTGGGTTTAGCTCCAGCTCCATTGTAGTCGAGCCCCCGGCTTGTCTAGCCGAGGGTGACCTTCATCAATGGAAGTAAACGCAAAAAGCATTAAAAAAGCAGAAGCTTTAAATATTGTAGTGTAAATTAGATAGTTTGGGAGGCTGGAGCACCTTCACCTGGATCCGGTAGTGTTTGTTACAGCCTGTAGCAATCAGTGATTGTGTAGCATTCTATTACTGGTCTACTTTTTAAAATATTTAAACATTAGTATAGATTTATTTTCTAACTAGCTACATCCCGCAATTAAAAACTAGTCTAGATATGTTAATCCACGGTGTACGCCAAATACCAAATTTCCATACTAAACTTCATAAAATCCGTCAATCCGTTTGAGCGTGAAGAAGTAACAAACATATAAACACACTTGTCTTACACACTCACAAACTTTCGCTGTTATAATATTTGTGTGATGTGATGATAGAGTGGTGTGATATTATACCTCTCAGCGCCTCAGATCAACCTAGAGGCTAAGATGGCGCACGGCGTATGATTTAGGTGAAGCCACCTCGACATTGTACATTGTGCATTATAAAAGTGTGGTCAGGACTACATTTTGAGGTTCCTTTTAAAAACTGTGCAGTTTTTTTACAAGTCAATTTTGGAAAAGCCATAACATTAAACTCTTACAAATATGCGCAGTTTTAGAAGATTAAATCTACTAAGGTTGTATATTAGAACGGAAATGGCAAACGTAGAGTTCGGGAATTAATATTAGTTTTCGTGCAATTTTTGATGGCAACATTACCAACACAAGTTTAAAAAGAAGTGGCTTCAGCGAGATATAACGCAGTGTTCCATCTTTTCCTCTAGGTTGATCTGAGCTCAGCGCACAATGTCACGGTAACAATTCCATCGTTCCCAGTATTCTTCACGCTGGCGCAAACCCCAACGCCACGTGTCGCGCGGGTCACATCTCAGCGTGTCACGCGGCGGCGTACGCCAACAGTGACGCGCTGCGCTTGTTGCTGGCGTTGGACGCCATCAAGGACAGACGGGACCAGTGCGGCCGCACACCGCTGCATCTCGCGGCGTGGTCTGGGAAACCTTTGACCATTGCTATGCTACTGGGCTTTAGTACTGGTAAATTTAATTGTCATCTTAGTGACCATTCTCACATAGCAGCTACGCATCGTGCTTGCACATGCTATTCTATAGAAACTGATAATTTTACTGATCTATTCTGATTCCCTACACGTGGTCCCCGGGTAGTGCTAACTGGGTAGCAAACTCTGGTGGGAAGCTTCGGCCGTGGCTAGTTACCACCCACCGGGCCAAGCCATACCGTGAAATGACCTAGTCGTGTTTCGGGATGTAGTCCGGTGTAACCGTTCCGAAGACGGGTCTGAGCAGTAGCGCACTTGTACCGCCTTACTCAACTGCCGTCTTTGTACCTCTTCACTCTAGTAAACTTCAAGGCTAGAGTGAATAAGTACCTTATAGGTCGTCGTGCTCCATCTTAGACCACAACGTCGCTTTACATCAGGCGAGTTGCTGGTCAAACGCCGACCTATTCTACATGTAGGTTGCGTGTGATTTCCATGTATAAAATATCTCTATACTAGATTAAAATCGAGTGAACATAAAGATGTAAAATAGGCTTAGCTAAAGCCTATTGCTATTATGAGATGATGCCATAAACTTGGTGCTTTTGGAAAGATTTGGCAAAAATAATGATCTCACTCGGCTCTTCTCGTATTTGCGGTTTTGTCTTGATTTTTACCAAATCTTTCCAAAAGTGCCAAGTTCATAGCATCATCTCATCTGTTACGTAGTTGAATTATGTTGAACTTTTTAGATTTACAAAACAAGATCAATAACGATGTGACACCAGAAGCCGAAGAAGAGATAATGGCACTGAGACCTCGTTTGTTGTCAATGATTAATGTTCCGTGTGAGCAAACCAAAGTCTCTGCCTTGCGTCAGATCTGGAAGGACGGCATCGAGCACAGATGTAGTAGATACATGACGCATGTGAGATATTTATGCAGACTAGTATTCATTTTTTATTATCGAATTAAGAGTGTTGCTCTTGTTGGTGGAGTAATGCCCAAGCTTTGTGATCCTCTGATAGTGTTTTCATATTAGTCCAGTCGGGGCAGACATAAAACTAGCCTGAAATATAAAAAAATCCGGTGAGCAATTTCTTTTTTAAACGTCGGGGGGTTGGTTGGAAGTATAAATCTCGATTTTCTAACTAATCCCGGTAAAGGATTCGCCGCCGTCTTATTTTAAAGTTCAATTTATTCGTTTTTCTGAAATAAATCGTTAATTTTCGACTTTAGAGCAAAAATTACAGTATTCGAAGTTGTTGGAAATTTAATTTCTCACAAGTTTGGTCTTCATCATTTTTACGCTAGGATCAATATTTGCAGAGTTATACTATCAAGTTTATCAAAAAAATAATGGATGGAATTTTATTTTCTTCTTTCTTCTTAACTTTGAATACTGCCATTTTTGCTCGAAAGTTGAAAATTAACGAACTATTTCAGAAAAATGAAAAAATTGTACTTTAAAACAAGATGGCGGCGAATCCTTTACCGGGATTAATTAGAAAATCGAGATTTACACTTCCTCCCCCCCTCGACGTAAAAAAAAATCGCTCCCCGGATTTTTTTCTATTTAAATGTCTGCCCTGACTATATTCTTTTATGCATGATATCTAATTTCTCTATTACCTGATCTAGAGTGGGTCTCATTAAGTAAATTAGCAAATAATTTACAATGTTATCATACATTTCATATAAGTTATGCTACAAACACAGAATACTCTTACACACATTTTAACTATGTACCTAAATGGCCACAAAACACTGTTACTAACGATTATCTTTACTCTCATCTAACTATAAAGTAAATCAACGTAAACATCTTTCAAATTTGTATCATCTTTTCTCGTAAATCGTACTTTTGTTTTTTAGCACCCATCTCAATATCATAATTCGAAAATCCGTCTCACACTTTTTTTCAGTTACCTAGGTTTTCCTCCGGCTGGACGCCCCTCCACATCGCGAGCTACGCCGCTCACCACGACGCCACGCGGCTGCTGCTGGCCGCTGGCGCCAACCCGAACAGTAAAGACGCCACGGGACAGACTCCACTCGACATCGTTGGCGCTGCCTGCTACCTTGAGTCGAGCAGGATCCACGTAGATGAGTTAGAATAGCAATATTCTTAATTAGTATACCGTTGATATCTCAATATTTTGACGGAATTGCATGCATTTTGTCAGTGTTATAAACATAGTTTATTAGAACAGTTGCACCGGATATGGGGCACCCCATACTTAGCTCAACAACTCATTAATACGATAAACAGTAAGTATGGCCACCTATAGATAATAACAATCATATAATAATAATAATAAGTTTATTTTCGTGATTATAATCGTGTTGGTAACTGTTAGTTATACATTTAAGTAGATGCGCGCACGGCAGCGACCGGCGCGTCCCGTCAGTCGATTACACTACTTGTTAGCGAACTGCTGTGTTGTTATTTCCTCACCTGCGTCTTCCGATTAACAGTAACATTTTTTTAAATAATACATTAATTGTTAAAAGTTATTGTGAGTACATTTAAGATCACTATACCATGTACTAGGTCTCGTCAGAGCCTGTTTTACAAAGTTTACTTTGCTCAGCTGCTCCAAATTTTAATCATATTATCTCTGTATTTTTTTGCAGATATGTTAATACTATCAAAACTATCATCGAGTTTGGGGGAAAGCTAAACGTCTCTGAAACGTCAACTACTCCATCTAATTCCTCACTTCACACAGCGGTAGAGCTGTGCAGTGTTGAGGCGATCGAGATCCTACTGGCAGCTAGAGCACCCATCTCGCTCTTAAATGCCAAAGGCAATACGCCCTTACATGAGTGCGTGACCAAGCGCTGCAAGAAAACTTTACAGGTAGGTTTAAGTATGATCCAAAAAAACAAGGTCCAGCATTCCAGGTGCAAACACGTATGACGACACTCGTCATCGTCATCCGTCTCTTTCACACTATTTCTATATGACTTCTTTCGGTCTTGCTTAGGCATCGATTGACGATACTACGTGTTGCTCTCGTGACCGGAATACCTGGCGAAGTAAATATAATTATATATCATCTGTCGTTCGCGTTTATTATTTATATATATATATATATATATATGTATAGTATTTGTGTTCATATAATTATATAGTATATATTTATGTATATAGTGAGCTATCCTATCTGTTAAGTTAGATCGAACTGCACACGGTGTGCAAATTTGATTGAAATCGGTTAAGTAGTTTAGGAGTCTATAGCGGACAAACAACGTGACACGTAATATAAATATATTAAGAGAAGATATACCATGGGATTAAATTACTTTTTTTACCATTACTAATTTATTTTCTAAAACTCGTGAATCTGTATTGTTTCAGGTATTAGTAAACTATGATCAATCAGTAGATGTGGTAAACAGATTTGGACACACTGTCCTACACACAGCTATTCTCGCTTCATGGGTGCCAGGAGTGTGTATTGCATTAGATGCTGGGGCTGATGTTACTTTCGAAGTAAGTAGAATTTAGAAAACACGATCAAGTTTAATGCTAAAGTAAAAACACGTTTTATCCTCGTTAACATCTGTTAATCAAGGCCAGCCTGCTGATGTCTTAGCAGTTGTGTGAGAATTTCAAGTGCCTGAAAAACTTGGAAAATTAAGCACCTAAGCTAATCAACATCAAATTGTTATTGTCTTACTATTACAGGCTAACGATGGCACAACAGCAATTCACATAGCAGCACTTAAAGGTGACTTGGATATCGTCAACGAAATTCTCCGCAACGCAGCTCAATACTGCAATGCTGTAAACCGCAATAACAGTCGTGGAGACACTCCTGTATTCTGTGCCATACGCTCCGGTAAAATAGAATGTGTCCAAGCATTCTTAACGGCTGGAGCATCTTTGAAGATGACCTATTGTGACGTAAGCATATGTAGCGATGTTTTGACATTTCTTGCTTATTTAATAGTTAGAATAAAATTGATACCTACTCACGTGAGTAGTCACGTGTAGAAGCTTCCATCGTTGATAAAATAATATTCATTTGAAATGAATTATTTACGGTAGATATATCTTTCATTTCTCGATATCATAAGCTGATTTTAAGATTCTTAGAAACCCATATATAGGGGTTACCCGTTTTAATTTATAAACGGAAAATAAGCAGATTATAAGAATTCGTATAGACAATGGTGATTTCACCAATGTCTATAAGCAACTGTACTGAATATTCTTATTTTTTCAGCCTGTTTCGTATGAGCTCTCAGCACGTGGGACTATACTCCATGTGACCGCAGAAGCTGGCAGTGTCGAAATTCTGATGCTAATTTTTAACCACGACGAAAGCCTAGAACATCTCCTTTGTTACAAATGCCATCATTTAGGAAATATGATTCCAGTCGAATACGCCGCATTTCATAATAGATTTCACACCTTCAAATACCTATTGCAAAAAACCTTAGAAAGAACGCAGAAATTGCAAAGCACTTTCGATCATTCGCGATTACTACATATCATCGGAAATAACAAAACATTGTTTGAAGAACTAATGAATCAAATTCCGAACGCAGTGCGAATGGCAAACGGTAAAGAATATTACCCTTTACATGATGCAGCTAAGGATAGTAATAGAAACCTTATTGTGCAGTTGATCGACAATGGAGCTGATCTGTCCAAAGTAGACGACAACGGCATTACAGCTATAAGTTTAATAATAAACAATATTTCCAAGCCCATGGAACTTCTAGCCAAAATATTTGACAACTATATCACCACGACTAAGAATGACACCGAATGTGAAATCACCGTTGATTACCGAGCTCTGATACCTACTACTGGGGATGAACTAGAAAAGAATGACCAGATGAGAGTTGTGACTACTCTATTGGAAACAGAAGATCGTCAAAATCAACGAAAGTTGCTTGCGCATCCCTTAGTAGAAAGTTTCTTATACTTAAAATGGACGACTTTATCCATCTACTTTTATTTGATGGTGTTTCTTTACAGCCTCTTTGTGATGTCTCTCTCTTGTCATGTTGTATCAGTTTTTTACTATAACGATAAATATAATAAAACTATGCATGAACGTGGCATTATTCCGCGCGTCTGGGATCCACAAATTTGGCGGTATATTATTTATTGCACTCTTGGCGTTGTAGTTATTCAGGTGACTAAGAAATCTTAAGGAATATTTATAAGTATAACTTTTACTATAAACTCTATGATTTTTACTTACAATTTGTTTACTTCCAGGAGTTATCATGCTCAAATTTGGCTCCTAAAACATGGACAATTAAAATTTTATCAGTCGAATTTTGGTTGAAGTTGATCACCTATGGCTTTGCTATAGCTACGCCTATAGCTATCGCCATTGACATTCAAAAGGAACATGGACATCTGGATTGGCAACGACACCTGGCCACAGTCACCCTGGTGCTGGCCTGGCTGAACATAATGATGATGCTCTCGAAGACGCCCATAGCGGGATACTACATAGAGATGTTTTGGATGGTTCTGTCTAAAGTTATTGAGGTAATTGATCACAGTGTGATGTAGGCACATCAGCCCTAGGCTGCTCGCCTATAATTAAATAAATAAATAATTATCCTAATTTTATCAATCTTTAGTTGTTAGGCTTAATAAGGTTAACAATACGATTCACATTCTCAAGTTAGCTTGATTTAAAGTAATCGAAAATCGAAATACTTAATTTTGAACTTCGCAAGTTATTTTCATGAATGTAATTAAATTTTATTTTTATTGTTTCAGATCTTCATCACCTTTTTATTCTTAATCCTGATGTTTTCTTTCTGCTTCATGATCCAATTCCACTCACAGACGCCTTTCGAAGGTCCTTGGGCCGCTTTCGCCAAAACCCTCGTCATGATGACTTCGGAATTTGACTACGAGTCGACTTTCACTAGAGAAAAGGCTGAAAACCTCTCCACCCCAATACAGCTACTCCGTTTTGTGTTTATAATCTTCTTGATTCTCACTGCCATCGTCTTGATGAATTTAATGATTGGTGTCGCCGTCCATGACGTACAAAACTTAGTTCAGGATGGCCACCTGAAGAGGCTTGAGAAGCAGGTGGCCTTTCTGAACAGGCTGGAAGTCTCTAGGCGAAGAAAGAAATCTATATTTAACTTCCTTGGCCTGTACAGTTGGTTTAAGTGCAGAAACATTCCGCAGACGGTGACTTTTAAGCCTATTCATAATCACAAATGTCTTTATAGCCCAAGCATCAAAGAAGCTATAATAAACAAGGTACAGGAACAATTCGATAGAATAGAAAGAGAAGCTGAATCAAATAAGCTCGAATCGAAGCTAGAAAAGCTTTCTCAAGACGTGTGGAATAAAATGGGATCAAAGTTTGAAAATTTCTCTCAAAATGTATCGAACAAACTCGAATTGAAGTCAGAAGTCCTTTCTAATGATTTATTGCGGCACATATTTGATTTGAAATCAAAATTGGAGCAAATGCAGAAGTCACTGGATAAACTAAATAAGATTAATTAAAATTAAGTAACATAACTTGTAGGTTTTATGTAAAGTACGTTTGTAAGTACATATATTATGTACTAAACATAAATAAACAGATGATGTCAAAACTGAGTTTTCAATGCCCAAGGATGACACGCGCAGGGTGCTACGTATAAAGCCGGCGATTCATGCTACGGCTTACCGGAGAGGTCTACCTGTGCAAATGTGCCTGCACAACTCAAAAGGACTAGTTATCGATTTTGTTCCGTAAGCCTGCGGTTCGTTCCTATACGCGCCCCTAGGACGTGAGCACGGGCATTTAAACTGACGATATTACACCTCTCACCGAGGGGGCTGGCAGAGGTGTGATAAAGCACCAACACTTCGCCGGACGATATTCAGTCCCAAACGTTACAGGGGGCGAGCCTATTGCCATACACCGGGCTCCAGTCATGTAGCAGATGACAAACAATTTACAAATATGTTCACACAATGAACAAATTGGTGCGTGCCGTCGGCTGGATTCGAACCCACTCCCTCTGGCTTGAGAGGCGAGCCTTCTCCCAACTAGGCTGCCATCGCTTTTTATTTCTAGTTATCGCTAGTTATTATAATATGTATAGTAATAAAAGTTATGTTGGGTTTACATTAAATAGTCGCAGTATGGTACTATTAGATAAAACGTCAGTTTAAATGTCCATGCTCGCGCCCCTAGTTCAGACACCAGGGGTCCTAGATAAGTTCCAATCGCTTCTAAATTCTAATCGATTATATTTCTACAATTGCTAATGCTCGAACGATAGCTGTTCATTGAATTAATTGACAAAAACATCACGTCTCATTGTAGAAATATAATTACTTAGAAGCCATCGCAACTTGTCTAGGACCTTAAGCACCAAACAAGTAGAACCCATTGACATGAAAAAAATGCAATTTACATTGATGAATAAACCGTAGGCACTGTAGCGTGAATGGCCAGCTTAACATTTACGCAAACTATTCAGTCAGAATGATAAATAGTTGGGTACTTACTTATAACCAACCATATATGTTCATAGGAGTACTAGTAAAAATTGTCTTTTTATATATATTTAAATATATTATAAGTCAAAAATTAATAATCATCATAAAAATGAAACTCTCAAGTATTTGCAAGATTTGTGAACGTAAAACGTCGTACACGGGAATCTCGTCTCCCTCTTTATTACGCATAAACAAAAAGCACAATACCAGATAATAAAAATAGGAAATTATGTGACGTAAAAGATCAATCGATGCCGCTGTAAAAGCCGGTTTATGGGCAGGAGGCGCTACTGCGAATCTTAACGATTTCTCCGTATTTTATGTTTACGAGAGTCAAAATGCTTGCGTAACGTAGCATTTCATTTGTACTTGGCACGCGACTAGTGCACTGTGCAGGTGCCCTATTCGGAGACTTGAGATTTTCATCTCACCCTTTTTCGTCCTTGTTGCTCGCGTTTGAACGTCATAGGTGTGAGAATGAGCAAGATTAAATCTCATCTCATCTCACGCGTAGGAATAGCCCTCCAGGCAATATGCGCATATTGAGATACTTAGTAGGTACATAAATAAGTACATGACAATTAATTTAATTGCCAAGAACATCATCACAAGTACACATTTCTTTATGAGTGACTAGCTGCGCGCCGCGGTTTCACCCGCGGTTAAAAAGTATCCTATGAGCTATTCTAGGCTATAATCTATCTCTGTGCCAAATTTCATCCAGCTCTGTTCAGCCGTTCTGGCGTGAAAGAGTAACAAACATCCATCCATCCATCCATTCATCCATTCTTACAAACTTCTGCGTTTAAAATATTAGTAGGAAGGAAATAGGATAGTAGGATGGTGCAGCTACATTAGCGCGTAATAACGCATGTCATGTCACGCTAAAATCATCATGAAGGTAGAATTATGCTGCACGCAGCAGTGCTGCGCAGAAGTGCTGCCCTCCGAGCTGATTCATTCAGTAGGGCGACGCTGCCGCGTAGCAGCGCTGCCGCTGCATTGCTGCCGCGACATTGCTGCGCAGCTCGGAATTTAATCTCATATAGGGCCGTAAAAAAGCTGTATTTATCAAAACTGCCTTGATTGTTTTATTTATCAGTGTTGTATGTATGTAATAATTATATGTATATAGTGATATATGTATGTAATAATTAGTATATTTTATTAACTATAGGTATTATAAGTATTAGAATGTATTATATTACTATGATGTACTTTTATGTAAGTTTTATGTAAATAGTTTATGTAGGTGTATAGGTATAATACTCGATGTTTTGTTGTTTCTTTGTATCAATCTTATGTTTATTTTAGTTATTTTTGCACACCCTGTCCCATACTCATTTGTCGTATTCTCTCTATCCTAAGGTTGCCTGGAAGAGATCGCTTTCAGTGATAAGGCCGCCAGTTGTTACACTATTTAATAAGTTTTATCATTATTTTTCTGTTGTTGTTTTGTTATCTGTGGTGTGAACAATAAAGAGTTTATCTATCTAACCTCAGAGGTGCCCTTGCGCTCGTCGCCCATAGACCTTAGCATTTTTGAGGCTCTGCGCCATCTGCGCTTGCCTAATGCCCGGTACGCTGTCGAGGCCTCAGTGGCCAACAGCATAGAGTCACCCATAAAAAATATATAATCTCATATAAACTTATAGAGATTATATCGAGACTATGTATTTGGGTAGTGCTGCAGCAGAACTGCTGTGTGCATTGGAGTTCGGAATCACACCTGTATCGGTTTTTGGCGATGTTCTTGTCTACATTTAGCGGTCAAATCGTCGCCTTTCTGTGGCATTTACGCGGGCGACAATTCGCCCGATACATCGACGAGTGCCGAAATAACCGGCTATATTATTATGATTTAATTTTATAAAACGGGAATTACTCACGTACGATTTAATCGATTATTCTATTGATTATTATATATTATTATACTAGCTGTCACCCCGCGACTTCGTTCGCGTTTTGAGCTATCCTATCTGTAAAGTTAGATCGAACTGCACACGGTGTGCAAATTTGATTGAAATCGGTTAAGTAGTTTAGCGAGTATAGACTCGCTAAACTACTTAACCGTTAACAGCGGACAAACAACGTGACACGTAATTTATATAAATTAAGATTATCTATATTTTCTTGAATTGTAATGCTACACTAAAGCTTGCAAAAATTGAAAATACTTTATTACCTATGTACGTAAATAACAAAAAAATGTTAAAATAATAATACCCAGACAGCATGTTTTATATTCGAACTACGTAGATTTGAGAAAAACAATTGTTAATTTTACTGTTTTAGTTTTGTAGGAAGACTTATGTACACTACAAAAATTAAATGTTATTTATGATTAGAAATTAAATGTTATTTAAATAAAGATTTTAAAAATGAAAAATGAATGAGTCGATTATTCTGACTATTCCGCGGCTGCGTCTCGGTGCTATGCGAGACGCAGCCGCGCGCGCGCACTCTCCTTGATGAAGACCGCCGAATGCGGTTGAAACTATAGTCCGAATAATCGACTAAATCGTACGTGAGTAATTCCCGTGTTATAAATCATAATGTGTGAAAACCACGTCAGTTTCCATTATAACCGGCTTATTATACGAGTACATGTCACGATATCCCGAATTATCGCCAAGATTGCTAATGTAGCCGCAGCATGAGAAATAGATCAAAAATTGAAGTTTGACCTTTTGTTTTGCGTTGCCATATATTATGTTTGCTCTACTAGATGTTATCTTCTTTTTTTTTTATCTGTCCGGGCACTGTATGTTACAGCCCGGCCCGCGTACCCCTCTGATTTGGTCAGAATCATTTGTTATCTTTATGATCTATTATCTTTATGATGATACAATACACTGTGGTCGACTGTTATTAATACTGAATGATAGAATTGTTAATAATAATTTAATATGCAATAAAAATTAAAAAAACCTGCGACAAGCTAAGAACAGTCCCCACGAAGTCACCTTCCAATTAAAAAAAAAACTAAATCGGTGCATCTGTTCGAGAGCTAGGACGCCACAGGCAGACACACACACACCCACACACAGCACAAACACACCATACGTCTCTTCAAACTCGACACGACACGACTCGTCAAACTATATAGTTTGACGAGTCGTGTCGTCAAACTATATAGTTTGACGAGTGGGTAAATGATGGGGAACGATGGGGTGTTATAACACCCCATCGTTTTTGCATCGGGGGTTAAAAAAGGTGAAACATTGATCGTGTAATTCTAATTAGTCAATATTTAATATTAATTATTACATATTTATGACACATGGCTGATAAAAACTTCCTGTTTGTACATAATTTATTTTAGAAGCAGTAGGTGAGTATTAATTTAGTCATCTTGCGGCTAAGGTTGGTCTAGCTAAATCATTTACAAGTAGAAAATCTTACGTCTATTATGGAAACTGACGTGGTTTTCACACATTATGATTATGACACGGGAATTACTCACGTGCGATTTACATAGCAGTCCTGAGTGCTATGCGTGTCATAATCATAATCTTACGTCTATTTCTAAGGCAAACATTGTCTACCGAGCGAAGCGTCTATGCTTCAGGTTTGACGTTCGTATGTCCGAATTCCGTCAGCAGGTCACATTTTCAACCGATTCACTTGAAACTTTGTGAGTAGGTTTTTTTTATCTTTAATTTTTCATTTTAATAGTATTTAATTTGTGGTGTATTTGTACATGAATTTTTAATATGGACATGGTCTGAAATAACTGACTTTTCATCAAGAAGTCGGTAAAGTTTGAAAAAAAACCGCCCAATAGAGAGATGATACTTAATCTTCATCGCATCTATACTCTTTCCCCATACGTTTACTGATGTTAAACATTTTTTTTTTATTATGGTATTAATTATCTTAGATTTTCTTTGTCGAGGCAGCTTTTGGAAATTTTTCAAAATGGCGATTTGTTTTTTTATTTATAAATCATGTCGCCGCCATTTTTAACGATTTCCAAAAGCTGGATCGGCAAAAAAAAACTATAATTATTGAACCTGCTCACAAAATTTCACGAGAATTTAGGAATGCGATCTGTATAGGAGACAGACGTCGGTCGTGAGGCTTACAGCTCATAGAGCTACTAGTTACAGTTGTGTTGCATTTTTTAATTTAAATTAAGTGTATTAAACTTGAGAAGACTAAAAACTTGCGAATTAATAACTGACTTGTCATCAAGAAGTCGGTAAAGTTTGACAAATTACCGCCCAAAAGAGAGATGATACTTCGTCTTTACGGATCTATACTCTTTCCCGTACGTTTACTGATGTTAAGCATTTTTTTTATTATTAGTGTGTAGTTATTATAGTGTAAATTACTTACTAACTAAATAAAAAGTTAAAATAATAAACTTTGTTCTCAATAAATATAATCGTTAAATAACTTTGTTGTATTATAGTTGGGTACACCGAAAAGCCCCCGAATTCTACTAACCAATAGTTTTTAAATTGTTTATGAATTGCCTCAAATTGACACTATTCGTTTGCCAGAAGCGTCAAAAGTAGTAATTTAAATTTAATTAATTATAATTAAATTTGTAAATAATTGCTTAGTAGAATCGAGGCCCGAGAATAAAATAAATGAATAAATTCGGAACATTTCCACACACGGTCGCCTGACCCCAAACTTAGCAAAGCTTGGCTGCAGAGACTGATGATTGATGTACATACATGTGTATATTATTATTTTTAAATACATACTAAAATAGATATTTAGCACCCAGACATAGAACAAACACAACTGTTCATACCACATAAATGTTTGCCCTAGGTGGGAATCGAATCCACGCCTCCAAGCTCAGAAGGCAGGTTCACTACCAACTAAGCCACCGATGCAGTTATATGCTTAGCTTTTGAAAATTCACCTCATAATTAAAATCACTCGCGGCTGATCAACTTAGTGATTCGTTTCCGGAACCCATAAATTATTATACGAGCCAATGCCACAAAATAATAGTTTGCTGGTGAGCTCTCATCATAACACACATTTATAATAATGGTGCAGTGGTTTGGTGTAAAACACAGGCGGTAGCGACTTTGTACTGCTGCTACATTAGCGCTAGCGTGTATGTCATCTGCTACATGACTGGAGCCCGGTGTATGGCGAAAGGCTCGCTCCCTGTCACATTTGGGACTGAATATCGTCCGGCGAAGTGTGGGTGTTGTATTACACCTCTGCCAGCCCCTCGAGGGAAAGGCGTGACGATATGTAATGTTACCTCAGCGCGGGATGATTCGTGTCTCGTTGTCGCGCTAAAATCAACGTTAACGGTTATCGGCGAATTTCTTGTACATTAGCGGTCAACTCTTCTTTCCCGCCTTTCTGCGGAGTTGGCGCGTGGGCGATAATTCGCCCGGTACGTCGCAAAGTGACGAACTAACCGGCTAAACTTGTCGCGATAGCCCGAATTATCACTGAAAGTCGCTAATAGCCATATAATTATATAGCCATCATAAATGCGAAAGTTTGGATGTATGGATGCTTGTTACTCAATGACGCCCGAAAGACTGAACAAATCTGGATGAAATTTTGTACAGAGATAGATTATAGTCTGGAATAGCACATACGATACTTTTTAACCACAGATGAAACATGGCGCAGCTAGTATCATTTTTTTTGTCCTCAAGTACTTAAAGCGATTAACACACTGTTCCGTGCCCTGCAGGCATGCGCAACGCGACAACGGTATGTCAACTTTTTTTATCGAGACAGACGTATGTTAACACGTAACCTTGTCACGTTCTCACACACTTCAAAAACTGACGAGAAGATTTTTTAACGCGCGCGCGTGCTATTCTTGCTGTTCTGTGGCCTACGTCAGAGCGTTGCAGCGCGTTTTTTTAACATTGTACCCTAAGTATCTCACTTAGTAAATAAAACACGCTCGGTACCACACACTGACCACTTCTCTCCGCGCAGGAGATGTGTCTCGCCATTCCGAGCTCCAACGGCTTCGGGTGGCGCTGAGCTCTCTCAGGCTGCGTTTCTCTTGAAGCGGAACTAAGCGGAGCGGAGCTCAACAGTGCATAAATTAACCCCATCACAATCAAATCACAAATGACAAACGGCTGTTTCGAGCATTGTGATTGGTTAATTCATACTCAGCTGACCTCCGCTCCACTCGTCTCCGCTTCAGTGGAAACACACCACAGCTTAGCAGCTATAGAAGCTTTTTAAGTAAGAAGAACCCCTTGCTTTTTGGAAGTCAGTTAAAAATTAGCTTCAGGCGATCAAAAGCACGAAGCAACCCAGTCATAAGTGATAAGTACTTAAAATGTAGGTTCGCTTTCAACTTGTGACGCGCACCGCTTGCCATCCGCGCAGTAGGGACCTCAACATCCTAACTTGTAACCAACAGCAACTACTTAATAATACAACTATTAATTTAACTTTACTCTACTGACGTACTTTAAAATGCTATTACTAAAACTAAGTTACGGTGCGGTACCTAAACAGAACAGTAGGGGCCTTATTCTAGCGCAAGGGTTAGCTCCGTCACTCACTCTCTTGTCTAATCTTCAGAGATACTGATCGAGACTATGTTGCACGTGCCAGAATAGGGCTGCAGCTTTTCATAAATGGAAACGATAATAAGTTTCTTTTTCATCATATTTTATTCAGTCACAAGTTATTAAAGCATTGACAATGTAAGATGAATTAATCACATCAATAACGCTACTCTACTTATTGATTAAATTGATAGATTGTACGTCTCGGGAAATATGACGTCACTGTCTCATGAATAGTGAATCAACGGTGCTTAAAGGTGCTATTCTGAGTAGGCTGCAGTGGCAGCCTAGCAGGCACGGTACACTGCTGTAACTCCAAGTGTCACGGCAACGGCACACTAGGTACAATACATGCTGCAGCAATGTGTTGCAGTTGCAGTCTACAGCGTAGCTCAGAATAGCACCTTAAACCTGGCCACAGCGTGATCGAAACAAAATGACGTCGTATCTAATAGCCAAGAACCCACCGGCAATCTTTTAATATTCTCATTTCATTTTCACAATTTAGTTTCCTCTTGCTCATAGCTTTAGTCTTGGAGAAATTATGAATAGAATTAGTTCGCTAGCGCGAGCAAAAACTATTGGCTGTCTCCGTGCCAGCCAAGACAGCCATTAGGTAGGCGAGTGCCTAGCGCAGAGTTAGGGAAGCTATGATCCATTGACGTTCATAAGTGTATTTGGGAGTTTTTGAAACCCAAATTGAATAAAAACTTTTTGACTTTGTGATTGGCTTATTATTGCCGCGTTCGAATTTGCTAGTTGGAGATGTCGTTGCTATTTTGTTTTTTAATATTTTATGAGTTGAAGTCTGAACCTCAAAAGAATATTGGAAGAGGTTGTGGTAAGCTCTTTGGGCTTAAAGCAGAATTCTGCGATCGCGTCTTTGATGAGATGCTAAGGATTTGTCACATTGGATGCGTTTCGTATGTTTGTTCTGTGTCCTACGAACGTCCTACGAACGTTCAAAGCGAACGCAGTCCGCATCACGTGTGAGCATCATTTAAAGTTCAATATACATTTTGCACAACTAGCACAAACAAATGAACGTAAGAAAAGCATAGGGCAGGCAGTCAGGAGAGGATGCTAACAAAATCATTGACCTATTTCCCCGACCGCCAAATGATGTTCAGACATGATGCGGGCTGCGATCGCTTCGACCAGACCGTAAGACGCAGAACGCATCCTGTGAAACAAATCCTAAATAGCATACTTATAAATTGAGTCTCTACAAAGTATTTAATTCAAGGTCTGGGAAAAAAAAACCATGACTTTCTTCACTAGTCTGTAGCTCGAGTTGGAAGTTAGTAGGATCGTTTCCTGGCCAGCCGTTTCATCATGTGTCGCCTCTTGTTGCTGCTGGAGGAACCCTGGGCTTGCAGACTCTGCAGCGGCGCAATGTCCTGAGGGATGAGACAAACTGTTCAAAATTATCCATGTTATAATAATATACTCCGCCAGGTATAGCATTCCGAGTCAAAAATAGTCACGTGCGCAATACGTAGTTACGTTGACCTGACCCCAAAACTAAGCAAAACTTGTACTATGGCTGCCAGAGACTGATATACATATTTAGAAATTTTTAAATACATACTTAAATACACATTAACACCCAGACATAGAACAAACACAAATGTTCATCACATAAATGTTTGCCCTAGGTGGAAATCGAACCCACGCCCCGAAGCTCAGAAGGCAGGTTCACTATCAACTGAGCCATCCTAACTAATATTATAAATGCGAAAGTGAGTTTGTTCGTTTGTTTATTTGTTCGTTTGTTTGTAACGCTTTCACGTCTCAACTACTCAATCAATCGTCTTGAAATTTTGCATACATTTTGTCTGGGGTACAGAAAAGGACATAGGGTACTTTTTATCCTGAAAAAATATACGGTTTCTGTGGGACCGGGGGGGAAACCGCGGGGCGCAGCTAGTTTACAAATAGTTCGAAAGAGACGAGTAACGTCATTACGTGTTTGCTCCCGAAATACTAGACTAGACCTTGTTTTTTTAGATCATGATATGATCTGTCTCATTTTCAAAAAGACAACGGGGCCATTGGGTAGTATAATTCCTACTCGCCTCGTCATGTCAATGGGGCAGATATGTTTTTTTCCATGTGCCTTGATTGATGAAGGGGACTATGGGGTTGTCGGGAAAATTTGCTATCTTCCTTGCACGAGTAGTCTGGCCTATCAATGTATCCTTGTCATACGAGCCAAGCTGAGCCTAATCGAGCGAAACGGGTCCCATATTTTGTATTGCAAAAGCAAGAACGTCACAAATCCTAATCTGAATTCTTACTAATATTATAAATGCGAAAGTGAGTTTGTTTGTTATGCTTTCACGCTTCGACTACTCAATCGATAATCATGTCATTTTTTATACACGTTACCACGGACATAAGGTACTCGTACCTTGCATACTGAAAAAAATTAAAGATCCCACTGGAGTAGAACAGCGGGTGAAACCGTGGGGGGCAGCTAGTCTTTTTTAGGGATCTGTACCCAAAGGGTAAAACGAGACCCTATTACTAAGACTCCGTTGTCCGTCCGTCTGTCTGTCTGTTCGTCCGTCTGTCGCCAGGCTGCATCTCATGAACCGTGACACTTAGACAGTTGGAATTTTCACAGATAATTTTTATGTCTGGTGCCGCTATAACATCAAATACTAAACAGAATAAAATAAATATTTGAGGGAGCTCTCACGTACAAAGTGTTTTTTTGCCGTTTTTATAGTTAACTAGCTGTCACCCCGCGACTTCGTTAGCGTTTATTATTTATACATATATGTGAGTTATCCTATCTGTTAAGTTCGAATAAAGATCGAACTGCACACGGTGTGCAAATTTGATTAAAATCGGTTAAGTAGTTTAGGAGTCTATAGCGGACAAAGAACGTGACACGTAATTTATATATGTATATTAAGATGGTACGGAACCCTTCGTGCGCGAGTTCGACTCGCACTTGGCCGGTTTTTATTATATTTAGAACTATCATTGTTCAGCCCCGATAAATTCAATAATCACTATTGAAAGAAAGCCTTTTCATAAATCTAACTCAAGCCATCTCGAAACCTCTATTTCACATTTATTTAAAGACACAAGTTCCCATTCTCCCCCATCCACCGCGCTGTCCAAAAGCTCCCTAGGCTCCCTAGTGAACGGTTCCAGACAACCAACGAGCATCTTTAATCTGAATCTATGATCGAGCACGATTATTTGTAAGGCTTACGGATATCACACAAGGATTTCATCCCCTTTGGGATGAAGTAAGCAACTCTTGACTTTTACTTCAGAAGGTTTATCTGGCAAGTTGCGACAGCGACGATCGCTGCTATTTTCGTTCTCAAATTTCGATATCGCTAGTTTTGTTTCCGGATATTAACTCGGGTAGTTAGTAGCGCTAGCGTACTTTAAACTTGCTATTTGAAATTTTAGTAACCTTCTCAGGATAGGCAATAATAACATATCGTCACGCCTTTCCCCGAAGCTGGCAGAGATGTAATACAACACCCAAACTTCGCCGGACGACATTTAGTCCCAAATATGACAGAGGGCGAGCCTGTCGCCATACACCGGGCTCCAGTCATGTAGCAGATGACATACAATACGCACATATGTCCACACGTTGAACCAATTGGTGCATGTCGTCGGCTGGGTTTGAACCTGCATACATACATATTATGATCTCGCCTCTTCCCCATAGGAGTAGGCAGAAACCACTTCTGTCTACTTGCTACGATCCTAGCATACGTCTCTCGCTTCTTCCAATTCCATAAGTCTTTTCATATAGGCTTGTCGGTAACGGTCCAATAATTTGTACAAGATGGCACTAGTTGCCTAATTTTCTGATTTCTGAACATATTGTAAACACTAAAATATATTTATATGTAAACTAAAATATGTATATAAACTTAAAGAATTTTAAAGGTATTATGTAAAATGTTATGTAAAGGTATAATAGGAACTTAAATATAAAATAAATGACATATAAAGTGAAACAGAAAATGTAAAATTAAATGAAATAGATTTTAATTAGTACGTAATACCTATTTAATAAGTTTTATCATTATTTTTCTCTTGTTGTTTTGTTGTCTGTGGTGTGAACAATAAAGAGTTTATCTATCTATCTATCTATCTAATACAAAAAATTTTGAAAAAATGTTATAGGTAAATTAAATACCATTATTTTACAAACAACGAAGGAGCGGTCTCTCCTAACACAGGTTTTCCGAACTTAACAGGAGAGACCAACCCCTGTAATTTACCAGTTTAAGAAATAAATAAACTTTTGAATTTGAATTTGTGAAGGGTTTGTCAGTAATTCTCGAAAGACGCAATTGTCACACAGACGCATTTGCCCCAGTTGACTTACTTACTACTTGACTACCAGTAGTTGACGCTAAAATTTCTGTTTATGTAAAATTAGCTGTAGCTTCATAACTTGTACCTAAATAAAATATTTTGTTCGAAACTACTCCTAAAAAAACTCTAGTGTATTTCCGCTTTAACGTCGCATTAAGTACACCAAGGAATATGGATTCAATTACATTGACTTACATAACAGTTTTGAAAACGAAATTCCGCAAAGTATAGCCTGACTCTATTAACTATTGTTATATTATTTACAAGCGGTTACTAGGTGTTACCCGCTACTTCGTTTGCGTTTATTCAGAAAACAGTTTCCAAAAACCTGCCTCGTGAAAGACTGTAACTAATTTGGGGTTTGGGCCCAAATTTTTTTTTGGCCGAGTTTGGGGCCCTCAGCGTATACAACTTGGCTTTGTACTGTTCGCTAAATAAGTAAATAAAATTGATTTGATTTTAATTATCAAACATCAAGGTTCGTTCAGCCGTTTAGCCGTGAAAAGCCTACAAACAGTCAGAGCTACTATCGATTTTATTATATTAGAATGGATGGATTTATCATTCAACATAGACTTACGGCGTTCTTCCGTATAACGATGGCGACGCCGCCGCCGCGGCCAGGGCGGCTGCCCGCGGGCCGCGGCACGCTCCCCACGAGGTACTTGTCGCGGGCCTTCGGGACGGGAGGCTCGTCCAGGTCCTCATCTTCGTCAGACGCTGTAAAGGTAAATCATGTCAAGTAGCCACTAGTATGTATAGATATTACCTTGTTGTAAGCCAAAATTTGACAGTAATTTTAAATAAATTACTGTCAAATCAAATCAAAAAAAAAAATCTTTGAAAATATAAGCCTCTCAGTTTCTTGTCTGTTCTTCTGAGGAGAGGCTCTTTATCCGAACAAGGCAGTCGAGTCTATTTAAACAAAACTTCGTTCATAAGCGTATCTTTGATACCCAAATTGAATAAAAACATTTTGACTTTGACTTTGACATGCTTAAGCACGCCTAAGCGTAAACGTTACGCAATTTATTAATGTGGGGGCTGCCCACCGTGGGCTGACCGAAGGTTTGCTGCGGCGTAGACTACAGAATTGCTAAGTTACGTCTGTCCAGGTTCTGACGTCTGAAAGTTATAATTATTTTTAACTGAAAAGAGCTATGATAGCCGAGGGCGAAAAGCTGCTCTCGGCTTTCATCGCGTATGGCAATCTAAGAAAATGTAACTTTTAGTAGTAAAGGAATTTTTAGAATCGGTTCAGTAGTTCCGGAGATTACCCTCGACAAACAAACTCACAAACTCACAAATGTTACCTCATTTTATTACTAAGTAGCTGTTCCCCGCGCCTGTGTTCTCATTTATTCAGTTTTCATTCAGAAATTACTCGTAGTATCCAAAAACCTTCCTGGTGAGATATTGTAACTAAATATCAGATTTCAACAAGATTAGTAGTAGATTATATAAGTAGACTAGCTGTCACCCCGCGACTTCGTTCCCGTTTATTATCTTATCTTATATCTTTAAATGAGCAATTCTTGTATATACTTAGTCTGGCCATAAATACTGTTACAAATAAAAATAAACAAAATATGACATTTGAATTTGGAATCTGTCATTTTTATATGATTGTTCATTGTGTTTTCTCATTTTGGCGCCAATATATTGTACAATATTTTGCGATATTAAAATGGAGTGGGGTGATAAAGAAAACCGAATCGCTGTGATTGCATTACACAAAGTAGGTATGGAGCCAAATGCAATTTTCAAAACTCTCCATACGCTAGGTATTAGTCAAATGTTGGTGTACTGGGCTATTAATAGGTACAATGAGACCTCCTCTGTTTGTGACAAAAAAAGATCTGGCCGTCCACATAGTGTTCGTACGAAAAGGGCGGTCAAAGCAGTAAGGGAAAGAATTCTTAGAAATCCTGTCCGAAAGCAAAATATTTTATCTCGGGAGATGAAGATAGCACCTAGAACCATGTCGCGTATTTTAAAAGATTACTTAGGATTTTCAGCCTATAAGAGACGCACTGGTCATTTCTTAACTGATAATTTAAAAAATAATAGGGTGGTAAAATCGAAACAACTACTGAAGCGGCACGCAAGGGAGGTCACAGGAAAAGTTTGTTTACGGATGAGATTTTTTTTTACAATTGAGCAACATTTTAACAAACAAAATGACCGTATTTATGCTCAAAGCTCTAAGGAAGCTTCCCAATTAGTCGCCAGAGTGCAACGAGGCCATTATCTGTCTTCAGTGATGGTTGGTGGGGTGACGTTAGCTATGAAGGAGTGACTGAGCCATATTTTTATGAAAAAGGTATCAAAACATCGGCACAAGTGTATCAAGATACCATTCTTGAGAAGGTAGTTAAGCCCTTTAACACCACCATGTTCAATAACCAAGTATGGTCCTTCCAGCAAGACTTAACTCCGGTCACAAAGCTCGGTCCACGCAGTCTTGGTTGGAAGCGAACGTTTCGGACTTCATCAGAGCTGAAGGCTGGCCGTCGTCTAGTCCCGATCTTAATCCGCTGGATTATGATTTATGGTCAATTTCAGAGAGTATGGCTTGTTCTAAACGCCATGATAATTTGGAGTCCCTAAAACAATCCATACGATTGGCAGTGAAGAATTTTCCCATGGAAAGAGTGCGTCTTCCATTGATAACTGGCCTCAACGTTTAAAGGACTGTATTGCAGCCAATGGAGACTACTTCGAATAAGCTTTTATATTTTAAATTGTTTTATATTTATGCATTAAACTAACACACAGTAAAAGTAATAAATGAAATTTGCAATAGAACAAAAATGATTTTCTTGGTAACAATATTTATGGCAAGACTAGGTATATATATATAATTGGAATCTCGGAATCGGCTCCAACGATTTTCATACAATTTAGTATATAGGGGTTTCGGGGGCGATAAATCGATCTAGCTAGGAATCATTTTTAGAAAATGACATTTTATTCGTGTTTTATCGATAAATAATCAACATAAACATAAACTTGGAAGAAAAATAACAAAAAGGAGGCGTTTGAGCAGTCTCAACTGAAAAATATGACTCTTCCTGACATCTATTGGCGAATAATAATACTATTTTTTGTGAGCAACTAATTGCTTTAACGACACAACAGCAGATGGCGTTGTTAAGTAACACGAAGTCAAATTATTCATATTTCATCTTTTATTTAGTAATTCGTACTTAAATATAATTTCCAAAAAACACAATTAAAAAAAAACCGAGCAAAGCTCGGTCATCCAGGTACTTTATATATATGTGAGAGCTATCCTATCTGTTAAGTTAGATCGAACTGCACACGGTGTGCAAATTTGATTGAAATCGGTTAAGTAGTTTAGGAGTCTATAGCGGACAAACAACGTGACACGTAATTTATGGGAGCTGGTGAGGATCGCGGGAGGACGGTGGATGCGAGCAGCGCTAGACCAGTCTTTGTGGAGATCACTGGGGGACGCAGCAGTCCAGCAGTGGAAGTCTTCCGGCTGAGAACTTTAAGAACGTGACATTGTACGCAGAGAGAGAGAGATGACGATGGTTTAAATGGTGACCGCAGTGGCAATTCCAATCAAGCGCTACAGCGGGTCAGAGAGCATGTAACATTTTTTTAGGTTGTTTGACCTAAAAAAAAGAGACGGCAAACGACTACCTGGACAGCCCAGAAGGAGATGGAGATACGAACTCGACTTCTATTTCAAGGATTGGACCCAGGTTTCATAAAATAGGGAGGAATGAAAGGGAAGAGAGGCCTTGGCCCTGCAGTGGGAGTAGGGACGGAGCAGGCTACTAATAATAATAATAATTGACCTAAAAAAATGTTACCCGCCTTTAGTCCGGTACATGTATGGCGACAGGCTCGCCCCCTGTCACATTTGAAACTGAATATCGTCTGGCGAAGTGTAGGTTATTAATTAATTCTTAATAAAATCAAAAGTAACTCTGTCTATCTGTTTGTAGGCTTTTCACAAGGGCTAAAAAGGATCTTGATGACATTTGATTATTAAAAACAGTAAATCACGAGAAAGATTTTTTGAGACTATTTTCTAAACAAACGCGAAGGAAGCTGTTACAGAACAATTATGATTTAATAAAAATTCCAAAACAAGAAATTCTACAAAAAACTGATAGAAATATGCTAATGTTGATAGAAATAAAGTAAATGGAATTGTTTTATATTTTGTAACTTGTTGATAATAAAGAACAATTACAAGAACTACATGTCAGGCTTGACAGAGTCTAATCACATTGACTGTGTCAATCCTTAATAAGAACTAATCTAAGTAGGTGGTACTATCTTTCAATTTAAACCTCAAAGTACAATAAAAACGTATGACTCGTGAAGGATTTGAACCTCCGCCCTCCGATGGTCAAGTATTGCTGTATATCGGTGCTCTAACCCACTGAGCTAACGAGTCTTGTGACGATGCGTCGAAAATAAGCAGCGCTTTCTGCTAGAAGACTTCACAAACAAGTGTAGCATATTATAGTATTAATATATATTCTGTGACATGGTGCAGGCGCGATTGATCGTTGATTGTAATGACGTCATACAAAGGGGTAGCTTTGTACGTAGACGAGACTTGAATGACGTCACACACCCGGGGGCCTACCATGACAATGCCAATCCTACTAATATTATAAACGCGAAAGCTTGTAAGAATGAATGGATGGATGGTGGGATGGATGGATGTTTGTTTGTTACTCTTTCACGCCAGAACGGCTGAGCAGATCTGGATGAAATTTGGCACGTAGATAGATTATAGTCTAGAATAGCACATAGGATACTATTTAACCCCGGGTAAGTTTATTTAATATTTATTTAATCTTAATTAGTATTATTTTTCTTTAGCACACACCACCGTCCATGCTAAATCATAATGTTTTCATTCCATCCAAAGGTTGTCTGGAAGAGTTCGCTCTTAAGCGATAAGACCGCCCATTGCGCCTTTGTTTTTGAGTGTTTAGGTTAGATTTATTTGTATTTGGTGTCAATAAAGAGTTTTTGTATTGTGTTGTGAAACCGCAGGGCGCAGCTAGTATTTTATAAAACAAGGGTTGTTCCTAAAGTACATTCTTTTGTTCAAAAAAGATGAGAGTTCGCACATATTTATTCCGCCAGGCCAGGTTTAGCGTTCCGTGTCAAAAAAAAAGTCACGTGACACACAGTGACGTCAATCGATGCATAAGCAAAACCAGAGTAAATAAATTTACAACTAGTTCGAGAGAGACGATGGCGATGACCAGTGACGTAGTCGTGTGACAGCGCCCTAAACACTAGACCTTGTTTTTTTTTCATAATTGCCGTGATGTTTACATTTCGTTGTCGACGCTGCGCGACCATGACCCTTATTCCGCAGCGATACGATTCGCAGCGTCGAAAACTAAACTTAACCATCATGGATAAGATTACATGGTAGGCCACCAGGGACCCTATTCGGAGATTTGAGATTATCTTCTCACTTTTTTTCGTCTTTGTTGCTCTCGTTTGAAATGTCATAGGAGTGAAAGTGACCAAGATAAATTCTCATCTCATCTCACGCGTAGGAATAGCACCACAGGATAGCGTTCGGCTGTACAGGCAAAATTAAACTTTAAAGAGAGATTTAAAATAGGTTGTTGTATGATTTTAAGAACAATAATTCACGGCTAAGTTTGTCTGAGTGAGCCAGGTGAATCATTATCTCATCCGATGATGTCATTGCGAGGAGTGTTATCACTGTAAATGTTGCACTGATAAAACTAATCATTCACAATCCTAACTATAAAAAACTATTTAAAAAAATGAGCTATAACAAAAATGCGCCCACCGCCCGCACCTCTCTCAATCCCCTTTGTCATCATACCCTAGCGCCCTTACAGATCTAGGATGTAAAGCAAAAAAAAATCTTAGGTCTGTGAGCGCCCCTGTACCGCGCAGGCGAGGACTAAAATAAACGGCGCAGCTATAATTCTAACTTTTTCAATGTTTAATGTTTTGTTAAAGACTTCGTTCTCGTTTATTCAGAAAATAGTATTCAAAAACATTCCACGTGAAACTTTGTACCTAATTATCAAACATCAAGATCCGTTCAGCCGTTTAACACGCAAGAAACTGAGAAGCATTATTTTTTCTATTTTTTTTTTATATTTTTTTTTATTATTGGACACTTCCGCACACGGTCGCCTGACCCCAAACTAAGCAAAGCTTGTACTATGGCTGCCAGGGACTGATATACATACTTAGATATTTTTAATAATACATACTTAAGTACATATTAACACCCAGAAAAAAATAATTAAAGAATTACTGTCTGACAAATTTTGGCTCAACTTCTACTCGTATGTAGAGGTATGTACTAGTGGCTACTTGGCGGAAGTGGAAGGTTCCAGACATCTTTGTCTTCTAAATAATTGTTAACCTTATAATACCCTCTGAACACGTGGTCTGATTGCTTTGTCCGACTAATCGGACCACGT
Source organism: Peribatodes rhomboidaria (assembly GCA_911728515.1). Taxonomy (NCBI): domain Eukaryota; kingdom Metazoa; phylum Arthropoda; class Insecta; order Lepidoptera; family Geometridae; genus Peribatodes; species Peribatodes rhomboidaria. Next base: position 11,051,337 of record OU452189.1, read on the forward strand.
GAACTTTTTTTTCATGTTGGTTCGACTAAGGAGTCGGACTATGAAGTCTTACCGTTATTAAGAAAACATGGTCCAACTGACCTACACTCACGGCACATTTAAACGCTCACCCTATTTCTTTAACTCAACACTTTCTAATTTTAGTTACTTAATTGAAAAATCATAACTTAATTTAGTTTAATTCGTTTTACATTGAATGAAACACTGGACTCTTTAATTCAATTTATTTATATTATTATCTTAAATTTATTTAAATAAAAATTTATTTATTTAATTAGGGAACCTTCCACGTCAAGAGTTCTAGAAAATAACCAGAAGGTATACATTATGATCCAAGATTATCGCATCGGTAGTTAATATGAAATTGTTTCGCGAAAACTTGAAAACTATTTCGCGTAAGAAATAGTTTTTATGGGTCATTGTTTTTTTACATTATCACGAAGCAACAAGCAACAACTCGCGGCAACTTTTTTCTACGCTGCAATGTTTTTCAGTCGATCTTTCTTGCAAAAAATTGCGGCGATAAATTATGTATCTTCATAATTATTAATTATCAAAGGTTCGAAATAGCAACTCTATTTTTTATCTCAATGGTTTCAGAAGAAAAAAAAAACATTTTTGTTTCCTGCAGGCCACGCGGGCACATGACTCGTTTTAAATAAAACACCACTTCTAAAATTGGACTACTTAATTATTCAAAAACCAAGTAAGTACAACTTATAATCGGACCAACAGGAAAAAAAGTTCACGTATTCCGATTAGTCGGACGAAGCGGAATTGTGATTTCATGTATAGTACGGATTAATCGAACCAACATGAAAAAAAGTTCACGTGGTCCGATTAGTCGGACGAAGCAGCACGTGTTCAGAGGGTTATAATATCCTCTTTTCATCCATGTAGTTTTAAATGTGATTTGAATTTTCCTTCAGCGAGCCCTTTCAGGTTTTATTAACGGACGAAACGGAAGAGGTGTACTCGTACAATTCGATTTCATTCGGTTAATTTTTTTGTTTTATTACAAAAACGAACGCAGTAGCCTGTGAGGCGACATGGGATAATTAATTAACTCATTTAGGCAACGTTATAACTGCGAGCAAAACCGTGTGGTGCAACTAGTAAAGAATAACGAGGAAATACAGCTCACACTCCCTGTCCCTGTCGTGCTTGAGGATTCCTCGCAGCTTGCGGCTCTGCCCGCGCTGTTCGCTGGCCCGGCCGCGGCCGTCCAGCTCGTCCGGCTCGGAGGTGCTGTGCGCTTTGCACTTCTTTTTCTTCACGCTGCCGCCGGTGTATTTCAGAATTCTAGAATATAGCATGGTATAATGAGTGATGATAGCCTAGTTGGAGAAGGCCCGCCTCTCAAGCCAGAGGGAGCGAGTTCAAACCCAGCCGACGGAACGCACCACTTTGTTCGTTGTGTGAACATAATTATGTGTTGTATCTCATCCGCTAGATAACTGGCGCCCGGTGTATGGCGACAGGCTCGCTCCCTGTCACATTTGGGACTGAATATCGTCCGGCAAAGTGTGGGTGTTGTACTACACCTCTGCCAGCCCCATCGGGGGAAAGGCGTCACGCATTATGGTATACTTCGCCATATACAGCATTGCAAGTCAAAAATGCTCATGAGGGCAACAAGAAGTAACGTCAATCGATGCTTCAACAAGACCGAAATCTGGTATTTGCAAATTCAAAAAAACAAAGTCAAAGTTAAAATGTTTTTATTCAATTTAGGTATCAAAGATAAAGTTTAAGTTATTTAAATAGACTCGACCGCCTTGTTCGGATAAAGAGCCTCTACTCAGAAGATTAGGCAAGAAACTGAGGGGCCTTATTTTTTCAAATAATAAATAAATTACAGTCTCACAAATTTTGGCTTACAACTAGGCAATATCTATAAATACTAGTGGCTACTTGGCGGAAGTGGAAGGCTCTAGACATCTTTGTCTTCTAAATAATTCTTAACCTTATAATATCCTCTTTTCATTAATGTAGTTTTTACATGTGATTTGAATTTTCCCTCAGTGAGCCCTGTTAGATTTTTCGGGATTTTATTGTAAAAACGAACGCAGTTACCTAAAAATGACTTATTTGTTAGTCAGTCTAAATCTCGGTACAGCTATCCTATCCTTATTTCTAGTGTTATTATTGTGATAGTCACAGTTCAATTTAAATTTATGTGGATTTTTCACAGACATATAATACAGTAGCAGACGAAACATAAATTGCTAGTTATTATTATACATATAGATAATCAGTTTATCCTTTTCATTCCTCAGTAACAATTCAGTAATGGTATCTCTTTCACTTACCTATTGCAACATGATCTCACACATACACAAGAGACCATCCGTAGCTATGCCGCCATGTATATCTTAGGATGGTTGTCATGACAACAGCACGTGAAAGTTTGGTTGGTTTGATGACATTTATTTTAGTAACAAAATATAGCTTTTTTGATGATTTTATTGCAAGAAAATCGGTGAACATGGTAGAGTGCAGTGCATACCGATGTGAAAGTGCTTCATACAGCAAAACATCCATTGGATTTTCTTTCTATCGGTGAGTTTGATGGTTGCATTTTTGCTCTTAGAATTCTATTCGTTTTCTCCAAGAAATTTAAATATATGTTCAAACCAAAGGGTTTCTTTCGCGGATAATCTATCTTAGATGCTATTTGTTAGTGTTTTTTTATTTGAATTAGAGTAATAAGAGCGTAATAAGTAAAATTAATGGGGGTGGGACAAAATTTGACAGCTCAAGTACCATTTACAAAAACAGGGAGCGGATTGTGAATCTATAGGAATAAAGTTGATAACATAGACGAATAACGAACGAATGACGAATAACGAATAAATAAAAGGATTGCTTAACTTGAGGATTGAACTGTGGCCTTTGTCCATTGGTCAGTATCAGCCATGCCAGAGGCCACTGGGCGGCCTAGAAACTCTGACATCAGGACTTGCCACTCGGGTTATACGAACTTGCTTGCTTAGTGTCAAACCTTTACCTTGGATAGAGTAAATATAGGTTGAAAGATGTCTAATTCAAAGATATTGACTGAGTCACATACGAGTATAACCTTTGTTCCAGATATTCAACGAGTAAAAGTAGTGGAATGCCTGAATAAAAAAAAACATGAAGATCCAGGATTGACAACCCAGTTTGGCTAGTGTACTGTACTCAAAGCACTGGCTTGATTTCAGTAATTTTCGTACAAGATTCCGTCCTGGAACAATTCATACTTTGTTTGAATTGCCTATAGCTGCAGAAGGAAGTAAGTAACCATATATAAAAGTATTTAGTCACTCCTCTTTTAAGTAGGTATAACAGTTTTGTCTAATTATGACCTAAGATAATACAATTCCAAAACAAATAAACGAGTGTTGTATGTGTACTTTAAATTTAATTTCTACGTTACTTATAACTTGATAGGTGTTATTTAAACCTATAACCGCCTAAAAACCAGTGGGCAATTATTAGACTTAGGCTTACTTGGAGAACATAAAATCTTCACAGATCACCAGTCTTATAATCTGGATTACAAACAAGGAACAACGAACGTCCTTAATGCGGCCCCTTCTAAGCTACATGTCTATGTGTGTTTTCATACCACGCTGATAAATACCTAATGTTTAGTCTGCTACTGTATTATATGTCTGTGGGATTTTTGCGAACGCACATAATATTTTCAAAGATATACAAAGAAGGTAAAGTTAATATGTTTATTTCTTTAAATAAATATCTCAATGATTCGCAGGGACCCATCCCGTAGATAGCGCGGACCGCTCGCTTTTGATGCTCGATTATGTTTGCTAATTGATAGACCTTGTTAATACAGCGTTATGGGAACTAATCAAAAACCTCTTAAGGGTTCATTGTACTCATCAATATGAACAACTTTTACTATGGGGCGAACTCCGAAATCGCGAAAAAAAAAATCAGCTGTTCCATACATTTTGTCTCAGGTGATTGAACTTTTTGTATGGAACAGCTGTTTTTTTTTTCGCGATTTCAGGATTGGCTTCATAGTAAAAGTTGTTCGTATTGATGAGTACAATGAACCCTTAAGAGGTTTTTGATTAGGTACCAATAACCCTGTAGATGTGATGTTGGTTTTTGGATCATGGCTAGACCTTGTTTTTTTTGGATCATGGATGGGCCTAGCCTTGGTTATTGTTTCATTGGATCCCCGACAGATGGAGCTAGAAAGTACGCTGTAAAGTAAACATATAATTCACTTACGAAAACTTTTTCTTTTTCTTAAAATTATCTGTCGAACTGCACGTGTCTTCTGTTTCATCCGAGTCTACGTATATGGGATATTTCCCCATCTTGCTGAAACGGGCCAGGAGACGGACTGGTGAAGAAGTTTAGTCTTTTTGTAACATTTTTGGTTTGAGGCTATTTTAAATATATTTTTTTAAATTTCGGTTTCGTTGCAGACATTTTTGGATTATATGTAATTTTGACGTTTTGATGACTTGACAGTTTCTTTTTTTATCTTTATCTTCAAAAAAGGAGGAGTTTAGTATGTTTTCTGAAAGTAGGTTTCAGTGTGTGTGTTTTTTTTTGGGTTTTGCCCCGTAGGGCACGCTAGAGCCAACATGGCCATATCGCCTAGTCATCCGTATATTTTGCGTACTTTAGTATTTAAAGATATGATGAAGATGATGAAGGAGACAGTGGGAGAGGGGTTTGTGCAACAAAATTAAAATAATCTAACCTTATGTAACTTATCCCAATACAATAATATTCTAAATACCAACAATAGATTACTCGATTTAATATTTTCGAACAATGGCGTCACAGTTGCACACTGCCAAAACCCTCTATCTAAACTCGATGCAGCTCATCACCCGGCGCTGTGTATCTCTGCCGAGTTTGTTTAACTCCACAAGCTTAAACCCCGTCCTTACACTAAATACCTACACCACTGCGGTGATTATGATGTTATACTTTCTCAATGTCAGCAACACCCTGCACCGCTCCGACGACGCGCTGATGGAGGCAGTGCGTGACTGGGACGCCAGTCCTCTACATCGCACATGGAGAGCATATCACGCGCCCATTGCCTAGTTTTAATTATTTTAATTTTTCATTTAAAAATTTAATTTAATTTCATTCAATTTTACTCCATTTATTTAATTGTTCAATTTTATTTTATTCGATCTATTCAATTTTATTTAATTCTTGTTTTATATATTATTTTTGACAATTGTATTTTAATTTTAATCAATAGATAATTCACTTAATAATTAATTAAATAATTTGATAATTTTGATGGATGCAAAATCCGGAAATAAACAATTTCATTTCATTTCATTAACTGGCAACAGGAATTACACGGGAATTCGCTTGAGTATGCTATGGGTTTCTTTTATGATACATTAAATGATCTCGGGACAAATTATAGGGCAACGTGCTGGTTTGAGATGTAGTAATATTCAAAGGTGTGTATCTATGTGTGTAACATTTTGAATCATTAGCCAGAATAACAAAATCCAAATCAAACCTTTATTGTTCCATACAAAGTTTGAAAAACAATTTTTTACGATTATTTTGGACAGCCCTTAGAGCGATCGCCAACCGCGGCGTTTATCAAACAACATTCAACACGCATGCGATCGTCTTCCCCGTTCTTCAGCCCGCGGCCCCGCTGCCGACGGCGGCGCACACGATTCGTTAAGAAACAATGTTTATTGTTACAATGGAAGTAGAATTATAAGTAGTTTTTATGATGTTAAATAGGTATTAAGGTTTTTTTTGTATTACGCTAGCACCACCCGCCACCGCCACCGCCGCCGCCACCGCCACCGATAGGTCGCGGATTTTTAAAGATTTCCTAAAACTGATTCGGCAAAAAAAATATCTGTATAATTATCGAACCTGCTCACAAAGTTTCACGAGTATCGGTTGAGGAATGCGACCTGTACAGGAGACAAACGTCAGCGAGGTCTACAGCTCACTCAGAGACACTAGATAATAAAAGGGAAAGTAGGTAGTCAAATTTAGGGAGCACTTAAATATGTTTTTAAAAACTAAAATAAAACTTGAGATAGTTGATTGAATCAGGCGTTACTTTGCGGAAGTTCATCTTCAAAATACGGACTCATTCTCGGCCACGCGCTCGGAGAGTCAACACGTCCTGAAGATGCCTCGTGGAGAGGCGAAACACGTGTCGACGAAGTGCTCGAAGAATAGGGATTTTTTATTTTATTTTTTAATTGCTTTTTTATTGTATAATTTTTTAATTGTAGTAATTTTTCGATAAAATTTTGTTGTAAATTTCATAACATTATTTCTGTTAATTTTCTTATTGAATTAGCTTCATATATCAAACTGTATGAAGTTTTTTAGTAGATTTCATTAAATTTGGACTGTTTAATTCGTTAGTTGAAATATCAAATTAGATTAAATTAAAAAATTAGATTACTTAGTTAAATTATTAAATTAGATTAGTTTAAATTAGATTCAAAAAACAATTTGCATGAAGTTTTCTAGTTAATGTCATTAAATTATTATTTTAAAATTCAAAATTAAGAATAGAATAGAAAATTCATATTCCTTGATGTACTTAATGCGACGTTAAAGCGGAATTACACTAGATATTAGTTCAAGTAACAATTTTAAAAATAAAACTAATAAAGACTTGTTGCCGATTTGGAGGCAAGGAATATAATGAACCAAAACTTAAACTAAAGCCCAAAGGCAGACTTAAGAGTCCGGCGACCTAACTAATTTCGACCTAGGCGACCTAGACTAACTTCGCATTGGCTTAAGGTATTCTATCGCCATTTCGTCTAGAAGAAGAAGACGAGCGAAGAGAGCGAGTAATGATACCGACGATCCTCTAAACTTACCTACAGACTGACAAAGAGCAATTTCAATTTTTTTTATGACTTTTGCACTACTGTAATCATTCTTAGGTAACTAAGAATTTCCCTTGTATTATTGATTCATTTAAAAGCTAATGATGTAGACAACCTCCCTATGTAATGGAATTTTTGATTTGCTTTGTCTACCTGTTGAATAAATCAGTCAAAAGTGACCTTTAAAATTCAGATATTTTTCATAGCTCTATTTTCGCTTGAGAACGTTTTTACAAAAAACCAAGAACATAGGGGCGAAGATATTGTTAATTTAATTGTACATGCTAAATTTCATCTTAATCTGACAAACGGTTTTCAAGAAATTTGAGTAGCGCGTTTGTATGGAAATTTCAGAGCGTCGCGGCCTTCTGAATACTAGGCCGGTGGTCCGGCTGCGAGAATGCTGACTCGGCGCGGCCGCGTCCAGCTACACGCTGAGTAATGCATTCCCGACTTCTAGTCTAAACAACAAACAGAGGGATGCATAACTAGGTATCACTTGTACTTATTTATATTTATTATCTGTAGCCACGAAAAAGTTAAAAACTTAATACATTCTTGTCTCGTTTCATTTACAGCGGGAATTAATAAATTGATTTAATTGTAATGAAGTAGCGGCCGTTTCCCGCCAAAACTGAATGGCAGCCAATTAGACTGTGTGCGCTTTGAATTTAGAACGGGCCGGTTTCACAATTAAACGGCTTTCGTACTTGTGCACATTCCACTAGGTTAGGGAACGTGACCATTTCGTAAAATGTTTAACCCTCTTCCCTCCCCCCTCGGTGAACATCTGTACTCTATACTACTATTCTAAGACCCCCTCCCCCCCCCCTAAATGAGTCACGTAGTATGGGTACATTCCCTTAGGTACTTAGACTGATTTATTTCCTACTAGCAGCGCTCTGCGACTTCACCCGCGTTTCCGGAGTAAAACGTACCTCATGTCCTTTTCTGTCCCTCTGACAATCTATACATGGTTATTTGTAACTTACCAGAAACCTCTTAAGGGTTCATTGTACTCATCAATATGAACAACTTTTACTATGGGGCGAACTCCGAAATCGCGAAAAAAAACCAGCTGTTCCATACATTTTGTCAAAGGTGATTGAACTTTTTATATGGATGTTTGTTACTCTTTCACGCCAGAACGGCTGAATAGATCTGGATGAAATTTGGCACAGAGATAGATTATAGTCTAGAATAGCACATAGGATACTTTTTAACCGCAGGTGAAATCGTGGGGTGCAGCTAGTCGGTTATAATTACGAAGATCCTTTATAATTTTTAAAACGTATCTTTCTACACGGCTTTTTTGTGATGATTTATTTAAACCTACCGATTGCTTGAATCCATTTATCCAATGTGAAAGCGTCTCTTCTCTAATAACTTTTTCAGAACAAATTTGAATTCGAGTTTAGAATACAATCTCAGTATCTTTTTAATCAACGCCATATTCATCCGCTTTCAAAAGAGGATTGATTTTGTGTAACCAGAGTCGAGCAATAATTAAAAAGTTGGTTCATTTTCAATTTATCATCAATGAGTTTTTATTACTTACAACGAATAAAGACATTATCGGAACAGTTTTTTAACTTTAACATATTAGTCTAAATTAGCTTATCTGTTTGGGAGAAACGATGCCAAAGTCAGGACACACGTTACATTTTTAACACCCCTCTGTTTTGCCTCAGTGGTTAACCACTGAGGCAAAACAGATGCCGACATGAAATGAGCTATAAAAGACGATGTCTACGATCTACATAATATCGTAGCACGTAGCACTCGTAGCAGAGCCGTAGCCCGTAGCTGTCGTTTGGCGCAGCTCGTACCACTCGTAGTAAATTCGTAGCTAGTAGTACTTTTTTGGCTGCCTCGGTGGCTCAGTTGGCAGTGAACCTGCCTTCTGAGCGTGGGGGCGTGGGTTCGATTCCCACCTAGGGCAAACATTTATGTGATGAACATTGGTGTTTGTTCTATGTCTGGGTGTTAATATCTATTTAAGTATGTATTTAAAAATATCTAAGTATGTATATCAGTCTCTGGCAGCCATAGTACAAGCTTTGCTTGGTTTGGGATCAGGCGACCGTGTGTGGAAGTGTCCCGAATTTATTTATTTATTATTTATTTAATGGTAGATAGACAAACGTTTTATGCTGGGTACACACCAAGCCAACGAATACCAAAAATATAATGCGTCCCATTTCAATAAAATAAAACGAGACGTAGCAGATCGTTGGCCTTCATTTGCACGCAGTCTTACGCACTGTCTGTACGCAGCATAAAGACGCTGGCCCACCGCGGCACACGGAGAGGCTACGCATGGATATGAGATTCATGACGTCATTGCTACACGCGTGGTTTGCCCGAATAAGCCACCCACACATCTCAACCCCATGCACGCTGTGCATGCGGTACACGGCTATGCGTTGAGCTACGTCGGAAACATATTTTCGAGAGCCACGTGACGTAAATTCAGTGCGTAGCCTCTTTTTTGTGACGTAACAACGTCTTATAATTCGATAGAGCCGGCTGCACGCACGAAAAAATGCGGCGTTACCTCGCTCTGAGCGAGGCGGCGTTACTCTCGTTCCATGTAAGGCTTGAAGTGCAAGCGAGAGCGCGGAACGAGCGACAAAGAAGCACAATCGGCCTTTGCGTTCGGCAGCGTTCGACATCCGTCTCTCTCCTACTTGAGTGAGCACGTTGTCACGTTCAACTATCGTCAGTAAACCGACTTTACAGACAACCAATTTTTTTTATGTAGAATAGGTCGACGTTTGACCACCAACTCACCTGATGTCAAGCGACGTTGTGGTCTAAGATGGAGCACGACGACTTATAAGGTACTTTTTCACTCTAGCCTTGAAGTTCACTAGAGTGATGAAGTACAAAGACGGCAGTTGAGTGAGGCGCTACAAGTGCGCTACTGCTCAGACCCGTCTTCGGAACGGTTACACCGGACTACATCCCCAACCCCAACTAGGTCATTTCACCTCTCCGTGCACTATGGTGAGCCACGCTATAGTTTTACGTAGTCGTGGGTTCATAGCGTGTGGTGCGGTGGAAACGTAGACCCACGTTGTCGAACAAACGAAGCCACGCAGCTAAAATGCGCCGCGTGGCCGAGCCACACGTGCGCCGCTGTGGGTTCGCGCTTTTAGAGTCGCGGAATAGTTGGTGTTTTGTCTTTTCTCTTTCTTTTAAATTTTTAACTCGACCAAATAGAGAAAACACTTTACAACTATGTAAAGTTTATTAGTTAGGAAGTAGGTGCTTTATCACTACTCAAATGCATCTGAATTATAAATTAAGTATAAATTTGCCTGCGAAATTTCGTAAAGATAGTACATACGATGTACTAATGATCTTCTGACACCATAAATTAATATTAACATTATGAGCATTTTTTATTTGTATAGAATAAGGTCGACGTTTGACCACCAACTCTCGTGGGCCTCGATTCTGAAAAGCAATTATTTTTAAATTGTCAATGAATTGTCTATTTTTGACACTTCTGGCATACAAAAAGTGTCAATTTGAGGCAATTCATTAACAATTCACAAACAATTGGTTAGTAGAATTGGGGGGTTGATGTAAAGCAACGTTGTGACCTCAAGCGCTGGCTAGACAGAATAGACGTAGAACACGGACAAGACACGGACGGTGCGGAGATACGTCAACTCCACGAAGCGCCGTGTCCGCAACGAGTCTGCGTCCCGTCTGCACTGTCTGGTATTGCGTCGCATCTCTCCAGTTTGCATGAAACTACACTGAAGAGACGCCGCGGTAGCGTCCCGTCAGTGTCTTGTCCGCTATAGTTTTTAATTTATACTTGTTAACCGTGGGTAACAAATACTGGGGCGCAGTTGATTTAACAGAAGCTAGCTAGACACATGCGATATACTTACTGGTGCGAGCTTAAACTTGCGCAAGTATACAGTAACGTGTGTTAAACTTGCGCAATTATCTTCCAACCTACCTTACTGCTAAACTTTATACTGGTCCAACTCTAAGCTTGAACCAGTATATCGCCAGGTGTGGCTTGCATAATATAGATAGATAGATAGATAAACTCTTTATTGTTCACACCACAGATAACAAAACAACAAGAGAAAATAATGATAAAACTTATTAAATAGTGTAACAACTGGCGGCCTTATCACTAAAAGCGATCTCTTCCAGGCATATATATATCGGAATATGTCCAGCGTATTTACCTACCTAAACTTGGCGACTGGAAATAACTTAGAGTTGATAATCCCCTATCTGAAATCCCGGGATTTTTATCCTGAATTTCACAAATAATAAGTTTAATAATAATAATAATTACCTATAAAAATAATTTATATAAAAGTAAATACTTTACCTATTCCGATGTTTGCTAATACATAACTATTTTTTAGAAAGAAAGAAAAAACAATGTTTTATCGCACAAAACACTGCAACAATAAATATAAAATCCTAATTCTAATTTAACATGTATTATAAATGCGAAAGTGAGTTTGGTTGTAACGCTTTCACGCCCTAACTACCCAATCGATCATCATGAAATTTTGCATACATGTTGTCTGGGATACAGAAAAGGACTTAGGGTACTTTTTACACCGAAAAATTAACGGTTCCTGTGAGACCGCGGGTGAAACCGCGTGGCGCAGCTAGTACATAATAAAACAGTAACAGACAATAATTTACAATTTACATAGTCTAGCCATAAATATTGTTACAATACAAACTCCTTCGTTTATTTTTATTTTCTGCATTTAAATTTGGAATGCGTTTATTATGTTAAAAACTACAATCAATTTCCCGCCATTTCACATATATTTTTCGTGATTATTACTAAATTTACAACATGGAATGGGGTGTCAAAGATAACAGGATTGCAGTGATTGCGTTGCACGAAAGGGGTATGGAACCGTCGGTCATTTTCAAGACTCTTCAAAATCCTGGTATAAGCCGTATGTTCGTATATCGTAGTATCGACAGATATACCGACTCTTCCTCTGTTGAAAACCATAAAAGATCAGGGCGGCCGCGTGCGATGAGGACTACTACGGCTGTTAATGCTGTTAAAGCCAGAATTCCCAAAAAACCCAATGAGGAAACAAAAAATCTTATCGCGAGAAATGAAGATACCCGCTAGGAATCTATCGCGTATAATAAAACAAGACCTGAAGCTTGGTGCTTATCATCGATATACAGGACATGCCCTTAATCAATCGCTGCAGTTAAAGAGAGTGGATAGATCAAAACGTCATCTATCCCGTTACGCAGGTGAAAGTTCCAGAAATATTATTTTTACCGACGAAAAAATTTTCACGATAGAAGAGCACTACAACAAGCAAAACGACAAAGTGTACGCTCACAGCTCTAAAGAAGCTACGGAAGTGGTTGGAGAGGTACAGCGTGGTCATCATCCTGCGTCAGTCATGGTTTGGTAGAGGGTATCCTTTCACGGCGTCACAAAGCTTCATTTTTGTGAAAAAGGGGTGAAAACTTTAGCCAAAGTGTATCAAGAGACCGTCTTAGATGGTGTTGTAAAACCCCTTAGCAATACACTTTTTAAAAATCCACCGTGGAGTTTCCAACAAGACTCTGCACCTGGTCACAAGGCGCGAACTACCCAAGCCTGGCTGGAAGCCAATGTTCCGGACTTTATAAGGGCTGAAGACTGGCCCTCCTCTAGCCCAGATCTAAACCCCCTGGACTACAAATTATGATCAGTTTTAGAGGGCATGGCCTGCTCTAAACGACACGCCGACATAGAGTCACTTAAGAAATCTTTGAAGCAAGCAGTGGCTAAATTTCCCATGGAAACAGTAAATCCATAGATTCTTGGCCAGACCGACTAAAGGCCTGTATCAAAGCCAAAGGTGGTAATTTTGAATAAAATAATAGTTATATTTTTGTTAAGACTTCAATACATGTGTACATATAATTTTTATTAACATTACATTACTGTATAAAAAAATAAATGCATTTTCATTTGTAACAGAACTTATGGCTAGACTAGGTATATACCTAAAGACATAAAACAAAAATGCAAGCGACTAATGTTTCACTTGTCGCTGTCCAGTACGACAAAAAAGCTTAGTTACGCGATTTATCAGGCCCTGTCTGTCGTGTTCCTGCCTGAAGCAGGGAGGTCGTAACCACTCAGTCGTCTGATTGGGATACTGACTCCCTGTGTCTTATTGTCTACCCTGTCCCTGCGGATAGGGTCTGAGCAAATCGCGAAATGCACTACCCCCTTGCTACTGATCCCTTGTACTGCGGAATGAATTTTTTTCTCTTAACTTATGTTTTTTTTTTGCGTGCAACAAATAATTAAAATAAGAATATATTGAGTTGTGTTGAAAATACAATTGATATAATAACATTGTTATCAAAATAAAGCGCAAAATATACAGGCCGGAAGAAAGGCGAGGACCCGATTCAAGTGTTAAAACTGAGATGCAGCGTGCTTGCGCCGCGTTTCTTGTACTGAGTACGTAATCTTATAATTATATACCTAAATAATGATTGACAAGTATGAATTAAAATATTTAAAAACCACCGACACCTATTTCATCAACACTGATTTTCATCAACAACGATTTTCATCAAACATAGCTGACGTCACTCTCGACTTACACCTTTCAAACAAAAACAAAATCAAAATCGGTTTATACGTTCGGGAATTACGGTGACACACACACACACTCACATACGCACACACACACACGCAAAGACACGTCAAACTTATAACACCCCGTCGTTGTTACGTCGGGGGTTAAAAACGCGTCGTCTCAAACATTTTATTTGGACAAGTCTATTTTATTTTATTTTATATTATTTTATCTTGTCCACGCCACATCTACACCGTATGACCGGCCTGTATAATTCAGGCCTAATAGGGCTTTAAGGTAAGTGACTTTTCGTTTGTAAGACCGGTTTCCCGGCTGCAGGACTAAAAGCAAGATGGCCGCGACAAGCCGTTAGGTAGAACGTCTAACCGCATTTGCATTAGTTCTGCATTTCTACGACAAGACCATGTACGGCTCGCAAACAAACACCCTGTATTTTTAACGAGTTAGAAAAGTTTAGTACAACTTTGATAGCTTGCTAAGCAAACAGCCTCGGAAGCAAACACCCCCTAAGCAATAAACGTTGCATAGTCGGCATAGTTACTTATACAATACAATACAATACAATACATCTTTATTGCACACCAAAAATACAAAGTAAAACAAACATAAAGAAAAAATTAAACAATAAAATATCATTCGGCAGTACAAGGGCGGCCTTATCGCCTAAAGCGATTTCTTCCAGGCAACCTTTGGATGGACAGGACAGAACGAAATATGACAAACGGTCGGTGGCATACATAAATACAATAGTAAACAAATAAAATATAATAAAACATATCTACGCATATACCTTTAGGTACATATAATACATAAATTAATATATAATTTGTAAATATATATAAATAATATAAATACTTATACATATGTACGTACCAATTAACAAAGAGAGAGAAAATGTTTGAAAATAAGATTTTTGAAAATACTTATACAGTGGGTTAGCCCCCGGCGCAAAAACGATGGGATGTTATAAGTTAGTCGTGTGTGCGTGTGTGTGTGTGTATGTGTGTGTGTGTGTGTGAGAGAGTGTGTGTCCGTCTGTGGCATCGTACCTCCCGAACGGATGAACCGACTTTGATTGTTGTTTTTGTTTAAACGGTGATTTAGTCGGGAGTGTTCGTAGCTTGATGAAAATCGGTGTTGAAGAAAATCGGTGTCGGAGGTTTTTAAATTTGCAATTTATACTTGTGTCATTTTGATCAAGTTCAAAATTATAAAGAAAGAAAATGACAAAAATGTATAACTGTATTCAGGCTATACAACGTCCGTGGCACGTAGGAATAACTGAACAACTCGACTTGCATGATTTTTTTTTTATTGGCTTAAACGCTTCCTTCGTATGCGCTTTACTATGTATAAAAAAATCAGCCCGAAATATACAATAGTTTTAGAGCAATCGCGTTTTGTACATCTCGACACCCTTGCATTTTATGGTGTTTTACTTGATAAAACGACTTATCAAGTGTGTGTTTGCTTACTAATATTGACATCTTGAATTATCAACATCAACACATGTTCAAAAAATTGAAGATCTCGACTTATACACCTAAGCCTTTTCTGCAAAAATTAATTTTAACTTGACAAATTGAGATGTCAAGCATAAGTTTGTGTATGAATAATTGTCATCTTGATTTATCAACTTACACTCACATCCAAAATACTGGATATCTCGACTTATACACATAGCCTGTTTCTGCCTCCATTGACAAATCGAGATGTCAAGTTATGGCAAGCCAAATATTTTTGTTTAAAAAGTGACATTATCACATGTTCACTTTTACCTTTGCCGTGGTGATTTAGTTTTCATCTGCAATAGCAAGATATCAAGTTGTTATCTACCCGAGCTGGATATTTTTTATGTACCTACTGGAGCCTAAACGCCAACAAACATGCCATGCAACAACGTGAAGTAAATATAAAAAATAAATTACAATGCTGTACATTATTGGTGACTATTACTATCATTGGTGTACTATGTACCTACCTACATGCATACTTACACAAAAGATTCAAATCAATACAGGGTTGATTAATAGCGGGGTGCAAAGCCGTAAAGAGACGCTAGCATAGATCATTTAGACCCTTTAGAGCCATGGTTGTCTAAGACGAAGTCTGACAATTTTTTAAATCTGTGTTTTAAGGTTTTTGGGGAAAAACACCAATGATGGCCAATCAGAATAAGAAGTTCCTTTTTTTTTCACTTTATT
This sequence comes from Peribatodes rhomboidaria, assembly GCA_911728515.1. Lineage (NCBI taxonomy): Eukaryota > Metazoa > Arthropoda > Insecta > Lepidoptera > Geometridae > Peribatodes > Peribatodes rhomboidaria. The sequence goes on from OU452189.1 coordinate 11,067,042, forward strand.
TAATTAAAATAATAGTCATAGCACCGCGAGAATCCAACTAGAAAAGAAAGGTAAACCATTTAGAGTAGGAAAGGGTGTCAGACATGGAGACCCTCTACCTCCAAAACTATTCTCAGCGGTTGTCGAAACAATCTTTAGGAGACTTAACTGGGAAAACCTCGGAATCACTGTCGACCGAGTCTCCCTAACACAATCGAGGTTCGCAGACGATATATATATATAATGTTATTTGCTGAAACACCTAAAAACATATAGCAAATGATACTTGAACTAGCGGATGAAAGTGAGAAGAAAGGTTTAAAGTTGAACCCAGAGAAAACAAAGGTAAGGACAAATGGGAAGAAAACCACCATACATCTAGGAAATAACCAAATTGATTACACTGATGAATATATCTACCTGAGACAGCTAATAACACAAGAGGAAAGAAATATTTGCAAAGAAGATGACAGAAGAATAACAAATGGCTGAAAGAGATACTGGAGTCTGAGAGAAGCCATGGAAGATAAAACTCTTCACATTAATTTAAAGAAAAAACTTTTCAACACCTGCGTACTACCTGTTTTAATGTAAAATCAGATAAAGACTCAAATGGCAATGGGCAGGGCATATGATAAGAGGCCAAGAGAAATGGAGCAAAATTGTGACACGATGGTGCCCTAGGAAAAGGAAAAGGGGCAGACCACAGAAAAGGTGGGATGATGACATTAGACAGGTAGCAGGAGTAACTTGGAATAGAGTGGCCCAAGATAGACAGGAATGAAAAAGGTTGGAGGAGATCTTTGCCGCTTGGCAAACAGACCTACAAAAATAATTAAGTATTAGAATAGATTAAGATTAGTTTAACTACCAAAATATACTTGTAAATCCACACTCATAGTTTTTAGTTCTTAATACTTTGTAAATAGATACTAAGTTGGTCTGAATAAAGGGTTTTATTATTATTTATTAGTATTATTATTGATCGAAGTAATGTGTAAGCAATCTAACAAAACATGTATTAAGCATGTGTGTCATCAGACATTTTTACAGATTTTTTACAGCCACTTAAGATTACGAAAATTTTCAAAGATTTTTTAAAACGGTTTTTTGAAGTCGTTTAAAATAATAATTAGAAAAGCTTTTTAAATAAGACCTTTTATAAGTAGGTATTTATGTCTTGTAGTGTGTTTGATTAATATTTTCTTATTTGTAGAACTCAACGATTGCCAACTGTTGATTTCTCGGGATAATAAGTCTAGCCTATGTGTTAATTTAGTGTATACTCTAAATAATTCATTTTAATTAGAAACAAATGCGTTTCCATTGTGTTTTTCCCATATGTTTAAAAAATAACTTTAAAAAGTTAGTGAAAATAGTTTTTAGATTATGTAAATGAGCGTATAATTCTAAAAAAAATATATTTAAATACTAAGACTTTTTTTACATTTTGCATTATATGCTGAAAAGTAAGATATATCTTGTAAAGTAGTAATAATTACTTGACAAACTATATCTGTTTGAAGTTGTCATTGGTTTACTAATGAGAAATAATGCTTTTTCCATTGAAATAACTAAGGTAACCGATAAAAATGATCCGTACTCAGATGGTGAATAACTGGATAAATGTCCTTAAAAGCCAAAACTTGGTCTACAAGTCGAGTTATCAACTTATTCAAGGCATTTCAGCTGTTTGACAAGTCTATTATTATGTGAACTATAAGTAGTTTCGTTAAATTTTTGAAACCATACGAAAGAGGGCCTCAAGTAACCCTCAAAATAACTTTGACATCATCGTTTAACTAACTTACCGACTAAACAGAAAATGTCAAACTTTAAAATGGCTGCCCTGAAAAATTGACGTTTTTGCGATGTTCAGTTATTCCTGCGTGCCACGGGTTTAGTGCTTAGCTGGATAGTGGGTTCTTTTCATTTCAAGATAATACATTATAGATTAGATAGACAGGTACACAAAGTTTAAAGAAAAACACCTACTTATCTCACCGATAAACAATAGGCCGTATTTAGAAAACGCTCAATTGCTAAATTGAAACTAACTACAAGTATTCATGACCTTATCTAATACGCAGTAAAATCATATCGTCACGCCATTTCCCCGAGGGGGCTAGCAGAGGTGTAATACGACACACGCACTTCGCCAGACGATATTCTGTCTCAAATGTGACAGGGGGCGAGCCTACCGCCATACCGGGCTCCAGTCATGTAGCAGATGACATACAATACGCGCAATGAATAAATTGGTGCGTGCCGTCGGCTGGGTTTGAACCCGCTCCCTCTGGCTTGAGAGGCGGGCCTTCTCGAACTAGGCTATCATCGCTATGAACAAATACAGCTAAATATCAAAGACAGGTATATTCTTTAGTTCGTCCAGATTTAGCAATTTAACGTTCTAAATATGTATTATCTAAGTTTTTTGTAATTCTAGCTTGCTAGCTAGAATTACACCGAATATTTCCAAAATTATTGTACAACCTATTCATCAATTTTCTAATCAAGGTACTCGTACGTGGAATGAAACTAGATAATCTAATCTAGTCTCTAATATTATCTCCCTCCTTGTAGGTATACCTACAAGGCTCAATTGCTAAATTGAAACTAACTACAAGTATTCATGACCTTATCTAATACGCAGTAAAATCATTTCGTCACGCCATTTCATGTAGGTCATGTAGGTATACCTACAAGGAGGGAGATAATATTAGAGATAAATAAATACTTATCTAATATTATCTCCCTCCTTGTAGGTATACCTACAAGGAGGGAGATAATATTAGAAATAAGTAAATACTTATCTAATATTATCTCCCTCCTTGTAGGTATACCTACAAGGAGGGAGATAATATTAGAAATAAGTAAATACTTATCTAATATTATCTCCCTCCTTGTAGGTATACCTACAAGGAGGGAGATAATATTAGAGACGGATTATTTCGATTTTACATATTTTACACAAATACGTAGCCTAGGTCTCTAGATGAGTATTGATTTAATAATAAATAAGAATACGAGACACTTCTGCAGACACGATCGGCTGACCCCCAATTGGACTATGTACTCATATTTTTGACATCTTGTACTGTATGGTTGCAAATAAAATATCTTGAATCTTAAGCAAAGCTTGTGCTGTGACTGTACTTAAGCATATGTTTTAAAACATGGATACGTTCTAAAAACAGATATAACAACTAGATATACGAGTAGAACAAACACAAACGTTTATCACATCGATGGTTTCCAGCCAAAAGGTGATAAGCGACATTTTTTGGCAAATGGACTTATATAATATATGGTTGGAATCGTCTTTTTTTTCTGCGTCGAATGGTCTAGGTGACATGTCTCTACGAGCAACTTTGATGTCGCTTAGGCGGTAGAAAAATCAGCGATTTTAGCCATTTTTTTCGTTATAAACGCCAGAAATTTTACAGTTTTTCCTTTTTTGGGGGTTACACAAACATTTTTTTTTAAGAAAAGGAACTTACGCTTTTAGAGCTTTCTGTTACGTTTTATTGTTTGTACCTTAACTAATTTTAGCTGGAAGTAAACATTCACAAATTTGCGTTTACGTTTATTAGCCTCTCAATAATTTGTTTTATTAATCCGTTTAGTACTTTTTGCCTGTTATTTTGAAGACTATATTTTGTCGTTTATAGCTATTAGGCCGCATTTTTAAGCCTTCATTTGGTGTTTAGGGTGTCATTCCCCGATAATAAATAATTAGCCAATTGGCGGTTACTACATATTGCACCTACAAATATTTCACAATAGTTTGTCGCTTATCCCTTTTTTCCCTCCCGATACTTAAATAATTTTGGCGCTTAGATAAAAAAGTAGGTCTAAAAGGTATCGGCATTTGTCGTTTACCTATTCAAAAATAATTGAAAACGTCGGGTACCTACATCGGTTTTTTGGAACTACTTGAGCAAGCGCCACGCGCTCTTGCGAGCCATTTTGACGCGTAATTTTTTTTTTTGTTTTAATGATAGATTTCTCATCAGGTAAGTGAAGTTAATGTTTTTTATACATTTTTACTAAAGTTATTCCATCGAAGTACAATCTAAAACTAAACTGTCTGCACTGGTATGTTATAAATTTCAGCTACCTATGTCTAAAGCAAAACACAATGATTTACTTAAACTTTGTCGAACTAATGTGATTCCTCCTATTTTTCATAACGATTAAGGATACACTTCCTAAGAAAAAAAAATTTTTTTTTTTTTTCATTTTAACTTGCTTGTACTTTTGTTAGCTTACATTTTACAAAATAGATCGATGAACATTTGTACTCAATTTGACATTTCAAAAAATGTTGTACGCCGTTCTATGGTGATTCGATCTCTGTAACTGTACGTTATAATTTTTATAGTAATTAATAGTAATAAGAGATTTTATTACGAATGCTTTTTTAGTAAGTAATTAATATATTACATTTTATTAGCATGTGCCAAACGTCAATTAATACAGACTGATTCGATTCCTACAAGTCTGTTGTTTTAATCTTCAATTACTCCGAGACAAACCTGAAATCGTTTCAACACGTAATTAAATTAAGGAAGAATTAGCACATTGAAAATACACTGCAGACAAACTATTCTCAATCAAAATTGAACTTAATACAATTTTGCACTTTGTCAATTTTTATTCAATAGTTGGTTGTCCCATATTTCTCCAATTTTATTTCTCAAAAACTTAAACTTATGCCATTTTTCTTCAATTTAAATGATACATGAATTGCAGTTACGCAAGTTTTGCTGGAAATGCCTGATCATGGATATAGATTTACGAAATTTTGGCTGTTTGTAAAATTAAGACCTACTGGGATAAGCGACAATAAATAATGCTTGCAGGCTGAATTTCAAAAAAGTAATGATGCCATTCAATAGAAACATTAAATACTATAATATAGCTACATTTCCAGCTTTTCGGAAGCTATACTACGTTTTTTATGGCCATTTTTAATTATTTTTTAACTTTAAATCACTCTCCTGTAAAGTTTGTATAGTGGCGCTTATCACCTTTTGGCTGGAAGCCATCGACATGAATGTTTGCCCTAGATGGGAGTCGAAGCCACACCCTCAAGCTCAATAGGCAGGACTACTACCAACTGAGCTACCGAGCCAGCCAATCCTTTCTTATTTCTTACCCTTTTTTAAATTAAAATACACTTCACGGACTCCGGAGACCGTGATTTTGTTAACTTACATCTTAATTATTTTTTAAGGGGAATACAGGTAGAGGGTGGTTAGTTGTTAAGTCTTAATCGAAGGTTAGGTTAAAGGTCATCACTTATAGCTACATTGTGAGTACACCACGAGCAGACCAGCGACCCGCAAGCAGCACCCGATCACGAGTATGACGCATGTGCCAGCCATCGCTCTCCTCAACCATATTTGAGGGAAGAGAACGACCCGACACACGACGCTGCCGCAAGAAGGTGCCTTCGATAGTGAGCATGAATGCTCGAGATGTACCCACAAATTCTATAAAACGTGAAATCATTACAATTATTATAATCATAACATCATGGCCTCTTCCCGTCCCAGGGCCTCCATCACCCCGCGCTCTGATCTCTGATGGCTCTGATCTCTAATCCCTTTTTTATTTGCTGCGGTTTTCTTAATCTACTTTCTCTGCTGTCCGTACCTGCACTCAATTATGGTACAGCCCGCGCCTGGGTGCACACGTCACTCGCCCAAAGCCAGGCTGTACCGTCCGTCCGCGCATCTACAATGCTAAACGTAGGTTTTGTACGTTAGGTACGATGAAGGTAGCTTACGAAAACGTACGTATTAAGTCGGGTGCTACTCGGAAGTATGCGGGTTGGATAAATTAGGAGTAGAATTGCATTCCTACTTATATACGCTTACCTCAGATCAATCTAGAGAATAAGATGGCGCACGGCGTATGATTTAGGTGAAGCCAAAAACCATCCAAAAACTACGCTACTGTCGTATAATATGTACACAACACTCACACATTGACGCAAAAAAACTACTTGGTCATTCTTACCTCGACAATAAAAGCATTGGTTTACGGTATAATTTCGTGTATATATTATGTATTGTATATATATGTACATACATAGTGCATTATAAAAGTGTGGCCAGGACTACATTTTGAGGTTCTTTTTAAAAAATTGTGCTTTCAATTTTGAACAAAGTCGTAACATTAAACTTTTACAAATATGTGCAGTTTTAGAATATTAAATCTCCTAAGGGACCTTTATTGGAACGGAAATGGCTAACGTAGAGTTTGGGAATTAATATTAGTTTTCGTGCAATTATAAATGTTTTCCATGGCAACATTACCACGCACACACATTGAAAAAGAAGTGGCTTCAGCGAAATATAACGCAGTGTTCCATCTTTTCTTCTAGATTGATCTGAGACGCTTACATACAATATAGCAACACATTTTTCCAGTAATGGTAGGCAGAGACTGCTTCTCTCTTAAACTTTGACGTTCCTACTTCCTATGTGTATCTTTAATATCCAATTGAATTAAAAATTGTCCGTGGAGTCCCCCCGCGCGGAAGAAGTGAAACTTCTGTGTATATTTCTTTCTCTCTCCCTCTTGCGTTGGAATATTGGACGCTACTCGTTACTAACGTTCGCGCTGGCCTGTGACAGGTATACTACGCGCATGCGTTCGAGTGCCACGTATTTACTCTCACTCTGTCTCTTTCTGTTCCCCCTCCCCAGGAGCGTTAAACGTTTAACGCAACCTTGTTGGAAGTCGCATTAGAAGTTTCACTTCAAAAACATTTAGACTTTTGACTTTGACTCCACTTGCTAGGATCCTGGCATACATCTTTCTCTTCTTCTTCTACCATGAGCATGTATGTCAAGTCATACATACTTACATACATACATACATACATACATACATACATACATACATACATCCATAAATACTCGTTGGTTACGTGTGTACTCTTGATCTGGCCCACTATTCTAAAGCGAGAGATGTTGCTTGGTCTCTTGGTCTGGTAGCTTGGTCACTTTCACTCGTATGAACTTTCAAACAAGAGATACTATGACCAAATAATATCTCAACTTGAAGGAATACTCCTCCAGGCCTTTCTTTAAAACGTCTAGGATCTGATCCTGGTACGTTCTCCTCGGTCACCCTTCACTGACTTAACTACTCACACTCGCCTTGTAAAGTAGGACAATACGAGTAGAATTCAATACATGGACTTATGAAAACCATTCTAAAAACAACTGTTCTAAAACAGTACAGAGCTCGGAACGTAGCTCGACTTGGCATAAATAAATAAACCAGAACTACTCAAAGTTTGCTTGGAGCCATATTCTCGCGCGTGGGACATTATTTCGGTCACTGTTTCTCTCTTTAGAAAAGTCATGGGAGTGAGAGTGAGATATATATCACAAACTTCAGAATAGGGCCTTTGGTCTTTGTAATCGATCTGTTATGTTAAGCAACGGACGACACAGTCAGTCTTTGGATACCGATCGAGAATGACATTTACAACTGAACGCTACCGTGAGTCGAATGACATGTTAAATTTTAGACCCCAGTTTTTTGTGATGTAACAATAATGTCACGTAGAACCTTTCGGCGGCCTAGAAACTCTTACGTCAGGGCTAACCACTCGGGCTATATACGAACCATGGAATAATAATGTACACCACCGTGTATCGCATTTAGCAACACGTAGTGACGTCAATCGATGCTGAAGCAGGACCGAAATAAGTAATTTACAACGAGTTCGAAAGAGATGGATGACGATGACGTCATTACGTGTTTGCTCAATGTTAGACCTTGTTTTTTTGGATCATGATACTAAATTGGTTTTAAAAAATTCTAAAAGTCATAGGCTCAAGATGATACCACATCGACAAATTTATCATATCAGATCATACGTCACATCAGTACCTAGTATGTGTACTGTTCAATTTTTTCAGGCCGGGTAGGTACTGATTACAAACACTAAGTACCTAAAGTAAGTACCCATAATGGCTATGGATGTACCTAACATTAACCCAAGCAGCTATCAAGGGCCTACTCACGCGTAGCAAGCCGCCAAACTTTGATTGCGAGTCAACTCAGCACAAAGTCTCCACTTAATTTACTTATTAGCAATTACCTCTCACTTAATTTATCTTATAACATAACTTTACCACCTAAACCATTAATGGAAGAAAAAAGATGGATGCCGCTCCTAGAACACGCCAACTTAAGCACCCAAACTATCATTTCTATATAATTATTATATTATTCTCACTGTGTATTAGTTTCTCTCATACACGCAATCAAATCCATCAATACAATAATTTAAACTAGCTTAAAATTTTGATGTTCTTGTCTATTACTACACAGCAAAAACAAAGACAGGTATATTTTTAGGTCGCTCTTTTTCGTTGGTTTCCTATATACTTTATACTATATACTTTAATGTACAGTACCTGGATGACCGAGCTTTGCTCGGTATTTTTTTTTTAAATTGTGTTTTTTGGAAAATAAACAATTGATTTTAGTCTAACCTCAAAGCAAACACTCATTGACTTCGTGTTACTTAACAACGCCATCAGCTGTTGTGTCGTTAAAGCAATTAGTTGCTCACAAAAAATAGTATTATTATTCGCCAATAGATGTCAGGAAGAGTCATATTTTTCAGTTGAGACTACTCAAACGCCTCCTTTTTGTCATTTTTCTTCCAAGTTTATGTTTAAGTTGATTATCGATAAAACACGAATAAAATGACATTTTCTAAAAATGATTCCTAGCTAGATCGATTTATCGCCCCCGAAACCCCCTATATACTAAATTGTATGAAAATCGTTGGAGCCGATTCCGAGATTCCAATTATATATATACTAGCTGCGACCCGTGGTTTTACCCACGGTCCCACAGGAACCGTTGATTTTTTCGGGATAAAAAGTACCCTATATGCTTTTCTGTACCCTAAACAAAACATGTATGCAAAATTTTAAGACGATCGGTTGAGTAGTTCAGACGTGAAAGCGTTACAAAGAAACAAAGAAAATGAACAAAGACTCACTTTTTCATATTATATGTAGTACCTTTGATTTTAGTCTAACCTCAAAGCAAACACTCATTGACTTCGTGTTACTTAACAACGCCATCTGCTGTTTTGTCGTTAAAGCAATTAGTTGCTCACAAAAAAAATGTTTTATTATTCGTCAATAGATGTCAGGAAGAGTCATATTTTTCAGTTGAGACTACTCAAACGCCTTCTTTTTGTTATTTTTCTTCCAAGTTTAAGTTGATTATCGATAAAACACGAATAAAATGACATTTTCTAAAAATGATTCCTAGCTAGATCGATTTATCGCCCCCGAAACCCCCTATATACTAAATTGTATGAAAATCGTTGGAGCCGATTCCGAGATTCCAATTATATATATATCGGGGAAATGTAGGAATAGGAAGCCGAGCCTTCACATCTCACTCCTGATATCGGGGTAATGTAGGAAATAGGAGCCACGCCGTCGCATCTGATCCCACTGATGTCGGAGAAACATAGGAAAGGCCGCCGCGCTGTAACCTTCCACTTTTGGTGACGGAGAAAATCTAGTAGGCCGAGGTGTTGTATCTAATTTCTGATCCGTGAACTCGCTATCACGGGCATCTATGGTTGGCGTCAAACTTCAGGAACGTTGAAATAAGGGGACAGCAATGTAGGCTTTTCACTATTTTAATTATACAGTCACTCAGACTACTTAGTTAATGAATGATCACAAAGATAATTGGCGATTTAGAGTAATGGGTTTACGAATGACCATTGCGTGCGACCGCTTTCAGCCCAGTCCTGTCAACCACTGACTGACAGACATGACGTTCGCCCGAAATCCTAAACGCAACTCCATTCGGTGTTAACCGCTCTAAATGACCATAAACAAATCGATTAATCGTCAAAAACCACAGATTAAAACTATCGATTAACAACTCTCAAACTAATTTTCATTATCCAATGATATCTCGCGCCGTCACGGCCATCCTGCATTTTCACACGTCCTCGGGTGAATAATTCATCTCATCATCTGTGGACAATCATAAAAGTGCTCAAGTAACCACTTAACGCTCGGTCATTCTGACCGTCTCAAATCTACCTCCACAATTTCACAGAAAGCGAACACAGTTATGGGATAACACAAAACACAGTTAAACCCAATTCTACCAACCATAAACATCGTACCAGAGTATAATCGACTCTTCCAACAGTAACTTCATATTCGTTACCTATCCCCATAAATTGTCATGATAATTAATTGAAATAAGCAACTTGACTTTTAGTGAAATAAATTGTATTGGGACCAATCGAATAATCGAGGCTTAAACTAAATTATTAATCATACATCCAATTTTCCAAGAATTTAATCAAGCCACATTGAAAATCCAATGACGGTACACATACGCGGTTTGGACTTATGAAAACTGCTGTGTCCAATTTCAAACTAATAACATGCCATTTAAGTTGTCACTTAGACTTGCCACACGGGCTAGGTCGTAACTCGAACTATGATGTTACACCGGGAGGAATTTACTACATAGGCTCACCACACAGGCTAGGTCGTCGCTCAGACTATAATTCAACAAAAGTAGGATTGCAACAAAGACTTGCCACACAGGATTGCCACACAGGCTTGTCACACAGGCTTGCCACACACGCTTGCCACACAGGCTTGCCACACAGGCTTGCCACACAGGCTTGCTACACCGGCTTGCCACACAGGCTAGAGCCACATAGGATAGTACCATTTAGATTAGTGCCACACAGGCGAGTCCCACACAGGCTATTGCCACACAGGCTATTACTACACAGGCTACTGTCCTACCGGCTACTGCCCTTCAGGCTTAGTTTTACCAAAAGCATTGACACTTAGTAAGCTATCTATTAACTGCATGACTCACATGTGCCGCAAGCGGCAGTATGACTAAACTGTTTGTGGGTATTTTCAAACTTTAAGCAACTCCAATAGAAAATAGCACTCTGACATACACCGTGTACGAATATCAAACAAAATGAAAACTTCTCACCGGATTCAATTGCTACTCGTAGGTGATCAATGGCTGCTTCATAGTGCAGGGGCCCAATTCGGAGATAGGAGATTTTCATCTCATCTCGATCTCGATTCCTGTGGCCCTATTCGGAGATTTGAGATTTTCGTTTCACCTTTTTTTCGTCTTTATTGCTCTCGTTTAAAACGTCATAGGTGTGAAAGTGACCGAGGTAAAATCTCATCTCATCTCACGCGTAGGAATAGCCTCACTGGAAGTCTCGACTGCCTCCGACTACTCAAGACATCTCGCGCTCCAGCCATCGCGATTATCTCGATCTCGAGCAAATAGAATAAGGCATCTCGAATTTAGGCATTTTTTTCGAGATAAGATGGTAGCTCGAGTTGTAAGAATAGCCCTCCAGGCATTGACCGGATCTCGCACGATGCTGCTGCTAATTTTGGTGCCCTTTTTGGATCAACGAGTGGCGATGTAACCTCGTTGCAGTAGTAACACGTGTACGTTCGACGACGACGTTTTTTTCGATACACTGCTATCCTTCACATCTCGTTGTTTGTTAGTTGCGTCACATAGCATCGACTAGGTGTAATCAAACGCCGTCGAGATAATGCAGACGTCTACTCGATGCTCACTCTCTCATTGCCGCCCTGCTGCCCTTCATGCACCACGAAGAAACAGTCCGCACACTCACACACAATAATAGCACGTAGGAGCGACCTTATCCGCCATCTGTTGCTGTGCCACTACGCTTCCAGATCATTACACAATTGTAGCCAAAGACGGAGCCATATCTTGTTGCTGTGGACGTTATTCTTATCCCAATTCTGATATCGGGGAAATGTAGGAATAGGAAGCCGAGCCTTCACATCTCACTCCTGATATCGGGGTAATGTAGGAAATAGGAGCCACGCCGTCGCATCTGATCCCATTGATGTCGGAGAAACATAGGAAAGGCCGCCGCGCTGTAACCTTCCACTTTTGGTGACGGAGAAAATCTAGTAGACCGAGGTGTTGTATCTGATTTCTGATCCGTGAACTCGCTATCACGGGCATCTATGGTTGGCGTCAAACTTCAGGAACGTTGAAATAAGGGGACAGCAATGTAGGCTTTTCACTATTTTAATTATACAGTCACTCAGACTACTTAGTTAATGAATGATCACAAAGATAATTGGCGATTTAGAGTAATGGGTTTACGAATGACCATTGCGTGCGACCGCTTTCAGCCCAGTCCTGTCAACCACTGACTGACAGACATGACGTTCGCCCGAAATCCCAAACGCAACTCCATTCGGTGTTAACCGCTCTAAATGACCATAAACAAATCGATTAATCGTCAAAAACCACAGATTAAAACTATCGATTAACAACTCTCAAACTAATTTTCATTATCCAATGATATCTCGCGCCGTCATATATATACAAGAATTGCTCATTTAAAGATATAAGATATGTACAACAAGCTACCTTCTTTAAGAGTATTATTGTATCTTAAGTAATTTTTATTTTTACTATGTATAATTGGCTTGTATCTATGCAATAAAGATTATTATTATATTATTATGTTATGTTCACGTCTAAGATAGGTAGGATAAAGTAACATTTAATAAACGTCTTCCAGCTGAGATGATGATGATGATGAGTATTTAAGGGTGTGTTATATTATATCCTCTGAGAGCGGATCTGTTATAGCTAGAAGAGAGTGTTTGTATATGTGTGGATTTTGTTTCAGAGTGGTGACCAAGGACTCAAGCTATGCCTCATCCATTTTTCTTAGTTTTAGTGTAACCCCCTAAAGAATTAACCACTCACCTGAGCTAGCCATAAACGCAACAGGTTTAATAAATAACCCGTTCAAGGTCTATTAGATTTATTTTACAGCCGTCCGGTCTGGGAGACCGGTACGTCTTCCCAGGGCGGCCACAAATCACTGCTACGATGTAGGGTTAAAATTAAGTTAAAAGCCGGATGTTATTTAAGTAAGTAGCGGTGCTATGTGAGTAGGGGTACCAACCTACTAAAAATAAAGTATTAAAAAACTTCCAAATAATTTTTAAACTTCAAATCTGCCAATTCGCTAGACAGATTTATACCTATTCATTAACCATAGCTAAATGCTACCGCAATTACCGATTAGTTTATCAATTAATTAGGTAACGTTTTAGAGAAAAGCGATAACAGACATACAACCATAGCGTTATACGTAGATTCGTCCAATTGTTTTTTGAAGCAATAGACACCGAGTCAGGTACATAGGGATGTCTTTCATAAACGAGTACATAACATAACATATCGCCAAGCCTTTCCCCCGAAGGGGCTGGCAGAGGTAATATAACACCCACGCGTCGCAGGACGATATGCAGTCCCCAAATGTGACAGGGGGTGAGCCTGTCGCCATACATTAATGAAAAGAGTTAAGAATTATTTAGAAGATAAAGATGTCTGGAACCTTCCACTTCCGCCAAGTAGCCACTAGTATTTATAGATATTACCTAGTTGTAAGCCAAAATTTGTGAGACTGTAATTTATTTATTATTTGAAAAAATAATGCCCCTCAGTTTCTTGCCTGTTCTTCTGAGTAGAGGCTTTTTGTCCGAACAAGGCGGTCGAGTCTATTTAAATAACTTTGACGTTCATAAGTGTATCTTTGATACCTAAATTGAATAAAAACATTTTGACTTTGACTTTGACTTTGATACACCGGGCTCCAGTCATGTAGCAGATGACATACAATACGCACATATGTTCACACAATGAACAAATTGGTGCGTGCCGTCGGCTGGGTTCAGACCCGCTCCCTCTGGCTTGAGAGGCGGGCCTTCTCACAACTAGACTGCCATCATCGGAATGTATTTCACGTATTGATAACCGCATAACAGATATTCAGTGAAGCTACGGCTACATTAGCGGCCTTCGGCGATAATTCGGGCTATCGCGACAATACATGTGTAGCCGGTAAGTAAGTCAATCGGCGATGTATTTTTAGTTTTTAAGATTTTCATGTAGTTTTTGGTGTGCAATAAAGATAAATTGTATTGTATTGTATTGTATTGTATTGTATTGTATTGTATTGTATTGTATTGTATTGTATTGTATTGTATTGTATTGTATTGTATTGTATTGTATTGTATTGTATTGTATTGTATTGTATTGTATTGTATTGTATTGTATTGTATTGTATTGCATTGTATTGTATTGTATTGTATTGTATTGTATTGTATTGTATTGTATTGTATTGTATTGTATTGTATTGTATTGTATCGTGCGAATGATCCACGTCAATTCCGCAGAAAGGCGACGAGTTGACCGCTAATGTAGACAAGAACATCGCCGATAACTGATAACGTTGATTTTAGCGCGACAACTCAACACGAATTATTGCAGCTAATGTAGCCGTACTATTAGGCAATTGTGAATCTTCACGGCGGCCCTATTCTCTCTATTTTTTTTTCTTTCTCCCCTATTCAGGGGAATTTGGCGTCGCACGTCATGTGCATTTGCCGGTGTCAAGTACTAATCATTCGACAGATGATGGGATGATGATGATGAGGCGCTGATGAAAATGATGATGATGAATGAAAGGGGAGAGCCCCATTCCACACTCCAGTAAAGTTAAAAATACTTTACTAAAACTTAAAGTGAAGTTTTGCAGAGAATACAAAAAGTCGCGTTTCGCAATGTTTGTATCATTTGCCCACACTCGTGCACGTTGATGAACCGATAAACGTTGATAATCCACCATTATTACACTTTAATACTCGAAGAATCACAAGTTTTAGAAAATAATACAAAATCACGACACCATATTTTCGGTTCCCGCCAAAACTCCCCTCTTCCTCTTCTCTTTATCTTTCTTACGAGAGCGGGCGTAGTGATGTCCCGCGCGTTAGTGCAGTGCTTATCCGATTCTCGAGGAATCGCCTGACAATAGTCATACTCAAACGTTCTCTTGCGCTGTCTACTTACCCGTTGTCTCACTAAATGTTCTGGTGCGCTATCGTGAAACGCTTTAAATGTTATACGCGATTTAGCCCCAATTTGAACATTCCATTATACCACCAGCGGTGCTATTCACAATCATTCGGAAACGTTTCCGATCGGATCTCAGAAATTTCAAACTCAAATTGTTTGAATCTCAGTCTACTCTTATATATTATGGAATGGAATAGGGAATCAAGTATAAATCCGATCGGAAGAATTAATCGCGTTTAAAAACTAATGAATATAGACTGAGATTCGAATAATTTAGGTTTAACATTTTTGAATCCGAACGGAAACGTTTCCCAATGGTTGTGAATAGCCCTGCTGGGGTCACTCGGTAGGGCAAAGTGGAATCTTCAAGAACCCTTACGCCTGTACTGCCCTGATTTAGAAGTTCGGTGCTTTTCTAACCGAAGTTGTAGTACCCAGGTATTAGGAACAACCTTATTGTACAAATAAAACGGCTATGATCAGTTTTCAGTATTATATTTCGTAAATTATTCCAATGTTTGCATTTCACATCATGTCCGAGATCTCAATTTATTCGAAAACGAATAAATAAACGAATTTATTTTAAATTTATTTATTCTGGCTAATCGGTTGGTGGAGGCGTCAGGTGTTCAGAATGCTGGCATTTATTTTGGCATTCTGGGCACCTTTCCTTCTGACAACGGCCTTTTAGGTTAGAATTTAGGTATAGGTTTATGCTAAGATTTATCCATGTACTAAATGCAATTACTTAATAAAGTTCTGCAATGTATTTATTCGACAACTATGAGCTTATTGCTATAATAGATTTTAATGCCTTCTTCTTCTTAATCGAGCACTCTTTGCAGAGTGGTCGTGGTCAATAAGTAGGTGGTACATGGTGGGTCTTCATTGTCGTCAGTCTTCCCGGCGGCGGTAGCTACTGCTATTGCAATGCTTCTTCATTTTAGTCGGTTCGTTGCATTACAAGAGCACTCCGTCATGGAAGCGTTTGTGGCTGTCCTGATAAGATACGTCCAGCGTGTAGGAGATCTGCCTCTCTCTTTCCTGCTACCTGACCTGACCCTGACCTTTTTAATGCCTTACTGTGCCTCAAATTTGTGTCTCCAATGCTCATATGCGTAATCAGTTTCTTTTCCTAACGTTTTCCGATGACTCCTATCCGCCGAATGGCAACCAGTCGACCACAACGCAAATGGCACCGCTCGTAAGGGTGGGGCCGATTGGTCAGCCTTTGTGTTGTCATTAAAATGAAACTGAAGTTGACGGAGATTGCTAACACACATTAAATAATTAATGCATGATACTTTTTTTTGTTTTTGTTTGACGCCTATTTTGTAATTTTTCATTATTTTATTTAAATTCAATTTTATCCTAATATATATAATTCTCGTGTCACAATGTTTGTCCTCAATGAACTCCTAAACTACTTAACCTATTTCAATCAAATTTGCACACCGTGTGCAGTTCGATCTAACTTAACAGATAGGATAGCTCAAAACGCGAACGAAGTCAAGGGGGGACAGCTAGTTATTTGTATATTTTAAATTAATAATATTTTTTTCGCTCCTAAGTGCTATGCATGCCGTCTCCATTTTTTTTTTTTTTTTTTTTTATGTAGAATAGGTCGGCGTTTGACCACCAACTCGCCTGATGTTAAGCGACGTTGTGGTCTAAGATGGAGCACGACGACCTAAACGGTACTTATTCACTCTAGCCTTGAAGTTTGGTAGAGTGAAGAAGTACAAAGACGGCAGTTGAGTGAGATACAATACAATTTATAATACAATTAAATTAATACAATTTATAATTATTGTGACATTTAGTTTTTTTTTAAATAAAATTTTATTGAATTTGGTAATGTTTTGGTGTACACGATGTTAATGGACAAATAAGTAAAGAAATAAATAAATTTTCAACTTACCTAATAAATGCCGCGGAAACAACGAAACCAATTGTTTCGTAGCAAATCAAAACGGAATAAGTAAAATCTCCGCGCCTCAAAATGTTTGTTATTTCAATACACAAAGCTTTCGTAATATTTCAGAATGCAAGACGTTCTCGGCGTAGGTACTTTGTTATTCATATTGCAAACTCACTTGTCTCGGTATTTGGTTTGGGAGATTGTAACATCTAAGTAGGTAGGTATCTACCTAGCACTGGTTTCAGCCTTTCAGAGGGTCTTACTACAGTATCAGCGCGATATAAAACTTGACGCTAGTACAACCTAAAGCCCCTTATGTACTAACTAGCTGTTTTGCCCGCGGCTTCGCTCTCGTTTTATAGCCTATGTCAATCAGGAATACCTAATATACTCGTACCTTTGTAATGGTGGAAGAATTTTTCAAATCGGACCAGTAGTTTTCGTTACAAGCATATTTACATACAAATCTTTTTTTCATAACATAACATATCGTCACGCCTTTCCCCCGAGGGGGCTGGCAGAGGAGTTCTACAACACCCACATTTCGCCGGACAATGTTCAGTCCCAAATGTGACAGGGGGCGTGCCTGTCGCCATACATCGGGCTCAAGTCATGTAGCAAATGACATACAATACTCACAAATGTTCACACAATGAACAAATTGGTGCGTGCCGTCGGCTGGGTTCGAACCCGCTCCCTCTGGCTTGAGAGGCGGACCTTCTCCCAACGAGGCTTTCATCGCTTCAGACTGTATTTTTGACACATCTTGTACATTCTTGTACATCGATCTTCTTTTTTTCTCTTCATAATATTAGTATAGATAAATGTTGTATAGCCTAGGAATAGGTACACAGTGTTTTATCTTGTTCGATTAAGTTCAAAAATTTAAAAGAAAGAAAAATAAAATAAAAACGCTTTGTAACTATTTCAATGCTATACAACGTTTATTAGAATGACAGAGTTAGGTAGGTATAGAAGTACCTACTTAATTAATATTTTTTACGCCCTAAGTGGCCAAGCTAACGGACCGCCTGATTGTAAGCGATAATTATTAGGTCCTTACGTATGAAATTGGCGTTTTGTACGGGAGGAATAAAAAGTCGATTTTTTTTTGTAAAATATATTTAATTAATCAAAGTATGCACCGTTGTTATCTATGCACTTTTGCCATCTTATGGGTAGGTTATTGATTCCTTTACTATAAAAACCATGGGGGCGAGAATCAATAAACTCTTTGAAGGCGGTTTGGACTGCTGCATCGGAGTGGAATTTTTTTCCTTGTAAGAAGTTGTCCAAATTCCGGAAGAAATGGTAATCTGTTGGAGCAAGGTCCGGGGAGTACGGTGGATGTCGCAGACATTCCAATTGTAGCTCAGCTAACTTAGTGGTTGTTTGTTGTGCAGTGTGTGGTCTTGCGTTGTCGTGAAGCAGCAGTGGCCTAGAGCGATTGACCAATCTCGGTTGTTTAACAGCTAGTTCTTCCTTCATGGTTTGCAGTTGCTGACAATAGATATCTGCCGTAATCGTTTGGCCAGATTTAAGAAAGCTGTAGTGAACGACACCGGCGCTAGTCCACCAAAACTTACAAGTAACTTTTTTTGAGTCAATTTTCGTTTAGGGCAGGATTTGGCTGGGTCTCCAGGGTTCAGCCATTGCGATGAGTGCTTTCGATTATCGTACAATATCCACTTTTCATCACAAGTAATGATTCGATTTAAAATCCCTTCATTTTTGTGTCGGTTGAGCAAAGTAATAAGTAATAGTAAGGTACGTAAGGACCTAATATTAATGTAAATGGAGTTAGAAGTTAGGTGACAGACGTATGTACGTTGTACGGCCTAGCCACTATGCGAACATACTTATCTTACTAATATTATAAACGCGAAAGTTTGTAAGAATGGATGGATGGATGGATGGATGTTTGTTACTGTTTCACGCCAGAACGGCTGAACAGATCTGGATGAAATTTGGCACAGAGATAGAGTATAATTTAGAATAGCACATAGGATACTTTTTAATCGCAGGTGAAACCGCAGGGTGCAGTTAGTCCTTAATAATTATAAAATCGAAAGTAACTCTGTATGTCTGTCTGTTTGTAGGCTTTTCACGGCTAAAGGGCTGAACGTATTTTGATGAAATTTGATAAATAGTTGCAGTATGTCACAAGGAAAGTTTTTGGATACTTTTTTCTGAATAAATAAATCTTTTTGCCATAAAACTCTGTAAATTAATAAAAAATAACGCACCGCGTACCAAATGCGTCAGACAACATCACAGAATAGTACATAGTTTGTACTAAAATAACAACTGACAACTAAAATAAAATTAAAACTCCGCTTAAAACCAGCCAGTGCCTTTTTTATGATGGACTATGATCTCTTTGGTATAGGATTCATAATTTAATAACTAGTATACCAAGAAGAGGATTTATGGATACCTACTATTTTCTGAATAAACGCGAATGAAGTCGCGGGCAACAGCTAGTATACAATATATTGCATTTATTATGTATTGTAGCGCATTATTGTAAGCGTTTAGTTATTTTATTTCAAATAGTTGTTTTTTAAATCTTTTTAACGCCTAAAAACCAGTGTAACAACTGCATGGTGACCGCTGACCGCAAACAGCCTCTTCCAGCCTAGCTTAGAATGCATCTTCATATTTCATTTCATTTTCAATATCAAAGTGAATTTGCCACAGAAGTATTCCGTAGTTTCCAATCAACAGTCCTCCAGCGCCCAGCTCGGTCGCAATAGGCTTGAAAGCCGCTCCACCGACGAAATATTAACGATACGTCGCCGGCGGGAGACCATTATCAGCTGCTCCATAGCACTCGGCCATTGGAAACGGAACGCTGTTTGGCACTCTGTGCTGGCGCTGCCGTGCTAAGCTAAGCTATATAGAGCGCAGATAAGTAGTACCAGCTGTCTAGTACAGCAATATAAATAATATAAGCCTTTATTCAGACAATTGAAGTTCTACATGCTAGACATTAATCTGCCACCGTGCTCTCCCGTCTGTTTACTCGTACCTTTTGGCAAAGGCCTCTTCCAGCTGCTTCCATATTCTTCTGTCCCAAGCTTTTCTAGTCCATGTCTTCCCAGCTACATCTATGATTTCATCGACCCATCTTTTAAATGGTCTTCATCTTTTTCTTTTCTTGTGTCCCGTGTGGCAGTTCATTATAAATTGTTACCACTTTTCTGTACCTCTAATTGTGTGTCCAGACTTCCATTTTAGTTTTTTGATGGTTATCGTAACATCTTTGGTTTTAGTATGTTCTTTTATTGTCGTAGTTCGTATTTTATCTGATAATTTTTTGTCCATCACGCTTCTCTCCATGGAAGCCTGGCAGCTCTCCATCTTCCTTAGATGGTTTTTAGTGAGAGCCTATGTTTGACAGCCATAAGTAAGTACTGGCAACACACATGTGTCAGTTTTTTTTATACACATGTTCATGGTTTTGTTTCTCATCACCTCCTTAAGGCTCCAACTGGAGTCTAGTACGGAACTCGGCGATAAATATTGCACATCGACTTTTGGAAAGAGACTCGGCTTCGAAAGATAACGCTTTATATCTTTTTCGTACGACAGTTTCGTTTAGTGTGCGACAGAGATAACGCTCTACGAAGGTTAAGTCTCTTTCCAATCGATGTGCAATATATATCGCCGAGTACTGTATCTACAATTGTACATCCGGTATAGCGTACCTATATACCTAAGCGTAGCTAAAAGGTTGCTAGAAGTAAAGTATGTGTTACCAAGTTATGTACTTATAATAATAGGTGTACAGGTTAACTACACATCTTCACATAGGTAACTTCTACGCACAGTACTCCCCAAGCGGGACGTCAATGCAAGGGGCCTACTATGACATATTTTTGCCGTGTGCCATTTTTGTTGTCGACGCAGAGCGAACGCGAATCGTATCACCACGCAAAAAGGTTCTCGGTCGAGCAGCGTCGAAAACCAAACGTAACCATCATGGCAGTAAAATGTCATAGTTAGACCCCTAGACTTATCGCCGCCATCTCGAATAAGAAATAAGAATCGGTAACTTCTGCTTAGTGGCCATCGACAGGTACCTACTTCACTCGCTCTCATCTGTGATTAAAAGTCTAGCGACCACTTCAGACTAACTTCGCATTGGCTTGAGATATTCTATAGCCATTTCGTCTAGAAGAAGACTAAGAGCGAAGAGAGCAAGTTATGGTACTGACGAGCCTCTAAAGTTACGAGTACCTACAGAGTGACAAAGTACAATTTCAGTTGTTTTAATGACTTTTGCACTTCTGTAATCATTCTTAAATAACTAAGAATTTCCCTTGTATTATTGATTCATATAAAAGCTAATAATGTAAACAAGCTCCCTATGTAAAGGAATTTTTGATTTGCTTTGTCTATCTATTGAATAAATCAGTCAAAAGTGACTCCTTAAAAATGCGGATATTCTTCATAGCTCTATTTTCTCTTGAGAACGTTTTTTTTTTTAAAAAAAAAAACAAGATTAAAGGGGTAAAGATATAGTTCATTTAATTGTACATGCTAAATTTCATCGTAATCTGATAAATGGTTTCCAAGAAATTTGACAAGCGCGTTTGTATGGAAATTTCAAAACGTCGCGGTAGGTAAGTAGGTAAGTAACGACGATTTTGGACGAGTTCCTACAGTTTTTTTATTTTTGTGAAAATCTAACGGAATGTAGTAAAAGCCAAGAGATCTTCCATACACACATGCAGACTATAATGTAAAATTTATTTTGTGAGTACTTTTTTTTTATGGATGACTCTATGCTGTTGGCCACTGAACCCTCTACAGCGTACCGGGCATTAGGCAAGCGCAGATAGCGCAGGGCCTCAAAATGCTTAAGACTCGAGCGACGACGAGCGCAAGGGCACCTCAGAGGTACGGCCTCGGCATGGGCTGTCGCCGAGTGAGGGGCGTCGAATTACCCTGGCAGCTCAGAAGAGGCTTGCTCTAGGGCCCTAATTGGAAATTTTGCGAATGAAGTATTTCGTATTTTGTATTAGTATTTATTAGGTCCTTACGTATGAAATTGGCGTTTTGTACGGGAGGAATAAAAAGTCGATTTTTTTTTGTAAAATATATTTAATTAATCAAAGTATGCACCGTTGTTATCTATGCACTTTTGCCATCTTATGGGTAGTTCATTGATCCCTTTTACTATAAAAACCATGGGGGCGAGAATCAATAAACTCTTTGAAGGCGGTTTGGACTGCTGCATCGGAGTGGAATTTTTTTCCTTGTAAGAAGTTGTCCAAATTCCGGAAGAAATGGTAATCTGTTGGAGCAAGGTCCGGGGAGTACGGTGGATATCGCAGACATTCCAATTGTAGCTCAGCTAACTTAGTGGTTGTTTGTTGTGCAGTGTGTGGTCTTGCGTTGTCGTGAAGCAGCAGTGGCCTAGAGCGATTGACCAATCTCGGTTGTTTAACAGTTCTTCCTTCATGGTTTGCAGTTGCTGACAATAGATATCTGCCGTAATCGTTTGGCCAGATTTAAGAAAGCTGTAGTGAACGACACCGGCGCTAGTCCACCAAACACTTACAAGTAACTTTTTCTGAGTCAATTTTCGTTTAGGGCAGGATTTGGCTGGGTCTCCAGGGTTCAGCCATTGCGATGAGCGCTTTCGATTATCGTACAATATCCACTTTTCATCACAAGTAATGATTCGATTTAAAATCCCTTCATTATTGTGTCGGTTGAGCAAAGTAACACAGCAGGCGACCCGTGTTTGCAAGTTCAATTCACTCAATTCATGAGGTACCCATAGTTCGAGTTTTTTTACTTTCCCGATTTGCTTCAAGTGGATTAATACAGTTTTGTCACTTACCCCGAAGCCTGCTGCTATCTCTGAAGTGCTTTGTGATGGATCCGCTTACGCAATAGCCTATAATTCTTCGTTTTTCACTTTGATCTCCGGCCGTCCACGGGGTTGGTTCTTAAGGTCGAAATTTCCAAAACGAAAACGTTGAAACCAAAAACGTACCGTGCTGTCTTTAGCGACACCAGCGCCGTACACATAATTAATTCTTCGAGCTGTTTCTGCAGCACTGGTGCCACGGTAGAACTCGTTCTCGTAAATATACCGATATTTCATGTTTTCCATTGCGCGGTAATAAGCGACGCCAGAGAAAAAATAATGAGGAAAATAACAAATGAATGACTGTATTCCAAAGAAAAAAAAACCAGCTAAATGAATTTATTAATTTGAATTTCGAATTCTTAACCAAAGAGGAGATATTTCAGATCAAATTGATCAGTACGACAAAACGCTAATTTCATACGTAAGGACCTAATATTTGTGAAGTACGCGAATATCTTTTGAGGGCTCAAAGGTTACAGCGAAAGTCTGCGCAGTACGCATATTGAAGGTGTTGAAGGGAAGCAACTTGCGCAGTGACGAACTCACGTGCCTCGCGCCAACTTCCGAGACGTCAAAAAGATTTCCGCTATCTATACCAATTTATTTAAAGCTTCGCCTGCATGAGGTTGCAAACCTAAATCCGTCGTATTGTCTAAATCTATTAAGCACAGCGGCTGTAACCAATCGCCTCCCTCGGGACTGTAAGAGATATCCGACGTGTCCACTGCACGGAATCGAGGCAGGGCCGGATGAGGCCATATAGAGGGCACTAGGCCAGCATTCCAAACTAGGGGTCGCTAGCTAATATTGGGTGACCCCTGAAAAATAATTCTTGTAGCATCGATGCGTCCATGATTGATTCTAATTGAAACGACACTCTAGTTCTGAGTTCTAGGTGTTTTACAACTTTTTAATAAATAAATTTAATAAATAAATAAATAATCGGAACACTTGCACACACGGTCGTCTGACCCCTAACTAAACAAAGCTTGTGCCATTGAGACCTGACGGAGACTGATAAACATACATATTACAAATATATATGTTATAATTGTTAATTACATAAATGTTTGCCAAGGTGGGAATCGAACCCACGCCCCCAAAATCAGAAGGCAGGTTCACTACCAACTGAGCCACCGAGGCAGTCAATCATGTAAATAATGGGTTAAGGTATTTAAATGTGAGCCCGAGTTAGGAAGTTTTTGTAAAATGGATCCGGGATTTCGTTTCGATTCAGTCAACTTAGGGGACCACATAACATGACATATCGTCTTGCCTTTCTCCCGAAGGGGCTGGCAGAGGAGTTCTACAACATCCGCACTTCGCCGGACGATATTCAGTGCCAAATATGACAGGGAGCGCGCCTATCGCCATACACCAGGCTCCAGTCATGTAGCAGATGACATACAAATAAATATGTGTCTATTGTCTACAATTCGCACATAATTATTATGTTCACACAATGAACAAATTGGTGCGTGCGCTCGGCTGTGTTCGAATCCGCTCCCTCTGGCCTGAGAGGCGGGCCTTCTCCAACTATATAGGCTATTACCTCTATTCGGGGACCACTGATCTAGGCAACATTTGTTTAGGGACCCTCTTGGTAAGAACCTAGTATGTAAACTCTACTGATATTACTACCGAACAATGATGTCATTTGTTTTATAAATCTGCACTAGCCCCGGGGGCCCCTAAACTACGCTGGGCCCATAGGCTAATAGAGTGGGACTATCCACAGAGACAATGTAGCCTACACTGCTTCTACTTTTGGGTAATCCGACCCTGGAAGTAGACGTTTTCACTATTTAGCAACGCGAATGCTGGGCTAACTTAACGAGTGAGAATGTGACAGAGCTATCACTCTCGACTTCTCGCACGTTGCGCTGCCATAGGTATTCATTGCCGTTGGAAAGGATTTGCTGTGCGTGCCAAATTCAACTTTATTGCGACGAGGCGAGACTCCATTCATTTAAATAACATCTCGAAGTGACCCTTCTGTTTTTGAATGATTATTTATTCTATGGTTGGGGTAGAAACGAATAGGTGACTAGTAAGAGGGATTTCAAAGTAACGATAGATAGATAGATAAACTCTTTATTGTTCACACCAGAGATAACAAAAATAACAAGAGAAAAATTATGATAAAACTTATTAAATACCTAGTGTAACAACTGGCGGCCTTATCACTAAAAGCGATCTCTTCCAGGCAACCTTAGGATGGAGAGGATGAACGGAATGATTAAGAAAGGATGGAAGGAGAACGATGTGAAATGACTTACAATGAAAGCTGTGCAAAGTTGAATTTTGGCCCTTCTACCTATTTGGCTAAAACATTTATAGTCGAACTAGCTGTCACCCCGCGACTTTGATCGCGTTTATTATTTATATATACATATATGTGAGCTATCCTATCTGTTAAGTTAGATCGAACTGCACACGGTGTGCAAATTTGATTGAAATCGGTTAAGTAGTTTAGGAGTCTATAGCGGACAAACAACGTGACACGTAATTTATATATATTAAGAAGATTAAGATTAAGAACCTTCTTCTTTAGGGAGTCAGTTAAAAAGTCAGTAAGTTAATGGCGTTGTTAGATTTTTTCAGGTAACGCGGGATTTTGAGACTTTTTGAGTGAAATACGGGATTCTTACGTAATTTTTTTTTATTCGGCTAAAAGCAAAAAAAAATGGTAAAATTAAGTTTACAATGCTGATAATAATAATAATAGATAGATGATCATCGAATTTTCCGAACAAATTAATTACTATGGGTACTACTAACAATAATCACGAGAATTCCCGAGAAACGGGACTGAGTCTGTCCCGCGCGAGACAAGTAGTTTTAGGCTAGAATTCGGGTCAGTCTCGCCAAAATCAGAACTTCTGGCAACACTCTTAAGTACCCATAAACAAGCGCATGTTTCTAAAACCAGGTGTCCACTAACCAGCTACCGGCCAATATCCGGTACTAATTGGTTAAATCCGCCGTAATCCGGATTAATCCGCACCAATCCGGACATAAACTTCGGACAGACCGACAAGTTTGCTACAAACTCCTGTTTTGAGTTAGAAACTATTTGGTAGGGGAATACTACGACAGACCGGGACGGATTTTAGAGTAACCCCAGCACAGTGACCCTATTCGGAGATTTGAGATTCTCATCTCATTTTTTTTCGTCCTTGTTGCTCTCATTTCAAACGTCATTGGTGTGAGAGTGACCAAGATAAAATCTCATCTCATCTCACGCGCAGGAATAGCCCTCCAGTGGCCCTATTCGGAGATTTGAGATTCTCATCTCATTTTTTTTCGTCCTTGTTGCTCTAGTTTGAAACGTCATATGTGTAAGAGTGATCAAGATAAAATCTCATCTCATCTCACGCGCAGGAATAGCCCTCCAGTGGCCCTATTCGGAGATTTGAGATTTTCATCTCATGTTTTTTCGTCCTTGTTGCTCTCGTTTGAAACTTCATAGGTGGGAGAGTGACCGAGATAAAATCTCATCTCATCTCACGCGCAGGAATAGGCCCCCAGGGGGGCTATTCCTATGCGTGAGATGAGATCAGATTTAATCTTGGTCACTCTCACATCTATGACGTTTCAAAAGAGAGCAACAAGGACGAAAAAAAGTGAGATGAAAATCTCAAATCTCCGAACAGGGTCCCTGGTCCGTTTTCATCTCACGACCATTATAGTGATATCTAAAAAATTCGTCCGGTTTCATCTCACAGGCAACACTAAGGTTAACATGAAGGTTTTTTACATTAAGGTGGTTTTGAATACCGTCCCTTCAGAAATAGTTTCCACGTACTTGCACCTTTCATAGAATATTTTTAATAGTACCTACTTAACTTCTATGTTATAAATGTTATGTACAGCTTTTGACTACAATCAATGATAATAATCAGTCAAAAGTGAAAATACACGTGCACTCGTACTGTGAACGTTAATTTAACACTAATTTTATAGAATCATAGATTCATATGAACTAATTACAGTTTACTGTTTTTAAACTGACTGTAAGAATATAAAATAAAATAAAATCGGGACACTTGCACACACGGTCGTCTGACCCCAAACTAAGCAAAGCTTGTGCAATGGCAGCCAGAGACTAATGCCCATACATACATACATATATAATTTTGAATACATACTTAAATACATATTAACACCCAGACATAGAACAAACACAAATGTTCATCACATGAATGTTTGCCCTAAGGGGGGAATCGAACCCATGCTTCCAAGCTCAGAAGGCAGGTTCCCTACCAACTGAGCCACCGAGGCAGTCAAAGTATCAAAATGTGTAAAGTTTTGTAGTAAATTTCATTAAATTAATTCAAAATATGCCAAATTAAAAATAGAATCAAAAAATCAAATCCCTTGACGTACTTAATGCTACGTTAGAGCGGAAATACACTAGAGATTGGTTCAACTAACAGTTTTACTGTATAACTATTCCGATGTAACATATCAAGGTAGGTAAACACAAAACAAAAAAAACTCGGACACTTTCGACGATTGTATAATGCAAATGAGATAAAATTATAATTATAAAACGCCCTTCCCCCTTGGATCCGCTAGTGTCCGAGACTATAGAATGTTTATTATTAAGGGTAAAATGTTTCTACTATTACCGTACACGCTAGATGTCACTGGTGGTCACTAGATGGCGCTGCTAAAATGACGTCACTTTCTGCATCGCGGTATCAAGATTTACCGAGAAACGAGTGGCGTTTTTGTGAGCTGTTCAGTTCGTTACTCTGGTTTCTCTTCAACACGAATAAATCTTTCGCCTTTTACTAAAGATTTCCGTGGAGGGGAATACTCAAATGAGTCTTACTCATGTTTTTTGACACCCTACTTCGGTAGGGTATTTATCTCATCTCGAACATCTATAATTGCAGGTGTATGCTTTGATATACGTGCAATTATCTCATTTCCAAAGTATCATAATATTATTAAAGTCAGACATCTGATGAAACAGATAATAATATCTGTACAGAATAGCATTTTACTAAAAATGCATGTAATGTAGTCATTATTTTGACAACCTTGTTTGAGCAAAGTCGACCTTGCCGTTCTGTTTCAAGTAGCGGTCGGCAAAGTTTTGCTGGTCGCTATAACAGGCTGGCAAAACATTGCCGGTCGCTATTTTGACGTTTCAACGTTTAAAAAAAACTAAATACAAAGATTTTATTTAAAACACAGCTGTTTGTATATAAAGAGATAGGTACAAAAAGATTTTATTCCATACAAGCTGCGCCCCGCGGTTTCACCTGCGGTTAAAAAGTATCCTATGTGTTATTCTAAACTATAATCTATCGCTGTGCCAAATTTCACCCAGATTTGTTCAGCCGTACTGGCGTGAAAGAGTAACAAACATCCATCTATCCATTCTTACAAACTTTTGCGTTTATAATAGGTATTACATAGTAGGATTTAGCTGTATACTCGTAGTTCCAACTACCATTGCTAAAAAAAAAAACAAAGAAGTAACAAAAGCGCGAGAAAGTCGGTGTTGAATTTTAGTAACTGTACTTTTCATAATTGTCTAATATTATAAACGCGAAAGTTTGTAAGAATGGATGGATGGATGGATGGATGTTTGTTACTCTTTCACGCCAGAACGGCTGAACAAATCTGATGAAATTTGGCACAGAGATAAATTATAGTCTAGAATAGCACATAGGATACTTTTTAACCGCGGGTGAAACCGCGGGGCGCAGCTTGTTAATATATATTTTATTTAAATTACTTGCTGGTTTTATTTAGGTTAGGTACTTGCATTTTTGAGTAAAGCACTACACAAGCCTTGGCCCACAATGACTGCTTCGCTGGTCACGCTATGATTGCCTCGAGCTAGCCTAGCTACGCTCTATAGACCTTCCAGCAGCTTGGCCATCATTGCAGCCCTTGCTGTCCTCGCTGTAAAGGCCTCGACTTGCGGCGTCGGCCTTTATCTCAGCTCGTCCATCAAATAAATAAATAAATAAATTCGGGACACTTCCACCCACGGTCGCCTGACCCCAAACTAAGCAAAGCTTGTACTATGGCTGCCAGAGACTGTTAAACATAAGTACTTAGATATTTTTAAATACATACTTAAATACATATTAACACCCAGACATAGAACAAACACAAATGTTCACCACATAAATGTTTGCCCTAGGTGGGAATCGAACCCACGCCCCCGAGCTCAGAAGGCAGGTTCACTACCAACTGAGCCACCGAGGCAAGTGCTGCACGCTGACCGCGCTGTGTCGGCCTGGAGCGGCGCTACGCTGCGCTGTCGGCCATCATCAGCGTGACCAGCAAAGTAGTCATTATAGAACGCGGCAGTAATGTACTCTTACAGGATTATTGATTGGAATCCAGACCGGTGGCCCTATTCGAAGATTTGAGATTTTCATCTCACCTTTTTTCGTTTTTGTTGCTCTCGTTTGAAACGTCATAGGTGTGAGAGTGACCAAGATAAAATCCCATCTCATCTCACGCGCAGGAATAGCCCCCCAGATCCTTTCAAAGTGTTTCTTCTTAGCTCAGGGGGCTTACCACAACCTCTTAAAACATCATTAATTAAGCCTTACTTCGTAATTTCGTACCATGACCACCCTAAAAGTATTCCTGTTAAGTTTTGTTATCGCTTATCAGTTTTGATGACGTCACTCGATTTCGTTCATTCAATCCAAGGAACATTTGTCTAAAAACCGTACCATGACCTCTAAAGTATTCCTGCCGAGCTGTCAAAATAGCAGGAATGATACAAATGACAACGATTGTTAAAAAGTTGCTCTCCGTGTAACTTTTTCTATTTATAAGTGAGTTTTTGCTGTGTTACTGAGGTTCTATTTGTAATATTTAGCAAGATGGCCGATGATTTGGAAACTTTCGAGTTTCTCGAAGCAGATAATAGAAGCTCCGTACTACGAAGGACGCCTTCGGACGGGCTCCAGAATAAATTTCAACCCATTTTCACATAGATTTTTTTTTGGCTAAGTCCGCTCCTTTTGATGCACTTGTTACTTCTTAGAGTGAGCCTTCGCCTGCAGACTCCTATTAAAGCCCGCAGCGATTTCACTGTGGGTTTTTAAAAAGTCTCACATGATATCGAACTGCTTCGCTGAGACTCTGTGACAAATTATTCTAAGCATTAAATTCTAGATATCACAAAAAAACAATTCACGAACTTAAATTGTATACAGCAATTGAATTTTAATTTACCTTCATGATTTAGGTAAGTAGATTTAATTTACGTTTTTGAGGGGAACCGAAAAGATGGTGTCATGATTTTGTATTGTTTTCTAAAACGAAAACTCGCCTTTACTGAAAGAGGGAAAGAGGAGCGAGATTTATCTCATTTATCATCATCTTCATCAGAGATTTAATGAAAAATGTTATGACAAACATACGGAAGACTATGGTGGTATGGCTATGTTGCCTCTAGCCTGCCCTATGAGACAAAACAAAAAAAAAACGTTTTTGACATTGTTCATACAATCAAGTGTCGCCAGATGTTTCTTAGGAGCGATTGTACGCGGGTGAGGAAAATAAAAATTCTTAGGGAAGAAAATAATAAGAAATCATAGTGTTTTTACTTGCAACTTGTAAAAACCGTAAGTGTAATTTCCCTGTATCGATAGGATATTGTAGGAACGATTTCGCTATGCGGTCGTACTATTGTACGACCCCGATTGTACGATTTTTA
Organism: Peribatodes rhomboidaria; assembly: GCA_911728515.1. Taxonomy (NCBI): domain Eukaryota; kingdom Metazoa; phylum Arthropoda; class Insecta; order Lepidoptera; family Geometridae; genus Peribatodes; species Peribatodes rhomboidaria. Next base: position 11,097,531 of record OU452189.1, read on the forward strand.
CATGGCAAAAATCGTATAATTACGATTGACATCGTACATCTGGCAACACCATACTCCAAAATACGCAAAAGTACCACAGAGTGTTTAAAGGCACTTGTATCGTACATTCTTTTGACATCACTGTAGCAGGAGTAAAAACGTTTTATAACATTATTGTTTTCAATGCTTGTGGTATGATACAAAACAATACTTATTAAGGAATGCAACAAAACGTTCCTGCGCAATGATGTTTTTGTAAAAGTTCATGGTAAGCCCCCAGAAGGCAGGTTCACTACCGGCCGAGCCACCGAGGCAGTCAATACTATAGTAGAATACTGTATAATTAGATACCATTACCGTGATACGGTGATAATCTCTTTCCGAGTTTGCATATTGTATGATAGGAGTTTAATTTAAATGTCAAGTTCAAATTTTCTTTATTTCATGCTTTTTTTTTCACCCATAAACATTATAAAATAGAAAAAAATAAAATCAATGATATTAAAATAACATGAAAATGGGGTTAAAACTTTAATGCAGGGGTCGCATACCGGTTTATTTCCTTTAACCGGTTCAGTGTCCCTCGAGCTCTGAATTTTCCATACAAACACGGTTGTCGAATTTCTTGAAAACTATTCGTCAGAATGGGCTATAATGCCTATTATGTTATGTATATAATTAATCTATTAGGTACTCTCTGGTAAAACTAATGGTTAAAAAAAACACTGTCAAGACAAAATCCAGTTTTGAAAAACATCCGCATTTGTAAGCGGCTACTTTGGAATGATTTACTTATAAGATAGACAAAGTAAATCAAAAATCTTATCCCTTATCTCTACATCTCTACATTCTCTACATCAGTGGGTTTTTAGTTAATTTAAAATGCAAGGGAAAGTCTTAGTTATTTATCAATGATTAGACAAGTGCGAAAGTCATTAAAAATGAGTGAAATTACGATTTGTCCTTCTGTAGAAAACTATAGGTAAAGGTTTGTTAGTAGGTTCGTAGGTTTCATTCGCTCTCTTCGCTCGTCGTCTCCTTCTCGACGAAATAGCAATAGAAAACCTAAGTGAAAGCATAAACCTAACCTAACCTTTATGCCAATGCTAAGATAGTCAAAACTCATAAAGTGTTCGTACCCTAGCATAAGGTCAGAACTTTGAACGAAATTACAAACCAGTTTCGATCAACGCGAGTATCTGCGCTTTAAATTCCGGTGCGGCTAAAAATAACACATGAGCTTAACAAGCGCCTGAAATATTGCTCTCAGCAATGTAACTGGGTAGTAATCTGAGGGCGCTTCTAGACGAACCATATTTTTACTGTAATACTGGCTTTGCAATGTTACGACAATATTTTGAGTGTGGCCCAGTAATTTATTAAAACATTTCTATCATGGCTGATGATGGCCGGGCTGCAGTTGCCAATATTTCTAGTATCGCCGGGCCCGTAGTAGTTGCAGTAAAAATTTGGCCCGTCCAAGAGAGCCTCAACTAAAATCATTTTGTTAGGTATTTTCGTTTTTAGGGCTAAAATGTACCTGACAACGTATGTTAAAGGTGACAAAATAAGGAAACTTTACAAATTTTCTACGAAAAATATGCGGCTGGAGTTAGGAAGTGGACCAAACTGGTCGGAGGGCTAGCTCCCTAAGTACAGTACTTAACTGTAATTATGTAATGTAACTCCCCAATGCAAGTAAGTCTGTTTGACAACACAGCATACGCCCTATTACATAGGTCATGTTTGACAATAATTAATTTTTGTTTTTATTCTGCAGATAATTCTATATTAGTGGCGCTACCGCAGTTTTCTTAGGGTTGGGTTCAAAACTAATAATTATACACATATCAAAATCTGCACTTGGTTTTAAATAAGTATTTTTAGGTGCACTGTTTTGTGATTTCGATTGGTTCCAATGAAATGTCTTGTAGTTAAACACAGAAAACTACCTGTATTATTTATTTTGCATTACTGTTGAGCAGAGTGCCATCTGTATCGTTTCCATAGCAACATCGAACACGTCATCGAGGCGTTGGGCAGTGCACTTGCTTAGTTCCCCACGCGCTCACTAGATGGCTTGTCGTGGCGAGCCGAAGTTTTCTGAATCGCGGTGACGAGATTCTCCGGCAAGCCGCGAGGCATTTCGGGCGCGGCAGTTTATTCATACTTACCTGGCGTAGGGGACACCGTGATCAAGAAGGCGGTTCCCCCAGAGCGAGGCCCTCCCATTGCACTGCGGTTGGGTTGACCTCTGCGATTATCCCTAATGTGGATAACTCGGACGCGTTATTTTTGGTAGTGGGGACTGCGTACGCGCCGTCCCCTTCATTCAATTTAATTAGTAACATTTTCTTTTCCAGAAAGCGGATTCTGGAAAAGAAAATTAAAAGAACAAGAAATATACTCGCGCCGTCCCCTTCTTAATTTTACTATCCCGTAATGCTAACCTTGCGTAGTAATTTTCTATTATCATGACCCAAAACAACGAGATCATGATAATAGTAAAGTAAGTACGTCATCGCAAGATGCAGCCACACAAAATCATTTACAAATTACCAATGTAGCAATGGAAAACAAAGTGAAATATGAAGTGCTCTCAACCCCGGTTTTCAAAGGAAATCGGGGCTTAAAAATTCATACTAGCAAAGTTCATCGTTCAGCACCACCAATTCTAGATCAATGTGAAACAGTTTCAGTTTCAACCTTTTGGGAAACTCTTTAACAGTTTAAAAATAATCTACCCGTTTTAAAAAGAATACCACGCGGTGCCCGTTTAAGTGTAGCTAGCTGTCTTGTAGACGACATAAAAAAAAGGCATTTCCTCAGATATTTCAAATTCTGTTATTGCCTGGCAGCACTTGGTCAAAAACAATGATTCCAAAAAAAGTAAGCCAAACTATTGAAAGTCAGCTAGTTCAGTAGTCAGTCTTCGATGTCATCCAGTAACGGTCACGTCTCCCTACTAACCAATAAATATGGTGAACTTTGTAGTCAATTCATGTCGAAATTTCAGAATATCCAAAACAGTAAGGAAAGGCAACGTCACACATCACCAGTAACTCTTAAATATATTTTTATGTGCTTTAAAAAGCTAATAATTGTAATTAATTCTTAACGTCAACAGAGCGAAAAGTTGCTGAAAAAAGTGTTGCCACAAGGTATTTTTATATTTTCCCAATCAATTATCTTTAGGTTTCTAAGGATCTAGTTTAGCCGATCAGTGGCAAAAATAATTCGTCAAAGTAAAAATTAAAATTAGTGGAAACCTAATCGCCTTTCAACAATTTGCTCTGCGCACCTTCACAACAAAGATACGTAACAGTGATATATCGTGACAAGCAGGCGTCAGTTTTATTCTATGTGAATGTAATGTTATTTTTGTCGTTATTTTTTAAGTTTTGAAAAATAACTTAAATGTATGATGTAAAAAATAATGATAATGTGTAAATAAGATTAAAGGGATTACTATTGATTTTAACTCAAATTCGTACTCTTGATTTTTACTTAAATTCTTACCTTTTACCTACTCTGATTTTAGTTAAGGTTTACATCCAATCTGTATAGTGTCATGAATGGATCTGGGTAAGACTTTGTGTGTAGTTTAGCTCTGGCCTAAGCTGGCCTAATACTTTGTTTCCGGTCTTGTGATTTCTTTAAACTCTGATCGTTATATAATTTACCCAACTAAATCGGGTAATCTCTTTTAATGGCAAGTTCATCACGTATAGAAAAAAAAGGTTTTGTTAAGGTACCAAAATTAATTTGACATGTTTCGAAATCGTGTTTTGTATGAAGACTATCCTTCTGGACCTATGTAATAGGGCATATTCTGTGAATGTAAAATGATAATGTGTAAATTTATGTGTAAATAAGATTAAAGGGATTACTATTGATATCAACTCAAATATCTTTTAACTAGGTATCTTTCAACCTATACCTATTTACTTTATCCAAGGTAAAGGTTTGATACTAAGCAAGCAAGTTCGTATAACTCTAGTGGCAAGCCCTGATGTCAGAGTTTCTAGACCGCCCGATGGCCTCTGACATGGCTGACACTGACCAGTGACAAAGAAAAAGTTAAGCAATTAATCCTATACGTTATTCGTCTATGTTATATTCTTTATTCCTATAGATTCACAATCCTCTCTCTGTTTTGTTAAAGGTACTAGAGCTGTCAAATTTAAATTTTGCCCCACCCCAATAAATTTTACTTATGACGCTCTGATTACTCTAATTTAAATATAAAAAACTAACAAATAAAAAGAAACCCTTTGGCTTGCACATATATGTATTTAAATTCCTTGGAGAAAACGAATGGAATTCTAAGAACAAAAATGTAACCATCAAACTCACCGATAAAAAGTAAATCCAATGGATAATTTGCTGTATGAAGCACTTTTACACCGGTATGCACTCTACCATGTGCACCGATTTTCTTATAAAAAAATACAATAAATATCAACAAACCAACCGAACTTTCACGTGCTGTTGTCATGACAACCATCCCTAGCTAAACATGGCGACATGGCTACGTACGGATACTATTACTGAATTGTTACTGGGGGATAAAAAGGATAAACTGATCATATAAATGTATAAAAATAACTAGCAATTAATGTTTGGTCTGCTACTATATTGGATGTATGCGCTGGGAAACAACAACTGTTGACGTCACTTGTCATCTCCATCATCTCCTTCGAATTTGTGAATGACTTATTTCGGTCTTATTTATGCATCGGTTGACATGTTTCCCATGCGACCATCTTTGACTTTGGACCGCTATACCAGGCAATGTCATCGAGGGAGATACGTCGAGGGACATTGACCTGTTATCCACCACGCTGGCTCAGTCCATTGGTAGGTGTATTTTAATTATAATCCCTACAGAAGTAGGGTTTCCAAAAACATGAGTAAGACTCATTTGAGTGTTCCCCTCCACGGAAATCTTTAGTAAAAGGCGAAAGATTTATACGTGTTGAAGGGAAACCAGAGTGACGATAAAAGCCACTTACGAAAAGGCCCCTCATTTCTCGGTAAATCTTGATACCGCGATTCAGAAAGTGATGTCATTTTAACAGCGCCATCTCGTGACCACCGGCGTGTACTGCTATGGACCAAACTGATCACAGGGCTAGCTCCCTAAGTCCTACTGTAACTGTAATTATGTACTCGTAATGTAACTCGTTTGTAATGTTGTTGTTAGTAATGTAAAATTATTTGTAGTGCACAAACACCCTTACTCTGTTTGACAATAATTCTTTTTTATTTTTATACTGCAGATACTTCTATATTAGGGGTGCTCCCGCAGTTTTCTTAGGGTTGGGTTCAAGACTAATTACCTACACACATTTTAAAATCTGCATTTGGTTTTTAATGAATATTTTTAGGTGCACTGTTTTGTGATTTCGATTGGTTTCAATGAAATGTCTTGTAATTTAACACTGAAAACAACCTGTATCATAATTATGTTATGTGAAATAAATTAATGCATTACTGTTGAGCAGAGTGCCATATAGAACGTTTCCATAGCAACATTGAACACGTCATCGAGCGTTGGGCAGTGCGCTTGTTTAGTTCCCCGCGCGCGCACTAGATGGCTTGTCGTGGCGAGCCGGTGTTTTCTGAATCGCGGTGACGAGATTCTCCGGCAAGCTGCGAGGCATTTCGGGCGCGGCAGTTTGTTCATACTTACCTGGCGTAGGGGACACCGTGATCAAGAAGGCGGTTCCCCCAGAGCGAGGCCCTCCCATTGCACTGCGGTTGGGTTGACCTCTGCGATTATCCCTAATGTGGATAACTCGGACGCGTTATTTTTGGTAGTGGGGACTGCGTACGCGCCGTCCCCTTCATAACCTTGACTATCAGCTCAAGTGCATGGTTATTCATGCCCATGCATTTTGATAGTAAGTAGAAAAAATGTTGGACGGAACTTCAGCTGAGTGAGACAGAACTGAATTCTGTCATGGCCTCAGGATCAAACTAGAGGAAAAGATGGAACACTGCGTTATATCTCGCTGAAGCCACTTCTTTTTAAACGTGTGCGCATGGTTATGTGCCATGAAAAACATTTACAATAGCACGAAATGCGAAACTAATATTAATTCCCAAACTCTACGTTAGCCATTTCTGTTCCAATATAGGTACAACCTTAGTAGATTTAATATTCTAAAAATGCACATATTTGTAAGAGTTTAATGTTACTTTTTCGAATTAAAAAAAACTGCACAGTTTTTAAAAAGAACCTCAAAATGTAGTCCTGGCCACACTTTAAAAATGCACTATGCATATTTGTGTACACGAAATTATACCATAAACCAATGCACATAATGTCGAGGTAACAATGACCATGCGAGTAGCGTAGTTTTTTTGTGTGTGTCAGTGTGCGTGTTGTGTACATATACGACAGTAGCGTAGTTTTGGATAGTTTTTGGCTTTACCTAAATCATACGCCGTGCACCATCTTATTCTCTAGGCTGATCTAAGGTCATGGGCGGTGACTTTCTAAATGCGAGTGAATTTCGGGTGGCCGTGTTAACCAAATTTACCTATTTATTATGGTTTTATTTTTGAGCGATGATAGCCTAGTGGGAGAAGGCTCGCCTCTCAAGCTGAGGGAGCGGATTCGATCCCAGCCGAAGGCACGTACCAATTTGTTCATTTGTAAACATTTCGAATGAATATGATCCGGCGAAGTGTGGGTATTGTATTACACCTCTACCAGATCCTTCGGGGGACGTGCGTGACTGCGTGACGATATGGTTATGTTATGTTATGTTAGTACATACGAGTATGTTTATAATAATGTTTTTAAATAGGTACCAACATGAGTTCACAGTTCACACAATTAGCACATTGATTCGTGCCTTAAGCGAGATCGAACCCGCTCCCTGTTGCTTGAGAGGACAGCTTCTCCAACTAGGCTATCGTTGCTTCAAAAAATTTCAGTTAGCTTAAGTTAAGGTTAGAAAAGTTTCAAAGTTACAAAATTTACTTTTTGAGGGACTGCATATGTTACAGCAAGCCGGAATCCTCCTTTAGTTGTAAAGTCATTAGCTTTAAAATGTATACTGCAAATGACACTATTGGTTTGGAATCCAATTATTTTCAACGTTACATCGTCTAATTATTTTGATCCAGTAATTTCTCCATGATTCGGTTTTTTAGAAAATCTAGTAAAAAGAAAAGAAAATACTTTGTAACTTTAATAAATTGAGTTTCGTAAAAACTATTTAACCATGTTTAGGGAAATTTCCACATGTGAACATTGGTAACACTGACCTTGACACTGACCTGTCTGCCAGGTGTAGAGCGTTCCAAAACAAAAAAGGTCACCAAGGTTACGTCAATCAATGCGTAAGAGCACGACCGAAATAAGTCATTTACTCAGAATAATATTCTGAAGTTATTATTTTAAGGTCATTTACGACAAGGCCAAAAGAGAAGATAACGAGTGACGTAGCGAGTGTCAACTCCCGGAACGCTCTTATGATTTAAGAGTCCGGCGACCACTTTAGACTAACTTCGCATTGGTTTAAGGTATTCTATAGTCATTTCGTCTAGAAGAAGAAGACGAGCGAAGAGAGCGAGTAATGATACTGACGAGCCTCTAAAGTGCAGCCTCTAACTACAGAGTGACAAAGAGCAATTTCAATTTTTTTTATGACTTTTGCACTTCTGTAATCGTTCTTAAATAACTAAGAATTTCCCTTGTATCATGGATTCAGTTAACAGTTAATGATGTAGACAACCTCCCTATTAAATGGAATTTTTGATTTGCTTTGTCTACCTATTGAATAAATCAGTCAAAAGTGACCCCTTAAAAAATGCGAATATTTTTAATAGCTCTATTTTCGCTTGAGAATGTTTTAAAAAAAACCAAGAGCATAGGGGCGGAGATATTGTTAATTTAATTGTACGTGGTAAATTTCATCATAATCTGAAAAATGGTTTTCAAGAAATTTGAGTAGCGCGTTTGTATGGAAATTTCAGAGCGTCGCGGCCCTCTTTCTTCTGGGAAATAAAAATGTATAATTTTCGAGAATAAGTGATTGAATTATTCCTTACCTATGAAACGTATAACATCATCATAACACGTGATAACATCATTCTCATCTGTCGAACTATGTATTTGTAAATGACGTACTTATGACTTTACCTTAGGATCTTATTTTTGTTGATATTTTAAAAACTGCAAGACCTATAAAGTATGACATACCAAACAAAAAAAAAACACAAAAAATTTAAATCAATTCATGATTGACGGAGTAAACGCGTAGCATACCTACATTGACGAATTGAGAACCTCCTCCTTGTTTGAAGTCGGTTAAACCAAAACACTGTATAGCTATACAACGTTTATTACTAAGATGATGTTAGTATAACTAAGTATTCCGAGGTTTTACAACTTTTTATTAGTAAGGGGGTAAATGTGCTTTAGTAAAAAGACATAACATATCGTCACGCCTTTCCCCCTAGGGGGCTGGCAGAGGTGTAATACAACACCCACACTTCGCCGGACGATATTAAATCCCAAATGTGAAAGGGGCGAGCCTGTCGCCATACACCGGGCTCCACATTCATGTAGCAGATGTCATACAATACGCACATTTGTTCACACAATGAACAAATTGGTGCCGTCGGCTGGGTTCGAACCCGCTCCCTCTGGCTTGAGGCGGGCATTCTTCTAACTAGGCTGTCATCACTTCCATTCAATAAAAAGACAATTAATAACAATTACCAGTTTATTTCTAATACCTTTTTTTTAAATTCAGTAACAATTCAACAAACACTCGGTCCAGTTTTATAATCATCTTATCTACACTAATATTATAAAGAAGATTTGTTATTTTCTTTTACAACAAACTAGGCATGTGTTTGACCACTGACTCGCCTGATGGGAAGCGTCGACGTGATCGAAGGTGTAACACGCTTGCCTAGAAGATGCGACTAAATATGACTTTTTTACTGTAACAATTCTTTAATAACTAAGAATTTCTCTTGTTTTATGAATTTATTTAAAAGCTAATGATGTAGACAACCACCCTATGTAAAGGGATTTTTGATTTGTTTTGTCTATTTATTGAATAAATCAGTCAAAAGTGACCCCTTAAAAAAGCAAATGCAAAATGCAAAAATTTTTCATAGCTCTATTTTCACTTGAGGACGTTTTTTTAAAAAAACCAAGAACAGAGGGGCGGAGATATAGTTAATTTAATTGTACAAGCTAAATTTCATCATAATCTGACAAATGGTTTTCAAGAAATTTCAGAAGCGCGTTTGTATGGAAATTTCAGAGCGTCGCGGCCCTCTTAAAGCTAAACACATGATTGGCAACAAGGCGGGCCAGTTTTAACTAGCATACAATGTCAATATTGAACGAGAACCGGGTAAAGAGGTTATAAAATATCGTACGTAACAAAATAGCTCGAAACTTCAATATAAAAATGGTATTTGCATTTTTTTTTTTATGTAGTATAGGTCGGCGTTTGACCACCAACTCGCCTGATGTTAAGCGACGTTGTGGTCTAAGATGGAGCACGCCGACCTATAAGGTACTTATTCACTCTAGCCTTGAAGTTTTGTAGAGTGAAGAAGTACAAAGACGGCAGTTAAGTGAGGCGCTACAAGTGCGCTACTGCTCAGACCCGTCTACGGAACGGTTACACCGCATTATTATTATTTGCATTTGCAGCTATTTGCCTGCAAGATTTCATTAAGCTTGGATAAATACAAGGTGTTACAAAAACCCTGTTGTATCCGCGAGGAGCGCATCCAGTATCGACTGGAGAGTGCAGTTATGCTATTATGGAAACTGACGTGGTTTTCACACATTATGATTTAAAACACGGGAATTACTCACGTACGATTCAGTCGATTATTCCGACTATAGTTTCAACCGCATTCTGCGGTATTCATCAGGGCGAGTGCGCGCGCACGGCTGCGTCTCGCATAGCACGACGCTAATGAGTAATTCCCGTGTTTTAAATCATAATGCAGTTATGCTAGTTTAAATTAAATATTAACTATCAAAAGATTGCACACACATCGCGCTCCGCCCTCCTAAAAGCGCGAACGCAGCCACTAAACGCGTCAGTTTTATTTGTAAACTACTCGCGTCGTGCCTCTACTTTCTTAGAATAAAAGCCGCCAACATAATTATGATACAAATTGGTAACATTCTTGTTAAATTTCCCATTTTCCTTACGTTCTTAAATCGGTCACAACTCTTGCTATTTTTAACGTGCATTTTTTTGGTATTTTTGCATGGATACTTTTGAGTGTGTGTACATGCCCTTCAATTATACAACAGGGTTTTTGTAACAAGCTTTGAGAAAGCGATGATATCTTAGCCGGCCCGCCTCTCAAGCCAAAGGGAGCGGGTTCGGACCCAGCCGAAAGCACGCACCAATTTGTTTATTGTGTGAACATATGTGCGTACTATATGTCATAGCATATCCTCTATAATTATTATTGTAATTTTATAAAGAAGCGACTACTTTCTCACATCTGATACACTTATCACTATTTTCTAACGCATTATATTTCCTACATCTCAAACATTGACTAGCTTTGCTCACAGACAACTGAACGCCCAATTTTTTACCATTTTTCTCTTCTACCAAATTAACTGACGACAACTCTAGAATCTCACATAAAACACTATCGTTCACTCCATCACAGACACTCAATCCTTTTAATTTACCAAATAAATCCGTATTTAATTTAATTTCCGCCGAAAACTTCCTTAAATTTTCATTTTTGGCAACACTGCAAACTTGCTTCTTAATTTCCAAGATGGCGTCCATGATGGAAACGTCAAAACTGTTGGAAGTTAACATTGGAACGTTTTGAGTGAAATGGAACGGTTTTTCTTTAAGCGGATGATGTTGCCACGCTTCCTCGACTAGGTGCGGTAAAATAGGCCCTAAAGCCTTTAACAGAGATATCAAAATCGTGTGCGAAACTAGTTGCACAGCGACGCGTTCATTCGAGTCTCTCTCCGAGCAATACAGCCTGTCTTTTATACAATGACAATACAATCCCGAGACCTTATTGCTTACGAAATAGAGTATACTTTGCGCTGCATGATTGTATCTAAAACTGTTGTAATGTTCGGTGATTTGGCGAACAAATTCTTGCGTTTCAAAGACCATGTACTGGTCGAATTCGTTTAGAGTTGGTTTTTGGTTAAACGTTTGCTTCGGGAGGTCGTTTACGACTCCTAGGAGGTATTTTAGAATGTTTCTGATTCTGATGACTTCCGTTTGACAGTCGTCGAGGAGTTTCTTGCTGACCACGATCTGGGAGTGCTGGGTTGAGTGGCTGGCGACCCACCATCTGTGGAAAGAAGATAGAATGTGTTCTTAAAAACGCTAGTTCGGAGTCGGGGTCAATGTCAAAGTCAAGGTATTTATTGCGCATGGTGATTGTTCCATAAGTTCACAAGATCTTAAAAGTTACAATATAAGTATCTCAATAATGAACCCTATTAGGGTATTGCAATGTCATGTGGAGTGGGCAGACTTATTCTTTAATAATTAAGTTTTTTTGAGATATTCTTCTAATTTATAATAGCATTTATGTATAGATTAAAATGTTATTAAACAACGTGTTATTAAAAATGTTATTAAATTGAAAGTTTATTAAAGTTAATTTATTTTCGAAACAGTTTTCTTTATTTATTTTTTTTCTTTTAATTTCTCTGGTAGTTTATTATATACTAGCTGCGACCCGTGGTTTCACCCACGGTCCCACAGGAACCGTTGATTTTTCCGGGATAAAAAGTAGGTACCCTATGTCCTTTTCTGTACCCTAAACAACATGTATGCAAAATTTTAAGACGATCGGTTGAGTAGTTCAGACGTGAAAGCGTTACAAAGAAACAAAGAAAATGAACAAAGACTCACTTTTTCATATTATATGTAGTACCTTTGATTTTAGTCTAACCTCAAAGCAAACACTCATTGACTTCGTGTTACTTAACAACGCCATCTGCTGTTGTGTCGTTAAAGCAATTAGTTGCTCACAAAAAATAGTATTATTATTCGCCAATAGATGTCAGGAAGAGTCATATTTTTCAGTTGAGACTACTCAAACGCCCCCTTTTTGTTATTTTTCTTCCAAGTTTATGTTTAAGTTGATTATCGATAAAACACGAATAAAATGACATTTTCTAAAAATGATTCCTAGCTAGATCGATTTATCGCCCCCGAAACCCCCTATATACTAAATTGTATGAAAATCGTTGGAGCCGATTCCGAGATTCCAATTATATATATATATATATATACAAGAATTGCTCATTTAAAGATACAAGATTACAATGGCCATTGCATTTGGGCCAGACCTATGCATTTTCAGTCTAGATTTCGGGACTGCTGGTTTAAATTGGAATCGTGGTGGGTATTTTCGAGTTGTGTCACTCAATTTTTTAAGAATTTTTGGTGAATATGAAAGCTAAAGTATACTCACTGTCTGTTTGTTATGTTTTTGGCTGAACGACTAAATAGATAACATTTGATAAGAAGTAACTAACTCCTTATCAAATAATAATACTAGCTAGGTCCCGCGGTGTAATTATCTAGTAACCAAGCTCCGAGCTTAGTTTTGAAGCTTATGTTATGTTTTGTTATGTTGCACTGTATCTCTCTAGCATTCAGTAAGGGTTTCACTGTGCAAGCTGCCCGGCTGTGGAATGAGTTGCCTGTTGCCATCAGGCTGCATAATTGCCCATTTTCAAAAATCTTATTTTTAAACATTTTTTCTCTCTTTGTTAATTGGTACGTACGTATCTTATATCTTTAAATGAGCAATTCTTGTATATATATATATAATTGGAATCTCGGAATCGGCTCCAACGTTTTCATACAATTTAGTATATAGGGGGTTTCGGGGGCGATAAATCGATCCAGCTAGGAATCATTTTTAGAAAATGTCATTTTATCGATAATTAACTTAAACATAAACTTGGAAGAAAAATAACAAAAAGGAGGCGTTTGAGTAGTCTCAACTGAAAAATATGTCTCTTCCTGACATCTATTGGCGAATAATAATACTATTTTTGTGAGCAACTAATTGCTTTAACGACACAACAGCAGATGGCGTTGTTAAGTGACACGAAGTCAATGAGTGTTTGCTTTGAGGTTAGACTAAAATCAATTGTTTATTTTCCAAAAAACACAATTAAAAAAAAATATATACCGAGCAAAGCTCGGTCATCCAGGTACTGTATTTATAAATATAGGTATATATTTTTACATATTATGTATACATTTATGTATTATATATTTAGATATATGTATCTACCTAAAGGTATTTGTGTAGATATTTTTTCTATATTTTTATTTGTTTACTATTGTATTTATAATAATAATAATAATAAAGTCATTTATTTCAGGTATAAAAACCCATAGGCAAACAATTGAATTAGCTTAAAACTAGATTAAATTTAAGTGTAAAAGAGAAAAAAAAAACTCTTAAAATAGTTACACCTGTAAAAGGGGTGCAACCACGTCCATAAAAAATCGCCATACAATTTATGTTGTCATTTTTTGTTCTTGTTCATGTGGAGAGATATCCAATGCCTGAACATGGGACTCCGTATATCGTCAGAGACAGCCTCAAGTATCTTGTTGTCGGAGCGACGCAGGCGATGCCAGAACGATGCAACCCTGGATCGTATAACGGCAAAAAAGTCAGGTACCCCCGCCTCGGCGAACATGCTCGACGCACTGCAGCATCGCGGTAGCCTCATAAGAGCCCGGAATGCGTCATTATACTGGACTCTTATGGTGTTTATTGCTTTCCGCGTGAACTTTATCCACAACTGGGACGTATACATGCATAGACAATACGCCTTAAAGAGTGTGGTCTTTACGTCATTGCTGCATTTAGCGAAACGGCGAGCGAGCATGTTACTCCTGATGGCAAGAGCCCTTCGTTCCCGCTCAATATCGGCATCATCCTGGAGTCGCTCCGACAACAAGTGTCCTAAATATTTGAATTGCTCCACAACCCTAACTGTCATACCACTCAAAAACACCTTGGGTACATTATCCGGACCCCTACCAGATGTAAAGACCATCATTTCGGTTTTGGAAGCGTTGTATTTCAAACCATGTGCATTAGCATAATGCTCACAGATTGAAAGCAGTTTCCTCAACCCCTTGATCGAGGGACTGAGGAGGACCATGTCGTCAGCATAACTTAAGTTGTTCACACACACGTTTCCCAGGTGACAACCGATCTTAGAGCTCCTCAGTTCCTCGATCAAGCCGTTTATATACAAGTTAAAGAGGTCCGGAGATGTGACCCCCCCTTGGCGGACCCCACATTCTAACCTGTATTGACTAGAGGTTGTGTCGCCCCATTTCACACAGTTAGTTTGGTTTTCGTACCAAAATCTCAGCAGTTTTACCACCTGTACAGGTACTTGTGACGCTAGTAATTTTGTCCAATGTTTATGTATGCCACCGACCGTTTGTCATATTTCGTTCTATCCTGTCCTGTGCCTGGAAGAAATCGCTTTAGGCGATAAGGCCGCCCTTATACTGCCGAATGATATTTTCTTTGTTTGTTTAACTTTGTATTTTTGGTGTGCAATAAAGATGTACTGATTTTTGGGGGCTGAGCTACCCACGTCCGTAGGAGTGTACTCTATTCTGATTCCCTACACGTGGTCCCCGGGTAGTGCTAACCGGGTAGCAAACTGATGGGAGGTTTCGGCCGTGGCTAGTTACCACCCACCGGACCAAGCCATGCCGTGAAATGACCTACTCGTGTTTCGGGATGTAGTCCGGTGTAACCGTTCCGAAGACGGGTCTGAGCAGTAGCGCACTTGTAGCGCCTCACTCAACTGCCGTCTTTGTATTTTTTCACTCTGCAAAACTTCAAGGCTAGAGTGAATAAGTGCCTTATAGGTCGTCGTGCTCCATCTTAGACCACAACGTCGCTTAACATCAGGCGAGTTGGTGGTCAAGCGCCAACCTATTCTAAATTTTTTTTAAAGTATTGTATTGTACCTCAATGTATCAATCCCGTACGCTGGCTGCGTATTCCTGTCCTTCCCCCCGTGCAGTATGGTAGCGGGGTCGATCACGTTGCCTATCGACTTAGACATCTTCCGTTTCTTGTCATCTACCACGAAGCCATGGACGAAGATTGACCTGAAAATATAATTATGTAGTCAGTCAAATGAAAATCAAATGTCTTCATAAAATTAGGTAAGTATAGAAGATACTAAAATTTTAAAAATCCCGACACAAATTTTCATCAAACATAAACAAAGAGCACTCCCGACTAATTTACCTTTAAAAAAAAAACTAAATCAAATTCGGTTCATCCATTCGGGAGCTACGATGCCACAGTCAGAAACACACACAGACATACGTCAAACTTATAACACCCCGTAGTTTTTGCGTCGGGGGTTAAAAAGAGCCATTACCTAGATGAACAAGCATATTATTTTCAAAAATTAGTTTCACAATTTTTGGCTTATAGCGAGTAACATCCATACTAATATGTATTATAAAATCGAAAGTAACTCTGTCTGTCTATCTATTTGTAAACTTTTCGCGGCTAAACAAATCTTGATGAAATTTGAAAGAGCCTGATGTGTTTTTTCCAAAAAAAAAAATCCCCGCTGCTTTAATAAAATTTCAAAAACTGACTGCAAAAAAATCTGTATAATAATCGTACCTGCTCACAAAATTTCACGAGAATCAGTTGAGATATGAGACCTATAGAGGAGACCAGACGTCGGCCACGAGATTGTAGACAAGTCACTAGTAATAATGTTTATCCCAACGATATTAATGTACTTCGTACAGCTGATCCAAACAAACAACGTTACACAACTTAATGAAGTATTAGAGCCAGCCCACCGTGGGCTGACCGCAGGTTTGCTGCAGCGTTGACTACTGAATTGCTAATTAACTTCAGGTTCACATTTTGATTACAGTAAATTAGCGCCGCCCCGTACACAACCACACTGCACGCGTGTTGGGACCACACTAATACGGTAATAAGTAAGGTGTAAGGATTTCAGTGCACTGGAGTGGACGAAAGTTTGTGTTCAGATGATGAAACCGTGTACGTAGGACATATACAGGTGTACTGGTAATCAATTAGCACCCTTTTAAAGCCATATTCTGTACATCAAAACAAACATATTTTGTTCTACGACTTTTAAAAACCTGCATTTATATCTTCCATACAAAAATTTATTTTATATTGTGTAAAAAGCATGCGCGCACTTTAAGGCACGTACCGACACGCGGGCATCGGATCGGATTGTATAAAGAGTTATATAAAGTGATAGAGAGAATCACCACATAAACTTAAAATGAATATGGGAAATTTGTAGAGTTTTGGGAAAAGCTGTAGAACAAAAGTTTGCATTGATGAACAGAATATAGTTGATTGAATCAAGTGTTACTTAGTGGAAGTTCATCTTCAAAACTGTTTCTTGAACCAATTACCAGAGTTTTTCCTCTCTAACGTCGCATTAAGTATGTCAAAGAATATTAATTTGTCAAATGTAATTCTTCGAGCACTTCATCGACACGTGTTCCGCCTCTCCACGAGACACCCTCAGGACGTGTTGACTCTCCGAGCGCGTGGCCGAGAACTCTCCACGTCTTGACTCTCGCTCGGAGAATCAACACGTCCTGCCTCGTGGAGAGGCGAAACACGTGTCGAAGAATTACATTTCACTAAGTAATATTCTTTGACGTACTTAATGCGACGATAGAGCGGAAATACAATAGAAATTGGTTCAAAAAACAGTTTTGAACAGAATATGCTCACAACAGGACGCTAACTGATTCCCAGTAGCCCTGTACATCGAGTATTCCCGACCTGTAGGGCGGGCGGGCCTGCAGCGCCGTGGCGAGCAGCAGGCTGGCCTGGAACCAGCCCGTGAGCTGGTCCAGCCCCTCCGCGCACAGCGCCGCGCCGCGCGCGAGCTTCCACGACACGCCCGAGTCGAACCAGATGTCCAGGATGTCCTGCCGGGCACAGGGAACCTCCTTAGGGAACGTACCCATACTACGTGGCCTTTTCGTACAATTTTTAACCCTCTTCCCTCCCCCCTCGGTGAACATCTGTACTCTATACTACTCTACTCTAAGACCCCTTCCCTCCTACTCTAGTTTTACGTAGTAATTCATAATTTTGAATCGTTTTTTGCAAACCAAACATTAAAAAATCGTTCCCCCCCTCCTTACCCTAAATGAGTCACGTAGTATGGGTACGTTCCCTTACTTAGGATACTTTTTAACCGCGGGTGAAACCGCGGGGCGCAGCTAGTAAATCCTACTAATATTATAAACGCGAAAGTTTGTAAAAATGGATGGATGGATGTTTGTTACTCTTTCACGCCAGAACGGCTGAACATATCTGGATGAAATTTGGCACAGAGACAGAGTATAGTCTAGAATAGCACATAGGAAACTTTTTAACCGTGGGTGAACCCACGGGGCGCAGCTAGTAAATAATAAATAAAAAACTATTTTTCATGGAATCGCTGACATTTGTTTTGTGATTTTAGGGTTGCTTCAATTGTAAAAGTTGTTTGTTGTGATGTAAAACATCAACCTTTAACATTTGCTTGTATCTTATCTTATATCTTTAAATGAGCAATTCTTGTATATATATATAATTGGAATCTCGGAATCGGCTCCAACGATTTTCATACAATTTAGTATATAGGGGGTTTCGGGGGCGATAAATCGATCTAGCTAGGAATCATTTTTAGAAAATGTCATTTTATTCGTGTTTTATCGATAATCAACTTAAACATAAACATAAAAGAAAAATAACAAAAAGGAGGCGTTTGAGTAGTCTCAACTGAAAAATATGACTCTTCCTGACATCTATTGGCGAATAATAATACTATTTTTTGTGAGCTTAATTGCTTTAACGACACAACAGCAGATGGCGTTGTTAAGTAACACGAAGTCAATGAGTGTTTGCTTTGAGGTTAGACTAAAATCAATTGTTTATTTTCCAAAAAACCCAATTAAAAAAAAAAAATACCGAGCAAAGCTCGGTCATCCAGGTACTATTAAAAAAATAGCGGTGTATAATCAACTTTAATTTTAGAAATGAAATTTGTGTTTTTATTAATCACAGGCTAAAGCGATGATAGCCTAGTTGGATAAGGCTCGCATATCAAGCCGGACGAAGCAGTTTCGATCCCAGGCAAAGGTACTCACCAATTTGTTCATTGTGTGAATATACGTATTAATTGCTACTACTACATGACTGCAGCCCGGTGTATTGCGACAGGCTCGCCCCCTTTCACATTTAGGACTTAATATCGTCTGGCGAAATGTGGGTGTTGTAATACACCTCTGCCAACCCCTCCGGGGAAAGGCGTGACGATATGTTATGTTATTAATTGACATCTACTACATAGCTGGAGCCCGGTGTATGGCGACAGGCTTGTCGTCGACAGGGCTATCACATTTGAGACTGAATATCGTCCGGCAAAGTGTGGTTATTGTAATACACCTCTGCCAGCTTCTTCGGGGGAGAGTTGTGACGATATCATTGTATTTAATTAAAAATAACCCTTAAGTGTTAATAAATATTTATGTTTT
This sequence comes from Peribatodes rhomboidaria, assembly GCA_911728515.1. Lineage (NCBI taxonomy): Eukaryota > Metazoa > Arthropoda > Insecta > Lepidoptera > Geometridae > Peribatodes > Peribatodes rhomboidaria. The sequence continues at coordinate 11,116,115 of OU452189.1, forward strand.
CTTTGTATGTATTTTATTCTTTCCTCACCTGTCCTTTAGTGACGTGTTTGACGTCGAGCCCCTTGTCCCTGATGACGTCACCGGGCAGCAGCCGCGTGACGTCAGCGGTCCACCACACGTCCGGACCGTCACTCTCGATCAGCTCGCAGAGACGTTCCACTATACGTCTGGAATATATACAGAAACACATGGTTATTTATGCAAGAAATCTATGGGATCCTACCCGTAAATAAATGTTCACAGGTGAATAGGAAATGTTTTAAACAGTGTTTACATGTCAGGTCATTGTCTCTCTCGTTTGAAAATTCATAGGAGTGAGAGTGACCAAGAGAATATCTCACGCGTTAGAATAAGGACTAGGTGGTGATTGACTATCTGTCTATTTCTGTCTGTTCCTCATTTCTCATACGGACCGCTTAGAGTGTGGAATACTCTGCCAGAGTGTGTGTTCCCTGACACTTATAATCTGGGTGTCTTCAAGGCAGAGGGAGCGGATTCGAACCCAGCCAACGGCACGCACGAATTTGTTCATTATGTGAACATATGTGCGTATTGTATGTCATCTGCTACATGACTGGAGCCCGGTGTATGGCGACAGGCTCGCCCCCTGCCACATTTGGGACTGAATATCGTCCGGCGAAGTGTGGGTGTTGTATCACACCTTTGCCAGCCTCCTCGGGGGAAAGGCGTGACGATATGTATGTATATGTTTATGTCTTCAAGTCTCGAGTGAATCGGTTTCTTCTCGACAAGCGTGTTCCATCGTAGGCCGCTTCACTGCTTGTCATCAGGCATGTTGGCGGCCAAACGAAAGGCTATTAAGAAATAACAAAAAAAAATCTTTCATTACACCACGCTACCTAGTAGATAACCCATATTACAAATTACATTATTTGGATGCGATTTTCAACATCAGTTAGATATTTTTTGGATTTTTTTGCGGCGAGCTAAGATGCTAATAGGCGACGAAAAACTAGTTGCCTCGAGACTGCTGAGCCTTGAGCACCGGCGTAAAGTAGCGTGTTTGACAATCTTTTACAGGCTGCATTTTGGCGAGTGTGCGCTTGAATTGCACGACCTAAACCCCTCTTCCCCCTTTTACAGCAGAACAAGTCGGAAAACGCATAAGTATCATCCCTACTTAGTCGATATACCACCTACTCGTACTAAGCGGTTCGCCTCCACCTTCTTAATACGAACGGCTAGGGACTGGAATCGTTTGCCACCATCTGTTTTTCCGACTAACTACAACCTAGGTATCTTCAAAGCCAGAGTGAATAAGTACCTACTAGGTCTTCGTGCTTCATCTTAGGCCACAATGTCGCTTCACATCAGGCGAGTTGGTGGTCAAACGTTGACCTATTCTTTATAAAAAAAAAAAAATTGACATAAACTTAATAGGTACCGTGCGAAGCCGGAGTGGGTCGCTAGTCTACACTAACTAGGCTCTGTCGACTGTAGACCTTGCGGCCGGCGTTTGCCTACTCTACAGATCGCATTCCTCAACCTATTTTCGTGATACTTTGTGAGCAGGTTCGATAATTATATAAATTTTTTTTTGCTGAGGCAGTTTTTGGCAATTTATCAAAACGACGGAGACATGATAAAAAAAAACTTTGCCATTAAAAAAACCATATAATTATCGAACCTACTCACAAAATTTTATGAGTATCGGTTAAGAAATGAGATCTGTAGAAGAAGACAAAGATCCGGACCGAAATCAGAGATTCGAAAGCATTTTCGTCGAAGCTAAAACAGAGACGCTTCGCTCGCTAACGCTCCCTCAGTCGATAAAATCGAAAGTAACTGTCTGTCTGTTTGTAGGTTTTCACGGCTGAACGGCTGAATAGATCTTAAAGAAATTTCACAATTAGTTACAGTATATCACAAGGAAGGTTTTTGGATGCAATTTTCTAAATAAACGCGAACGAAGTGGCGGGCAACAGCTAGTTGCTAGTTAGGTATATACGTATACTGGAAACTTCCACTTCCGCCAAGTAGCCACTAGTATTTATAGATATTACCTAGTTGTAAGCCAAAATTTGTGAGACTGTAATTTATTTATTATTTGAAAAAATAATGCCCCTCAGTTTCTTGCCTGTTCTTCTGAGTAGAGGCTCTTTATCCGAACAAGGCAGTCGAGTCTATTTAAATAACTTTGACGTTCAAAAACATTTTGACTTGACTTTGACTTTGACGTCACCAGCTAGCGGTACGTACTTGTCTACTACGACCTCTCCGCCGCTGTACAGCGCCGGCACGGGCACGCCCCAGGCGCGCTGTCTCGAGATGCACCAGTAGTGCCGCCTCTCCACCTGCGCCCTGAACCCCTGGCGGTGCACCGCACTGCTGGAAGGCGGCAGGATGGACACCTGTTCCAGACCTGCCTGGGAAATACACAACCACCTTTATAATTACCGGTGTGTGCATTGTGTTGCGATGACAGCCTAGTTGGGAGTAGGTCCGCCTCTCAAGCCAGAGGGAGTGGGTTCGAACCCAGCCGACGGCACGCACCAATTGGTTCATTACAATGACTATGAAACCTGTTGACTTATGATACAGTTTCCCCTCGTAAGTAGTTGAAATCCACTGTTTGCTACTGCGAGTACGTCAGTTTGGTTTTTCCTTTCGGCGGAGAAGTTGCGGATGAAAACAAGCAAAAAAATATTTAAAAATGAGTTACTGTGCAGTCAAACTCTTTGGAAAGCACAGTAAGACATCCGGCTGTGGAAAGGAAGGCATATCGTTCCACAAGGAAGTTATTTTCTTACAGTAATTAAAGAAAACTTAGTAAACTATTTTCGGAATTAAAAACGAACATTAAAAAAAAAAAAAAGGAACGCGTTGATGTCTTTCGTTCCATCCTGTTCTGTCGAGTGTTCTCTTGTATCACTCTGTCTCGTTTTACCCCTCTAGTTTATCGCTCGCGAGGAATTAGTGTTGTACCCTCAGACTATCGATATATATCGGTATAACTTATCGATATTCAATTTTGATTCAAAAAAATATTATGGAAACTGCCGTGGTTTTCTCACATTATGATTTAATGATGATAAATGATACGGGAATTACTTACGTACGTATTAAGTCAGTTATTCCGACTATAGTTTCACCGCATTTGGCGGTCTTTTTTAAGGCGAGTGCTAAGCGAGAGGTAGCCGCGCGCGCACTCTTACTCTCATGTATAATTTGAAACCTAGTCTTTAAGATAATTTCATTTCTTAACAGATCAGACAAAATAAATACTTGAATTGTATTGTCTAGGTTTTTCATCTTACTATTTGTTATTAATTTGATGTCGTAAATTATGAACACAAAAGGAGGTATTCAATTTTATCGATATATTATTTTGTTTGTTTGTCGTCGTGTCAATCACTATATTCATAGCTCAGATTGCGTCATCCAAACGATCGGCCAATCGCAAGTGTGCAGTGCTACCTCGCCCCCTGCCCGCGCTGGTGAGTCGTGTTTTAGGAGAAATTTTGTTTATCATCCATCAACGGTTTATAATGATCTGTGGTTATAATAGACTAGCTGCGCCCCGCGGTTTCACCCGCGTGCAAAAAGTGTTACTCTTTCTAACGGCTGAATAGATCTGGATGAAATTTGACACAGAGATAGAGTTAAGAGTATAGTCTAGAATAGCACATAGGATACTTTTTAACCACGGAGTGCAGCTAGTTGGCTCCAGATATAAATTCCCTTCGTGAAAAAGGTATATCTAGAATTTATTAACTGTTATGAAGGGGACGGCGCGTACGCAGTCCCCACTACCAAAAATAACGCGTCCGAGTTATCCACATTAGGGATAATCGCAGAGGTCAACCCAACCGCAGTGCAATGGGAGGGCCTCGCTCTGGGGGAACCGCCTTCTTGATCACGGTGTCCCCTACGCCAGGTAAGTATGAATAAACTGCCGCGCCCGAAATGCCTTGCGGCTTGCCGGAGAATCTCGTCACCGCGATTCAGAAAACACCCGCTCGCCACGACAAGCCATCTAGTGCGCGCACGGGGAACTAAACAAGCGCACTGCCCAACGCTCGATGGCGTGTTCAATGTTGCTATGGAAACGTTATAGATGGCACTCTGCTCAACAGTAATGCAATAATTTATTTCACATAACATATAATACAGGTTGTTTTCTGTGTTAAATTACAAGACATTTCATTTAAACCAATCGAAATCACAAAACAGTGCACCTAAAAATATTCATTAAAAACCAAATGCAGATTTTAATATGTGTACATGTAATTAGTCTTGAACCCAACCCTAAGAAAACTGCGGGAGCACCCCTAATATAGAAGTATCTGCAGTATAAAAATAAAAAAGAATTATTGTCAAAGAGAGTAAGGGTGTTTGTGCACTACAAATAATTTTACATTACTAACAACAACATTACGAGTACATAATTACAGTTACAGTAGGACTTAGGGAGCTAGCCCTGTAATCAGTTTGGTCCATTGCAGTACACGCCGGTGGTAACGAGATGGCGCTGTTAAAATGACATCACTTTCTGAATCGCGGTATCAAGATTTACCGACAAATGAGGGGCCTTTTCGTAAGTGGCTTTTATCGTCACTCTGGTTTCCCTTCAACACGTATAAATCTTTCGCCTTTTACTAAAGATTTCCGTGGAGGGGAACACTCAAATGAGTCTTACTCATGTTTTTGGAAACCCTACTTCTGTAGGGATTATAATTAAAATACACCCACCAATGGACTGAGCCAGCGTGGTGGATAACAGGTCAATGTCCCTCGACGTATCTCCCTCGATGACTTTGCCTGGTATAGCGGTCCAAAGTCAAAGATGGTCGCATGGGAAACATGTAAACCGATGCATAAATAAGACCGAAATAAGTCATTCATAAATTCGAAGGAGATGATGGAGATGACAAGTGACGTCAACAGTTGTTGTTTCCCAGCGCAGACATCCAATATAGTAGCAGACCAAACATTAATTGCTAGTTATTTTTATACATATAGATGATCAGTTTATCCTTTTTATCCCCCAGTAACAATTCAGTAATAGTATCTCTTTCATTTACCTGTTGCAACAAGGTCTCACACATAAACAAAAGACCGTTCGTAGCCATGTCGCCATGTATAGCTAGGGATGGTTGTCATGACGACAGCACGTGAAAGTTCGGTTGGTTTGTTGATATTTATTGTATTTTTTTTATATATAAGAAAATCGGTGAACATGGTAGAGTGCAGTGCGTACCGGTGTAAAAGTGCTTCATACAGCAAATTATCCATTGGATTTACTTTTTATCGGTGAGTTCGATGGTTACATTGTTGTTCTTAGAATTCCATTCGTTTTCTCCAAGGAATTTAAATACATTTATGTGCAAGCCAAAGGGTTTCTTTTTATTTGTTAGTGTTTTTAAATTTAAATTAGAGTAATCAGAGCGTCATAAGTAAAATTTAATGGGGTGGGGCAAAATTTAAATTTGACAGCTCAAGTACCTTTAACAAAACAGAGAGAGGATTGTGAATCTATAGGAATAAAGATGATAACATAGACGAATAATAGGATTCATTGCTTAACTTTTTCTTTGTCCACTAGTCAGTGTCAGCCATGTCAGAGGCCATCGGGCGGTCTAGAAACTCTGACATCAGGGCTTGCCACTAGAGTTATACGAACTTGCTTGCTTAGTGTCAAACCTTTACCTTGGATAAAGTAAATATAGGTTGAAAGATACCTAGTTAAAAGATATTTGAGTTGAAATCAATATAATTATAGTTATCCCTTTAATCCTATTTACACATTATCATTTTACATTTGAGTTATTTTTTCGGCAATAAAATAACATTACATTTACACAAAATAATTAAAACTGACGCCTGCTTGTCACGATATATCACTGTTACGTATCTTTGTTGTGAAGGTGCGCAGAGCAAATTGTTGAAAGGCGATTAGGTTTCCACTAATTTTCATTTTTACTTTGACGAATTATTTTTGTCCACTGATCGGCTAAACTGGATCCTTAGAAACCTAAAGATAATTTATTGGGAAAATATAAAAATACCTTGTGGCAACACTTTTTTCAGAAACTTTTCGCTCTGTTGACAGAACTAATTACAATTATTAGCTTTTTAAAGCACATAAAAATATATTTAAGAGTTACGGAAGATGTGTGACGTTGCCTTTTCTTACTGTTTTGGATATTCTGAAATTTCGACATGAATTGACTACACAGTTCACCATATTTATTGGTTAGTACGGAGATGTAACCGTTACTGGATGACATCGAAGACTGACTACTGAACTAGCCGACTTTCAATAGTTTGGCTTACTTTTTTTGGAATCATTGTTTTTGACCAAGTGCTCCCAGGCAATAACAGAATTTGAAATATCTGAGGAAATGCCTTTTTTTTATGTCGTCTACAAGACAGCTAGCTACACTTAAACGGGCACCGCGTGGTATTCTTTTTAAAACGGGTAGATTATTTTTAAAGTGTTAAAGAGTTTCCCAAAAGGTTGAAACTGAAACTGTTTCACATTGATCTAGAATTGGTGGTGCTAGTATGAATTTTTAAGCCCCGATTTCCTAAAACCGGGGTTGAGAGCACTTCATATTTCACTTTGTTTTCCATTGATACATTGGTAATTTGTAAATGATTTTGTGTGGCTGCATCTTGCGATGATGTACTTACTTTACTATTATCATGATCTCGTTGTTTTGGGTCATGATAATAGAAAATTACTACGCAAGGTTAGCATTACGGGATAGTAAAATTAAGAAGGGGACGGCGCGAGTATATTTCTTGTTCTTTTAATTTTCTTTTCCAGAATCCGCTTTCTGGAAAAGAAAATGTTACTAATTAAATTGAATGAAGGGGACGGCGCGTACGCAGTCCCCACTACCAAAAATAACGCGTCCGAGTTATCCACATTAGGGATAATCGCAGAGGTCAACCCAACCGCAGTGCAATGGGAGAGCCTCGCTCTGGGGGAACCGCCTTCTTGATCACGGTGTCCCCTACGCCAGGTAAGTATGAATAAACTGCCGCGCCCGAAATGCCTCGCGGCTTGCCGGAGAATCTCGTCACCGCGATTCAGAAAACTCCGGCTCGCCACGACAAGCCATCTAGTGAGCGCGTGGGGAACTAAGCAAGCGCACAGCCCAACGCCTCGATGACGTGTTCGATGTTGCTATTGAAACGATATAGATGGCACTCTGCTCAACAGTAATGCAAAATAAATAATACAGGTAGTTTTCTGTGTTTAATTACAAGACATTTCATTGAAACCAATCGAAATCACAAAACAGTGCACCTAAAAATACTTATTTAAAACCAAGTGCAGATTTTGATATGTGTATAATTAGTTTTGAACCCAACCCTAAGAAAACTGCGGTAGCGCCACTAATATAGAATTATCTGCAGAATAAAAATAAAAATGAATTATTGTCAAACATAGACATGACCTATGTAATAGGGCGTATTCTGTGTTGTCAAACAGAGCTACTTGCATTGAGGAGTTACATTACATAATTACAGTTACAGCAGGACTTAGGGAGCCAGCCCTTCGACCAGTTTGGTCCATTTCTTAATTCCAGCCGCATATTTTTCGTAGAAAATTTGTAAAGTTTCCTTATTTTGTCACCTTTAACATACGTTGTAAGGATAAAGTGTAGTTTCCACGCGTAGCAACTTCCACAACAAAGTTGATACACTACCCCATATAATGATTGTAATTGGTATACATATATACTATATACTCATAGTATACTATAATATTTTTTTTAGGGACATTTAGACCATAGGTCTACGTCAGCCCCAACGTAACCTTACATATTTTTTTACACTTAACTAATTTAAGATTCACCTTAAAATTTATTATCAAATTAACCAAAACCTGGTGGAGCTGGGATCATTCAGAGCCTGGAGAAAAGTATTCACCAGACCGTGAATCATTCCAGCTCCTTTACTGCTAGGCTCAGAAAAATACCGTGAATTACCCCCACATTGTACTTATTCACATCAAGTTCGGCAAAAATTACTATGCTATTTTAAAAATGGAACATTTATGAGTTTGTTTGTCGGGGGTTATCTCCGAAACTACTGTCTCGATTCTAAAAATTCTACACTACTAGAATGCTACATTATCCCTGAGTGACATAAGCTATGAAATGCGAGCGCAGCCACGGGCAAAAAGTTAGTTTGTTATAACTTAGGTACTGAATGTATTGAACTGATCGTTACTGACGGAGAAAGTGCTACATTTGCAAATCTTGACTAATCCTACTAATATTATAAACGCAAAAGTTTGTAAGAATAGATGCATGGATGGATGGATGGATGGATGGATGAATGTTTGTTATTCTTTCAGGCCAAAACGGCTGAATAGATCTGGATGAAATTTGGCACAGAGATAGATCATAGTCTAGAATTGCACATAGGATACATTTTAACCGCGAGTAAAACCGCGGGGCGCACCTAGTCATTACTATAAGTGTCCCTCGAACGGAGACCTCCCATTTTTCCATAGCTGCTCGTACGATTTTGCTCATGTTTGAACTCAAAAATTGTATTAGCACCAACTACTTGCCTGCAAAATTTCATGAAGATTGGATCACAGTAGGCTCAGAGACCTCGGTTATCTCGGTCAGTTAAATTTATCCTAATTTAATATCTTAACCCATTAGAGGCCAAACATAAACCAAACATAATTCTTTAAATTTGCCTTTATTTCTATGTTACAATAAGACTAACTAAATAGGATTTGCAAAGAAAAAAAAAGATTTTAAATTTTTTAAGTGTTTTTAGGGGGTGTACACGATTAGGTACAGCGGCCGCTTATAGGTGAAAAATTTCGAAGCATGATTTTTGGATGCAAAGTGTTTTTAGACACTTCTTGCACTCCCAAAGAACTCTCGTATGACATATTGCGCAACGCAACGGTTTTTCTAGTTTTTTGGGGTAGTGACCTTTGCATTCTTGAGGTAATCCGGGTATCAACGATGAAGATGGTCTAGCATTGTTCAGTGTTTCTTGGCGTAAATAGTAACTAGTAATGCTACGGCGGAACAAAAGTTGATCCATATGGTCTTTTCTGCTCAAAGCATGTAAACGCCAATCATTTGCAACAGCCATGTCCAGCTTATTACGTAAATAATACCCACCACCATTTTTTTCCACGAATGGCGATCCTGTAAAGCGATATGGATTGATCAAGCTCATCCACACCTCCCATGCCCTTGTTGTACATACATGGGGTATCTCAAAATCAGTCTTCTCGTGTTTTATTCCGCACCATCGTTTTACAAGACCTAATGGCTCAAACACTATTGTCTTACCATCTCACTAACAACAGATCATTGGTTTTATCGAAGCGATAGTCGTATGCCCTTTCCATCTTCTTCATTTCTTTTGTGCTTACAAGAAGACACTTTTTGGTTCGGTTTTCTCGCAAAGTTCCAGTATCATGATATCCCAACTCTCGTAAATCTACTAACAGATCATAACTCGTGAAAAAGTTATCGAAAAATACTGTGTGATTTGTCGGTTGACAGCAAACCGACAAATCACACAGTATTTTTACACAGTAGTATTTAGAATTTCCAATAGCGTCTTGACAACCCTGGATCCCAGGGGCTCGGTGGAAGCATTAGTTGATTTACCGCAATAAATATGTTGGAGAAAACTTTCGCCATGTAGGCGTGTGCTGACGTTGCTGCAGTTTCTTTGCTCGCTTTGCAGCCAACGATTCGTCGTCACTGCTGAAAGAGACACCATCATCATCGCCATCGTTGTTGGTAAAAACTTCGACATTACCAGGAACATCTTGAGGAAGTGAAGTGGTCACCAAATCTTCGTCGGCCCCCTATTCTTCATCCGTCACAACGCTCGGATCTAGCAGTATGATTGCAAATTCATACTCTGCATCATCGTCACTATTGTTAAGAATAGCTTCAACAGCTTCCCGAAGCCCTTTGAAGCTTTCAGCACCAATAAAATTGCTTCCGATGCATATCTTAGTAATCTGAAAATAAAATAGTTTTACTCCCAGAAGTGGCCACTGTACCGATTTCTGTACAGCTGTATTTCATACAAAATAAAATCGAAACTATTTCACTACCATTGACAAATATTACTAAAACAGATACCATATATTATAAAATATCTAAAAACAATTATTTAGTAAAAATATTTCTCGCAAAACATATAATAATAATAATAATGTGTACTTACGTGTCTAGACGTTTCGCGGACCAACTTTAACCTTTTGTCAAAAAAATATTTGCAAAACTACCCACTTTTAAAAAATATATTTAATTGTCACCATTTACCCTCTTATATTAAATAAATAGTAACTACCATAAAACTTAATAGAATTCATTATAAAAATTTAACTTGACCTGTACAGAAATAGGTACAGTGACTCGGAATGGGTTAATATATATAAATTACGTGTCACGTTGTTTGTCCGCTATAGACTCCTAAACTACTTAACCTATTTCAATCAAATTTGCACACCGTGTGCAGTTCGATCTAACTTAACAGATAGGATAGCTCACATATATGTATATATAAATAATAAACGCGATCAAAGTCGCGGGGTGACAGCTAGTAAATAATATAATAATTTACCTAAATGCGAAAGTGAGTTTGTACGTTTGTTTTGCTTTCACATTCTAGCTACTCAACCTCAGCAAACAAGGTTGTTTGTCTGATCTGAGTACTCAACCGATCATCACACACGTCGTCAGAGCCACAAAAAAGACAAAGGGTACATTTCATCCAAAAACTCTAACTTTTCCTGTGGGACCGCGGGGCGCAGCTAGTAATTATCATAATGATCTATAAATATAATGAGCTAGTTATTATCATGATGAATATCTTACCAGAGCCTCGTCTTTGATAGCCTGCGTGTCAATGAACCACTGGTCGCTGGCGCGCAGTATGACCGGCTGCTTGGTGCGCCAGTCCAGGGGGTACGAGTGCACGAACACCCCCCGGTGGAGGACGCTGCTCCCGAGCAGAGAGATGACGGCCTCCTGGCCCGCCGTCAGCACGGGGAGGCCGTCCAGCTCGGGGGAAACCTTGCTGTAGCAACCGGCTTCGTCAACGTTGCACTCCTGAAATTATAGAGTTGCTAAACTTCAACAAGTGTCAATATAATTATGATTTTATGATATACTAGCTCTTGCCCGCAACTTCGTTCGCGTTTATTCATAAAATAGTATCCATCCAAACCCTCCTCGTGATATACTGTAACTGATTATCAAATTATGAATAATCTGTTACCAAAGAGATCAAAGTCCAACATAAAAAAAAATACTGGCTGGTTTTGAGTAGTTTTAATTTTAGTTGTCAGTTGTTATTTTAGTACCAACTACGTACTATTTAGTGATGTTGTCCGACGCATTTGGTAAGCGGAGCGGAGAGTTTTTTTGGTTAATTTACAGAAGTCTATGACAAAAAGGTTTATTTATTCAGAAAAAAGGATCCTAAAACCTTCCTTGTGACATACTGCAACAAGTTATTAAATTTTATCAAGATACATTCAGCCGTTTAGCAGTGAAAAGCCTACAAACAGACAGACAGACAAGGTTACTTCCGATTTTATACATAATTGTTATAAGAAAAATAGGGTTTACAAATATATGGGTTTTATAATATCCTAACTTAATTATTTTATTATATTATAAATGTTAATCACAAAAATGTTAAAATAACATGAAAACGTTTTTTTTGCTGAATTAATGTAACACTTTAGAGGTATCCCAGGATGAGTAGAAACATCTTGAAAGGATACGGTCTGGATTCCGATCAATAATCCTGTAAAATGCTAGTCTGTACATATGTATATACAGTGAAACCTGGTTAAGTGGGACCTGGATAAGTGAGAAACCTCTATTATTGAGAGTCGCAATGAGGTCCCGATTCTTTTTCATTAAATTACCTCTGTTAATGGGACTTTTTGAACCTGGTTAAATGAGATTTGAATTCTAACACTTTTTTTATGTTTACCCTTTATATTTGAGACTCTGTAGCTCAATTACCTGTGTAAGTGAGATAAATTAATCAAGTTTTAACACGTTTTGACATGTTTGTTTACACACATTTCGCGTTGTCTTTCGCGCATGCTTTGTTTGTTAGGTTATCTCAGGTTTTGATCTAAAACAATGGAATAAAAGTGTTTATTCCGTTGTTTTTAGTTTTATTCCCATTCATACATACATTAAATTCATAACACCAAAAATACGTATTTTTATTAACATTTTCACCTCTAAAAATAGAAAAACGGCACATTTCGACCTCTGTAAGCCTCTGTAAATGAAACAACTATAATTTTAAACCTGCTTAATTGGAAAACTGGATTATTGGAAACCCTCAATAATTGGTACAAATGTCTTGGTCCCTTGAGATCCCAATATTCCCAATTAACCAGGTTTCACTGTATTATAGTCGTGGGTAACTCGAACCGGAACCGGTTCAAAAATTCAGATCACTTGGTTTGGCTCGCTTGAGCCGCGGCTCAACTCTGAAACAGGCGGCTCAAGTCGAACGACTCAAACGATTTTGTCATTCATCAAAACGAACGCGAGAACGAAGAGAGCCGATTTGACGCGATGTGTTCCAAGTCCGAATACGAAATGTATTGTAGTGTGAGCATGGACGAAACAAAGCTATACCACAGAAAGAGAAGGAGACAAATTCTTAAGAAAAGCTATGCCTGCACGCGCAGTGATAGCGGAATGCTAAAATAAACTATTGACGTACTTATTATTAAAATGTAATGCTATATTTTAATATATTAATGTTCTCATAAAATTAAAGTTGGAAATACAAGCTTATATCTATTAATATATACCTACTAGAGTGTGTACGTAAGTTTAGTTACAAGTCAAAATTTAGAAATTAAATTAAACCAACAACTAGGTAATAGGTAGATATTTAATCACAGTTATTTAAATTGAATGCTAAAAAAAACAATTCCTCTTTTCAAAATCATGACTTTTTCATTGTACCAATTACGTACCTATATGAATATTAAATATAATTTTAGGAAAACGAATACTATAGTAGTTCTTAAAAAAAAACCATAAATTTTTTTCATGGTTTGAATGTACTAAAATTGATACTTACCACATATTTTAACTTTTAATTAAGTCTTTTGATATTAAATTGCTCTCCTGTAATTATGCAGTTTTTTGTTTCGATACTGTACGTAGGAACAGTCGATTTTTGACCAACGTATACGAGAACGAGACAAACCTATATCGGGGAAAAGAGAGAAAGAGATATACGTCTCACAGACTCGCATCGCGGGAAAACATTATTTGAACGGTAACCAAAGCATGTGTGTGAGCCAAACTGAGCTGAGTTCGAAGTTTACTTCGTTACTCACTAGATGACTCACTCGAGTCAGGACGCATATTACGTAGAAAGGAGTGGTTTTTGAGCTGACCTGTGAGCCGGTTCACGGTTCCGGTTCAAGTGGCTGACCTGAACCGGAGTCATGGCTCAAGCAAATCTGTTGAGTTACCCATGGCTACTGTATTATTGTCTGTTTGACAGATATTTGAGTATATCTGTCTTACAGATTTCTGATTTCAAAATATATGTAAATGCCCTACCGAAGTAGGGTGTCAAAAAACATGAGTAAGACTCATTTGAGTGTTCCCCTCCACGGAAATCTTTAGTAAAAGGCGAAAGATTTATTCGTGTTGAAGAGAAACCAGAGTGACGAACTGAAACGCTCACAAAAACACCACTCGTTTCTCGGTAAATCTTGATACCGCGATGCAGAAAGTGACGTCATTTTAGCAGCGCCATCTAGTGGCAACCAGTGACATCTAGCGTGTACTGCAACACTACAGAAGCAAAACATTTTTTCCCTTATTATTAAACATTCTATAGTCTCGGACACTAGCGGATCCAAGGGGGAAGGGCGTTTTATAATTATAATCTTATATAAATCGCATTTTACAATCGTCGAAAGTGTCCGAGTTTTTTTTATTGTTTTGTGTTTACCTACCTTGATATGTTACCTCGGAATAGATATACAGTAAAACTATTAGTTGAACCAATCTCTAGTATATTTCCGCTCGAACGTCGCATTATGTACGTCAAGGCATTTGAATTTTTTATTCTATTTTTAATTTGGAATATTTTGAATGATTTAATTAAATTTACTAGAAAACTATACATTTTGATACTTTGACTGCCTCAGACCTTTTGATACTTTGAGCCCACGTCTCCAAACTCAGAAGGCAGGTTCCCACCTGCCTTCTGAGCTTGGAGGCGTGGGTTCGATTCCCACCATAGGGCAAACATGACATTTGTGTTCGTTCTATGTCTGGGTGTTAATCTTAAGTTAAGTTTAAGTATGTATTTAAAATTTTATATGTATCTTATTTCAGTCTCTGGCAGCCACAGTACAAGCTTTGCTTAGTTTGGGGTCAGACTACCGAGTGTGCAAATGACCCAGATATTTGAGAAAAGTTTTATACAGAATTTAATGTAATTGATGAATAGCCCTGCTGTAAGAATTCAACTTACAACTGTCATCCCATTGTTGATCCCGACTAGGAAGTCGTCGGGTCCGTGCGCAGGCGCCGTGTGCACCAGCCCCGAGCCCTTGCCGGCGCTCACGTGACCCGCGGGCAGCAGCGGCCGCAGCCCCGGCGCGAGGGGGCTGGAGTACCGCGTGTCGAGGAGCTGAGACCCTGGAATGTGGGGGAAACATGGCAATAGTTTAGGAGGGAGGATGAAATTTCAGAGCGTCGCGCTCTGAAATTTCATACAAACGCGCTTCTCAAATTTCTTGAAAACCATTTGTCAAATTATGATGAAATGCATAGTTCATTTAATTGTACATGCTAACATGTACAATTAAATGAACTATGTCTCCGCCCCTATGTTCTTGGTTTTTTTAAAAAACGTCCTCAAGAGAAAATAGAGCTATGAAAAATATCCGCATTTTTAAGGGGTCAGTTTTGACTGATTTATTCAATAGGTAGACAAAGCAAATCAAAAATTCCTTTACATAGGGAGGATGTCTACATCATTATCTGTTCAATAAATCCATAATACAAGGGAAATTCTTAGTTATTTAAAAATGATTACAGAAGTGCATAAGTCATAAAAAAATTGAAATTGCAATTTGTCACTCTGTAGGTAACTTTAAAGGCTCGTCAGTATCTTTACTAGTAGTACACGGTTTTAGATGAAAATTGCTATGCTTGGAGTAGCTTACAACATGGATTAACACATAATAAAATACTACTTATAAACCATGGGAAACACCGCGGAGCGGAGGTAGAAGCGGAGCGGTAGTAGTTGGGGTATAGAGTGACCTTCTCGAGTGTTTTTATTATTATTCTGATGTGTTTAATAAATAGTTTATTATTATTATTATTTGTTGAGACTGGCAACTTTAAGCTAATGCATGTCTTTTTCAGTGCACTTTGATTTGTGTTTTTTTTTTAAGTAATTGTTAAGTCCTTTTTTAAAGCAATTAACTGATGATGATTTGAAGCATTTATCTATAGTCTTACCCTCAAATTGAAGGATAGTCTCAATCTCTGCATTCAAAGTCTCTTTTAAAGCATCGACCAGCTCGCTGGCTACAATGTATAGCCCATCCCTTTTTTGTATGGAGACGCAGCTGTACTGCAGGAGCGGGTTGTAGCAGATCGCGCGGTTGGCCACCAGAGTCCAGGGGGTTGTGGTCCAAATTATTGCTGATAGGGGTTTGCTGGAAACATTAAAGATTTTTGTTACATTAAGATATTAGAGAGAAAGAAAGATTATATTTTAGGAAGAATATCTCTTTTCACTTTGTGCTATAGAATTTTTTATTTTTTTTAACTGGCTTATCTTTAATTTGTACCCGACTGCGCAAGGAGGGTTATGTTTTTCGAGTGTATGTGTGTATGTAAGTAGGTATGTGGGTATGTTTGTATGAGGTTTCTTTATCACACCCTACAGCCTAAACAGCTTAATGTTTCTCGACATGTGAAGTGTCATTTGAATCGTCTTGATCGTGGAAGTGACATAGGGTACAACATTTTGTCTTGCAGGAAATAAAAATTAATGTAGAAAATTTTTACAATCATCAATTTCAACTATCTTGTAATGGGAGCTGGGCAGAATTGGGGTAGTTTTAGGAATCATTAAGATAACTAACTTAGCATTATTCTTATTAAATTTTGTTCTTTATTACACTCACCCTTTTATAACGTCCTGTAGTATTTGTGGAGGCTTCTGTATGGGAAAGGAGACATACACTTCAGTGCTCTTGTAATGGGGGTCGTAGTCTAACTCAGCCTCAGCTAGTGCTGTCCTGGAAACATTGAAGTTGTATAATTTAGTAATTGGACACCATGACAATAATATGTAATTCAAAATGATGAATGTGATAAAATTTAGAAAGTTTGCCCTATATGCCAGAAGAAAAGTTAAATGTACAAAGACAAGTAGGAGGTACACAAGGAAAACAGGACATTCCATCCCAAAGAAAAAACTAAATGTAATTTCCATTAATTGTATCTTTAACTCTAGTCAATTCCTGACTGATCTCTCAGAATATTGCATGCTCAGCTGTTAATCCTTTATTATTCAATGTGACCTGTTATTACAGAGCTGACAATAAAGGAATTTGAATTTAAAGACAAACTGCACCCCGCGGTTTCACCCATGGTCCTACAGGAACCGGTACTTTTTTGGGTTAGAAAGTACCTATCTTTTTCTATATCCTTGACCATGTGTATGCATAATTTCATGATAATAGTAGTTAAGGAATGAAAGGTTAACAAATAAACGAACTCACTTTTTATAATATTAGTTAGGATACAATTAGGATAGGATTAGGATTTTAAAAAAACTGTACTAACTTGGAGGATGGTGACCAGTACACCGGTTTCAAAGCACGATAAATCAATCCCTTCTCGTACATGTTATAAAACTGTCTCAACTCATTCTGAACATAATCTTTACTTAGAGTCAAGTAACAACTATCCCAGTCTGCCATGACGCCCCAACTTTTGAACACAGCTTTCTGTTTCTCTACCGTTTCTAATGCAAAATTTCTAGCTATTTCCCTAATTTGAACTGGATCAGTGAGATTCTTGTCTTTAGACTTTTTCTTGGCTTTTTGTAGGGCTTTCAGTTCTATTGGAAGACCGTGGCAATCCCATCCTGGGACGAAATGGACCTTATTGCCTTGTAGGACTTGGCTGCGGTTGTTTATGTCTTTTATAATCTGAAATGTAAAATACCTACTAATTGTTTGTTAACTATGTATTGTGAGAGATTAAATGAGCTATCTACTTAATTTCAAAATAATTTAAATGCAATAGATGGGCTGTCAATGAAGCTGTCCAAAGGAATTTAGCACATTATTTTTTTGAATAGGTACATATTTAGATTTGTATTAGGTACTCAGCCATAAGTAAGATTTAGATATGTAAACAATATCTTTACAACTTATAAATAGTCAAGTGTTACCTTATTTACAGCATGCCCCATGTGTAAATCTCCATTGGCATAAGGTGGCCCGTCATGTAATACATACTCTGGACCTTGAAGGTGCTCCCTCTGCCAGTTATAGAGCTCAGCAAATTGAGCGGTCTGAAATTTGGATAATAAAGGTTCTTAGTAAAAAAACATATGACATGCTCCTTAAGATTCAATACCATGGGCAGTACTGACGGATGTGTCGATCTAGTTTTAAAAAAACAGTACATTGTAACTTTTTCAGGGTGTAAGTAAGTAAGTGTCAGTACATTGTAACTTTTTCAACCTTTTGAATCTCTTCTTTTATAGCGTTACTAGATCGAGTTGGAAAATTTGTCTTAGGGAAAAGAATAGTATGTGAATACGTCTTTGTTTTCGGCTCGGCCGAACTTTTTAAGCGTATGCTGCTTCTATAACTCCATTTTCTTATTATTTCTTTGTAGTTTTTATACAAAATCGCTGAATTTCTTGATAAATTCATTTTGTTTTGAGGCTATGTTTTGACTTTTGAAATTCGTAGTTTAGGCTTTTCTTTGTATATGACATTATTTTCATAAAAAGGTTGATGAAACTTTTTTTTTTGTTTCTGTACTGTCTGTGGTTTGTCCCACAACGGTAACCATTCACCATCCTGCCCAGCAATCTTCCTGCATACATCCTGCATGTCATGCAGTACGGTGAATGTTGTCGTGTTCTGCAGTGCGTTCAACGACGACGACGCCTCCATTCTGATGCCTGCTTTGCTGTCCTGCAAGCAGTACTGCAAGGCAGGATGGTGAATGGTACCTTTAAGTGGTTAAGGCCGCACACAGGTACGGAATCATGTTTTCACACTGTCATTGGAGAAAAGACTGTCAAGTGTCAATGTCATTTCATTCCGAATTTCCAACTCCCCTCATGCTTCTCCCTCCCCTCTTAATTTCCGCTCAAGTGCATCAACACCTACAACAAAATAATAATTTCATAATAAAAATCTTATCGGGCTCTTGAATTGTCCTCGAGTTATATCAAAGGTAACGTTGCAATGTTAACTATTCATTTACTCGTCGATCCGCGCATATGGAGGGCGTTGAACACCCGTTTCTCTACATTTGGTCGACTGTTAGTTTCTGTTTGTATTTTGACCGTGTTATCTAGTGATTTGATTATGATTATTTGGTGTTTGTTCAGGCACAGATGACGAATCAACCGTCACCAGTCGAGGAGCAGGAGAAGCTCCTTGAAGAGGCTCTCAATGTTGTGAAAGTTCAGGTAAGAAAGATGTAAGCGAACTGCTCTGTAATCATAGACCGCCCACAGGATGTTATCTGAAACAACTTGATTGTTTAAATATTGGATATTATGTTATCTATTTTAGTTTTTAAATAATAACTGTAGTGCCCATACATGAACATGTATTTGCAACATTTTTGTGGCAAATGTGGTTAAAACCTGTTCTGACATAATTATCTTGAATTACAAATGAGGGCTATGTAACAAATTAATAAAATTGTATCTGTAAAATTTGAATCATGGTGTCATCTTCCATTTGAGAAACAAAACAATAATCACATTGTTAAGGATGGCTGTCTAGATTTGCTCAGAAAAAACTTAGGAGTGGGTATCCCATTGAAGTTTTAGATAAGTTGTTCAGAGTCATGTATGGATCGCAACTAAAGTTGCAATCCATATCAACTTAATCAACGGATATCAACGGATCGCAACTAAAGTTGCAATCCATATATTGTTCTGTATGGATGGCAACTGTTGTCGCAGAAAAACAGATAGCCTGTGGCAAAGAGAGAAGAAGGAAAATACAATGAATGTTGATGGTTTTTAATGTTTCAACCAACACATTTTTTTTCGAAAAATTTGATAAATCTTTTATGCTAATGTCAATTATACATTTTTTCTAATTTTCATGTTTATTTACCGTAAATAAGCATAAAAGATTTTTCTAACTTATTAGTACTTATTATACATTTTTTCTAATTTTCATGTTTATTTACCGTAAATAAGCATAAAAGATTTTATTAGTTAGAAAAATCTTTTATGCTTATTTACGGTAAATAAACATGAAAATTAGAAAAAATGTATAATTGACATTAGCATAAAAGATTTTTCAAATTTTTCGAAAAAAAATGTGTTGGTTGAAACATTAAAAACCTAGGAAAATATTCCTAGTTTTAATATATATATAAACATGATAATGTGTTGTGTTTCAGGCATTTCAGATGAAGAGATGTCTGGACAAGTCAAAGTTGATGGACGCTCTGAAGCATGCTTCAACAATGCTCGGGGAGCTGCGAACCTCCCAGCTCTCACCCAAAGGCTACTATGAACTTTGTATCCTTTTTTTCATCATACATTATTTGTATTTGGATCACACATACCTATTTAGACTTATGTCTGAGAATTTTGGTTTGTGCTTGACTCAGGTGAAAGTAAACTTTAGCAGGGTAGGTGAAATTTTGGTTGGGGCTTTCCTTAGCTGAGGATAAGGTAAGGTGAACACAGAAGCACTGAATTAAACAGACAAATTCAACCATTGTTGAGTACTAAATAGAATAGAATATGCAAATTTATAAATAGAATAGAATATATTATTGTTATTGCTGCATATTACACGAGGACATTAATTATTATAACCAGTTTAGATAAGTTGAGTTTGTTTGACTAGCTTGTTTTATTAACTACACAACCAATTGTGATGAACATTAGTGTTTGTTCTATGTCTAGGTGTTAATAAATATTTAAGTATGTATATCAGTCTCTGGCAGCCATAGTACAAGCTTTGCTTAGTTTGGTGTCAGGCGACCGTGTGTGGTAGGGTCCCGAATTTATGTATTTATTTATTATTAAATTGCACGCCTGACTGCTGTTAATGGATGGATGTAATACTTAAGACCATAATAATATACCATAAAATGCAAATAAAGATTTTTGACTTTGACTTAGATCAAATCAAGGAAAAAGAGCCACTACCCAGAAGAACCAGTAATAAATTGATGGGCATATTTAAACTTAAAAGTTTTGCTATACAACTAAAACAGACTAAATTGAAAAGGGTAGCTTCATTTTTACCAACTAGATCTCAAAAACCTTCCTTCTTACTACGGTATCTTAAAAAGGTTACACTATTCATTTTAAAAAGATTTCTTTTCTAGACAAATATTTTCCAAACCTATAATAAAATTTTAGTACTGGTTACAAGTTTATTTGATAGTTATTTGTAAAACTGTTTCTTAACATAAGCCATTTATACCTTAGTATTATATTTCATCCTAATCCATTGAGCCATAGTAGACTTGAGTAAGAAGCAAGTATCCAGTAACTTTCGCTACACTACTCCTAAGTAGGACAAGTAATACAATACAATATATCTTTATTGCACACCAAAAACTACATAAAAAAAACTTAAAAACTAAAATACATTTTTCGGCAGTACAAGTACAATACAATGAAGAGGGCAGTACAATGTATTTGGAAAGATAGTGCATTAGAAGTAAGTTTCTAAATTTAATTTTGGTACTTTGGCAAAAAAACTTTGAAAGAGTAAGTAATTTATAGTATAAATTAGTTTCGGTAATAGTTCATTTGCTTTTAGTAAAAATCTTATGATTTCAGTTTCTTTATGAGCTATTTCAGTTAGTTTTCAACACACATAATATAATATAGGTCACGTATTTCCCCGAAGGGGCTTTGAGAGCTTCGTGGATGATATTCAGTCCCAAATATGACAGGGGGCGAGCCCGTCACCATACACCAGGCTCCAGTTACGTAGCAGATGACATTAAATACGCAATTATGTTCACACAATAAATAACTTGGTGCGTGCCTTAGGCTGGGTCCGAACCCGCTCCCTCTGGCTTGAGGGGCGAGCCTTATACGACATCTGACTAGGTTATCATCGCTAATTTCTACTATTTTCATCAAAATCCGATAAAGTGTGAGGAAGTAACAAACAAACTTTCGCATTTATAATGGTACAAAAAAGCTGACCACATAAATGGCTGGCTGCTTTAAAACAATATTTGGGATTTTCTTAACACGAACCCCAGACATGGCAATCACCGACGAGCTCCGTCACTTAGAGCTGTACCTCATCGAGGAGTTCCAGAAGGGCCGGAAAGTGGCAGACCTTTACGAGCTGGTGCAGTATGCTGGCAACATTGTGCCACGACTGTACCTGCTCATCACTGTGGGGCTGGTGTACATCAAGACCAACACCAACCTTAGGAGAGATCTGCTGAAGGTGGGTACTATCACAGTTGTGGGCACATCAAAGTCATTGTGGGGAGGGAAGAGAGACCAATCTCTGGGAAAGGTACTGCTACAGGTAACATGCTAGAGGGGCACTGGTGCTTTCCTATGGAGATCCCAGTGCCCTCTGCTATGCACAGAGGTTGGCAAGAGGGATTTTAGTAAGTAAACTCCTACATAACCCGAATGCACCCCAATACATGCTGGCATTGTTTTTGAAATTTCCTAGCAACACCAAAAATAAAAACCCAATTTACGTGTGTTTGTAAATCTTGGCTTCAAACACAGTGGTTGATATAATATTTCAGGACCTAGTAGAGATGTGCCGAGGAGTCCAACATCCTCTCCGCGGCTTGTTTCTAAGGAACTATTTGCTGCAGTGCACCAGAAACGTACTGCCCGATACTAGTGATGCGCCGAACGACAATGAGGGCACGGTTAGTATGAATACAACACATTTTCAATTAATATTACGACCACTTGCATTAGTTGGTAATGTTTGTCTTTTGGAGGAGTCTGTACAAGGCAATTTGAAGTATCGAGTTCGACTCCTGCCCTAATAGCATGCGCGCGCGACAAAATTATTCCCGTCACTTTTTGTTGTGTGAGAGTAACAAGGCTATGTGTAAACATACGTCTGTCTCGATAAAAGATTCGACGTACCGTTGTCGCGTTGCATATTCGATCTGCTGGCCGGGTTATTTAAATAATAAATTTAATCGCGAATAAAAAAAACCGTGCATCACTAGTATATAGTTTTTAAAAAAACTTAGCGTTCTATGCGTTTTAAAACCACTTGTTACTTTTTCAGGTTCGGGATGCCATTGACTTTGTGCTCATGAACTTTGCGGAAATGAACAAGTTGTGGGTCAGGATGCAGCATCAAGGGCATTCTAGGTATGTTTTTTTTTTATTTGACCTATTGAATTGTCTTCGTCTTTCAATGCCTCTCAATTAATGAAGGTTCGCAGTCAGCTTAAGTTATCTTTGTCCAGTCCAGTATTGAATTGAGAAATTGACGAAATGCGTCAATATCATAGACTATTTAAAAAAAAGATAGAACCATGTAGTATGCATTTTCAGGGTTCCGTACCAAAATGGTAAAAAGGAACCTTTATGTCTGTATGTTAGCGCTGATTATCTCAGAAACTATGAAAGCTAGCGACTTGAAATTTGGCATAGGTTAGGCAACGTTAGTGGATACAAGGCGTAGAATAAAGTTTTTTTTTCAAAGTTAATGTATCAATTTATACTAGTCAACAAAAAATGTATGTGCTAAGTAAGAGCTTTCTCAATACTGTTAAGAAATCTCCAGAGTAAAATCAAGTGTGTGTAATGAATACTCTGTGTGTGCTTTCTCAATATAGACCTTATTCCCAGGGACAAAGAGCGTCGCGAGCGCGAGCGCTCCGAGCTGCGCATTCTGGTTGGCACAAACCTCGTCCGACTTTCCCAACTGGAGTCAGTCACGGTAGACCACTACCGGCGGCTCGTGCTGCCCGGGATACTGGAGCAAGTAGTCAGCTGCAGGGACGCGATCGCGCAGGAGTATCTCATGGAGTGCATCATACAGGTAAATCGATTTAAATTTAAACCTCACGATGCGGAAATATTTGTGAATATGTGTCTTAGTTTGTTATTTTTTTACGATCAAATGGATGGACAGATATGCTAAGTAGTTAAGTTATGCTTTATTGTACACAAAACCTACCCTTTTTATAAAATAAATTTATTTTAAGTTTCTGACACCCATTAGAAAAATTACAAAAGTCGAATCATAAAATAAACACATAAAAAACAATTTAAGTATCTCAAATTATCCCAAAATACTGAACGGTACCTTTAGGAATACGGGTTAAAACAGTCTATGTTTTTTTTTTTTTTTCAATGTAGAATAGGTCGGCGTTTGACCACCAACTCGCCTGATGTTAAACGACGTTGTGGTCTAAGATGGAGCACGACGACCTATAAGGTACTTATTCACTCTAGCCTTGAAGTTTTGTAGAGTGAAGAAGTACAAAGACGGCAGTTGAGTGAGGCGCTACAACAACAACAGTGTACAATGTTTGAAACAAACTAACCTTAAAACCTTTACAGGTGTTCCCAGACGAATTCCACCTGGCCAACCTCCAGCCGTTCCTGAAGTCCTGCGAGGAGCTGCAGCCCGGAGTCAACATTAAGAACATCATCATAGCACTCATTGAACGGCTCGCTAGTTACAGCCAGGTACGTATGTAATTTAAGATTGTATGTGAAGAACTAGACCAGTAACAATTTGGTGAAAGAAGACCACCACCTAAATTAAGCTATTGAGAGAAAAAAAACACTCATCACCATATTTTTTTATGTCCGATCCAATAGTGGATCTATTGTCCGAAATAAACAACAATATTTTTCTATTATTTGTAGAAATTGTAGATAGTACTACCTCAGTGGCTCAGTTCATAGTGAGCCTGCCTACTGAGCTTAGGGGCGTGAGTTCGATTTCCACCTAGGGCAAATATTATGTGATGGACATTTGTGTTTCTCCTATGTCTGGGTGTTAATACCTATTTATGGATGTATTTAAAAATATACGAGTATATGTCACTAAATCGCTAATTATTATTGTAATTCTTAACTATTTAAGTAATCTAAGTGTCTGTATAATTAAAATAGTGAAAAGTCTACACTACTGTCCCCTTATTTTAACGTTCCTGAAGTCTTACGCCCACCATAGATACCCGTGATGACGAGTTCACGGATCAGAAATCAGACACACCTCGGCCTCCCTGACTTTCCCCGTCATATGTATGTATAAGTCTCTGACAAGCTTTGCTTAGTTTGGGGTCAGACGACCGTGTGTGCTAATGTGTCCCGAATATTTATTTATTTAATGAAATAATTAGGCAGAGAATATTGTCGCTAGTCAGCCAGCCAGATAGCTTACTGTGGTCAGATATGACTACCACTCAGACTGCAAACAAAGTTGCTGGTAAAAATAGTTGGGAGGAAGGGACATTCATTATTGAGTACAACCTGGCTATCATCACTATAAAGCGCTTCACACACGACAACTATAAAGTATATTTATGTACATTGCATCTCGGGTTTCTACGAATAAGCCAAAATATACACTAAAGCTGTCGTGTGAAGTCTCCTGACGGTTTTTATGGAAAGATATAATGAGAAGTATCGAGCTAAAATGTACATCTTCACATTATAGCTGCCGTGTGTAAAGCCCTTAAGACTAGTGAGCAGGTATTCATACTGCATCTTTGGCCTCAGCGTCGCTTAACATCAGGCGACTTGATGGTCACACGTCAAGCTACGCAAAGAAAATTGGATCTGATGTTGATAGAGCTATGTATTTATATTGTCCTCAGCGCAACGAAGGCAATATAAACTTGAGTGTGGTGCTCGAGGACGGGAAAGAGCAAGAGGTCCAACTGTTCGAAGTGTTCTCTGATCAAGTCGCTGCCATTACACAGGTAACTACAATATAATAACTATATATCTGCATTACATACCAAAAAATTGAATTAAAAAAATTGTAGGTTAGTCGGGAAAGAACTCAGAAGAAACGGATGCATTTTCGTATTAATCACTTTATAGCGCTCACACCGTAGCTCGACTAGGTGTTCGTTACCGATCACCGATGTTAAGCAGCTGACGACACGCTCAGTCCTAGGATGGGTGACCGCGGGTGGCATTAATAATTGAGCGCTACCGTGGCTCGGCTGACAAGTTAAATTGTAAGCGGTTGTTTGTCCTATAACAACAATCGTCAAGCCATGTCAAAGGCCTTCGGGCGGCCTAGAAAGACATCAGGGCTAGCAACTCGGTCTATATGAACTTGCTTTTTTACTTTTACAATGATTGAGATATTGCTAGGTAATCGAATTATCAATGTCAAATGAAATGAAGTTGAAACCATCAAGAAATTGGTTAGAATGGTACAATACTAGCTTGATACAATTTGTTTCAGAATCGCATGGATATGCCACCAGAAGACACGCTTAGCTTGCAGTTGGCACTACTGAAGCTAGCGCAGCGCTGCCACCCTGACAAACTTAACTACGTCGACCGTGTGTTGGCTCACACAGATAAAATTTGCTCGGACATCCATCAAAATAGGTACTACGTGAAGATGTCACATTACTTTTTATTCAATTGGTGCCATTGTGAAGTCCTTTGAGACCGTAAATGTCAATTTTCCTTCGTTTTTTTCCGTCTCTACTGTCTTTATTTACTTAGCAACAAGAGCGAAAGAGACACAAAATTTTCGAAAGTAAGCTCAACCAACTTGCTATACTATTGTTACGAGCTAAGTAGAGATAAAATGAATTAAACGTCGATGTATCCGAAGATTCACTTAATTCACAAAGGTACACACACACAAACACTTATCGTTCTCTCATAGGCTGCGACTGGCGTAACACTATTCTAATACAATTTCCTATAACTTTTTAAGAGTCCGGCGACCTAACTAATTTCGACCTAGGCGACCTAGACTAACTTCGCATTGGCTTAAGGTATTCTATAGCCATTTCGTCTAGAAGAGGAAGACGAGTGAAGAGAGCGAGTAATGATACTGACGAGCCTCTAAACTTACCTACAGAGTGACAAAGTGCAATTTCAATTTTTTTATGACTTTTGCACTACTGTAATCATTCTTAAGTAACTAAGAATTTCCCTTGTATTATGGATTCATTTAACAGCTAATGATGTAGACAACCTCCCTAAGTAATGGAATTTTTGATTTGCTTTGTCTACCTATCGAATAAATCAGTCAAAAGTGACCCCTTAAAAATGCGGATATTTTTCATGGCTCTAATTTCGCTTGCGAACATTTTAAAAAAAAACCAAGAACATAGGAGCGAAGATATTGTTAATTTAATTGTACATGCTAAATTTCATCATAATCTGACAAACGGTTTTCAAGAAATTTGAGTAGCGCGTTTGTATGGAAATTTCAGAACGTCGCGGCCCTCTTAAAGATTCTAACTTTCAGAAGTTGAATGTAAAAGTACTAAAACAATGATAATCTTTTTCCCAGCGGTAAAACTCACTTAGACCACAACACGCCAGTCTTCAAAGAGCTAATGAAGATCCTCAAGCTGCCAGCTGATCACTACAAGAACATACTGACCCTGATCAAGCTACAACACTATCCACCCCTGATCGCTCATCTGAGTCCTCCTGGCAAGCGAGCTATAGCCGCGCACTTGATCAATGATGTTCTGGAATCGGAAACTTTTATATCTACGCCGGAAGATGTGAGTAACATGATCAAGCTATAGATGTAGCAAGGGCCTCTGACATCAGGGCTGGCCACACGGGCTATACGAACTTGCTCGCTTGCTAGCAAGTATCAGGAAACAGAATTTACTGATAACTTCTACACATTTTTATAATGGAAACTGACGTGGTTTTCACACATTATGATTTATGAAACGGGAATTACTCACGTACGATTTAGCCGACTATAATTTCAACCGCATTCGGCGGTCTTCATCAAGGTCGGAATAATCGACTAAGTCTTACGTGAGTATTTCCCGTTTCATAAATCATAAACTTGTACACACACATTGTTGCACATGTCACAGTTGAATATTTATAATTTAAAAAAAGTGTGCGGAGTCCCTCAGCGCGGAAGAAGTGAAACTTCTGTGTATCTTTCTTTCTCTCTCCCTCTTGCGTTGCAATATTCGACGCTACTCGTTGCTAACGCTCGCGCTGGCCTGTAACAGGTATACTACGCGCATGCGTGCGAGTGCCTCGCATTCACTCTCGCTCTGTCTCTTTCTATTCCCCCTCCCCAGGAGCGTTAAACGTTTAACGCAACCTTGTCGGAAGTCGCATTAGAAGTTTCACTTCAATAAATGTCAAAACAATAATTATGAAATTTATAAAAATAATTCACTATTGTCGTTAAACAAAAAAAAACCCCTCAAAATTAAATATTATCATAGTAAATATCTCCCCTAGATCACATATTTCAAGTTTCAACCCTCCAGGGCAATAATCAATTAACCAATTTTGTTCTGCTGCCCTTTTTTTCCAGCAGTGGAACTAAACATGCTTAAAAAATATGATGTCGAAGCTAAAATGTATAATACAGGGCTATTTTAAACCTTTGTTAAATAAATTACCTTTGCCAAAATTTTGAAAAATATGTTGTAGAAGCTAAAATTAAATACAGAGCTCTTTTAAACTTTTGTTAAATAAAGGACCTTTGCCAAAATTTTGAATTTGTAGCAGCCGGAAGACGTCCACCGATGCTTGACAAATGCCTTCCCTAATAATCTCCAACCGTGGCCATTGGTCTAGACTCACGCTGCCAGCATCCAGCGGCTTCCCACGACCCTCACCTGATCATATTCTCATTAAAGTAACTTAAATTTGTTCATTATTTGTTTAATCCAGGTGGAGGCAGTACTAGGAATGCTAGAGGTGTTGGTGAAGGAGCCCGAGACGCCTACGCCGGAACCCGACGCTGAAGACTTCATGGAGGAGCAGGGCTTACTGGCCAGGTACAATGGATATTGATTGATTGATGACTGCCTCGGTGGCTCAGTTGGTAGTGAACCTGCCTTCTGAGCTGGGGGGCGTGGGTTCGATTCCCACCTAGGGCAAACATTTATGTGATGAACATTTGTGTTTGTTCTATGTCTGGGTGTTAATATCTATTTAAGTATGTATTTAAAAATATCTAAGTATTATATCAGTCTCTGGCAGCTTTGCTTAGTTTTGGGGTCAGGCGACCGTGTGTGAAAGTGTCCCGAATTTATTTATTTAAAATTATTTATTTT
The DNA here is from genome assembly GCA_911728515.1 of Peribatodes rhomboidaria. Taxonomy (NCBI): domain Eukaryota; kingdom Metazoa; phylum Arthropoda; class Insecta; order Lepidoptera; family Geometridae; genus Peribatodes; species Peribatodes rhomboidaria. Next base: position 11,144,623 of record OU452189.1, read on the forward strand.
TAAACGTCTTTACATCGACTTGCTAATATGACTCCCTAACAGCTTGGGGCCCTAACAGCTAGCTCCCTAACATAGACTTTAGGAATAACCTGGATTAAAGATTGAATTACCATCGACAACTTTTACATTTTGATATACTGTGGCACTTTTCTTAGCAATGATTTTAGTTTTTATCATCATCACATCACACTGAAATTATAAATGCGCAAATTTAGATGGATGCACGAATAGATGTTTGTTACGCAATTAAGCCAGAACGGCTGAACGGATCTGAGTGAGATTTGGCACAGACGTAGAATATAGTCTGGAAAGGCACATAGGCTACTTTTAAACCGCGGGTAATACCGCGGGGCGCAGGATAAGAATAACGATAGGATAGCTGTACCGAGATTTAGACTGACTAAGTCAAATAAGCCATTTTTAGGCAACTGCGTACGTTTTTACAACAATCCCGAAAAATATAACAGGGCTCACTGAGGGAAAATTCAAATCACATGTAAAAACTACATCAATGAGAAGAGGGTATTATAAGGTTAAGAATTATTTAGAAGACAAAGATGTCTAGAGCTTCCACTTCCGCCAAGTAGCCACTAGTATTTATAGATATTACCTAGTTGTAAGCCAAAATTTGTGAGACTGTAATTTATTTATTATTTGAAAAAATAATGCCCCTCAGTTTCTTGCCTGTTCTTTATCCGAACTACTACTTTATCTAGAGGCTCTTTATCCGAACAAGGCGGTCGAGTCTATTGAAAAAAACTTTGACGTTCATAAGTGTATCTTTGTACCCAAAATGAATAAAAACATTTTGACTTTGACTTTGCAGCTAGTAATTACTTGCATGTTATGTTAATTACTTGCACCTAACCTAAGCAACGAGCTGGCGCGGTTGGATGTCCCCGACCTCAGCAACTGTCCCCGTCGTAAATGCTATCGGCTGTTCTTGGTCCCGCCCTGCCGGACTATAATTATTGCACGCTGTATTTCTCCCATCCCGAACGTTCTCACCGCGTTTGACTCTCTCTTGACCATGAACCCTGATTGTGATCTGTTTGTTGATGAATGGAAGGGTATTCTGTCGGCGTGTCTCAGGTACTGTGAGAAGAGGATGACTTATAACTGTACGATTTTACAGTATAATTTTATTTTTTATACTTAATTTTATTGATTTTGACACAAAATTTATTTTGACATATAACTTATTTTTTATTTTAATTTATTACCATAATATCATTTTATTGACAGACATGTTATTTTACAATTCAATGTTGAATTATTGTTATTGATTATTGAGACTTATTACTATTGACTTGTTATGATATTCACTTATTTTAAATTAACTAATGTAATTGGCATGTTGCCGTTTTAGTTAATAAACAATTAAACAATGTCTTCGTGCTTCCAGACTAATCCACCACTTCAAGTCGGAGTCAGCCGACCAGCAGTACCTCATCCTGAGCGCGTCTCGGAAGGCGCTGCAGGGCGGCGGCGCCAGACGCATCCAGCACACCTTCCCGCCGATACTGTTCCACGCCTACCGCCTCGCCTTCCTCTACAAGGACCTCAAGGACCAGGTAATAAGGCTCAATTTATTTCAAGTACGAGTCAGCCGACCGACATTATTAAATACTGAACGCTTGGAAGGCCCGCTAACCAACTCGCCTTCCTGTACAAGGACCTTAAGGATTAGGTAATAAGGCCTCATTTTATCTGGCACTTGATATAAGATTAAGATTTTTTGCTCGACCAAAATAAACTCCAAAGTACTGGGACAAATCAACATTTGTTTGTCCGATTATGACTTGATTGAGAGATGGGGGTCGGTTCGAGCGAGATCAACTATTAGTTTTTAACCGCTGACCCAAAAACGACGGGATGTTATAAGTTTGACGTGTGTGTGTGTGTGTGTGTGTGTCGTAGCTCTCGAACAAATGAACAAATGAACAAATGAAAAGGTTCTTAGCTATATTTCATGAAAATCGGTGTTTGGGGTTTTTTATTTATTTATTTAAGTACATAACACAAATTACAATAATTACAAAACATAAAACCAACAAAAAAACTAATGATCTCGATTGTAATTTAACATTTTTAATTTAGGCTTATACTAGCTGCGCCCCGCGGTTTCACCCGCGGTTAATAAGTATCCTATGTGTTATTCTATACTATAATCTATCTCTGTGCCAAATTTCATCCAGATCTGTTCAGCAGTTCTGGCGTGAAAGAGTAACAAACATCCATCCATCCATTCTTACAAACTTTCGCGTTTATAATATAAGTAGGATGTCTAGCATGTTACTAGTAGTTTTAAAGGCAAAATTTACCTCTATATATATAAATGCTAAAGTTTTTTATTTCTCTTTTTTTAGGATGAAATGTGGGAGAAGAAATGTCAGAAAATCTTCCAGTTCTGCCATCAAACTATCAGTATGCTGGTTAAGGCTGAACTAGCAGAACTACCACTCAGGTACGGAAACAAAAAATGTGCTCAAAGGGGCTATTACACCATGCAATCAGCCGTAAAGGCTAGGCTACGCGGCCTATACGAACTTGCTTGCTTGACAGATAGTCACTACCTAGCCCTCTAATTCTTGACGCGTGAGGTGAGACCTGGTCACTTTCACTCCTATGATTTTTCAAACGACAGACACATAACATATCGTCACGTCTTCCCCCAAGGAGGCTGGCAGAGGTGTAATACAACACCTACACTTCGCCGGTCGTGATAGGGGGCGAGTTTAACGCCATACACCGGGCTCCAGTCATGTAGCAGATGACATACAGTACGCACATATGTTCACAAAATGAACAAATTGGTGCGTGCCGTCGACTTTGAACCCGCTCCCTCTGACTTGAGAGGCGGGCCTTCTCTTACTAGGCTATCATCGCTTGAGAGGCGGGCCTTCTCCAACTAGAGAGACAAGGAACAGAAAAGACCTCACGCGCAAGAATTGGGGCCAGATAGCCAGACTAAAAATCGCATGCAATAGATAGCGTGGTGTAATAGTCTCATAAGTAGTATTAAGTCATGTAAGTATTTAAAATAGGTATATTTTACTGTTTCAACATTTTTGTCTTCAAATAAACAAAAAATTAATAGGTTCAACTAATAGATCATAATTAGATACAAAAAAAAATGGTCAAGCAGTTTCGTTGATGGTTCTTTGTATCTACATGTTGTTATCGAGTTAAAAAAGTACTTACCTGTTTTTTTGTTATATTTTTCACAGGCTATATCTCCAAGGAGCGCTAGCCATCGGCGAAATAGGCTTCGCGAACCACGAGACGATAGCGTACGAGTTCCTCTCCCAAGCCTTCTCTCTGTACGAAGACGAGATATCGGACAGCAAGGCTCAGCTCGCCGCCATCACACTGCTCATCGCCACCTTCGAGCAGATCAACTGCTTCGGTGAGATATTGTTGCAAATAGCTTCTCACTATGAATATTTATTTATTACTGTGAGGGCATAAAGTAGGGGCCATGAGGAACAAATCCACTATCATTAATTGTACTACTTGAATTTTCCATAAAGAGCACTCTCTCTTTTCTTTAGCACACAGCCACACACGTCCATGCTTAATCGTAATGTTTTTTTCCATGCAAAGGTGGTCTGGAAGAGATCGCTCTAAAGCGATAAGACTGCCCATTGCGCCTATATTTTTGAGTGTTTGTTTAGATTTATGTTGTACAAGCTGCGCCCCGCGGTTTCACCCGCAGTTAAAAAGTATTCTATGTGCTATTCTAGACTATAATCTATCTCTGTGTCAAATTTCATCCAGATCTGTTCAGCCGTTCTAGCGTGAAAGAGTAACAAACATCCATCCATCCATTCTTACAAACTTTCGCGTTTATAATATTAGTAAGTAAGATTTGGTGTCAATAAAGAGTTTTGTATTATTGTATTGTCTAAGGAGCACAGAAAAACCTACTTACATTAAAATTATGAGTTTGTTTGTTCCTCCTTCACGTTCAAACGGGTCTAAAGAGTTAGATGAAATTCAGGATATACATATTAATATTATAGTCTACTAGTTGATACCCGCGACTTCGGTCGCTTTTATTTAGTAATAATAAATAAATTCGGGACACTTCCACACACGGTCCCCTGACCCCAAACTAAGCAAAGCTTGTACTATGGTAAATAGTATCCAATAACCTTCCTCGTGAAATACTGTAACTAATCGCGCTATCTACGGAATGGGTCCCCGTGAATCATTGAGAGATTTATTTAAAGAAATAAATATTTTAACTTTACCTTCTTTATATATCTTTGAAAATATTATGCACGTTCGCAAAAATCTACATAAATTTAAATTGAACAGTGACTATCACAATTATAACACTAGAAATAAGGATAGGATAGCTGTACAGAGATTTAGACTGACTAAGTCAAGAAAGTCATTTTTAGGCAACTGCGTTAGTTTTTACAATAAAATTCCGAAAAATATAACAGGGCTCACCGAGGGAAAATTCAAATCACATGTAAAAACTACATTAATGAAAAGAGGATATTATAAGGTTAAGAATTATTTAGAAGATAAAGATGTCTGGAGCCTTCCACTTCCGCCAAGTAGCCACTAATATTTATAGATATTACCTAGTTGTAAGCCAAAATTTGTGAGACTAATTTATTTATTATTTGAAAAAATAATGCCCCTCAGTTTCTTGCCTGTTCTTCTGAGTAGAGGCTCTTTATCCGAACAAGGCGGTCGAGTCTATTTAAATAATTTTGACGTTCATAAGTGTATCTTTGATACCTAAATTGAATAAAAACATTTTGACTTTGACTTTGACTTTGAATCATAAAATTTAATCAAGACCCGATCAGCCGTTTAGCAGTGCACAAGCAGCATACAAACAGATTGAGTAACTATCGATTTAATAATATTACTAGCTGTTGCCCGCGATTTCGTTTGCATTTATTCAGAAAATATTATCATTAAACCTTCCTCGTGATATACTGTAAGTAATGATCAAATTATGAGTAATAATCCGTTACCAAAGAGATGAGAGTCCAACATTTAAAAAAATACTGGCTGGTTTTAAGCGGAGTTTTAATTTTAGTTGTCAGTTGTTATTTTAGTACCAACTACGTACTATTCTGTGATGTTGTCTGACGCATTGGGTAAGCGGCGCTTTATATTTTATTAATTTACAGAACTTCATGACAAAAAGATTTATTTATTCAGAAAAAAGTATCCAAAAACCTTCCTTGTGACATACTGCAACTATTTATCAAATTTCATCAAGATACGTTAAGCCGTTTGGCCGTGAATAGCCTACAAACAGACAGACAAGGATAGTTTATAATCGACCGAGCGCGCGTTAGTTAGTGAAGCGTCTAAGCTTCAGCTTCGACAAAAATGCTTTCGTATGTCCGAATTCTGTTCAAATCTGTCTGGTCAAAAAAAAAATCATATCTCCGCCATTTTGAAAATTTTCCAAAAAGTGACTCGACAAAAAAAACCTTTATAATTATTGAACCTACTCACAAAATTTCAAGAGAATCGGTTAACAAATGCTACCTGTAGAGGAGCTGCGCCCCGCGATCCCACACGAACCGTTAATTTTTTGGGATAAAAAGTACCCTAAGTCCTTTTCTGTACCCCAGACAACGTGTGTGCAAAATTTCAAGACTGTCGGTTGAATAGTTGAGACGTGAAAGCGTTACAAACAAGCAAGCAAACGTAACATAATATAAAGAAAATATAATAACCGTTCATCTATGGTTCGTTCTGTTTGGTTGGTTCGGTTAACTGAAGAGAACTTCAGTTTCGCAGGAAAAACGCAATCAAAAAATAAGAAAGGTAGTTTGATATTTATGATTGTCGTGTCCAGGCGCGGAGAACGCGGAGCCGATGCGCACGCAGTGTGCGCTGGCGGCCAGCAAGCTGCTGAAGAAGCCCGACCAGAGCCGCGCCGTGGCTCTCTGCGCGCATCTCTTCTGGAAACCCGCCAAGGACGGGGTGCAGGTCAGTACATTTTCTTTTTGTTTGTTTGTTTAGCAGGGCGTTTTCCGCACTCAGCCACTTGATTGGGGCCATTGTGCGTGGTTTACTTCTCTTCCTTCCCCTCACTCCAACCACCCCAGGTGCTTCCAGAAGTCCAGCAGCCTTATCAGGCTGCCGCAGGCCTCCGGGAGTGACGATGGGGATTTAAGAAATTGAGCCCGGTTCTGCCACGCTCCTGCACTCCATGAGCACGTGCCGTGGCGTTTCTTCTGCCTCCATGCATCCTCTTCACAGAGGGCTGTCGGTCACACCAATGTTAAAAAGGTGTTTGTTTAGGGAGCAGTGACCAGTTATAGTGCCTATAACTTTGCTGGTTTGGTCCCTGTTTAGTCGGATGAGGTTGCGTGCAAATCTTTTTGATGTCACCGGAACGGCATCTTTAGTTTGCCTGCAGCCCTCAGTGTTTGTCCATTCTGTAAAGTGGTTCACTTCAGATTTGTGACGCTGCCATGTTTTTGCCTGGGCCTGGGGTATAGGCATTAGTGGTTTCGGTCCGTGCACTATTTTGTTCGATCCCCTTCTGGCCAGCTCATCTGCTGCGTCGTTACTTGTTGAGTTACTGTGCCCTTTACTACACTGCAAAGTTACTTTATTTTTGTTTGCAATGGACTGGAGTGCATTGTGACACTCCATAATAAGAGAAGAGTTAATGGTGTTGTTTTGTAGAGCTTGCAGTACGGATGCGTTGTCTGAGATAACCCTTATATCAAGGTCCCCGACATCTCTGGTTGCAACTGACTGTGCTGCTCTGGTGATGCCAATGCATTCTGCTTGGAAGATTGTATTATTTTGTCTAACGTGGTTGATATTTCAGGTCAGGTCAGGTCAGTACATATACTACGTCAAAACAAGGGGAGGTTTTCTACTGCGCTTTACCTACTTACTGCGCTAGGTGTTTGTGCATGTGTACTAGGAAGGGAGAGGTTTTCGGTTTGTAGTACACATACTACAAGGAGGCAGAGGGGTTCAAATACCACACTTGTCACAAGGCGGCTTGGGTTTTTGTCATGTAGTAGGTACATTTTTTTTCACTTGCTATGTACCATATATATACACATAGGGATGTACGTACTATTAGCGTCACGGAGCAAGTGCCATATTGATAAAGAAAATATCTGACAAATAGTTTTGTGCAAATTTGTTTGCAAAAAAATAAAATTTAAACCGTATTTATGAATTAAATACGGTTACAAGTGAGGAGTACCCTCCAGTTTTCACGTAGCCCTTAGTACGTAGTAGTTTTCGCTAAAAGGTTGCCCGCGTGCGTCTGGTCTGTGCGTGCGTGACGGAAGACCCCACTAGTTTTTGGCTGCGTTTCCAGTATAGATAGATTATCATAGATACCTGGTCATTCCTCCCCAGTGGCCACTAAACGAAGCGAGTCGCGCGCTCGACTGCCTGAAGAAGGGCGCGCGCGTGGCGCAGCAGTGCATGGACGGCGGCGTGCAGGCGCAGCTGCTGGCCGAGCTGCTGGGGCGGTACGCACTGCTGCGGGAGAGAGGGAACCACGCGCTCACCACGCCGCTCATACATGCAGTAAGTATTATGGTATTATAATACACCTCTGCCAGCTCCTTTGAGGAACAGGCATGACGTTTTGTTTGTACTTATTTTCTCATAAAGTGTAGAGTATTCACCTCTAACCACTTAGAAACACTCGACTTAAAAATTAACTTTTGCTTCATCGGTAAACATTTTTTGAATTTCCCTTCCTCATTCACCATATAAACCTACCCCTCCACTTCCAGATAATCCAGAAGATCCGCGAGGAGCTCGCCAACTTGGACCAGTCGGAGGAAGTGGAACAGGTGACGCGGCACTTCCACAACACGCTGCAGCATCTCAGGAACCGCATGGAGTGTCCCGACCCCGACGGGCTGGGGTACGAGGGGCTTGTGCTGTCCTAGACGGTGCCAGAGAACATCCTTACAACTACTGTGCTTTGCCTGTTAGAAACTATAGTCGTGATCCAATAGCGATCCAGGGCTAACTCAACAAGCCCTAACAAGTGATAAAATTAACATTTTTGAAAATACCCACAGCAGTTAAAGTTTTTGCAAAAGGATAAAATCTGCATCAAAATCAGACTAGTAGTTTTGGAGAAAAATTGCAACATGGATCAGCGCAAACAATGTTTGTTGCAGCGCCCCCTGGTGAGGTGTCACCGTTTTTTTTTTTTGAGATTTGAGAACAATGGTGAGGTGTCACCGTAAACACCTATTTAAGAACATGCAACAATAAAACCCAAACCCATAACTGAAAACTGCATCAAAATCGGACTAGGAGTTTTAGAGAAAAATGGCAACATGGATTTGCACAAACAAACAAACACCCTCTCACCCCAAACGCATATATCATCTTCGTTCAGTCGTTGCTAAAAAGTATCCAATTCATATTTTATTAAGGAAACTGACGTGGTTAACTGTTGTTGTGTGAAACGGGAGTTACTAACGTCCGATTTAACATAATGTTGAAGTAATCGGACGTGAGTAATTTTGCAAGTCTACAATAATCGGAAATGTCTAGTTTCTTGCTTATGTATTACCCTACCTTGAAAAGTACCCTCCTGCAAGTAAAGGTACCTTTACTTTACCTTTTTTTACCTTTCAAGGTAGAGAAAAGTACCTTCAGCTAAATCAAGCCCTCCTCCCAAAGCAAAATCCTGGATCCGCCATTGCTATGATCTTTTGACTTCTCAAAAACTTTTTCTTTACTAAGGTCAGTGCTACACCAGAAATTGTTGAAATAATAAATGCAAGATTGGCGCTTACTATACTTTAAAATTGTGGGACTTTTTTGTATGTGTAACTATGTACTTTCATTTTGTAATAGTAGATTCAGTACTAACAATTTATGTCCGTCTGAATTGTTTTTTTAATTTAAAAAAAACTAAACTAGATACAAAACATATCGTCACGCCTTTCCCCCAAAGAGGCTGGCAGAGGTGTAATACAACACCCACACTTCGCCGGAAGATATTCAGTCCCAGATCTAAACTATCATTACAATAATTAAGATCTGCATAAACCAGAACTCAGCCCGTACAGCATTCGCGGCCATTATCAACACGGATGGAATGCTAATATACTCCGCCAGGTATAGCATTCCGGTCACGTGGGAAACACTTAGTGACGTCATCGATTCTTAATCATGACCGAAATAAGTAGTTTACAAATAGTGCGAAAGAGATGGATAACGATGACTAGTGACGTCATACGTGTTTGGTCCTGGAATGACCAGACCAGAACTAGACCTTGTTTTTTTTTATCATACGTGCAGCACAGATAATTTAAACGAATTTTATTTTATAGTCTAACAGAAAATAATGTTTGTGACCGCTTGTTATATTGGAATGCAATTCACCAACATTCCGCAATGAGATAGATAGTGTATTTCTCTTTGACCTGTGTTATTTTGTAAATAAAAGAATCATGTTATTATATTCTAAGAATTGTTTTGTATGAGATTGTATGTTATTTGGTTACGATAGTAAATTTTGTATAAATAAAATAGCATAGTTATTTATCTTGTTTTATTATACCTTGGGTATTTCATTTACGACCTTACTATGTATGTTATTACCTTACTATTACCTTATGTATTTTAAAAATATCTAAGTATGTAATATCAGTCTCTGGCCGCCATAGTACAAGCTTTGCTTAGTTTGGGGTCAGGTGACCGTGTGTGGAAGTGTCCCGAATTATTATTATTATTATTATTACTGCGGACGAGACGTTGGGACAAGGTGCTCTATGTGTGACTAGCTGTTACCCGCGACTTCGTTCGCGTTTATTCAGAAAATATCATCCAAACACCTCCCTCGTCATATACTGTAACTAATTAACAAATTTCATCAAGGTGAGTTCAGCAGTTTAGCGGTGAAAAGCCTACAAACAGACAGAGTTACTGGCTCGGCTCAGACAAAACGGAAAAATACTCACGCACTTTTAGCGTCATTAAAAAATTATCCACATTGCCATAATCTAAAATACAAAATCGCTTAATATCGAGGCGACACCGATTTCTCTGTTGAAATTCAAAAATGGCACTATCAGTAAATACCTAGTCATGCATCCCCCTGCCCCTACTTGTTTAGACTAGAAGTCGGGAATGCATTACCGCACCGGTGCGAGCCGTTATCAGCGCCGAGTCGGCATTCTCGCAGCCGGACCACCGGCCTAGTATTAAGTCTGCCTTTGGGCTCTAGTTTAAGTTTTCGATTATTATATTCCTTGCCTCCAAATCGGCAACAAGTCTTTATTCGTTTTATTTTAGTTTTTAAAAACATATTTAAGTGCTCCCTAAATTTAACTACTTACCTACTAAGTATCCAAATTAAATTTACCAATAGTATTTTTGAAATTGATGTGATTTCTAAGTTTATTTGGTTTTTGTCATTATTATAATTATTATACTAGCTCTTTTGCACGCGGCTTCGCTCGCGTTTCATCTAAATGTAATGCTGCGTTCAGACGCTCGCGTTCAAAGTGACATTCAACGGGCGCCAGCATGTGAACAGGCTGCTTGTGCTCGCGCTCGTGAACGCCGCTGATCGGGCCGACTGTCGGTTTTCCGACACGTTTCAAAGGCCGCCATACTTGCAATGTCTTGCACTACTGGCGCGCCCTAGTACGTGTGAACAGCTTGCTTAGAGCGTTGCGCGCGTCTGAACGCAGCATAATGTAATCCTTTCTAATAGTGGAAGAATTTTTGAAATCGGATCAGTAGTTTTTGAGATTATTCTTTACAAACATACAAAAATACAAATCTTTCTTCTTCTTCTTTATAATATAAGTAATAGATATTTTGAACTTAGAATGTTAATCCATTATTGGCTTAGAATATTAAGTTATTGGCTATTAGTCAATCAGTAGGCTTTTTATAGTAATATTTTGAGAGCTATGGATTTTGACCACCAACGCAAAAACGACGGGTGTTATAAGTTTGACGTGTCTGTCTGTGGCATCGTAGCTCCCGAACGGATAAACCGATTTTGATTTTATTTTTGTTTGAATGTTGCATCAGTCGGGAGTGTATTATTTTATTAGTAGCTTTGTTTGAGGAAAACGGTGACAAGGGTTTTTAAAAAATTTAATTTGTGTAAATAATTAACGTGATTCCACAGATATTTAGGAAACACGTTACATTATATTGGACTGTCATAGACGTAACGTACATACATATACATGCAAATTGAAAAGGGTTTTAATAAAACTATCTTTCTTATTTATACAATATATTGTTCTTAAAACTACAAAAGTATAACAAATCAGAATATCTTATTCCCTTGCACGTTATTCCGGTTATTCAAGACGATCTTCTCTTGCCGTTTCTTTTCTTCTTTGAAAGCTTCTTTGTTGGCCTTCTTCTCTATTCTTCTCTCTTTCCTGTACTCTTTGAGGAGGCGTTTACGTTCTTTCTTCTCTTCTGGACTTTCGTCTTTAGCTCTGAAAGTAGATAAAGGGATGTTATGTAGGTACGTACTTGATTAGCTACAACCTGTGTATCTGTCGCAGAAAACTTGCTTATACAGCCGTTCAGTTAACAGCCTAGCCATTTTGCTAAATGGCGCCGTTCAACTAGCTGCCTGAATGATATTCAGTCGTAGCGCCTGATACAACATTTAATAAACTAGCTGGCTGATGCTTAAGGCCATCCATAGAGTAGGGTATTCGCCAAAATTACTATTTTTGACCGAATAAAAGTGTTTTCAATTAGTTATGATAAAAATAAAATCCGAAAATCGGTAAAACGAACCGCAACTTTGATAGACATGACATTATAATAACCTAAAACCTCTCCTGCCAAATTCCTTTATCAGGGCTACTTCTTTACTCCTTTATCTATTTAAAAAACTTTGACGTTCATAAGTGTATCTTTGATACCTAAATTAAATAAAAACATTTTGACTTTGACTTAGGGCAAATCAGACTTGGATTGGTTAAGTTCGAGGGAAAAAATTTATCACGAAAGCTAAGGCCTTAGCGTTCGTGGTTATTTTTTTTAAACAACCCGTTACCTTCCCTACTTAAATTATTTGACTAGTCAAGTAGTCAAAGTTACTGATCCAAGCCATTTTGCCTAGCCGATGGATTGTATGGCTGAATATCATCAGGAAGCTAGTTTAACGCATTAGAAGTTTCACTTCAAAACCTTTCGCATTTATAATATTAGTGTGAAGTAAGATAGGATTGAATAGTAATCTGTTAATAATATTATTACCTGATAGACAGTACAGATAACGTAGACAGCAGAGTATCAGCGTTAGTCCTTTCTTCGTCAGAATCGCTGCCACTCTTGGTATCATCGTTCAATGCATTGAATCTCGCGAGGGACTTCATAGTCAGCTTGTTTTCTGTACCCAAGACATCTTTAGGAATGCCAGTCTTAGGGTGAATAAGGATTTTCTTCGGTTTCTGTAAAGATGGTTATAAATTTGCATTTTACTATACACTATGGCCCGTCCCGGTTACGCACGGGTGACTAGATAGATAGATAAACTCTTTATTATTCACAACAAAACATATCGTCACGCCTTTCCCCGAGGGGCCTGGCAGAGGTTTAATGCAACACCCACACTTCGCCGGGCGATATTTAGTCCCAAATGTAACAGGGGGCGAGCCTGTCGCCATACACCGGGCTCCAGTCATGTAGCAGATGACATACAATACGCACATATGTTCACACAATGAACAAGCTGGTGCGTGCCGTCGGCTGGGTAAATAACAAAACAAGAGAAAAAATATAATAAAACTTATTCTATAGTGTAACAACTGGCAGCCTTATCACGTTATCACTAATATATGATAGTCAATTCTATTAGGACAATTTTAATACCTTGGGTTACATGGGGAAGCTCTCAAGTAAAAAATTGAAAAATTGTACTCAGGGATAATGTAACTTTTTGGTAGTAAAAGAATTTTTTAGAGAAGTATTTTAGACGATTTCAAATGTGAGATTTTCTGCAGTTTAAATTTACCTTAGGCTCTTCAATGATTTTAGGATGGTTGTATAGATTGGAGTATGTTGACAGGATAGTCTCGCAGTCCCACTTCTCTTTTGGCTCCACTTCCACCGTCTCTACTTCTTCCTCGGACTCCTCTTCTATCTCTTGCAACCTCCGCATTCTGTGGATAATAGGATAATTTGGTCCAAGACACAAGACAACCAGTTTGTAGGGGAAATGGTTGATTGTATTTTCTATTATTCTCTACTGTATAAATGATGGATAAAAAAATATATTTTTGTGTATTAATAGAATTTTACAATGTAAGAATTGGTCGTTTTTACACTTGGTAGTCATATCGAGAATCAGTAATTCGAGGACAAAATTTTTTAATAACATAACATATCGTCACACCTTTTCCTTCGAAAGGGCTGGCAGAGGTGTACAACACCCACACTTCGCCGGACGATATTCAGTCCGAAATGTGACAGGGGGCAAGCCTGTCGCCATACACCGGACTTCAATCATGTAGCAAATGATATTAAATAGGTACGCACTTATGTTCACACAATGAACAAATTGGTGCGTGTCTTCGACTGGGTCCGAACCCGCTCCCTCTGGCTTGAGAGGCAGGCCTTCTCCTACTAGGCTATAGGGATAAAAAAGGCATCGCTTTTTTTTTAATTTTGAATTTTTATTGAGTCTACTAAACACGAGAGAGAGAGAGACAGCACTATCTAGCCGCACCTGTCTCTCTCGCGCTCGCTGTCCAGCTGGCGCCGGCGCCGCGTCTCCTCGAACTCCTCGGCGGCGGCCAGCAGGCGCGCGTGTGTGTCCGGCATGAAGCCCTCGCTCGCTAGAGACAGCACTATCTAGCCGGTCACCTGTCTCTCTCGCGCTCGCTGTCCAGCTGGCGCCGGCGCCGCGTCTCCTCGAACTCCTCGGCGGCGGCCAGCAGGCGCGCGTGTGTGTCCGGCATGAAGCCCTCGATCTCTTCCAGGTCCAGCGCGCCCAGTTCCGTGTCGTCGTATTCGGCGAACATCTGGAAATTATTTATCAATACGTGATGATCTGGAACGTCTGTGAGACCTATATATATATGACGGCGCGTGACATCATTAGATAAAGAAAATCAGTTTAATTTGAGTTGTTAATCGATAGTATTATTGTTCTGTTAATTTTGACGATTAATCGATTTGT